>JABWTJ010000017.1:17423-1511018 GCA_016801875.1 Solanum sitiens | reverse complement strand
AATTTCTTTCCTTGTAGAAGTTGAAGGCAAATCAAACTCTATAAAAGGATCAAGAAGTTGAAGGAAAAAAGTGTCTCTGCAACAACAAAAATCGAGATAATTTTTCCAACAAAGCTAAAACGATAGCTATTGCATATTCACAAAATATATCATCTTGAGAGCAATATTTATTGGAGAAAAAACGCAGGTCTTCGTCACAACAACGTAAGGATCAGGTTCACGAAATTTGTTCCACTCTGAACTATTGAATGTTGAAGTCTGATCAATTAAAGTCTAGGGTTATTAGTCTTTGTTGATTTGTTCTACATTTATTATTGAGTTGTAATAATTCTTAGATTGTGTAACAAAAAGTGGGTTTGACTTCTTGGGGATAGAGTCTTGAGAGAATTGTAACAAGAAGTGAGTTTGACTTCTTGGGGGAGAGGTTGTGAGAATTGTAAACAAGAAATTGGTTTGACTTCTTGGGTGGTTAGAGTTAAGAAGAGTTGAGTTTTTTTTTAAACAAGAAGCGAGTTTGACTTCTTGTTGAGTGAAGAGTTTTCGATTATAGTTAATCAAAAAGGTAGAAGTTTAAAGTTAGATTCATTGATTAACTGAGTTGTAAATCTTGAACTAATATAAAACTTCGGTGTGGATTTTTCCTTCCTTGAGTTAGGAAGGTTTCCACAATAAATCTTTGTTTTATTGTGTTGCGACAGAATTACAAGAATCTAGTTCTTGTATAAGGGTAAGGTTTCTTCAATTGGTATCAGAGCAGATCTTTTCATTAAAAGACTAACATCTGAAAAGGATCAATAGTTGCACCACCTACACCACAGGAAGGAGTTTCTCAAATTCGACCACCACTGTTTGATGAAAAGTATTATGGATGGTGGAAGAATCGCATGATGGATCACATACTAGGAGAAAATCCAGACCTATGGAGAGTCGTGTTGGATAGTCCAACCATACCCATGAAGAATGGAACTGATTGAACCACTCAAGTACCAAAGGATAAGAAAGAACGGAATGTTGCAGATAAACTTACAATTCAGAACAATGCTAAAGCAAAAAAGATCTTGATATGCGGAATAGGTCCAGATGAATACAATCGAATATCATCATGTCAAGATGCAAAAACAATATGGAAAACTTTGCAAACTGCGCATGAAGGAATAACTCAGGTAAAGAAGTCTAAAATAGATAACTTGAACTGAATACGAACTGTTTCGAATGGCAGTTTGTGAAACAATCCAAGATATGCACACCAGGTTCACTGCCATCATTAGTGAAATCTACTCACTAGGTGAAATAATTCACAATGGGAAGGCAGTCAGAAAACTTTTGAGTGTTCTTCCTGAATCTTGGGAAAGCAAAGTAGAAGTCATTACTGAAGCACGTGATCTAGATAAGTTAGCTATGGATGAACTCATTGGAAATCTCATGACCTATGAACTCAAGAAAAAATAAGAAAAGGAAATTTGAGGCAAAAGAAAAGAGAAGAACCTGGTTCTTACAGGCACAACACCAGAAGATTTTGAGGACAAAAACAATGCGTTAATGACAAAAAGGTTCTCAAGAATGTTAAAAAAGGGACAAGTGTTCCACGGAAGGAACTCTCCAAAAATCACTGAAAATCCAATAGATCAAGTATGTCAAAAGTGTGGAAGTCCGGATCAATTTGTCAAGTTTTGTCCATTAAAAGCTCTAGAGAAAAAGAGGAATAGCTCGGAGAAAGAGAACGAAATCAAGGATGATAAGTACATTTCCACAAACAGACGAATGACTAATCAAGAAACTGAT
Organism: Solanum sitiens; assembly: GCA_016801875.1. NCBI lineage: Eukaryota > Viridiplantae > Streptophyta > Magnoliopsida > Solanales > Solanaceae > Solanum > Solanum sitiens. Next base: position 1,509,236 of record JABWTJ010000017.1, on the reverse strand, counting down.
CTTTCAATGAAAAGGGCCTTAGCCTCTATGTGAGACTTATCAGAAGAAGAATATGAGGATAGAGGGTTCGAAAATCAATCACTACTTGTAATAAAACAATCAAATAAATATGATTTTCTTGCACTCATTGCTGAAACAGATTTTGAAGATGATGAAGAAGATGACAAACAAAGCAACGTAAGTTTTCATCACATTAAAGTTAATGTTGAGTCATATTCTAAAAAAGAACTTGAGTCCCTATTGAGTACTCTTATAGATGCATATCAGTCAATCAGTTCTGAAAGAGAACAAATAATGGAAAACTATGCATCTTTAAGAGAAGAAAATGACAATCTCGAGAAACACAATCATTGTCTTAAAAATAAATTAAAAGAACAGATTAAAATCTCAAAGTTAAGTCACAAGGGCAAAAACTCTGCTAATGAACTTCAAATAGCTCTGGAAGAAAAAATAAAATTGTTAACCATAAATTGTCAAGCCTTAACTGAAAGAAATAGGTTGCTACAAGAAAATCTTGATCATACCAAACTTGATCTGGAATGAGTTTTTTTTTTTAAAAAATGTGATTATGTACCTCATATTTCTCTTGATGAAATTTCACATTCTAAGAAAACTCATCTGAACGAAGGAGTTGGTGCACAATGGGCATACTGAAAAAAATTATTTCTAAGTAAACATCCCTTTCTTCCTTTACTTTAGTAATCATAGTCCCAATTCTTATCCTCAATTTTTTGGACTCTTTGATTCGTTGATGTGCTTTTGTCTGTCTCATACTCATGATATCATATGTTTTTGATTTAGGGCTCTAAGGTCTTAAACTAGTACATATTTGTTTATTCTGTTTCTCATTAAAGATCTTGATTATATGTGAGTTTAAGATGTCTAATATTATCAGATTAACTTACTATATTGCTAGCATAAGTGTACTTGAAAGTGTTGCCCAAGCGGCCATGAGTTAAAATGATATTGCACTCATTGAATGTTAATCGAGTTATTTGATTATTGATTTCCAATGATGCCAAAAAGGGAAAATTATATAATGTGGATAGACATAATATGCATAGTTTGTCATCATCAAAAAGGGGGAAATTGTTGGGAAATGAGAAAACATGAAGTTTGTAGTTTTGATGGATGAAAAAGAGTTGTAGTTTTGATGACTAACAAAGAGTCTTGATGTGGAACAAAAAATTCTTTATCATCATCGAAAAGGGAAAAATATTGGGAAGTAGGATAACATATAAAGTAATTTTGATGATTGATAATGTGAAGGCATGGTTCACTACTTGTTGTCGTATGTGTAATCTATCTGCAGATGACTTATACAATTATGAGAGATTGCGGCAAAGAAGAAAACGTATTGCGACAATGAAGAAAAACTGCATAAATAAAGAAGGAAAAGAAGAAAATAAATATGGAAAGAAATAAAGAAGAAAAGAAATAAAAAGGTAGCAATTCAAGTCAAGAAAAGTAAAGAAATAAAGAAGTTATAATTCAAATCAAATAAGGAAATAAGTAAATATTGACAAATTCAAGAAGGAAAAGGATTTGTAATTTCTTTCCTTGTAGAAGTTGAAGGCAAATCAAAATCTATAAAAGGATCAAAAAGTTGAAGGAAAAAAGTGTCTTTGCAACAAAAAAAAATGAGAGAATTTTTCCAGCAAAGCCAGAACGATAGTTATTGCATATTCATGAAATATATCATCTTGAGAGCAGTATTTACTGGAGAAAAAAATGCAGGTCTTGTCACAGCATTGTAAGGACCAGGTTCACAAAATTTATTCCACTCTGAACTATTGAATGTTGAAGTCTGATCAATTAAAGTTATTAGTCTTTGTTGATTTGTTCTAGATTTATTATTGAGTTGTAATAATTCTTAGATTGTGTAACAAGAAGTGGGTTTGACTTCTTGGGGATAGAGTCTTGAGAGAATTGTAACAAAAAGTGGGTTTGATTTCTTGGGACATGACCCCCAATCATCCTACCAACTGAAAACTAGAAAGCAAGTAATAAATAGAGTCCCTTGGAATGCAAGGAGGCTCACCAATTGACTCTGAGTTGCTCACTAGATCAACGGTGCTCTGGATGCCGATCCTAGTTACCTACATCTGCATCATAAGACGATGCAGGCCAAATGGCATCAATATATTGAATGTACGAGTATGCGAGTTGGAATGCTAAACACAACATAGGCTTGAAAAGATTCTGAAAGAAACACTTACCTTACCTCTTTTCAACTCATGAATAACTTAACACATAACAAATCAATGAAACACATACAATATAACTTTGTAAAATAGTAAAAACAACTTAGTTCGCTAAAGAAAATACAATAACAAACTCAAATTTACTCATATAATAAAGTTATATAGTTTCTGTGGGAGATTCTTTAACCGACAACCACCACTATGAGCCTAAGTGGTGATACATCTTCTTACCCACGCTGTCAGAACTGTCCTATACTTTGCCGTCATATAGAACGCTTAACTTAGTGGATCCGGTAGATTATACTAAAAGCATCTTATGGAGTCATCTAAAAAGTATAATCATTTACTATCCATGATGGCTACATAGTTTATGGAGGCTTGAGTTAATATGAGCTCGCATCCCCATATCGGTGCTCAATATTACTCCTAAAATATACTTAGCTCATATGTTTTTAAAACAACTTCTTTCTTTGGTTGAGATAATTGCTCAAAACTTAGCTTAAAAGCTCTCTTGGAATCAATGTTCCCTTTCTTTCTCAAATGTGAAAATATTTTTAAACTCTTTGGGAATATATAGTCCACATATACTTCTTTGAAGAAATGACTTCAATCTTTACCTTTACTCTTTATCAACTTGAACTTTAAGTCATAAAAATAAGCTAAAATGTTTGTAAAAGACTTTTGAGAACTGTATAAACTTTATTTTGACTTGCTTTTTTAACTTCTAAACTTGACTTTCAACTTTTCTTGACTTTGATCATAGCTTTCCTTGAATTGGATTATGGATTCAATGTTAATGATCTCATGTTTATGGATGATTTCATGATGTTTAGATGTACGTTAGAGTGTTAGAATCAACTAAAAAACATAGATACATTGCTAAGAGGCGCAGGGTACCAACCCTCAAATTCCAGAGGTTGCGCCAAGGCCAAATGTTAGAGGAACTTTTGTGGCGCTCCGACAGGCGGCGCCCCAAGCCCTTGCCAAGAAAATCCCCAATTTTTCTTCTTCGCTTTTCATCTCTAATCCCTTTAAACTACAATGGTTCTTCCCCCAAACACTTAGAATCACTTCAACCCGATATTCCACCCGGAAACATGAATCAAACCTCAAGAACCTTCAATAACACAATCCACCAGAATTCAAACAAATATCATCAAGAACTCAAAGGATTTACTTTCGAATCAAACATATTTTGCTGAACTGAATCATGATTGATGCGTGGGTGAACTAACCCAATGCTGTGTGATCTCACATACCTTGTAGGAATCACCCCCGACGAAATCCACAAGCTAAACCCGATGATCTTGATGAATCTTGAACATTTTTCTCCTTTCTCCTCTTTTCTCCTCTTCTTTTCTCGTCTCTCAAAATCCTAACTTGTTTTTCTAAAAGTGTAAACTGACTAAGATCAGTTTAGAACCCAATTAATTACTCAAAAATGAAATGAAATATTTGGGTAAGGAAAATACCATAATGCCCCTCAAAAATTCGGATTTGACTTTCCTTATTCGGACAACCCAACTACCAAAGGGCATAACTCACTTACACGAACTCAGAATCATGCAAACTCGGCGGCACTGAAAAGTATATTCCAAGAGATCTTCAACCATATGTGGAAGTACACCTAACTCATCCTGAGATACAATTTATGGCTGTTTGAAGTTGATCAAAAACTCAACTTTCCTAACTTGATCAAATTTACAGATTTCAATTCTTTCCAAAAATCACTATTTCCAATTCTTAGTTTCTTTCTAGTTATTTCAAATTGTGAGATGTTACATGGTCCTGCCAAAACCTTGATGAAGAGGTCTGCCAATTGAGAAGAAAATTGAACAAAAGACTATGAAAGCAGTCCATCAAGAAGCTTTTCACGAACGAAGTAACAATCCAGTTAAATATGTTTTATTCGTTCAAGAAATATAGGATTTCGAGCAATATGTATGGCAGTCTAGTTGTCACGATGAAGCTTGATAGGTAGTGGAAGAGAAAGAGAGAGATCAGGGAAAAAAATATGACAAGCCGTGAAATCTCTGCAGCTAATCATCGCATGGATCGATATTCTACTTCAGCTGAAGAGAGGAATACCATAATTTTCCTCTTGAATTTTCAAGAAATGAATGGTAGAACCACCGACATGATATAAAATCCACTAACAGAGCGTCACGTATCGAAACATGCAACCCAATTTGCATCATAGAAAGCCAGGATCTGAAAGAAGGATCACGATTCATAAAAAGATCAAGATTTTGATTTTTTTTTCCAGATATCTCAAGGTGTGATAAGCAGCTTGTAGATGACCAGATCGAGGGAACTGCATAAATTGACTCAAAGTTTGAACAACATATGATAAATTCAGACATGTATGGGTCAAAAACAACATATGATAAATTCAGACATGTATGTGTCAAAAATTTAGTCTCCCCAAAAAATGTCGATAAAAGGTTGGATCTTGAAGAAGAGGGTCACGATCGGAGTTCAATTTTATCGATTGATCTAAAGGAGTGGAAGCAGTGCGAGTACCAATATTAGGATACTCAGATAGCAACTCAAAAGTGAATTTTCTCTAGGTGATTACAAGTCTATCTAACTTTGGTAGGATCTCTATACCCAAAACATAACTTGCCCTGCCCAAATCTTTGATTTTTAATTCTTTATCTAAGAAGCTTCAACTCTCTAATTTCCTCAGTGTCATTGGCTGTCATCATCAGAATATCATCAATGTTCACCACAATGATAGTAATTAATCCACCAGAAGATTTAGAGAACTAAGAATAATAATTCATGGAATGCGAGTAACCCTTGTAACCAAAGATGAAGACAACCGCAAATACCACTGTCGAGAAACAATGACCATGTCATTGCATTTTTTCCACTTTCCAAGCATAGGTGAGTCTTCCTTTGAAATTTCAATGTTTTTATTTATGAAATCTAACTTGATCTTAGAAGAAAGTGACAGTAACACTCCTCTTTTATATTTTTCATAATTAGTGCCATCAAAATCACGTTGATAAGGTTCATCCCAGGTGAACAAGGTAGTAAAAGTGATTTGAATTCACTGCAACTTTGTTTGGCAATGCTTGATTCAGAAACAGGAAGAACAACAATTGTTATCAAATAAGAAGAAGAAATGTATGAAGACAATCAGAAAAAAAATGATTGAAAAGAAGAAGAATGATGATGAATCCTTCTAGTTTTACTCCGATACCATGAAGAGAAGTAAAGAAAAATGAAATAGATAGGATCGTTTGGGGAATTTTCTGAGTTTGTATTTCTTCCTACTCCTTTATTACAAAGCTACTTAGTATTATATACAAGTAAGGAAGGGACTAAAATGTAAGAAAATAAAGCTTGTAACAAACTACAATTGTGTGACACTAAAAAATACCATTTGTACTATTTTCTGAGGCATCTATTCTAGACTATGTATGTTGGTATCTATACATATATATATTTATCTATACATCAGAGTAAAATGATGAATAAGTGAGCTTGCTTTCATACAATGGGCAAGACTCATAAAGGCCCAAATAAAATAGTTCATTACGCAATAGAGTTCATATTAGTTGTCTTTCTTCTTTCTTAGCTGATCATCATCATCTTTCTTAGGATCAAGAGGGTCACCGAAAACATTATTGAACTTCGATCACCGAAAACATTATTGAACTTCATTTTGCCAAAGAATCAACAAGCTGATTCTGTAGGACTTTTACAAATACACTGACGAGACAAGACGCAGACAACTTTTAGCTTTGTTACAAGCAAGTAAATAACCTGATAGATTATTGAATACAATTATGTCACTCTTATGATTGTATCAACATATGATTTTGTATCACCCTTTATATATCGACTTGTGTGCATCGAATACAATTTATATTGCTATATTTTTGTACCATGAATATATATATATATATATACAATCAATACAAATTCAAATGAACAATATCATTATTATTAATGATAAAATATATTTTGCTAAAACAAGTGCGCATAACTTTTGTATGCAAGATTAAAACTTGAGTATGTATTACAAATTGGAATAAAGGGAGAAATCATTACACATTTAAAAATATATACTTTGACTACATAAATAAGAATTAACATTTTTACTAGTTTTATCCATATACTCTTTTGACTAAATGTATTAAAAAAATAACAATGGAGGAATTCTTTTGAAACCTTTAAAATATTTATGTATATGATCAATATTTTTTACATTTAGACATGGAAATCTATATACTTGATCGATTACATAAATAACAATTAAAATTTTAATTAATTTATCCATATACACTTTTGACTTAATGTATACATGAAAAAAAATTAACAATGGTGGAATTCGAAGTCTCCAACTTATTAATTCTCTACTCAAATATAATCATCAAACAGTTTACATACTTATAAGAATAATTACAAACACTGAATACATACATTAGAACCAGTGGCGAATCTATTAAGATCCGTGGAGGTGCCACGCCATCCACGAGTTTCGACAGAAACTCTATATGGATGTAAGTATTTATATACAACAACTGTATAAATAATAACCGTGCCATCCATAGAACTAAAGTATTTTTTAGTACAGTGGTAGACCGTCTACTTTGCAAGGTGTAGGTCGTGGGATCGATTTCAGCCAGCAACTTTTTGCTTTAACTTTTTCCAACTGTAGGCAGCCTTTGTTTTAACTTTTCTTTTTAACCACTGCAGTATTTCTCCTTTAAACTACCAGCCACATTATCTTTTTTTTATTCTTTTTACTTATTAACTTATAATTAAGTATTAATCAATAATTATTTTTCAACTAATTTAATTTAACTCTTTGAATTTTCTTTTTATATGATTAAATATATATAAAAATATTCTCTTCACTGTTGAAATATCCTTTAAACTTTTGAACAACAAAAAATTGCCATTAATTAAAACTTCAACCTTCCGTCCGTCATCCAATCCTGCTCTCCATCCAACCACAAGACGAACAATTCTATCTGAATCTAAAATTGATTTAATCGATGAATTTACTGATTATTCGAGAATAATTCAAAATTTGAAGATTTTGATGCACCAATACTATCTTAATTTAGGTAGTTAACAAAACTTTTACCACAATTAATGAATAATGTAGTATTTGATTGGTAACTAATGGCTCGAATATGAATTATGATTTATAGCTAAACCTAAAATAAAAATAATGAAATAAGACTGAACCGTATTCTCACGAATGGTTCCTCTAGCTTGTACCAACTAAACAAGGGCACCTCCTATGCTCATATGGACACGGTTGATTATATCCTACTTTATGTCAGTTTCTCTCAATAGATATACATATATACACATGATTTTTATAGAAGTTAACGGATGCACGTGCACCCCCATCAAATCATATGGGTCCGCCTCTGCTTGGCACCCAGTGACTCTAAATCCTAGATCCACCTCTATGCGGAATAGCACAAAATATATTCCAATCTAGTAGTAAAGCAACAATATGTAGTGTGCTTACACCTATAGCTTGTGAAATAAAGGGACTTGTAATTTCTATATATTTTTACAGATCAAAAGTGGAGAAATAAAGGGATCCAATAGAATCCCAAAATTAAAGCTAACTTGACTCATGCATCCATCCCAATAGAGTTCACCACATACTAACCATTCTAAGTATGGATAAAATCAAAGTCAGAATTTAAAGTTTATCAATTTAGTTATATTTTTGTAAGTCACTAAATTCTAAATAAATAATTATTTTCATATTAAATAAATTTGTTATTACAAATTCAAGGTTTGAATTAAAGTTATTGGGTTCGATCGAATACGTAACAAACACATTGGCTCTAATTTAAGGACGACTTTAGTTTAAGGTAATATTAGGCGTACGTTCAATAATATTCTAATGGAATGCATTTATTAAGGACAATATTGAACTATCATCACATTTGGAAGGTAAGATTATTATATTTATTTAATTTGCTTATTTAATTTATGAAAAATTTATTATATAGTATTTGATTATAAACTCAAAATAAACATCAAAATTTTATTGGATTACGGATTTCACATATCTATAATTTTAGAAAAAAGATCCGATCAATTAGTAATAAATTCTTGACTAAATAGATTGATATCAGTCTAAACTATCATTATTTTTGCAAAATTCATATTTAAATTATTGAATGTTCATATAACCCACATGTACCATATTAAAAATTAAATAATGATATGAGTTCATGCAAGATTTACGGTTATTAAAGATTCAGATAATTGCTATATTACGATTTCATTTTGGTAAAAATAATAGTAATAATAATGGTGAAGAATCTTAGTGGGTAAGAAAGAAATATTGAGGATTAAGGAAAAGATCTTAGGCGGATATATTTAAGATAAAGAGTAGACAAGTTTTTTTAAAAAAATTATAGAATCAAAATTTTATATTTTTAAGAAAAATATTTTTTATAAAGTTCACTATTGTTAGGTCTCAAATTTTTGGAGGCCTAAAACAAAAGCTTTATTGATTTTTTTTTTCTTGTGTCATTTTTGTCCTTTAAATTATGACATCGTTTAGAAAAAATCATGCTTACAACATTTGTTGAAATAGCTACTAAATTTTTTTGATCTTGATAACCTAAAACGTTGGCATTCCTTAAAATGTTGTTTCTTCATAAACTATTTTGAGTAATTTTAATAATTATTTTGAGATTAATACCCCGGAAATTTGTAGGAGAAATAAATGTATTCTTGAAAAGGTAATGGAAAAAGAACGACTATTTAGAAAAAAAATTCAAATTAAACGTCAAGATACCAATTTATAATTATACGTTTAATCTTTGAAAAAAAAAGCAGCACATTTGTACATTGGACTGCTTGAGAATCTACACATGATTTTCTCTGCATATAGAATAATGTTAAATTGTACTCTCAAAAATAGCATTAACACTTAATAAAATTATAAAAGTAAGAGTATACAATTATTTTGTTATATTTCATGAATTCAAACAATGATAATTATTATTTTGACTATCCTAAAGTAAATATTATATAGGTAGGAATTTAAATAAATATTAAATTATTAGAGGTAAAAATAAAATAATAAAAAAATTGATCTATTTTAACATATTATAATATGGAATTTTTATTGTCATTTTTTTTTCATTTATTGGCGTTAAGAAATGATTTGTACGTTGGAGCATTCTTGTCTATTTAAATTAATAATAGTCAAAAATGCATTTAAAATATCATGTTTTATAGAGTTTCTTATCAAAGCTATAGGTGTTTACTTTTTTATTTGTACTGCCACCAGCTATTTATTAAAGGGAAAATTGTATATAATGACAAACTATTAATTCAAATTAAATGCTATAAATATAGTTTGATTTAATTGTACCCTATAGCAAACTAATGTTATTTTTGCCTCTCTCCCTGGTGGAATCTCGGCAATCTCGCTCGCTTCTCTCGCTTTTATACAAACACAAATGTATAAAATGTGTTTGTGTTTGTATAAGCGAGAAAAAATTGTATATATACATATATTTTCGTTCCCCTCTCCCAGATTTCGCTCGCCTCTCTCACTTTATACAAACACAAATGTATACATTGCGTTTGTGTTTGTATAAAATGAGAGAAAATTGTATATACAAATACAAAATGCATATGTTTTTGTCCTATACACTTATGATTATACAAATATAAGCTTCCCCTGCCCAGTTTTCTTTTGTCTTTCTCTCTTTCTCGCTTTATACAAACACAGATTATACAATTGATCTTTTCTATATGTATAGCGAAACAAATTCTACAACTGCTTTCTTTTGTATATGTATAACGAATTATACAATTGCTTTCTTTATGTATGTGTAGCGAATTATACGGCTGCTTTCTTTGTATATGCATAACGAAATATGCATATTTATGTTTACTATGGAGCGCAATTATGCAAACTATAACTATAACATACAAATATGATTTTTATGTTTGCTATATGTGAAAGTTACTCATTATTAAAACACTTCTAAATTATTCATTATTTCTGGTTCCTGTCGAAAATATTACAGAATTGACCGAAATGTAAAAAGAATTGACTTTTTAGTCGAGTGGGGTCGGGGAAGGTTAAGAAATGGGTAAGATGATCTTTTAGGGTGGTATTTTTAGAAATTAAATAATGACGATTTAAGATTATTTTTTAAAATTAAAAAATATACACTTGATAACCGAAAGAGTGAATATACATCAAAACATCCATTCACGCAATGATCATCTTCTGAATTAGTTGTTACAGAATATAGAGTTATAATACTACATCAACATCTCTTTCTCCCTTTTGAATTTAAACTTCTAAGCAAAAGATTGAAATCAACTTAAATCTATGTAGACAATTTTTTATTTAGGTGATGCACACGAAAAAATTAAGATCTCGGCGAAAAAATCTAATCTTGTGTCAAAAAGTTCCCGATCAAGAAATTGTCGTTATATTAGCATTCTCTCCAACACTTTAGAGTTTGCTAAGAAAATCTTGATAAATTGCATCTCAGACATTCTTCCTATAAAATTGGCTAGCTTAACTTTCTCGAGGTGATCAACTAACATGTCCGATAAATTTTCGAGTTCAATTGATTCTTCAGTATCACTATATATCATCTTCATTGAAAAACCTGATAAAGATAACACCAAGTTAAATCTCAGATTATTGAGGAACCAAAAAAGTACGACAAATGACCCCTATAAGAAGAAAAAGAGTTAAGGTTCTAAAATCTGCATATCGAAATATTTTAAATATAGGAAGCCTCTCATCAAACAAAAAACATATGTCTGATATTTTGTTGGTGGAATAATATAAGTTCTCATATGTTCTTTGCTTGATTCGAAGCTTCCTATATTTGAAATATCTCGAAATACAGATTTGTAGTGGTTTAACTCTTTTTTTTCTTAATTACTGGTTATCTATCGTATTTTTTGGATACTCAAAATCTGAGAGTTGCCTTTTTGTTATATTTCTTGGAGTTTTTATGAAGATGATACTGATCCGAAGAATCACTTGAACTCGAAAGTTTGTTGGACATGACATTATATGCCTGCCATTTGTTTCAGATTTCTTTTTGTTTCATAAAGCTCAACCTACAAAGAAAAATAATAGATACTTTTATGTCGTTTCAATTTGCTTCTACTAGAATATATTCATTTTAAGTAATAAAATAAATAAACATAAGAAGTTATTTCATTTTCCGGATTTAGAATATCAAATCAACAATTTACTAGTATTAAAATTCAAAAATTCTAAGAAACCTATATAACTATAACATAACTGTAACATTTCGAAATCCCAAAGTCATGTGATAAGACTTAAACAGGCTCCTTAAGGTCTAAACCATTGTTCCTAGACAAATTAGGCGTATATGGAGTCGTTGAAGTGTTTTGTCAACCAAAACATTTATATCGTCCGGTAAGTTGGTTCACAAGAGGGCTAGAGTGTCCTTTTAGTTTAACCAAGTTAAAGAGTCGGAATTTAGTAAAAGTTTGTAACAATAGGTGTAACACATAGTGTGGGATGGTTTCATGTTGGAAAAGTCAGGGTACGACTCCCCGAGGACCAACCAAGGGCCCTCAAGGAGGACCCTTGAAACAGTGTGCCACGACGTACCCCATGACGGGGCGTCACAGGCACGACGGGGCATCACAGGCGCGACGGGGCGTCGAGGCCACCGTCGTGCCAGCCTTAGTTTCTGGGAAGAAACCCTCGCCTGCACAGTCTCTGACCAACGCGACGGACGTGCAGGACGGAAGGGGGTCCATTTCCGTCACGCCCACGACGGCCCGTCGTCGGGGAGCCGTCGGGGAGGGCCTGTGAGATTTTCAGGGATTTTAGTTTTAGTTAATCATCCTATTAAGTGTCTTAGGGGTAATTAGGGGATTAAGGGAAGACTAATTAAGTGACTTAAGACCCCACTATAAATACCCAATCTTCATTAACCTAATCACAATTCTCCAAACAAAACTCTCTTCCTTCTCTCTACTTTCTCTCTCTATTTGGAAGACTCCATTGGAGAACAACTTGGGGAGATCATTGGGGGCTGATTTAGCACGAAATTGACCATCAAAACGTCATCAAATCTTAAGGTATGGGATCTAATTCACCTTTGAGATTCTTTCCTCAAAGGGCTCCTTCAAAGATTTTTCAAAAGTTGAGTTTCATATGGGTTTCATCCAATTTCGAGTTTGTTGTTATGAATTGAGTTGTTTATGTATTCTTTGGGTTATAGTGAATATATTATCATGTATTGCAACTTGATTATGATGAATTGATGTAGTTTGATCTATTGTGGGTGATGACCCCTAACCCTTAACCCTTGGTATTGGGATTGATATGAATTTGGCTTGGATTGATGTAATTGATCTAATTATTCTTTAAATCATCTTTAATGGTTGTTATTGCATTGATCATGAGTATATTGTAATGAATGGAAGTTCTTCATGCCTATTTCTTGAGTATTGAATCTAGGGTAAGAAGATAGACTTTGATATCATGTTACCAAGCTTTGATTTAGTATTACTTTGTGGTATAATGTTTTCTCTTAAATTAGTTCTTATGTTGACTATTGAATTACATTGGTATGATGACCCAAATTGGGTTGGTCTATGGGTTGATGGTAAGGCCCTTATTGTTGAACTATGGAGAAGTATTGGTAAGTCTTGATTATCCTAATCCTTACTTCAAATTGTGAGTTATTTGTCATCAAGTGATAATGTGTGTTGAAGTATACCTTGCTTAAGGTGATAGGTTGATATGATGATTGAATTAAAATGCTTAGGTTGGTTGTGAGGTTGCCTAGGAGTACATGATATAGGGAAGTTGTTATATAAAGATGTGCCCTATTGTGATGAGATGTGTAAAGGATAACTTCACTTATATGAATTGTTAATGAAAGGATTATTTCTCATACAAATTCTTATTGAGCTATGATGATGAATATACAAGGGTTTGACCCTACTATCTAAACTAAATGAGAAGATTAATAAAGTATTAAAGACTTCTCTAAATGGGGACTTAGCTTAGCACCGAGCGAACTTGACAATGGGAGGTGATGACTTATCCATAGAAGGAAAGACATCCTAAAGTTGCCCATGTGATGTTAACTCCCTTGTTTATGGGACAAGTCATTTAAGGGATTCCCATGAGGAGCGGCCCAATTTACCTAATGGTATGAATAGGGATATCTACCTCTTAGTTCTTGAACTATGTTGCCACCATAGGATACTAGCTAGTGGATCCACCTAGATAGCTACGTTTATGTTAGGTTCTACTTTGGCTGGTAGACCACCTTCCATTGGTGTAAGGTTTCATGACACCGGATTCCACATTTGCTCATGTGGTCTATGTCGGTTAAGGCAAGGTTTCTCTAAACTAAAATGAATGAATAAGATGTAGACTAATCGAAGTAACTTGAAAGGGTTTGGCTATAGCTTAGGTAGGGGTGTGGACTCTACCTAAGCCTTGCACTAGTTGGCCTTGATGGGAGCTTTGAGAGAACAATATTATGTATGTAAAGTAGTGATGTAATGCAATTGACCTTGTACATTGAATAACATGCTTATGAGTATAAGGTTGTTGCTTTTGATTAAAGAAGAATGTTTTCATGAAATGAAAGAGTGTATTAGGTAAGGTTAATTGCTAAATGTAGTCTTGATAGGTTACTTGATTAAGTAAAAGTTATGGAATTTACTTGATCATTGCACTTGTGACTTTAGGAAGGGTATATTTAGTATGTTTTGCTTTACTATGCTTCACTCGTATACATGTTTTATAATGATTTTTCTTAAATGTCCCTTTTTATGTATATTTGATTGGTAATTGTATATGTGGTTCCATACTTAGTACATGTGGAGTACTAACCCCATTTCTTTCACTTTTCCCAAACATTTTAGGTTCGGGTTGAGCTTGCTCCGAATTGCTGGAAAGGAAGACTTGGATCTCTAACCATCCAAGTGGTAGGTCCTCATTCTCCCGAGGGCGTGGCCGACATCTTGCTCTTATGTTACTTAGTTACTAAAATTTCGTATTGACTCTATTACTCATTTGAGACGATGTTGTATATAGCCTATATGTGGCTTCTTGTATTGATGTAGGGCTATGCCAAAGATTTATTGTCTTGATAGATGGTTTATGAGATGAGACGGCTTTTATGACTATTATTTCTCTTATTATAAATGTGTGAAATAAAAGTAGAACACTATGTAATCTTCCTATACGAACAAGTCTATGTATACTTGATATAAATATGACTATGTGTATGTAGAGGTCTATGTAAACCTCCGAGTAGTTATAGATAAAAAGATTTAAATTCTCAACATTTTAATCGATGAATGCTATGACGAGGCTAAGAGGCTTGTCTTAGTCCTCTAAGAGGACGACGACGCCGGTTACGTCTGGGGGGGTAAACCCGGATGTGACAATAACGTTGACCGGAAAGAAAAAGTAATTATTTTTTTAAAAAATAATAAAGTAAATTTTGAATACCTTTTATGAGTGTTTTAATTATAGGGCACATTTTGGACTCTTCAAGTCTTCAACCTTAATCTGGAATAAGCAACTTAGCCTTTAACTATTTAGAAATTGAGAGAATAATTTATACTTTTATAAATAACAAACTAGTTCTTCACGAATATATCATCAAGAATTTCCAAAACATTCTCCAAGAATGACAAACTAGTTAGATCATTGCCTCTTAGAGTATTTTTGAATAGACTAAAAGAGAAATTAAAACTGATGTTAGAATTCATAAAAACAGTTTATAGAAAAGCAAAAGCATGAAAATCATATTGAAAAAACAAAAGGGGCGAACTTTAGGACAAAATTGAGCAAATATATTGCCCCATACATCAAAATAATAAATAATATCAATAGATTAGTTAGATTTACCTATAGTCATGGGCAAAATAGAGCGGAGTCCCGGAAGGCAAGAAGAACGAATTGTCACTATTAGGGTTTTTTATTGTACTAACAATGAAATCTAGAAAATGAA
The DNA here is from genome assembly GCA_016801875.1 of Solanum sitiens. NCBI lineage: Eukaryota > Viridiplantae > Streptophyta > Magnoliopsida > Solanales > Solanaceae > Solanum > Solanum sitiens. Next base: position 1,494,031 of record JABWTJ010000017.1, on the reverse strand, counting down.
TTTTGAGAAAGAATGGGGAAAATTTTGTTCCTTTTTTAAGACTACTATGTGTTAAGTTTCTAACTTCAGACATAGTACTCTGTCAATGTATATTCTATACTTATGTCTATGAGTGAATATATATAGTAAATCTTGCGTATATTTTACGCTCCTATTTTTTATTAGATATATAGACATTTGATTCTTTCTTGACCTTTGACTAGATTTATTATTATTGTTGTAATACGACTAATGATTTGGTACATTAACACTTGTATCTTTGACTAAGTGTATACACATTTAATCTTTATGTGATCTTTGACTAGATATATTGTTGATGTAATATAATTAATGGTCATTTTCCATTTACCAAAAAACTCTTTTCATTTTATTAATGGCTATTTTTCATTCAATAGCAAAAACCTCTTTTTATTTTATTTTATTTATTTTTGCCTCTAATGAATTAATATTATATATTTTTCATTTAATACTCCTATATAGATAACACTTATTTTGAAACGATCAGAATAATAATAATTTGTATTGAATTCATGACATATAACAAAATAATTTTGTACTATTATTTTTATGATTTGATTGTGTATCATCAATAATATTACGGGTTTGATACCTTCTCTCTTCTTCTTTATTCATGTAATATCTGAAATATTATTGTTAAATAGAAAATTAAATGATTATATACTAAAAAAATAAATGAAAAGAAAAAGGCAAGTGCCAAAAAAAAACGAAAAGATACTAGAAAATTTGATCTCATTAATAACTGCACATTTATTTGATTTTTTAAATTTTATTTCTTGTTTTTCTTCTTATATAAATAAAATTATAAGCAGTTTACATTAAGAAAAAAGTAAATTTTAGAGGAAGGAAGAATAATACTTATGACATCGTAAGTTTACATGCTCATTAATTAATATATTACCGATATTTTGCTCTTTTCATATTTATTTTTAAATTTTAATTCTTTCCATATGCGGTCGAAAAGTATTAAATGAAGTGAAAAAAATATTTTGTTTAAAATTCTTTCTACTAAAGAATTTTATATAGAATGTTAGAAAGGTTGTGAAAAGATGATTAATTATTAAATTAAATTAATAATGAATTAAAAAAAATTGACACTATTATTCAATAATAATATAATCTAATTTTATTATTTAAGATCGTGTGAAGCGTGGTTTCATAACCTAAAAAGGGATGTAATGGTACTCGTCTTATTCCATCAAGATAAGTCAATATAAAACCCAATCATTACGAAAAATGTGAAAGCAAAGCGAGAATAAAAGTGTAATACTTTAATATAATGAGGAAATTCATAATCGACTTAAATATGCCCCAAAAAATTAGGTTATCACGTGTACAAGTCTCATGTGCTATAACAAAATTGAAATAAAATACCAATCTCAAATGACATTGTTTTTAGAATAAAACAAGATCATAAATAAGGAGAAAGGAGGTCTGTTGAGATGACAAACAACTACCTCACAAGTCTCCACAAGAAACCTCAGACAAGAAAATAAGAGAAAGTATGACAAAGGTTCAGGCTAGTAACCTACAAAAATGCAGAAACAAGGGGTGACTACCAAACCATATGATACTCATCAAGAAAACTTTTACGCACAAGTTAAGGGGATACAATACTCCTTACCACCCCAACTGAACCTCCATAATTACAACCTGCATAAAAAACAGTCCAATCTAACAGTTCACAATTTACATAGCACATAGCTCAACAACAACACTATAACAATTACATATTCTCAACAACAAACTCAATATTCAACGATTAAAAGTTCTACAAAAAGGCACTCATAAGATTAGCAACACACAAGATCAAGTCCACCAATGATAAAGATGTCCAATACCAAGTATAGCGATGCATGTCTGAACTAACGATACACACCCGTTGTCTTTCGGTCCGGGACCCATGGGAAATATATTTGCCCATGCATTTGTCGCAGCATGCGACACAACCCTCGATAATAAAATATATGTTGCGGCGCGTGACACGTCCCTCGATAATAGAATCTGTCGCAGCATGCGACACAACAAGTTCACTGAAATTTTAAATTGAAATTAACAATTTACTTTCTTTCCAACCAAACTAACATAAACATCATAATGTGTCAATCTATTTCAATCTAAATATATAGCTATATAAAATTCTAGACTACACTAATTTATGTTGCTACCCTCTTTCTAACATTCATGTCTTTTTTTTCAAGCATAATTGGTGTTACCTAAAGCAGACAAAATTGAATCGTCTGTTATAATTAAGAAATTATAACATTCTTCAATTTATTTTAATAAGTGGGTCAAATGGTACATGGTGTTACCTAAGTTATGGATTTGATTCATTAATCACTAACTAAATTAATTATTTAATAAATATTCATCAATTAAGTAGTTATAGTTATCAAATCGTTCAAACTTACCAATCAACTTGACCGACTCAAGGTAACTATCGAAAGGGATAAAATGATACTTTTATAAAAATTTTCAAAAATAATCTTTTGAGTCATTACACGCGGACACTAATATTAGTAATGAAATGGAAAAAAATGTGTCATTTAGTTCTTTTATGATTTGCTTTTTGTGTTGACGTGATTGATGGAACAAAAACAAAATTGTACTTTTCATGTTCTTTTTTTTTATGATTGTAAAACTATGATGTGGCTTGTGTACATTCTGATAAACTCACTAAATTTTATTATGTCGCCATAACACTAGTATCATATAACTTTATTTCTTTAATAGAAAATAAAAAAAATTAATTTACACATTGCAAAGTTTTTCTCATCTATATCTGTCACGATCCGAGAGCACCCCAAGTAGCGACACGGTGTATTCGACCTCTCGGAGGTCTCATACAAGCCAGGTGGATCTTTAATTGCATACAATACTCAAGAATAAGGGAAAATACATAACATCCCCCCTGAACTTGGTACGAAAACTCGCTTTAGTACTTAAACTACACGGGTAATTATTTACCCCCCTAATCTCTTTTCAAGTGAATTAAAATACACCTAATATAATAATATCAGTCTCACAATGGCAAGTGCATTTCACACGCGCCATGTCATCGATACGTCAGCGCCACATCAGTGTCACGTCATTGCCACATCAGCATCCCATTCCACATATTTAAATTTTGATTTTTAATTCTTTTTTTGTTTCTTTTTATTTACTCACAATTTTAGAAAGTAAAAAAAATTCTCAAAAATAAGAATTAATATAAGAAAAAAAAACAATTGAAAGAGATTCAAAATCTCAAAACCAATCTCACAAGAACACTCAATTTTTAAGAAACAAAATTAAAACAAATAAATAATAACTACTAAAAATTTAATTTGAAATGAAAATTTGTAGAGTTTCATTGAAAATAGCTTCAAGTTCATCACATTCAAACCTTTCCATAAATGCTAAAATTAATTTGAAGCAAGAACAAATTGATGACTTTCCAATTTTTTCTTGTTCATCACATTTTTTGAATTTATTGATAGAAATTAAAGGAAATGAGGGTGGGATGGATCTGTCTTGAAGGAGAAAAAGTATGAAAAGTATAACAAAGAAAAAGAAGAAGAAGAAAAGTGTGAAGCACCGAGATTGGAAGACAAATAAAGAGGGTAGGAGTGGGGGTTCGTTGGGGGTGGGGGGTGTCGAAGAAGAAGAAAGGGTAGTGCAAGTGGTGGATGAGGGCGGGAGGGGTGAACTGGGTGTGAGGAAGATGAAAGGACGGGAGGTGGGGGTGGGGGTGGTGATACTAAAGGTTGGGGGTGGTAGGGTATGAAGAAGATGAAGAAAAAAAAGATTATTGGATAAAATGAAAATAATTGGGGTCCACTCATTTTTTTTTACTTTTTTTTTTACTCTTTACGCGCCTCAATTTTTTTGATTTGTCATGTCAGCGATTTGGGTGTATTTTAATTCACTTGAAAAGAGATTAGGGGGATAAATAATTATCCGTGTAGTTTAAGTACTAAAGCAAGTTTTCGTGCCAAGTTCAGGGGGGATTTTATGTATTTTCCCCAAGAATAAGTATAAATTTTAAAATTTCTTCATACATGAAGAATACTTTCATTAATAAGCAAGCGAAAGACTTTTAAAACATCTAACTTTACAATATGTATGTATCATAAACCATCTAATACTTTAGAGTACAACATTGAGACCAATCCCATACACAAGGTAAACAAAGGCTAAACGACATAAGGGAACATGTAAGGTATTGTCCTTGAATCTATGAGGACTCACCAAGTATTCATCTTCAACCACTTAGAAACCTAATCAACCTCCTTAGCATACCACATTTTCAATCCCTATACTTTAGTCAAAAAGGCAAAAAGAAGGGGTTAGCACATTAAGCACTAAGCATGAAAGTCATGCAAAAACCATGCAAAAAAGGAAATTTAGTATGGAAACATGCTTTCATAACATTTTGATAAAAACCTTCATCATAAGAGTTTAAGAGACACAACACAAGTCAACAATCACATAACCCATATTAAACTAACATCAACATATAGGACTTAATTCCATATTCAATAAATAAGCATTTTCATCATTTAGACTTTCTACCTAAGGTTACTTTAAGACCCACCTAAGTAAGACATGAAGAGACCGCTCATACACCCTCTTCAAGCACACCTAAGTGATCCTCAAAGCCACCCTAGATAAGAACCTTTCTATCAACATACTATCATTACGAGAACATACATTACATAAGTCATTTAGAAGTCAATCATACAATTAGAGGACTTCACATAATGGTCTTGTAAGACCTAGGGAACTCATTTTAACATCTTCAATGCCTACTCGTGCCATGTGTAGGTAGCGTCTCATTCCACTACCTACACGTTGTAGAACCTATCCAAAAACTAGAGTGTACATCCCACATGATGGGAATATGCATTAACCGACATAGATCATACTAGCTAGGTATGGAATCCAGAGTCTACCGTATCCCGTGGAGGGTGTTCTACTTATCAAGGGTAGAACTAGGACACATCCCATGTTGGCACATGGTTTAGGTGATATCAAAAGGCTTATTTGTACTCTAGTCTCATACTTCAAGTAGAGCTACTACCTTAAGCATATCCACTCGGTGCTTTGCCTTGGTTCTCATAGAGTAAGTTCATTCATATTAGTGTATTAGAGAAGGTACCATCACTAAGCCCTACCAACTCATAATACCATTTCAAAGAAGGGGTCCACATGGGTTGCCGATCAAGATTCATTTGGATAGATCTTATGATTTTCTTAGAGATGGTTTCATGTCGTTCCAACCTACCTACCTCTAAGTCCATCATTCCACTCAAGAAGGAGGCACCATTTTGGTTTACCACTTCAAGGCTTCTTTATTAACCTTCTTTTCATATTCAAGGTTTCACATTCTTAACCTTCTTTTCATATTCAAGGTTTCACATTATTCTTTCATACAAGGGTACCTACTTTAGGTCTACCGATCCTAAACTTTCATTCATTCAAAAATTCATGACAAGGGTGACTAAGCCTACCAAGTCAAGAGATCACATTCACATAACTTTCATGTATCAAGTAGGGACAACTAGGTCTACCTAAACAAGACACCATATAAACATATAGAGACTCTTCATAGTCTATCATCATCACGTACCAACATTTAGAGAAACATGCTTTCATTCACAATATCACATAGATTTATACAAGATAACCTCAATATCACATAAACACCTTCACACTATGAACATTACACAATATCACCCATATATCACATAATAACTTCACTTTATACATTCATGTATGCCATAACACCTTGCACATAGTCACATTACTTCATATAACCAACTTCACATTATACCTTCACATATACCATAACATGATACTACTACAATTCACATAATAATGCCGACAAGGTCATGATGACAATAAGAACAAGAAGTACACACCGCCACCATAAGTGGACCATACCACACAAAAACAATTCTATATAAATTCTACTTTAGTAAGGGAATTAGGTCAACTTACCTCCTCCCATAGCAAATATCACCATTCCTTAACATCTCCAAAAATTCACAATATAATAACATACTTAACAATAAAAATCAACTATACAACTCATTATAATCACAATTCCATCAATATTAGATCATAAGCAACGGACCCACTTCATAAGTCAAACTTAGGGATTTGAGAAGATCAAGGGTTCATGGAGGTTTTTTATTGGAAAACACCAATTTAACATCAATGATGTCATATCTAATGATTTGAAATCGTTTCATGCAAGAACCCTTGAGTTAAAGTGAAAATTAGACTTTTCCATAAACTTTGAACACTTTGAAATCACTTTGAAATTGACTCTAAGGTCATAGAAAGCCTTAGATAAAGAACTTTCATACCTTATTCTTCAATAACCCAACAAAAATTGAGAAGAAATCAGTTGAAATCATCCTTCCTGACAAGCTCTAAGACCTTGACCTTCAATGGTGACTTGAGAGAATTTTGGAAGAGAAGAACTTTTAAGGTTTTGGAATTTTTAATTCTAATTGAGGGTTTAGGGTTTTTGATAGGGGAATGAGTGTATAATGACCTAAAATCAGTATATTATATACCCCCAAAATACCCAAAACACACATACATTAGTTGTACCTTTTTAATTAAGTCAAACTCAGCTTTCCTTTCAGAACTATCGTCGGGGAACAAGTCCGCTTTGAAGAGGTGTTCCCACAAGTTTCTGAAAAATAATTTTTGGGACAGAAGGGTCCGCGATGAGTCCGGAAACACGGAAACACTTTTTTGCTCATGGCTGGAGCAAGTACGCGACGCGGACACACTCCCTAGAGCTACTAGTCGCTAGCTGCCCTGGCAACATCTTGGCCAATGCTTGGGACCTCCTCAAGGACCCTTGGGTTGGTCCTTGGGGAGTCATACCCGAGTGTTTTGACCCTAAACATGTACATCTAGGTGTTGGGGTCATCAACACCGACTTTAGACCTCAAACAATACACTAACACTCAACCAAAAACATATAACAACACACTAGCACACAAACGACTAGTCTCTAGACATCTTGGTCGTTCCTTGACGTTTGACCTCAAACACAACCAAACTGACCTATAAACTCATTTACTCATTATATTAACAAGTTATCAACTCTTAAAACCATGTGAGGCTCTAGTTTATCCTATTTCATTTTGAGGGTGTTTCAATATCGTGGTTTGTAAATATTCAAATCATTTTGGTGCAAGTGTTTTGCCTTGATAACTATAGGGAAAAAACTTGTCTGTATAGAGTTTGCACCAAATTAAAATTAAGGTGATTGTACTCTTCCAGAAAATTAATTAGTAAGAATAACATGAATAATATATTTTGTCTTGAACTTCTAAATGATAAATAATTTGAGATAACAATTAGAGTATTTAAAATACGACAAATAATTTATGGAAAAAACGTTTTTAGGAAAAAGGTAAAAAAAATCCTCAGAATATGTGAAATTCATATTATATTTCTCCGATGATGATTTAGTTAAGCACAATAATCTTATTTCAAACAGAACCTAATGGAGCATGATTAAAAATATAATTAGTGTTAATTAACTTAATAGTCTATTAGATTTGTCATCCGCTTTTTCTAGTGTAATATCTCTGCATTCCTTAAATAAATTGCAAAAAATAAACCAACATAAGTATTTTAAGTGAAATTTTTTTTACTCAAAAGAGTAAAATTATGACCTATTTGTATATAACTATTTTGAAACTTTTCACTAAACTCGAGGCCAAACTCCAAATAAGATTATAGCAGCCCTTTGTAATACCTAAAGAACTGTTTCCAGTAGTTTTGTGTCTACTCATTCTCTTTATATTCAATGATACTACTTTATAAATGAATTCCTTAATATAAACGAGATAATATCTACTACAATCTGGATGTAATATCTATCAAGATCTTATCTTGGAACTCCTTCAAGAAAACAGATTATCACAAAATAAAATACCCCTAAATAACCAAACTACAATAATCAGACTTTTGTATAACAAACTTATTTGTTTAGACACTTTTTTAAAATTTTGTAGTGATCAGTTGTTTTACTCTTATAACCATATTCAACATTTAAATATGATTTGATTATTGTAGCAAAAATTATTCAAAAACCTATTTTTTTTTCATTTCATAATGTTGAAATGCACCAATATAATGGAGCATAATTAGATATAGAATTGGGATAAGGCACAATTTTTTCCTAGAGTATGATCGAAATTTGAGAGACACACCTTAATTAAAATAAGGTCATATTAACCCACCCCCCTCCCAGACCCATTTTTTAATAATTTTGTACACCTTTGTGGCTTATATGGAATTCAAATATGTCACACACGTCTCAACTATGTGGAGTCATGAGGTGTGCCACGTAAGCTAAAAGGTGTATAAAATTACAAATAACTGAATTTGAGGGAGGGGGGAATAGGACCTTAATTTAGTTAAGGTGTGTCTATGTAATTTCGATCATAATCTAATAGGGGTACTAGTGTCTTATCCCAAATACAATTAGTGTTAATTTAAGTTGACCTCGTAAACACTTCATCTTAGTTAAACCCTATGCTCTTATTTCAAATAGAACCTAACAGTGCACGATTAGAAATATAATTAGTGTTAATCAACTTATTAGTTCATTAGATTTGTCATCCGCACTTTTTGAGGGCAATATCTTTGCATTTCTTAAAAATATTACGGAAAATAAATTAACATAAGTATTTTATGTGAAGAAATATTTATTAAAGAGAGTAAAAACTATTACCTACCTCTGTACATAAATATTTATTCCAAAACATCTCACTAATCTTGAGACTAAACTCCAAATAAGTATATAATTGTCCTTTGTAATACCAGAACTGTTTCCAACGGTTTTGCCTCTATTATGTAAATATTCAATAACGCTACCTTATAAATGAATTCTTTCACATAATTAAACAAGCCAATACCTATAAAAATCTGAATGTAATATCAATCAATGTCTTATCTTGGAACCTCTCCAAAAAAAAAAATAGCCATCACCAATTAAAATATCCCTAAATAACCAAACTACAATAATCAGACTTCACCGTAACAATCTTGTTTGTTTCAACACTTTTGAGAATTTTATAACGATCGATTGTTCTACATCTATAACAATATTTGACAAACAATATGATTTGACTATTGTAGCAAACATTAGTCAAAAGTATTTTTTTCATTTCTTAATGTAGCAAAAAGATATTAAATTATTTAAATTCGAAATATCTTAGATATGTTGCTCTACTAATTAACAATTACTACAAATTCAATAAATTAACTAACCAAGCGTACGTATACAGATTTGTTCTCTAAGAGTTGTGTTAAATCTCCTTGAAAATTAAGTTCTTTAAAAATGGAAAACTTTCTACGTTGAAAACTTTAATTATAAGAAGGGGGGTCTATGGGTACCCGTTGTGGTGCCACGACATCCAGTGATCTCTATAAAAACATACACTTTTTGTGTGTGATGGGGGTTTTGTCACAAGTGTAATAAAAAGAGGAAAAATTGAGGAAAAATCAAGTATGGGGAAAGGTTCTTGGGGTGTGACCGCAATACAAGTTGAGATAAGTAGTTGGTACATGTTCAATAGGAAATTTGCAAGATAATAGTGACTAGGCTAAGCTTTACGTGAAAATAAGTTTCCTCTCGGAAAACTTACCCCGTTTTGAATGTGTTCCTCTCGAACACCCATTTGCCGCATGAAGGTCAGCCTACGCCTTATGCTATTCACTTTCTCGAGCTGAGTGTTATGATATAGGACTAGGACTCACCCTCTCGGGTTGAACCTCATGTCGACCCACTCCTTAGGTCATCAGTCTAACAGTTTTTTGGTTTCGCGACCTCCCTCTCGGGCAAGCCGAAAACACATGGGTGACTTTCTATTTGCAACTACAAACCCATTAAGTTAAACCACAACCACTAGGTGAAATCACCATTAAAATACATCTAACCTATCAGTAAGCAAGACCCAACAATAATATTAACTCATATTTTTTAAATCACATCCTAAGAATTGGATTTTTAGCCACACATCAAGCAATAACAAAATACACCTAAAATGATAATGAAATCAAATAGGTATAAGAAATTAAACCTTGATCTAAGCAAAGGAAAAAGAATAGAGAGTACTTACTTGCCACTTGGGGAAGACGAAAACCTTCTTTATTCAAGTCTCCCAAAACCCTCTCCAAACATGAGAGAAAACACCAGGAAAAATATAATAAAGTCTCAAAACTATGAAAATGTTTGTATCCCTAAAAATAAAACGTACCGCTAGTATTTATAACTTTCAGATCAAGTGTTGCAGCAGACCAATCGGCGAGGTTAGTCGTGATTGCCGAATGACTCGACGATTCACCATTATTTTGGTTCATCGCCTTTTTGTGTTTGTCTTCAGCATCTTCATGTTCTGGACCACTGGGCGGTATAGCATTGCTTCGCGAAACTGTTAGGTAAACGCCGACTGCTCCTTTCATTGCATTTTTTATCCGCTTCCTTCAGGGTTTTGCGTGCTGGAACAAAGGGAGTAATACATTCCTTTGGCGACTCGCCAAATGCATTTGGCAGTTCTTAGGCTTCAACTTTCATGTTCATTTCATCTTTTTTGTTCCCTTTTGCGCGTAAGTATCCATGGCTGCACTAAAACTTCAAATACCTGAAACTTAAGAGCTTTCATTAGATATTGGGACTAAATAAGCATTTGAGGACACTATTTTTATTAAAATAAAGCCTAAATGAGTCCAATTTGTTAAGGTGCACCATTAATTTGAGACTTCCAACTGCGGTCTTCATCGAGATAGTCAATATGTTGGCGATGCACCATTAATTTTATACAAACTGTCGAGTTTTACAGGATCCAAGAAGAAGATGCCTTGAGTCAAATGGCGGGGGAGGTCGGGTTCGCCGAATAGGTCAGCAGTTCGCCTACCGTACCTTTTTCTACATGCATGCACTTATTAAATCACTTCCTGTAACAACCCTAAAAATGAATAGGATCAAGACTTAGGTTTTTCAAGAATGCTTGCGGTTAGACCAAGGTCCACACGTATTGATACGCGTAGAACCAGACCTCAGAACCCTTACTACAATCAAGCCAACTAACTTGGGGAGTTAATTGAGCTTGGAAAGGTTGGAACCAACCATGTGAGGCTCGCGAAAACGAAGATTTAATTGAAAGAGTTTTTACCGGACTCAAAAGAAGAAATCTTAAGTTTTGAGGGTCCAAGGGTAAAATGGTCTTTTCTAAGCCAAGGGTAATATTGTAATTACCCTGAGGAACAAATTAATTAATAAATTAATTTATTTATTTAAGGTAATTCGGGTGGAGCAACCCGAATTGACCCATTTTTCGCAAATGGGGTCACTCGGGTTCGAGCCCCACTAGAAGCAAGATTTAACTTGCTTTTATTTTTAATTTGTTAACTTAATTTTTATAAATAATTAATATTAGCTGATTTAGGAAAAAGAAATCAGATTTTTTATTAATTTTAATTAATTATTTAAGTTGACTAAGTCCTACCAACTAGTCCTACTTCTACTAGACCACTATCTCCCATCCCCCACTCTCTCTTACACGTTAGTCTCTCTCTTTCACTGTCTTTTCTTGGCTGCCAAACGTGATAAATCAATCAGAAAAAGAAAAAAAAACCAAGTAAAGGCAAAAGTTCATCAAGAACTTGAAAGCTAGAAACACAAAAGAGAAAGCAATCCGGTAACGTTAAGCAAAACGTACTACACTAGTCGGGTAAGGTGTGACTTTGGGCGTGTGGACTGATTTGTGGAGAAGTTCTTGGGCAGCATTCTGGACATTTAACAAGAAAACAAAGGTATGGGTCTTCTTACTCTTGGTCCCTTTCCCAAGAGACCCCTAGGACTCAGTAAATTCGGCTCAAAAACTAAGGTTGTTTCCCCCGTTGCATATCCCTGTCATTAGCTCCCAACGAATGTAGGTTGGTATGAATTCTGGTAGACTTAGGATTATGTGATGTTTGTGCTGAATGTTAATGTGTTGGATGTACGTTAATTTATGAAAAGACAAACCATGTGTGTGTTCGAATTAAGAAAAATATATGGCATGTGTTGAGTTTCGGCCTAGAGGCTTGAAATTGTAAATGTTATGTTTGTTGTTTTATGTACGCCAATTGAAATAAATTGTGATGTTCATGTGACATGAAGTGTGGCTGAATTGAGGAGTAAACATCTTGGTTAAGAATTCGTGAAAAAAAAATGTATTAAAGAATGTACCAATTGTACTATGTATTGCTCTATAAATTCACGAACAAATGGAGATAAAAATGAGTAAAGAAGTTACCTTAAATTTCCAGCATTATGTTGATATGTCTCTGCCAATTTAAGTTGTTTAGAATGTTAAGAAAAATAAAGAAAAATAGGTGAGGTCATTGAGGGTCGAACCCGAGACCTCACCCCTTTAAAATCCCCCAAAAAATTAAAGAAGAAAAATTTATATGGTGAGGGGGATTCGAACCGTGTCATGGCTGGGAAATAAATGTGAAAAAAAGAAAATAAGAAATGAGAGGGCTGGGATTCGAACCCACACCCTCTCGGTTAGAAACCAAAGAAAAGGAAAAATAAAAATATGAGAGGCGTGGGAATCGAACCCATGACCTCTATGCGGATGGGGGGAGATAAAAATAAAAATGAAATGAGGCTGTGGGGATTCGACCCCACAACCTCACAGTCAACTCAAACAGTCAACCCTTAAAAGGGAGAATAAAATAAAGAGGTTGTGGGGGTTCGAACCCACAACCTCTCGGCCTTAAGCTAATGGAAGGGGAAAGAAAATAAAAAGAATTAGGTGTGGCTGAGGGGACTCGACCTCGGGTCCCAATGTCCCACATGGACCGAAAACAATAAAGGAAAAATGAAAATGGGGTTGTGGGGACTCGAACCCACAACCCATCGGCCAATATAAGGAAATAGTTAAATAGAAAAATAATCCTTCAATGTTAATATTGTGAATTGACTTAGAGTTAAAATGTTATGAATATTAGAATAAAATCAATTAATAATGTAAATGATATCCAATTGATTCAAGACTTGGGTTTCCTTGCCCAAACTTCCGTATTGATGCATAAGTCATACGTGAACGAAATATCCAGGAATAATGCCACCTACTTAGATCAAAATCAAGATCTTGGCATACATACAAGATACATAAGTCTTGTACTACATAATCTTAGGAATTTAAGAATCATTTAACGAACTATGAATGAAGCCTCATGGCTTGTGTGTATAGACTCATAAGTCTAACATACGTTCAAAAGTAAGTGAACCTAAGATGTATGACATGAAATGATGAACCCTAGAGGGGTTAAGTAAGGGTGTGAGACACACCAAATGGCCAAGTGTATTGGCATATGACGAAACATTCATGTAATAAGAGGTGAATAACTAAGACAAACAAAGGTGCAAATGATGATGAATGTGGTGACAACATGATATGAAGCTAATGTAAATGAGGAGAGTAATCTCAAATGAGCCTAAGTAAATGTTACTAACATGTATTCACCTATGAGAGTGTAAGATAATGAAGAGACCAGTCTCTATGAACACTCTAATGAGAGTATTGAGCTTAACACACTTAATACGAATAATGAGATGTGAAATCATCCAATGAGCTATGATGTCCTCATACTAGAAGTCAGCTTCCATGACGTATGAGATGAATGAAATGGAACTTTATACTGAGCACCGATAGACTAGCTATGAGCGGTGATGCCTTCTTTCGGGAAGGGCGGAGGTTCATGTAACTCTCATGAGATGAGACCGTCCGGCTTGCCGGGTATGGGTCTCCTTATATCTCCTAGTCTTTGAACCTATACTGCCAATATAGGGATCTGGCGGGGTTAAATTCCCATGTACGCTAGCATGTTATTGGATCACTTTGGCCGGTGATTCCACCTCTTTTCGGTGTGGGGGAGACACTGGATTTCATGATGCTCACATGATCTATGTCGGTTAAAGTTAAAGTTCCCAATGAATGAATGAGGCCAGACTCAAATGATGCACATAATGAAATGAATGATACCAAAGGTGTTAGGATAGGATAATCAAAAGGTGAGTTAGATTCAAGTAATGACATTAGGTCATTCTTGGTCATTGCACAACGAACCTAATGAAAGTCTTAAACTACATCCTAGGTATAACCGGTGGTTACACTGGACTATGAACGAAATAAAATGAAGTACGTATGAATGAATAAAGCAGACTCTGTGTTTGCTAACGAAGACTCCCTAGTTGAGGTCCCATATGTTGAGTCCTCATTTCTGGGATGTCTTAATGTCAAGTCCATGATTCCAAGGTCTCATGGTATATGAATGAATGATATAAAGAAGTTATGTGCTACATGTAAAATGTATTGTATGCTATATGATATGTGTTATGTGTAAATGTTATGTGCTGTGTGCAAATGTGAAAAGTATGATGATGTATGTTATTCTCATGGTATCATTTTCCTAATCCAAATTTGGAAAGCTCACTTACTTTCCTAATCCAAATTTGGAAAATTTCCTAATCTCAATTTGGCAAGTCCACTGACTTGACTTCCAAAAATCATGTTGTTAAAAAAGAGCTATTCTTTCTCATGCATGTCCTTGGTGTGTGCTTGCATATACCCATACTTAGTACAAGTGTGTACTAACCCTATACAAACTCTACTATTTTAGGTGCAGGCACAGGTGGACGGTAGAGCTACAGGATCATCGCTGCAGTTATCTGGACGTCCAGCATTCATCCGGCTTTGGTAGGTCCTCATGCTTTCGAGGATGCTACTATTTTATGTTCTAGCTTAGTTTAGGAGTTGAGCTAGTGGAGTATGTTCCACTAGCGTTTCTTTCTTATTTTATTCAGACTATGTATTGGGCCATTTTGGCAATTATACAATTATGTTTAATGAACTATTCCTTTCATTTGATTATCTCTTAATGTTTAGATGGTTGATGTTGAACAAATTATGAATGTATTAGAAATGTTTAGTAAGCAATGATTAGAAACAAAAAGTTTCAAAATTTCCGCTAAAAATTAACCTATGTAAAGTAAGAATGACGTAAGTAGGCCTGTCTGCGACCTCTGAGAGGTCAACGACGCCGGTCTCGTCTGGGGTCTAGATTCCAGTCGTGACACTTCCTTACTTGCATTATGTACAAACAATCACACTATTATTTTATTAATAACTAAAAACAAATTAAAGGGTTTCGGGTTGTCTCCCAACAACGCCTTAGTTAACGTCGCGGCACGACACAATCCATTTTCAAAACTCATTTTTGGGGTTAGCCATAGTATCACTAAGCAAACCCTCTTGTTATCTTGAATTTAGATGAGACGAGATATGACCCATCTGGGTTTCTAACTGTTTGATCGAAAGTGAATGGGAGGTGACGGTCTAACTAAGAGTGGACACATCCTCATTCATGCCTTTCAGCATCTTGTACGACCTTTCAACCTTGTTGAGGGTACGTGTAAGCATATCCTCAGAACATACACCTTCCGAATTCTTGGACTTTTGGCGCTCATAAGGAAGCACATGTCTATCTTTCTCCACATATTTCTTATTCGGATTATAGTTCCTCCATTCACGATCTCTATCTTTCCATCCTTCATCTCTACCCCAACCTTGATTTCCACCCTATCTAGGGTAGTTTGAACGATAGTCACCACATTGGTTGGCTAGAAAGTTCACCTCTTCATTATACAGAGCTTCAAACTTTTTTTCCTCAGGACTAGTACTCTCGACTCTCACAACATTGACACCTCGTGCACTAGCCCCTATGACATTTTTTGATAGAATATCAAGTTGTGTCATAGTCTTCGCCATGTTTTTGTCTCTTTCATTTTCCTTTTCAATTTTCTCCTTAGATAGCTGAAAGGTGACAGGAGAGACCTAGTCTTTGCGAGTATACCACGCCCTGTTGATGGTTGTCATGTCATCCAGAAGTTGAGTTGCTACTGTGTATGCTTGCTACATTAAGCCTCCGGGTGAGAGTTAGTCCGCGACACTTTGTTTACCAAATTCAAACTTCGGTAGAAGTACTGCGTGAGCATATTATCAGGAAAACCATGGGTTGGGCATTGTAATATCAGCTTCTTGAACCATAGCCAAGTTTCGTGTAGAGTATCTCCATTCAGGCGCTAAAAGCTTTGAATGTTATCCAGAATAGTCATCATTTATTCATCTTCGAGGGAAGGAAAAACCACACATTGAATGCTATGATCAACTCCTCCCATGAAGTGATCAAATTTCATGGCAATTTAGCTAACCACTTACAAGTCTCTCCCATCAGAGAAAATAGGAATAACCGCAGTCTGACTGACTCTTGAGAGATGTTTTGAAAGAGAAGGGTCTGCAACCATTTACAAAATTTCGAAGATGTTCATGGGATCTTCATGAGCTAATTTACTTAACAGTAAATTTAGTTGTAATAGTTGCAACTTAGTGCTCGTTATATGGAACATTGCATTACCCTCAACTGGGGGCAAAAGTATAGCTCCAAACCTCCCATGAGATGGGGGTCATTGACATTTGGTTCTTGGACATCGTTGAGATTTTCGATGTCATCTTGGTGGCCCACCTAGCTACCATTACTGTCATTACACTCATCGTTCCTGCTTGCAACACATACACTTGAAACAAAGCTAAAAATTAAGTAAGTAAATGACAACTAATAAGAATAAGAATCCAATTAAACTACAAGTCTATGTGACACCACTCCCCGGCAGCGATGCCATTTTGATGTTTATCGTGACCAACGACACTCACCTACGGTTTGGGTATCTATGATCGTTGATAGTTTATTAACCCAACCAAGGGTTGGGGTCATGTCACAAAGGAGCGGTTTCGAGAAGATGTAGTTAATTAGAATTTCATTCTAATTAGTGGTAGCTAAAGAAATATACGAACAAAAACAATGTAAATTAAGGGGCTGACACAAAAGTGTCAAATATCGTTGGATGGCTTTGTCACAAGTGTAATAAAAACAATAAAAATTGAGGAAATTGAAGTATGGGAAAGGTTCTTGGGGTGTGACCGCAATATAGGCCGAGATAAGTTGTTGAGTACATGCTTTCGATAGGAAATTTGCAAGATAATAGTGGCTAGGCTAAGCTTTAAGTGGAAATAAGTTCCCCCTTGGGCAACTTACCCCGTTTCAAATGTGTTCCTCTCAGACACCCATTTGCCGTATGAAGGTCAGCCTACGCCTTACCCCACTCACTCTCTCGAGCTAAGTGTTAGGATATGGGACTAGGGTTGAACCTCATGTCAACCCACTCCTTATCCAAATCGAAATACTTTGACTACATTTCTTATATTAATTAATTTTAATCTGCATATATTTACGCAAATCTAAATAGTTTGACTACATTTCTTATATTAAATTTCATTCTGTATTTAGCTTTTCAAATCTAAATACTTTAACTTCATTTATCATGTTAACTTTTATTCTGTTATTAGTCATGCAAATCTAAATATTACTCCCTCATTCTCATATTACTTTGACTACTTTCCCATTTGAGGAATAAGAATCATTTTCTTACTGATTTAATCCTTTGATTTTTTTTAAATACAATATATTTACGTATTTTATTCAAACAGTTAACGCACAATTTTGACTAAATATGTACATAGAAAAAAAAATAACAATAGAGGCATTCTTTTGAAATTTTAAAATATTTATGTAGAAGAATTAATTTTAAAATTAAAATAATAAAAAAGTAACTCATCTTGATTTTATAAATTGAAAAATAATTTGGGAAAAATATCTTTGTAATGTTAAAAAATAACATTGGATGGAAGAAGTATGAAAAATAATATATTTGATCGCTTAAGGGTGTGTTTGGTATGAAGGAAAATGTTTTCTTAGAAAATATATGGATTTCTAACTTATTTTCTCATGTTTGGTTGGTGAGTAGAAAATATTTTCTGGAAAATACTTTTTAATATTTGGTTGGCAAATAAAAAATATCTTTTAGAAAATATCTTCTATTTTTGGCTTGAGACTAAAAAATACTCTTTAGGAAAATAATTTTTGATCCAAAAAATTGATCTAGTACGCGATCCCAACACCCAAACTAGGACAAGACTCTGATGACCGTTCCAAAATCCGACCCTGAGATCTGACCCAAGAAAAGAAAATCAAAAACAATATTTTTTTTTTAAAAAAAAAAATTTGACGGGGTCGCGGGGGGTGGGGGTGGGATAGGGGCCGGGATGGCTTAAAAAATGATTTTTTTTAAAAATTGAAATATTTTTTCAAAATTAATTTTTTTTAAAAATTTGACGGGGGTGGAGGGGAGGGGTGGCCTTGTTGGGGGTGGGGGTTGCGTAAAATTTTTCAAAAAATTAAATTTGAAATATTTTTCAAAAGCAATTTTTGGGAGGGTCGGGTACCGGGTATTGGTAGGGTAAGAAAAAAACAATTAGGATGAAGAGTTTTAGAAAATTTTTTCCTTCATTTTGGAAAGGGAAGTCATTTTCCATAAATTTGAGGAAAATGATTTAATTTAGAAAACATTTTCCAAACATTTAAGCCAACCAGACATGCAAAAATTGAAATATATTTTCTGTAAAATGTTTTACTCCATGCTAAATACACCCTAAGTGAATACATAGAAAGTTCTCACTTCCAAATTTATGGTAAACCTTAAATTTCAACGACTGTGATTTCAAATACATGTTGTAATGAGCTAATAAGTACGTAGAATGATTTCAGGTCAAAAATCGCAAAAAAAGACCCAAAAATGGATTGAAACGTAAAATGAAATGATCGCGATTTAAACGCAGTCAAACAAGGTTTAGAGACTTGAAGAAGAAGAAGGACCCCGTGTCGCGCACCCCACCCAGCACCCTAAGATGGCCTCACACCGCACACTCCTATTTTATCAAACTGAAGTTCAAGTGAAATTACATTTTTACTATATATATGTCATTAAAATAATATTTGACAACACGTTATTCTTAAGGATTATTAATTAGGGTTATATATTATAATTAATTATTCTTAGTTTTTAGGGATTAATAACAATTTCTAGTAGATTAATTAGTGTGGGACGGACAAGATTCTCTAGCAATTGCTACATTAATCAAAGGTTTTATTTAACTACTTCTACATTAATGTTATTTAGTTGTTTATATTATGGTAATTGTTGTTTACCGCTAGTTATGAGTAGATAAACTCATAACTAGGGTTATGGATCTTAAACTCAAAAAGGGTCATGGAACTTAAAATTAAATATGGATGGTGAAATAGATATTTTATAATATCTTTTTATGAAGGGATGATCATTATGTATTAAGGTTCTTTGCTAAATATTATATTTTTAATGGTTGTAAACATCAAGAACTTGCATATATTCTAACTTGCTTGATATTATGATATAAAAAAGTTTAGATTCGGAAAAAGGGTCATTTACATGGATTTGGGGATATCAACCTCCATCTAATAGCTTGAGCTCGAGAGAGGATAGCTAACCTGAGGTTCTTGATAAATGGACAAATCAGTTCGACACCCAACTGTCGATAATGACTTAGGGTGATATTCTCTGAATTGGATCGAGATACTTTAGGAGACTAATAGATTCTTCAGCTTTGAACAATGAACACACCTGCAACATCAATTGATAGTAAAATATCTGTTAGAGTTCAGATATTTAAGAATTGTAACTCCAATCCATCTTTATTATTGATTAAAATTCAAGTACATAAAGTAGTTAGTATTTCTCCTTTTAAAAAAAACTCAATTTTTAAATACTGGAGTAATTAAAAATTAGAATTTCGACAACAAAATATAAAGGATATCTCCCCATGAGGTAATTGTATGAGTTTCCGAGGTAAAAGAGCTCCTGACCAATTATAAACAAAAATAAATAAAAACATAGTGCCAATAAAAGGAACCCATGGCCCATATTCTTCTCCAATTTGAGTTTTACTAACATCTCAAATGAATTCAAGAACATATTTGAAGAAATTCTGACCCCAGTCGGAATGGTTTGTGGGTTCCGAACAGCTATAGTGGCTGAACCTAATAAGATAGCAATTACAACCCAAGAAATAATAAGTACTTGGCCAAACAACACTACTTACTATGAAATTTGACCTCAAACTAGCTGGGTTATTATATTTTGCAATTGAACGCTTTAATCCAGTAAAAGGGTGTAGTTTGGACGACATCAAGAGATCAATTATGCCAAATAAATTCTATTATCCTATTAATAATTTATCAAACGAGAGTTGTAGTTTTGATTTCATGCAAAACTTCTCTATCAAGGGTGTGTTTGGTATGAAGAAATTAAACGTTATCCATGGAAAATTTTCCCAGAAAATGTTTTCCATGGAAAATTTTCCTAGAATGTTTTCCATGGAAAATTTTCCTAAAAAATATTTTCTTGAAAAACAAGTGGATTTCTAACATATTTTCTCATGCTTGGTTGGTGAGTAGAAAATATTTTCTGAAAAATATTTTTAAATGTTTGGTTGGTGTATGAAGAATATTTTTCTAGAATTTCTTATTTTTTCTTGAGACTATAAAATACTCTTTAGAAAAATAATTTCTGATCCGAAAATCAGCTTTGATAATCGATCTAGAACTAGACCCTAACACCCGAACTTGGATACGACTCCGACGATTGTTTGAAAATCAGACCCAAGACCTAACCATGACTTCCGATTTTTTAAAAAAAATTGAAATATTTTTCAAAAACAATAGTCTTTTCAATTTTTTTGATGAACAGTGTGGGTGGGTTGGTGGGTGAAGGGTAAAGGGGTTGGTGTAAAAATTAAGTTTTTTAAATTTAAAATATTTTTCTTAATCAAATTATGACGAGGATGACCTAGATGGGGATGGCGGATTTTAAATTTTAAATATCATTCAAAAATATCTTTTTAAAGAAAACATTGACGTGGGGGGTGGGGGTGTAGTGGGTTCACGGTATGGAATGAGACAAAAATGAAATTTTAGAAATTTGAAATATTTTTCTAAAATATTATGTTTTTGTGGGAGTAGGGGTTGAAGGAGGTCAAAATAATTTAGAAATTTGAAATATTAAAAGAAAAATGACTTTTTAACTTTTTCTGTTTGGGGGTTGGGAGAGGGGGGGGGAGGCTGGGGTTGGTTTGCAAGTATGGGTAAAAGAATATTTGAAATTTAAAAAATCAAAAAAAATGAAAATTTGAAAATTTGAAAAATAAGAAATTTTTAAATTTGAAATTTGAATTTTTTCTTTAATTTAAATGAATAGTAATTAAAATTTTTAAAAGATTATAATTGAAGAATAAAGTAGAGTTTTGAAAATATTTTTCCCAATCATTGAAGGAAAGTCATTCTCATTACATTTGATGAAAATAAGTAGATTTGGAAAACACTTTTTAAAACATTTAAACCAACCAAACATGAGAATTTAATTAAAATGAATCATTGCCTCCACATAATGAACCAACCTTGTTTAATAATTAAGCAAAAAATTCAGTGCTAATAATTTGATTACATTCAAAACCATAACTATAAAAATACATGTCATTGAAAACCAAACATCTCAAAGTAAAAGTACAACTCAAAAAGTATACCACATGTTTAATCCATATTATCAAATATTGTTGGTAGTTTTAAACATGATTGCTGCTTCTAAATTCTTGTTTGTAATTACCTCCACCTCAGTGCTTTGCTTTCTTGATTCTTTTCCCTGTAACAAAATAATACTCTTATCAATTATTAAATTACATTTAGTTGCATTGAATAATATTTTCCCTTTCTTAATCAGACAAAAAAATACATGACCATGAAATAGGAATATATTTAGTTGAACAAAATTAATTAGGAGCAGTATTTTTATGTGGAAGTAAGAATTTAAGAATAGTAAAAAAATGAAATAATAAATAAATAAATAAATAAATATATATATATATATATATATATATATATATATATATATATATATATATATATATACTATATTATAAAATAGGATAAAATGTAATGTAAGAAAATTGAATTAAAACAGAAGAAATATTATTTTTATATCAAAATTTTATTGTTAATAATCCATATTTGAAATCCAAATGACAGCTAAGAAAATTAAAGAAAAGACATAAGAGTAAAAAACTAAGGTGGAAACCCTCCTCCCCACTATCACTTTACCTCCATCATATCATCGTGACTCATGAATTAAATCAGTGAATATATCAACATAAATAAATAACATACAAAGACTGAAAAAACATGAAATATTTTTTGTGGTGAAGAAATTAAAATGATGAAGCAAGTAAAATTAATGAACAAACCTGTTTCCGGAAAATCACGAAGAATTAAAATAACTTCTTCCTCCTCTTTGGTAAGAGAAGCCTTGAACATACATAGAGTGTTTGCATCACGAAGCCTCAAACGATGCATAGGGACTTCTGGTTGGCCTCTGCTAGAAGAAGTTGCAGATGGAGACAATTGTCGAGGATTTTCTGAATCAGAGGTGTTTTGGGGAATTGATGAGATGAGAGTGGAATCATGTTGAGAATCAAAAAATGAAACAAAAAATTTTCTTTGGGGTGTTCCTTTTACCCAACCATCTTTAAAGTGACACTTCGTATGGGTTGCTATTGCTTGGCTTGAATAAAACCTTCTTCCGCAATAAATGCACTGAAAAATTGATACACCATCTTGTCTCTTCATTTTCTTTAATTTCATTTTCATTATTTTGAGGAGAAGATGAATAGTATTTATACAAAAGGGAAAAATTAGAAGAGGCAGGTGGTAGGGGTGGGTAAGAGGGGGGGGGCGAGATTTGGAGAAAAAATTGTTTTGAATCCTATTTTGTTTATATTAGAAAATGTCTTCGCTGTTTTAATTAATTTCTTTATGTGGACTTAGTACATTTATTATATATGTGAATAAGAAGAAATTAGATCTTAACAAATCAAAAATCTTCATATTTATTTTTTATTATGGGCTAAATTCCCTAAAATTAGCATTTTATTTAGAACCTCCTAAAATAATTTGATATTTTAACTACCCCTGTAAATTTGGTTATTTGATAGATTTTATCTAGTACAATTTAGTCCTAAGAGAAAGGAATAACTTCTACATTAATGTTATTTAGTAGCTTACTTTGCTAGTCTTTCTATAGTAAATTACAGGACACTATCATCAAAAGCTGGATTTGCTAACCCAAAATTTAGCAATACTTTCCGTCATTCCAAACAGCTCAAAATCCTAACTCACTCAACTGAAAATACTACATCTTCCGATCAGTCTTTGGAACTATCTCTGTCCGACCCCCTCCCCCAGACCCTTCCAAACGATTCTTGTCTACAACCCTCTTGAAAGTCAAACCAAGATGACGTGTCCTCTCCACATCTTTTACCTCTGTCAATCCCCTCTCATAACAGTTTGAATTCCACATGTCAAACCAATAAAGTACCATCCAGTTGTAAAAAAACTAATTCTTACCCAGCCACCTGTAATATTCCCCTTGAGGACAACACTCGATTTTTACCTCAACATGTGCCACATCCTCCTCGCCAGGTGAACGAAAAAAATCGTATGCATGAAGATCAACATGTTAACTCTGGGTTTTCTCCCACTATCTTAAATACCACCAATCCTATGCATACCATATCTCAACTAACTGATCTCCAATTATTAGATCACTGCAATGATATCCAACCAAAATCTTTTCCTCCTCCTATAATAAGTAGCCATTTTTCCAACAATACAAATGCTCTTAAGGAAGACAAACCCAAAAAGAAGATCCATTCAACTTCGTCCGCAGACCCCTTCCATGGATAATCTTCCCTATCCCAGAATCAGCCCCCGATTTTCTATGCAACCACAATAATACACTCTCTCAACCCCCTCAATCATGGATAGAACAAGGACTCTAGGGATAAGAAATGTTCTTCACCATGGATTTGGAAGGAAGGGAATTCCAAATAATACTCCAAAAACCCAAACTTCCTTGCTCAGATGATCACAGAAGCAATGCAACTTACGATGGACAACTACACAAACCAAGTGTGGTTGAACAATCTACTAAACCCCCTAGCCCCAGCGATGGCTCTCTCCGTATTCCACCACATGCAAGATCTTTGGAACCTTCTAACCTATTTCAATCATCTCCTAGTCCCAGTGCAAACCGACCTCCCGTTCTTCTCTCCACAGGAACTGAGTTTGGAAAACCCACTATTTTTCCGTTGGAACCTGATCCTCAACAAGAATACAAACCCCCAGAACCCTATGGTGGATGTCCCAATGGAAGTGGAAAGAATGGAGGAAATAACTCCCTCGTTCACCGAAATATCAAACCTAAATGGTCTAGCCCTTATGCTCTTTCCGGAATTGGAAGACAAGAAATACATCTACAAATTTCCACCATACCTCAAGAAATGTTCGATTGTCTTTCCCCCCCCACCTTTCTTCACCACGCAGACAGCGAAGGTGGCAGTAGTTCTGAGCCCCACCCTGAGGACTCCTTTAGAAGAGGTAACGAATACCACCAACCTTTATCTCATGAATTCTGCTAATTCCATAATAACTTGGAACATTCGTGAGGCTCACAATGAACCCTTTATGAGAAATCTAAAGGACATCATTAGAACCCTTGTATTTTGGATCTACTGGAAACTAGGCTCCAAGACCATACAAATATGAAGAACCACCTCAACTTTGATGGAATGTTACAAGTCACTACTGTAGGAAGATCTGGAGGAATTGTTATATTATGGCATAACAACTTAGTGGTGGTGAACCAAGTGTCAAACTCCAATCAAGAATTGCATGCAAAGGCTCAGGTAACTCCCAACCAACAAGCTTGATTCCTAAGTATTATCTATGCTAGTATGACGTAATGATCCGTAATAACGTATGGACTAGTCATAAAAAATATGTAACTGTTACAAAGGACCTTGGCTTCTAGGAGGGGATTTTAACGACATAACTTGTCAATTTGAAAAATGGGGAGGTAGACCGTTTAACCCTACGCGTGCTACTAAATTTACTAATTGCATAAACCACTGTGGATTAGTAGACCTAGGCTTTAAGGGCTCTAAATACACTTGGTCAAATCATCGCCGCCGAGAAGGGCTTATTCTTGAACGCCTAGATAGATGCCTAGCCACCAAAGACTGGATTCATATTTATGACAACGCTATAGTAATCACCTCCCCCACACCTACACAGACCAAACACCCCTTCTTCTCACTCTTCACCGCAATTTTAACTCTCATGCTGAAAAAAGTTTTCGTTTGGAAACATTCTGGTGCACGCAGCAAGACTTCCAAACCCTAGTAATTAATAGCTAGAACAACCAAAACTTGCTACATGCCCTCGAACGTTTTCAGGATACCCTAATTCATAGGAATAAAGCTACTTTTGGTGTATCCAAAAGGAAAAATCCCAACTTATCGCCCGCCTTGAAGGTATTCAAAAATCTCCTCACTTTTCCACTAGCTCCTTTCTCAGAAGCCTTGACCAAGCTCTTAGATTAGAATATAATGATACTCTGAAAATCGAGGAACATTACTGGAGAATGCGATCTAGAATTAACTGGTTGTCCGATGGTGATATCAATACCCGCTTCTTTCATCTATCTGTTATTAACAGACGTAGACATAATAAAATTAACCATTGCATCGACGACCTTGGAAACTGGATAGATAACCATGACCACATTATATCCCATTCAGCAGACTTCTTCCAAAAAATTTACACTACCTCTCATTCTGCCTCCTTTGTCCATACCACCTCCAGAAATACACCTTCCTTCAGAATGTTAGATCTCTCTGAACTAGACAAACCCCGTAGAGACGTGGAGATTCAAAATGTCGTATCCTCCTTCAAACCATTCAAAGCTCCGAGACATGATGGCTTACACCCCTTCTTCTATCAAAAGTATTGGCATGTTTTCAGCCCCTCAGTCACAAAATTTATTCATGACATATTCCACAACCTCGAGATTCCCTCCACTATAAATCAGACCTATCTCTGTCTCATTCCGAAAACCCACAACGCAAATATTTTTGTAATTTCAGACCTATAAGTCACTGTAACAGTATATACAAAATTCTAACTAAAATCATAGTCGCTCGAATAAAGCCTCTCCTTCCTGAAATCATTGATCCTTATCAATCCAGTTTCCTCCGAGGAAGAAGGCCTGCTGATAATGTCATTATCATTCAAGAATTCATGCACAAGTTTAGGACCTCTAAGGCTGGAACGGGTAACTTCATGTTAAAGCTCGACCTTGAAAAAGCTTTTGATAAACTGGAATGGTCGTTCATCTACCAAGCTCTAACCTACTTCAAGTTTCCACCAAAAATCTCCAAACTCATTATGTCTTGTGTCTCTACGTCCTCTATGGCAATTCTTATTAATGGGACAAAAATCAGCTACTTCTGCCCCACTAGAGGTATCCGTCAAGGAGACCCCTTTTCCTATACCTTTTTTATTTTATGTATGGAATGTTGTCTGATTATATCAACTACCGGGTAGATATATGACTATGAAATCCCATCAAAATCTCGGCAAGAGGTCCTTCCTTCTCCCACTTATTCTATGTAGATGACCTCACACTCATGGCAAAGGCCACTAACTCCTCCATTCAGGCTATGTCACAAAGCATTAACCTTTTTTGCCAACTTTCTAGCCAAACCATTAACAAAAATAAATCAAAAATAATTCCCTCAACAAACTGCAATGGTACTACCATTAATAAACTCACAGACACTTTCGGTATTTCCCACACTTATAAATTTGGCACTTACCTAGGCCTCCCTATCTTAAATAAGTTGTCAAAGCCTACCGACTTCTATATCATTGACAAGAAGAAACAATGTTTAGCAAATTGGAAAAATAACTTCCTCATTATTGCAGGAAGAACCACTCTTGTTCACTTCACCCTCAACTCCATCCCCAATTATCATATGCAATATTTTAAGCTTCCCAAAAAAATACTCATTTTATTGATAAAATCCAACGCGACTTTATTTGGGGTAGTTCTCAACATAAAAGGAAAATCTATTACATCAGTTGGAAACAAATCACAAATCCTACTTCTCTAGGAGGTTTAGAGCTCCATTACTCCAGTCCAAAAACGTTGCTAATCTTGCTGGTCTTGCCTGGAGAATGTTAACTAACCCTTCCTCACCATGGGCAAAGTGCATTTATTATAACAATAACTTCCTAAAAAATCAGGCACACTCATCTTTTACCTGGAAAAACACTATGTTGGTTTGGAAACATTGTGCTAAAGGGTGTAAATGTCTTATTGCTTCAGGAAAAAACATAAATATTTGGAATTTTAACTTGATCTCCCTCATCAAACCTAAGATCCCTAATTCAAGGCCCCATTTCTCTATCGGATTGTCACAAAACTGTTGCTGATTTACATCACTATAATCAATGGAAACTTGATTCCTGCTCCTTTGATTTTCCCTTGTCCATCGTACAAGATGTAACCTCCACTCCTATTTTCTCGACTCTATCAAAAGACACTCCTATTTGGTCTCTCACTGATACGGGTATATTTTGGGTATATTACTATGTCATCTGTTTACAAACTTATTAACCCTCCTACAACTCCCGACAACAATAAAAATTTCAAATGGATTTGTAACCTTAAAACCATACCTAAAATCAAATTTTTTCTCTCGATGTGTTACCATAACAAAATCCCTTCAGCGTTCTACCTTAACAAACTCAAGATCATCCCGTCAAATAAATGCCAAATTTGTAACGCTGCAACAGAAACCCCCCCAACACATCTTTCTTGAGTGCAACATTGCCCAAAATTTCTGGAACCAACTTAATATCTCCTTTCCGCCATCAAATCATCACAATGTGGACTGGATACTTCGCCTTAAAAATATCAATAATACCTTTTCTAACCCATCTCTCTGTTGGGAAATCTTTTTCACTTTTGCTATATGGCATATCTAGCTAAACCGCAATCATAATATCTTTCACAACACAAACAAATCGATCTCTATTTCTAGAGTTATAACTTGTGCCTTGGAATATACCTTTACGAGTCTGTCCATCCTGCCATACCTCTCAGAGAAGATCATGATTCAAGCTTGCTGGATCCCCCCACCCTTTGGCCACTTCAAACTCAATGTAGACGGTTCTTTCACTTCGACAAAATCTGGCTGGCGGATTAGGTGGAGTCATCCATGATGAACACGGCAACTGGAAGATAGGATATCAACAACAACTCCAAAGTTTCAATGCCACTTCACTGGAATTATTTGCACTACTAAAAGGCATCGAACTAGCCTATCATTACCAAATCATTCCTTTGGCAATTGAGACAGACTCAACAGAGGTAATTATCCTTCTAGTTGATAACATTAATCCACTATATGTCTCGATCCTCTCTTCTTGCAGATACTGGTTGAGGAAACTGCAGAATCCCCATATCAACCATAACTTTAGGGAATGCAACAAGGCGTCGCACTACTTGGCAAACAAAGCTCGTACTACTAGTATTAATAGTAATTTTGTAATTCTCTACTCTTCCCCTATAGAGTTATTTCCTACTTTAGCAGATGTAGCGGGACACACTAGTACTAAACAAGTGTACGTAGAAGCTTGTACTACTCTAGCAAAACTCGGGAACTACAATGTTCCATCTGTATCTACTACTTAAGTTTCCACTTTATATATAAATAAATATCCATTACTACCAAAAAAATGATAATTCTTGTTTACGGCTAGTTATGGGTAGATAAACTCATAAGTAGGGTTATGGAACTTAAACTCATATCTAGGGTCATGGAACTTAAAATTGGAATGGTGAATTAGATTTTTTACCATAATATCTTTTTATGTAGGGGTGATCATCGTGTATTAAGGTTCTTTGCATATTTTTAATGGTGGTAAACATCAAGAACTTGCATATATTCTAACTTGCTTGATATAAGAAGTTAAGATTTTACAAAGGATCATTTACATGGATTTTGGGATACAAACCTTCATCTTTTAGCTTGAGCGAGAGAGAGGATAGCAAACCTAAGGTTTTTGATAAATAAAGAAATTAGTTTGACACCCAAGTGCCGATAATGACTTTAGGTGATATTCTCTTAATTGGGCGGAATACTTTAGGAGACTTATAGATTCATCAGCATTGAACAATGAACACACATGCATGAGTAGATAGTAAAATATCTGTTAGAGTTCTGATATATAAGAATTGTAACTCCAATTCATCTTTATTATTGATTAAAATTCAACCACTTAAAGTAGTTAGTATTTCTCCTTTTAAAAAGAAACTCAATTTTTCAATAGTAATTACTAATTAGAATTTCGATAGCAAAATATAAAAGAGATCTCACAACACTACTTACTATGAAATTTGACCTCACACTAACTGGGTTACTATATTTTGCAATCGACCGCTTTAATCCCGTAAAAGGGTGTAGTTTGGACGACATCTAGAGATCAATTATGCCAACAATAAGAATTTATCAAACAAGAGTAACAGTCTTGAGTTCATGTAAAACTTCTCTATCAAGGGTGTGTTTGGTATTTAAAAACATTTTTAATGGAAAATATTTTACTAGAAAATGTTTTTTTGGAAAACAAGATGATTTCTAACATATTTCCTCATGTTTGGTCGGTGAGTAGAAAATATTTATTTATTGTTTGGTTGGTGAATGAAGAATATTTTATAAATTTGTTTTTTTTAGCTTGAGACTACAAAATACTCATTAGAAAAATAATTTGACCTGAAAATCAACTTCGGCATTCAATCTAGGACTAGACCCTAACACCCGAACTTGGACACGACTTCAACGATTGTTCGAAAATCAGACCCAGGACCTAACCCAAACTTCCGATCCTAAAATATATTTCAAAATTGTTGACGGGGTGGAGGGAGGGGGGGGCTGGTAGTAGTGAAGTAATTTTTTAAAAAAATTGATATGTTTTTCAAAAATAACTTTTCAATTTTTTTGAGGAACTGTGACCGGTTAAGGGGTCGGTGTAAAAATAAAAATTTTAAAATTTGAAATATTTTTTTAATCAAATTTTGATGGGGGTGACCTAAATGGGGTTGACAGGGAGGGAGGGGTAACGGGTGACATAAAAATGAAAATTTTAAAATTTAAAATATATTTCAAAAAGAATATTTTTTAAGAAAAAATTGACGCGGGGTGGGGGTGGGGTGGCGTTAGTGGGTTTACAGGTATGAATGAGATAAAAATGAAATTTTAAATATTTGATACACCATCTTGTCTCTTCATTTTCATTATTTTGAGTAGAAGATGAGGAGTATTTATTCAAAAGTTAAAAATTAGAAGAGGTGGGTGGTGGGGTGGGGTAGGGGGGAGATTTGGAGATAAAATTGCTTTGATTCCCATTTTGTATATATTAGAAAATATGTTCACTGTTTAGTTAATTTCTTTATGTGGCATTAGTCATTTATTATATATGTGAATAAGAAGAAATCAGATCTTAACAAATAAAAAATCTTCATATCTATTTTTTATTTTTTGGCTAAATTCCCTAAAATTGGGATTTTATTTAGAACCCCCTAAAATAATTAGAAATTTTAACGACCCCTGTATATTTGGTTATTTGATAGTTTTTATCTAGTACAATCTTGTCCTAAGAGAAAGGAATAACTTCTACATTAATGTTATTTAGTAGTTTAAATTATGATAATTCTTGCTTACGGCTAGTTATGAGTAGATAAACTCATAACTAGGGTTATGGAACTTAAACTCATAACTAGATTTATGGAACATAAAATTGGAATGGTAAAATAGATTTTTTCCAATAATATCTTTTTATGAAAGGGTGATCATTGTGTATTAAGGTTCTTTGCTAAATATTATATTTTTAATGGTGGTAAACATCAAGAACTTACATATATTCTAACTTGCTTGATATATGAAGTTTTGATTCAAAATTAGGATCATTTACATGGATTTTGGGATACCAACCTCCATCTAATA
The DNA here is from genome assembly GCA_016801875.1 of Solanum sitiens. NCBI lineage: Eukaryota > Viridiplantae > Streptophyta > Magnoliopsida > Solanales > Solanaceae > Solanum > Solanum sitiens. The sequence goes on along the minus strand of JABWTJ010000017.1, from coordinate 1,463,057 downwards.
ACTTGAGCTCGAGAGAGGATAGCTAATCTGAGGTTTTTGAAAAATGAACATATTAGTTTGACACCCAAGTGACGATAATGAATTAAGGTGATATTTTCTTAATTGGGCAGAGATACATTAGGAGACTTATAGATTCTTCAGCTTGAACGATGAACACACATGCATGAGTTGATCGTAAAATATCTGTTAGAGTTCAGATAGCTAAGAATTGTAACTCTAATTCATCTTTATTATTGATTAAAATTCAAGTACTTAAAGTAGTTAATATTTCTCCTTTTTTAAAAAACACAATTTTTTAATAGTAATTACTTATTTGAATTTTGATAGCAAAATATAAAAGATATCTAACAACACTACTTACTATGGAATTTGACCTCAAACTAGTTGGGTTACTATATTTTGCAATCGACCGCATTAATCCAAAAAAGGGTGTAGTTTGGACGACATCAAGAGATCAATTATGCCAAGTAAATACTTATCCTATTAGGAATTTATCAAACAAGAGTTACAGTCTTGCGTTCATGCAAAACTTCTTTATCAAGGGTGTGTTTGGTACGAAGAAAAACATTTTTAATGGAAAATATTTTCTTGGAAAACAAGTGGATTTTTAACATATTTTCTCATGTTTAGTTGGTGAGTAGAGAATATTTTTTTATTGTTTGGTGGTGAATGAAGAATATTTTCTAAATTTTGTTTTTTGGCTTGAGACTACAAAATACTCATTTGAAAAATAATTTTTGACCTGAAAATCAACTTCGATAATCAATCTAGGACTAGACCCTAACACCCGAACTTGCACACGGCTTCGACGATTGTTCAAAAATCAGACCCAGGACCTAACCCAAACTTTCGATCCTAAAATATATTTCAAAAATATTGATGGGGATGAGGGGTAGTAGTGGTATAAGTTTTTTTAACAAAATTTGATTTGTTTTTCAAAAATAATTTTATTTTCAATTTTTTTTTATGAACTGTGACCGGGGGAGGGGGAGGGGGGGCTAATAGATCGGTGTAAAAATGATTTTTTTAAAATTTGAAATGTTTTTCATAATTGAATTTTGACGGGGGTGACATAAAAAAGAAATTTTTAAATTAAAAATATCTTTCAAAAAGATTTTTTTAACACAAAAAAATTGACGTGGGGGTTGGGGATGGGGGTTAGTGTGTTTAGGGTATTGAATGAGATAAAAATGAGTTTTTGAAATTTTGAAATATTTTTCTAGAATATTTTTTTTTTGTGGGGGTAGGGGTTGGATTAGGTCAAAATAATTTTAAAATTTGAAATACTAAATGAAAAATGATTTTTAATTCTTTTGTTTGCAGGTTGGGGGTTATGGGGGGGAGGGAGGCTGGGGTTGGTTTGCGCGTAGGGGTAAGAGAATATTTGCAATTAAAAAACCAGAAAAATTTAAAAAGTTTAAGAAAATTTTAAATTTTTTAAACTTGAATTTTTTTTCTTTAATTTAAATAAATAGTAATTAAAAACTTAAAAAGATTATTATTGAAGGACTAAAGTAGAGTTTTGAAAAATGTTTTTCTTAATTTTTTGAAGGAAAGTCATTCTCCTTAAATTTGATGAAAACAAATAAATTTGGAAAACACTTTCTAAAACAATTAAACCAACCAAACTTGAGAATTTGATTAAGATGAATCATGGCCTCCAGACAATGAACCAACCTTGTTTAATATTTAAGCAAAACTTCAGTACTAATAATTTGAGAATTACATTCAAAACCACAACTATTACAATACATGTCATTGAAAATCAAACATTTCAAAGTAAAAGTATAACTCAAAAATTATATCATATCTTTAATCCATATTATCAAATATTGTTGGTAGTTTCAAGCATGAATGTTGCTTCGAAATTCTTGTTTGGAATCACCTCCACCTCAGTGCTTTGCTTTCTTGATTCTTTTTCCTGTGACAAAATAATACTCTTATCAATTATTAAATTAGATTTAGTTGCATTGAATAAATATTTTTCCTTTCTTAATCAGACAAAAAATACATGACCATGAAATAGGAATATATTTAGTTGAACAAAATTAATTATTTTTATGTGAAAGTAAGAATTTAAGAATAGTAAAAATAAAATGAAATAAATATATATATATACTTAAAATAGGATAAAAAGTAATGTAAGATAATCGAATTAAAATTGAAGAAATATTATTTTTGTATCAAAATCTTATTGTTAATAATCCAAATTTGAAATCCAAATGACAGCTAAGAAAATTAAAGGAGAGACGTAAGAGTAAAAAACTAAGGTGGAAACCCTCCTCCCCACTATCATTTTACCTCCATCATATCATCGTGACTCATGAATTAAATAAGTGAATATATCAACATAAATAAATAACATACAAAGACTGAAAAAACATGAAATATATTTTGTGGTGAAGAAATTAAAATGATGAAGCAAGTAAAATTAATGAACAATCCTATTTCCGGAAAATCACGAAGATCAAAATAACCTCTTCCTCTTCTTTGGGAAGAGAAGCCTTGAACCTACATAGAGTGTTCACATCACCAAGCCTCAAATGATGCCTAGGGACTTGTCGATGGCCTCTGCTAGAAGAAGCTGGAGATGGAGGCAATTGTTGAGCATTTGTTGAATCTGCGGCGTGTTCGGAAATTGATGAGATGAGAGTGGAATCATGTTGAAAATCAAAAAATGAAACAAAAAAATTTCTTTGGGGGGTTCTTTAACCCAGCCATCTTAAAAGTGACACCTTGTATTGACTGCTATTGCTTGACTTGAATAAAACATTTTTTCACAATAAATGCATTGAAATATTGATACACCATCTTGTCTCTTCATTTTCTTTAATTTCATTTTCATTATTTTGAGGAGAAGATGAGTTGTATTTATACAAAATGGAAAAATTAGAAGAGGCGGGTGGTAGGGGGGGGGGGGATTTGGAGACAAAATTGTTCTGATTCCTATTTTGTTTATATTAGAAAATATGTTAACTGTTTTAATTAATTTCTTTATGTCGACTTAGTGAATTTATTATATATGTGAATAAGAAGAAATTAGATCTTAATAAATCATAAACCTTCGTATTTATTTTTTATTTTGGGTTACATATCCTAAAATTAGCATTTTATTTAGAACCTTTAAAATAATTAGAAATTTTAACTATCCTTGTAAATTTGGTTATTTGAAAGTCTTTACCCCGTACAATTTTGCCCTAAGAGAAAGAAATACACTAGCTTGTTACGTAGAAGTTTTTTCATTTGTCATTTTTTATAATAAAAAAAAAAATCAAAAAGGGGGTCATCAATTTTTTAAAATTAACCGTCTACAATTTCACTTCTTAAGAAAAAGGCTTATTTGGCTTAAAATAACGAGATTCAACCAAATTTGTTTAATCTATTTTAACCCCCCCCCCCCCAAAAAAAAAAAAGAAATACATTGTTGAAATTATAGATAGGCATTATATTTGTATAAGATATAATAAGAAACTTCATTATTCTACAGAAACTTTTCATTTCACTAAAAAAAAAAAAGGGAGATTTAACCAAATAATTTTTATTAGATTTGGCCCGAAATAAATAGTTAGGATATTTTGTGTTCATTAGTACTTTAGTTTCTACTTGAAAATTCGTTTCTGATAAAAATATATATGTAATTCAAAACTCTCTAAAAATTTTGAAACTATGGAGCCACAACTTTTAAGCTCATGGTTAAGACTAATATTTGGGCTCTTATAGCTTTCATAATAAGGAGAATATTCAGGTTAAGTAGATCTTTTGGGCTTGATGTGAGGTAGCTGATGGTGGTTTGTTTTTTGTTTATATTATTTGTGCATGTTAATTGTTCCGTTAGTATTGCATGTGTAATGTATAGTTATGGAAATGAAACGAGTATGAATTGAAATGATAATTATTGTCAATTGTATGCAATCAATGTGCTTACGTGGGTGTACAAGTGTAATTTCTGTTAATTGGAATTGTGACGTGTAATTGTTGGTTAGCTCGGGTACCACACATGGCATGACCAGATATTCTCATGGTTGGTTTGGGTACCACACCTAGTACTTACTTTTGATTGACTTGGATACCACGCATGATATGAGATATCTATATGGTTGACTCGCTACCACGTCGCTACAAATGGATCGATATTCTGCTTAAGCTGAAAAGAGGGATACCACAGTTTGCTTCTTGATTTATCAAGAAATGCATGGGAGAACCACCGGGATGATATAAAATCCACTAACAGAGTGTCACGAATCGAAACACGCAACCCAATTTGCATCACACAAAGCAAGGAGCTGAACGAAAGATCACGATTCATAAAAAGCTTAAGATTTGGATCATTTTTTTCAGATATCTCAAGGTGTGATAAGCAGCTTGTAGATGACTAGATCGAGGGAACTGCATAAATTGACTCAAAGTTTGAACATCGTATCATAAATTCGAATGTGTATGGGTCAAAAAATTTGGTCTTCCCAATAAACGTTGATAAAAGGTTGGATCTTGAAGAAGAGTGTCACGATCGGAGTTCAGTTTTACCGATGGATCTAAAGGAGTGGAAGCAATGCGAGTACCGATGTTAGGATACTCTCCTTGCCCTGTCCAAATCTTTGATTTTGAATTCTTTATCTAAGAAAAGCTTCAACTCTCTAATTTCCTCAGCGTCGCTGACTGTCATATAAAAATATCATCAATGTACACCGCAATGATAGTAATTAACCTACCAGAAGATTTAGAGGAAAAGGAATAATAATTCATGGAATGTGAGTAACCCTTTGTAACCAAAGTTGAAGATAACCGCAAATACCATTGTCGAGAAGCAATGTGTAACACCCTAGAAATTTTTTTCGAACTAAGACTTGAGTCGTTAATCGTAGTTGGTGACACCCAATTTTGACCCTCCTCGATAAGATTTAAATAATGAGCTTCTTAATTCTAAACGATTTGAAATAATTGATTTTATAAAGTTTAATTTAGAGAAAATGATCAAAAGCCCCCCCCCCCCCCCAATCTATACCCGAAATTCCAACTACACACTCCAACTTCACGGGTGTCCCATTACCCACCTAAACTGTTTAAAACTGATATAATTTACTCTCTAAACGCTTATGTGGCACAGTGAGTGTATCTCACTCTCTTAAAGAGAGTGAGGACCAAAACAAATAATAAATTTTCTTTTCATAAATATGTGTATTTTTAATTATTCTTTTTTTCTTATTTATTTCCTTTCTTCTTCACAACAACATAAACCAAATCTCTCCATCACTCACCTTCTCTAAGTTTGGATTCACCATGGAATTTCATTATTCTTCTTGATTATGTATGCTATTGGTATATTTTATGATTATTCGAAAATCGCCTCAAAAGATTTTACTTTTCTTCAAATAGTTTACTAACTAGTTTAGTTATACAATAGTTTACACTTTGAAATTAGCTACTTTATAATTAAGTTGACTATTTTATTTCGTTAAAATTAAGAAGATTATTAATTAACTTATATTAATTTATCTTATTTATTTATTTTAGCGGAATTCGCCAAGTGACTCAATTTGGCTAATTTATTATTTCTAAGGGTAAAAATTTGGGCGCCTTTTTTGAATTTAGCTCAGCCCATCAATATCTCATTTCCAATCAGAAACCCATTTGCAGTTCTGGAAAATCAGGCCCATATAGACCTTTTATTTAAAAAAAGAAAATTTTTCAAAATGTCAATATTTTAACATTTAAGAGGGCTCATTAGCAACACTTTCAATATTTAGTAAAAATATCAAAATTTTAATTTGTAATGTATCTTATTTATGTTTTTATTATTTGTTTTTATTTAAAGAATACAATTATTTACTAACAAAAGGAAGAAAATCAAGGGAGAGAATATTTCAACAAAAAGGTAAAGATCAACTTAATTTTCTCATCAGTTACATTTTCAAATAAAACTCAAACTTTGTTCTTTTTTTTCTCCAGAATCTTAACTTTTTTTATTAGTTTGTATTCATTCCAATAGGTATGCCAAATGAATCTATAGTTATTTAAGAAACACATTTGTATTCATATATTTTTTTCATGTGTATTTATTTTTTTTTTGAAAATCTTGTATTTCGTAGTCATTTCAATATGTATTTTATTTGTATTTCTATTTATTCTAGTTTTTATTTAGAATATTGTATAATAATATATAAAATACAAAAAAAAAATAGTATGCTGAAAAAGTGAGATAATATTTTTTAGAAAAGGAACATATCACTTAAAATTCTCATCATTTACAATTTAAAAAAAGATTCCTTTTTCATCCTATTAGATCGACTTTCCTTTGTTATGTTTTCATTATAATTGTATACCAATATTTTTTGCATTTTATGTGCTCACTTTACCATTCAAATTAAAATTGATTTTTTTCTTTCAAACTACAAATTATATTTCGGTGATCAAAATTATATTACTTGATTGCCAAATATATATACACGTATCTCAATCTATATGAATATGATTTATGAAAGGGTACAAGATTTGGGGGGCGGGGGGGAATAGCATACTTGGTAGAAATAATAAATCTGTTGAGGAAGGATATAATATTCTAAAAAAATAAATACAAATTGACTATAAAAGAAATAAGAATACAAGATTCTGGAAAACAGATAGTATACATAGTAAAATAATATAATCAGGAAACAATATTCTAAAAAAATACAAATTAACTGTCGAAAAATAGGATACATATATGTTTAAGAAATACAAACTCATATGAGATAGCATACATAGTGAAAATGATATAATCAAAATACAATATTCTAAAAAAATACAAATTGACTGTTAAAAAATATGATACATCTATGCTTAAGAAATACAAATTCATATGAGATACGTATTTGAATTACTACAAATAAAAAAGAAATACAATGTTCTTAATAAAAATATAAATGATGAGTAAAAGAAAAATAATTGACAAACAAAAATTAATATGAATATTATTCTGATATGAATACAATTTCACAACCTTCTTCTTTGACTCTCTCTTTCTTCTTCGTCTGCTATGTTCCTTTTTCCAAAAAATTTCACCAAATTCAAATCTGAATCTGTGTTTATTTGTGAATTAATAACCCTATAAGCAAAATTCGAAATTATTAAATATGAATATACAAAAAAATCAAACAATATATTATGTATGAATGCTTATGAAGATTACCACAAATTACAATCTACCAAATCTCAAATATGAAAATAAAATCACAAAAAATAGTGTTTCAAATACTAAAATTCCGAAATGCATAAATATTTGATGAGTATGTTAACAAACTCATATAAAAATCGACAAAATTGACGAAAAATCTGTAATACATACAATCCAAAATTCAACATAATTTTTTATTTCGAAAATAAAATCTCATGAAATCTCGCAAAATAAATGATGATCTCGAAAATACCTTTATGTATTGAGAGATTTCTTGAATTAATTGATAAATCTGAACAAATTGGTATAAACTTGAATAATTAGTTCTTCTTCAACAATGAGAGAGAAAATAATGGTGAAAATGGTAAAAGAGAAAAAAAAATTGAAAATCTTAAAGATGAAAACAAATTTAATGGTATTAAAGTCTAGAAGAAGTCTAAATGAGTAGCGAATATATTTAATGTTGAATTGTTTTGAGAAATAAAAGGAAAGACAAATAATAGTATTTGAATACAAATTATTTTTAAAATATTGACATTTTGACATTTTGAATAAATATTTTAAAGTGTAGATGGTTTTACTAATTAAGTTAGGAATTGTGATTAGTTTACTAATTTTTCCTTTAAAAAACCTCTAAATCAATTCCCATGCCCAACCGCGTTATCATTTAACCTTTCAAGCCCAATTCATTGACCCTTTAGGCCGCCGGAGGTGCTGATCGGGCTAGCACTCGCAACCCTTTAGGCTGCGGTTGAGAGTCTGCGGGCTGATCTTGATACGATCCTAGAGGCGAGGGTACCTGAGTCTGAGGCCTTTTCTGCAGAGCCTGCTGATGACACAGTGATGGCTGCTCTTTTTGCCACTTCTGATGTTCCACCACCTCCCCCACGAGAGCATGCCAAGAGACGTAGGGGTCGAGAGGAGGATGAGGCTAGGGCGAGGAAGAAGGAGCGCCGTGAGATGGAGGCTGCGAGGAGAGCCTCGATTGCTGCTGAGGAGGCCCGTAAGTTGAGGGTTGTAGAGTTAGCTGCCGGGGCGTCTAGCTCCAAGATAGTCGATTCTGTGGGAGGCACTACTGATGGTGCAGTTAATGCTGAGGACATTACTGAGGATGTCCAGACTACGCAGGGAGTTGGTTTCGGTGAACCGGACCAACCAGCTTGCTGATCGCCGGCGCTTAGCGCCTCAGGTTTGCTTCACTTACCTTTCGAGTAGTTTAGCTTTTCAATGCATTGGGGACAATTGTATATCTTTTTGTTGGGGGTGGGGTAAATGGAACGTGAGTACTTGGGTGAATTCTGAGTAGCCCAAGTTCACGATCCTCTTTTGGGGTTTTCTTGCCTGTGTTCTTTTTCCCCAAGAGACTGATTACTTTTATTGTTGAACCGGCATGTCATATCTTATGTACATAGTATAAATCTGAAGCATGATGGCTAAAATAAATATGATATCTCGATAATCAAAATGATGCATGACTAGGCATAGTAAGTAATAATTGTGTGGTTTGAAACATGAAATAAAGATACACTACTGCATGATCCTGAATCTAAGACTTGAACTAGGTGTGTAATAATCTAGGAATGCAAGGAATGTCAAGTGAGTGTGAGGTGAATTCGAATGTCCACCATCAATACTGAGCTAGAACTTGCCTGGTTAGTCCTGCTAAAAGTGAGTCAAAACAATCAATTAGGAAAGGATCATAGGCCCTTGTTCGAAATAGTCAATCTTGAGCCTAAAAATAACAGAAAACCAAATGAAGTTAATCCCTTTTTGATCCAAATGAATTGAGCTTAAAATAGACCTTTCTTTTTCACCCCAAATGATCTTCTTTGGGAACAATGTGTTGGCCCTGGTCCCTCCTTGGACATGTGCACCTCAGTTTATGCCAAAAGCATAAGTTAGGGTGGCTAATGCAGAAAGCAACCTTGTTCTGGCCCTGACCCAACCATAGGTATTGTGAACCTTGACTCATGGCAAAATCATGAGTTGAGGGTGGCTGTTATAAGGAAAACCCCGGAAAGTGTGGTTAAAAGAATGAAGAGAAAGAAAGAATAAAACAGAAGTGACTAAAAAAAATAAAAATAAAAAAAAAATATATATATATATATATGAATAAAAAGCAAAATAAACACAAGAAAAGAGAAAAGTCACTTACACATAAGGATAAGAAAGGGAAAACAGCAAAGTGAAAACAAAATTGAGTAATAGGGTGAAATAAAATGATAACAAGGTGGTTCGCTTAGCTGATATGTCAAGGAGGGCAACAAGTCACTAAAGTATACCTAAATACACCCTACCTGACCCTGAGCCTATGTTACAATCTAAAAAAGTCCTATTGTGATCCTAAGAGTTGTATGGCGAACTTGAAGTAGTGAAAATAAGGGCAAGCCTATGACAATATGTATAAATGAGTTGTGAATTTGTTCTGAGAGTGAGTGTCGAAAAGTGATCCTTATACTCAAACTAAAATCATTGTGTGAAAATTGAGGATGTTATTTGAAGTGAGGACAGGAGTTGCAATACCAGAAATATTAGCATCTCGGTGAGAAATTGAAGAGGATAGGTATCATTACGTAGTGAGTCTGGGTCATGGTTTGAGTCTACACAAGTCAATGCCTAATAGTGATACCATGCATGAACATAATGAGAATAATCGGTATTGATAGCCAAATGATTGCGGAAGTAAAAATATGGATACTTTTGTACAAAAATTTTGTAGTGAGTCAGAGTGCGTCGCTTGAGGACGAACAACGAATTTAAGTTGAGGGTGTTGATGTACCGTGGTTTCGCGGTATTTCTAATGCTTTTTCCTTAAGTTTAGTGTGTGTCGAAAGCCTTTTTGTGTTGATTTTTATGTAAGTTTCTCTTTGTTTGCAGAAAATCTGTCTAAGGATGAACGCGGAAGTTTTTGAGAAAGAAATGCAGAAAAGACCACCTACGGAATCCATGACGGTCCGTCGAGGCTGTGACGGTCCGTAGGTGGCATCGTAGTGAAGGGAGAAGTTGCTGAAGGAAAATGGGGAAGTCTGACCAAGTGTGGGATTACGGAAGTCCATGACGGACCGTCATAGCCACGACGGTCCATCCTGCTTGTTCGTCGTGATGATCAGAGAAGTAGTCCCAGTACCCAAATTCCAAGAAGTTAAAGTATTTTGGAACGAAGACCCTCGACGGACCGTCGTGCTTGAAACGGTCCGTCATACCTGTCCATCGAGGGGATTGAAGAAAGCAACAGAAGAATGTGTAAAGTATGGGACGACGGAGGCTATGACGGTCCGTCGTGTCCATGACGGTCCGTCGCGTGGTCCGTCGACCCAGACGCGTTTGGACAGATTTTTAGTAAATAGAATCCTTATTTGATTAGATTTTGTTTTTATTATAAATAGTTGGAAAAACCTCGTTTTTGGGGTTAGACTTTCTGGATAATTTTTAGTTTTTAGTTCTTCTAGTATAGTATTGAACTCTTGATTTTGGGAATTAAGATACTTTTTCGGGAATTGATTGTTGATGATTTTGTTGATTAATCAAGTTAAATTCTGGGAAATTATTCGTTTTCATAAAAGTAAGTGCATGAATTCTTCCATTAACAATATGAATTGTGTAATTATGAACATGGGTAACTAAACCTCATAGCTAGGGTTGTGGGAACCATGGGTCAATAACAAGGTAAAAATCTAACTTAAATAACAATTCTAGAGTGGTGTCTTGCATGTATTGATAATTCTTTCGTGTAGAAGTCTTTTTAACGGATGGCCAACGTTAGGACTCGCCTTAATGCTACTTGCCGGACCAAGGAGGTAGATAATAGGAAAAGAATTATCAACATAGATTTAGTGTAGACTATCTAATAGGCTAGTATTGGTTGGTACGAGTTAATAGCTTAGTCAAATACCGAATACGATGTTTAATATGAGGTAAAGATAATGGTTAGTATAGCAACACACGCAGCCGGACCAAGGTGCGGAGTGAAATTCTCTAGATGCCGGACCAAGGATTTAGAGATACATAACTTATCACTTTACATGCAAGATATTAGGATAAAATTGTTATAGTTAGATTTACCAAGTTAGGAACCTGTGGGGAACACTTAAGCCCTAGTTACTTTTATAAGTTGATTTAACTCCGAAAGCTGAATCTGTTAGTTGTTCATTTTTATTTAGTTAATCAGTTTCATTAATTTAGAAATAAAACCCCCTTTTTGTCTTTTGTTTTCTCGAAAAATAGTTGGCTAAATAATAGTAATAATAGAATAAAGTTAAGTCTGAACTATTTTCCTTGTGGGATCGACCTCAACCTCATTAGTTGGGTTCTTTACTTGATACGACCGCTTTACTTCTTATTTGAGAAGTAAATTTGAGCGTATCAATACTAACAAAATACTATTCATCTAATATTTAATGTACATACCAATATATCAAAACTTAATCCATAATATAATAACCAAAACTAAGAGAATCACACCCTGAATGAATATACAGTAACGTTTGCAGAATTATGTTTTGATTTTCCTCTTTTCTACAAACCAATGATTGACTCATTATGGCCAATCATTGGCCATTATTAATTATTATTATTATTTATTTTTTTCAAATTTTTGCATTAAGTTTAGTGACAATATTTTTTCTTCTTTTCTTTTCCCCAATTTCACGTTGAATGACCACAACTTTCCACTCCTTTTCCTTTCTTCCTATTTTTTTTTTTTTTACTTTCTCAAATCACCCAACTAATATTTTATAATTTGAATCTTTACTACTTTATCTATAACTGCCACTACCGATCCATTAATACCCATCAATGACGATAAACTTAGGCACGCAAATAGATAATATTCAACACTTTTAAAGAGACAATTCATCATTCTTACTATATAATATAATAGTAATATATATACATATATGTAACCATCATCCTAAACAAACAAAGATTCAAAGTTTCGCTTAAGGTTGGTTACCTGGAATTGATCGATGTTGCTTCCGTATTCTTCTTTTCTTCTGACTCTCTCTATTTTCTTTTTAACATTTAATAGTTTATTAAAATTGATAAAATCCACTAATTTATTCTTTTAATACCTGACCCTAATAGTATAGAGGTTTAAACAAATGGACACTTTAGCCCACTAACTATTGATTAATTCAATTATCTACAATTATTCTTCAATTAAATAACTTCGGTTACACAAATAATTTAAATTTTCAAAAAAATGGCCTCACGGGTCATTACATTCATGCTCATAATTCTGCATGAACCCTCCAAGTTGAATATCATGAAATCATCCATAAATATAATATCGTGAACCTTGAATCCATAATTCAATTCAAAGAAAGTTAAGATCAAAGTCAAAGAAGTTAAAAGTCAAGTCTAGAAGTTAAGAAGCAAGTTAAAGTGAGTTCCCAAAGTTTCCAAGAGTCTTTAACAAACATTTTAACTTTGTTTAAAGGCTCAAGTTACAAGTTAAGAAAGATTAAGGAGTTGAGTTCATTCTCAAAAGTTATAAGGGGACTACGTAATCCCTAAGAGTTTACAAATGTTTTTATATTTAAACAAGTAAAGAGCCTTCGGGCTAATTTTCGGATAGAAGTAATAGCTTTATAAAATAAAGCAAGCAGGGAAACTATGATTTCTAGGAGAGATGTTAAAGCTAAGTTTTGAGCACTAATCTCAAACCACAGAATCAGTATGTTTTAAAACATAAGAGCCGGTATAATTTTTTGGAAGTAGTATTGAGCACCGATGTGGGAATGCGAGTTCATATTAACTCAAGTCTCCATGAAAACCATGTAGCCATCATGGGTAGAAGCGAGTCACTCTTTTTAGATGAACCAATTTCAGAGTATATTAGTGGATTCATTAGGCAGTTCAGGTCCTATACCCTGGAAAGGTTAGGATGATCGGGCAGCGTGGACCGGGTAACGTTGTATCATCACTATAACTCTTAAGTGATGGTTGTCGGTTAGAGAAGCTCCCACATAAGTTATTGTATTTTTATATACATCATTTAATGTATTTCCATATACATTTCAGAGTTATATTGTATCCTTGTTATATACACAGAGTTGACATCATGTTTTTAAACAGTTTTTCTTTATATTGCACTTGTTTTAAACTGCTTTATATTGAAATGAGTTCAGTCGAGTATCAGGTTTTAAGTATCTTGAGTTAATATGTGCTTCATTGAGACGAGTATCATATCTTTGAAGTTTAGTATCTAATCCTTGAGTTGAGTATCTCATTCTTAAGTTTAGCTGAGTTGAGTGAGTTTGAAAAGAGGTAAGTATATTTCCTTTTTATTCAAGTATCAAGCATATGTTATACTTTAAAATTCCCCTTACATGCTCGTACGTTCCACGTACTGAGTCATTTAGCCTGCATCTTTTGATGATGCAGACACAGGTATTCAGGATCATCAATATGAGCTTCATTGATACATCCCAGAGTTCGAGTTAGTAATGGTGAGCCTCCTTGTTTCCGTAGGATTTCATTTACTTTTCGGTTTAGTCAGGAGGTCGGGGTCTTGTCCCGACTTTCATCATTATCAGTTAGAGGTTTCATAGATAGTCAGTATAATTGAGGATTTTGTATTATTCATTTATTTTATTAAATATTTCAAAGACTAAAGTTGCTTATTTATGGCGGGTATTTGATTATTCAAAGTTTTCATTTGAATTAAAGCATTGTAATGGAGTTTCATGATTTAAATATAATTTAAGTTTTGCATGCTTAAGTTAGTCTTCCGCTTGTAGTCATCCAGGATGAGGGTTCGCTTGGTCTTCGAGTGTCGGTCTCGTCCAGGGTGTAGACTCGGGTCGTGATGCAATGACTATATCATTGCATCTTTTCCACTTTCGAAACATAGGTGAGTCTTCTTTTGTAATTTCAATGTTTCTATTTATGAAATCTAACTTGATCTTAGCAGAAAGTGATAGTAACACTCTTCTTTTCTAGTTTTCATAATTGGTGTCATCAAAAATCACGTTGATAAGATTCATCCCAGGTGAATCTGATGGTGTAAGGTAGTAAAGGTGATTTGAATTCACTGCAACTTTGTTGGCATGCTAAATTCAGAAACAGGAAGAACAAAAATTGTTATCAAATAAGAAGAAGAAATGTATGAAGACATTCAGGAAAAAAATGATTGAAAAGAAGAAAAATGATGATGAATCTTTCTACTTTTGCTCTGATACCATGAAGAGAAATAAAGAAAAATGAAATAGATAGAATCATTTGGGAAATTTTCTGAGTTTGTAATTCTTCCTACTCCTTTATTACTGATAAGAGAAAAATATCATATATATATTAAGTTGTTATTTAATTTTAATACTAATATTATTAATCTTTCTTTACAGAAAATGTTGCATTATAATTAGAAAATATCAACTAAGTAGATATGTGGCAAAAGAAAACAAGTGTCGATTTACAAAGAATTATCCAACACAAATGGAGATATTAAAGAATTATGAAAGAGAGGACCGGAAGATTGAGCAAATATGGAAAATAAAGTTGAAAAATATGGTAGCATGATAGCCACCAAAATGGAAAACAAGCATAAGACAAGTTAAATGAAAAAAACTTTGTCAAATGTTGGTATACATTTGACCTACCATTTTGATTTTGTCAAAATTATCAACTACAAAGTGGAAAAAATGGAAGAAAATGATGATTTTCTTCTTAGAATTGCTATAAATTGCACGAGAATGAGTTGATATAGCAGTGTAGAGAGGGCCAAAAACAAAACAATCGATATATTTCTTTAAGTTCTTCTTGTACTACTTTTTTAAGTATTTGATGTTGAAAATTATTCTAGTTCCTGCTTTTAATTAAATAGTGGAATTATTCTTCTTGAATATTTCTTCTATTTTCTTATTTAATGGAGAAGAATATTTTCATTAGTAATACTATTTCTATTATGGAGTAATTTTCTTTTGTGTTGGGAAGTTGACGGATCTTGATATTTCTATATAATAGTAGTTATTATATCTAAATTTTATGTGTGTGAACTTAAGCTATAGATTTCATTTTTATTTATTTTATAGTTAAATGTTATTTTATTTATTAACATATATCCATTGATTACTACGTATTAACATATTACTAATTTTGTAATCGAGAGAGGCGGAAGAAGTAATATTGTTAATTGGAGTATTGGTATATTGCTAATATTGTAGTGACATCTATCTATTTTATGTTATAATTAATCTACACTTATTTGTAATCGAGAGAGGCGAATAGTGTAATAGTTAGTTATAACAAGTAAGTTAATCGAAAGAGACTTACTTAGAAAATATGTTTTAGTTCAAGTACACATTTTTCGTTCTTAAATATTACTATTTTGGGAATTAAATTGTATAACCGAGAGGAGTGCATTTGATTGTTTAATTTCAGTAATAATATATAAATATAATCGTGAGAGGTATTTATACTTTATGAGAAATATAAATTTAGGAATAAATAATTTACTTTATATAGAAATATTGAGTAAAGTCAAGATCCCAACACCTTTTAATATATTGTGAAACTAAAGTATTTTCTCTACTTTTTGTATTATTAATTAATTGATTCACCCTTCAACTATTTTTGATTTTCTTAAAAGTATTTAAACAAGAAACATCTGTAGAATAGACAAACCAATCTCTGTGGGTTCGACATTTTTCTATACTATTATTTGACACACTACGGGTTAAAAATATATACATTCAGTGACTCGTCAATTACAAAGTTACTTAGTATTATATACAAGTTAGAAAGGGACTAAAATGTAAGAAAATAAAGCTTGTAACAAACTACAGTTGTGTGACACTAAAGATACCATTTGTACTATTTTCTGAGGTATTTATTCTAGACTATGTATGTTGGTATATATATATATATATATATATATATATATACATCAGAGTAAGATGCTGGATAAGTGAGTTTGCTTTCATACAATGGGCAAGACTCCTAAAGGCCCAAATAGAATAGTTCATTACGCAATAGAGGTCATATCACTTGTCTTTCTTCTTTCTTTTTCTGATCATCATCTTCTTTCTTAGTATCAAACGGGTCACCGAAAACATTATTAAACTTCAGTACCGAAAATATTATTGAACTTCATTTCGCCAAAGAATCAGAAAGCTGATTTCTATAGGACTTTTACAATTACACTAAAGAGACAAGACGCCGACAACTTTTAACTTTGTTACAAGCAGTAAATAACTTGAAAGATTATTGAATACAATTGTATCACTCTTATGACTGTATCAACATACATTTTGTATCACCCCTTATATATCAGCTTGTGTGTATCGAATATAATTATATTGCTATATTTTTGTACCATGAATATATATATAATCAATACAAATGCAAATGAATATTATTATTATTATTAATGTTAAAATGTATTTTGCTAAAACTAGTGTGCATAACTTTGGTATGCAAGATTAAAACTTGAGTTGTTTTATAAATTGGAATAAAGGGAGAAATCAATACACATTTAAAAATATATACTTTGACTACATAAATAAGAATTAACATTTTTACTAA
Organism: Solanum sitiens; assembly: GCA_016801875.1. Taxonomy (NCBI): domain Eukaryota; kingdom Viridiplantae; phylum Streptophyta; class Magnoliopsida; order Solanales; family Solanaceae; genus Solanum; species Solanum sitiens. Next base: position 1,446,385 of record JABWTJ010000017.1, on the reverse strand, counting down.
TTTAATCCATATACTCTTTTGAATAAATGTATTTTTAAAAAATGACAATGGAGGAATTCTTTTGAAACCTTTAAAGTATTTATGTATGTGATCAATATTTTTTACATTTAGGCATGGAAATCTATATACTTGATCTATTACTTAAATAAGAATTAACATTTTGATTAATTTTATCCATATACACTTTTGACTTAACGTATACATGACAAATAAAATTAACATGGTGGAATTTGAAGTCTCCAACTTATTCTCTGCTCAAATATAATCATCAAACAATTTTACATACTTATAAGATTAATTACAAACACTGAATGCATACATTAGAACTATAAAATTGATTAAACATGCTTATAAGCTCGACGACGATTAATGGTCTAACTTTCGATAATCTCATTGATAAGGGTTGAATAGAAAAAGAAAATCAATTAATTTTAGGGATAATGCACAAGTATCCCCTCTATCTATGTCCGAAATCTCAGAGACACACTTATACTATATTAAGGTCCTATTACCCCCCTGAACTTATTTTATTAATAATTTTCTACCCCTTTTCGGCCTACGTGGCACTATCTTGTGGGTCCAACGCTGGTTGACTTTTTTTTTTTCAAGCTACTGCCACGTAGGCCGAAAAGGAGTAGAAAATTACTTATAAAATAAGTTCAGGGGGTAATAGGACCTTTATATAATATAAGTGTGTCTCTGGGATTTCGGGCTTAGGTTGAGGGGGTACTTGTGCATTTTCCCTTTATTTTATTTTGATTTTGTAAATTGCTAGCTGATTCGAGATGAATATTTTTTAGTAATGTGAAAAAATAATATGGGACGGGATCCAAGTACCGACATTCTTCTACATGTTGTTGATCTGTTAGGAGATGCTTTAGAAATGTATGTTTTGTTGTAGTATGAATTTATTTAAACAATTAATGCACACTTTTGACTAAATGTGTGCATCAAAAACAAAATTAAAATGGTAGAATTTTAAGTCTCGAATTTATTCTCTACTCAAATCTCCAAACAATTTTACATACTTATAAGCTCTACGGCGATTTAATGGCAGAACTCTCGAATCATCTCATTGATAAGAGCGTACCAGTTCTTGCTAGCATATTTGAATTGCAACAACGACTTGACAGGACACCTCAACAGAATCTCCTTCACTGTATCTTTAGGTAAATTAGCCACGCAATCAAATTGTCTTCATTATCTTCAAGCAACAAGTGAATACAGACTTCAATCAAAAATGTAAGGATTAAACTCTTAATTCTACAATCTGTAACACCCCTATTACAAAGAGATCCAAAGTCATACCTCTATTGCCAAAACTATATCAACTACCTCTAGTTAATACATACTTCAATCACACCATACACAGTTAACTCTAACTATGCTCATAAAGACACCATATTGTTTCCTATAAATTGTAATACATTGATATGAATACCATTAATTAAAATGTAGTTTACAAAGCACCATGTCTTTCAATATCAAGTTGAAAGCATTAGGAAAGAGAATTACTGCAGCAGTACACAAATGCTGGTAAATTATTCGAAAAAGTTCTTAATATAGTAGAATTACTAATACAATTAGCGTTATAATTTGGTTCATTTCAAATTCTTAACAAGCCCTTTTTCAATGACAGCATTCTTTATGAGATTAAGAGAATCTTCAAAATCATCAAGCAATTGATGTGGATCAGGTATAGCATTTTCATCAACAGATACGACGATGATCATCTTGTTAATATAGCTTTGGAAATTGATCATCAATGCCTACAATCACAAATATTGAAAATCAAAATCTTGATTTACTCTGTCACTTGCTCACACACATGTTAAATTACCATATATATGTAAATTAAAATACCTTTTAGCAATTGACACAAAATTAATGCATGTGTGATGCACATAAAAGCTAACTTTTTTTATATATATACTTAGGGTGTGTTTGGTATGAAGGAAAATGTTTTCCATGGAAAATGTTTTCCTAGAAAATGTTTTCCTGGAAAACAAGAAGATTTTGGACTTATTTTCTCATATTTGGTTGGTCTGTAGAAAATATTTTCCGAAAATATTTTTTAGTGTTTGATTTATGAATGAAAAATGTTTTTTGAGAAATATTTTTTATTTTTTTCTAGAGTGGAAATAATATATGAAACTGAAAATATTTTTTAGAAATAATTTTTTTTTTGGGGGGGGGGTGAAAAAATATAATTTTAAAGTTGAAAATATTTTTTAAAAACAAAATTAATTTTTGGGGGGATTGGGGTGCAGAGGGGGGGGGGCTGGTAGGGGCTGGCTAGGGTGGTGGGCAAGGGGTAGGTGAAAAAATTAAATTTTGAAGTTGAAAATATTTTTTAAAAATAAAATTAATTTTTTGGGAAGGGGGTGGGGTGGGGTGGGGGCATTGGTCGGTGGTGGATGGGTGGGGTGGGGGTCAGGGATCGGGTGAAAAATAAAATTTTGAAAATAGAAAATATTTTCTAAAAATTGATGTTTTTGGCCAAAAAAAATGTAATTTGAGGTTGGAGGAGAGTTTTGTAAATATTTTCCTTAATTTTTTAAGGAAAGTCATTTTCCTTAATTTTGAGGAAAATGAATTGTTATAAAAAATATTTTCCAAGACTTTTGTCCCAACCAAATATGAGAAAATTGGAAAATATTTTCATTCATACCAAACACACACTCTTAAGGCCTCTTATTATAATTTGACTGTAGGCCACCAGCACCGTAAAGCCCCCAATTAAGTACTAGTAGCAATACTTACACTTGGTTGGCCATAAGCACTCGGAGCAAAATAAGTAATGGGGTAACCACAGAACCCAATTTCCTCTTGTGGTCCAACCAAATTGGTGAAACATATTGTTGAATTTGAGAATCCTTTGCAAGTCACCTCTGTAGCTACCTTAAACACACATTTTAAAATTAAAATTAACAAATTGTATTTATAGCTCTACATTTTAGTAATGCAACAACATTGAAATATGCAAATATATAAATGTATATATATATATATATATACCTTGAGCCCAAGAAACTTGATTAGTAATTGGGCCATGATCAAAGTGGACAAAGCTTCAAAGGATCGCTTCTTGCGATCAACTGTCGCTTTAGCTTCTTTCACGTAGTCTAAAGGATTATCTCGTAGTGCAATTTTGAATGGTAACAACGCGTAACCAAACCAATTTCCCCAACCCCTCCTCCCTTTGCTTCCATTCTCCATCATATTGGCAAGATCCTAAATGTTTCATTCATGCATGTCATATCTTTAACAACAATAATAATAATATTTTCTGTCTCAATTTATATGTCATCATTGAGATTTCGAGAATCAAATGAGTAATTATTGTTCAATTATGATTTTTTAATGTCTTTCCAATTTTTTTTAAAATGAGTACTCTGTCTGTTTAAAAAAGAATAACTTGTTTTTAATTTTTCTGACAACACTTTAATTTTAACTTTACACGTGGCATGTTTAAGATCACGAGATTAAAGGACATTTTGGTATATTTCACTTGACTTTAATTTAGTATCACAAAATTGAAAAGACTTCTTCATTTTCTTAATAAACTTCACGTCAAGTCAAACTAGATTATTTTTTTTAAAAAAACGGGGAGTACATCTTTTTATGTAGTTGTCAAATGTGTAGATTTTATAATTGAAAAAAAATTAAAGATTCTATGTTGGACTTCAAAGTTATGAAATTTGGTTAATCGAAATATGAATGTCACATAAACTGAGACGGATAGAAAATGAAAGTTACTTCGATTCCTGCATTGGATCTTAGGTTGAAACAAAGACATGATCGAAGTCGAATGCCATTGGGAAGATTATTGTTTCTCTCTGTTGCTCCCTTGTCTTTTCCACCAATAGCTGTGAATATTTGGAAAAATAAAATAATTTAGAGGTATAAATGTGAAAAGTAAAGTATTAAAATGAAAACCTATAATTGTGAACATGTATCGAGTTCAACGAAGAGAATAAAGACCGAATCTATGAAATTTAAATTGTGAATCCGTCTCTGTTGACTATAAATAACTTACCATATCTCCTATTAAGATATTTAGATAAACCAGCTTGTGTTAATCCTAGGGCAACATCATTTATAGTCTGTGGAGAAAATATATACAACAATATTAGCTTATTTTTCACAAGTAAACTTTCACAACAATATGAACCAAGAGAGCTTAGCTTGATAATAACTTACAACATTCATAGCATTTTTAACAAACTTCAAATCATCTAGACTGATTATTCGATGAACGATTCGTCTAGCTTTGTTAGAATCGTAATCAGGCGGGGCGCTGATTGGTGTTTTGGTGTCCTTGAGGAACATTATTGTGATGATGAACATGTAAACATCTATTGTAGTATTCACAAGCATTACCATGAAAAGCCAAATTTTTCCCAACAATCGCCACAACCCTTCCTTTGTTGAATAACCTACCAAAGTAAAAATTAGATATGATAAAATTAACTCATCTTATGGTAGTCATGTACGTGTATCTAGTGCGATTTGCACGTATCTGAAGAGGAGAGTGGCGAACCAGATGAGAGGGAGGCAAGGGAGGTGAGCAAGATTTGTTGTGTATCCTAGATACATGTGAAATCCACTTGGATATAGTATATTTAGAACAAACTACACCTGATTTTAACCTCATATATCTACATGTATTTGAATGAACCAAAATCTAATAAAAATTGGATTGTACCCAAAATGACCCCTCAAATAATTGGGTCAAAAATGGGTCACATTGCCACCTATATCCAAAAAAAAAAAATATAACTAATTTTGGACCAAACTTGATATCCATATGACACCTTTTGTTAGGCCATGTTGGGCGATTTAAGTTATGACTTATCATTTAACCCAACTTATTCTAATAAAAGTAAATTGGGCGATTTGAGTTATGACTTATTATTTGACTCAATTTACCTGAAGGAGTAGGCCTCCTTTTCTTGGTGGGAATGGTAGGAAGTTTGAGATCATCAGCAGTTTGGCGAGTGCACGCGAGTAGAAGAGAGATAAGGGAGGTGCCATCGCCAAGAGAATGGTGAACCCTAAACACAACCACGGACTCTGCTTGACGAGTTTTGACATTGATAATGTGAAGGTCCCAAAGTGGCTTTGATCTATCAAGGCTTGTTTTGCTAAGGTTATAAATATAATCTTCCACGAACTTATCGGGTGATTCCAGCTGAGTTTCATCTACTTCAACAATTATAATATGTTGGTCCAAATCAATCTTTGTTTGGACCCATTTCATGTCTAATAAATTTTCTTCATCCACAACCTGTGCATGTGTACATTAAATTTGTTAGTATATATATTTTGTCACATAGGATTAAAGAGATATCACTTCTTTGTGAATTTATGTACTTCAATTGAAATCTTTTGCTCAATTTTTATCTTTTTGTGTAGATCTAGTTTCCTTTCCATAACTAAACAAAGAAAATATACTCACATTTTTTAAAAGAAATTAGATTATTATTTGATTATAATAAAATATAACTACACATAAATTTGACTATACTTATTAGCTAGACTTAATAATGTAAGAATCTTTTTACAAGACTAGTGTAATTTATACTTTATTTCTTTTTGTTATACTAAAAAATAGATTATCTTTTTTAATCTATTTTTACTAGTCTAGTTTGACAGAATTTTAACTTTTGTATTATTATTATCACATATTTATTTTCCAAATGAATAGGACTACTGATAATCAAATTCAATTTTTCAAAATTTTATTAACAGAAACAATAAAGGGCAACTTGATGCACTTAACTTTTGTTATACGTGAATTTTGGGAAAGGATCAGACCATAAAAGTCTATTGTATATAATTTTATTATATATTTTTTTAAGAGACTATTTTACTGCTCGAGCATATGATCTTCTAATCATGTTAAAGCAACTTTACCAGTCATGTGTCATGGCTCTCACTAAATAATTTGATAAAATATATACTTAATTAATATTTGGTATAAGAGAAGTGCAAAATACTAATTAAACAAGTATGTATCCATATTCTTTACTTGTCCAATCTATAAAACTAGTGATCCAACTTTACTTGTTCAACTTTTAAAAAAAAAAACTAAGAGATAATTTATTATTTTATGCCTATTTTGTTAAAAGAGTATTCTAATAAAATTACTTTTTTATTATTTGTTATAAGAATGTGTCAAATTAAACACAAACAAAACAAAGTAGTTGGAATATTGAATATTGAAGTCACCAAATTTCATATATTATGGAGAAACATACATTGCGTGCACCCATAAGAGATGCTTATTACTAGGCACATCATTCGGTATCATGCGATCTTCCTCTTCATCTACTAACCAACTAACCCTATGGGACTCTTTTATGATTTTAGCTGACAATTATGATTTTTAATTTTTAGCGTGCACGCATTTAAATTTATATAAAATTGACATATTCGTTCTACATGGAATTTTGTGTCATACATGGCGTCCTATGTGTATTATGTCACGTAGAACGCATGTATCTACTTATTTCAATTTATACAAGCTTAAATATGCACACCAAAATTAAAGGGCGTAAACTGAAATCAAATTAGTATAAAGTATATTGATATATTATGCATTTCCCATACCTTGACTTTCAACCTAACAGCACTAGGTAAAGTTCGTCATCCCTCTTTAAGATTAGTAACTTAAGATTTGATCCTAGTAATGTTCTCAATTACTCATATATTGAGATTTGTAATTATTAATTATAAAAATAAATAGTGTTATATTAGCTTTTTTAAATAAATAAAAAAACTAATATGGGAGGATCAGCAATGGAATTAATAATTGGCCAATGATGGTAAAACTTAATATCTAAGAATATTGTGGGATTATGGCCAGAGTCACCTTAGGCTAATAGTGGTCAGGTACACATTTTTTGCTTGGAAAATTACGTAATGTACCGAGCTTAAATGTTATTTTTCCGTTCCAATTTATCTGACATAGTTTGACTTGATATAGAATTTAAAAAAAAAAAAAACTTTTGAAATTTATCATAATTCATTTTATTAAGGATAAAAAAGGGACATAATTCACGTAGATTATCGTGTCTATTTAATTTTGACACAATAATCTAGATGAAAGTCACTAAAAGTTCGGTCATTTATAATTTTTTTACCTAGATACTTCACAAGTATAATATTAAGCTCCTAGATCCTTCTTTGGTGACATGCTCTCAAAGTACAATTTTTTTATATTTTAACGAAAACTCTGACTCTGTCATTTACGTCCAAGAAAAACTTACATCTTACATAAACGAAATATGAAAAAGAAAAAAGGAACATACCATCAAGCTAGTGAAACGAGGATGTTTAAGCAAAGTATGCACCAACTTTTCCTTCACAGGGTGTGGTGAGATTCTAGTTTTGCTAGCCATAACCGCAATAGCATGCACATCGAACCTCCTATCGTGGAAAAGACGAGCCATTGGACTCAATGGCTCGTCTTCCACGGTCACTATATCGTACTCTTCGATTCCCCCTTTCCTCTTTGTTTCTATTGCTTTTAGACCTGATGATCTGCTTCTTAATCCTTCACCCATGGATGAATCCATTTTTTTAGTAAAATGTGTGTACTATACTTAGGTCTTGTGACTTTTTTGGTTTGTTATATAGAAGAATAATAGTACGAATCTCAGCTAACTTATTACTCCCTCCGTTTTATTTTATGTGGCACTTTTCGCATTTCAAGATTCAAACAAATCTATTTTTACCGTAATTTTTTCACAGATCCGTTTAACATTTTGAATTATCAATTATTGTGACTTATAGTATTCTTTACGTAGTTTACAAATATATAAATTTTATTTTAAAAAAATTGAAAATTCCATACGCAAATATCCGATCAAAATTAAATTGTTTGACTCTCAAAAAATGAAAAGTGTTACATAAAATGAGACAGAGAGAATATATATTTTCTTTGTTCTGATTGGACGTGAATTTAAAAGAAGTATAAACTTTAGTTTAAAATAATATATAAATATTTATATGACTATAAATTACTATTTTTTTTCTCTTCTTTATTATAGGAGTGGAGAAGCCCCATATTCAGCACGGGCCAAATGGCTCGTTCTTTTACTTCGAACTTATATAGACGTGTGGGTTGATTTTTCCTTTTTGATTTTGTTTTTATTATGTAAGGTACTAACTTTTTCGATTTCGTTTAATGTTTGAGATAAGTATTGAAAATACCTATAAACTTGACGTGAATTATCATTTTAGTCATTCAACTATTGATAGCCTTAAAAACACATCTTTATTTGATTAAGTAATAGTCATTAAGGGGTGTCGATGATTGCAGTAAAAAAATATAATTATGAGGTTAGCAAGACTAGAACGCACAACCCTCTGAGACTTTTCGCAACACCTTAATCATTAGACTAAATATTTAACTTGTATCAAGAGGTGTTTTATATATATATTTATTGCATCAAAATTTGATCGCGTAATATTCGACGCTTGACACCCCTTCCGTATGGTGGGTCCACCCCTGTATATGTGGAATTTTCTGTTGATAGCATACACATAGAGATATATATATAAGTTAAAAAGAACATTTAAACAATTAAATGTTAAAATTAGTAATTAAAAAGATATTCTTTATCTCATACCACAGCGTACCTCGACTTCCCCCACTTTAATAGAGTTATTATTTTGTGTCTTGTACTAATAGAGTTACAAGGTATGTAGAATTAAAAGTTTAATCCTGTGTAAGTACTCAAGTTTGTATTTAATCCCTTGAGCAAGGAAGTTTTCACGTAAATATTTGTGTTCTTTACTTTAAGCATTTACTTAAACACTTCTATTACTAATTTTGTCAAAGGGGTCTGGTCTCTTAACTCTTGGTGGACTCATACAAGCCTATCATAACGGTCAGGTCGAGTTAAAATTTTGTAATTGTGACTCAAAATGAAGCCAGAAACTCAGCAGAACACATGACCAGAGAGATGTTTACTGGGATAATAAATCAAACACAAGACAAAAAGCTTATTACTACTTGATAAATAAACACAACTTCCATAGTTTTACAGAAGAATCTTCAACATCAAGACGATGCTAAACGCTAACGACAGTATCCAGTAATCCGAGAAGAAAAATGGAATCCACGAGTTGTGAGGTACAACCAGTATTAACTACATAGGCTTGGTATACATGCTCCTCCATCTGGATTTTGTTTTTCCTTCCATATTTTTCCAGTAACACGTAGCTTAAGCTCTTTTCTGTCGCCTCCAGAGAAGAAAAGTGCCATGTTACGTTGTATAATAAGCCCGTCATGGCTATCCCTAACTTTCCTATGACTATCTCTTATGCTCCGAGGGGTACCCTCCCAGATAAGTTTCCTTCCATTGGCCCCAACTTCAAGGCTGTAGCTGTAGTTTCGAGCATCTGTCTCATCTCCCATAAACCGAAGAAATGCCATGTAAACAGGAGCCACGCCAAGCTGAAAGGCTTCAAAATGGAGACAGAAGGACTGACCGAAACAATTAAAAACCTGAAAAAAGAGGTATACGCATGAAAAAGACACACAGCTTTACGACATCATGCTTTAGAGTACTATGGCTTTATCAGAAACAATTCCAAGAGGATAAAAACTAGAAGAAAACATGAGAAAGTATACTCTTAAACAAAGGTGTCGTACCAGCGATGATCGACTTCCACACTGGCAAGCCCATTTCATAGATCTCAAGAGGATCATCTTAACTATTTGGTAAGATGTAAAACCTAAGGTTCCATTTAGTAATGTCCTTTATAAATTACAGGGAAACTGATGTTTGGCTGGATATTAATTCGTTTATATATATGTATAGTTGAAGACTTGAAGTAATCAAAGCAGAGTTGCAGACTCAACTAAAGATAGGACACAATGGAAGAAGAAGACACATAGGTGATATGTTACGAATTACCTATGTGTCTTAATCAAATATCAGGTGCACTGTTTACGAAGGACATGTTAATACACAACACAAAGCTTATTTTTATTTAAATAAAAACATAACTGTATCCAACTTACCGTTAACATCCACGTCGCATTTTCCACTTCTCGAGGATTTGATTTGACATACCGATGATTAAAACTGCAACCTGAATGCATGTCTACCTTGTGATCATCTCGCAAATGAGCAACCAAGTAAGGAATATCTCATGTTTCAGCTTACTGTAATAAGGAAATATCTCAGGACAGCCAAGAGAGCCATATTTGCAAGGAAGCTCAAGCGATTCAGCCACCTTTTCCAGTGCTAAGCATCTAATATCACCAAGTTCCTGTCTACACGTCGGACATCGATTGTGCACCCTTTCTTTACATGTTGAGCAGATGGTGTGCCCATTGTGACACTGTAGAAATAACATGGTGAAAATGGCACATTTTAGTAGCATTCCGAAATCAATTAGATTTGGTATATTTAAAATAATATTGGAGATTATTTCAACCAAGTGTTCATTAATGTTGGAACAAAAACGAGTCAAGTAGAGCATTGCTTAAATTCAGAGTTTCCAGTTATGGATAATTAAATTCACGTTGGCTGACCTAATTAAGTATCTGTATTTTGTGAAAGGTAGTTATGTAAATGCAGCATGCACTAGTATTCAGTTTAAAAAGCTACTTGTTCCTGGTATCATTAAGTATTGTGATCTGTATTCTCATATCATATTTCCAATCGGCTATTATCAGCAAGGGAAGCAAAAGTAGAAAAGGATCACAGGATTCATGTCTTACTCTTTCACTTCTGTCCTCCACAACTTTCGATCACACAACAAGAATGTGAGATCTTACTTCTATTTTACCTCATCTTAACCACCTCCTATTGAAAGCAACTTTCCCTACCTTTTATTTCTTTGAGTTGCTTCAGATAAAAATAAATGACCATATTGGAAATAAAAGGCCCAGCTTTAAACCATTAAACCAAAAAGACTGGTATACAACCAGAAAAATACAGAGTTTAATCAAAGATGAATGACAATGTTATTACAGAAACAATCATTCAAGAACATCCTTTAGGCCCTAAACACCATCAACCACCACAGCACCACTCACAAGAGTCACAACTACCATGAACTAATGATAAATGTTCTTCTATATAGAGATCTATTCTTTAAACTATTAGCATTCATTAAGTTTTATCACAGTGTCACAAACAAAGCACATAATACATTAAGCATGTGTACTTGCATTGTAGAATAGCAGAGCACCTGCAACCGAAAAACTCATGCAGTTGGTCTGATAGCAAAACAAAACGAAGACAAGAAGAAACACACAGAATCATATAGACTTAATGAAGAAGACAAAGGAGTAGATTGAAAATTTTGGCATTTGATCACATAACTAAGAGATCATGATTCAAGGACACTATGTAATAAAAATGCAGATAATACTATGGATTTTTATCAGACTTTTGAGGATAATAATTTGAATTTACACTTGACTGATGACTAGGAACTAGCCTATTAGATGTTTATCAACAGCTTTGAAATTAATTGGAGGGTCAAACATCAGAATAGGTTAATACATTCAAGTAGAAGTAGAGGAACTTGGCTCAGCTTCTTATAGCGGGTGTCATCTGTTTCTTGCTTTTCATTTTCTGGGTTTTTGCTTGGTTGGTTAGGAACAGAAGTTCTAATTTCTAGCTTCTTAACTTTGTTACATCTACTACCAAAAAGAGAAAATACTTGCGTATTATTTATAAATATTTCAAAGTATCGTAAAAATGATACCGAATTAAGGGCAAGTATAATGTACTTCACCAAATTTGCAGTGACCAAGTATAGAGTAAGGGCAATCATAGCAATATATCAAAAGTTTCAGTTAGCAACAAATAGGGTCTCTGTAATTGAATCGAAAATAAGAAGCATTTCTTTAATATCTTTATACTAGACAAGACGCATAATATTCAGTAAGTCGAGGAGAGATAGCGACAATTTGCCAAATGAAAAAATGGCTTCAGTTTTATAGTAAACTTTCTCAAATAAAAGAAGCCATAACACCATACTGCTTCGGTATATTCATAGCAGTGTCGGAACCAGAATTTTCACTAAGGGGTTTAATATAAAGAAGTAAACACATGAAGTCGTCGAGGAGATTCAACATCTACTATATATAGATAAAAAATAATTTTAACCTTGGATATCCAATGTAATTGACTCGGATGAACACCCTTGCACCCACGTGGCTCCGCCCCTGATTCATAGACACTAGTAAAGGTTTACTATGCTTCAGATTGCTGTGCATTGGGATCAGTTATGCTTATACTGACACCAACATTATAAAACAAGAGAACCACTATAACTGTGACCACTTTCACAGTTCTGAATACTAATTTACCTCCTCAGTGCTTCAACCTATAATTTTCTACAATTTAACATTTATACATAGGACAAAATTGGTATTCCATAGCATAACTTCCTCATGAACGAAACTAATGACTTCAGAACCCAAACATCATAAACCTAAAACTCAAAGACTACTACTATTTATGCTATTTGAGAATACAAGAGTTACCATTTGTCACTAGAAGTCGATCAGACATAGTAAGAACTCGGAAAAAACAGCACAGTTACACAAGTGTTTAGAGTATTCAAAAAAGAGAGCAACATGGGAAGCGTAAAGAAAGAAAATAAGTTTCAGAAGCTACTACAGATCCCAAAAACAAGATTTACTCATTTAATTCTCCCAAGTAAGTAAGTTCCCAAAGGTGATGGGTTTTTTACCCTTCCTTCAAGGTGATAGCTAAGTGGTTAAGAATAGGAAAAATATCTCGGGATCATAGTTTCAAATTCCCTCTATAGCATATGAGCACATCTGCTCCAGCCTCAGTGAGCAAACTTACACAGCAACTGTGCTTGTGGGCTACAGTACGTAGCTCGACTGAATAGTTGAGGCGCAAGCCAACTAGGCAGCACACGACCATTACCAAATAATTAAAGCGAAAAGTAAAGCATAGAGCGTGATACCTCTCTAATCAAATCCAATAGAGCGTAAGCGACCCATTTACCAAATGAAATTTCAAGCTAATCCACTCAATTGATCAAGATTCCCACAGCAAACAAATTCATGGAACATGTAAAGGATAAAGCTTCAGTAAACTGAAATTAAACAACCATATTCATCACTTTCCCTAAATTCATACCACACCTACCAAACATTCCCCCCTACCCCTGAAAAGAGGGAAAATGAATAGCTTAAGGAGTCATTAATCACTAATCTGAATGGGTTCTCACAATATAAAGACATAAGCACCTCGGCTTAACTCAACCTCAAAAGTCAGCTCTTTGATTCACTCGAAGCCTGGACCTAACTTAACCCCAAAAAAGCTACCTCTTTGAAGGAAGCTGAACACACCACACACAACTACAAATCAAGTAACTGCAAAATGAGAAACATAAATGGAAAAGAGAAAACAAACCTGATGGATTGGAGGATACATTGAATTAGTACAAACAGGGCATTCAAGAAGCTCATGGACACTCGTTGCTGGACGGATACTGTTATTATTTTTGTTATTGTTGTTTTGGGGTGTCTTTAAAGAAGAAAACAACTGAGAATGTACAATCTCATTCACATCAATACCATCTAAAGATGGTATGCATTCAATGCTATCTGACTCCATTCACACACAAAAAAAAAAAATCAATTCTTGATTCAATAACCAAAAAGGAAGAATTTTTATTTACTGAATACTATGTTTTTGATGTATTTGTGGGTGTACAAGGAAAATTATTGATGGGGTTTGAAGATCAAACTATTCGTTTGATTTGACAAATGAAGAGAGAGAAAAACAGGGGAGAAGAAGAAGAAGATGAAGAGATATGGGGGGGGGTTTAACATTTCTATTTGGGGAAGAAGAAATACAATATTTCTTTTTTTGTCTTCTTTTCTTATTTTGGACTTGTGATTTTTAGAAAAAATATAAATTAAAATTTTAAAATTTTCAAGTGTGTTTGGAAAATGTTTTTCAATTTTTTCATGTTTGGTTGGGACAAAAGTTTTGGAAAATATTTTCCAAATCAACTCATTTTCCTCAAAATTAGGGAAAATGACTTCCCTTCAAAAATTAAGGAAAATATTTCCAAAACTCTCCTCCAATTTTAAATTATATTATTTTGGGGGAAAAACTAGGAGTGTCAAATGGGCGGGTTGGGTTGAAATTGAAAATATTATAATGGGTTGAGTAGAAATTGGATTGGGTCTTGACCCGTCCAAGTTTACTTTGGGTTCAAATGGGCTAAAAAACGGGTTGGGTCTTGACCCGATTAATTTCAATAATTTAACATATTGATAATTAACTTTTATAATCACAATTTGAATTTCCGCTCAATAATTTTTGATAGAAAAATCTCAAAAGATGTTAAATAGATAATAATTTATACCTTTAAATATAAAAAAATACCTAAATAAAAAAATTAGAACGGGTTGAAATTGGAGATTGAATTGGGCTCAATTGAGAATTCGCCTCAAATGGGTTAAGTTTGAATGGGTTGAGATTGAACCCAATTCAAAATTATCTTGAGCTCAACCCTTAAAATTCTGGGCGAATTTGGCGGTTATATATGTTTGGGTTCATTTTTGACACCCCTAGAAAACACATCAATTTTAAAAAGATATTTTCTTTCAAAATTTTATTTTTCACCCGTTCCTGACCCCAACGCCACCGGCCACCCCCCAACCCCAACCCCTCCCCACAAAACTAATTTTGCTTTTTTAAAATATTTTCAACTTCAAATTTTTATTTTTAAAATCCTACCCCCTCCCCAACCCCCAACTCCCAAAAAAATAATTTATTTTTTCACTCCTACCCCCCTCCCCCTCCCCCTCCCCCTCCCCCTCCTCCTACCCCCGCCCCCACGCACTACCCCTACCCCACCCCACCACCACCACAAAAAAATAATATTTTAATTTAAAAAAAAAAAATTTCATTAATTATTTTTTATTCTATTAAAAATAAAAGATCTCTCTCAAAAATATTTTTCATTCATAAATCAAACACAAAATTATTTTCGAAAAATATTTTCTACTCACCAACCAAATATGAGAAAATAAATCCAAAATCTACTTGTTTTCCAGGAAAACATTTTTTAGCAAAATATTTTTCATGAAAAACATCTTCCTTCATACCAAACACATCCTTAAAAAAGTGATATTTTATAATAATTATATTATTTCACCCTAGAGTTGTAAGTTATAGAATTCAAAATGTTCATTGAGAAAGTTCAGAAAAAAGATTTAATATGAGTTTTGAACCTCTAATCAATGAGTCAATTTTGGGGAATTTGAAATTCTATATAGAATACATTAGAGAAATAAATAAAAAATACCTTATATATAATGCAGTTATTTTATCGAGGAAGTTCGGATGAGTGAAATATTTTTTTTTACTTATTATTCGCTTTGTTCAACAATAGTTGTTCACTGTTGACTTGGCGCACTCCTTGAGAAACTATAAATCAAAATATAAAATTTTACTATATCACACTTTGAATACAATAAATACAATGTCCTGAAAAATGTAATAGGAAAATGATTATAATTAATGATAAAAGTAAATTAGGAACTAAGTGCAAAATTATTTATTAATTTCATAACGTGAATAAGTATTGTTGGACATATGGGTTGTGTCAAATATGTTCAAAATATGTTATTTAATCATTTCAATATCATTTTACTTGTGTATATATGATTATATTTTTCCAATAAAGGGTGTCCAATTGCACACCTTGATAACCACGTAGCTCTGCCCCGAAATGATATATATATTTTACATGTATTTTTTGACTTATACATAAATATCTTTATTAATTTTTAAAATTTTAAATCTAGTAAAACAAATTTATATAAAATGAACTAATGGGGGTATTGTTTTGGTAACCTTAGGAATTGATTTTTTTTTATATATAAATTTATATTTCATGTCAAAAATATTCTAAATTTCATAAATCTTTATTGCACACGACATGAAGATGAGTGTTATGAGAAGGAAAAAAGGTTAGAATTTGCTTTTGAACTTGTGAAGTGGTCCAAAATTTGTTTTCCTTTAATAGTTCAAGTCGATCAAACAGTTGTGATATAAAAATAATCTTAGTTACTGACAATAAAAAAAATTTAACTCGTGAATATTTATAATAAATAATAAAAATTTATGGAATGAAATAAATTTATTTTTGAACGGTGCCCTTTACTGCAGGAAACTAATTAGAGACTAGAGAGTCCTTTCGTTTTCATATTGTAGTAGTGGACAATAATTCAAATTTTTAAAATTTTAATACATTTTATCTTTGTCTACATCAAAATAAATAGACAAAGAAGACTTGTTCTATTCAAAATTTCAAACTTAGTAGAATTCAATTTTCAAATTCTAAGATAAGGACTTGTCAATAGGAAAATTAATTAATGATCACCCAAACAGAAAAACAAAAAGGAAAAATCACTTAGAAGTAAATTACTCAAACATGATACTCTCTCTTATATTTTATTTGTCATATACTTATCAAAATAATTATTCTTTTAGAAAATCAAATCATTTATCCTTCGTTATACTATGTGGTCATTCATACCTTCCGCTGTTAGGAAATTTGTCATCCGTATCCTAAACTAACGTTTTTAAATATTTCGTCATATTTAAATTTTAAATGTTTTGTCATGTCTTGTGTAGTACAAAGTAAATAATTTTCGATAAAAAATGTGTTGTTATTCACTTCACATTCTCTCATTCATCTTTTATCTTTCTTTTCCTGATATAATGTTTTGACCTTTGCAAATTGATAGTCATAGCTCATATCTCAATAATCCACAAGGTCATATATATATATATATATATATATGTATGTATATATGTATGCGAAGAATATTAGAATATAAAATGAAATTGAGGACTTTAAGAAATCTCTATAGTAAATTTTTAAGTTGTGTGCATTTAAAGTTAAAAAAAATCAAGCTAGTCACTTAGATTATTTATTTCTTTGTTTTATTATCTTAAGAAAATGATGAATGTAATTATTTTGGATGGCTAGAAAACATGTCCATAAAAATAACTACATGATGGATGCGATTATTTAACCATATTGTTTTAAGGATAAACAATTATTTGTGTATGTAAATTGAATTCATATATGAAGATCCAAGTAATGAGATGCTTTGTTAATTTAATGGACTAAGAATAAGACTTTTTTAAAAGAATTTACTCGATAGATTGGAAACCACATTAAAATCTTTATTAAGGATAAATTTTAGGAATCACATACTTTAAACATGAAATTACAATCTATCCCTCTTTAGTTTGTAATCACATTAATCTCTTAAAAAGTAATACAAATACATAATATATAGCTCGGATACATTAAAGAGTATCTCGGGTACATTATAACATAAATCGAATGCATAATATGTAGTTCGGATACATTAAAACCTAGTTCGGATATATAATATGTAGCTCGATACATTAAAGAGTATCTCGAATACATTATAACATAAATCGAATACATAATATGTAGTTCGAATACATTAAAACCTAGTTTCGATATATAATATGTAGCTCGGATACATTAAAAATTAGTTCGTATATATATATTATGTAGTTCAGATACATTATAAAATAAACCGGATACATGATATGTAGGTTGATACATTAAAAATTAGTTCGGATATATAATATGTAGTTCGAATACATTATAAAATAAACTGGATACATGATATGTAGCTCGGGTACATTAAATGCTGGCCCGGATACATTAATATGTAGCTCGGATACATCAAAAAAATAATGGATTTTAGAGGCTTTTAAAAATATAAGGGGATATTGAAAATAAGGAAAACATAATGTGTATTTCAGTAATTTTTCCTATTAAATTTGGATTGTCCACTGCAAAGTCCATTTGAAATGTCGCTCCCAACATAATTATTTTTCATGCCCAAAACTCGAAACTGATATCATATCTTGAATTTTATGTTTCCATAACTTTAACAAATCCTTGCATATATCCATAAAATATCATATCTTCCCATTGCAATTGTAGTTCGCAAATTTCAGGCCCACACTAGTCTTATATATCTAAATGGGCTTCCTAGGTTATTGTACACGGGAATGTGACAAATGAAAGAGTTCAGTTTTAAATATGTATATATAAAATAAAGTTTTTAGTTTATCATAAATATAGTCATATTTTATTTATATAAAAAATAGTAAAAGGCAGAAAAAGTATACATCGACTATATAGCCGGCCAAAATTCATCAAAAATATACACGAAAGATGCAATGTAGTTTATTTATACCTGAGTTATATGTTAACTATACATTATAATACACTCAAAAAGCTGAATATAGTTTAATTATACATGCAGTATACACTAACTAAACATGAAGTACACCCAGACTATTCAATCTCGATCAACTCAAAATCACCTCTAAGCAATTCCAAATTGTATATTTTAAGTTTTTGATGTATAATTCGTTCTAAACAATTCTCATTTGTTGTACGTCGAATTTTAAGGAAAAAGATGAAGAATGATGAGGAACCAAAAGCAACAGAAGAAGAAGGAAGTACGTAGCAGCAGAAGAAAAAGAAAACAAGAAGAAGACACAAGGCATTATTTTTGAAAAAATTAGGGTCGAATGACCATTTTTGGTAAATTAAAAAAGAGAAAATTAAATTGAGCTAAAATAATGGTGAGTTAATTTTATGAGCTGACATTTTGCATAATTTTTTTCAACAAAAATGATTGCATATATATATATATATATATATATATATATATATATATATATATATATATATATATATATATATATATATATATATATATATAATCGTGTATATATAATGTATAACTATGTGTTATAGAGGTGTTATATATATCATTTATAATATGATTATACATTGCAACAATTCATCTTTCTTAACAAATTGATATATTTCAATTTTGACCTAATTAAATTTCATCTAAACAATCTCAAAATTATTTGAAAAAGGATTTATTGAAAAATATCACCAACATCTGAGGAGAATTATACGTCAAATAAAAAAATATAAAATAAGGCAACGTGCAGAATAAATGTTCAATCTTTTGTGTGTTAAGAGATTAATATTAGGATACCGCTCTCACCTTTTGAATATTTTTATTTTCACTTATTTTATGCATTTTACATTATTTATACAACTTTATGTATATTTTTTAGATTTTAATATTTTTTTATGTTACTATTTATAAAAATATGTACCAAATTATTAGTTTCAAGGTTATTTAATATGTTGGAAAAAAATTCTTAACATTTTTATATATTTTGAAATTTTATTTATTTATTTTTAGATTTTAATATTTTTGTGCGACATTATTTGTACTCAATTGTTAGTTTCAAAATTATTTCATAGAGAACTTTCGTAGTTAAAAAATATTATCTACCATTTTTATGAGTCATTTGTGAATATGCAAATGATGCTATTCTAACAAATTGACCACGGCCTTAATTTATTCCCTATATTTCATATTAAGAATTTTTAAAACTTTTTTGATTGTTCAAAATAATTGAATTGTTCAAAATTCAAGATGGATATATTTGCCTTTTCATTTATTAAAATATTATATTTTGTAAAAGATAAATTACACTACTTACAAAGTTATATTTATGATTTTATAAACAGCAATAGTGAAAATTGTAATATAAACTACGTGATTGAATGTTTTTCTTAATATGTACGCATTGTCGCACAAATTCAGTTAATACGAAATGGCGGGAGTAGTAACACACTATTGCTATTTTGATTATTAAATTCATATGGAAAATGTCGGACTTGTTTATTAAAAAAATTAACAAATTCATTTTTTGAAGAAAATGAATAACTTTGACAAATTAGTAAATTGATAAACAAGAAAAGTGAAAAGTTTGAGGTGTAGAAATCATGAAAATTATGTTTATAGTTTGAGGTGTTGAAATCATGAAAATATTCAAACATGCTTCAATGTAATAATGATTATGTCGAAACTTATTAGAGAAAAAAATAAACTGTATGGAGTCAAATTTACGATAACAATATACTCCTTCTAGTATAACATTGAAGTGAAATTTTTATAGTTAGGAGAATATTTTTCATGTAGTTTGAATTATTATTTTTAATGAAGTTATAACTTTTAAGTTTATATACTTCTTAAGAATTTATTATTCCCAATAATTCACTCGAAAAGTACTAAACTTTTTACATAAATCGTGACAGATTATGCCAAAGTGAATTGTGTCATTTAGCAGCACTTTTTAATTAAACCTTTTTTCGAATGGAAAGTGCTAAATGATCAAAAATATTTGGCTAGAAAAATTTAAAAAAAATTATTTTAAAATAATTTTTTTTTTTTAGTTAAAAGGTATCAAAATTAAAAAGGTAAAAAATGTTTGAAGAGGTAAAATAACACGAAAAAACATATCCAGCTTTTTACATCAAGCCAATATAATTTTTATTATTATATAATTTAATAAAATAAAATATATATTAATTAATTATATAAACAGCTACTGCAAGTAAATTTTACCCAATATAATAGGTAGTCAAATTTTCTGGCTAAAAAAGATTTTTTCTTTTTCTAATTAGTATTCCCTCCGTTTCAAAAAAAATGTGTTTATTTTTTTTTAGTGTGTTTCAAAATGAATGACCATTTTTTCTTTTTTGGCATCACTTTAACTTTAACTTTCCATGCAATATGTTTAAGACACAAGATTAAAAAATACTTTGATACATTTGATATAACTTTAATTTAGAACCATCGTTTCAAGTTAAACTAGAACATCTTTTTTTTTAAACGGAGGGAGTATTTTGTTTTTGTTAAAAAACAAAAATTAGCAAAAACATAGCATGATTAGCACATAATGCAAAAACAAAAACAAAAACATGTGAAGCTGGTTCCTCTTTTTCTGCAAAAGTGCTAATTTTTATCTCTGCCTTTCCAGAGATTTCATTAGTCATTACTAAACAAACTGTTTTAACTTAATTTGTTTTTTTAATTAATAAGAACATCCACGAGGAGCAAACCCTAATCGAGAACTCGCAAGATCAAATACGACCCGAAAACCCTGTTGCTGGATATTCCCAATTATTGATAACCCGCCATTTGTACCCGCAAATCCAAAGCAGTATCTCCCTTCACTGTTCACCGGAATCATATAATTCACCGCCGGTAATGCCACGTCAGCTCCGGCAAAGTGTAAAACCATTGTCGGTACCTTCGCCTGTGTTTTCCCCGACAGATCATAACATGTATCGAACAAAGAGAAATTCGGTGCTCTCTTCAAATCTTTAGCACCCAATCTGAAAGCATCCCTTACTGCTATATAACCGGGTCGGGTCAACCGGGTTACTGAAGTACCCGAATCGACTATAACCCCACCGTTACCTTCAGCATCAAGCTTAAACAACTCCGGCGTGACCGCCGGTACCTTCGTACCTCCGACGCTGATTCCGGTGAGCTCCACGTAGTAAAACGTGTCGAGTTTTGGATTGGTGAGGAGAGGGGTAAAAATGGTATTTCGGGTAACGGCTGATTCGCCGAAGACGATATAAGACGGTTTCGCTGAACCAATCCGGTCCACAAGGCAGTATGAAAATTTCTGACCGAACCGGTTACCGGCTTGACCCGGAAACGAGAGTTTCCCTTTTCCTAAACCTAATAAACCGGCAGCTCCGATAAACAAACCTTCATTATCATGGCCGCATCCAAAGGAAATATTGCTAACACTTGTTTTTCTGAAATTTAAATTTTCCGTCGAGTATTCACCGACGGTAAACGAACCATCGCCGTATGAGACTTGGTAAAGGCATTTATTCCGATTGTTACATCCGAAGGAATCAAGGCGGCGGCACAACGGAGAATCACAAGTGACCGGAGAGAAGGAAGATGACTTACTCGGGTCAAAAACAGGGTCAGATTGAGAGTAACATTTTGAACAAGGCAAACATTGGATCCAAACAATATCACTTCCAGTATCGAGAACTAAGTAAACGTACTTAACAGGCGTACCAATTCCAATACGAGTAAAATACTCACCACTTCCCTGAGATAGACCGGAGATAACAGAGCTACTGAAATCCTTACCGGTGGGATTAGCAGAAAGAAGGGAAAGGGATTTAGCTCTAATAGCATCGCGTTGTAGACGGAGTTTGAACAATGCATGTGGAGTTACGTTGAAGGATGAAGGTGAGAGTAAGTCGACATGGTGTAATTGTACAGAAAGAGTATTTTCGTTATCGGAAGATAGTTGGGGTTCCCATGAGAGGGATTGAAGTTGAGGGAGGGAAGTAAGGGTAAGTGTTTGATAGTGAAGAGAATGAGCTGCAACAACAAAAATGGTGAAGAAGAAGAAGAGAAATGAAATGAGTTTCTCTTCCATTGTAGAGTGGTTGAGAGTAGTAGTGATATATTGGGAGTATAAATAGAGGTAATAGTGTGTGGAGTGTGAACTTTTGACTTTTAAACAAGTGTGTTTCTACTTTCAATTATTTGCGTAGAGTGATTACGTTTAACTAATACATATATATCATGTATTTTAATTTATAATTTATTTTTATTTTATTAAATTATATAATAATATAAATTATATTGATTTGATATAAATATTTGGTGCGAATAAGTTTTATCAATTTATAGGAAAAATTATGTGACTAAGCAAACTTATACTATTTAATTACTTATCATATCTATAGTTTGATATAATTACTATTTAATTTGCCAGAATACACAAATACATATATATAATATTTAATTAATTAACCAATATACATATACCATTCACCTTTCTCCCACTCTTTTCTCCCTCTCTCCTCTCTCTCCCAATCTCGCTTGCCTCTCTCCTCCCTCTCCCAATCTTTCTTGTCATATATACAAATACATATGCATAATATATAATTAATTAACCAATATACATATCGAATTCACATTTCTCCCATTTTTTTTTCCCTCTCTCTCGCCTCTCTCCTCTATATAACGTGTAGCTACAAATTGTTATTATCAAACTATAGCTATGAAGAGTAATTAATTATTTTTAAGCTGCTATATGTGAACGTTTCCCATTTATTTATGTCTTCTCTGAAATTACATGATTAAATAATATTTTGATATATTTTTAATTTAACGGTTATAATGAAGTATATAATATAATATTTTATTATTATTATTATTATTATTATTATTATTATTAAATTATGTTTTTAACGTTGGCGAGTGCAACACGGTAACACCTACATTCCTTTCTAATTTACTAGTTGTTGACTAATCGGCACAAAACAAAGAATATAGGTGTTACTTTCTAGTTTCTACTAGAGGTCATTGAGGGCCATTCAGTATTCAATTTGTGTTTGCACGTGAATTTATTGATATTTTTTTAGTATTAATAATAATCTAATATTGTTTGTTGTGTTTTGTGCTTTAAAAGGATGAATAATACAAGAGAGATTGATTTTTCATTCAAACACTTAATTTTTTCTCTTATATTTAAAGGGAAAATAGATAAATATATCATTAAATTATCGTAAATATTATACACATATTCTTCGTCATGTTTTTGTTCAAAAACTAAAATATATATGTATTAGAAACATAGTTGAAGAATATACTCAATATTTAAGTTAAAGGGTAAAAATATATATAAAAAAAAATAGTTATAATGTAAACCTGTCCTTTTACTATTATGATCAAATTATAGCTAAATTTTTATGGCTAAATTTTTGTTTCATAAATTGTAATTAGAGTGGAGGAGATGACAAATTTTTGTGTATTTTCCCAATGGATTGTGAATGCATCTCTAGTATTTGCGACTATGGTGACTTGTAATCTTTATTACAACTTTAATGTTAGAAGACAATTGGATATAATTAGGAGTAAAAGTAGGTGTTTGGTAGAGTTATGTGACTCGAAACCATAAATGGTATTTGCATATTAAACCTTTTTCTCCTTGTAGCCTCAAAATGATGATAAAGTTGAACATTTTGCTTCAATTCAATTTCACTAGTGTGAAGCTTCAAAATATTTTTTAGCAGTAATAAATATACATCAATAAAGAGTATATTGATATAAGTTATTTGTCATTAAATTTAATATCAGTTTAAATTTTATGAATATTTACAAAAAGTGTTAAAGAAATATATTTAACAACAATTAAAGTATTGCCGTTGAAACTCATTTTAATGTAGTATATGATCGTTTGCAGGGGCGGAGCTACCTTCATAGAAAAGGTCCATCGGTAGAATATTATATTATTTATACATAGTTAAAATAAGTTTATATGTATATATAGTAGATGTCGAACCCCCTTCGACTATCTATTTCTACAAATTTTGAACCTCTTAATTAAAAATTCTGGCTCCGCCTCTGATCGTTTGTTTGTTGGTTAAAAACAAATTATTTATATATTAAAATCAACATAATTAGTATAATAGTGTTTGGTATCATTTTAATTGATGATATGCATACAATCTAGTTAATTAAAAACAATATTTGATTACTAGTTTACAATTCTGCATTACTAAGAAAAATGTATATAAATAATAAATAATTAAACTCAACATAACTACTCAACTTTAATCGATAAATAAAAGCGAAAAAGAAAGCCATCGTTTTGGCAGAAACAAGTGGAGCTTCTCGTGACTTGGTGAGATTTGTTTTTTTGTTCCATGAATTTGCCTTGTGAAGCTATCGTGATTACCGTGATCATATTTTATTTTATTTTATTTTTTAAAAAAAAAAGGAAAAAAGGTTTTGCATATATTATTTTTTTTACTCAATTTTTTCCTGTGTTATATATTGTAGAAAATGTAAAAAATAATCCCTTTTGTGTAATTCTTATTTTTTTAAAATATTTGTTTAGTGTCTAATGCCATTTTTTGGATGCTATACTTTAGGATTTGATGAACTTTCTTAGTGATTATGAGTAAATCTTTTTATCTCAATTATTTTCATTATATTTAACGAGCATAAACTATTAAATATTTGATAAAGACTAAAAATAATAATTTTAGTGACAAATTTAATTGATCAAAAAAAATTTGTACATATTTAAGGCACTATTTTTAATTACTTTGAAACATAAGGGGAATATTTTTGTTATTTTCTCCAAGTACAAGTATAAAAACAATTTAAAAACCTAACCTGGATAAATGTTTCAATATTGACGAGACTATCTTGATGTTTATGATTAAATTTTTTTTGTCTATTTGTTTCATCAAATTTAACGAATATAAAATGCTAAATAAATGGAGACTAAGGACTCGTTTCGTAGACGATATTAGATAGAATAATTCATAGATTAAAATTTAATCCAACTAATACATTATTTGATTATTTCATTTAATTTAATCCATGAATTGTTTATCCATCATTAGAGCCGTCAAAATGTGCTTGGCCCGCGAGGCCGGTCCAACCCAACCCTTGAAATAAGTGGGGTTGGGCTTAATATTTTTGGCCCATTTAGGAACGAGGCTTTTTAGCTCGCCCCATTTGGCCTGTTGGCCTCGTAGGCTCAACCCGCAAGCCTCAGAGGCCAGCCCATGGGCTACTAACTTTTTAAAATAATTTTATATATATTTTTAATAGTGTTATATTTGTAAAGACTTTATCAATAAATATTTTGAAAAATAAATTCAAGTCTTTTACAATATCATCTTGTATGGTGAATTGTAGATGAAGATGAACTGCTTAGAAAACAATATCACATGTTGATTCAAATGTGATTGATGGTTAAAGCGGAAGGAGAGTTGTAAAACTTTAATTAATGAGTCATGTAATATTTAGAAATTTAGATTTGTTAAGTATTTAAGCTGCCTTGTGTTGCTGGAAATCTTTTAAACCAGCTAGTTAAGTATTCATTCGCTAAATCTTACGTTGACTATTATGTATTTTTGTAAGTATTCACCAAAGTGTATGATTCATAAATATATTTTTGTATGTATTCACCGAAGTGTATAATTTATAACAAAATTTTGTATGAATTGATGTCATGTTCATAGACGTCAACGTTCTATACTCTTTTTAAGAGAGTAATATTGTTCATTTTTTGAATGAAGGGCCAACCCGTCCGAACCCGTGGCCTGCTTAGGGCTGGGTTGGACTGCTATTTTATTTGCCCTTTAATTAAAAGGGTCAGCCCGCCCCAATCCATTTATCCTCTAACCCGTTAGGGTTGGGTTGAGTTGGGTTGGGCCAGCCCATTTTGATACCTCTATCCATCATATATGGTCTTATCTTATCCCTAGAAAATGAAGGGATAACTAATCCAAGGTTTGTTAAATTTTGGATAAGATCCCTAAATGACTAAACTAACCCCTTATTCCTTTTTTTAAATTTCTTTTGTATTTAATTTCCTTTTTATTTATATTAGAATGGTTATAAATGTTTTTTTAATTTTCCAAATTCGTTTAGTGTAATTTAATGATTTCACTGATATTTTTTTCTCTATTTTTTTTATTCACGATAGTTTGTCGATTAACCACTTGAACTATTTTTTTATTTTTTATTGTTATAAAAAATAAGCTTTAGGCATTGAACAATTTAAGTAGTCTTAAATTTATGTTAAGTTTAAGATATATACTTGACCAACAATAAATTAGTAATACATGGTGTCATCAATGATCTTTTTAGCGGTACATCACACCTTAAAATTAATAACAATTTTAGGTATATATGTATTTCATTTAACTACTTAAATGGAATAGAAAATTCTTGAAGAAAATTTATCTGATCTGATAGTTATCTATCTTGACCCAATTACATGAAATAAACACTCATAATAACAAAAAGGTATAATAGGAAAAAAATTTTTTGTAGAGTTTTAAATCAAGCACAAAATTAAGTGGAAAGTAGTGAACCAAACACTTGACAAAAAATAATCTCTGCGTTATAATCCCTGTATTGTCAATGTTTGTACCAAACTTAAAATTATTAAGTTTGACAAACTTTAATAATCAAAATTGTTCAGTAATTAATACTTAAGGCACTATTTTGAACTACCCTAAAAAATATAGGGACCATTTCTGTTATTTTCTCCGAGTATAAGAAGTAAACAATTTAAAAACCTAGCATTTTGGTAGGTATAAAAAGGACTGTCAGCCCAACCGCCGCCCGCCACCTCCGCCCACCATCGCTGCTGTAAAACCACCGTCTAACTCCATGAAATCCGGCTAGCACCTCCATACACCGTTAAATCCAAAAATCATAGAAACGGTACACTAAAACAGTCCAAAATCATCATTTCTTCACCAACAGAATCCCAGCGTCTAACTCGCTAACGCCATTGACTAAACACAAGGTCCAGCAGCTCCTTTTTGCTATTTCTGGGGGTTTCTATCAGTCGAGGTCACTTCCTGAGTTCAGGTTCCTGTTTAGCCGAAGTTTGCTTTTTTTTTTTTTAAAAATATTTAAAGCATGTTGTGACTGATTTAAGCTTGTAATAAGAGATGGAATCATGATTTGAAGTTTATGAGCTTTGAAGTTACTACCAGATCCATAGCTTGTCTTAGTTACTTGATTCACAGTTAAAAAGTTATAGGTATTAGGTGAATTTGTATCATAAATACATGGCCTAAGCAAAAACTACTTGGTTTGGCTGAAGCTGCAAATAATACTCTAGCTCTGACCTTGGTTGTAATGTATATATTGTGTTGATTTGAATCATGTGGATATTTAAGGTGACGAAATAGCTGAGATGATGAATCAGTCTATCATTTGAGTACTGTCTATTTGAAGACTCTAGGTTGTTTATCTATTTTGTTTTCTTCATCAAATTTGTTGAGCAATGTAGTCAAGAATCTATGTCTGACTGATTTTCTTTAGGGAAATACGTATGTCTCTTTGGATAACATTAGCAGAACACTAATGAAAGCACAGTTTGTCCCCACTTGGTAGTTGCCAACATTCTTTATATCTTAATTCTCTTCTTCTCGACCATCCATTCTGAGTTCCATCTACAATAAGTTGTAGATTCCCTTGGATATCATCATAATTCCTATCCATTGCAAATTTAAGTCGTTCAATTTAGATTTGTGATGTTGCTTGGTCAAATTATAAATTTAAAAGCGCAATGTCAAGATTATGTTGTGCCTGTGCATGCTTTAAGCTCACATGTGACCATCTGCACTAATATAATTAGATAGTGGAGAACCCGAAGACGTTATACAGGTATGCCTACCTCTTTAATTGGCATAGACTGTAAAACCTCTTATATTATTGACAATTAATAGGATCTTCGGTGTTTAACTAGGTTGACCTAGAACGGACTGAACTTCATGCATATGTGTCTAAACTTTAGTCTTCAGCCATTTGAAACTTCAGACATTGAGTTTGAAGTTAGACTGGAACATCAATTTCCCCATCCATCCTCACTTTGAAGTTACTCACTCAGACATGAGCAATATTTCCAATACTACCGAAAAATCCCATTGATACCTGAGTTCACCACGGGATCACCTTGAATATGCCAAAATTTTAAATAGCCTAAGGCCTTCCATAGACTTCACTTCTATAGATCGTTGTTATCCCAATACCGTGTTCCTATCATTCATAAATACTGTCTACAATATCATGTCAAACACCGATTGTTCATACCTAACAATGAGTTTTGTTTTAGAAATACACTTTTCATCTCCTTCCACTTAATTTTGTCAAATACTCTAACAATATTGACCCACCATACTTTCATGTTTATGTTAAGAAGCATAACATATAGATTCTTTTGTTGGAGCTCTCACATTGGGCAAACATAGGTGATGATGCTCCATTGTTGAATCAATTCAAGTTCGGGATGTTGTTTGTGCATATACCATCCTATTAATTACACCTCCATATTGCGTTGTGTCGAAGTTGGATTTGCATATGGTGACATGAGGATAATAGATTATCAATTCGCCTTTTAAGATGTAAACAACAAACTAGTGTGATCCCACAAGTGGGATCTGGGAAAAATAGGATGTATGCAGACCTTAGCTCTACCTTTTGTTTAGTAGAGTGACTGTTTTTGATTGACCCCCGACTCAAAAGTTACGTTTTTGAAGAAGTATAGGCTATAGCAAAACTACACAAAAAAGACAACAAAATAGCAAAGTACAAAGCAAATGTAGCAACAAATAGTAATACTTTTCTTTTCTCTTTTTTTATCCCTCCCTAGGAGTTCCTACCTTTTTGCTCCCTTGGTGATTCGAACTCACAACCTTAGGATTGGGAGTGAGGGGTGCTTACCATCCGAGCAATAAGAGACTCCGCGACTACTAAATAGTATTGCACTATTACTAATGAGGGGAAGAGGAGGAGACTATATCCATCTACCTCTCCCACATAAAGTGTAAAAATACTCGGCTACCTCTAACCTTCTATCCTAATTAATGACCTCCACTTTTTTCTATCTAG
The DNA here is from genome assembly GCA_016801875.1 of Solanum sitiens. Taxonomy (NCBI): domain Eukaryota; kingdom Viridiplantae; phylum Streptophyta; class Magnoliopsida; order Solanales; family Solanaceae; genus Solanum; species Solanum sitiens. Next base: position 1,416,999 of record JABWTJ010000017.1, on the reverse strand, counting down.
GCTTATTCCTCAATAAGCTGGAGTTGTGCCATGTCATGTCTAATCACCTCCCAAAGTTCTTTTTGGCCTACCTCTACCTCTCCAAACTCTTGTCACAACCAACCTTTCACACCTCCTTATTGACGCATTTGTGCACCTTCTCTTGACATGTTCGAACCATATCAACCTCACTTCCCTCATCTTGTACGCCACGGAAGCCACTCCTGTCTTGTCGTGTACAACTTCTTCCTAATCATATTTCTCCTAGGATTCCCACACATCCATCTGAACATCCTCATCTCTGCAATCTTTATCTTTTGAACATGTGTGTTCTTGACATGCCAACACTTAACCCATACTTCTAAGATTTTAACCATCTTAAAATTTTAATTCCAGTTTGGTGTTGGAGATGATCACCAAGTAGTTAGATTTGATGGTGGAAAGGAAGTAGTGGTTTCATGCTTGCTTCAAAGGATGGAAGCGATGACTCCCTGTTTGTCGAAATCTTCGTGGACCTTTTGGATTGCTTCACATTTATTTATGCGATTGAAACAGTCAGCAAGTTTGCTACCTTGTTGAGCTACAACCTTGGGTAGAAAATCATAGACATCAGTATCAGAATGAGAAAGCAATGCAAGCGCTTTTGAAAGCAAAACAGAACATTAAGTACAGATACATCACTGTACTACTTTTTTTTGGGTGTGACACAGCTATTGCAAATGATATAGATGCCATGATAGATTTATTGAGATCTTTACACTTACAGCTGTGATGTTCTGCTCCCTCTATATATACCTTTATAGCACTTTATTGTTACTTCATTTTCAATGAAGTAACCTATAACAATCATAAAGAAGTATAATATGAGGAACAAAAGCATATACACAAGAGAAAATGATCTGTATATTCACCAATGCTGTAGCAGACAGATTTTTCATCTGGGAGTCTACTTCAGCAACTAGTGTCTTGAACTTTTTGATGTTAATTTCAGCATTTTCTTCTGCTCATTAGTAAAGCATTATTGGAAATTTTCTAGTAAGATTTATGCGTATTCCTTGGTAAATTAGAGAGAGAAAATACAAATGGCAAGTCCATTGATTGATTTTAAGGTTAATTTCATTTTCCTTAATCCGTGATTGAAAGAAACGATTTATAAATAGTTGCTGCCAGTAACGACAGCTCTTCATTAACTCTTTGCCGATAAATCAGTTTAAAGAATTGATCATCGTTACTGGGCCCGTTCCTTCTTTTTTTTTGGTTGTTATTTTGATTACTTTTCCAGAAACATGTTAGTTTTGTCACTTCAATTAATTTTTTCATTAATTAGGTTTCTCAGATCCACACCGTGCATCGTAAGAAATAACAGAGTAGCGATGGAGAAAGAAGAAGAGCTACATGAATCTTCTACTCCTTGCTTGCATTTAGTCTCTGCTTTCCTCGCCTGTGAACCCCCTGATTTTGTTGTCTCATTTGCCAGGTTACTAGTTTCAACCCCTGCTCATGTTAACTAACACCAAATATATTGTAATTGCAATTGCACTCTTAATTGTTTCGTTTGACTGAACACTATGTGAATTACCCTAGGGATTTTGGAGGTGGTTCCATTACGGAAAGAGTGCAAAGTTTCATATGGAACGTATGTATCAACAAATCCGTAAGTTCATTAAACCTCTATCTGTCTAGTTAAAAGATTTCCTTTCCTGAATAGAATTATCTCTTGGGGTAGTTTTGTTTGATTTTCAATGAGCTTTTTAATGCTGCAGGATATGAAGTGTAATTTGCCTTATTTGAAAAGATTCTTAAAGAAACTCATTGTTGAAATCGAGTCAAATGGGGACGTTGTTTTGGATGAATTATATGAAAAGTATATTTATTGTCTGGCTTCTGTGAAGGTAAATATTTTTAAAAGTTGCTATCAATTATGATTAGGATTTTAGCATCACCATGTAACCATTGTTAAATTGGCCTTCTTTTTGTTGGAAGGATGATGAATTGGCAAAAGGAAGCACAAGAATGTTAAGAAGATTTTCGTTTCTATTTCCCAAGGGTGAGGAGTTTTTCTTTTCGTTCCTTTTTATAGAATCATGTTTAGCTACTTTTAGCAACATTGAGTATCTAATTTTTGGTGTACACAGATTGTTCACAACCCTCGAGTTGTCAAATATTTAGGAAATTGGAAGTCACGTTGCAATGTTCACTCAACATGCTTGAAGGTGATACAGGGTATGTACTGTCCCATTTCTTTTTCTTTTTGACGGGAGTTGACTTTATTCAAGGATATGCAGCCCTAGGTTTTTGAATTTGGTTGAAAGATACTTCCATGAGCACGTTTTCAGAAATTTTTAATCTTTGGATGCTTAATAACTTTTCTTATAGAGATTCTCTTATTGCAGCTGGGAATGACTAACAAGCTTTCTGGGGTAACTTATTATGCAAAGTAGCAAGCTGGTTGACAATCTATATGTCTAAGCTCTTCCTTGCTTTTTTTGTTAAGGTGGTGTCCGGGTCAATTCTCACTCACCTCGACTAATCCACTTGGTACCTCTACCTCCCACATGTATAGAATAACTCCGTCCACCAAAGCAAGCTCAATTGAAAGAAGTCACTTAAGTTTTATATTTTTTGTTTTCCCTTTGATGGGATTTGTATCGTGGTCTTCTACGATGGACTTCAACTTTCAATCCTGTATGCTTACGCTTTACGTTGATATCTACCTGTAGCCTATTTGGAAAGATAAAAGTGCTTATAGTAGAGAGGTCTGGCCAGGGCTACGGGTCCCTTGCTCGCGGCATGAGCTAACTGCCAGAAAGAGTTTGAGTGCCCAGGACTTCTCACGCAGGGGCTTGTGATGGGCAATGATATACTTCCCAACCCCGTCTTCCCAGCTTCATTCCCTTACTCCCAGGCTAACCGCTCGTGACATAAGGGACAACACAAGGATGCCTGAGTTCCAATGACCCCACCATTCTCGTGTGGGCGCGAATACTCCTCAGAGTCACTTTAATCACATCGTTAGGCATTTAATTAGCCAAAAATAATTGATTGTATTTTCGAGGCTTTACAATAACTGCCTGATATTGTGAAAGATTTGCTTCTTTGTTGTCAGAGTCACTTTAATCACATCGTTAGGCATTTAATCAGCCTGAAATAATTGATTGTACTTTCGAGGCTTTACAATAACTGCCTGATATTGTGACAGATTTGCTTCTTTGTTGTTTTATAATTTGGTGCAAACATTCTATTCCCAGTGTAACGGCTGATCCAGTTTGTCCTCTGTATTTCTTGGTTGAAGCAGGTGCTCAATCTGGCCATCAGGTCTGTTCCTTTCAGAGTTCGTACTTTCTTTTCCAGAAGTGTTCTCGGACAAATCTTGTCTTGAGGTGAGATAGCTTGTAGAAGTATTCATCTGTTTGTCTTAGTTTATCAAATTGTTTCTTAGGGAAAATTGAAATGTCTAATCTTGTTACATCTTTGTGTTTTTTTCCAAGGTTGATGTTGTTGCTCTTCATCCTTTTTTGTTTGTCGGTTGGCAATGCTCTTTTACGTGTGTAGTCAGCTTGATTAATATAATAACAGAGTTTGCTATTTCTTGTATTTAATCTATTAACAAAGCAGGTTGGTTCGGGTGTTGGATTGGTTGGTGTCTGTCTAGCTCAGACAAATTGCTCCAAGGCAAGTTTCCTTTTTCATTCTGTCTTTTTTCTGCTAATTCTGCCTCTTGTTTTTTTCTCAAATGCATCACACATTTATTTCTTGCTCATTTTGAGCTTCACTATGTGTGTGTTTCCGTTTGTAGATGGGATCATAATTTTTTATGTTCCTGAAGAAGAAGGGTCCTCACGGAATATTTTTTCTCTTCCACTAATTGTATTTGAGGCTATAATTGACTTCATCTACTCTATTCAAAATGCCTCCTCGTCTTCTATTGAAAGTGGTTGGGGTGATTGACTGAACATATGGTTTTCTTTGGTCGTGAAGCATGTAATTAATAATGACTAGATGTGATCTATCAATTTCCTCAACTACAATTTGGATCAGGCAACCCATGCTCGTCACCCAATTGCTAAAAGTGAAAGAGAAGCTCTCTTACAATCATGAACGTTTCGTCTTATTTTTTCATAACATAGTTTTGCCATCATAAAATATGAACTAATGCATTCCAAGTTGTGGCACTTTTTGCTTAGTCTAGTAATTTATTAAACGGTATTTACATCCTAGGATAGACATAATGGCCATCCTTGTTTTAGTTACTGAAACAACAAACATTTTAGAAGCCTCGGTTAATAGTATTCCTATTGTTGAACATACTAGTGTTCTTATGAATAATACAACGACGACATATTAGTATAGTCCCACAAGTGGGGATCTAAGGAGGGTAGAGTCTAATTTGTCTCACAAGTGAGGTCTAAGGAGGGTAGAGTGTACATAAGACCTTACCCCCTATTCTGTGGAGGTAGGCAGACTATTTTCGAAAGACCTTCGGCTCAAGTGCATCAAATAAGAATAGTCATGAGCGAGGAAATACAACAATGAAGAAAACATGACAACTATATAGGAAACAACACAAAACATATAGAAAAGGAACAATAACAACGTCATATGATAACCTATATCAAAGACAAAGAAATTGCATGAATAAGGCTAATACTACGACATACATGACGCTCTAGACTACCATTAAGCGTACTCCCATCGAAAAGTAAGACAACGCTCAATTACCTACTAACGCTATTCTACCCTAATTTGCGACCTCCATATACTCTTATCTTAGGTAATGTCCTGGTAAGCATGTCTTGTTTAATCACTTCTCCCAGTACTTCTTTTACCTATCTCTTACCTTTTTTCGTTCCCACCATATCCAACCTCTCACACCTCCACATTGGGACATTTGCTCTCTTCTTTACATGTTCAAATCATCTTAACCTCGCCTCCCTCCTCCTGTCCACCACGGAGGTCACTTCCACCTTGTTCCAAAAATCATCATTCTTAATCTTATATATTCGGTATGCCGACATCCATCTCAGCATCCTCATTCGGCAACTTGCATTTCTAAATATAAGAGTTCTTGATTGCCCAACACTCCATCCCATACAACAAAGTCGGTCTAACCACCGCTTTGTAGAACTTACCTTTAAGTATTCGTAGTACCTTTTTGTCACACAAGACCGCATCAATATGATGTGTTACATCATAATCGATCTCCCCATTTTCTTAGATAAAGGAAGTAGTAGTTGATTGAATACTATTTATGCTGATTTGTAGCATAAATCGTTATTAATTAAAATTACTTTATGAGGCGCTGATCACATTATTAAAATGTTCACTTATTTTGTCAGAAATTGCTCTAAAATCTAGTATTGTTGCATCTCAATTTTGATGATGCAACAAGCCTCATAATTGGATTGACTTTCAACATCTTGGTTCTATGTTACATTAACATATACCCAGTGAAATCCTACAAAATGGGGTCTGGGAAGGGTAGAGTGTAAGCAGGCCTTATCACTACCTCTACATATAATCAAAAACAAAAACATGAAGCTCAACTTGGAATTACCAAAAGGGTAATGGTTAATTTAGAGTCTTCTCCATATAATGATGCAGGTAATACTTACAGATGGTGACTTATCAACTTTAGCAAACATGAAGCTCAACTTGGAGTTAAATCAGCTGGGCACTGATATGTTAGCACATACACAAAAAAACAACACGGTTAGTGGTTATAATTTTGCTTATTTGTGCGTCTTTTTTTATCTTACTATTCTTAACTTCTTCCCGTTCTATTCTGTATGAATGAAGGTTGGCTAGTTTGACAATCATAGGCTTCATGCAAGCCTGCTTGGGTATAGAACTGGTAGAGATTTGTGTACTTGCTTTTTAATCTATAACCAAAAGAAGTGTTGAGGAAGCACCTGCCGACCTGATTATTGAACAGTAAAATCATATTAATTTTACAGTTAGGCGTAATTTAGGCGTGTAGATGTTCTATAATGCTACAAACTCAATTTCTTCAACAGTCCAAGGCATTGTGTATTTGGTTTCTCAAAGAATTTTTTAACAATAAATTTTATAACGATGGTTTGCTGGTCAGTTTGCAAACGTATCATCTATTTGATCATTACCTGCAGGCTCCCACCAATACAGGTACTATGTAACTCCACGTCTCCACCCACTAAGGATTAACTAGATTTGTACCTACTCTAATCTCCCATGGTCTTCATTCCACCTTCGTTGACCATTATATTGCACCTTTGGATATTTTGCCAAGCAAACGGTTGATATCCAATCATGGGAGTCCAATAGTTTTGGGAATCATTTACCATTTAAGTTGAATCGATGTTATAGGGGATGAAAATCTTAATTATTATTCTGCTTATCCACTACTGCAGGCCGCACAAAGTATATATACAAAAAATAGAGGAAGACTAAGAACAAAGAAATCCAGAGTGTGGCCAGGAAGTTTATGAACTCTGAACTCAAAATGCTGACTGTTACTGGTTTTCTTTATTTCCATCATAGTTACAAATATATTTGTGGATGAAGTTGAGCATCTAACCTAAACCTTAAGGCAATCGATGGAATGGTGTAGGAAATATAAACTCTTTAGAAACCTTTACACAACCAATGATGGACAAGTATAGCAGTCTCTAACACTTCATGGCATGTGTAACATCTCCTTCAAGGGTTTACACATGCATTTGATTTTTAATTTATTTTCTTTATAAGTAGAGAGGGAGGAGGCCCAACAGAAGTGATCTTGGGGTAGAGGAAGATAGATTAGGCTCAATATGCTAATGAGTGGACCTGGAGTAATGCCGGTGGCTCGATGTGAATTGCGAGAGAGAGATAGAGTAGCCAAAGCAACCCCATGGATTGGTTGAGAGAGAGAAGCCTAGAGTGACAAAAGATGAGAGATGAGGTTGTGAAAACGTTTGACAAAGTTTGGCTCTGATACCATGTAAACCCCTTTGCCGACTTTCACACCACCTAGAGTGATAAAACATGAAGAGAGAAGGAGGTTGTGTAAATGGGCTCATAAAGTTTTAGCTCTGATACCATGTGAAGGAATCTGAGCATCCAACCCAAAACCTTAAGGCAATGGATGGAGTAGCCTAGACATTATAAACCCCTTTGGAAACCCTAACACAACCAATGAAGGTCAAGAGTAGCATTTTCTAACTATATACGGTGTAATTGTAGACTTCCTAGATGGAGTAATTATCTATAAGAACATTTGTATAAATAGTTGGGTTGGATGAAGAATTTGTTCTTATTGTTAGAGAGAACACCTTGAGGTGTTCTCATTGTCAAAGCAAACACGATTTGGGGTTCACATGAAAATACAAGAAATTTTTTTTAAAAAGAGAGTAATAATTGGAGAAAGAGATATTCTGGGCGCCTACTATTTTGGTTGCCAAACAAGTTGCAAATAAGCAAATCTGATTGGTTGAAAGGGACAGTAGCTTTTACATTAAATAGAAGCCTTCCATTTCATTCTTTAATATGTCATTTCAAAGAGAGAAATACAGAGAGAGTTAAGAGCAGTTCACAGACAATGATATAAAATATCCTGTGAAGAAAAATAGAGAGTGTGAGCTGTGTTATAGTGAGGTGGCTAAAATAAAAGAAGGTTCTTTCTTTTGAGTTTGTTGCAGTCTTTCGAGACTATCAAGTGTGTTTAATTTCCCACTATAGTGTTTTCGTATTGCTCGTCTCGAGTATTAAGGTGGATATTATTCTTGTGTGATTATTATTTCCCAACACACAGCACATGAAAGAAATTGTCTCAAGATACTTGTTGAATTTAAACCTTCTAAAATAAGAAGAAAGTCGATGGACTATTTTATTTTTTTCAGAACCTATGATGATTGCCTCCATGATTGGTTCCTGTTGCTGCTAGTGTAGTCCATGATAACTTTCTTCTAGTTTTTGATCTTTGACGGCTGGCTTCCATTCACAGTGAATGCAATTGACTGCCATTGTAGGATGTTTAAATGATGTATCTGAAAGTGGTACGAGTTACTTGGAAGATGAAAGTAAAATTTCCAACATCGTATTGTGGTTCCTGAAAACCGAGTCACTGCGAGATGAGGACATCCAGTTTTCGTATTTATATCTATGGCTTAATTCTCTTAGGGATTGTTTTTTGGGTATATGTCATTTTTTTGAGGCCAACAAATTTTTCGTTTAAAGTTAATCATTGGAAACCGGAGTTTCTTTTAATGCAGCAGAGGTCATTAGCATAAACATGATGTTAGCGAGTTTCACAAGTTGAGCCATTTATGTGTCTGAAATGTAGTTGTTTAAGCACTTATAAACTTTTTGGTACCTTCTTGATACTGTTTTTACCAATGAAGTACTGTATCTTTTCAAAAATAAAATATATATCAAAGTGTCTCGTAGAGTTGGCATAAGTTGCAGTTAAGACATATTTTTTTGGATTCAGTTGCAGCGCTTGTATTTGCCGTGGGAGTCTGCCGCAGAAAATGAGCTACGTGAATTCATGCCAGATATAGTGTGAGTAGTTCCTCTTAAGTTTGCTTTTGTTATTTTTAGTACCACAGGTACTACTTTCCTTTACTGTAATACTTTAATCTTTTAGGAATGGACTTGCAGTTTTAACTGTTAGAAATATTGTGGAGAACAATAAATCAAAATAGATGAATTTTATAGGCCATTCAAGTTAAGAGACTAAATGACCGATGCTGCAGTATTTGGTCTATTATAGTAAATTTGAGTATTGACTGGGAGCTTTGACGTAACTGGTAAAAAGTTGTTGTCATGTGATTAAGAGGTCATGGGTTCGAGCTATGGAAACACAACCTCTTGTAGAAATGCAGAGTAAGGCTGCCATATAATAGACCTTTATTGTCCAGTCCTTCCCCAGACCTCTCGCATAGAGAGAGCTTAGCACTTCGTGCTGTCCTTTTTAATAGTAAATTTGATTATCGTCCCTAAAGGGTTGTGGTGTTAAATAATTTTAAATATCCTAGATTGAGTTTCAAGCCTAAGTATGACGTTGCCTTCATTAGGACCGGCTTTTGACTTTCCTCTTTAAAGTTTGGGTGCAGATGTGATATATGATCCACTGTGCCTCCCTCACCTTGTTCGAGTCCTCGCGATTCTTTTGAAGCGGGAAGATCTCAACGTACGTCATTTGAATAATGGCTGCAAGGACTCCTATCCACCTGACCGGAGATGTTTTGAGAGTGAAGAAACTAGTTCAGCAGGTGAGCTTGATATATATGGTGATCCTCATGCTGAGCATTTGTCACCTGGATTAGGACAAGAGCCTGTTGCATATATTGCCTCGGTAATTCGCACTATAGACACGTTCAATTATTTCCTTTCGTTGGCAGAAAAAGAGAAGTTACTTGTATCCGACATCACTGAAACAATGAAACCACTTGACTTGCTTCCTTATGTAAAGTCATACCAGCGATCTAGCGTAAGGATGTTTAAAATTTCATATTTGCACAAATAAGACTACTATGTAATTAGACAGACTTTAAGTCTGCTGTTTGGAAATCTCTGGCTAGTTGCCACAGGTGAGAAAAATGTTGAAGTATACTATTACAGGAGGCGAAAGTTTTTTTTTATTTTTTTACGAGATACAAATAGAAATTTCTCTTTATTTGATTCGTTACGAAATCCATTTGATTTGAGTACTAGTAACTAATTATTGGTACAAGTGAGGAGGCAGTCTAGGTTTAGCAATAGCCATCAATGGCTTAGCTTTAGGCATAGTCATTCCATAAACTTCATTTGTGTCAATATCTTGATGCTTTACTCCATTTGGTGGACTCCAATCATAGCAATGAAACAATCTAGCCAATGCCATAAGCACCAATTTCACACCCAATGGTGCACCAGGACACTTCCTTTTTCCAGCACTAAATGGCAAAATCTTGAAATCTGGACCATGGCTAATCTCAACTCTATTACTACTACTACTAGTCATGATCATGTTTTTTTCATCATCATTTGGTGGCAAATGTCTCTCTGGCCTAAACTCATCTATCTTGTCCCAAATCTTTGTGTTCCGGCCAAGACCATGCGTGTTGATGAACACGCGTGTCTTGGCTGGGATGTAATAGCCGTTGATCTTAGTATCTCGAATTGATTCATGTGGTATTAGGAATGGACCCGCGGGGTGCATTCGGAATGTCTCACGTACTACACAACGGAGGTACTTGAGATTGATCAAGTCGGATTCAGTTACCATCCGACCCGACCCGACAACAATATCAAGTTCTTCTTGGATCTTTTTGAGGACATGTGGATGTCTGATCACCTCAGCCATTGCCCATTCGTTGGTCACAGCAGAAGTGTCTGTGGCTGCAGCTATCATATCCTATAATTTAATCAAAGAAAAGAAAAGAAATAAGTCACAGCAAAAAAAGAAAAAAAACACTTGTAGCTCTATTTGATACTATTAATGTAGCAAACATATATGTAAACTTAAACTCTATGTTTTAAATATAAATCAAGCTTAGAAATCTCCTCTATTTTTTCTCGACTGGTGTCCGATACCCCATTAGAGTCCAACAAAATTTGGGTTTGCACCAAAAAGTCCACAAACAAAGGCGACTCTGTATTCAGATCTCTAGTTATCACTTCACTACAACCTCTGTTAATCAAGCTTAGAAATCCATGGGTTGTAGTTGTTAGCTTACCAAATACATATTTATTGGATATATATATATATATAAGTAGTTTGAGATATAAATGCATTGATATATTAAATAGGTAGAAAGTTGGTATATAAAAAAAAAGATTAGACCTGAATTAGAGCTTTAATCTCTACATCATCCATGTTTTGTTTTCCATTGCCATCTCCTTCATCTTCTCCTGGTAGAGACAATAAAACATCCACAAAGTCCATTTCATCATCATCATCATCAATATTGTTATTATTATTTTTATTACCTTTCTTCTTTCTATGTTCTTCAATTATTCTCATATGAAAATCATCAATCCTTTTTTCAACATCCCTCATTTTCTTCTCACAACCATAAGGATCAATCCACCTCCAAAAAGGCAAATAATCACCTAAATATATCACACCAAGTAACCAAAATAACTCATGTGTTACATGCATAAATTCCATTGCTTCTTGTGGACCTGCTGATTCTGCCCCAAAATATTGTTTACCTAACAACATTCTAGTCACATTATTCATTGAAAATCCACCTAAAACTTCCCTCAAATTCACTATTTGTCCTTTTTGGGCTTTGGTCCAAATATCTTTAACTAGACTTTGGGCTTCATCTGCCCTATGTTTTGCAAATGATTCAAGTCTTTTTGTTGTCAATAAATGTTCCATACATATTCTTCTCATTCTTTTCCATTTTGGACCTAAAGGAGCTAATGCTACATCCCCACAACCATAAGCTAGATAAATGGCAGCAAGAGTTCTTGGCCTAGATGCAAAAACATCATCTTGTTGTACAAGTATTTCCCTTATGATTTCTGGATCATTTGTGGTGATAGCATCAACATTACCTTTTAAGAGAAAACAAAAAAGCGGAGTCAGGATATCAACTTAAGAACGATAAATTCAAGTGCTAATAACTTGGATTTAAATTTAATGTGAGTACATATATAATGATTGTTTCCTTAACATGGATAGACTACTTAAGTAAAATTTACTGAGTTTGTCCGAATCCATATAAGCCTTTTGCCTATTAGCGTTGAACTTTATATGAGAAATAACGTTTGCTCATCACTTATCACTATTCGATCATATTTTTGTAAAATAGTAATGGCTCATCGAGTTGCAACATCCATAAGTGAATCTCCAAGTCAAAGATACTTGAAATTTCCTTTATGAATTTGAAACTCGAAAACAATGACTATTTATTAATTACAAGGACTAAAATATGGTCATTTGTGAATTTTTTTATTACCAAGTCGGAGATAGACTAATGGCCCATATTTTTCGCAAAAAGACGCCATGTCTCGATGAGGTAATTGCCCTAATTGAAAAAGGTTGCCTACAATAGGCCATTGTTTTGGACCAGGAGGGAGTCGATTTATTTCTCGTTTCGACTTATCGACAAATGAAAAATGAAGTAGCTTGGAAATAAGATATGCGCCAAAAAGGACTATACTATAATTGATCAAATTAAGAAGATATGTGCAAAGAAGGACAATAACAAAACTAGTCAAGTCAATCATTTTTAATTATTTGTCAAAAAAGAAAGAAAAGAAGTTCACAAAGCCTTAATAAGGAAATATGTTGTTTAATTCTAATTTATAATCTTTTTTTGGGCGATTAGGAAGCCCATCATCTTGATATGTTTCAACTACAAGTATTAATCTTTGAACTCACACTTTTTTGCTTCCTCAATTTTAACAATAAGTTTGAATTTATTTATGAACAAGTTGCTTTTTTGTTTATTGGAATAATAATGCAATTTACATTAATGAATGCTCTTGACAACAATATTATAGGCTAGCAAGTAGCACCAGAGTAAAATAGAAAGATTGAGCTAAAATTGAATTAGTGAAATAAATGAAATCAACTAAAAATAAATTGATGTAGCGTATTATACTCTTTATAGGAGGTACTTTCTTATATAATTCTATATTATGTATATAGACTTATAAATGTATTTGTGTATTTGAAATCCCTTAAAGAAAAATATTTTTAATATTTTATATTTGAATGGCTTTCACATTGATTTATTTTTCTCTAATTAATAAAAATGACTTTCCTATATAAAAAAAGATTTTTTTTTATCCAAAACATTCCTTAAACCTCACCACCCCTAACTCAAGACCCGACTATAATCCTGGCTTTCGACTACAACCTCGATCTTGATTGATAAACCTTTGATCTCAACTTGGGACCTAATTTTTGACTTCAACTCGGGACCTAACTCATTACGTCAACTTAGAACCCACGTATCCTGACCCCAACTTAAGACCCCGACTCCTCACCCCCAATTACTCCCGACTCTAACCCGAGAGTTCTTATATCAACCTTGATCAAAGACTTAAATCTCAATTCCGAGTTGGGACCCCACCCCTAAGCTCATATCACGACCTGATTTTCAACCACAATTTAATTGGGACCTCATTCAACTCCACGTTAAAGTATAGTGATGTTAAATGAAGTCAAATAAAAATATGTATTTATGTATTATATAAAATAAAATAAAATAAAAAGTAAGATAAATAAATAAATTAAAAGAAAATCTAACAATTTTTTTTGATTGATTGTGATGGTAAAAAAATGGACAAAATTTTTTGACGTATGGTAGGTGGACACGCTCCATCACTTTTTGTAGAGTAGGTGAAAAAAAATTCAAGCTAATTTGTCCATTATGCAAATAGAATCCAAGGCAATCCATAATCAAACAAACAAGAAATTAAATAAAAAGCTCAAAATAAAATATTTTATTTGAATCGAATGTGAAAAGAGATAATATTGATAATATTCTAAATTTAACCTGAATTATTAATTTTATTTTTAATTATTGAAAATTTTAAAAATACTAATTAATTTGATTATCTGAACTTAAATACAACCCGGATCTTGTAATATAAGTGAAATACATTTCTAAATTTTTGACAAATTTAAGAGTATTTTCAATACTTTTCTCAATTTTTTATTAAAAATTTCGTGTTCTGATAAAAATTTGAGACCACTTATTATGTCATGTGGCAGATTAAGAGTGTATCTATGTAGAAGTATTTTCAAAACTGTTAATAGTTTAGCGACAAAACTAATAATTAACATTAAATTCAAAGTGTTTTCAATACGTTTCCGTATTGAAATTAAGTTTTTTTTTTTAATATGAATTTCACTTAAAACAAAAAAGAATTACTGTTTCGAAAGTAAAAATCACTGTTTCACGTTAAAATATTATCAAACTTAATTCTGACTTAGACACGATTTCCAAATATTATATTTCAAATATATTGTAGTCCAACTAATAAATATCTTACACAATAAATCTAAGATTTTGTTTGATCATATGGATTACTTTAAGCAAGATCTCATTCATAAAATAATGCCATCTTTAACTAATTAAACAAGTTTGCTTGTTGTCGGTTAACCAAAACATACTTAATTATATTTTAATTAGTGATAGAGATATCTTATCTTTTTTTTCAATCAATTCTTTTCGCACTTTATTAAGGGTCTGCTAGAAAAGTCACTTGATAATTAAAATTGATTTAGTTTTTAGGAGAGTAATTATCAATTTAGTAATTACATAACTTAGGAATAATAATTATACTGACCTGTTTATTTGTCACATTGCAAAATTTTAATCGTAAGATTATATAAGATTTTAAAATTAAAATTAATTGTTTAAAATTAAAATTAGACAAATAAAAACCTTTATAAATGTTATTAATTTAAATATTTCAGATATATATTGTCTTTTGAAGATATTCTAATTAATAAACATATGTTCTAATATTATGAGAAAATAATTGATTTATATTTTTTAAATTAATATATTTTAATTGAATTAAATATAAAAACTAGAAGCACAAGATTTGTATGAACATCACAAAATGCATGTTTGACGAAAAGATTAATATTATAAATAAAAAGTCATAAATTATTAAAATATTTGACAAAAAGATAATCTATCAAGTATAGTTTTAAAATAAATGACTTGCAATGTGAAGTCTCAAGTCAACAATACTAGTATATTATTATAACAAATGAAACTAAAAATATAACATAAGTTCTAAATTCAGAAAATAAATAACCTTAACTTGATTTCAACAAACAAATATGCCCTCTAATTTACACACTTGTCCTATATGACACAATACATATATGATACCACTTAGAATACAAAATTATCATATAAGATGTCATGTAGGCCAAATATGTTCATTTACTCAATTTTACGTCAATTTAAGTTTTTCCTTATAATAAAATTATAAAATTAAAAATACATAAGATAATATATTTCATAGATCAATAAACTTCTCATATTTTGAGACTTACACTTTATTATGTTATATGTAAAACACTTCATCTCGTCTCCGCTTTTTAAGACACTGATATCATGTTTTCAAAAAGTGTTTTTTTCTACGTGAAGTGATGTAAAAGTGTCCTTTTTTTTCCCGTGAACAAAACTATCAACAGTACACCAAAGTTGTCCATTTTCATCTTCTATAAGTGTACAATAATTAATAAATTCTATTGTCCACTCTTTAAACAAAAATAAAATATCATCCAATTATGTCTATAGAGCAAAGTAATTCCACCACAAAACTTCCTCTATTTTTAACACCACAATCCATGAAATTGAAATATTCATCTCATCAACAATATTCAACATCATCATCAGGTGTGTTAACTCCACCAATTCACACTTGTTTAGCTTCTGTTCCTTTTAAGTGGGAATTACACCCTGGTAAACCTAGACCTTATTGTACTGATATTATTATTTCTACCATTTTTAATGATCAACCTAAATTCTTAGAGCCACCTCCTAGGTTTTACTACTTGGATAAAATGACCAAAATACCCTCCTCCTCTAAACTAAATGTTCTTCATGAGAGAGGGCAACTTGGTACTTTAGTACTTTATAAGAATGATGATAATAGTGTGTGTAGAAGAGGTTCTTATTGGTGGCAACAATGGTTTGTTAAACGACGTATTAGGAAAGAAAATGGTGTCGGTGGGGGTAATTTGGTCATTTCATCAGATTGTGGAACTGGTACTGGACTTGAAAGAAATGGTAACTTCTCTGACTTCTCTCACCCACATATTTGGGTAAGTGAGTATGCTCTCTATTTACATTTTCGTCTCTTAAAATGAGTTTTTTTGGACATAATATATAAATGTGTTCTTTAACTCGATTTCATTTCACATTTAAAACTTTGGATAAGCATAAATAGACACTTAAACTTGTATAAACCTGACTAAAAAGACACATGAGTCTTACGTGACACGATACTCGTAGGATAAAAAATGACATACAGAATGCCATGTAAGACATGTGTGTCTATTTGTTCAACTTTATACATGTTAGTGTCTACTTGTTCACACCAAAAATTGAAAGACATACATATGATTTGAAATCAAGTTAAATGACATATTTATGTATTATGTCTTTTTTTAAGAGTTATAAAGTTAATGGAGTAACTTTTTAAGTCAAGTTATAATACATAGCATTATCCTTAACTCGATGTTAACTGATAATCACGACCTTTTACGTTGGGTGCGTATAAATCAATATTTAAATTTATATATAATTGAACAAATCGACACATTCACCTTATATGGTAATTTTGTGTTCTACGTGTATTCACTATAACAAAAATACTTTTTAACGATAATAAATATACACATTAATAAAGACTGTTAAAGCTTTTTCGGCATTAGTTATTTGCCATTGGATCAAAAGTCTTTAAGGATATATATAAAGATTGTTAATTGTCGCTAAAAGTACATATTTAGTGACAATTAAACTATTGACGTTAATTAATTGCCGCTAAAAATCATTTTCTTGTAGTAATTATGCTTTGTAGAATACATGTGTCTTTCTAATTTAATTTTATACAAATTTAAAAACCTACCTATACAAATGAAATAGAATAGTAGGGGTTGTGTTTTAGAAAATATATTTTGGGATTGTAAAATATATATTAATGACAAGATGGTAGTATTTTTTAAATTAAATCAATAGTGTTTATAAGTTAAAAAATGAACCAACTTAGAACTTTAGATTGGAATTTTTAATAATTAAATGTTTTTGTTGTTTATCAAACAAATAAATAAGACAAAAAATTAATTATAAGTTTGTTTGCTTTAACTTACCAAAATACCCTCCTAATGCCACCGTCCACAACTACTACCAGAAGTCGCTTTGTTAATTCAATCTTAGTCACTAAACTTAACTTTAGACCCCAACGACGGACAAAATTTTATAGCTAAACAACAAATATTTTATATTAATTATATTAAGTTATGAATTAGTGATAGATTATAAAAAGTTTGTACTTCGAATTAATTAGGGATTATTGACATATTCCATAGCTATTCATGTTTTCTAATTAATTTCTTTTTATGTTCTTTAAAATTGATTCATGTTTCAAAATAAACAGGCTTCCATGTACGAGGGTTTCAAGAATGTCATACCTTGGAAGAGCAAAAAAATCAAAAAAAAGAAGTGATCATTAAAACTCAAACATGAAATGCTTTATCTACTAATATATCTAGAACTCCTTTGTCATATACTATGTTATATATGTAGTATAATAATATAATAAAAGCATAAATTATATATGCCCCCCCCCCCCACCCCACCCCTTCTTTTAATATGTAATCTACAATATTTAGTCCTAATTAATCACAACTTAAAGTATTAATTACTTTATAGATTTGGCGCTGACTGATTTTCTATTAGTGTGTATATATATATATTTGTATTTTTTTAGAACTCATATGAATTTATAGTAACAATACTACTCGTGTGTTTTATAAAATATATGTTACGTAACGATTTGACTTTAAAATGTGACACATGGATACTCTGCTAATAAAGTTCCTTCCTCGTAACTTTACCATGATAAATTTCATTTATAGAGTTAAATGTATAAAGGATATGACATGTTTAGCTAATGTTTTTTTTTATTTGATATTGATATGTCATACATTGATATATGATTGCATTTGAATTAAGAAAGATGTTTGAGCATGTTGAGATCGTTGGTGAAGAATTTGAGTTATTGATTATTAGTTTGATAGTAAGTTGAGAAAACAAGTAATAATAAATATTGTGAGTTGATATGACCATTATTATAGTACATTGCATGATATTCTAATTTTATCATGTTAGCTTCTCATTTGAGCATATCATATTATATTAATGAGATGATATAATAATAATAATATATTTAGAGTAATTTCACATCAGAAGAATATAAGGAAGATGATGTGTACATAAATTTTATCTTTATGTTATGGAGATAAGTTGATTTTGGCTAAAAAAAACAAACATATTAAAGTAGATGTTAGAAAGAAAATATAGTAATACATGTCATATTCGCGTCAAAGCATATTCAAAGTGTAATAATAGTGAAAAAAATATAGTAGTTCATTTCTCCCATATGTTAGGAGACAACAAGTAATAGTAAAGAGTAGGATATTAAGAGAGTTTAATACTAATTCTGATAAGAAAACTAGATAATGTTCGATCACCAAGTAACATTTTAACTTTATTCTTGTCTGGGTACTCCGTTGTTTAAGGTTAGTATGCCTTCGGTAAGCTACACGTATATCATGCTATTTAATCGTCCCTATCTAATACTTCTTCGCCTACCTCTATATTTTCTTAGAACCATCATAATCAATCTTTCACACGTCTTAATTATTATTTAGATATAATTTCTGTATTTTTATATCACATGTCCAAATAATCTCAATCTCGCTCATTTCATTTTATTGAACATATAAACAACTCCTACCTTTATAATTTGTAATTGTTTCTTATGATTTATTACAAATGTGAGGAAAAACAATGAGAAGTGATAGTAAATAGGTTCCAAAGGGTATTTTTGTCATTTTATTTATTTCAGTACTATTTATTAATTCTGAAATGAGTCATTTCATACTTTATAACCAAATAAAAAATAAGTCATTCATGTATTTGCTATTGATTATTAATATACGATGTAGAGGTCATGCCTAACCCCCACTCTAAAGGTGGATTTGATTTTTTTAAAAAAAGAAATAAATAAAGAAGCACTAAATTATTTCATACGTATTCCTTCTATTTCAATTTATATGACTTACTTTCCTTTTAATCAGTCTAATAAAGAATGATATATTTTTATATTATTTAACTTTAAAATATCTATTTTATCTTTAATGAAATAATGTACAATCACACAAATTTCTATCATTCATTTTAGACAAAAAAATTTAAGATCTTATTTCTTTCCTAAATTTTATATCGGGTCAAACTACTTCTCATAAAATGGATTGAAAATATTTTCTCTTATCAATCACATCAGGAATAATTTTATATTAATAAATAATTTAACTATGAAATATCAATTTTATCTTTAATGAAATGATTTATATTCACACAAACTTTTATCATTCGTTCTTGATCACAAATTTTTTTTTAAAAAAAATTCTTTTAAATATTTCATATCAATTCAAATTACTTCACATAAAATATTTTCTCCTATCAATCAACATCAAATGACTCCTTAAAGTTAAAATCACCAAAAATGACAAGAAAAGAAGGTAGTTAAGGTTTTTAGATGTATTGAGTATTAGCTAGTGAACAAAGAAGGTCCCATTAGTGCTATACTTATAGTAAGCTCTATAAAAGAACAAATTAATCAAATTTGCATGCTTGATGATAGCTAGGATTAAAAATAATAATACATTTTCATTGTTTCTGCCAATCAATTTACTATTACATGATGTCTTTGATATTCACAATCATTCCTATCAATGGTTAATTAGCATGTACACTCACCTCAATAATCTCTTTTTTAACTTTGTTTATCAAGCTTAGGACATATCTAATATTTTTTATGTCCATTCAAATTTCAACCTAAAATATATCATGATTTTCGACCTACCTCGAGACACCGCTCAGTCCTATGTGCATATCGCCCCAAAATAAACAATTAAATTAACGTAGCTTGGTATAAATACCAAGAAAAGACAAGTTATTCAAGATTCAGTATGAGATTAAATTTATATTTTATTTGATTGAAAATACCTTCAACTAAAAAAAATATGTATAAATTCAACTTAAACTTAATTTTGAATACCTCACCCAATCTTATAAAACTTAATATTATTTTATCCATTTCATAAATAGTATTACAGAATAATCTAAAAATTAAAATCCCAAAATAACTTTATCCACAAATTAAACGATTCCAAAAGTTTAACATTTTCCTCCTGACTGACAAGTACTTATCACGAGTATACCCGACTCATTAGAAACAGTCACCAACAATTCAAAATTATAAACTTAGAGTTAGGAATGAAGGAAATAATAGACTAGAAGAAATTCAACAAAATAAAATGTTTTGAATGGTGGGTGGCTTGTAGTAATTTAATTGACACTATTCTTGGGGAAAGAGCTAGTACCAAGGACCAACAAATGAGTTGTTTCAATGCACCTAAATGGAATGTGAATAATGTTGTTTAGTTACGTCTATAAGAATAATACCGAATATAATATGTTTAGTTGTTATCACATGTTACAATGTTTAGTATTTATATATACATGTATACAGGGCCGTCTCAATCATAAGGCCATTTAAGCAATCGCTTGGGGCTTCAATTTTTTTGGGACTCTCATTTTCTCTCAAAGATGTATATATATTATTAGCAAATTAAAATTTTCATGTATTGATACATTTGAAAATAAAAAAAATTGTATAGAAAATATAATTGAGAAATTGAATATTGTTTAGTTGATTGTAGCATTTTTTTTTCTAGATTCTTACGTGGCTAGTTAATTGTAGTATCCTTTCTAGTATCGCATGTGACTATATATATTTTATTGTCTAGCTCATATATATTCTGACAATTATCATGAACCAACATTATTGTGTTCTTATACTTACTTCTCTTTATTCTCCTTTCACTTTTTTTTTTTTTTCATTATTGAATATGTGAAGTCTCTTAAATGTTCAAACATTCTACATGATGTAAAATCTATTGTTGTGTATTTATAAAAAGATAAAATTTGTTTTTGGCGTCTTATTCAAATTTAAAACACTAAAACTAATCAACACTATTTTAATATTAAATGTCAACTTATCAAATTCAGCGCAATACTATTTCGGTATCATCGTATTTTTGAAATTTTGAGTCCTATTTAATTATTCCAACTTTATAATACATAATTCTCATTGAAAATGTATATTTTTTGCATTCTTACTTTATAATGTCTACATATACTCCGTCTCTCCATACTTTATCTGTAGAATTACACTAAGTATGTTATAATTATTCGATTTATATTTATTAATTAAAAATAATAAAAGCTCTGTATAAAATTTTGCTTTAGGCCCCAAACTTGTTGAGACGCCCTCCATGTACACATCCAACAACTCAAACAAATAAGGCAGGTACAACCAACTCTGAGTTTTTGGCAGGTAATTAAAATGACTATAAATATTCCTTTACTTTCTCATGGAGGAGACTCATATTTGCATTCACTTCTTTGGGAAAGCCTCTTGCTCAAATGAGTATTCCACAAATGTCTAATTGATGACATACTTTTGAGATGCTCATTTGGGCAAGAAGTTTTAGCAGGAAGGTTGTACTTAGGTGGTATCTCCACCTAGCTAGTTTGATCAACCAACTCACACTTGAATTTCTTGTTTCTGATAGTGGGGTGGATCTAGGAAGGGGTGAGGGAGTTCATCCCAACTTTTTCGGTAAAAATTATATTGTATTTATTTGGTATTTTTTTATTTAATTTGTTGTGTGTGTATATATATATATATGTAGTGCCTAGGATTATGAATCTTTGAACATAAGAAGTGGAGGTTGACTTCGTGGTTAGGAAATGTAAAATTCACCCTGGAATTCCAAGTTTTAATCCTAAGCATTATATTTTTATTTTTGAATTTCCTAAGTGAAAATTTCTGAATCTGTCATGACTAGAAATTGTGATATAAGATCAACTATGATTGTGATATAAGATCAACTATGTAATGTTAGAATTTTAATCATACATTCATTTTAATACTAGTAAGTAGTAACATCCTCCAAAAAAAAAAAGTTAATAATATCCTCTGTGAAACATTTAGGGTGTTTTTGGTAGGCTTTATCATATTTTGTTCTATTTATATGGCATTAGCGGATAAAGATTTGGTCAAGTATAATTAGGTCAAATAATATTTAATAGTCTTATAGATTCATGACAGGTGTACTATATGATAATTTATGGTTGAGATCCATTTAAATTATATACTCATCTTAATAATAAAAACAACAAAGCCGTCAATTATTTTTATTTTTTAAAACTATCAAAATAAAACAATTAAGTGTACCCTAGCTAATATTTTCAAGAAAAAAAAGAATGGCGAGAATATGCGGACTTTTCGACTTTTACTTGGCAAACCTTGTATTTGTATTGGATTTTTGAAATTATACTAATTTTAAAGAATCCGATACATTTCAATATCTTTTTTTTGTTGAATATGTTAGTGTCATTATCATATCATATTTTGTGTTACTTTTCTTAAGAAACATCTTAGATTGTTGTATTTTGGTAGGACTAAATAAATATTTGAAGTACAAGTAAATTAAATGATTGTATGAAAACTTTACTGTAAAACCCCAAAAAAATCCAAAAATTCAAAAAAAAAAAAAACGAGTTTTATTGGTTTGGTTTGATTTATAAATTTAAAAATCCGACACAAATGATTTGGTTTGATATTTGAAAAATTCAAACCATACCGACATCTAGTATATTTCTAGAATCTGAAATACATCTCATGTCTTTGAAAGGAAAGTTAAAGACTTTAAATGATAGATAGAGACCTATGACGATCTAAAAAGTAAGATCACACGTAACTGCAAAAGAAAGAAATATGATGGATTTAACCAGCCGCAACGAGGATCACCCTGACTAGGAACTGCATCAAAAGGTTAACAAAAGTAGGGGATCATGATTACAATCCACTTGTACGTACTTAGTAAGTTAGACCGATTGAATGTAAGTGACTAAACAAACTTAAAAAATAAGCGATTAAGTGCTTTCACCTACACACAGAAAGATCTCATTTCGACATCGATGTCGCCCATTTATATAGAACGGCAGGAATAATGTAAAAACACGGGAGTAGAGGTAACATTTAAATCGACATATAAACAAATTACACAACACAATAAAGTTGGTTAATGTGATGTGATGAGATGATAAAGTGATGGAATGATTTGGTGGTACCAAGGTTGTCGCACCACATGTTGTATACACCTTGCCGAGCATTTAGCTTCCAAAAAAGGACACATGTTGGACTTGCAGTCCATATATCATTCTCATAATCTCAATATCTCATCAACTTTTCACCTAACTCGTGGTTAAGAATATAAGTAAGGAGTCTCATTTTCTTTCTCAAAAAGATAGTATTCCTCCACTTTCTCGTATTTTCATGAACGGTGATATATTGCATGAGGATGAATGCAAAAGACGCATACAACACAAGGCATAACCGTTTCATCAAGATTTTTCAAATAGTATCAAGTTCTTAAACTCAACAAGTCATGAAATATATTCTCAAATGATAGGGATAGAGGAGAAAATAATTTAAATTCAATCTTCACCTTTTATAAAGGGTTTCTTTTATTTTAAGATGTTCAAAAATCAACTCAAGCCCCTAACTCGGGCAACTCAATATTAACTATAAAGACAGGTCACACAACCCTTCACTCGGACAATTACTCAAATATCACAACAACTACAGATATCACACAAGTCTCTACACAGGCTAAGCATCACAATTAGGCATCATATGAACTAAACAAGAAGATCAACATATATTAACTTTTAAGACTCATGCTACTACACATTTCGCAGTTGACTTCTTAAGAAAGGTTAATTACTCATCTCAATTTTTAAAAAAAAGAACAGTCAAACCTACCTCAATACTGAAACATCACTCAGACAACCCTATCAGAGCACATCATCAACCACACAATCACCGGAACGATCCTTAACTATCAAGAATGAAAAAATTTCACTAAAAAGACTCCAATGATATTCATATTGATAGAACTTGAAATTGGGGATAAATTAATCCAAATATCACTTCAGAAATTGAAAGGCTAAAATCAAATTTTTAGTTGAAAATCAAGTACTACAAGAAAAGAGGGATTCATGGTTGCAACCCCAATTAAAATCGGTCAAGAAACAAGCTCCAAATTGAAAAAAAAATATGTTTTCCAACTTAGGGGAAAGACCTCCAAAACCCACACTGAAATCAATATTTAAAAGGTGTTTTGAATTCTTAAAATTAAAGAAAATGACAAGGACTTGGTAGAGGAACATAACCACACGTAAATCACTAAGAAAGTTTTACGAATCACATATCCTAAGTTTAAATCAGAGAAAATTGAGGAAAATGGGATGAATCTCGAAATTGACCAGTAAAAAAGGGTGTCAGAGTCGCAAAAGCGAGACCTTGTTCACAAAAGTGAACCTCAAAATAAATTTTTGGCCTCCGCTTTCATGAAGGTCTGGACACTTGACCTTTTACGAAAGAGAATCAGTCTCACACACACGAACCTCGCGAAAGCGAAGCTCCCTTCACGATTGCGAGGTCAACAGATTTCAAAAAAACAACTTACTTTGAAATCATCGAATGGATCCTCGAAATTCGTAGAGTTTGATAAAAGTAAATTGGATATGCTACCCCACTAAACTCGACATTTCAAACTCAATGAAATCTTTGAATTTTTGAAAAGAGGTCAAATGACGAAATTACCCTCACGGACCACTCTTAAGTCTTAATACTCAACTTCTCATCCAAACACTCAAAATTCAAACCTGGGTCTCGAAAACTTTACCAACCATCTAACTATCTCAATTCGACGTTTTGAACGCAGTAGAACTGACGAAATTTCTATCCGATGCTCAAAACTCAAAATATTGACCAAAGCAAATCCTATCAATAATTCTCAACTCAAGAAGGATCAAATCACCAAAAACTTACCCGATCTCATATGGGACAACAAGTACCAACCATTCCTCAAATACAAACTAAGCATGAAAACGCTACAGGGAAGAGCAAAATTGTCATTTCCACATTCAAATTCAAATTCATAAGAAAGGGAACATTATAGAGAGAGAAGTAATAATCTTTCTAATTTGTTTCTTTGTTAATGTGAAGTATCATGTGACAATTTTATTAAAATAAAAGAGAGAATGTAAGAGCGAGAATGTAATAAAAAAGAGGGTTGTGTTTCTTAAAATAATGAATAAGTGTTTAGATATAAAATTCACACTTTCAATAGTTCAAATATAAAACTTAAAAAAAGAATGATATCTTAAGTTTTTTTTTTTTTAACATTTCAATCTTTGATTTATTAAAATATCTGGAAGTGTCTTCATCGATCACCTATTTACTCATTTCTGTCACACATTAATTGGGTGTCCGAAGCCTAAAGGGTAAAAAAAAAATTATCAAAAATTTCAAAGGGGTACATTAATTTCTTTTTTAACCAAAAGGGCAAAATCGCTACTGACGCAGCGATTTTGTTTTCACGCCGTTAAGTCTCAAAATCGCTGTCTTACCAGCGATTTTGTTCATATATTTTTTCCTTTTTAAAGAAAATGCTGCCCATCCAGCGTTTTTGATGAATTTTCTTTTTTAAAAAGTTAAAATCGCTGTGACTACAACGTTTTTATTAAAAAAATAATCTTTTTGAAAATCGTTGCATGGGCAGCGATCTGTGAAAATGTTTTTTCTTCTTTTTAAGGATTGCTGCCTTGGCAACAATTATTTTTAAAAAATTATTTAATGTTGGTGAATTTTTTTTAAAAATAATTTAAATCAGCGTTTTTATAAAAAATATTTTTTCTTCTTAATAAAAAAAATCACTTCTGGTAAAAAAAAAAATTGAAATATCGTTGCCAATTTTTTTTTTTAAAAAAAGTCGTATTAAATGTTGGTGATTTTCCTTTCTGTATTTTAGTCAAAATAAAAATCGCATTACAATTCTCAGTAAAAAATTCACTAAATGATTTTATTATTTTTAAAAAATTGAAATTATATTATTTTTTTATAAAATGGCAGCAATTGCAGCATTTTTAGCTAAGGCACCGATCATTAAAAAAAATCCACAGAATCGCCGATAAGGCAGCGATTTTCGAAAAAAAGTTTTAAAAATTTTCCACTAAAATCGCTGCCTAGATTTTAAAAAATAATAATTCTTTTTATAAAAACACTGCAGTTGCAGCGATTTTAATTTTTTAAAAGAAAAATCGCCAAAATCGCTACATGGGCAGCGATTTTTTTTAAAAAGGGAAAAAATAATATGAACAAAATCACTGGTAGGTCAGCGATTTTGAGCTTCAGACTAAACAGCGTGAAAATAAAATCTTTGCGTCAGTAGCGATTTTGCTTTTTTGATCAAAAAAAAATTGATGTACCCCTATGAAATTTTTGATAATTTTTTTTTACCCTTTACGCTTCGGACTGCACTAATTGGTCCCATTTCAACTTTCTTGTCTATCTAAAAAAAGCAATTACTACAACGTAGGAGTAGCGACCGTTTTTTTTAATTAGTTCTATTAATTTAGTTTTTCGTCGCGTTGATTTTTTGCTTTTGATAACGTTGCTTAATATATGTGGCTGGTAGAAGATGACAAATATTTCATGATAGTAATTAGTCAAGGCGTACAAAAGCTGATCCAGACATCGTGATTATAAAATAAAAAAGGATAAATGATGTGGATCAAGAAAATACATTCACTTTGTGAGAATCAATCGTTGACACTAATCATATGTGATTACTATAAATCCTCTTTTGCTTAGAAAAAAATTCCATAAATCCCCTAAACTAGTATTTTATTATCCAATACTAAATATACTATATATTGAAAATTGTGAGTAGAAACAAAAGCAAAATGGTGATATAAGTTGATATGGTTGGTATAAAACTCTTGATGTCTTTTTCATAATTATAAGATGATAAAGAATGCTTTAGACAATAGTAAAGAGAAACATTGAAAAGGTCATATTCTGTGATACTTGTTAATGAAGTGATTAGAATTTTTAACAAAAAGAAGAAAAAAGAGAAACAAAAGATGGAACATTAACAATTACTAATTTTCCCAACTAGTAGGAATGTTTGTTGCCAAAAAGTTTCAAACATCATTAACAATGCAAAAAAAAAAAAAAAAAGGTGATTTAGTGTTTGCAAAGTAAAATAGCTTTTTAAATACCTAATTAATATGTCTTTCTCGACATAAGATCAACAACTTTGTTATAAATCTACAAACTAGGAATAAAGAAACTTAGAGTGCGGAAGAAAGTGACGATAATTTAAATTTGTCAATAAATTTTATTTAGATATTTAAATTATGATATATTCTGATTATGCACCTAATCACATATGTTGAATATTCCTATTAATCACTTTTGGTTCAAATTTTTAACAAACCTGTGTATGTGACAGATAAGTTAACTACTTAAAATATGTCACTTCCCATAATTATTATACACATTAGCCTAAGCAAGTCATAAAAATCCAAGCTTGTTCCAATTGAGATTGGTGTATATCAATTAAATAATGTGATATACTTTAAATGGTTAACTTATCTACATCATAAACATATGAGAACATGAGCAAAAATTCTATAAAAGTTGATATTATCAAAAATATCTAATGGAAATATTTTATCATGTATATGAATTCTTAATTATAACATGTCTATACTTGTATCTAATACACAAATACATATGTCTAACTGTATGTTGTATTCTTTTTATACTGATGTGTATCTATTTCATAGCATATATGTATCAATTTTACTAGTAGACAGCGCTTTAGAGAAAGTCGCAATTGCAATTTCAAATATCATGTATCATTTGTGCATAGATACATACTTAAAATAAGAAGATATTGTATCAGGTAACAAATATGTGTTACATGTCTCAAATAAAAATTGATAGTGATTATGACAAAAATTTACTAAGACTTAATTCCTTTGACATGTCTAATACAAAAAAAAATGTTATCAAAAGTATCTATGCACAAATAAAGCTTCTCACTGATATTATTAAAGACATCCACAGAGAGAGAGAAGAGACACTACGTTAAAAATGATCATTATTAATTTTTAATTGTTTCTTAATATGTATTTTTAGCGGTAATTAACACTCTTTATTGTATATGTCTCTAAAAGCCTTTAGCGACATTGGATTTAATGACACTTAACTAATGCCGGTAAAGACTTTAGCACTTTTTATTAATGTCAGTATTTATTACCGCTAAAAATTATTTTTGTTATAGTGAGAGCACACAAAGAGGTGAATATTTGTGAGTGTTTTCATTACAACAAAGCTGTGAATTACAATGGAAATTTTTCTCTGAATAAGTATGAAAATTTGCAGGAAATTAAAATAAGTTTTCTGCGAATTTTAAGACTAATCTCCAGGAAAATCACCAAGTAATTTACATTATTTTTGTAGTGTTTGATTATCAAATTATAGCTCAAACTTAATAATAATTTGGAAGAAAAATCTAACAAAGTAGGCCAACATTTTTCATTCCAGAGGAGTTTTTCCACATAATTGAACAATACATATTATACTATTTATTATATATTATATTTAAATAAAAGAAAAGAGAAGTAAAAATGAAATGACAAAAGAAGATTAAGAATCAATCAGAAGACCCCCATCATAGAGAGTCAAAAAGTAGAAACCCACCATTAGGCACATCCATTCATAATTCCACTCACAAGACTTAAAATAAGATTGATGAAATTTCACACCCAAAAAATAACAATAAAGTATAGTGATTTCACAAGGTGTAGTCAAAAAAGTAAACCAACCCCATAAAAGCCAACTCACAAACAACTCAAAAACATTCTTTCTTCCTTTAAACTAA
Organism: Solanum sitiens; assembly: GCA_016801875.1. Classification (NCBI taxonomy): domain Eukaryota; kingdom Viridiplantae; phylum Streptophyta; class Magnoliopsida; order Solanales; family Solanaceae; genus Solanum; species Solanum sitiens. Next base: position 1,388,438 of record JABWTJ010000017.1, on the reverse strand, counting down.
GGACAAAGCAAGTGATCTTTTTTTGTTCTTGAGAGGACATCATCTTTCTTCTCTCACTTTTCATGGATACTACTACTCAATGGACAAAGGTTAGTACAAAATTAAGTTCATTAAATTACTTGTGGATATATGAATCCTTTTTTTTTTTATCTTCTTGAAATGATGTTCAAAAGTTGAATTTTTATTTTCAATCTATGTTATAATCTTTGCACATGAAAATAGTGCACTTTTTTTCTTAGTTCCCCCTTTATTATACACATGATATGATAGGAGATAAAGCTTAGGGAAAAAGTTGTTCTTAGTAATTATTATTTGTCCACTTTTTTTAGTTTCCTTTAGTTTAATTTCAAAGGTGAAATTATATTAAAGTAGTTATAATCCATCTTTTTTTTTTGTTTCAATTGTGTAATTTTTAGGATATTGGACTTGTAACATCCAATATGGCTACACAAATAGCTCCACCTAATGTTACATGTTCAAGAACATCTACTACAATGGAGAAAAAAGTCAGGCCACAAAAAGATCAAGTTGTAAATTGTCGAAGGTGCAATTCAACAAATACCAAATTTTGTTACTACAACAACTATAGTCTTACTCAACCAAGATACTTTTGCAAGACTTGTAGAAGGTATGATTCATGAAGTATGTTATCGTCTCACAAAAAAATCTTAAATTGTTAGAGATATACTTTTTTTTATTACTAAATTGTAGTAGTTGGAGTGCTTACTTGCTAACTAGTGGCAATGGGGTCGGGTCAATTGAAATATTTTGTCAAAAAATTTGTTGTGTAAAAATAATTCATTTTGTTAGGGAAAATGTACAGGTACCTTCCTAGACTATGACTGAAATTTCAGATACACACCTTAAATAAATTAAGGTCTTATTACCCCTGAACTTATTTATTTGTAATTTTTTGCTGTTTTAAGGGGATATTTGTGCATTTTCCCATTTTGTTACGTAGAATTTGTTGAATTCCCTTGACAGAAGAGAAGATTCTAGTTTAATGGTAAAGATGATTCAAAAGTTACTTTTAAGTGTGACATTATAGTTTATTTTTCTTTTTTTCTAAATTCAAATTTCTGAGTTCGTCACTAATTATATCAGGTATTGGACAGAAGGTGGTACACTAAGAAATGTTCCGGTTGGAGGTGGTTCAAGGAAGAATAGAAGATGTTCGATATCATCATCATCATCATCAATATCATCTTCCCAAAAGCTTCTTGATCTAAACCCTAATCCAAGTCTTCGTTCTCTTCAAAACCCTAATTACAATCTTAATCTTGGAAGTAACCATGATCTTAATCTAGGGTTTCCATCTTTCAACATACATGATCATAATAATTACTTTCGTGGCATGCCTCAATTTCTTGACTTCCCTAAAATGGACAAGGGCAATAATGGAATCAATCATTTTTCAACTTCAACTTCAAATACTAGTCCAGTTTCAGCTCTTGATCTTCTTCGAACGGGGATTGCCTCTAGAGGGTTAAGTGCATCTATATCATCATCATCACCATCAACACCAGATTTAAACGCGTTGTACCCATCAAGTGAAGTTCAAGAAAATGGTGCAAAAATGATGTTACCATTTGGATGTTTGAATAGTGAGAGTAAAGGGCAAGAGAATTCATCAAGTGTTGGATTTTGGAATGATAGAATGTTAGGTGGAGGAGGAACATGGTGAATAAGGAATTGAAAGAAAATATTGAGCAAATATCTCACTTTGTAATTGTTTTTATTTTGGATGTTGTTATATTGTTTTTTTTTTTAATCATTGGACATGCTTTGATCATTAATTTGTTTGGAACTAGATAGAAGATAGATCTAGTTTCCTTGTTATTCACTTTACTCATTGATAAGTGTTTCTAATGTTTGGATCATAACATCTTTCTTCTTGTTTGTTCTATATACTCTCAACTATGTAAATATCATTATCGTTCTTTCTTTCTGATCAGTAAGTTTTTAGATGAAATAGTAATACAACTTTAATAATATCGTATTCAAGCAAGGAGAATACCTGAGTTAGAATCTCATGAAGGTGTATTTGAAGATATAATTACGTAAATAAGATATACTCTTTCTAATAGAGTACATTAATTTAGATGAGATTGTCACAGTACAACTTTAACACACCTCCTATGATTATAATTTTCTATTTGTTTTATTTTTGTTCAGATGAATTGTTATATGTTGCTATAGTACTTATAGAGGGGCATATATACACCTTAACTTTTTTTTTTATATATATATATATGTTTTATTTTACCATTTTTTGATAAGTAGCATAAAAATAACAATAATAATATATTCAGTATAATTTTATAAGCGAACATAAAAATGATAAAGTGTACATCGATCGAACTCTAATTTTGAGTGATTAACAGCTATTTTTAATATTACTTGACTAAAAAAAATATATTTCAAAACAAGTAGAAAAAAGAAATTCGCAAAAGTAAAAAGGCCCTAACAAAGTAAAAGTACTACATGAAGAAATCATTACAAAGCATTCTGAAACCGGGAACAATAATTAAAATTTATAAGCAGCATATAGTTTTTTATATTATATGATGGACAATTTTATTTTATTTTATTTTGACATAATAGATTAAGCGTGAAGAAAAAGAAAACAGATCAAGGTCATTTGTTTTTATAAAACAATAAATAAAATATGGTTGCCATTATTGGTTTGATCTGTCACCTTTTTTTTCCATCTCGTGCTTGTAATCAGTTTGTGAGGTGGACTACACGAGTCATATATACACCTTAATTTTTTATATATATATATAAAAGGGGTGATTCGATCGTGTTAAAAAAAATATGTGTTTTAGATCTCAAATTTGAGGAGTCTCATTTTTAATAATAATAGGTTATAGGTTATTATATTTTAATAAATATTGAATATTATTTGTAGAAAAAATAATTTTTTCATGAAAAATTAAGGAATTATTAGAAGAAATTTGATATATTTAAAGTATTATATCTCATGAAAAATAAATTCAAATAAGAATAATTATATAATCAATTGAAAATTAGAAGAAATCAGTTATATAAATGAACCTACCTGCTTCAACTAATAAAACCTAATCTTTGTCCTTTACTGCTGTTTCGATACTATATTTTATAAGTGAATTCAAAAAAATTAATTTATGAATTTTAAATTAAATTATTTATTAAAATCTAATTGTCGATTTTATAACCTGAATCATGGGTTCCACCGTGCTCTTAAATTCCAAACAGTTGTCTAGGAAATGAAAATTAATGTTTAATTACTTGTGTTTATGGAATGTGCTTTTGAATTTCTGAAAAGATTTTTTTGCCAAAAAAACATGTTTGTTAATATAAATTTTATTTTTTCAAGAAATTTTAATATTAACAAAATGCAATAGGAAATCGATGGCTTTCGTCGTATAGAGTTATGATTAGTAGAGTTGCGTATCGATTGATTTTGTACAGGTTCGATTTTAAGTTTATCGGTGTACTTATTGGTTATGAGTTTGTAGACATGCCAAATTATTAAGATATTAAAAATATCGGTTATTAGTTTATCGATTTGATTATTGATTTAACCGTTAAGATTTTACACAAAAAAAATCATTGAAAATCACTTTAAAACAATATGATAGAATAAACCATGCATATGAGTAGAAAAATTGCATCTGGCTCAAACGTAACACTGTCACATTATAGAATAATCGAAAGTGTGAAACTACTAAAAATAAAAGTATGAAACTAAGCTCTAAATTAAAGATTATATTATTGTACTTTTCACTTTTATATACCAAATGATATAAATATAATTATTTTATTTACTATCAGTTTATCAGTTAATCTGTCAAAGAAAACCTCAACCATTAAGAACCGATAATTTGATACTAAGTAAAATCAAAATCATTATAAAAAATCAATAACTCATTGTTGTTAAACAATAACTTTATTTAGTTCAAATTATCGATTTTTATTTGACTTTGAACCGCCCTACATGCTAGTATGTTATATAGAATATTCACTTTGATTCCAATATTTAGTGGATAAGTATTTAACCATTCATTAAATTTACAAAAAGAAAAAAAAATACATTGACCATAATAATTTGAGTTTGAAATTGCTCTGTTTTTTTAAATATTGAAAGGTAAACTTCATCAAAGAAGCTGTATAGAGGGGTAAAAATATAATCAAATAGACAAGAGGACCATTTTCTTGAATGACGAGGTCCTGTCCACCTTTGCACCGATCATACAAATAAATCCACTGTTAAAATATTTGCTTTGTGACTTTTATTTCATTCTAATTAAGCCGTTAAAACGGACTTAGTTCATGGGATTGTCTAATTTTATTCGTTATAGAGACAGGGTTAGAATAGGATTTTTCAAGCTCATTCAAAATTAGGGCTTGCCCAATTAAGACATTGACCTTGAGGCTTGATAGAGGGTCAGGTCGGAGTCAGCCTATGGGCCAAAACTTTTTATTCAAGGGTAATTTATAATAATTTTACTAATATATAATCTAATTATTTAGATGCACCTTATTTTCTAACATTATGAGTTTTACCAAATTTTGATATTTTCAAATACATGTATCTCGAAATATATCGACTGAAAATTAGGTTGATTTGTTCTAGATACACTATCCAAATAGATTCGAATATATCTAGGATACATAAACAAATCTCGTGCCCTTGCCTCCCTCCCATCTTGCTTGCCGTCACTCTCTTATCTCGCTCGTGTATTTGGTATGCAAGATAAATGCTAATTACACTAGATTTTTTGTTAATGTTGTTGAAACACAACACCATTGTTTGTCATATTTGATTTGAAAATCTTTTCATTTTCTTGATGTTATAGATTATAAGTTTAAAAAAAAGGCTAGCCCGCCCCAACCCTCGGCCCTTCTAGGGCGTGGTTGGATTGAGCATTTTCAAGCCCTACCAAATGAAGGGTCGCTGCCCTAGCCCTTCAAACTTCTTGGCTCGCGCGACTTTGACCCCGTAAGCTAGACTGATTCTTTTTAACCGCTCTAATTCTAATAATAAATGTCTTTTTTAAAAAAATGATGTATATGTGTATAATCCAAACTAATATATTATGTGTTATATTGCAAATTACTATAATTGAAAAATCAGAGATATCATACATATAGACTCTTAAACATAAACAAAAAGGTATTCCTTTGTTTTGTTAGAAGTTATATCAACAAGCGGGGATAGCTCAGTTGGGAGAGCGTCAGACTGAAGATCTGAAGGTCACGTGTTCGATCCACGTTCACCGCATTTTTAAAAAAAAAAAGAGTTTTTATCTTATTATAATTTCATAAATTTTAAAGAAAAAGTTTTTATCTTATTATAATTTCATACATTTAAAAAAAAAGTTTTTATCTTATTATAATTTCATACATTTTTTTTGTTTACAATTTTATTTTCACATATAACAAACATAAAAATCATATTTGTATTTTATAGTTATAGTTTATATAATTGAGTCTGTACAGTCCGTAATACAATTGGGTCCTGAATTTGTATATTTCGATCTATTTGTATATTTTGGTATACAAATGGGTTGTGCATTCATACATTTCGATGGACTTGTATATTTCGATATACAAATGGGTCCTGCATTTGTATATTTCGGTCTATATTCTGATATACAAATGAGTCATGCATTTATATATTTCGATTTATTGGTATATTTCGGTGTGAAAATGCAATGACAAAAATATGAAATGCTTTTACCGATTTTCTCTGGAGAGAGACGGAATAAATTGATTTTCGTCGATTTAATGAACTTCCGGTGATTTTCGTCGCTTCGATTAAACCTCTAGTGATTTTTTTCGCTGCTTCAACGAAATCTTTAAGGATCCAAAAGGAATTGAACTTTGGTCTCGTCAAGTTATGAAGTAGAGGTGGATTGAGTTTTTTTTAGCATTTTGTTAATACACGTACTTATTAGTGATGTAGACATGTGTTTTCATAGAAAAGTGAAAGCACCATTTATATTGTTTTTGTTGTTATAGTTCCTATTCTTGTTGGCTTTTGTATAAGAGAATAATCCAAACTAATATATTATGTTATATTGCAAATTACAATAATTGAAATTCAAAGATGTCATTTATATAGACTCTTAAAAATAAACTAATATATATTCCTTTTATGTTAAAATTTTCATTAACAAGCGGGGATAGCTCAGTTGGGAGAGCGTCAGACTGAAGATCTGAAGGTCACGTGTTCGATCCACGTTCACCGCATTCTTTTTTTAAAATAGAAACCTTATTATAATTTCATGTAATTTTTTATTTTTATTTTCACATATAACAAATATAAAAATCATGTTTTTATGTTATAGCTATAGTTTGTATAATTGCGCTTCAAACATAATATTTGCTATGACTATTAATCTGTATATTGTGATATACACATACATAAAAAGAATTATTTGGGTGTATTTATATATTTCCGTATACAAATGTGTCCTGCATTTGTATATTTTGATGTACAAATGAGTCCTGCATGTGTATATTTCGATCTATTTGTATATTTTGGTATATAATTCATTTGTATATTTTGATCTATTTGTATATTTCGTCACACAAATCGAACTTGCATTTGTATATTTCAATTTATTTGTGTATTTCGGTATATAAATAGGTCATGCATTTGTATATTTCGATCTATTTCTATGTTTCGGTATACATATAGGTCCTACATTTGTATCTTTCGGTCTATTTATGTATTTCGATATATAAATAGGTAATGCATTTATATATTTCGATCTATTTGTATATTTTGATATATAAATAGCTATTGCATTTGTATATTTCGATCTATTTGTATATTTACCTGTTTTTTTATTTACGTTACATCATAGAAGATACAAAAACACATCAACTAAAAACATGATTCCATACAATTTACATCAACTACAAATTCTTTATATATATATATAGGCAAGTGTTTGTTTCCTTTTATATAGCAGTCCAATTCCCTTTTAACAAACCTTTCTTTTCTCCATTTTTTTCGGTTCTTATCCAAAAAATTTTCTAATCAACCATTTATATGTTAGATGCAATTTTATCATATCACAAATAATAACCATTGAGTAAAAGCAAATTAGGTGCTAGTTTTGTTTTGTATGCATTTGAATGAAGAAGAGTTGTAGAAATTCGTTTTATAATGGAGAATGTTGTTATTGTTATGGAAAGAAGTAAATCAATTTTTATATTTAATTCGACGAATTGGGTGGATCTAAATGATACCCAATGTCGATTCAGACTACAATTCTTCTTCCTCCCTGGCCTTTTGAGTCATTCAAAAAAATCATTTTTTATTGATGAAATCCTCTTTTCTCTTTGAGTAAAAAAACCTTGTTTCTTCGTCTTCGTCTTCGTCGTCATCGTCGTCGTTGTGTTTTGTTTTTGTTCAACAGAATGATTTCTGGGGCTGGAATTGGAAATTTGGGTAATGAGACATTCAATTTGCAAGATGACTATGTTGAGAAAGATCCCAATGGACGATATGTTAGGGTAATTTCTTTTTACTGTTTAAATTATAATCATTTTCATTACGATTTATGAATTTATAATATTTATTATTGTATACGATTTCATTATTATTTGTATTGAATATTTTAGTGTCATTAGAGGTTCAGGATTTCGGCTTAGATGAGTGCACAATTACGGAAAAAATGTATGTTAAAAATAAATTTGACCAATTTGACTTAATTTGACTTTTAAGTTAAGTTCTTAAAATTTTAAAAATTATTGGTTCAAAATATATAGTTCTACTAATTTTAAATTTTAATATATGCATTTGATTTAATAATATAAAAAAGTTATAGTGCTTAATTTTTTTTTTAGGAATTCAATGTAACACACTTGGAAATTTTGAATGATCAAAAGGGAAAAAACAAAAGTAAAATTAGTTGAAACGTTGAAAATGTAATTGATAATCATTACTCAAAAAGACAAGTGCATCCAATTATCATTGTATTATTATTTGATATTTTAAACACGGGTTTCACATATCTGTATTTAAATATTCTTTTAAAAATATAACACTGCTATATATGATTTAGAGAGGGGAGCATGGGTTCGCGTGAACCCACAACACCCCCTCTAGATACGCCTGTGAGTGTCTCACTCACCTCATATTTATGTTATTTTCTTAAGAAACACCTTAGATAATTGTATTTTGATTGGACTAAAGAAATATTCGAACCCCATCGTTAAAAGAATATGTGTTCATTGACAATCCTTTATAACACACACACCTGCTTTTGTTTTCTCTTACAGTATAATGAGGTACTGGGAAAGGGAGCATTCAAGACTGTGTATGTTCTTCACCTTTTATCTCTTTTTTGTTTTTGTTTTCATTTTGATATATAATTGAGAATTCTTTTAATTGAAATAATTAAGTTGTTTTGTGTTATTCTGTTCTTAAATTCTGTTTTTTTTTTATATAGTTACAAGGCATTTGATCTACTTGAAGGTATTGAAGTTGCATGGAGTCGCGTAAAAATCGAGGACGTGCAGCCACCAGAAAGTTTGGAAAAATTGTATTCAGAGGTTGATCTTCTAAGACAATTGAAACATGAAAACGTAATGCAGTTATATGATTCATGGATCGATCACAAGAAGAAGACGGTTAACATGATCACTGAGCTCTTCACGTCTGGGAATCTGAGGCAGTGAGTGTTTTCTTGATAGTTTCTTTATTTGCTTGTTCTGTTTTTTCGTTAAAATGGTAGTTTATTCGTGAATGTAGATACCGTAACAAGTATAAAAGTGTTGATATGAAGGCTATAAAGAATTGGGCTAAACAGATTCTTCAAGGTTTAGAGTATCTCCATAGTCAGAATCCACCTATCATTCATCGAGATTTGAAATGCGATAATATTTTTGTTAATGGAAATCATGGGGAAATCAAGATTGGTGATCTTGGATTGGCAACTATTATGAAGCAGCCAACTGCTAAGAGTGTTATTGGTATGGTTTTTCTCTTGTTGTACAATTTATTTAGACGAAATTCCTTCTTCAGTACTGATTTTATTTATTGATATACGAAAGGGACTCCTGAATTCATGGCTCCCGAGCTCTACGAAGAAGAGTATAATGAACTAATAGATATATATTCCTTCGGAATGTGTATGTTGGAAATGATAACTTTTGAGTACCCTTACAGCGAGTGCAAGAATTCTGCACAAATTTATAAGAAAGTTAGCTCGGTGAGTTCTATAACTCGATGTTTAAGTTTGTATTCTGTTTATAATCGTGTTTTTTTTTGTCGATCTAAAAGAACTTTGCATTATCAGGGCGTTAAACCTGCTTCCCTTAGTAAAGTTATCGATGCTGAAGTGAAAGCATTCATTGAAAAATGCTTGGTTGCAGCATCGGAGAGATTGTCAGCCAGGGACCTTCTGAAAGATCCGTTTCTTCAATTTGAAAACTTGAAGGAGTCAGTCCATAATCAAATTCAGTTACCTAAGCAAAGTCCTGGATCGTTGAGTTTATCGAAACCATTACCTCATCCGATGGACGTGGATTTCGAGTCTAACCAATCTACATATACAGATTCTAGTTGCGGAAGTCCTAGTGTTCCAGGTTTGGAATTCCAGAGATGTCATCAGAATAACGAATTCAAATTAATTGGGAAGAAGAATGACGACAACTCAATCTCATTGACTTTACGAATCAGAGATCCTGCTGGTAAGTATATGTATATCAATTTGTTATATTTGAGCATTGTGGAATCATATATCCTCTTTTGCTTATTCCAAACATTTGGTTATCGCGCGCAGGTAGTGTAAGAAATATACATTTCCTTTTCTATCTTGAAACTGATACTGCACCGTTAGTTGCGGCTGAGATGGTTGAACACTTGCAGCTATCTGATCATGATGTAGCTTTTATTGCTGACTTTATTGATCACCTAATAACGAAGATATTTCCAGCTTGGAATCCGTCTTCTGGTGACCATTCGCGTGGAGGGAGAAATCCAAGCAAACAACCTCATGAAAACTTAAACCTGTCTTCAAATTCGTGGCAAACAGACGTGAGTGGTTGCCCGTACAAGTCTATAGGTCACCAAGGTGTTATTTCTGACTTTAACGTGGTTGGTGCTCGAAGTGATAAAAGTGAATTGTATGTGAATTCAGATAACGCTTCTCATCATGTTACATTTGCTTCCCCATCGCGCTTGGCGTTTATGGATGATGGAAAATCTCAACAATCAGTTTTTTCGAGAGTAATGGCTGAAGATGCTGCTACTGTATGCTCTGATGATCATATTAATGATGGATTTCCTAGAAGTTGTAGTACAAACATCTCGGAGATGGATTTTAGGTACTTGTTTCACGATGAATGGACAACACAGGAGAACAACAGTGATGTTGCAGAACGCGTACCATCAAATGAATATGGTAAGGATTCAGAAATGACTTATTCAGATATCGACAAAATTTCAAGAGGTATGAGTTTGTCAAGTGGTTTTTTCTCTACTATAATCGAGAAAGATGAAGATACTGAGCTAAAGTTGGAGATGAAAGCGATTGATTTGCAATATCAGCAGTGGTTTCAAGAACTCTCGACAATGAAGGAAGAGGAACTTGAAAACTGCAGGAAGAGATGGAAGACGAAGAAAGTTGGCAAGCAACTGATCAAGACTGGCTGCGTTGCCAACTTTCTTCAAATATCCGAGTTTGTCTTATAGATTAATGATTCTGATGAAGGCTAGTATTCGTTGTTCTTCTTTTCCTACGCTTAACACTATATAGCTTCGATCCTTGAAGGATCTTGTGGTCTTATTCTATACGCGGATATGTTGGTAGGTGGAGATCATACTATAAGTTGTGTACATTGTTGTATAGCTCTCTTTGTTTCTACCTTAGCTCTGTTCTGTTGGTCACAGTTTGTCTGAGTGTGCCTTTTAGTTCTAATCTGCAGTCTCTTGCTAGTTGTAAAAGAGGCAAGTGGCTTGTGAGATTACATCTATGTAGCCTACAACAACAACAACAACATATCCCAGGGTCTAGGGAGGGTAAAGTGTACGTAGACCTTACAGTGGTAAGGTCTCTCAACTCATTTATATCTATGTAGTCTAATGAGTTATTTGTGTTTTATGTAAACAATGTCATTGTGGGGTCATGACTCATGTGATTTGATCTAGAAAATTCTTGGTCTTTTTGTACTAGTACTCTCGACAGCCCAAGAGAACGGTCTATCTTTCTCTTTATATCTAGAAAATTCTTGGTTATACACTAATAGTCTCGCCTAACTCAAGAGAACATCTTTCTCTTTATATATATCTAGAAAATCCTTGATCTTTTTGTCCTAATACTCTCGAGAGCCCAAGAGAACGATCTATATCTATAAAATTCTAGGTCTTTTTGCCCTAATACTCTCGTCGGCCCAAGAGAACTATCTATATCTATAAAATTCTTGGTCTTTTTGCCCTAATACTCTCGTCGGCCCAAGAGAACTGTCTATCTTTTTATTTATATCTATAAAATCCTTGATCCTTTTATCCTAATACACTCGCCCGATCTATCGTTCTTTTTATAAGTTTGCACACTATCAAAAGCAGAGAAATCACCATAGTCAAAAGGTTCATTTTTGTTTTACCTTTGTTTCTTGTAGCAATTTGAACCAAATATATTAGACAAATATGAAACTTATTGGGACTAAAACAAGTTCAATAAAAAGTATATAGAATTTTATATTCACTTTTGAAAGAAATTGGACATTAAAAGATAATAATATTACAAGAAGATAAACATGTAGAAATTCCATTTACAAAAATTCCAATTAATATTCTCCATTTGCGGGCAAGAAAGAAGATAACAAATAATTTCTCAAAGTGATGTGATTATTATCAATAGAGAATATACCATATGAAACAATATGATAAAAACAAGTCCTTTTCTTTTGTAACGTATTTTCAAAAATAACAGTTCGGTGCATAAAACATTTTGTATTTGTGGAATTTAGGAAAGGGTCGGATCTTATAGGGTGTGATGTAAACAACATATCCTAATGCTGATATTATTTGACTATTTTTGTAACTCGTACTCGTAATCTATAACTCCAACGAAAATAATTTTATTGTTATTCCAAGACTCTGCTCACGTAAAACAAATAATAACGGTGGAGAAAACAAGCCACCACTATGGCAGGAATATATTCATACATATAATTTTCATACATATACTTATTAAAAAGTTCTCTTTCTAATTTAATGTGTATTTAAATATATGCATGTTTTATATTTATATGCAGCTAACGTCTAAAAAAGGTTTTAACATGAATAAACGGAAATATAAAAACTATAATGCGTTATTCGTTTGTATCGAATAAATGTTTGATTCTAATTTAAATTTTAATAATTAAAAATGTTGAATATATAATTAAAAATACATAACAAAGTCTTACTATCATTCCGCTACTATTCGTCCAAATGCAAAAATGATACTCTCTCCGTTTTAAAAAGAAAATCCCTATTTACTTTTTAGTTTGTTTCAAAAAGAATGACTGATCCCTTTCCTTTTTTGGCAACACTTTAACTTTAACTTTCCACGTGGCATGTTTAAGACCACAAGATTAAAGGGCATTTTGGTACATTTGACATAACTTTAATTTAGAACCACAAGATTAAAAAGTCTTCTTTCTTTTCTTAAACTCCATTCCAAGTCAAATTAGGCCATCCTTTTTGAAACGGAGGGAGTATTTAAATACTACTCCACCGGTATTCCTTGAAGCCGCTATTGTTTGATTGCTATTATCAAGTATCATCATCTACTTAGTTATAATTATCAATGGCAAATTATCACTAGCTATTATTTATCATCATTACCAAAACTATCAATTACTATCAACAATCACTACACTCGTCACCACTATATATATTTTGACGTCATTATATATTGACAATCACTACTATTAGTCAGCACCACCCCTTAGTGTCGATAGTAAAAAGTTAGAGAAAAAGATAGATATCTTTAAGCCCCTGAATTTGAAGTACCTTTATATATAGGAAAAAAGATGGATATTTTTATCCGCTAAAAAGTGTTTTTGTTTTAGTGAATCTCACTATCTATAAGTGATTTCTACTCATCTTTTAAGAGTGTTATCAAAATTATATAAACAAAAAGATATACGTTTTCGTTTGATTAATCAAAATATTTTGTAAAGAATATCTTTTTTAGGAAAATAAATTCGTAAAAATAAAGAAAATGACTTTCATAATGAAAACAAAGAAAACAAGTTATAACTGACTCTATTATTTCGAGTTAATTGTCTCTTCCCCATCCGTTCAACTCCCTAACCTCCACACCCCTTGACCATTTCGTCCCCTCTGCTATTTCATGTTTATTGTCTCTTCCCCATCCACTCAACACCCCTCGACTATCTCGTCTCCTGCCAGCCACCACTCTCGAACCTCCACTCTCATAATATTTTGTTGTATCACTTATAAAATACTCTAAAATATATTAAAAAATGAGCAACAAATTACTTATTTTTCAAAAAAATATTTTTCTTCGTATCAAATACGAAATAGTTGAGACATGGACCACACAATACATAAATACATAGGTAGAAGACAAAAAAAAAAGGATCAAACCAAAAGGAAGCTTCAAAGAAAGAGATCACTTATGACATCTAGCTAAATTAAAAATCACAAGTCTCTTTGAAGTTCCCCACCTATGAACCTTCCTAGAAACCTTCATCATATAAACTATCCTACACGATATAATAAGATCAATATATGCTGTTGACAACTTGGAAACAACTAGAAGTTCCACTCTGACAGTGACGGATTCAAAATTTAAATGTACAAAAGACTTCTTATGTCAATGCTATTATCGTTTTGATAGAAAACTTGTTTATATTTTCCAACAAGGTCATCAATAAACATATTGTAGAAAAGTAAATCAAATATTCCATGATGAATACAATTATACAAACATGACACAAATCTACTAAGTTTTATTTTTTTTGTACAGTCCTTATTATAAAGTTGTATTATTTTTATATTTAAGTTAATTAGTTTACAAAAGATTTTGTGAATCTTTTTTAGTCTTTTTCAATGTTAAAAAAGGAAAGAAAAGTCATTTTGTTGGCAAGTACATTTATGTAATTTTTAGAAACTTAATATGAATAGAATAAAACAAACTTAGTGTTAGCCACACCTATAGTCTATAGATTAGAATCTAGAAATAAAAGAGAGGTAGCGTAAACAACTCCAAAAACTTGCTTATTAAAAGGAAAAATTATGTTTGTATAGCCGTCTATCAAAATAATAGTCAGTAAATATTTTTAATATGATATACATTAAGTATACATTTTAAATATAAAATAATATATATAATTTATATATTTAATTAGTGAATAACTAGTTTTAACAAAATTAGAGTCCCTACATAAACCATCCATTCATATGATTCCATATGAATTAATATGGACCATAGGACATAGCCCATCCTACCCTCTTTTACCTATCCTACCTAAATTAATGATTCTTCCCAAATTGACAATGTAACAATATTTTTTAATACTTTCATGATATTCACCCAAAAAAAAATTCGTTGTATAGTCGTCTGTCAAAATAATAGTCAGTAAATATATATTTCAATATGATATGCATTAAGTATACATTTTAAATAAAAAGTAATATATAATTTATATATTTAATTAGTGAATAACTAGTTTTTACAAAATTAGAGTCCCTACATAAACCATCCATTCATATGATTCCATATGAATTAATATGGACCATAGGACATAGTCCATCCCCACTCTCTTTTACCTATCCTACCTAAATTAATGATTCTTCCCAAATTGACAATGTAACAATATTTTTTTATATACTTTCATAATATTCACCAAAATAATTACTTTACATTTGGAATTTCAAGGGAACTTTCCTATTATACTTCACAAGAAATTTTAGCACTATAAATATAGTTCTGAACATTTCATATGCTAATAGGAACTTTCATTCGTATCAGTTGTTGACATCTAATTTTATCTTAGGTACGAATAGAAAATGGAAAATTACAAAGTTTGCGAAGGAACAACAGAATATCAAGACTTGTTACCGGTTATGGCTGAAAAATTAGACGTGGAGGCCTTTGTGGCGGAGCTATGTGGTGGATTCAGGCTTCTATCAGACCCTAGTAATGGATTGATCACATCCGCGAGCTTACAAAAGAATTCGGGTTTTTTAGGGATGGAAGGGATGAGTAGAGAAGATGCAGAGGCTATGGTAAAAGAAGGAGACTTAGATGGAGATGGAGCATTGAATGAAACAGAATTTTGTATTCTTATGGTTAGACTTAGTCCAGAAATGATGCAAGATGCTGAGGTATGGCTTGATAAGGCACTTCAAAGAGAGTTAGCTAAATCATAATTGTCTATCCAAAAATATGAAATGGAAAATGAAAAAAAAAAAAAAGATTATGAGAAGTTTTAAATATCATATGTATTATGGAGATTGAATGTTAAGTTATATTTGTTCATTCCATATTACCATTCCTTCTCAATGGATGTAATAAGTTTTAAAGTTACTATTTTCTAATTGAGATGATGAAAAGTTTATTTAAATTCTCAATATCAACATAATCCTCCTTCATGTTTGACTAACTTCCCTAAACTATGAACCCTCCCTACTCCTTTTTTTCTTCTTCTAAGTAAATGTGATGTCGGATAAACTTGCACGAATTTTGACTATTTAGTTGGATACATGTTACTTTTCACTAGTACTGGTCGAGCAGGTAATACTGCCACCCAAAGTTTAAGTAAACAAGAAGATATATGTTAAGTCATATTTGTCCTATCGAGATATGAATCATAGACTCTTTACTTTCTTATCGTTTTCATCTACTTCATCGTGGTGGTGGGGGTGGGGTGTCTGTTTGTAAAGATAATTCATTCCAAGAGAGAGAATAGAATATATTGTGGGATAGAGAAGTATTGATGCTGAGAATATTTTCTTCAAACTTCCACACAGGGCCGGCTCTTGCCTTCAAAATTTAGGCATTGGCCTTGGGCCCCAATTTTATGGGAGCCTAAAATTTTTACAATTGTTAACATCATATTATTTATCCTTTTAAACTCGTTTTGTATTCTATTTCTTCAAATGTTTGATAGTTAGAGGAGTAGTAATACACTCTCAAAAATATAAATCAGTAGTCGAAAAGTGTTGAACAAAATGAATTACAATTTTTTTATTATTTCTTTGTTAATTTTCATATTAAAGTAGGTATACCAAGTTATCAACTTTTTGAATCGAATTCTATTATTCTAACTCTTATCTTTAAAGTTTATTAACTTATTATGTTAATAATTCATAAAATAATTGTCTTAATAAAAAAATGTTTTTCAGTATTAAATTGATAAAATCTTACTTTATAATAATAATTAAAATAATATTTGAAAAAGTATTTATATAAAAGATATTAAGTAGTAATTTACATCCAGAAATTTAGAAAAATAAATAAATACAGATAAAATTTATTTAAATTTTAAGCCTCTAATAAAAATTTCGATTTAAGCCTCGAATTGTATTGAGTCACTCCTGCTTCCACACTACTGAGTTTGCAAGGTCTAATCTTTACCACGACATTAATAACTAAGCTCTTTGGGGGTAATCACCAGTTTGAACTCCTTTCTCTTGATCGACTATAATCATTTTCATGTATAACAACTAGAATTTTTTCTAGGGAAATCATTTAGCTACAAGTTGTCATAATAAAAAACATTCAACGCGATTCCAGATTTATGTACTACAACAAAAGTCTCCAATCCTATCTTATGAGATAATACCAAATGGTCTCCAACATTCATAGGAAATGAGATACTAAGCTACAGTCAACTAAGTTAAAGCAACAAAATGCAACAGCTAATCCATTACACTGATAAAGCATTTACATTATGACAGCACAAGCTCACCCAGATAAAGAACTGACTCAAGTTCAAGACCTCCGAACAGGAGACCTGCTGAAAAATACAAAAGGGAAACGTCAACAAGAGTTACCTACTTGAATCAAGAAATGTTGTGAATACGTTTAAGAGCCAAACAGAAAAGGAAAATAAAACGATTTATTTTTTACTACCTCTGATACCTTCCATACTGTGGACTCCTGTATCTGTCATATGATGGACCATTATGAACAGGACTCCGAGGTCGGCCATAATCAGGACTTGGTCGGTTCCTACGATACACTGGACTCGGTGACCTCCGATAAGGACTATCCCTTTGCCTGCCATAATCTCGTCTAGGGCTGTTATATTTGTCCCCCCTCTCATCGTCATCCTTCAATGCATACTCCACAGAAACCACCCTATCCAGGACCTTACTGCAAAATGCATTAGCAACTCACTTCTTGTTAGGAAACAAACACACAGATTATTGCAAATATGAGCAGTAGAGTAAAATATCTTACTAACCTCATGTGTGTACACTCCAAAGCTCTTGTGGCTTCTTCCTGATTTTCAAACTGCACAAATGCAAAGTTGCGGCGGATGCGAACATGAAGGACTTTGCCGTGAGGTTCAAAGTGTTTTTCTATGTCTCGGACCCTAGTACGAATAGGGTCAAAATTAATTACAAACAATGTTTTGGTCGGTCTCTGGTTTCCACCAGACTTGGGGCCACCATCATGATGCCTACCACGTTCACCCTGTCAAAACAAAGTCATAATCAATTAAATAAGATGACAATTGTTAACAAATTGCACTGCCTTCCAGGAAGGGAATGTCTAACAGATTGCATTTCTCAAATTTAGGAAGGATGGAGATGGAAACATTACTTTTGCCCATTCCACGGACAGCCGACGCCTTTCATAACCAAATGGCATGTTGTCAGTCCCACGGATTGCATCTGCTGCATCTCGGTCATCCTCAAAGTAGACAAAAGCATACCCTGTAGTAGTTGTAAAGACTTCATTATAAGGCCGAAAGAACAGTAAGACATGGGATCTAAAGTCTTTTCAGTAGAGTATACATCGGCTAAATCAAAGTTCTCATCTCCTTTAGAAATTAAATTTCGTACAACACCTGCAAGTATGTGAGGACTTGAGGAAAGTAAGGAAGTAGAGGCCTTGCATGAACTAGATCATGATGATGATGATGATGGTCGAGGTGATGAAGGCTTATTAAAGGTTTAAAACTCAGGTCTGAGTAGTCATTGCTAAGCATGCATCACCAATTTCAGAGCACGATTTCAGAATTGGTAGGCATGGCATGATATAATTCATTGATCCCCTTTATTAGTAGTGGTAGGCATGGCATGATGAACTGACTGATCCCACCATGATCATTCTCGTGATAAGCAACATGAGTAGTGAAGTAAGTGAATGACAGAAGATCGATGTAAGAAATTCAGAACAATTGCATCAGTGAGAAGGAGATCAAGCAGGCAGATAGGGCACAGAAGTGTTGAGCCATGATAGAAGCTCTTTTTCCTTAGTAGATGTGCCTGCGGCAAAATAAACACTTGAATGTGGAGATCTTTTCCAAATGAATGTTTGGTTCCACATTATGTCTTGACAACTCAGGCATAGCATTTCTACATGCTACAGACAGTCATATAGCTATGTTGTTTGCTTAACCAAAATAATTATAGTCTACTCTCCCAAGTGGTAAAAAAATGTAACCTAGAATACACCTCAAATAAGTACATACTTTCCAACGTCAAAAAACAAGACAATAATTAGATAAGACACCAGAACCAAAAGACGCTAGTGCTATCAGACATACAAGAACTTGCTTACAAAAAATTATCATGCAAGTTCAGTCATTAATTTATACAGTTGAAAATGAAACTCATTAAATAACAACTCCATACAATGAAACCATTAAAGCTCTACTAGCCTTTATGTACCAAGAATTGCGAGGATCGTGATCACACAAAGAAATTACTAATATAGAAAAACAAACACATATAAGTTGTAAACATATACGAAAGTTTTGGGCTGTATAGGACAGACAATCCGAGGCATTCGCAGAAGACTCCTATCCAACACATAAAGTGCACACTCATATATAGAGTGTGAGCTCCATGAAACATAAAACCCCAAGTTAACCCCATGACGGGCCACAAACGTATTCCAACTTTGCTTCTTAAAACAGCATGTACACCATAAGACAAGTAATCAAAACCCAACTAGCTAAATCTTTTAGAAAAACAGAAAATCTTAAGATATACCAGATTTCATGTCGACTCGCTCTATTCTTCCATACTTGGAGAAAAACCGTTCCAGTTCTGACTGACGAGTGTCAAATTCAAAGTTCCCAACAAAAATAGGCCTCATCTTCACCTCCAGTAAAACCTGAAATTGATCATACATCACAAGAAAGCTCAGTTTTGAGAAAATAAAAAGCAAATTACAGCAAAACCCTAGTTTCAAATGCTTAAACTCTTCATATCTTAAATCCTTACCAACTAAACCCTAATTTAGAAAAATATTTCAATAAATAGTAAAAATCAGCATTTTTCCAGGCATAGCTACATTTGTGAAATTTCAAAGAAAAAATTAACCATCGTTCTAATCAACAAATGAGATAATAACAACAACTAAACCCTAATTTACAGTAATTTTACCAGAAAATCAAAACTAATAAAGCTTTACCTTTTACGAAGAAGACGAAAAACCCTAGTAACCGGAAAAAGTTTATGCCCAAAATGGGGCAGAATGAGATTAAATACTGATCCGGAAAAGAAAAATAATGGATTTGGGCCCATTTTATATCGCTAATTAAACATTGACCCGGCCCATCTCGCATTGCTAAATTTTAAAGGGGAAATTACATAAATATATACTATAATAAAAAAATATTTACCATTTATAGCAATAATAATTTTTTTTCACTTGATCAGTTTTAATTCATTTATAATACAAGTTTAATACATATTTCAAAGAACAATTTATTATTCACATATAATACAAGTTTTAATGATGGATAATACATTTTTCACACATTTTAGTACATTTATAATACAATGTGTCAAATTTTTACCAAACAAACATAATATATTTCAAAAAACAATTATAATTCATATATATTGCATACATAATTCACTTTTAATTCATATTGCAGATTTTACATAGTATAGCTATAAATAGTAATAAATAAAAGATATCGCTAAAATCAATAATTATTTATTAAAATGTACCAATTTATGTAATATTTCCAATTTTTAAAGAAGATTTGGCACCATGTGACCGACGGGTAAAAAATTAGTAGATAGTGGAGTGTTATTGTATTTTTTGAGGGCTTAGATTTGTTGGCGTTTGTCGTTGTACTAAATGTATTATTAAAGTTCTTATTTTTAATAGCTATCGGTGTCTATTGTTTATTGTGTTTTGATTGTCAAACTATATGTTGTTCTTCTATGTTTCATTTTATAGATTTTTGCATTGCTTTTCTTGTTAGTTGTTATATTTTTTTTCTTGTGTTCTATTCTTCATTGTATTTGGATTGAAAATATGTTAAGAAGTTTGATATTAATTCTACAAATATTTAGAATTTTTTTAGGAGAATTTAAGCTAAATTTTAAATTGAAAATTCGAGTTTAAGACGACTTCATATATATATATAGAGAGATATGAAGAGAAATTTTGAAATGTTAAAGTTTTATAACAAATTATCTTTTTGATGATTCAATTTTTTTATTATTTTGAAACGTGAATTATGAAATATGAGAGTTGATTTTTAATTTCTGATCATGAAACGCGGATTATGAAATACTTTAACTAATTATTATTTCTGTTAATGAATTTGAACCAAACTTGAAGCACAAATGATTTAGTAGTTTCTTGATTTTTTATTTTTTTTGTACAAGTGTTTCTACATAAGTTAGGACTCAATTAGGAGCTTATATTTAATTTTAAATTTAAATTAAGAGAGACTTGAATAAATTAGATGAGCTTTTGGGCCAAATTTCATATTGAATTTAGAAGTCAGAAGAAAATCAAACTTATGTATGTCATGTGTACACACTTGTATCTCTTATACCGTCATTATATACTTGGGAAAACTATGCAAAATAGTAAATATTTAACCGATATTAGATATTATAGATATAATTTAAGAAATTGTAATTTGCGGCTATAGTTTTTTCAATTTTTTGCTATTTGCCTGATTTGTATAATTCATATAATTCACCTGGTTTGTATAAATTTAAAATTTGTATAATTCAGTTCCTCAATGTATAGATTCGAAATTTTGTATATGCTTATCCTAGCTATTTATATATGATTTATGAAAAAATCACACTAATAAATTACTCTATTTGTATACTGGCAAACGAAATATACAAGGATAGTTTTGAAAAATTCATAAATGTATAAATACATAATTTGTATATACTTACCCTATCTGTATATTCGCAAATAAATAATATAAACGGACAGCAATATACAAACCGCAGATTCCATAGTAAACAGATTTATAGCTATAAAGTGCAATTATCAAAATTATAGTTATAGAGTCTTATTATATCTATTTTATTTGTTGTTTCTAAAATTTCTCTCTCTCACACATATATATATATATATACATCAGGCACATAATATTGTTGTACATGACATTACATATGATATATACATGTTACACATAAAAATATACATTGTGATACATATGTACACTCAAGAGATAAGAATTCTTAGATGTTACTCAACCCTAAACCCAAGTTTATGCATATATAAAGAGTACTAAATTTCCTTAAAAGACACTCGATATATTCCACAAAAGTCATGGAATATTCATATAGAGGTCAAATCTAAATCATCCTTGTTTGAGAAATACGCCACAAATGACCCTCGAATCATGGATAAATCTTATGAGTAGAGAGGTCAAATCTAAATCATCATAGTTCGATAAATACGCCACAAATGACCCTCGAATCATGGATAAATCTTATGAGAGTAGAATCAAGGGAGGAACATAATTATACCCGCAATCTTAAAGATTAAAATTATGTTTCTTCATTTATTTATTTTTTCACTTAAAATTTGTCACAAACAAGAAGCATTTAGAAAGAAACCGCTTGGAGGTTAAATTGATTAAGAGCACATTTTTGTATCTCTATGATTAGTTATGTTAAAAATATTTACTCGATTAATATGTTGATAAAATATCTAACTCAATCTTATATGATAAAAAAACATATATATGCACACATAACAGGGCAAGCAAGCTTAGACGAAGTTTAATATTGTTATCCCTATTTTTGAAAAACACTCTTATCACATTGAGAAAATAACTAGTTTTTGTGACACTAACAATATGTTTGAGTCATTGTTATTCATTTTATTGTATTGTATCGTTACTATACCTACAATGTTTGTTTTAATTGTTACTTAAAATATATTGTATTGTATTGTTAAATTTCTTTGTTACGTAACAATGAAAACCCCTATTTTATGGAACAACCAATTTGGTGTGTTCCCATTGTTACTTAATTTCGTTTTCCAATTATATATTTACATAATATTTCAAAATACTATTTTACTCTTTATCTTAATTATTTAAATCTAGTCAAACCTCTTACCCTAGAATAATTAGGATATTTTAGTAAATTTATAAATTACAATGCAGTACAATACGATCAAATCAAACAATTAAAATGTTATTAAACAACAAACAATATGGTCTAGCAAACATTGTATCTACCATATAATATAGTACAATAGAGTATAATACAATACAAAACATTATGAAACAATGAGTAACAATGATCCAAACAAAATGTATGGTATGCATCTCCTTCTAGTAATTAGTTACTTTAATATTGTATACTATTATGTTATCTAAATCATGATATCATCTAAATTAATTGAGTCAAATCGTTTTTAGCCCCTCTTTTTCTTTTCTCTCTCACACACACAAATACACATTTAACTTGACTAACATTATATATTTTCAATGATGTAAAAAGGGGAAGATATAAATGTGAACTTGATCCATGGAAGACATACACTTGATAGTGATCAAAGAATGCATTAAATATATGCACTTGATACTGATCAAATAACTTAGTCCCTATGGCTATTAGGTTGTAATTGTATCGATGTTAATGTTATTTTAAAAAAAAATATTTGTAGAGAACACATATACTTAAAGTTGTGCAGGCAGAGGTCCAAATCGAATAATATCACTAGCAAAATAGGTCGTTACAAATGGTATCCGAGCTATTCCCGTGTCAACCTTGTCGACGTGGGCCAGAGCTCAACAAATTAAGATTAGGCAAATCCTGATAAAAAGTGAGACTAACCTCAATGCTGAGTCTAGGACCTCAGCAATGACGCTGAGTCCAAAGAGGGTGTATGTGACGCCCCAACTTAAGACAAGAAATTCAACATCGACAAAAACACAGGATATATATTTGGTATATAAGTAAGTAGGGGTGTACATGACCAGGTTTGTTCGGGTTTTTTAAATATCAAACCAAACCATTTGTGTCGGATTTTTGATTTATAAACCAAACCAAACCAAACCAATAAAACTCGGGTTTTTCAACTTCGATTTTTTTCGGGTTTCTTTGAGTTTTTCGGGGGTTTTCGGATATTCAGATTTTTTCGATAAAGTTTTCATACAAACATATAATATACTTGTACTTCAAATATTTCTTTAGTCCTACAAAAATGCAACTATCTAAGTTATTTCTCAAGAAAATAACAAAAAATATGATATGATTAATGACACTAAAATATCCAACAACAAAAAAAAATAATAAAATCGCATAAAAAAATATTATAAATTAATAAGTCATAATGAAATTGATCATAATTAAAGTACTAAATCATGCTAAAATAAGTTTAGTAAGTATTATTACATGACTAAATATTAAAAGAAAGTAAAATTAAATCAAGTATTTTAATTATCTAAATCTATGTAAAACTAAAAAATAAATTTTCAATATTATTGTCATTCTTAGTGTTGAATTGATTTTCTTTTTTTGCATTAGTATTAATTTGATTTTTATTTAAATGTTATTATAACCAACATGTATGGACTATAATATTTATTAGATCATTAAGAATTCTAACTTTCAAACATGAAATAAATATATTAAAAGATAAAAACTATGAAAAGTATAAGAGATATTTACAAATTATATCAAAATAAATATTTTTACGTATAAATAAATTTTAAAATTATATATATAATGTCGGGTCGGTTTGGTCTCGGGTTGGTGTTTTTTAGTTGAAACCAACTCAACCCAAATATAGTCGTGTTGTTTTTTCAACACCAAACCAAGTCAAACCAAACCACTAATCGGTTTTTTTTTTTTCGGTTTGACTCGGTTTGCGATTTGGTTCGATTTTCGGTTCGATTTTGTACACCCCTATAAGTAAGTATGCCTTACCAGTGATTCATTTTAACGTCACGCGAACCTATGCCCAAAACGGACAATATCACTAGTAGTCTGGATTGTCACATGAACTATCAGGATCTCTACACCTAGTCATTTATGGGGTTGCATTGAGTGAAATGTGAGTCCCTAGACTCTTGTGAGATCTATATCTTGCAAAGTCAATGTTGTTGATCAAGCCGGCTAATTCTTATGTTGAAGATGCATATGAATTTGTCATCCTCAAAAAGAAACAATTTGTTGAGGTGAGCTAAAATTAATTTTGATGACTTAAAATAACTCCAAAAAAACAAGTCCTTAACATCTCTAGGATGAATTGGTTATGTTGATTATTGGGGTTGTAGAAGTTCTACACACATAATGAAAGAATCAAGTCCTTTACAAATGATTGAAGAAAACTGTTGATCATATGTTGTCAAGCAAATTCCAAGTTCAAAAATGTTTCTTGAGAAATTAGGTTTATGGTTGGTTACAAAATTATAACTCAAAAACCGCTCGAGCTTAGTATAATACTTGAGGCAAATATAATCATAATTTTTCTCTCTCTTGAGCAAGCTGTTTTCCACAATAAATTTATTATATTCTTATATTCAAAAATCTTACTTCTTGTTTAATGTTTTTATTAAGAACCTAATTCTTCAAACACAATAGGTGGACAGCTAAATTAAGGATAAAGATTATAGCATGGACAGAAATAATGTAGATCACAAAAAAGATATGTCTCTAGTCTACCTCAACTTTATGTGTTGTGCACTCCTAACAAATTCAAATGGAACAATCGACTTTATAAAAAATGATTGGGTCACCAAAGCCACTATCTATACAAATAGTTAGGTAGAAATTTGACCCAACCCTTTTTTATAGTCGCGGAGCCAGAAATTTTATTAAAAATATCTAAAAATAATGATGTATGACTGTCAAAATAAAACATAGAAATATTGTGTTGTTTGGGGTTCAAACCCGTAACCCCTTCATTCAAATGAACACTCATTATCACTACGCTAAAGCCATATCTTTTGTTAAGAGTGTCCAACTTTAAATATATATCCTTCTTTCAAATGAACACCTGTTATCACTACCGCCTTTTGGCTAATTAAAGACCACCTTTCAACAAATTTAAGGCATGTCTCTTACATACTTTCTTGCAAATAAAGCTCAAAAGAAGATCTAAAAAACGTGCCTTGCCTGTTGGGGGAAAAGGAGATGGACCATTTGCTAGCTAGCTAGACATTATTGGCTACCTTTTATTGGAAAAAAAAATAAAAATCATATCGGATTTCGAAGGAAATTTGTATTCAACTTAATTAGGTTGATACTGTTTACGAAAAATTCTGTTTTGTATATCGTTGACTACTAAATTGTAAATCATCAAATCTACATTATTATTATTATTATTATTAGGATGCAATGTATGAAGAGAATTAGAGAAGTACTTGTTTTGTATTGTGCATTTGGGATTCTTTTTATTGCATTTGTAGCTAGGAAATGATAATGAAAGATAGGAGTAAGTGAAAGGGACCAAAATAATAGACCCACCTCTAGGAATAAATGCACCAAATGCAAAACTTGCCCACCTGATCATAGAAACATGATAGCTAAGCTTTTGAGAGAATCCAAAGCAAAACTTAATTTGTAGGCTTACTTTATTTAGAATTTATGGAGTCGGAGCCGAAGATAAAATTGTATTTGATTATATTCTTTTGCGTGAAGAGAATATTTAATACAATGTTCATGTTTGAATATACTTAAATATAACCTCAAACGAAAAAAGTGATCTGAAAAAAAAAAGAAGTTACAAGTTGTTTTCCAATTATGAAATACGATGTATACTTTATGTAGGATTTGGAACTTTAATGGCCATTGATTTTCAAATAAAGTGAAATTATTTCAGGAAAAAGTGAATACTCTCTTCGTTTTATTGACCAAACACTTCTCTTAAAGAAAATCTTTATTTGAGGTTTTTATTTTACTAAACTAACCTTATGAATTATGCTATGAAAATCTAAATTTGAGTACTAGTATTTTATATAGTTATATAATGATAAGAATCGTATTGAAAGAAACAATAAATTCCCTTCGATTACTCTGTCCCTGACATTCCTTTTCTTTCCCTTCTTTATCTTAATTTGCTAAAATCATGAACAAGTAAAAATACATATATATATTTTTAGTATACGAACCGAATAAATTGAACCCGATAAAATAATTTTTAGGACCAAACATATCTTAATAGTCGTAAAGAAGCCTAGAGTGGTATGTAGGGAATGTTCTCTCCTTTAACTTTTACTCTGGCTACAATGAGACAGCCACTAGTTGTCAAATTGCTTCTAGCAATGTCTTCCTCCCTACATAGCTTCATTTTATACTAAAAATGTGGTTGTAGTTCCACAAAATTTAATCTTTAATGTGTATTATTTCACAAAAAGAGAGGTGGGACTAGCATAATTTTGACTATCTATATATCTTCTAGCATAAGTGAGTTATATAATCATTGTACGAAAGAATTTAAATTCTCTCGATAACATAATAGTTTGTCATCGTGGGACATTTTCTATCTATAGATTACGCCATTATTAATGAACTTATTCGTTCACGTACAATGCTTCACTAACTCGAATTAGACTAGGTATATATAGGGTGTATATATAGCATAAATGAGTTATATAATCATTATTTGTTTGAATATAATAATTATTATATACCATGTAATTAGGCTTATATCTAATAATATAGGTAATAGTTTTCGAGTTCGTATAAAAATATTCATCTTATTTAGTTGGAAAAAGGTTTGAGAGACCTCTAAGACATTTTTTGTCATTTTTATTATTTTATTTCAAGATAATTAAAATAAGTACTATTATTCTACTCTCTCAAATAGCATATCTCGATACAAATTACTAATTATGATATAACTTATCCCAAAGTTAGTAATCAAATAAGGAATAAGCCAATATCAAAATTTTATCTCAGGAGTACTAATGTTTGTCCAATATACCAAACGACCTGTGTGAGCTTAACAATTGAACCCTTTGATAATAATTAAATTTTGAAACTATGTCATCATCAAAATTAAACGTAAGTAGTGAACCTTTGATAACTTTAACCTAACAAAGTGGATATGTCATATGTGTGATTCACAAGATTAGGCAATGCTTACTATATGAAGGTGTAAATAACTAATTAAAGTGGTCATTTCTCAAAAGCCACATTTGTGGGATACATGTCTTCTCTTCTGAGAATTCTGCATGTGATTTCAAAGATACAAAGTTTATGACCAACTTTTGATATGACATACAACTTTTGAATCATGATATAGACCCATAACCATCATCATTTTAGGTTCACTTTGAACAAAATATTTCTTCTTTCTTTTTTTGATAATGTGAGTATAACAACAACAAACACAGTGAAATTTTAAAAAAAAAAATTGTGATTCAAGGAAGGTAGATTGTACGCAAGTCTTATTAACTATCTCTGTGAGATAGAAAGATAATTTATGAAAAACTCTATGCTCAAGCAAATTAAAAAAAGTAATTAAAAGAAAAACATGATAGCTAAAGCAAAGTAGTGTGGAATATATATGCAAGTAAATGTAACAATAACAATAAGGTGAAGTTACCTAAATAAAATAAACCACAATGATATCAAATAACAAAAACCAAAAACTACATGATTAGGCTGGGTCTTAAATAAGTCAAAGAAATTATTTTAATTTTTAAATAAATATAAACACTTAAAAAAAGAATTAACTCATAGGGTAATATAGAAAAAAATTAATTAACACTTTCTTGATTTAGTAAGATGAACAACTTATTTGAGAGAACTATTTTTAGTATAATGATCAACTAATATGGATCGGAGGGGTACTTTCTCTGTCCGTTTTTACTTGTTAAATTTTAACTTGGCACACCTATTCAAAAAACAATAATTCGTATAGTGAGTTTACCATTTTACCCTGTTAATTGATAGAGTCTCAAATATATTTACTCATTACATTTTTCAAAAACAATAATTCAATGTTAATAAATAGAGGATATAATTGAATTTTTTTTTGTCATTTCTTGATTATTGTTATTGTTATTGTTATTGTTATTGTTATTATCATTGTTATTATTGTTATTAATCTTAGCCGTTATATATGTAGTTCATAATCAATTTATAAGGATTCGGCTCCTCTTCATTTCTCTTCTCTCTATTTTTCCCAAGATCTAGCTTGGATTGGAGACACATATAACAGTTTAGAATTAATGGTTGAGATCAGCGTAAAATAAAGTCCTAACCAGAGTTATTTACTTCCATATATTTACTTCTTAAATATTTTTGCAATCCATTATATTTTCCGTAAATATATTTAAAAAATTTCTCTACTTCCTGCATACATATTTAAAACTTTATTAAATATTTTACTGTTTTTAAAAAATATTATAATACAATTAAACCTTTTTATTTTTCTGATAGAGTATTAAGAGCTACAATGTCTATAGAGCAATATGGACTCCATTTAGGGAGTGAGAAATAATTTAAAGTTAAGTGACAAAATTTATTTTACTCCTAAAATTAAAAAAAAAAATGTCAGATCACAATTTTTAATTTTTAATTTGGCAAATATTATTTGAGAAATGACAAAGGTTAGGGGAAAAAGTAGAAAATAGCAAAAAATTACTCAAGTAATTAAGAAAAGAAATTCTTTTAAATATATTTATGAAAAATATAATGTAAATCTAGAATTGTTGGATTGTAAAAATATTTAAAATGTAAATATATGGAAGTAAATAACTATGGGACTTTGTTTTGATCCATTAGATATCAACCATTAATTCTAAGTTATGACATCCAATCTAAACTATCAAAACCATTGTTAATGTAGCAATGTGGTACCCGAGTCAACTATCAATCACAAGTAATATGTACAATCAGGATGAATAATTACATTAATAGCCACAATAAACTAGCAAATTCATGGTATGATATTGAATGATAGGATCTTATTATATGTCCAACCCTTATGAGTTTTCCGCATTTATTGCACAAGTAATACTATAAAGTAGTTAACATGCATACATTACATATATTGAAAATAAATATTCCATTATCTATCTCGAATCAGACGTGAAAACTCTAAAGAATTCAAATTCTCCTTTTCAATGTCTTAACTTGTTCTTAATCTAAAACAATAATAAATACAATAATCAATGACAAATGACATTAATAACACCCATATTATGCTCAAATCCTAACCCTAAGACAAATCAATGATCATTATACCCAATCAAGACCTTTTCCACCATAATTCCAAGTTAAAACCCTCACATAGAGTTGACCACCATATATTCTAGGGCTTAAGAATCAATTTACAAGTTAAGATTGTAATTAACTTACCTTTATATAAGATTGTTGGACAAAATGATAATCACACCCAGGATAATGTCCAAACTAAATAGCAATAGAAAGAGAGTAACAACGACACCAAATTTTAAAATGGGTAAATATGATACCCGAATAAGTAATACAATAATATTGATGAAAAACTTGGTAGTGTCAAAAGACTACTACTCAACACTCTTTTATTTCTTACAACTCACAATAATATTATTTGCACACTATTTTCTCACAAACTAAGAAGTAGTTTGTGGATTACTCTCTCTACTCTCTATTGCTTCTCTATTTTGGTGTGTCTTCAAGTGTTCAATTACTACTCTATTTATAGAGTTTTTTGAACACTTGTTTACATCATTAATGACATAATGTGATAGCCAATTTCAACAAAAAAATTGGCTGCCTAACTCTACCAAACTAATACCAAACTTATACCAAACTTTGACTACCTACTTCCACAAATGTGGCTACCAACTTTCACATTGGTGGCTACCAATTTTCACATTTGTGGCTAGTAATTTCAACAAGTATGGCTGCAAAATTAATTGCTGCCAAGATTTATTTCCACAAATCTCTCCCTTAATTTTGATTTTTCTTCTTTACTCCAAGGCTTGATCTCAATCTCTGAAAATCTTCAAACTTGAGAGGCTTTGTAAAAATATCCGCAACTTGATCATGAGATTTCACATACTTGAGCTCTACCTCTTTCTTGGTAATGCATTCTCGGATAAAGTGATACCTTGTGTCTATGTGCTTGCTTCGATCATGATACACTGGATTCTTTGCTAGTGCTTGCATATTTGTTATCAACACAAATCACTGTGGCTTCAATTTGTGACAAATTGAGTTCCTTCAATAACCGTCTCAACCAAATAGCATGACATGTACATGATGTCGCTGCCACATATTCAGCTTCACAAGTCGAGAGAGTAACAATTGATTGTTTCTTTGAACTCCAAGAAATAACACAATCACCCAAGAAAAAACACAAAACCAGATGTGCTTTTTCTATCATCAACATCTCCCGCATAATCACTATCACAATATCCCACAAGATTAAAATTATCGGAAGAAGAATAAAATAGCCCAAGGTCGATTGTACCTTTTAGGTAGCGAAGAATTCTTTTAGCGACCTTCAAGTGAGTGGAGGTAGGAGCTTCCATGAATCGACTTACTACTCCAACTGCAAAGACTATATCTGGTCTCGTACATGTCAAGTACCTCAGACTTCCTACGAGACTTTTGAACAAAGTGGAATCCACTTCTTCTCCATCATCAAATTTTGACAATTTTGTTCCACTTTCCATTGGGGTGTTCACAGGGTTGCAATCAAACATGTTGAACTTCTTCAAAATCTCCTTTGTATAGCTTTCTTGAGATATGAAGATGCCTTCCTCCATTTGCTTGACTTCTAGGCCCAAGTAATATGACATGAGCCCTATGTCTGTCATGTCAAACTCAAGGGACATAGCTTTCTTGAAAGTTTCAAATAAAACTGGGTTGTTACCCGTTAGAATGAGATCATCAACATAAAGACAAACAAGCAGAATATCTCCATTAGTATGAACTTTAATATAAAGAGCATATTCATGGAGACAACGAGTAAACCCATTGTCTTGAAAGTATTTGTCAATGCGACTATTCCAAGCTCGTGGAGCTTGCTTCAACCCATATAAGGCTTTCTTCAACCTCAACACCTTATCTTCATGATTTTTAATCACAAAACCCAATGGTTGCTCAACATAGACTTCTTCTTCAAGATATCCATTCAAGAATGCCGATTTGACATCTAGTTGATGGATCTTTCACTTCATTTGCGCCGCTAAAGAGATCAATAGACGGATTGTCTCCATGCGGGCAACAGGCGCATAAACTTCTTCATAGTCGATGCCATGCCTTTGTTTGTAGCCTTTAGCCACAAGTCTTGCCTTGTATCTTTCTACTTCTCTATGGGCATTTTTCTTCATCTTGTATACCCATTTGACTCCAATTGCTCGATGGTCCTTTGGAAGAGTTGTCAACTCCCAAGTGTTGTTCTTCTCTATTGATTGGATCTCTTCCTCCATGGCTTTTCTCCACCTTTTGTCAGTAACAACTTCATCAAAATTCATTGGTTCACTATCAGCAAAAAGACAACACAAAAAATCAAAATTAGTAATTTCTTCTGTGTCATCATAGAGTTCTTGAATGTTCCTCATCCTATGTGGTCTTTCACTTGAACTCTCTTGAGAAGATGGAGATGCAATATTTGCTGGTGAAGGAGGCGGGGTTGAATCCTGTGCCATGGTCTGCTGATCTTCTTCATCTCCGAAGTATGGAAGAAAATCATATGTTTTTTCTTCTGGAGCCTCCCAATTCCATGATGCTTCTTCATCAAATTCAACATCACGACTCACCACCACCTTGTTATTGCTTGGATTGTACAATTTGTAGCCTTTTGAACTTGCGTCATAGCCAACAAACACATACTTGACACTCCGATCGTCAAGTTTAGCTCTCCCTTGATGTGGAAATAAATCTTGGCAGCAGTTAATTTTGCAGCCATACTTGTTGAAATTACTAGCCACAAATGTGAAAATTGGTAGCCACCAATGTGAAAGTTGGTAGCCACATTTGTGGAAGTAGGTAGTCAAAGTTTGGTATTAGTTTGGTAGAGTTAGGCAGCCAATTTTTTTGTTGAAATTGGCTATCACATTATGTCATTAATGATGTAAACAAGTGTTCAAAAAACTCTATAAATAGAGTAGTAATTGAACACTTGAAGACACACCAAAATAGAGAAGCAATAGAGAGTAGAGAGAGTAATCCACAAACTACTTCTTAGTTTGTGAGAAAATAGTGTGCAAATAATATTATTGTGAGTTGTAAGAAATAAAAGAGTGTTGAGTAGTAGTCTTTTGACACTACCAAGTTTTTCATCAATATTATTGTATTACTTATTCGGGTATCATATTTACCCATTTTAAAATTTGGTGTCGTTGTTACTCTCTTCCTATTGCTATTTAGTTTGGACATTATCCTGGGTGTGATTATCATTTTGTCCAACAACGTGGTATCAGAGCCATGACAAATAATAGTCCGTTGTCCTTTCAATACCCCCGTCTCACAAGAGAAAATTATGAAAAATGGTGTCTACGAATGAAAGCTATTCTTGGCTCTCAAGATGTTTGGGATATTGTAGACAAAGGGTATACAAAATCCGCAAATGAGGAAACTTTGCCCTCAAATGAAAAGGAGGTCTTGTTAAAGACAAGAAAGAAAGATCAACAGGCCCTCACTCTTATCTATCAATGTTTGGATGATGGCATGTTTGAGAAGGTGGCTGATGCAACCACCTCAAAAGAGGCGTGGGAGATTTTACAAAATTCTCTCCAAGGAGTTGATAAAGTAAAGAAGATAAAACTTCAAACTCTAAGGACTGAGTTTGAAGTTTTAAAAATGAAAGAATCCGAATCCATTTCGGATTTCTGCTCAAGATTGATTGCTGTTGTAAATCAACTAAGAAGATACGGAGAGAAAGTAGATGATGTGCGTGTGGTAGAAAAGATCCTTCGTTCTTTAACACCTAAATTTGATTATGTGGTGTGTGCTATTGAGGAGTCTAAAGATCTAGACTCTATGACGGTAGAACAATTGGAAGGTTCTTTACTAGCCCATGAAGAGAAAATGAAAAGGAGAAAAGAAGAGTCACTAGAGCAGCTTCTTAAAACTCATGCATCCTTCAAAGGATTTGAAGGTGAGAAAAGTTACAAAGGAAATGGAAAATGGAGAGGCCGTGGAGGCCGTGGAGGTCGTGGAAGAGGAAGAAGTTACACCAATTATTTCAACAATGAAGATAAAGGTCACCAGTCAATCAGAGGTCGTGGTCGTGGTCAACGAGGAGGCAGAGGACGTGGAGCCTATCAAGGTACAAATGAAATCAGGTATGACAAATCTAAAATTGAGTGTTATAACTGTCATAAAATGGGACATTACTCTTGGGAATGTCATAGTAATGTTGAAGAGAAAGTTAATCTTGTTGACAACAACAAAGATGAAGATGAGTCAACACTTTTATTAACACTCAAAGAAGAAGATAAAGATGATTGCAACTCATGGTATCTTGACAATGGAGCAAGCAATCATATGTGTGGCCAGAAAGATAAATTTGTGGAGATAAAGAAGACCGTGAAAGGTAATGTGTCTTTTGGCGATACCTCGAAGATCCAAATTGAAGGGATATGTACGATTCTGATATCCTGTAAAGATGGTGGTCATAAATTGATTACCAATGTTTATTATGTGCCAAAATTGAAAAGTAATATTTTGAGTTTGGGTCAACTTCTTGAAAAAGGATATGATATTCATATGAAAAATATGCATCTTTGGCTAAGAGATTCAAGTAACAACTTAATTGCTGCCAAGATTTATTTCCTCAAAGATAACAATGAAAAATGCCCTAGTATAGTTTTGGAACTTTTTGGTATAAAAATTTGACTAACCCAGCTATAACATCCCAACCCGCTATAGCAACCCACCTGCTAAAACAGAAATTAATTTATCCTGCTATAGCGGTGTGACACTCACTATAGCGGCTTGCACGTAGGACAGAACTCAGAAATTCTCCCCATAGCCCTCATTTCGCAACGCACATTCAAATCTTGACATTTTATACTAATCTCTTCACACCAAGTCTGATATTTGGAGTTTCGTTCATCCGAATTTAATTCCAAAAGACCCTATGAATTCCTTAATGTCTTAACTAGAAAAGATGATCCAAGCTTACACATTATCCTCAATTCCTTGCCAAATTGCCCTTAGACTCCACCTTTGCAAAGATTTCATCTGAGTTTGGCCTAGCCTAAAATTTACAAGTTATTACTCAAGAAAATTCCTGACCCAAATCTTTCACCATTGGTTAACTTAAAATGACCGGAATGAGTTGTTGCAAAAAAATCTTGAATTTGGATCCCAACATTATGGGGTAATTAACTAGTTTGAACTTATCGTTGTTGTTATGCACTTTTTGAATAGGAACTCATTTTTTGAAATCAAAATCCTTGGATTTCATACTTTGATGGGTCAGTGAGATTCTTTTGAAAAATTATGATGAACAAATATCTATAATCTGTTTGATCGTATAACCTATAACAATAAAATCGAAAAGAGTATACAACATGATGATTTTTCTATTGTACTGATATTTTATATTATAATAATATCAGTTAGCCTATATTTGTATCAATATGATTTTCATTACTAATGAAAAAATTCATTTAGAGAATATAAAGGACTGGTGATCTCCTTATATGGATTTGTATTAGCCTCCCACCAGAGTTAGCTTTTGGGATTGAATTAGACTCATATGTCATATCTTTACATGGTATCAGAGCCAACTCCATCCCAGTTTGGGCTCCCGGCAGGACCGTCTCAACAAGTTTTGGGGCCTAAAGCCTAATTTTATAAAGAGGTCCTATTATTTTTAGTTGACAAATATAAATTGAATAATTATAACATAGTTAGTGTAATCTACAAATGAGGTATGGAGAGAAATGATCTATGTAGACATTATGAAGTAAGAATGCAAAAAATGTAAATTTTCAATGAAAATTATGTAATATAAAGTTCAAATAATTAAACATGACTCAAAATTTTTAAAAGTACGATGATACTGAAATAGTATTGCGATGAATTTGATAAGTTAACAAATAATATTAAAGTAGTGTTGATTAGTTTTAGTGCTTTAAATTTGAATAAGACGCCAAAAACAAATTTTTTCTTTTTATAAATACACAACAATAGATTTTACATCATGCAAAATGTTTGAACATTTGAAAGACTTTACAATTTCAATAATGAAAGAAAAAAAATAGTGAAAGGAGAATAAAAAGAAGCAAGTATAAGAACACAATATTGTTGGTTCATAATAATTGTCAGAATGTAAATGAGCTAGACAATAAAATATATAGCCACGTGCGAAACTAGGAATGATACTACAATTAACTAGCCACATAAGAATTTAGAAAAAAATATTACAATCAACTAATTAAACAATATTCAATTTCTCAATTATATTTTCTATACAATTTATTTTCCTTCAAATTTATCAATACATGAAATTTTTGTTAACCGTATATATACATCTTTGAGAGAAAATGGAGGACCCAAAACATTTAGAGCCCCAAGCAGATTGCTTTAGTGGACTTATGGTTGAGACGATCCTGACTCTCAATCCACGCTCCAATTAGGCCTGGTGAGAGTTGGAGTGATAGAGTAGGTCAAAGTCCCACATTAATTAGAGAATGGACTGATGCTCTCCTTATATGAACTTAATTAACTAACCTCCTCCCCACGGTTGAGTTAATTAAGCCCAAATATTATATCTTTACATCTACAAATATGAAGGTCCCTTTATTACACTATATATATACTCTAATATATATAATTTCTTTATATTATTTTTTCTCAAATATCTCATTTAAAGGTATAGGGGCAATAATGTCATTTGGAGACACTTGGGCACCATCGATGAAGCCATAGAGATGAAACCTAACGTAGTATTTTGATGAAACATGCCATGCCATGCAATATCCAAACATTGCCTATACTTATAGGGACCCTAATGTAGCTTAATATTCCCCTTTAACACGTGTCAACATCTCAAACAATCTACCAAATATGACCACATAATACTAATATTTTGTTTGCCATATGACATTAGTTATTCACTGTGTCACATACATTTTCCAACTCCAGTCAACTCACATTCCCACTACTCAATTGAACAAATCACAAAAGAGAAAAAAAAAAAAAAACCAATGAAGGTACAAATTTTTCAAAATTTAATTATAGTGTATTCTTTCTTCTTTTCTTATATCCATTTTTCTATTAGACTACTACTTATAATAATAATAATAATAACTTATATATGTTGCACTTTTTTTCTTATGTTGTTTTGGTTTTAGATCTTCAATTGGGTGCATCGCAAATTTCATCAAAAAGGTGATGCTATATTATCTACGAATTTCATCGTTAATTTATAGTTAACAACATATTCTGTTGTTCATGACCTACAGAATTTATCTGTCACTAATTCATGTGTTTTATATTTGTCAGATGGGAAGAAAGATATTGATGAACTAAAGATTAGCAATGAAATTATTGGTCATCATGACACACAAATTCTTCTTCAAGATGCCTCATTTGCACATATGTTAGACATTTGGAATGGAGGTTTACTTACAATTGGTACATTTGGATTTGATCCACTCATGAAAAATGTTCAAGATCAACAAAGTGTCATAGACATTGAATCTCTAGAGGATGAAGAAGAAATATTAGAAGAAGAAGAAGAAGAAGAAGAATATTATTCAGTGGAAAATGAAATTCAAGAATGTGAAATTCCATTTAATGATCATGAGGGAATTAATGAAGAATTGTACCCTTTAATATATGCAAATATTGGAGATGAAATGATTTATAATGAGGATATTATTGAGTCAAACAACAACTCATTTACTGATCAGACCAATACTAAGATGATGAAAAAAGAAAGGATCACTCTAGCAGATTTGTTCTCTGCTGATTCTGATCATCATCACCATAAGGCGAAGCGTCGTTCTGCACGCAAAGTTACTGAGTCAGAAATTTTCACTAAGAAGTCTAATTCATCTCCACAAGTCAAAAATGGACTTTCTTTCGCCAAAAAGCTCATTCCACGTGTCAAGGACGAGCCTCACCCAATCCAAAAGCTACAAAAAGTGAGTCTAACAATGTTATTTTAATTTATTTATTTTTTATGATTTTGGTGTTCGGTGTCACCTCCCATCAACAACAGGCGGCAGGTAACTCTGTCCATTAATACTAGGACAAATGAGAAGAATCACCTCGTGTGTTTTTTATCTCCCGCTAAGTTTTAACATGAGACCTCATTATTCTCAATTACTTTATCGACTAACTCATGCCTTTAAAGTAGATTTAACTTTCTTCTATCAGAAGTATAAAATAAATTTTACGAACACTAAGTTTAACTATACATATTGTGAAATAAATATTATTAACACATTCATTTGTATGCAAGTTAAAATTCAAAGGTAATTAATTACATGTGAATCATTCTTTTACGTGCATGCAATGCAGGGTCGGAGTCACAATGCAAGTTTAATTCAATATATGTAAATAATTTATTTTAAAATAATTATGATTCAAAATTCATAAATAAAAATTCTGACTCCGTTACTGTCTAATCGCAATAAATTAAATGTTTTGTAGTTGATGACGAAAGTGTTGAAAAGGAAGGTTCATCCAGATATTGAAAACAAATTGGCCAAAAACAACAATCAAGTGAAAGCAGGTAGCATGCTTGGTCTTTCATGTGTTAAACACGTCAGGGTTGAATCATCTGTTTCCCTTCTCCTAACTGATCAAGGTACGCACGTATACTCTATCCTTTTCAGATTCTACGTATGAAATTATATTAAATATATTATTATTATTGTAAAAATATTGAATGGTTTGGTTTGGAATATCAAATAGTTTCCGGATAAATTGTAAAATTATTTTTATCCTATGTTTAATATAATTTTGGATTCCGAAATTCATAATTACTATTCTCAAGATAAAATAACTTAAGGGATAAGGCAGAAGTATCCCTAGACTATGACCGAGATTTCAACGACACACCTTAACTAAACTAAGATCTTATTATCTCCTGTACTTTTTTTTTTTAAATTTTGTACACCTTTTGTCTTATGTGGCACACTCCATGACAAATGGGTTTGGGGGTAATAGGATCTAAGTTTAATTAAGGTGTCTCTGAAATTTCAGTCATAATCTAGAGGAATACTTATATATTTTTCCAATAATTTAATGACAAATTATGTCCTTTCCAAACGCTTTTCTCCCAAAGTTTACTGAATAATAAAATTTATATTCGTTAGGTTATATCATCATTATTTTGATCTGATTCAATTATTATAATCTCAAAATAATTTATTTTGAAATTAAATAATCTTTTCGAAACTAAATAATCTTTTGCTACTAAATTTCAACGTAGGACGACATGGTCAAACTGATAATACATAAAGTCATTCATTTTTCGCTGTA
The DNA here is from genome assembly GCA_016801875.1 of Solanum sitiens. Taxonomy (NCBI): domain Eukaryota; kingdom Viridiplantae; phylum Streptophyta; class Magnoliopsida; order Solanales; family Solanaceae; genus Solanum; species Solanum sitiens. The sequence goes on along the minus strand of JABWTJ010000017.1, from coordinate 1,349,617 downwards.
AATCCTCCTTTCTTGTTTTCTTCTATCTGTTTATTGGAATCTTTTTTATTTCGATAGTACATGTTTCCCCTATTTATGTAGTGCTAGACCAAAGGTTAAAAATAGAGTTAGGCCCAAAATCGATTTGACATGATATTAAAGCGATGTGCGTCCTAGGAAATCGAATAGTTGCATGAGGTGAAAATTACAATTCATGTCCATGAATATGCACGCATTGGATCAAATAATGGAACCCTGAATAAAGAATGTCTAGCTTTACGCGTGAGGGGATTATGAATGGAATGTCCCACATTTGTGAATGATATGGAATTTTGAGGTTCTTTGAGTAATCCTTTTTATTTGAGCTAATTTTTGAGTTATGAATTATGTTGAAAATCAAATTTATCAAATAACATACAAAGTGTTTTCACTCGGTGTTCGATATTTTTATTTGAGTTAGATTATATCTGAATCGTGGGTTGCTTAATCCATTTTGGGGACAACAATCCTGATAAAAAAAATTTCATATCCAAAATTCAAATCCTAAAACACTAAAACCTGAATATTAAAAGAACCTCTATCATGTCATTATGATCCAAGTTGAGTCAAATATGATATGAAGTATGTTTGGTAAGATCAAAATATCTTTGTAAAAAATGTTTTTTTAGTGGAGTAACAAATAAGTACTTATGGGTCCTTGTTTAGAATTTTATAGGTGTTAGTAATGTAAAATTTTACAAAGTTTATTTTATTTTATTTTAATCTTGCATTAAATAATATATAAATGAACCAAAAATTAAACAAAATAGTTAACGTGCTAAGTTCTATACATGACAAATAAAAATGCTACTAAATATGATACTAATTGTATTAATTTACTACATTAAACAATTAATTTCCTAACCTGTAACCCCTTAATTCTTTGTCTAAGCCTTATTTTAGGCTAGAAAGCTAGGTCTATGATATATAAAAAGATCAATTAGACACTAATTTTATGGTTATTTAATAGAACTTGAGTATTATTACGTGGCTGAGCTACGACTTCGAGCTCGAGGTTGATTGGTGTCAGACTGAAAATCGTTGTGAGTGCACTTTAGCTAGAAAGTGAGCTATTAGCGGGGATAAAAAGGTTTCTCGTCTTCTTTGTAGACAATTCTTCTCTCATGAGTTATTTTTCGGGATTGATATAGCCTCGAGATCCATTTTTTTACATGATATCAGACTCATCTCATTTATTGTTTCTGACGTTGGGACACCCATCTTATCTAGTCCACACTTAAACTGTCCACTCATGGGTGATGTGCCGGTATTGACACTACAACAAAAATAACTTTTAGCGACATTAAATATTGACACTAATAAAGAGTGCTAAAGTCTTTACCAGCATTAGTTAAGTGCCATTAGAACCAATGTCGCTAAAGGCTTTAGGGACATATACAAAGAGTGACAATTGCCGCTAAAAATACATATTTAGCGGTAATTAAAAATTAAATACCGCTAATTGTCATTTTTATTGTAGTGTGGAGTCCTACATTAGTGGGATTAGAGGTTTTCAGTCTTCTTATATGATTTTGAGCAATTTTCCCCTCATAACTTAATTTTGGAATTGCATTAGATTCAAGATTCATTTCGGTTTCAAAGTCAGATTAATCCAATTCATTATATCTATGTTGGACCCTCATCTTAAATTGTCTATGCTCTAGAAATGTGCAGTCCTCAATGTGTGTGGGTGTTGGAGTCCCACATCAATAGGGTCCTTGGTCCCCTTAAATGGTCTTCGATATTTTTTCTCTTATGAGCTAATTTTTAGAATTAAGTTAAATTCCAGATTCATTTCTTTAACCTCCAAATGCTATTCGATTTCCAATATTATTATCAATCTTTAATAAATGACTTTTTTTTCTCTAACATATTGTTTTCCATTCTCCAGCCAAACTTAGGAAAACATTTTACAGAATAATTTTTGAAAATATTATGTCATATCATATAATACTGAATTTTGTCAGTAGTCTTTTAGTAGGAATCTTTATTATCCTTATCTAAGAGGAAAAGTCAAATATATCTATAGTACAAAAGAAATATAAGGAGCTATGACGTAACTGATAAAATTATTGTTATGTAGAATGTCACAAGTTCGAATTTTAAAAATAATCTCGTAGAAATGCCGAGTAAAATTGCGTACAACAAACTCTTATGGACAAGCCCTTCCCCATACTCACGCATAACGAAAACTTAGTACACCAAACACATTTGTAATGATTATATATCTCTAGTTGCAATGATATATTTTTCCTTTTTTTTTTCTTCTCATTTTTGCAGATCTCACGGCTTAAGCTGACCTATTCCAGTTCAATTACTTGCTTCCATTGGCTTGGGGATGAAATCATGAATGAATTAATAATGTTTGTAAAATTATTGTTTTAATTGTTTGTAAAATTTTCAATATTGTGAACAGCTAGATCATGTGATCCTGTTATGTGTCATGGCTTTTGGCCTTTGTCGTGTGTGACAAAAAGGTTTTAATATTGATGTTGAATTTAGGGTTTGATTTGGACTGATTGTTTATTATTTGGAACTACTTTAAGTGTTTTCTTCTAGCTAATAATTAATCAGCAGTGATTATTATGCACTTTATAAAGAAAAGAGAAAGCTTAGCTACTTAATTAATTAAGAAACAAGCACATCATCAAATTGAATGATTCTTATCCAAATTACAAATGACAATATCAATTTGTATTATTTAATTCAAGTGATGATTGATGTTTGGACCATAGGCCAAGTAATGAAAGATATATTGGATAACAACTATTACTTGGCTTGTAGTCCAAACATTACTAATATTTGTCTCTAATCGAAAAATTTTAGTTATCTTCCTCTCTTCGCTCTATAACTGAATAAAAGGAGTATGACGAAAAACCAACCTTTGGATTAAAGAAACAAACCAGCATGTTTAGAAATGAGACGTCAGTTACGAGTTTTATGTTGAACAAAGTAAGATAAGAAAGAGGCATGGAAGAGGTATACTTAGCGTGAAGTATCCGTTGAGAGTTCTATTTTTCATATAGATCAACGGGTATATAGATTTCCGTGTGAGATTTCTTTTGTCATTCTCTTTTTACTCAACTTCTACTCATCAACTTGACAAAGAAGTCTCGCCTTGTGTATTAAAGTTTCATAAGGTTTAAACGTTTTTTTTTTTCTATCTCAATTTGTGTGAGTCGCTTTTCTTTTAGTTAATTACAAAAAGAATGAGACATTTATGTATTTTTAAATAATTTAACTTGAAAATATTAATTTCACTAATAATGAAATGATTTGTAGCTACACAAATATTTCTGATTTATCCTAGACCACAACATTAAAAAATTTCATATCATCTAACTACTAACATTATTCAAGACCCACTCATTAGCAACTTTAGTCTACTTTGTCTCCCTTACTCAAGGCCCCCTCCAATTGAGCATCTTAAGTCCTGAAAATAGTTTTAAATGTTTAGCTCGTGAATGAATATTGTTTTAGCCGGAGAGAAGAAAATATTTTTAGAAAATTAATTTTTGATTTGGATACCATTCCCGATAATCAATATACCATCCGATCCCGACACTCAAACTAGAACATGACCTGACGACCAATTCAAAATCTGACCCTAAGATCTAACATATGACCTAACTCTAACTTTCGATCGGAGACACAATATTTGAATTGAATTGATCAGAATTTGATCTCGGCATTTGACCCAAGACTTGATCCCAACAACGACACCTTGAAAATATTTCTCAAAACAAACGTTCAAATTTTTTTTTTTTGGGGTGGGTGGGTGGGTGGGGGTGATGGGGAGCTAGAAAAAAGAGAAAAATCCACGACAGTCCAGAAGAAGGTTTTCTCCCCTAGATTCAGGAAGCGTGAGACTCACATATGAGATCGCCTAGCAGCCAGCCAACCACTTGAGTATGTTCTACACTCAATAAAAAAAGAGCAAATACAGTATCAATACATAAAATTAATTGTGAAATTGATAGGATCATCAACCAGCGGTAATTATACGAAATATAAACAAACACTAAAACTTACTAAAACATGACAACACTCTTACATAACTCAAGTCAAAACACATAAACATAACTCTCAGTCTTCAGCCTGAATTTACAATCACAACAAATATATCGAAGAACTTTACAACAAATAAACATTTCACTAATGGAACCAATCATAGAAAACAGTCAACATGTACCAGACGTGCTACCCAAGAAAATCGATATAGAAACTATACCAGTCATGATATCCGAGCAACCTAATAGATATTTTGGACCAGACGTGGTATCCAAAGTCTATCGATAATCTGTACCAGACATAGTACATGAGCCAAGTGATAATATGTATCAGGGGTGGTATCTGAGTCAATCGAGAATCACATATCACATAATCACAACCACAATGAATATAACCCCATTTGTAAAACCACAAACAAATAAGACAAGTTCATTGCATGAGATTGACAACAAGATATCGTTTCACTTTCATCTCTTATAAACTTCCTAACCACATATTGTACAAGTAATACTAGCAAATAGTTAACAAACACTCATAACGTAATATGGAAAGTATTTCAATCATCAGCTACGATGATTCAAGCCTGAATGCTCTGCTAAACCTTAGTCATTCTATGTTATGAAGTTTCGTTTGTTCTTGGTCAACAATACAACACATAATCAGCCTAAAATAAGGTAAATAAGTCCAGATTATATCCTAATAATTTCAAACCCCAAGCTAGTCTCATGATCATTCCACCCAATCTAGAGTCTTCCCACCAATAATTCATCTAGAACTATCAATTTCATGATAATACTGGTGAATTGCGTTAATAAGATCATGAATAAACGACTTTTAATCAACACTCTAGCTTTCACATACCATAATCTTGGCTATACTAGATTTTACCTACCTTAGGTTAAGCCCAAACCCACCCCTAGAGTGAAAACTATTGATCTTAAGGCCTAAGAATCGCAATACCAAGTTAAGAGAATAATTTACTTATCGTTACGAATAATACTGATGCATTTTTCCCTAGGTCGCTGATGAGAGAAAAATATCATATTTATACTAAGTTGTTATTTAATTATAATACTAATATTTAATCTTTCTTTGCAGAAAATGTTGCAATATAATAAGAAAATATCAACTAAGTAGATATGTGGCAAAAGAAACACAAGTGTTGATTTACAAGGAATTATCCAACACAAATGGAGATATTAAAGAATTATGAAAGAGAGGAACGGAAGTTGAGAAAAAATGGAAAAGAAGAGTTGAAAAATATAGTAGCATGATAGCCACCAAAATGGAAAACAAGCATAAGACAAGTTAAATATTGGTATACATTTGACCCACCATTTTAATTTTGTCAAAATTATCAATTACAAAGTGGAAAAGAGAAAATGGTGATTTTCTTCTTCAAAGAATTGCTATAAATTGCACGAGAAATGAGTTGATATAACAGAGTAGAGAGGGTCCAAAACAAAACAATCCATATATTTCTTTAAGTTCTTGTACTACTTTTTTTAAGTATTTGATATTGAAAATTATTCTAGTTCCTTTTTTTAATTGAATAGTGGAATTATTCTTCTTGAATATTTCTTCTATTTTCTTATTTAATTGAGAAAAATATTTTCATTAGTAGTACTATTTCTATTATGGAGTAATTTTCTTTTGTGTTGGGAAATTGAGGGATCTTGATATTTCTATATTATAGTAGTTATTATATCTAAATTTTATGTGTGTGAACTTAAGCTATAGATTTCATTTTTGTTTATGTTATAGTTAAATGTTATTTTATTTATTAACATATATCCATTGATTTACTATGTATTAACATATTACTAATTTTGTAATCGAGAGAGGCAGAAGAAGTAATATTGTTAATTGGAGTATTGGTATATTGTTAATATTGTAGTGACATCTATCTATTTTATGTTATAATTAATCTACACTTATTTGTAATCGAAAGAGGCGAATAGTGTAATAATTTAGTTATAAGTTAATCGAAAGAGACTCACTTAGAAGAATATGTTTTAGTTCAACTACACATTTCTCGTTCTTAAATATTTCTATTTTGACAGTTAAAATTGTATAAACGAGAGGAGTGCATTTGATTGTTTAATTTCAGTAATAATATATAAATATAATCGTGAGAGGTAATTATACTTTATGAGAAATATAAATTTTGGAATAAATAATTTACTTTATATAGAAATACTGAGTGAAGTCAAGATCTCCAACACCTTTTAATATATTGTGAAAACTAAAGTATTTTCTCTACTTTTTGTATTATTAATTAATTGATTCACCATTTAACTATCTTGATTTTCTTAAATAGTAATTAAAACAAGAAACATTTGTAGAATAGAGTAACCAATCCTTGTGGGTTCGACATCTTTCTATACTATTATTTGACACACTGCGAGTTAAAAATATATACATTCAGTGACTCGTCAGTTGCCTCTGCACTTTCTCAAAATTAAGTAAAGATGAACGCTTTTGGAAAAAATTCTACATTATTAGCGACTTATTCTGACGTGGCGGTCAAATTTTACTATATTGACGTCGTCGTATCAGAACTGGCTGCTATAGCGAGAATGAATTCATCCATGTAGCTGTGCATGACTAAGACGAGATATAATCTCAAAAATCCTCCAAAATTACTCATTTCACAATGCACCTACAAATTTTGACGTTTCAGACCAATCCCTCATGCCAAATTTGATATCGAGAGTTTTATTCACCCGAATTCAATTACTTAAAGTCTCATGGACTCCTTAACGTGTCTTAGCTAAAAGGTAAACTAACTCTACTTAGATTTTCACCCAATCCTTTCTCTGAATTGTTCTGAACCCCATTTTGCGTAAATTTTGTCCAAGCTTAGCCTAGTATAAATTTTTTATCTCACTACTCTAGAAATTTTCTCACCCGATTTCTTTTACGATTATTTTATCTATAACAACAAAAAGGATCATTACATCAAATGCATTTTTATAAGGTGATCTTGTCACAACCCAAATATGGACGTGATGACACTCGTCTTATCCCACCAAGACAAGTCAGCCTAAAACTCAACTTTTACAATAAAATGCAAAAAATTTACTATCAACTTAAATTATACCCCAAAACCTGGTTGTCACGTGTACAAGACTCTAAAGTATACAATTGAATCAAAAGAAAATATAAGTCTCATATGACTTTGTTTCCAGAGTAGAACAAAATCATAAACAAGAGTAAGAAGGTCTGCTGAGATGACAAACAACTACTCACAAATCTCCAAGAAGCCTCGAAAAATAAGAGAATATATCAGTAAGTTCCGGGCTAGTAACCTACAAAAAAATTGTAGAAGCAAGGGGTGAGTACCAAACCACACGGTACTCAACAAGTAAACCTCTAAACACAAGCTAAGGGGATGAAATACGGGTACTCCTACCACCCCCAAATCGAACCTCCACAACTACAACCTGCATAAAAATCATCCCAACCTAACAACTCAAGGTTTACAGCGCACATCGTTCAACAAGAACACTTAAACAAATTACATATCCTCAACAACAACACTTTGACAAATTATATGTCCTCAATAACAACACTTTAACAAATTACATGTCCTCAACAACAATACTTTAACAAATTACATATCCTTAACAAAGATACTTTAACAAATTGCATATCCTCAATAACAAGCTCAGTATTCATCAATCACCAATTTCACAGAAAGACATTCACAAAATCAGCAAAACACAAATTCAAGTTCATTAATGATAAGTATGTGCAATGCAATGGAATGCAATGTCAAGTATAATGATGCATGTCTGACCTAGTGATACACACCCGCTGTCTCTCAGTCCGGGACCCATGGGGGACATATCTGTCCATGCATCTGTTGCGGCGCATGACACGACCCTCGATAATAGTAACTATCGCGGCGCACGATACGTCCCTCGAAATATAGTATCCATCGCGGCGCGCGATACGTCCCTCAAAATGGTACATCCTCTTTAAGTTTTCATTCTTTCTCAATGCACAAAGCACTTGTCACAATCATGTCTTAAAATAATGCAAATGGCATGTTCACACAAATAAAGAGGATATGACCATTTTCATAACACTGCACAATTCACAACAACATCAACAATGATTCAACAAGCCTTTTCAAACCATTCTTTATTATCAACATATCACACACAAGGAATTATTCACATTGCCTTTTATTACCCTTTGTTTTCATCATTAGAATTAATCAATGTGGACAAGTCAACTCATCACCAAGTCCCATTACTCCCAAACATATACCACAAGGAAATACACGCATTTCATACACTTAACAAGGGTTTAGAAATCCACTTGCCTTAGCCAATCGAATAATCACTATGGGACTTGAGCCTTTCCTTTCCGTTGAGCTTCCAAATAAATGCAATCTATCCAAGTATATATTCACAATAAGGTTTCGGAACTAACAACACGCACATTACTATAGGTTAAGCCTAGACTTAAAAAGATCGCCCAATCTATAATCAAGTTTTTAAATCTTGATACCAATTAACATGCCAATTCTTTATATCTCCTCGAATTTCAAGTCTAGGGTTAAGTCATAATTTCTCTAAAACTACAACCTTAATAGTTTTCATATTATATAATACACTTAATATTTAATTACCTATCTTAATATAACAAAACTTGAGATATAGTATAAGAACTATCAGAAGGTTTCAAAATTCAAGCCAATTACGTAAATTGGCTCCTAAACCACGCAGACCTTGTTAAATCCATAGACATTCTTTATGCAGAATGTCATATTTAAGTATTGAAACCATACACTTTCAATAATTGGACAAATCATTAACATTACTAACTCTTCATTATTAACGTGAACAAAATAAAATAATTCTACTAATAACAAGTAATAATCATAATTTCGCTCAACTCATTTATATACCTTCTTATTTGTTCCTTTCTCTACAGTTTATTACAAAATCAATTCTCTAATATAGATATTATTAATCCTCCTCACTGACCCATTACTCTAGATTCATAAATCAACTCTAACCTGACATTTTTTTTATGAATTATATAATATAAATTGCTAGTACTTTCATTCCTTACCCACACAAAATAACGTAATGTTGGTTTATTTCATACATGATCATCCATATGGTGAACAAAATAAGATAAAAGTAGAGTTTACCTGGAAGTTTTTGTTTACCCCAATAGCGTGAGACAATAGGTTTGGTCAGGTTTCTTTTCCTCTCTTTGAATAATAATAATAACGAATTAACAGAGTTAAATTTCACTTAACATATTTCAAAATATATGGGCCAAGTGGTATAGGGTATTTATAAACTTAGCCATTAACCACCCATTAAGTTGATTATCTAGAATTATCTATCAATTAAATTGTCATAGTTATCGAATAGTTTAAAATTTCAAAATCACTTCCCTAACTGATCAAAAGTGATTCGAAAAAACTATCGAGAGAGGTAAAGATGAAAATTACAAAAATGACCTTTCAGGTCATAACATTATCCACCACTAAAACCCATGTTTGTCATCGAACATAAAGAAGAAAAAAGGAAGAATAGCCGACGTTACCAAACACCTAAGGTATGATCTTCTACAGTCTGTGTTCATCTCTCCAAGTTACCTCTTTCTTAAGGTCATTCCATCAAGATCAACTACTAAGAACTGAACTTTCAAATTAAATTTTTTAAAATATCTACAAATCAGGAGTGATTATCAAGCATCAGACCAACCCATGAACTCAATCTAAGTGAAACCCATTGGACCATAACACAACCATCATGACGAGTATTTTCTCGCATAACCATAATAACATTCTTAATCGATATCAGCTACATCCAGAAGTGAACCTGAACCAACCATCAAACACTCATAATGCACAAACCATCACAGATCTTGTCAAAATTCTCTGCTCAAAACATCATCTTTTCCCGAGCTTAAGTTATTGAAATTTGACCTTTAGGCATCATATATTCATCAAGGGGGAATCAAACTTATCTAACCCAAAGAAGAACAAAATAAAGTAAACATACAACAAACGATACACTCCAAAATTCAAAATCTCTAACAACACTTTCAGATAACTGTAAACATTTCATGGAAGCTCTTCCATAAGTTTTCATAAACAAGGTTGTGTAGGTAAGTGGTATACTTACCAAGTTTGCCTAAAGAACCTACCCTATCAAGAGGACATAAGAGGATTGGTCCATCCGATCCACCACTAGAGATACACCCATAGAAGTGAAACACATACGTGAATCATTCTAAAATCATGTCCAGAACGAAGAAAGTATTCACATAAGAATATATAGAAGAAAGCTCGAATAACACAAGATACTCTTTCCATAGTGTCCATATCAATAAAATTCCAGTCATCTGACTCAATCTCTCTATTTTTAGCCACCCATAACCAGTCAATTTGATCTCCATCACAATATTACAAATACTCAATTCATCAACTCCCACATACTTCTCACAGTATTCCACTGAAGCTAACACTCTAAATACCAACAACATCATAACTACACTATCAAAGTCTTTCTTGTGAATCCATTGTCACCTCTAAAAATGACTCTAAGTCACACCCAAGACTGATAGCACTAATTTCAAATCTAAAGTACTTTTCCATAGAGGTACGATAATTGAATCACACTAAATATCAACTTCACGCAAACTTTCAAATACTATTTCGCAACTACCATTCATACCATCATGTACCTCTCTCATGCCAAAACTCAAAGAAATTCTTGGTCACCCCAATAATTTTGTATAGTATAAGCTCAAGATTCCTACTCACCATCAAATACCTATGTAACACATCATAACAGTCTATTTTATAAAAAAAAATAGTAGTTTTAATCTCCTCAAAATTCTCGATAACCCTGTATAATTATAGGTCTATACTGTCGCATATCCATAAAAAGTCATCTACCACTAAATAATTTAGCCCCACATAACAACACATAAGCTTACAGATCTCACATTTTTTTCACCCAAATCAAAAATCCAATATTCATAAAAATTGTTTAAATTCCTAGTTGAGTCCATACTGAACCAATTCACATCCATAGTCATATTATAACTTTTATATATGAAAACCCTTACATCCTTTAACTTCAAACCAAGAGTCTATATTACAGGTCTTATTCCTTCACATCTCTTAAATTCTTTCCATGACGCAAATTTTATACCTTAAACTCTTCAATACACCAGATTTTTGTTCTTTCACTGACTTGCTTATCAATCTTATCATTTGACCCATAACCCATGATATTTTTACCTTATTCTTTAAATCAATTAAAATTTTTATTTTTTTTACGTGAAACCCCATTTAAGTATAATAATCAAAAGTAACCAAATTTACTACTAAAATTATTTTTAAGTCCTTCCAAATAATTCACACTCAATGTGATAAATCATTTCTTACCTTATAAATCCATATCTTGACTAAACACACTACCACAAACCTTCACAATGAAAATCTTGAATTTTTTTGAATTTAACTGTGTAACCCAATCCCTTCATCTATCAACATAGCTCATACCTTGAAGATTTTTAAGAAATCACGTATCTTAGCTTATCATTGATCGCCTCTCCATCAATCTTAGCATATCTTTTGCTAAAAACCTCTACCATACTCATTATCAAACTCAAAATCACAAATGAACTAATCATCATACTTGAGTTTAACGTCCTTACACTTATTTCTCAAGTTTTATCCAGTAGTTTTTAACCAATTTGATGATCATGTGACAATATATATATTACCATAATCAAAGAAAAATGGGTGAAGTCACGTATCTCTAAATCCAATTCTCAACTCCTCTGAAAATATTCTTACTCTCACCTCTTTCGAATACACTATACCCCACTAATTTATTATTATCTTTCATTATACTTCTAGCTCTTTTAGATTCTATTCGAGCATTGTTTCAATGCCTCCCACAACTTTCCTTGCAATCACGCTATTCACCAATAATTTTCAAAAGACTAACATAATTTCATACGCGCTTCCTTGCCAAAATTCTCAATTTCTTTCACAGAAGAATACTCATCCAAACTTCAGTTACCTATAAGTTTGTCATCCTAATATGATCCATTTCCAAGGAGCTTACGATGAAATACTACTCATTTAAAATCCTCGAGATACACTTCGCAACCTAAACACATCAATACAGTACTAATAATCCACCACTAAAATTTTCCGTACAATATAATGCCTAATTCATTCTTCTGTAGTAACAACTAGTTGATTTCTTAAAGGGGAATGCAACATTGAATCTCATTATATGAGAATTTGATATAACTTATGACTCTTTAAGTACTTAGTATTTACAATTGACAATCGACATATCATTTTTTCCATATACCCCTAGTATCCCATCGTGAAAGTCTATTAAATCCACCACTAGAACTCAACGTACTTATCAAAACGATTGTACTCAAATAATTATTTTTTTCCATTAAGTGACTACATTATGCTATCAAATCTTTTTGGTCTCTCATCTAAAGGGATATTTATTCTTTCGTAGATTAGATCGATAACAGAAGTAACACACTCCATAACTTTAATCAAGTAGGCATCGATACCATTGTAGTAGTTGTGTATGACCTTCTTTAATATACACACAATCTATAAAGTTGTAGTAGAGATTTTGTCCTCGGTTAATATAATATCATACTCATACACTAAATAAGACATACATATAAAGCTTTATTAATTGTATTTCCTAAAGTTACATATCCATTATCTAGCAGTTCTTGTAATCATTCCACTTCCAATTGTTAAACCACTCAAAATATCATATATATACCACACAAATACTATTCACTTTACTAGGGTAACTAACCTTACAACACTCCTTCAAATTACTGAAAATTTTGGATCTAATAACATTGTCTTTTCATGAGTTTATTACTTTCACATTAGTATTAGGTCTAACATTCAAACCATACACGACACACCAACTACTCAACTAAAAAAAATTATGCACGAAATATCACTATAAATGAGACAGTAGATAGAGTAAATCGATAAGAATTAAACTGGACCAAGGACGCATGATAGAGATTCAAGAAGCGAAGATTTTTCCTAAAATCCACAATAGTCTCTCGAAGATAAGTACAGATGTCTCCGTACCGATCCTCGAGACTCTACTTAGACTCGACTTGTACACACGTGAGACCTATGAGCATGGGGCTCTGATACCATTTTGTCACAACCCAAAAATGGACGTGATGACACTCGTCTTATCCCACCAAGACAAGTCAGCCTAAAACTCAACTATTATAATAAAATGCGGAAAATTTACTATCAACTTAAATTATACCCCAAAACCTGGTTGTCACGTGTACAAGACTCTAAAGTATACAATTGAATCAAAAGAAAATATAAGTCTCATATGACTTTGTTTCCAGAATAGAACAAAATCATAAACAAGAGTACGAAGGTCTGCTGAGATGACAAACAACTACCTCACAAATCTCCAAGAAGCCTCGAAAAATAAGAGAATATATCAGTAAGTTCCGGGCTAGTAACCTACAAAAAAATTGTAGAAGCAAGGGGTGAGTACCAAACCACACGGTACTCAACAAGTAAACCTCTAAACACAAGCTAAGGGGATGAAATACGGGTACTCCTACCACCACCAAACCGTACCTCCACAACTACAACCTGCATAAAAATCATCCCAACCTAACAACTCAAGGTTTACAGCGCACATCGTTCAACAAGAACACTTAAACAAATTACATATCCTCAACAACAACACTTTGACAAATTATATGTCCTCAATAACAACACTTTAACAAATTACATGTCCTCAACAACAATACTTTAACAAATTACATATCCTTAACAAAGATACTTTAACAAATTGCATATCCTCAATAACAAGCTCAGTATTCATCAATCACCAATTTCACAGAAAGACATTCACAAAATCAGCAAAACACAAATTCAAGTTCATTAATGATAAGTATGTGCAATGCAATGGAATGCAATGTCAAGTATAATGATGCATGTCTGACCTAGTGATACACACTCGCTGTCTCTCAGTCCGGGACCCATGGGGGACATATCTGTCCATGCATCTATCGCGGCGCACGACACGACCCTCGATAATAGTAACCATCGCGTCGCGCGATACGTTCCTCAAAATATAGTATCCATCGCGGCGCTGTAACGACCCTTTTAGACGTTTTATGAATTTTAATAATTTTTCTTTTATTAACTTTTTAGTAGCTTTTATAAATAATTTATGAATTATAAGAATGAGTGATAAATTTTCAAATTTAATAAAGGATTATTTTGTTGCTAACAATAATGGGAAAAAAAAGAACATAATAAAAATAAATAAATGAATAAAAGAAATAAGGGTCAAAAGCCCTAATGTTGAAGCTTAAAGTGGCTGCTACAGGAAAAAAAGAAGAAGAAAAGAACGAACTGAAAGAGGAAAAAAATACGCAGAGGAGAAAAACAAACAAAGATTAACAAGAACAACGATGGATGTAAAACCTAAAGTCTCTTTACGGCAAATAGTTTCAGGTACAAGCTTATCCAAATTCTCAATTCTATATCCAATTTCTTGGGAATGATGGATACCATTACATTATTACGGCATATTATAATTATATAATATAATTAGTAATTAATATTGGTCAAATTCAAATGAAAACTGGCGTGATATGGATTGATGGCTGAAAGTAGGCAATGATTAATTAATAGTATCTTGACAATTAGATTAATATTAGAAAAGATTTCAAATTGGAAATCTAAATTGTTGTAACATGGAAATTTTATGGTATATCTAATTAGTTATTAGGATGAGGATTTAATCATTAGGTAATGATTGCAATTATATATAGGATTGGATTATTGCACAGTAGTTTGAATGTAGTTTCAATTTCGTATATAAGTTCTCATTCGGCTCTCGATATAGTTTGTTCCTTTCGTAGTTTGAAATTTCGTCTACAATATCATATTATAAATTAAAATTTGATACATTGAGATAAATAATTAATTATTAGGTGTATTATATTCTGTAAATACTTTTCAATTGATGAAATCCAAAGAAATTGAAAGATTTGGCATGTTAATTAGCATAAAAAAATTTAATAACTTGATTAAAGATTGTGAGTTATTGGGTCTAAGATAGACACATAGTAATATAGGTGTGGTTAGTTTTGAATCTTATTGTGATTATTATGTGAATAGATTGCATTGTTATGGAAGCTTAACGAAAAGGGAAGGCTCAAGTCCTGGAGTGAATTGTTGATTTATTGAGGCAAGTGAATTTCTAAACTCTTGCTAAGTGTATGGAATACGTATATTTTCTTGTGGTATGTGTTTTGGAGTAATGGGATTTGGTGGGATTGAATTGTCCACCTTTATTAATTCTAATGATGAAAAGGGATAAAAAAAGGTAATGTGTTTGATTTTTTATGTGTGATGGGTCGAGAATGGTGCGAGTACCGGTGTTATAAATGAAGAATTCTCACAGATATGTGAAGAATCAAGGATTGTATTGATGATTGAATAATTGAGTTACATATTCCTTATATAGGAGAAGAGTCCTATACTAGCTACACTAGGAATCCTAATACAACACAAATATAATATATACAGCTTATCCTAGTCGTACACAGTATAGACTTATACATAAATTAGGATTGAATAGTCTAGTCCTAGTGTAACTCAAACTCTAACTCGTCAGACCTGTTCACCGAACCTGTTCACCGAACCTGTTCCTTTGACCCGTTCCATCAGCTTCCTTCAACACTTCCCCTCAAGCTAGTGAGTGGAGGAACTGTAACTCCTAGCTTGCGACGAAACTCAGCAAAAACCTGTTTGGTTAATGCTTTTGTATGAATATCTGCTAGCTGATCCTTAGACCTCACAAATTGAGTAACAAGTTGTCCTCTAGCCACCTTCTCACGAACAAAATGATAGTCCATTTCAACATATTTAGTTCTAGCATGCATAACTGGATTAACTGTCAAGTACAAAGCACTCATGTTGTCATAATATAATGTAGGTACAGATCGAAGAAACACCTCAAGATCATGAAGTAGATACATGATCCATGTCATCTCGGATGCAGTGGAGGCAAGTGCTCTATACTCAGCTTCAGCACTTGAACGAGCAACTGTGGACTGTTTCTTGGAGGTGCAAGAAATACAGTTTGCACCTAGGTAGATGCTATAGCCCGTAGTGGATCTCCTAGTGGTGGTACAACCTCCCCAATCAGCATCAGAGTACCCATACAACCTACATGGTGATTGTGAAATAAGTCTAAGTCCAAAGTGCAGATTGTCTTTGATGTACCTGAGAATTCTTTTCACCCCTTGATGATGAGTACTGTTCGGAATTTGCATAAATTGGCTTGCTAAATTCACAGCATGAGTAATATCTGGTCTTGTGAGAGTCAAGTATTGAAGACTCCCTACTATCATTCTGTAAAAAGATGCTTCAACCAGACTTCCCACAGCTTCATGTAGACCATGCTTCTGAGCCAAAGGAGTGGCTATAGCCTTTGCAAAAGTCATTCCAGTCTTGTCTAGCAGCTCAACAGCATACTTACTCTGGCTTAAGTGGATGCCCCCATCAAAATACTTAACCTCAACTCCAAGAAAGAAGTGTAAATGGCCAAGATCTTTCATGGCAAACTCATTCCCAAGTTGTAGAACCAATTCTGAGACCTGAGATGGATTACTTCCTGTGACAATAATATCATCCACATATAACAAGAGAAATATTTTGCCTTTGTGAGTTTTCAAAACAAATAAGGAAGGGTCAGCCTTACTACAAGTGAAACCAAGGTGTAAGAGATGCATGCTAAACCTATCAAACCAGGCTCTTGGTGCTTGTTTAAGACCATACAATGCCTTTTTAAGCAGACATACATGCTGAGGATACTGGGGATCAATAAAACCAGGAGGTTGACTCATGTACACCTCCTCTTGTAAGAAGCCATGAAGAAAGGCATTTTTGACATCGAGTTGTCTAATTTCCCACTTCGAACTGACAGCAATGGATAGAACCACCCTAATAGTTGTTGCTTTAACCACAGGACTGAATGTTTCTTCAAAATCTATCCCTTCAAGCTGCGAGAATCCCCTTGCCACAAGTCTGGCCTTGTATCTATCTACTGTTCCATCAGCTTTTAATTTTGTCTTGAACACCCATTTTGATCCAACCAAGTTCATACTAGGACATTTGGGCACCAAAATCCATGTCTTGTTAGTATGTAAAGCATCAATCTCTTCCTGCATTGATGCAAGCCAATGAGGTGATTTTAGTGCTTCCTTAGTAGTATTTGGTTCTCTGACAATTCCTGCGCTGCTGCGAGCAACAAGTGACAAGTGCTGTTCCTTCGCCTTATTTCTGGTGATCATATGATGCCCTTGTGGTGCAGAAAGTACCTCAACTGGTACATCACCAAAGGTAGTGGACTGTAGTGTAGCATTGTCAAGTTGATGGTCAACTGGTACATCAACTAGAGTGGTTGTGTGATGACGATCATTGGCTGGACTTGTAAGAGCAACCTGTTCCTCACTACTGCTGGCAGATTCAACACCTGCAGCTGAACTTTCAATACTGTTGTACGGATCATCAACCTCAACCTGTTCCTCAGCATCTGATCCTGCGCCTGAGAGGTCAAAAATACTCTCATTATCAATGAGTACATGAGGTGTAGCAGCATTATCGCTAGCAATCAGTGGACTAGCTGCCTGTACTTCCCCTGAATCACAGTTATCATGTGCCTGCAGTTTAGAAAAAGATTCAACAAAAGTAGCAAGGTGAGGTGAGACATCAATGTTAGTCTGAGATTGCTTTGAAGACACATAAGGTAATGTGTTTTCATCAAACACAACATGTCTGGATATGTAGACCCTTCTTGTAGAGGGATGATAGCATCTATATCCTTTGTGTAAGCTGCTGTACCCAATGAACACACAAGGATAGGTCTTTGGACTGAACTTATTGTTGCCCTTGATATATGGAAAACATCTACACCCGAACACTTTTAGACTGTTGTAATCAGGTTGTTCCCCATACAACTTAACAAATGGAGTCACCATTTTTAGGACTGATGAAGGCAATCTATTGATGAGAAATACTGCAGTGAGAAAAGCTTCAGCCCATAAAAACAAAGGTAGATTAGCATGAAGTAGTAGAGTTAGACCAGTCTCCACAATATGCCTATGTTTTCTCTCAGCAACTCCATTTTGTTCAGGTGTGTTAGGACATGAAACATATCTCACAATGCCATGATCTTCCAAATGCTTAATGAAGTCTGTTTGGATAAACTCACCACCTCCATCACACTGAAAAATCTTAATCTCTTTAGAAAATTATTTTTCCACCATTTTATGAAATTTTAGAAAGACCTCAAAGAATTCAGACTTCTTTTTCAGTGGATAAATCCATGTATATCTTGTGTGATCATCAACAAAAACGACATAATATTTCATATGTTGTGAAGATTCGACAGGAGCTGGTCCCCATAAGTCACAATGGATTTTCAATAAAGGGTCTTTCTCAATTTTATTTCTCAAACCAAAAGCAAGTTTACAACTCTTTCCCAACTGACAACTAGAACAAATAGTAGGCATTTTATTCCAACTACTAACATTGATGCAACTATTATTATTCAAAAACTTTAAAGACTTCAAACTAGGATGTCCTAATCTAGTATGCCACATGTTGTCTGACGTGTTCCAATCGTGTGCAGCAGTTAAAGCATAGAGATTGTTATCTTCCAAAGCATAGAGTCCATTCCTTTTAGTTCCCTTGAAAAGCAGTGCCCTTGTCTTCTTGTCCTTTACAACAAAGTTAGTTTCATCAAATTCAAGAGTGCAACAATTATCCTTTGCAAGCTTACTAACTGAGAGTAAATTCTTATTAATCTTAGGGACTACAAGAACTTCCTTTAATTTTAGACCTGATCTGGATGTGTTCCCAACATGTGTTATGTTTAACTTTGATCCATTCCCAACAATAATTTTATCTGGTCCATTGTAGTGTTTAAGATCAGTTAGAATACCTGAGTTATGTGTCATATGACTACTTGCTCCTGAGTCCACATACAAAGTGTCATCAGTGTTTTGAAGATTAGTAGCAGACAATGCTTGTGGTAGCTCATCTGCAGCTTGGTAAGAGTAATCCCACCTGTAAAAACACTTAAGAGCAGTATGGTTATTCCTACCACAAATTTGACAAGCATTAGAATTATTCCTCTCATGACTTTCACTTGAAGGACTGTTCTGAGGACCAGGTCCGTTTCTGCTGTTATAAGAACCTGTTCCCTGTCCAGCAGGCTTAAAGCCTCTTCCTCTAGAATTAAAATTACTTTTTCCTCTTCTTTGAAAGTAATTTCCTCTTCCCCTGCCTCTTTGAGCAGAGAATGCCATGTTATGATTTTGTTGAAGCACTTCTTCTTCATCCTCCCTCATATCAAAACCCCTAAGAGCATTAATAAATTGATTAAAAGTAGGATACGGTGCCTTACCTAACATGACAGTTCTGAAGGTCTTGTACTTAAGACCTAGACCTCTAGCAAAATTAATCACTTTGCTATCCTCATCTACAGGCTTGTGAATGGCTGCAAGGCCATCACATATGCCTTTGAATTCCTTAATGTATTCATCAATTTGTTTGGTTCCTAACTTTACACTTTGCAGTTGTTGCTTGAGCTGGAACCTTATCTTTTGTTGCTTGAAGATATGCTTCTTCCAAGCATTCCCACATCTCCTTGGAAGTTGAGCAGCCTACAATCAAGTACATGCTTTCTTCTGTCAAGGTGCCTGATATCCAACTCCTTAGTAACACGTCCTTTTCCTCCCAATCATCAACAATGTTGTTGTCTTCTGCACCCTTCTCGCCTGCTACAGTTTTCTCAGCAGTCTGTTCAGTGGAACATGTCTCTTTACGTGGTTCTGTGATGAGATAGGTTAATCTCATCACTTGAATCAACTGAGTCATTTGTGTCCTCCATAGAAGATAGTTCGTCGGCTTAAGTTTAATGGAGCAGGACGAAATAAGGTGATGAAGTGAAGAGGTCGAAAGAGTGTTGGTAGAAGGGGCCATTGTGGTTTGATATCTATATTTTTTTTGTTAGATATAATACGTTAAAAGAGCGGAAAAGCTTTATTGCTCTGATACCATGAAGAATTCTCACAGATATGTGAAGAATCAATGATTGAATAATTGAGTTACATATTCCTTATATAGGAGAAGAGTCCTTACTAGCTACACTAGGAATCCTAATACAACACAAATATAATATATACAGCTTATCCTAGTCGTACACAGTATAGACTTATACATAAATTAGGATTGAATAGTCTAGTCCTAGTGTAACTCAAACTCTAACTCGTCAGACCTGTTCACCGAACCTGTTCCTTTGACCCATTCCATCAGCTTCCTTCAACAATAAAGACAAGGTTTATTACTATAGAATGAGGATTGTAATCCGAGAATGTCAAAGCATATGGGTATTAGTTGATATATTACTGACTTGATTTATTATGTGTGATTATGTTCCTTACTGAACCCATATAATTGTGATAATTGAGGTGATTATATGTCATAGAGACATTTGATTTATTGAGATGTTGCATCATCTCCTTTATTTGATATCATATTGTGCACATGCACTGACATGAGATTGGATATGAGTAAAGGTCTAACACGTGGAGATCGTCCGTGTTGAGATCAGTTATGATTATTTGGGCACGTGGAGATCGTCCGTGCGATAGAAAAGTTATGATTACGATTTGGGCACATGAAGATCATCCGTGCAAAATTTATTTGATTATGATAGTGCGTTGAGATTCTCCGCACAGACACGTGGAGATAGTCCGTGTCGGTATATGGACCTCGCGAGTCCCCCATGGGTCATGAACTCTCGATGTATTTCTGAGGAGTATCATGTATATACGGTTGAGAGAGAAATTGGTTCTGTGGCATATCACTTCATGGTGTCATATTGCATTGCATCCCATGACATTCTTCATTCTTGATGATTATGTGTTTTATTGGTGGTTGGAAAGTACTTGATATTTGATTACCTCTATTTGACGAACTTGATCTTGTGTGTTGCTGATATTGTGAGTGCCTGTGTAAAATTGTGATTGTTGAATATTGAGTTTGTAGTTGAGGATGTGTAATTTGTTAAAATGATTTTGATAAACTGGTGCTATGAACACTGTGAACTGTTGGGTTGAGCTGATTTTTATGCAGGTTGTAGTTGTGGAGGTTCGGTTGGTGTGTAAGGAGTACTCGTATTTTATCCCCTTAGCTTGTATTTAGAAGTTTACTTGCTGGGTACCGTGTAGTTTGGTACTCACCTCTTTCTACTACAATTTTTTTTTGTAGGTTACTAGCCCGGACTTTCTGATATTTTTCTTCTCCTTGTCTGAGGCTTCTTGGAGATTTGTGAGGTAGCTGTCTGTCGTCTCAGCGGACTTTCTTTCTCCTTAGTTATGACCTTTTTCTATTCTAGAAACAAGTTCATTTGAGACTAGCGTTTCTTTTGAATCAATTGTAATACTTTAGAGACTTATGCACGTGAAAACCAGATTTTGGGGGCGTTTTGAATTGATTTTGAAATTTCCGCATTTTATTGTAATGGTTGAGTTTTTAGGTTGACTTGTCTTGGTGGGATAAGAGGAGTGCCATCACATCCATTTTTGGGTCGTGACAACATGGTATCATAGCCCTAGGTTCATAGGTCTGACGTGTGTACAAGCCGAGTCTAAGTAGAGTCTCAAGGATATGTTCGGAGACGTCTGTACTTATCTTCGAGAGGCTATAGTGACTTTTAGGAAAAATCTTCAATTTTTGAATCTTTATCGTGCGTCCTTGGTTCGATTTTGTTCTTATTACTTCATTCTACTCTCTCGATATTATTTGATGACTCGTGTGTGGTTCCTCATGTGAGTAGTTGATGTCCTGTATGGTTTTAATCTTAAATCTGATGTTACGATGGGAGTGATGTACTTATGGAAAAGGTGTGTGGTTAGATTTAGAATGTTCAACAATTTGAAAGGGTTGTGTAAGGTTAGTTAGCTTAGTGAAAGAAATAGTACATGTGTGGTTCGATAATTGAAAGTGGACGAATTAAATTGATGGAAAGATAATGAACAATACAACTTGAGAAAAAATAGTAAGAAAAAGTTATCATAATATGTATGAGTTACTTAGCGAATGATAAGAATGTTGTTGCACTAATTGAGGTCAAATTCTCTGTTGTGATTTCATAGATTGAGTGTATACCAAAGATGGTCATAATATGACTATTACAATGGTACCAATTCTTACTTGGTTAGAGTTATGTATTTTGTCACTCTTTCTATGGACCTGATATACAAACGAATGTGTATCACGTTGGATGAGAGACCGAATGAATTTAGTAGTATAATATAGTTACTTAATGGGCAGAAATGTATGGACTATTTGGATACAATCTTCTAGATAGGTATGATGTGTTCTAGTGGTGGATTTAACAGAGTTTCACGATGTGATACTAGTGGTATATAAAAACGGATACAATGATTGTTAAATGCAAATAATAACTGCTTAAAGAGTTATCTATTGTATCACATGCTCATATAATCAGATTGAATGTTGCATTCATATTTGAGAAACCAACTAGGTTGTTACTACGGATGGATAGGTTAAACATTATTTATAAGAAATATTTTAATGGTGGATCTTTGATATGATATTGATGTGTTAAGGTTGTAAAATGTATCTTGAGAATTTAAAATGAATGCTCATTTCACTGTCAACTCCATGGAAGTAGATAAGCATTAGGATGATAAGTTTATAGGTAAAGGAAGTCTCAATAAGTATACTTGTGTGAACGTAATTGAGAATTTTAGTGAAGAATGTATATAAAATTGTTAGTCTTTTTTAATCTGATTGATATAGTTAGTTTTGAGATATCATGTCGATGAAAAAATTAACTTTGTGGTGATAGCAAGGGCTAACTGAATATAATAGTAGTAAGAATTCTTGACAGATTGTGATTGAGATGAACCATATGATAAAGATTGTTGGTTAAATAAATTTTTGTATATAATGACAACTTGCGAGTATCTAATGTTATGATTTGCTATTATTGGGTGAGTAGCGTGGTTGCAAGGAAAGTCGTAGGAGGTGTTGAAACACCACTCGAATAGAATTTAAAAGAGTTAGAGTCATAATGAAAAAAAATATAAATTAGTGGGATATAATGTAGCTTTCAGAAAAAGGTAAGAGTAAGAATATTTTTCTGATTTCAAGGGTTAAGAAGGTATCTTCAGAGGGGTTGATCATTGTGTTTAGAGATACGTGAATTCATAAAAATCTTCAAGGTATGATCTAATGTTAATAGATAATAGGATTGTGATACGTACATAGTTGAAATTAAAAATTCAAATTTTATTGCGAGTCTACATTCGTGGTAGTATGTTTTGTCAAAGTATGGATTAGTAAGGTAAGAAATAATCGATCACATTAGATATAGACCATTTTGAAAGGACTTGGACATGGGTTGGATCGTAAGTTTGGTTACTTTTGATTGTTATATAAGAGGGGTTTCACGTAATGTTTTGATTTAGAGGATAGGGTAATATATATATATATATATATATATATAATGAAATGTTGGTTAAAGGATAAGATTGGTAAGCAAGTCAGCGAAAGAAAAAAGAGAATGGTGTATTGAAGGGTTCAAGATATTTAGAATTTTATGTCATGAAAAAAATCTAAAAAAAGTGAAGGAATAAGACCTCTCTATAAACCCTTGGTTTGTAGTTGAAGAATTTATTGATTTTGCTTATGAGGTTAGATATGACTATGAGATGTGAACTAGTTCAAACAGACTCTTATGATGCGTTACATAGACACTTAATATTGAGTAGAGTATGAGCTTATAGTATACCGGATTATTGGAGTGATACAATTTTTCTTAGGTGTTGGTATGAGGTGTATGATGGTTTTGAATATTAGTTGCAATTTGGTATATGAAAAAAATAATACGTGGAGTTGACATTGAGTGTTTTTCAATTGTTGTATCTCGATGGTAAAGTACTTTTAGATTTGAAATTTTTGTGATAAGCCTTGGGTGTGACATGTATTTGTCATGAAATGCTTAAATGGAAAGAGAGGAAGCCATAGTTCAAAAAAAAATAAAATAGAGGCAATAATGTGTTTGCTAAGTAGACTTTAATACTAGTGATGGTTTGAGAGTATGGTAAGTGATTGGTGTGGTTAGGATGTTTGTTAGTATTAAGAATGGTGGCTTTATTATCGTACTGAGAGAGTCTGTGGAGTTTGATAAATTGAGAATGTGTGAGATTGTAATGGGGATCAAACTAGTTGAATTTAGGTGGCCAAAAAAAAAATAACAATTGAGAGATGTAGTCAGATGAATGAAAATATTTGATATAGACATTATGGAAGAAGTGTTTAGTATTATTCAACCTTGCTACTGTATATTCTTATGTAACCACCTTCTTCGTATTGGGCATTATTTGGAGTATGATTCCCTACTTATATTACGCGTGTTTCCACATCTATAGGTGAATTCTTAGTGGTGGATCGGATATACCGATCCTCTTATGTCCCTTGATATAATGAGATCCTTGGACAGAATTGATCACTTCAGTTATGATAGGTTTGGTTTTGTTTGGAAGTTGAAGTATTAAGTAGTTCTACACGCACCACCTTGTTTATGAGAACCTATATAAGAGGTATGAAGAGTTACAGTAGTCTAAGAGTGTTGTAAGAGGTTCTACATTTGAAGTGTATCGCTTGTTGGGTGTTTACTTGATCTTGTTCTTCTTTGGGTTAGATAAGTTTGATTCTCCCTTGATAGGTACCCGATGTCTAAAGATCATATTTTTAAAACTTAAATTCGTGAAAGATTGTGTTATGAAAAGAAAATCTTGATAAGATCTGTGATGGTGAGCATTATGAGGTGGTAATAGATTGAAGTTTACTTCTGGTTGTAGCTGGTATCGATTCAGAATGTTATCTTGGTTATGTGAGAAAAGATTCGTCATGATGGTTGTGTTATGGTACAATGGGTTTCAGTTTAGATTAAATTCATGAATTAGTTTGAGGCTTGATAATCACTTAATTTATAGATCTTCCAAAGTTTGATTGGAAATTTTAGTTCTTGGTAGTTGATCTTGACGGCATGGTCTTAAGGAGGAGTCCACTTAGAGAGATGAACACCGACTGGTGGGTCCTAACTTAGACGTTTGGTAACGTTGGTTATTCTTCCATCTCATTCTTTATGTTCGAGGACGAACATGATTTTTTAGTGGTGGATAATGTAACGACCCTTTTAGACGTTTTATGAATTTTAATAAATTTTCTTTTATTAACTTTTTAGTAGCTTTTATAAATAATTTATGAATTATAAGAATGAGTGATACAATTTTCAAATTTAATAAAGGATTATTTTGTTGCTAACAATAATGGGAAAAAAAAGAACATAATAAAAATAAATAAATGAATAAAAGAAATAAGGGTCAAAAGCCCTAATGTTGAAGCTTAAAGTGGCTGCTACAGGAAAAAAAGAAGAAGAAAAGAACGAACTGAAAGAGGAAAAAAATACGCAGAGGAGAAAACAAACAAAGATTAACAAGAACAACGATGGATGTAAAACCTAAAGTCTCTTTACGGCAAATAGTTTCAGGTACAAGCTTATCCAAATTCTCAATTCTATATCCAATTTCTTGGGAATGATGGATACCATTACATTATTACGGCATATTATAATTATATAATATAATTAGTAATTAATATTGGTCAAATTCAAATGAAAACTGGCGTGATATGGATTGATGGCTGAAAGTAGGCAATGATTAATTAATAGTATCTTGACAATTAGATTAATATTAGAAAAGATTTCAAATTGGAAATCTAAATTGTTGTAACATGGAAATTTTATGGTATATCTAATTAGTTATTAGGATGAGGATTTAATCATTAGGTAATGATTGCAATTATATATAGGATTGGATTATTGCACAGTAGTTTGAATGTAGTTTCAATTTCGTATATAAGTTCTCATTCGGCTCTCGATATAGTTTGTTCCTTTCGTAGTTTGAAATTTCGTCTACAATATCATATTATAAATTAAAATTTGATACATTGAGATAAATAATTAATTATTAGGTGTATTATATTCTGTAAATACTTTTCAATTGATGAAATCCAAAGAAATTGAAAGATTTGGCATGTTAATTAGCATAAAAAAATTTAATAACTTGATTAAAGATTGTGAGTTATTGGGTCTAAGATAGACACATAGTAATATAGGTGTGGTTAGTTTTGAATCTTATTGTGATTATTATGTGAATAGATTGCATTGTTATGGAAGCTTAACGAAAAGGGAAGGCTCAAGTCCTGGAGTGAATTGTTGATTTATTGAGGCAAGTGAATTTCTAAACTCTTGCTAAGTGTATGGAATACGTATATTTTCTTGTGGTATGTGTTTTGGAGTAATGGGATTTGGTGGGATTGAATTGTCCACCTTTATTAATTCTAATGATGAAAAGGGATAAAAAAAGGTAATGTGTTTGATTTTTTATGTGTGATGGGTCGAGAATGGTGCGAGTACCGGTGTTATAAATGAAGAATTCTCACAGATATGTGAAGAATCAAGGATTGTATTGATGATTGAATAATTGAGTTACATATTCCTTATATAGGAGAAGAGTCCTATACTAGCTACACTAGGAATCCTAATACAACACAAATATAATATATACAGCTTATCCTAGTCGTACACAGTATAGACTTATACATAAATTAGGATTGAATAGTCTAGTCCTAGTGTAACTCAAACTCTAACTCGTCAGACCTGTTCACCGAACCTGTTCACCGAACCTGTTCCTTTGACCCGTTCCATCAGCTTCCTTCAACACTTCCCCTCAAGCTAGTGAGTGGAGGAACTGTAACTCCTAGCTTGCGACGAAACTCAGCAAAAACCTGTTTGGTTAATGCTTTTGTATGAATATCTGCTAGCTGATCCTTAGACCTCACAAATTGAGTAACAAGTTGTCCTCTAGCCACCTTCTCACGAACAAAATGATAGTCCATTTCAACATATTTAGTTCTAGCATGCATAACTGGATTAACTGTCAAGTACAAAGCACTCATGTTGTCATAATATAATGTAGGTACAGATCGAAGAAACACCTCAAGATCATGAAGTAGATACATGATCCATGTCATCTCGGATGCAGTGGAGGCAAGTGCTCTATACTCAGCTTCAGCACTTGAACGAGCAACTGTGGACTGTTTCTTGGAGGTGCAAGAAATACAGTTTGCACCTAGGTAGATGCTATAGCCCGTAGTGGATCTCCTAGTGGTGGTACAACCTCCCCAATCAGCATCAGAGTACCCATACAACCTACATGGTGATTGTGAAATAAGTCTAAGTCCAAAGTGCAGATTGTCTTTGATGTACCTGAGAATTCTTTTCACCCCTTTATGATGAGTACTGTTCGGAATTTGCATAAATTGGCTTGCTAAATTCACAGCATGAGTAATATCTGGTCTTGTGAGAGTCAAGTATTGAAGACTCCCTACTATCATTCTGTAAAAAGATGCTTCAACCAGACTTCCCACAGCTTCATGTAGACCATGCTTCTGAGCCAAAGGAGTGGCTATAGCCTTTGCAAAAGTCATTCCAGTCTTGTCTAGCAGCTCAACAGCATACTTACTCTGGCTTAAGTGGATGCCCCCATCAAAATACTTAACCTCAACTCCAAGAAAGAAGTGTAAATGGCTAAGATCTTTCATGGCAAACTCATTCCCAAGTTGTAGAACCAATTCTGAGACCTGAGATGGATTACTTCCTGTGACAATAATATCATCCACATATAACAAGAGAAATATTTTACCTTTGTGAGTTTTCAAAACAAATAAGGAAGGGTCAGCCTTACTACAAGTGAAACCAAGGTGTAAGAGATGCATGCTAAACCTATCAAACCAGGCTCTTGGTGCTTGTTTAAGACCATACAATGCCTTTTTAAGCAGACATACATGCTGAGGATACTGGGGATCAATAAAACCAGGAGGTTGACTCATGTACACCTCCTCTTGTAAGAAGCCATGAAGAAAGGCATTTTTGACATCGAGTTGTCTAATTTCCCACTTCGAACTGACAGCAATGGATAGAACCACCCTAATAGTTGTTGCTTTAACCACAGGACTGAATGTTTCTTCAAAATCTATCCCTTCAAGCTGCGAGAATCCCCTTGCCACAAGTCTGGCCTTGTATCTATCTACTGTTCCATCAGCTTTTAATTTTGTCTTGAACACCCATTTTGATCCAACCAAGTTCATACTAGGACATTTGGGCACCAAAATCCATGTCTTGTTAATATGTAAAGCATCAATCTCTTCCTGCATTGATGCAAGCCAATGAGGTGATTTTAGTGCTTCCTTAGTAGTATTTGGTTCTCTGACAATTCCTGCGCTGCTGCGAGCAACAAGTGACAAGTGCTGTTCCATCGCGGCGCTGTAACGACCCTTTTAGACGTTTTATGAATTTTAATAATTTTTCTTTTATTAACTTTTTAGTAGCTTTTATAAATAATTTATGAATTATAAGAATGAGTGATAAATTTTCAAATTTAATAAAGGATTATTTTGTTGCTAACAATAATGGAAAAAAAAAGAACATAATAAAAATAAATAAATGAATAAAAGAAATAAGGGTCAAAAGCCCTAATGTTGAAGCTTAAAGTGGCTGCTACAGGAAAAAAAGAAGAAGAAAAGAACGAACTGAAAGAGGAAAAAAATACGCAGAGGAGAAAAACAAACAAAGATTAACAAGAACAACGATGGATGTAAAACCTAAAGTCTCTTTACGGCAAATAGTTTCAGATACAAGCTTATCCAAATTCTCAATTCTATATCCAATTTCTTGGGAATGATGGATACCATTACATTATTACGGCATATTATAATTATATAATATAATTAGTAATTAATATTGGTCAAATTCAAATGAAAACTGGCGTGATATGGATTGATGGCTGAAAGTAGGCAATGATTAATTAATAGTATCTTGACAATTAGATTAATATTAGAAAAGATTTCAAATTGGAAATCTAAATTGTTGTAACATGGAAATTTTATGGTATATCTAATTAGTTATTAGGATGGGGATTTAATCATTAGGTAATGATTGCAATTATATATAGGATTGGATTATTGCACAGTAGTTTGAATGTAGTTTCAATTTCGTATATAAGTTCTCATTCGGCTCTCGATATAGTTTGTTCCTTTCGTAGTTTGAAATTTCGTCTACAATATCATATTATAAATTAAAATTTGATATATTGAGATAAATAATTAATTATTAGGTGTATTATATTCTGTAAATACTTTTCAATTGATGAAATCCAAAGAAATTGAAAGATTTGGCATGTTAATTAGCATAAAAATATTTAATAACTTGATTAAAGATTGTGAGTTATTGGGTCTAAGATAGACACATAGTAATATAGGTGTGGTTAGTTTTAAATCTTATTGTGATTATTATGTGAATAGATTGCATTGTTATGGAAGCTTAACGAAAAGGGAAGGCTCAAGTCCTGGAGTAAATTCTTGATTTATTGAGGCAAGTGAATTTCTAAACTCTTGGTAAGTGTATGAAATGCGTGTATTTTCTTGTGGTATGTGTTTTGGAGTAATTTGATTTGGTGGGGTTGAATTGTCCACCTTTATTAATTCTAATGATGAAAAAGGATAAAAAAAGGTAATGTGATTGATTTTTTATGTGTGATGGGTCGAGAATGGTGCGAGTACCGGTGTTATAAAGACAAGGTTTATTACTATAGAATGAGGATTGTAATCTGAGAATGTCAAAGCATATGGGTATTAGTTGACATATTATTGACTTGATTTATTATGTGTGATTATGTTCCTTACTGAACCCATATAATTGTGATAATTGAGGTGATTATATGTCATAGAGACATTTGATTTATTGAGATGTTGCATCATCTCCTTTATTTGATATCATATTGTGCACATGCACTGACATAAGATTGGATATGAGTAAAGGTCTAACACGTGAAGATCGTCCGTGTTGAGATCAGTTATGATTATTTGGGCACGTGGAGATCGTCCGTGCGATAGAAAAGTTATGATTACGATTTGGGCACATGGAGATCGTCCGTGCGAAATTTGTTTGATTATGATAGTGCGTTGAGATTGTCCGCACAGACACGTGGAGATAGTCCGTGTCGGTATATGGACCTCGCAAGTCCCCCATGGGTCATGAACTCTCGATGTATTTCCGAGGAGTATCATGTATATACGGTTGAGAGAGAAATTGGTTCTGAGGCATATCACTTCATGGTGTCATATTGCATTGCATCCCATGACATTCTTCATTCTTGATGATTATGTGTTTTATTGGTGGTTGGGAAGTACTTGATATTTGATTACCTCTATTTGACGAACTTGATCTTGTGTGTTGCTGATATTGTGAGTGCCTGTGTAAAATTGTGATTGTTGAATATTGAGTTTGTAGTTGAGGATGTGTAATTTGTTAAAATGATTTTGATGAACTGGGTGCTATGAACACTGTGAACTGTTAGGTTGAGCTGATTTTTATGCAGGTTGTAGTTGTGGAGGTTCGGTTGGTGTGTAAGGAGTACTCGTATTTTATCCCCTTAGCTTGTATTTAGAAGTTTACTTGCTGGGTGCCGTGTAGTTTGGTACTCACCCCTTGCTACTACAAATTTTTTTTGTAGGTTACTAGCCCGGACTTTCTGATATTTTTCTTCTCCTTGTCTGAGGCTTCTTGGAGATTTGTAAGGTAGCTATCTGTCGTCTCAGCGGACTTTCTTTCTCCTTAGTTATGACCTTGTTCTATTTTAGAAACAAGTTCATTTGAGACTAGCGTTTCTTTTGAATCAATTGTAATACTTTAGAGACTTGTACACGTGAAAACCTGCTTTTGGGGGCGTTTTGAATGGATTTTGAAATTTCCGCATTTTATTGTAATGGTTGAGTTTTTAGGCTGACTTGTCTTGGTGGGATAAGACGAGTGCCATCACGTCCATTTTTGGATCGTGACAGGCGCGCGATACGTCCCTCGAAATGGTACATCCTCTTTAAGTTTTCATTCTTCTCAATGCACAAAGCACTTGTCACAATCATGTCTTAAAATAATGCAAATGGCATGTTCACACAAATAAAGAGGATATGACCATTTTCATAACACTGCACAATTCACAACAACATCAACAATGATTCAACAAGCCTTTTCAAACCATTCTTTATTATCAACACATCACACACAAGGAATTATTCACATTGCCTTTTATTACCCTTTGTTTTCATCATTAGAATTAATCAATGTAGACAAGTCAACCCATCACCAAGTCCCATTACTCCAAACATATACCACAAGGAAATACACGCATTTCATACACTTAACAAGCGTTTAGAAATCCACTTGCCTTAGCCAATCGAATAATCACTCTGGGACTTGAGCCTTTCCTTTCCGTTGAGCTTCCAAATAAATGCAATCTATCCAAGTATATATTCACAATAAGGTTTCGAAACTAACAACACCCGCATTACTATAGGTTAAGCCTAGACTTAAAAGATCACCCAATCTATAATCAAGTTTTTAAATCTTGATACCAATTAACATGCCAATTTTTTATATCTCCTCGAATTTCAAGTCTAGGGTTAAGTCATAATTTCTCTAAAACTACAACCTTAATAGTTTTCATATTATATAATATACTTAATATTTAATTACCTATCTTAATATAACAAAACTTGAGTTATAGTATAAGAACTATCAGAAGGTTTCAAAATTCAAGCCAATTACGTAAATTGGCTCCTAAACCACGCAGACCTTGTTAAATCCATAGACATTCTTTATGCAGAATGTCATATTTAAGTATTGAAACCATACACTTTCAATAATTGGACAAATCATTGACATTACTAACTCTTCATTATTAACGTGAACAAAATAAAATAATTCTACTAATAACAAGTAATAATCATAATTTCGCTCAACTCATTTATATACCTTCTTATTTGTTCCTTTCTCTACAGTTTATTACAAAATCAATTCTCTAATATAGATATTATTAATCCTCCTCACTGACCCATTACTCTAGATTCATAAATCAACTCTAACCTGACATTTTTTTTATGAATTATATAATATAAATTGCTAGTACTTTCATTCCTTACCCACACAAAATAACGTAATGTTGGTTTATTTCATACATGATCATCCATATGGTGAACAAAATAAGATAAAAGTAGAGTTTACCTGGAAGTTTTTGTTTACCCCAATAGCGTGAAACAATAGGTTTGGTCAGGTTTCTTTTCCTCTCTTTGAATAATAATAATAATGAATTAACAGAGTTAAATCACACTTAACATATTTCAAAATATATGGGCCAAGTGGTATAGGGTATTTATAAACTTAGCCCATTAACCACCCATTAAGTTGATTATCTAGAATTATCTATCAATTAAATTATCATAGTTATCAAATAGTTTAAAATTTCAAAATCACTTCCCTAACTGATCAAAAGTGATTCGAAATAACTATCGAGAGAGGTAAAAATGAAAATTACAAAAATGACCTTTCGGATCATAACAGATCTTTTTTATTAAATATAGGGGAACTTTCATATATAGCCACTTAAAAATAGCCTAATTACTTTTCATAGCTATAGTTTGATAATTACAATTCGTAGCTACACATTAGATGGAGAAGAGAGGCGAGCGAGACTGGGAGAGAGACAGAAGAGAGACAAGAGAGGGGGAAAAGAGTGGGAGAAAGGTGATTTATATATGTATATTGGTGAGATAATTGTATATTATACATTTATATTTGTATATATGGCAAGCGAGAGTTGGAAAGGGAGGAGAGAGGCGAGCGAGACGGGGAGAGGAAGGAGAGAGGCGAGCGAGATTTGGAGAGGGGAGAGAGAGGCGAGAAGAGTGGGAGAGACGTGAATTGTATATGCATATAATTGTAGATTATACATATGCATTTGTATATAGGGCAAGCGAGATTGGGAGAGGGAGGAGAGAGGCAAGCCAAATTGAGAGGGATGAGAGAGGCTAGCGAGAGAGGGCAGAGAGTGAGAGAGAGGTGAATCGTATATGTATATAGGTTAAATAATTATATATTATACATATGTATTTGTATATTCTGGCGAATTATACATATACAAACATGACTAATTATTCAAACTCGAAGTCGATCCACGTAATTAATGTATAATGTTAGTCGTGGGTGATAATTATAGCAAATTATAGCTATAATGAGTAATTAAATAGTATAAATTTGCTTTATTGCATAATTTTTTAAAATATATATGGATCAAACCCGAAAAATTTAAGAGTCAGGGAGAAAATAATTTGCTTGTAAACTCATTAAATTTTTGTATGGACTAAAAGACACACATTGGCAATATTTTTTGATTTGGTGGGTGGGGGTGGGGTCTGGGGGCTGGTTTCGAAAATGTTTTCTTATTTTTTTAAGAAAAGTAACTTTTCTTAAATTTGAGAAAAATAAATTGACTTAAAAAGTTTTCAAAACATTTAAGCCAACCAAACATAAAAAAGTTGAAAAAACAAATATTTGAGATATTTTTTTCTCCAGAAAATGTGTTTTTCGTACCAAACACACCAATAAATTCAAAAACAAGAATTTATATTATACCACTCAACCAAAAAAAATGCAACAAAAGTTATGATTGCTAGAAATGGATTTGTGAGTCCTTTCGTTTTCTTCTTGTTGTTTATGATTTTGCTATTTTTAATTTTTTTTTTTTAGAAATAGTTACATACTAATTATTGTCAAGATTACAAGTACTCTCAATAAAAATGTTCAAGTTTGGCCTTGTCTAGGGAATAATTTTAGTATATTTTTTTAAGAAAATTTATCTTCATAAGTCATACTAATTTTTTTAATAAAAATGTCCAATATTTGGTATTCATAGTGCCACACTTGGAAAAAAAAAAGACTCTGGCAAATTTTAATTTGAGTGACATATGCATGTTTGAAGATATTTGTCAAAAGGGTAAACTTAAAGAAATATTTAACTATGAATATAAATTAAATAATGACCCCAAAATTAAATATTTATGCACTTAGCTCCACCTGATTTCATGAAGGGCAACTTTCACATATAGCAAACACAAAATTCATATTTGTATGTTATAACAAAGTTTGCATAATTGCGCTCCATAGCAAATATATATATGTATAATTCGCTATACATATACAATTGAAGCGAATTGTATAAAATGAGAAAAAGAAATTATATTCAATTTGAATTTGTATAAAACGAGAAAGAAACAAAGGCAAAAGAGATTTGAGCAGAGAAATATTTATATTGTATAATTATAAGTGTATAGGACGATTATTAATTTGTGTATTTGGTATTCATTCCAATTGTATAAGTATATATTTGAAATCTGTATACAAATAAGAAACTTACTTGGCTGTAAGTTGTATAAGTATATGTTTTTTGGTGGTGATTTCAATTGATATGTATATGTTATTATATATATTTAAATATAAATCTGTATATGTATATGTATATATAACTATATTATTGTATATTCCACAGTTTATATATATGGAATTTGCATATAAATAAAATTTTGTATTAGCTATTAATAGTATATGCATATGTTCTTTATATTAGACTTGTCAATTGTATATGCA
The DNA here is from genome assembly GCA_016801875.1 of Solanum sitiens. Lineage (NCBI taxonomy): Eukaryota > Viridiplantae > Streptophyta > Magnoliopsida > Solanales > Solanaceae > Solanum > Solanum sitiens. Next base: position 1,314,842 of record JABWTJ010000017.1, on the reverse strand, counting down.
TATATGCATATATGTACATGTATAAGTGAAATCTAAATATATGATTTTGTACTAGTGTAATATGTATATAATTAAAAATCTATATTAATGGAAATCATACATAATTTATTTATTTTCAAAAAAAATAAATTGATTTGAAGAGAGATTTTAGGAGAAATCAAAAGAAAATGAAAAAGAAAAAATAGGAAAATGATTTGTATAAAAGTAATAAATCATCAGTTTCTTAAAATATGTGGGCCCCAACCAATTTTTTTTAAAAAAAAAAAACTGATTTGAGGAGAAATCAACAGAAACTAGGAGAGAAAATATAGGGAAGATGTTTGTATAAAAATAAGTCTTCCGTTTTTTAAAATTAGCGGGCCACAATCAAATGAATAAAATCAAGTAACATTTGCTGCCAACTAAAAATAAATGAAAGAGTAGCTATAATATTTATTTTGACTTAAATATTTGCTATTACGTACAATTTTCCCTTTCACATATATCATAACTTTATGATAAAAGAAAATTGGGCTTATGGTTGTGCAAAGCAAGGATGCTATCCATCCTATCATAGAAGTCCATTAAGCAAATTGCAAATCCATGGATAAAAATGCATTTATTGTAGTGAGTATTACTATTGTATAAACGACTTCTCTAGGTAATTCTTACATTAAAATTAAAAAATGAAAACAATGTGATGGAGCAAATTTCTATCTCTTCCATACATGTGAAAATAATATTTGTACATGTAATATATCAATATTATATACAGAGTGTATAATCATGTATATATGATATATATACACACATTCATATGCATTGTTTATACAATACAAATACTTTATATAAATAGATTATGTAATATGCCAATATTGAATTCCTCAATTATATAATAGATATACATACACAATTCACCTCTCTCCCACTCTCTTCTCTCTCTCGATAGCCTCTCCCCTCCCTTTCTCAATCTCGCTTTCCATATATACAAATGCATATGTATAATATACAATTATCTAACCGATATGCATATACAATTCACCTCACTCCCACTCTCTATCCTCTCTCCCTCGTCTCTCTCCTCCCTCTCTCAATCTCGCTTGTCATATATACGAATACATATGTATAATACATAATTATCTAACCGATATACATATACAATTCACCTTTCTCCCACTCTTTACCCTTTCTCGCTCGCCTCTCTTCTCTCTCTCCATCTCGCTCACCTCTCTCCCCGCTATAACATGTAGCTACGAATTATAATTATCAAACTATAGCTATGAAGAGTAATTAGAGTATTTTTAAGTGGCTATATGTGAAAGTTCCTCTTGAATAATTGTGTATATGACATGGTGGATAAAAAAATGACCTCATATATTTGTAATGTATTCATCATATATATATATATATATATATATATATATATATATATATATATATAATTATGTATCAACGATACATACAATAATATCATCTTTAGAAGATGAAAATTCTTTTCAGTCATTCTCCGATAAAGTCACAACAATTACGAATTATTAATGTTTGACTAAAAGGTAAAATCCTAGTTAGGCTTTTAAACCACAAAAAAATGAATAATGGTACAACTCAATAACTATCTAAATCAATGTCCTTTTCAATTTAACCACTAGCAAATTCGAATAATATCTCTTATATTGGTTATACTAGAATAGAACAACTTAATATCTTAATATCAATTTTAGTGGTGAATTTTATATCAAAAACTCAAGGTTGATTTTGCTTCTATTTTGTATATCATCTAAAACATCATTATATATTTCAATGTATATCTCATATTTTATTCATTTATCTCTTATATATCAAATAAAAATATTTACATGTGTTACATTGACAGTTTAGGTTGAACTAATTTTATAATTGCTGGTTCTGAAAACTACAAATTAATAATACATATATAATGATAAAACAAAAATCAAAAAAGATTTTAATACAACGATTGTTCATAGATACTACTTATTTGTTTTTGTGATTTGAAATTTGGTTAAATTCTTGGATTAATGGTCCACCAAAGATATTCATCATTATTTGTATTCACAAAAAAAAAATCAAATCTTTTGTTGTGAAGATGTGCAATATTCATATCACTATCACCACTACAAAATCAAAGATAAAACACTTAACTTGAGATGAAGTGATTGCATGCATTATTAACTAGTATCTATGAACAGTCGTTGTTTTAAAATCTTTTTTGATTTTATTCTTATTATTATTATATAACAATTGTGGAAATTACATAAGTCTCATAGTCTTAATATGAAATTACAGTCTATCCCTAATAAGTTTGTAATTACATTAATTTCTTAAAATATAAAAAAATAAAAAAACTGAATACAATAGTTGAAGCTCGGATACAATGAATATTATCTCGGATACACTAATATGTAGCTCGGATACGTTAAAAACTAGCTCGAATATATAATATGTAGCTTAGGTACATTAAATACTTGCTCCGATACATTAATATGTAATTCGGATACATTAAAAACTAGCTCGAATACATAATATGTAGCTCGAATACATTAAATACTAACTCGGATACATTAATATGCAGCTCGAATACATTAAAGAAATAAAAGATTTTGGAGATTTTAAAAAATAATAGGGGATAATGAAAATAAGTGAAATAAAATGTGTGTAATTCTGTAGTTTCTCCTATAAACTATATCAACAAATTCAATTATTATGCTAAATCAATGATATAGGGGTGATAATGATTGATAAAAGATCATTTTCTTTGTTTTATAGTTTATATCTTTTCCTAGTATTTTTATAATACAACAACGATTATCACAATAACACCAATAAGAACAAACATAATTTACACTTTCGATTGGTTAAATGTACTATATAATATTATATTATCTTTAAAATTGGTTTATTATTTTGAAGAAATGCCCCTTAAAACAGTGGAAAGGTCACTAATTAGATTAAATAATATTGCTGTAGTCTGTTAACTGGTGTGTTTATATTTGGGAAAATTACATTTGATGAAGGTACGTATATGACACATTTTAATTATGAAATTGATACTAAATGAATCCATCAAAAAGTCCTTTTTCTAGTACCTTAGTATAGTAATTAGAATGGTTATACCAATCAGGGTTGTGATGGAGTTCAAAAACAGACATTCATCGTTAACCAGAGGTCTTGAATTCAGGCGTGAATTCAAAATTAATTAGTCGGGCTCCAATGCAGATAAATTTACTAGGTTGATATCAATGTAGTACCCAATCTTTGTGATGAGAGTGTCCATCAAAATATATACACATATATACATGCATATACATATATTTGTTTTGAAGTTTATCATAAATTGATGAATTCAATTATAAAAGCATCATAAATTTGTCAGAATTTGTGACGAACATGTCTATAATAAATATATTTCTACAACTTATGAAAAGAAAATTTACACGCAAACTCTAAACATATAAAAGTATATCATCAAACTTGTATAATCTAAAATATCCTATAAAATTGGTTTTAGCTATCCTACTTTAATTAATAGTGTTTGATTTCTTATGAAAATTAAATTAGTAGAGGGAATTCAGGAAGGTATGTCACGTATATTATAAAATTTTGGTATGTATATAAAGATTAATTAAATTTGACATAGTACTAGTGACAAGTGTCATCCTTCTACCAAGTGGTCCTAGGTTGTATTAAATAGGGGTGTGCATCGGTCGGTTCGATTCTATTTTATATATTATTGATTTAGTTTATCGGTTTTTGATTTTTAAATATGCTAACCCAATAACAAACCAACAAGATATTCTTTATCAGTTTTCGGTTTATCGATTTTTATCATTATCGATTCGGTTTTCGGTTTACCCAATAAGCAAATGTCCATAAAATATTATATGTCTTCTCACTTCTCTAAATGCTTTGATATACTGAAATAAGAAAGATAATGAGAAATTGAATCAATAAGAGAAAATAAAGTACGAAGGTTATCATGACGTGTTACCACCAAAATATAGTATGAAATTTTTTATGTTGATCAAATTACGGACCTTTACAAACTTGCAAATGCTACGATCTACAATTACAAACTAAAACTAAAATAAAATAGTCCAACAAGACTAAAACTAGAATCAAATAGCTACAATTGTGAACCCCTTACTTTAATCTTTGGAATTTGAGTAACAGTAAAAACTAGTAAAGCGACCTAGTGTGTAGTTGGTAGAGTACTAATAATTTGATATAGTTACAGTGTCTAATTATATATTAAATTATTAAAATTTAATAATTAGGAAGGGTAAAATAATAAATTATTACCGTTTTATTAGGTTATCGGTTTACCCAATAACCCAATGGTAAAAATCGATACCGAACCAATAAATCAATAATTTTTTTATACCATTAAAAACTCAATAACCTAATAATATATTTTTGATTCGATTTATTAGTTGATTCGATTTTTGCACCCCCTTAATTGTATAGTAGTTAATTTAGGAGTAATAGAGCATTATATGTATCTTGGAAAATAGAGACACTAATCCAACTTTTGAGTGTTGACCCCAAAAAAAAACTACCATTTATTCGAATTTTTCCAAAAATCACTTAATAAACATATACTCTCTGTTTAAAAAAGAATGTTCCTATGTTCTTTTTAGTTTGTTTCAAAAAGAATGACCCCATTTGTTTCAAAAAGAATGACCCCTTTTCCTTTTTGGCAATACTTTAACTTTAACTTTCTACGTGACATGTTTAAAACCACAAGATTAAAGGGCATTTTTGTATATTTGACATAACCACAAGATTAAAAAGTCTTCTTTCTTTTCTTAAACTCCGTTCCAAATCAAACTAGGTCATCCTTTTTTAAACGAAGGTAGTACATCTCCAACAGCTAAATTATGTGTTTGACCTTAGTAATTTGTCTGACCTAACAATCACATAAGACAAGTCTAAACAATATTCATAACCCATACCTGATTCCAACTAGCCTCTCATGTAACAATGTAACCCAGACTACTCAGGGATCTTTAAGACAATTAGTACAGTATTTAACATGTAAATTTAGTCTACACTAACACCATTTCTGTATTAAACACAATAAACTAACTACTCATGGACCAAATGAAGAATCAACATACACAAGAGAACGATCAAACATGTAACATACATGATACCTGAACCAACCAATAGTATTTTGTACCAAGTGTGGTATCTGATCCAATCGATAACATGTACCAGGAGTAGTACTAAAGCCAACTAAGAGATATTTCGTGTCTTGCATGGTATTACTCTCGTTGAATTTACAAATAGAATAAATCATCAAAGAGAACTCTACGAAATAAGATAAAGCTAATTATAATAAATACAATAATGAAATTAATAGCTTGTCATCAACTAAGTCCTTATGAGATCGATGGAAATAAACTCAATTATTTTTATAATCACTTATTACTTACGATCACATATACTTGCATGTATATTGGGTGGACGACCAATAAGTCTACACTATTTTGGAGTTAACTTCATTTGTATATAAAAAAAAATATCACATTCATGAATCACCCAAATAAAAGAGAGACATATATAATCTTTGTTTATTACTTACTATAAGACATGTACAATTAGTCCCAAATTCTTTCTGATTGTTCCTTATCCAAACAAGAAATTAAAGGTGGAATGTCTCAATCATTGTCCTTATATAACACCAATTAATCCAACACTTACATTTACTGAATGGACACTAGCTAGCTATCTCCATTCTCCACAAAACACATATTAATTCTCAATAGGAATTGCATCATAAACATTGAGCACATGAAGACAACCTATCATAATCATAAAATATATGAGGTTAACCAAACTTTTTCATATCATAATTAAGAAAATATATGAGCACTAGTGCTTGTAATTCCTTTTGTTTATTGAATATGACATGAAATATATATATATATATATATATATATATATATATATATATATATATATATATATATATATATATTTATTGATGTTTAATCATATCATAATTAAAAAAATATATGAGCACTAGTGCTTGTAATTCCTTTTGTTTATTGAATATGACATGAAATATATATATATACATCTTGATGTTTAATTTGTGCGGTACAACTATCATTACAGAAAAAGTGTGATACATGAGGATTTTTCTAGTGATTAGCATGAAAATCTACAGATAACTTATTTTCCTGCAAATTTTCATACTAATCCCAGAAAAATTCCTATGTAATTCACCCTTTTCTTGTAGTGTATATTTCTATCAGAAAAAGATTGTTCTAGTCATGTTTCACGGTTCAAAAATTAACTAGGAGTATTATATTTATGCAAATTGGTAATTTGATAATAAATTAAATTTGTTTTAAAATTTTGAACATTTTGAAAAATGCCATTTGTAGTTCTTTCTCTTCTTTTTTTCTATTTTAAAGTGTTAATTGCTCTCTCCGTCCATTTTTACTTGTCCAGTATATAAAATCAATGAACACGGTGTCATTTTATGTTTATTTTACCGTTGCTATTAAATACTATTCATTTTTCAATGTTTAGATGACTTAATTATATCTAATAATTAATTAAGGTCATTTACTACTTCTTAATTTATATATCAAGTCAATAGTGGACAACTATTGTTGGACAGAGTAAGTAAGTGAGACACCTAATATAAGGGCTAAAATAGATAATTTAGATAAATATATTTATGATTAAGATTATTATTTATTTCTTAATATAGCATTATATTAATAGAAAAATCTCTAAATACGAATGACATGGACCAGAAATAGTATATTAGACTAAACATAACGACAATTTAGCACTAATTAGCAGACGATTTACTATGTATTTTATGTGTTAGTGGTACACCTATACTCACTAGTCACTATATTCACGCTTGTAAAAAGCAGATTCAAATCGAATATCAATCCAAATTCATTAAAAAAAAAATAATGAGTTTAGTTTGATTTGATGTAAAAAAAATTAAAAATTAATAATATTTGATTCGGATTCAAATTAATTTTTTTTATATTCTCTTATATATAAGAAACTACAAACATACAACGTTCAACGATTATTTGCTTAAGTTGTGTGCTTTTAGCCAACGATGTGGGCCCGCTTTAGTACTCTTTTTGTTTTCATTATTTGTCTTGCTTTTTTTTTTAATATGTTATATATTTGTAAATTACATTAAAAATATCGTAAATTACAATAATTAACAACTTGATATATTAGATTATATATTTAAAAATTATGTTAAAAAAAAGTATACAATAATTCACAAATGCACAATAACGTAACTAACAAGTTAAAACATTTAAAAATCATATAAAATTTTTGATTGGAACACTAAGAGTAATATACATTATTTGAAAATGCTATAAAGCTTACAAGTAATTTAGTGTTTCCAACGTAAAGCTTACTTGAGTAAGATGCAAGTCTTGTCCAACTAATGTAAAGCACAAACCAACAAATATATTTGGTCTCAAAGCTTACATACAAAACGTGCTTTCATTTACAAAGATTAAATAATAGCATCATTATATTATGTGATATGTATGAAAAGAACCAAACATAAATTTAATTGAAAAGAATGTGTACCCACTAATATAAAATCATATGCAAACAAATTATAATTATGTTACCAAACATGTTGAAGGTTTGAGAATAATGAAAGAAACGGGATATAAAGATTTAAAAAAGTGAAAAGAGACTATCTACTTATCGTCAAATTTATTAATGATGATCACAACATACATTGTCACCTACTAAGGAATATTATTGAAGATCGTAGATAATTTTTTGGACGCTAACAATCATTAAGCATATGTGGAGATAGGGAAATAAATATACAAATTTTCTAGCAAACAAGGGGCATAAACATGAAGGGAACTTAATAATTTAGGAATATAGAGTTTCTTCTCCGTAAAAAATTATAAATATTTTATAATTTTATAATTTTTTTCAATGTACTACACAATCATAATATTTATTGGTCCCTTTAATTGTGTGGGAAACTTAAGTATAACATAGTTTAATTATTTATAATATTGTGGGAGGGGGTCTATTTTTTTTTTTTTTTAATTTATACATTTTATAATTGACTAAAGGATTGAGTGTCAACTATCGTTAGCCACAACCAATCGTTAAACATGGTTAGTTTAATAAATTTCAAATTCTTAATAACGCTAGTTGTTGGAGCTTAGTGTTTAACAAATAATTTCAAACACCAAGTCATCACCAAATAAGAAACAAATTTAGTAGAGTCATTCACCTTTGTCTCCTTTATACCAAACAAGTCACATCACATATCGTCATGACTTTTGTGACAGATGAGAGCATGCTCAACTTATTAATGATCCTATGATATTGGTTGCAATCAACAAATTAAAATAAAAAGGTAGTTCGGTAGACAAAATATTCAAATCAATAGGGTTGGGTTGGGGCCTATATGCATACGAAGGATAGCTCAAATCTTTCTTTAGGAGCTATTAGATCATTTGTTCTCGAATGATGATCAAGATAGAGTAGCTACTCCACCTCACTTTTTTTTAACTTAAACTGTCAACTAAGGTCAGAACCACCTATAAGAAAGCAAGAGGAACGAATATGAGCGTAGAAACTAAAACACTCAAACATAAAGTATAGAGGGTGGATTTGAAAAAAGACAAGGACTATTACATCCGACATTGTCTTCTTGAAGAATGAACAACTTTGGGTATCCCGCATTCATATCCTCTTCGACTTCCTATGTAGCCTCTTCAACAAATTAAATTCTCCATAAAGACGCTATTTCTTTGGTTCTCAACTTGCAAACTTATCGATCTATTATCTGTACCGCCACTTCCTCAAATGACAAACTATCCTTAACCCAAACAGTTTCTAATGGAACAATAAATGATGGATCACGAACACACTTCTTCATCATGTAGATATGAAACATAATATGCACGGCTGCCAACTCCACATGTAACTCTAGCTCATAATCGAATTTCCCAATCCTGCTCAGAATACGGTAGGGGTAAATATATCGAGAATTAAGCTTCACTTTTTTCACCAAAATGCATTACCCCTTTCATAGGAGAGACCTTCAAGAAGACCCAATCATCTGCCTCAAACTCTAAGTGTTTCCATCTCACATCAGAGTAAGATTTATATCTACTTTACGCCATTTTCAGTCATCCTCTAATCAATGTGACTTTCTCCATAGCTTGGTGAACTAAGTTTGGTCTTATCAAAGTAGTCTCACCCTATTTGAACTAGCTAATAGAGGATCTACACCTCTTCCTATACAATGTTTCAAATAGAGTCATCTAAATGTTGGAATGATAATTATTATTATAAGCAAACTCAAAAAGAGGTAGGTGATCATCCCAATTAGCTTTGAAATCGATCTCACAAGACCTCAACATATCCTTTAGAGTCTGAATGATTCACTTAGCCTGACCATCGATGTGCGGATGAAAAGTTGTATTAAGGTTCACACGGTTCCTAGACTCTTTTGAAAAGACTTCCAAAATGCAATGTGAATTGAGTACCAATATCAAATATGATGGACAAAGAAACCCCATGAAGTTTGACTATCTGTCAAGTATACACTCTTGCATAATCTTTGGTGGAATCTGAAGTCTTAACGAACAAAAAGTGAGCCAACTTAGTCATTCTATCTAGATTTCCCAAATGGAGTTATGTTGTCGGCTTGTACGAAGTAGGTCTGTGATTAAATTTATGTTAATCATCTCTCATTTTCATATGAGATACTTATATCGTGAGTCTTGACACATGGTCTTTGGTGTTCCACCTTTACTTGTTGATAGTTAGGACACTTCTCTACAAAACTGTGTTTACATCCCCACTCTGATCAAATAGGGCAAAACGTCGCGGCAACTCAAAAATAATATATTGATTCAATTTTGAAAGAGTTTTAAGAATAAACGAGTTTTAAAAAAGAGTCGCCACCTAATTTTAGGAAAAAACTAGGAAACCAATTAATAAATTAATTTAAAATATAGTCTACGAAACCAAATTGATTCTAGGTAAGGAGTTCAAATTATTTCGAAGGGAAGGGATTAGGCATCCTTCGAAATCCACAAATGTGGTTCCCGATTGAGTTCATTTTCTTTCAAATTGAGGAGAAAATAAAATAATGTACAAATATAATAAACATGCAATATACACCAATAATAAAATAAGAAAATAAAAGAAACGGCCTAGAGTTTGCCAATGTAAGATATATAAAATATTGAATAAAGAGTATAATTCGAACTTAATTCGAACAACTTCAATGGAAAGCAACTCTGGGGTACCTGTAAACACACTTAGTAAAAGTGTTAGTAATAAATAAATATGAATAAAATTGAATAACTCAAATAATAACTTAAAAATAAAAACCCGTCTTATTAACATTGGAGGCCTTGGAAATCGACGGTAATTTCTTAATCGGCCAATTTTAACTCAATCAACAAAATAAGAAAGGTAGCCACATGAAATTAACAAAACAAGATTTGCTAGTATCTTCTTAAATGGTCAATGTAATCAATCAAAATAAATTAATTAAGAATAACTACATGTAAGTCAAAAGGAGCAGCAATACAAATCTAAAGTTATTGAAAAATGGAAAAACTAATAAATATATATAAGACCTATCACATAGTATTAAAATGCAAAAAATTGCAATTAACTTAAACGAATAAAGAGCACATTACTTTGAGAATATAAAATGACAATTAATATCATGAAAAGTGAAGTCAAACGGGAAACCAACAATAAGAATATCATCAAAACTAAACAAAGAAAGTAATAATATCATTGGAAGTAGACTTAAATAAAAGCAATGAAATCAAACTATGATAAATATAATCAAGCCAATATGAATAAATACATATCTAAGAAAATCAACTTTTCTTAGAAACTAGAATGAGAGATTTTTTTTTTCATCGATCAATTCTTTACAAAAATAAACAATATGAACTTAAACTAAATGTCCGTCTTTTAAAATGTGGAGGCCTCCAAACCCGACGGAGAGATTTTTCATTGGCCATTTTAACAAGTAATTAATATAGATTTAACTAAATTTCCGTCTTTTAAAATGGGAAAGCCTCCAAAACCGACGGAGAGATTTTATCATTGGCCAGTTTCAATCAAATAAATTTTAACGATTAAAAATAAAATAACAAAATTAAATACAACAAAAAGAGGCATGATATTAAAGCAATATGAAACATAATCATAAACCAAAGAAACATAATCATAACTAGTGAAAGTAACATTAAGCAAGAAAATTCTAGCAAAGAAAAGGATAAAAATAAATAAATGATAAAATATATATACATAACTACAGCAATACAAAGCATTATCCAGATAAATTTTTAATATTATAATAATTGAAAAAAGTCAAACGGGACAATGTACAAATGCATAATAATATTTAATAAAAATAATAATAATAACAAGACTAGTACTGCTACTACTACTAATAAAATAATAATAAAATAATAATAATAATAATAATAATAATAATAATAATAATAATAATAATAATAATAATACTCAACTATAGAATGACAAAATAGTACAAGCAAGCTATTACAATCCTAATCAATTCAAGATATTTAGAAATGTTGCACAAGTAATGAAATTTAATGGTAAAAATATAACAACTTAACTAATAAACAAAGTAGAACATCTAAATAATACAGGAATATCAAAATAATATTATAGTATCATTGGAAAGCAAAGAAACTTACTGGAAAGTGTGGAAACAGAAAATTAATACACTCAACACAATATTCTAAAATAAGAAGACAGAGAGTACCAGATTTGCCTGAAAAGGAGGAAATAGGTTGGGATCTGGTTCAATGTTTGTTCGTCGAAGCTTGAAGTTCACCGGAGATGGAGGTCGGAATTCTGGAACTGGTTGCTCATCTGACCTTGTTGTGTTGCTCCGGTTCCCGAGCTCACCGGAGTTGGAGGTGAGGTGATTCCATGGTTATTCGTCGGGGCTCGTTAGAGTTGACCGAATGTCTGCAATACAAATAAAAATTTGAAGAGGGAAGGGGAAAGGGACTGGTAGGAGATGCTCGTGGGTTTGGGGTTGTTTTGAGGAAGAAATAAGGGTTGTTTGGTTGTTGTTCACCGGAGACGAGAGGGAAAAGGAGGCGATTTTGGGTTGTTGTTTGGATGCTATTGGAGTGGGTTTTTGGGGGGTGGCGGCTCCATTTGAAAATTTACACTAACCCTAATTTTTCTCTTCCCCCCTTTAACCTAATGGGCAAAATGTTTTATATATAGGGAATTATTAAAAATGGGCCTAGATTATGGGCTTGAAATAGTGGCCCAAAATTATTTGTTGATAAAATATCCGGATATAAAATTATCTTCGTATTTGAATGAATTTCTTAGACTGCACAGAATATCAAAAATGAATATTAACAATGTAAAGATGCAATTTTAAAATTAACTAATAAGAAATTCTGAATTCTAATAAATAAAGATAGTTATCGATAAACTTATTAAAAAATTATAAAAATAATATATTTTGAACTCTTAAATAAATAAACTTAAAAATCATGAATTTTTAAAATGTTAGGCCAAAATTGGGTGTCAACAGCTGTCCCTTTCGTTGTGTATGATTGATGAAAGAAATCGTGGACAACGAAAATTGACAAACTCAATTTTGACCAAACACATGACCTTTCTAGAGAAGTGCGGTGGCATTATAGTGGAAGTCAATCCCGAATTCGTATCTAAAAGGTTCCACGCTTTGTTGCGTCTTTGTTGAAGTAATTCGCACATGTAGCTCCTCTGAGAGTGCATCCTCTAGAATGTTCTAAAAAAAAACAAAGATAAAACTCATTATTATAGGCAAAACTAAAAGAAAAAAGGTTAGCATCTCTTATGATACGATAAATGGAGATAAATACAGATCCCTTGGTAGGACGAATGAAGATGATGATCAATCTGTAGGATTTGGAATGTATGTCCATCGGTAGGACGAATGAAAAAATGATGATCCATCGATAGGATTTTGAATGTATGTCCATCGGTAAGACAAATGAAAAGATTATCCATCGATAGGATTTTGAATGTATGTCCATCGGTAAGACAAATGAAAAGATTATCCATCGGTAGGATTTTGAATGCATGTCCATCGGTAGGACAAAATGCAAATATCTTTCTACGCAAGTTTCCACCGACTTGAACGTTGAATAGATATGGTGCACATCCTTCACCTCCGAATAGATGCGTCTTAAATGCAAATATTTTTCAACGCAAGTTTCCACCGACTTGAACGTTGAAAAGATATGATGCACATCCTTCACCTCCGAATAGATGCGTCTTAAATGCAAATATCTTTCAACGCAAGTTTTCACCGACTTGAACGTTGAAAAGATATGGTGCACATCCTTCACCTCCGAATAGATGCGTCTTAAATGCAAATATCTTTCAACGCAAGTTTTCACCGACTTGAACGTTGAAAAGATATGGTGCACATCCTTCACCTCCGAATAGATGCGTCTTAAATGCAAATATCTTCTTGGCAATGTATAAACTTTTGCGAGGGATGGAATCTTCTCGCGATGCATAAAATTTTGCGAGGGATGAAATCTTCTCGCGATGCATAAATTCCGCAAGGTATGAAATCTTCTTGCGATGCATTAATTTCTACGACGTATGAAATCTTCTCGCGATGCGTGAATAATAACTTGCGATGCATGAATATTAACTTGGATGCATGATCTTTTGCAATGCATGAATATTGACTCGCGATGCATGATTTTTTTATTTTTTTATTTTTTTTATTTTTTATTTTTTTTTTGCGATGCATGAATATTGACTCGCGATGCATGATTTTTTGCAATGCATGAATATTGACTCGCGATGCATGATTTTTTGCAATGCATGAATATTGACTCGCGATGCATGATCTTCCACGATGCATGATTTTCCGCTATGCATGAATATTGACTCTCAATGCATGATTTTCTGCAATGCATGAATATTGACTCTCAATGCATGATTTTTGCGAGGGATGGAATCTTCTCGCGATGCATAAATTCCGCAAGGTATGAAATCTTCTTGCGATGCATAAATTCCGCAAGGTATGAAATCTTCTTGCGATGCATAAATTCCGCAAGGTATGAAATCTTCTTGCGATGCATAAATTTCTGCGAGGTATTAAATCTCCTCGAGATGAGTGAATAATAACTCGCGATGCATGAATATTAACTTGTGATGCATGATCTTTTGCAATGCATGAATATTGACTCGCGATGCATGATGAATTTTTTTTTTTTTTTTGCAATGCATGAATATTGACTCGCGATGCATGATTTCTGCGAGGGATGGAATCTTCTCGCGATGCATAAATTCCGCAAGATATGAAATCTTCTTGCGATGCATAAATTCCGCAAGGTATGAAATCTTCTTGCGATGCATAAATTTCTGCGAGGTATTAAATCTCCTCGAGATGCGTGAAAAATAACTCGCGATGCATGAATATTAACTTGTGATGCATGATCTTTTGCAATGCATGAATATTGACTCGCGATGCATGATGATTTTTTTTTTTTTTTCAATGAATGAATATTGACTCGCGATGCATGATTTTCCGCGATGCATGATTCCTACAATGCATGAATATTGACTCTCAATGCATGATTTTCTGCAATGCATGAATATTGACTCTCAATGCATGATTTTCTGCAATGCATGAATATTGACTCTCAATGCATGATTTTTCGCAATGCATGAATATTGACTCTCAATGCATGATTTTTCGCAATGCATGAATATTGACTCTCAATGCATGATTTTTGTAGTTGCTATCAAGCTTCTCGCAGTACTTATCAGAATTTTGAGGTCTTCCTCAAAATTCTGTCCCAGTTAGAATTTTGGCAAATCTCAGAACGATCTTCAATCTTGACTTGTTGGCGATAACACCTCTATTGAGAATTTTTGAGATATTTTCAAAAATTCTGTCCCAGTTTTTATAGTAAGGAGAAATAATAATCACACTGGGTATATGACCGAGCCGTTGTGGCGCCTACATATCCTGTTGAGGCAGGAATCAGGTCAAATGTAGTTCCAAATGTGGATGATGAGTAACGCAAAGAATCTGAAAGAAGATCATCAGTAAAAAATGTACAATATGAACATGATGAAATAGGAAAAATAATATCCCATGTGATATCCAAAGCTTAGAGATAAAAAAAATGTCAAATTTTGGGACGAAAAATCCCATGAAGTAAAATAGGACTCTCACACATACAAGATTAACATGATGACACTTTTTTATAATAAACAACTCAAACGGCATTTTTTATTATATAAAATTGAAAGATTTTTAAAAAGGTTTTAAAATATTAAAGAATGAGTGTTTGCTCACTTTTTTTTTTTTTTTGAAAAAATAAAGAATGTGATAGTCAAACATTCACTACAATTGGTACCAACAGTTAAGATTGCAGGTAAATCTCTCATTTTTTTTAAAAAAAATAAAAATAAAAAAATATTGAATTTAAGGTAAATCCTACAGCTTCAAGTGGTACCTCCAATATACTTAAGGATCAACATGATCTGTTCATCTTGCTTCAAACAAAGGTTTTGAATTGTATCAATCCTCATATTTCAAGTGCCCTCACGAAAAAAACTTGTCCTATTTCACACGTATTTGAAACATTTGATTTTAGGACATTTTGAAAGTGCACTCACACTCACAAGAATGTTCAATGCATACAACTGTGATACCATAGGCTTGACCCTTATGTAAATCTCCACTAATGTGAGAACATTCGGAATGAGATCATGTAGGGCTTGTCATTGGCTTGTAACGTAGGCTTAGGGATGGGTAGGATATTTATTTGGGATAAAAGTGACTGAATTCCTTCCTGAGCGTCACCCAAAATTTGTGCTCTTAATGATTGGTACGCCTTTGCGTTAGATCCTCTTCATTTGTTCTCCCCCCTTTCAACTTCTTTTGAATTCTCATTTTTTACTTTTTTCCCTTCTTCTTCTTTTTTTCTTCCTTTGTTTCGACTTCTTTTGAGTTCTCATTTTTTGGAGCTTTTCCATTCTTCTCTTCTTCTTCTTCTTCTTTTTTTTTTCCGTTGTTTTGACTTCTTTTGAATCCTTATTTCTCGGAGATTTTCTTTTATTTCACTCCTTTCTTATAAATTTTTCTCCTTTTTATTGGAGTATTTTCCTTCCCACCTTTCATTGACTTTGTAAAGGGTATTTTTGCCTTTCTTTATTTCTTTCCCCTTTTCTTTTTTTCTTTATTTCTTTTTTTTTTCTAGAAGTCTTTTATTTTCTTGACTTTGGGAGATTCGATATCTTTGCTTTCGGAAATTTCAAACATGGATCTTCTCTTATAATTTGCACATTCTTGGTGCACTCAAGAAAGTTGGGCCAAGAGAGGATAGTGCTTTTAAGCACTTAAAAGTGTAGTGGTTAAGATGTGGTTGTCCAAAGAAAGGTTTCAGGCTCAAAGTGGGAAAACTAGGGATTAATGTAATTTGGTAGGCTTTGAAAGGCACAATCGGGTCAAAAAAGGCCTACAATCCTTTCTCAAACCAAACATTACTCAGGATTTCGCCTCGAAAAACATTCAGGTCAAGTTCTAGATCAACAGTGTAACACAATTGAACTTTGATCAAAAGCTCACCACACAATGCACATGAAACATAAGGTTAGTTTTATTCTTATCTTGATTGCATGCAAGAGAATTTTCAAGCATCACAAAAATACAGATAAGAGGTACCACGAGAATCTATAGTTTATCGCAAAGTCAATATTTTCCATCATATCAAATATATTCACATGCTCTTAACTACATAGGTCCCGACCGAGCTGAAGACATGACTCTTACAGTATGTACAAGTAAATTTTTTTTTTTTTTGAAAGAATGATTACGGAACTTGAGAAGGGCTGCCTACGTATCTCATTAAGATGAGAATCAGGTGTGCGTAGTTCATGCAGATATGACTTGGAAAATATGTACAAACTATCTTATTTATTTTTTACCCTTTTTTTTTCTTTTTTTTTCTTTTGGAAAAATAATACCGAACCCAAGAAGGGTTGCCTACGTATCTCACCGAAATGAGAATCAGGTTCGCGTAGTTCGTGTAGATATAACTTTGAAAATATTAACAAACAATTTTTATTTTATTTTTTACCCTTTTTTTTTTACTTTTGAAAAAATAATACCGAACCCAAGAAGGGTTGCCTACGTATCTCATTAAAATGAGAATCAGGTTCGCGTAGTTCGTGCAGATATGACTTGGAAAATATGTACAAACTATCTTATTTATTTTTTACCCTTTTTTTTTTTTTTACTTTTGGAAAAATAATACCGAACCCAAGAAGGGTTGCCTACGTATCTCACCGAAATGAGAATCAGGTTCGCGTAGTTCGTGTAGATATAACTTTGAAAATATTAACAAACAATTTTTTTTTTATTTTTTACCCTTTTTTATTTTTTTACTTTAAGAAAAATAATACCGAACCCAAGAAGGGTTGCCTACGTATCTCACCAAAATGAGAATCAGGTTCGCGTAGTTCGTGCAGATATGACTTGGAAAATATGTACAAACTATCTTATTTATTTTTTACCCTTTTTTATTTTTTTACTTTAAGAAAAATAATACCGAACCCAAGAAGGGTTGCCTACGTATCTCACCGAAATGAGAATCAGGTTCGCGTAGTTCGTGTAGATAAGGCATATAATAATTTAAAGATTTAAATAACTCAAACAAATTCCTAGGTCTAGCGCCACTAAAATTTGTAGTCATGAAGTTTTTTTTTTTTTTTTCCACACCAATATATTTTATAGCCTCTTAATCGTCAATATTTATATTGTCTGTTGAATGTAACCTACGAATTATTACAGTAATGATTTGTTGTACTCTTTTTGGATGTTTTCTTGGATCTTTGTCTCTTCCCAATTTTCACGAGATCCAGACATTATTATGACCATCCCCGACTAATGTCGGGGACGGTATTCCTACAAAAATATGAGAAATATGTGAGAGCAGGAACATCATGCAAAATAATATAAAAATAAATGGATGCGACCTCATAGTCAAATACTCCCCTGATTTATCGTTTTGACTTGATATTAGTGTCTTGTGAAATACAAAGACTCAAATTTCGCTAATCCTCTTGTCTCTTGCGACTTCGAACAAATAATAATTTTTGAATCCGGACATAAATTTGCTGTGAAGAAGAATAACTCAAAATGTAAGAGTGTTAGTTCGTGTACATAATGGATAATGCAAAATATCACACAAATAATGAATTAAACACATAAATACTGTTTTAATTAAAGACAAACTGAAATATATCACATAGCATACAAACAATGAATACAAGTCATATACAAATGTGTATCCAGTCTTGTGTCATGCTTAATATAAGATTTTAGCTTCGCTCTACACTAAATGACTAAGAGTGGGCTTTGAATGACTGGGAACCCAAGCGGACAACTTAGGCTGGAACTCACGACAACCATTGGACGCATGACGAACCAATAAATTGCCGATTATTCCAAAAAATGGTTGAGTATAGAAAAGTCTGGTCTGCGGTTCCGCAAAACCGTTCTTTAATATACTATACATACATGTTAAAAAATGTCATAAATGCAATGAAGATATACAATAACTAATGAATGAATACTGAGTACAATATGCAAATAATCAACAAAATATATAAGATATAATGAATGACACAACAAAAGAATAATATCCTCAATTTGAAAAAAAAAATAAACACATAATGGTTAGAACCTCTATATATCCCCAGCGGAGTCGCCATTCTGTTTACATCCCCACTCTGATCAAATAGGGCAAAAAGTCGCGGCAACTCAAAAATAATATATTGATTCAATTTTGAAAGAGTTTTAAGAATAAACGAGTTTTAAAAAAGAGTCGCCACCTAATTTTAGGAAAAAACTAGGAATAAATAAATATGAATAAAATTGAATAACTCAAATAATAACTTAAAAATAAAAACTCGTCTTATTAACATTGGAGGCCTTGGAAATCGACGGTAATTTCTTAATCGGCCAATTTTAACTCAATCAACAAAATAAGAAAGGTAGCCACATGAAATTAACAAAACAAGATTTGCTAGTATCTTCTTAAATGGTAATGTAATCAATCAAAATAAATTAATTAAGAATAACTACATGTAAGTCAAAAGGAGCAGCAATACAAATCTAAAGTTATTGAAAAATGGAAAAACTAATAAATATATATAAGACCTATCACATAGTATCAAAATGCAAAAATTGCAACTAACTTAAACGAATAAAGAGCACATTACTTTGAGAATATAAAATGACAATTAATATCATGAAAAGTGAAGTCAAACGGGAAACCAACAATAAGAATATCATCAAAACTAAACAAAGAAAGTAATAATATCATTGGAAGTAGACTTAAATAAAAGCAATGAAATCAAACTATGATAAATATAATCAAGCCAATATGAATAAATACATATCTAAGAAAATCAACTTTTCTTAGAAACTAGAATGAGAGATTTTTTTTTTCATCGATCAATTCTTTACAAAAATAAACAATATGAACTTAAACTAAATGTCCGTCTTTTAAAATGTGGAGGCCTCCAAACCCGACGGAGAGATTTTTCATTGGCCATTTTAACAAGTAATTAATATAGATTTAACTAAATTTCCGTCTTTTAAAATGGGAAAGCCTCCAAAACCGACGGAGAGATTTTATCATTGGCCAGTTTCAATCAAATAAATTTTAACGATTAAAAATAAAATAACAAAATTAAATACAACAAAAAGAGGCATGATATTAAAGCAATATGAAACATAATCATAAACCAAAGAAACATAATCATAACTAGTGAAAGTAACATTAAGCAAGAAAATTCTAGCAAAGAAAAGGATAAAAATAAATAAATGATAAAATATATATACATAACTACAGCAATACAAAGCATTATCCAGATAAATTTTTAATATTATAATAATTGAAAAAAGTCAAACGGGACAATGTACAAATGCATAATAATATTTAATAAAAATAATAATAATAACAAGACTAGTACTGCTACTACTACTAATAAAATAATAATAAAATAATAATAATAATAATAATAATAATAATAATAATAATAATAATAATAATAATAATACTCAACTATAGAATGACAAAATAGTACAAGCAAGCTATTACAATCCTAATCAATTCAAGATATTTAGAAATGTTGCACAAGTAATGAAATTTAATGGTAAAAATATAACAACTTAACTAATAAACAAAGTAGAACATCTAAATAATACAGGAATATCAAAATAATATTATAGTATCATTGGAAAGCAAAGAAACTTACTGGAAAGTGTGGAAACAGAAAATTAATACACTCAACACAATATTCTAAAATAAGAAGACAGAGAGTACCAGATTTGCCTGAAAAGGAGGAAATAGGTTGGGATCTGGTTCAATGTTTGTTCGTCGAAGCTTGAAGTTCACCGGAGATGGAGGTCGGAATTCTGGAACTGGTTGCTCATCTGACCTTGTTGTGTTGCTCCGGTTCCCGAGCTCACCGGAGTTGGAGGTGAGGTGATTCCATGGTTATTCGTCGGGGCTCGTTAGAGTTGACCGGAATGTCTGCAATACAAATAAAAATTTGAAGAGGGAAGGGGAAAGGGACTGGTAGGAGATGCTCGTGGGTTTGGGGTTGTTTTGAGGAAGAAATAAGGGTTGTTTGGTTGTTGTTCACCGGAGACGAGAGGGAAAAGGAGGCGATTTTGGGTTGTTGTTTGGATGCTATTGGAGTGGGTTTTTGGGGGGTGGCGGCTCCATTTGAAAATTTACACTAACCCTAATTTTTCTCTTCCCCCCTTTAACCTAATGGGCAAAATGTTTTATATATAGGGAATTATTAAAAATGGGCCTAGATTATGGGCTTGAAATAGTGGCCCAAAATTATTTGTTGATAAAATATCCGGATATAAAATTATCTTCGTATTTGAATGAATTTCTTAGACTGCACAGAATATCAAAAATGAATATTAACAATGTAAAGATGCAATTTTAAAATTAACTAATAAGAAATTCTGAATTCTAATAAATAAAGATAGTTATCGATAAACTTATTAAAAAATTATAAAAATAATATATTTTGAACTCTTAAATAAATAAACTTAAAAATCATGAATTTTTAAAATGTTAGGCCAAAATTGGGTGTCAACAAACTGTTATGTCACTTGTCATACCATTCCATCAGAACACTTTTTTCAAGTCATAATACACCTTAGTGGAACCTGGGTGGATGGAGTATCTGAAACGATGAGCCTCTATTAGATTTCGATATTTCAACCAATCAACATCAAGAAGACACAAAATTTCTTGATATCAAAATATTTCATTTCCCTCAAGAAGATTTCCACATTTTGCTTATGAGCTAAATCTTTCAGTTAGTGGAATCACTATCTTGCTTCTCTTTAACTTTAATCACCGGTAAAGACTCATACCCATATAAACTACCACATCACCCTCATCGAATCTGTAAGATAAACTCCCAATCGTCTAAGTACATGTACTTCTATCATCAATTCCTTCTTACCTTCATCTATACAGGACACAATCCATATTTACAACTTGCTAAGAGCGTCGGTAAAAACATTTGCCTTATCTGGATGGTAAAATACGCTCATATCGTATCTTTAAAGAGCTCAAGCAACAAAATCTAATGAAGATTTAACTCTTTCTGGCTTAATACATATTGCAAACTCTTATGATTTGTGAAGTCATCAATATGCACACCGTAAATAAAATGACGCTAAATTTTACGGAGAACACTACAATAGCTAAATGTAGGTCATGAGTGGGATAGTATAGATTATGAACCTTAAGTTATCTAGATGTCACACCCAGAATATGGACCCCGGATGAGACCGGCGTCGTTAACCTCTCAGAGGTCGCAGATAAGCCTCATCTTAGCTTTCATCACAATCATACAATCAAATTTTGCGGAAAATTTAAAACTTTTATATACTAATGAAGTATACTTAGACTCATACTTAAGATTCATAAAGACCGTACGATATTTTAAAACTTGTCTCACATATATATAACCATTTAAAGAGTGCAAAGCCAATAATAGTCAATATGCCATATGGGACTTAATACAAAAGAATCCAAAGAACATAGCGGAATAACGTATTCTAAAACTACTAAATCTTCATAAGGCTGGAAATTAAAATGGTAACGTACCGAACTTGAGGACCTACCATGACTTGGAGAAAGATTTCCAAGCTTCTTCAAATCGACCTCCTTAACTTCAATGGTCGGAACCTACAGTTGTAGTAAAATAAAGTAATGGGGTTAGTACGCCACATGTACTAAGTATGGGTATATGCACATAACACATAGGGACATGCATGAAAAACGTTTATTTATCATATCTTTAGAAAACATGCTAAGTCATATAAAAATCTTCAATGCACATACCATATAACATATACAAGCCAAATATTTCATCACTTAAAGCATGATCATAATCAAAGACATCTTCTCATGGCATCATGTTAACATTACATATTGCAAAGATCATATAAACATAACATACAAAACACTTACCAATGATTCCATCCCCAACCTACAAGTGCAATGGTCATGTGAAACCCATAACCCCACATAACCGAATAGACAAGATAGGAGACCATAAGTAAGGCTTTGCTTCATATAACTTGTAACATAGTTAGTTATCATTAACATAGCAATATAACCAAATAACATATAGCCAACTCATATAAAAGTAACATCATATATCATAAACATATATCTTTCATATCATCATATTACTTATGAACAATCTCCTAGGACTTCCCTTAGAGTCAACTTGTGCAATGTCTAGGTAGCGTCTCATACCACTACCTATACTAAGCCAACTCCTCAAGTCACCCTAGTCAACGTTCGTTTACTTATTTTTCGTTTTACATGAGGGAACATACGCATTAATCGACATAGACCATGTGAGCTAAACATGGAAACCGGTGTCTTCCCCACACCGAAAAGAGGTGGTCCTATCGGCCAAAGTAGAAACGAACATGATGTAGCTTTGTAGGTGGATCCACTAGCTAGTATCCTATGGTGGCAACATAGTTCAAGAACTAGGAGATATATTAGAGACCCATAGTTCCACATTACATGGCAGCCTTAATCTCATGAGAATCTTTGTGAACCTACCTTTCCCTGGGGAAGGGACATTTCCCGTATCTAGTTCATCGGTGCTTAGCTTAAGTCTCTTTTCTTGAAATAACCTTTAATTTGTCTTTTATCAAAAACTTATCATAGGTCATATGAGATTATCTCCTTGTATAACATGATCATGAGCTCTTTTAGATTAGATAATAATTGTCCTTTCATCGTAACCCTTCATACGTGAGATTTACATGGCATAATCATCTTGTGTAAAGCATACAAGAGAGTATCATAACTTGCATATTCATATTCTTATCATAAAATCACGGTTTACATGTTCATAGTCCAGCATATTCACATAGCAACATCATACATACTTTCATAACATAGCATCATGACTTATAGGCTAGCATAAACATCTAAGAGTAATCACGTTTAGAAGACTTACCTCTTGCTTTCAAGAATCTTATTCATCATGCAATATTCATAATCATACATAGTGAAGTACTCAATGACATAATCAAGAAAAACTCATATAATCATGTACAAGAACAATGCATAACATAGAATAAGGGAAACGAGTCATTAAAGGGTTCATTCAAACCTTAAATTCTAACTCTAACGTTTTCACGTTATCAAACACTACAAATAACCCATTCGAAACCATCACATAGTGAAAGATCATGTATCACTCGTTATTCAAACATTATTAATCAATTACTCAACAATTCGTGCAAAATTGAATATAGAAAACATTTACTTTTCATTGAAAATTATAAATCTAGGGTTAGGAAGAAAATCCGTTTCGTAGAGTAAAAACCCTAGTATTTGAAGTTCTTGAAAACTTATCTTGAAAGGACCTTTTGGGGAAAGGAATCCCAAGAGTGAAAATCCATACCTTATATATGAAGAATCCACGAAATCTGATTGGAGACTTCGAAACCTTCGTCTACTTCCTTGAGCTTTGCTTGTTCTTCAATGGAGCTTGGAAAAGAGAGCGTTCTTGAGAGATCAAGAGAATTTCGTTTGGTTCTGATTTAGGACGTGTAATTGTGGTCTGAAACTACCTAATATCAATATATAGACGTCCCATGAATTACCCTAAAGACTCTCCACTTAAATGACTAAAACGCCCCTCCTAAATCGACTACAATTAGGAGAGCATTTGACTAAGGATCTTGGGTTTGACTAGGACTTAAATTTATTAATTAAGTTGCTAATTTAATTAATTAAGTGATCTAGGATAATTACTATAGTACCCCTAAGTCGTTAGGACTATAACTAACCCATTTGGACCATCCTAGGTTAGGTACTAGGATATTTCTTTAGTTAGTTATTCGGTTAGTGTACCCGGTTAAGTCTTAGGTTTTTAGGCACACTAGTTAGTTAATTTTTAGTTAGTCCTAGGTTAGTTAGTTGGTTAGGGAAGTTAGTTAGGACCTAGAATTAGTTAGGAGGCTCGTCCCCACCTGTCTTGACCAGATGCGGCTGTCCCCTAACCGCCCTAACCAAATTCGATTGGGCTTGTAGTTGGTAGCACATGTGTTGCCGTGCACTTTCCCTAACCTTGCACTTCTAGAAAGTTTACTTCTTGTCCAAGGATCCTCACTATGTCCTTGGACACTGCTTAATCTACATGTTCATTTTAAATGGTCATGTGCTATGGTACCTAGGCTTGACACTTGGATGCCTCGTACCTAATGTGTTAAGAATTCAATAATTTTAGCTTAGGGTCTTCATTGTAGGTACAATTCCTAAACAAGCTTGGATTGGAGCATTTGGACATCAAGATGTATTTTCATTTACTTGTGAATACATACAAAAATCTAACACCCTTAAGCCAATATTCTTCAACATGCCCAATATTACTAAATAATGGACAATGGGATGCCTATATACCTTAATACATATTCTTAAAACCTAATAGGCTCTTCAATAGACAAGTCATTTTCTGGGAACATCATTTTAAGCATTATTAAATAGATTAAGCTCTAGTCTAAGTCATGGAATTTCCGGAGTGTTACACTAGAAACATAAGGAATAACCTTATCGTTCTACATCAAAATGCAATCAAGACCAATTCTACAAGCATCGTAATAAACCACAAAATCATTTGTATCCTATGACAAGGTCAAAATTGGAGCAAACGTCAATAGGGCCTTCAGGTATTGAAAGCTCTGGTTTGACCTTCATTTGTGTTAGTGTGGCATGGGAAAAAATAGATGAGAATCCCTTAATAAACTTCTTATAATATTCAACTAGACCCAAAAAGCTCCTAATGTCAATTAGAATAGTGGGCCTAGGCCAGTTCTTCACTACCTCAATCTTTTGTCATCAACAAAATACCCTTGAGAGAAACAACGTGGCTCAAAAATGCAATTGATTTCTACCAAAACTCACATTTAGAGAGTTTAGCAAACAATTGTCTATCCTTGAGAGTCTGGAGAATAATCCTAATGTGATTAGCATATTCCTCTTCACTACGGGAGTATATAAGGATATCACCTATGAATACAATAACGAACATGTCAAGAACACCCTGTTCATGAGGTCCATAAAAGCTATAGGAGCATTGGTTAATAGAGTTAGTAGTGACCTTGGTATTAGGAAAATATCTTTGTGATAGAGGTGTTAGGTTATGATTTATTATGAGGGTGAAAGGACCCTGATGGTGGAGTTGACAATGAAAGAAGATGGTTGGACTTGTCATATAGAACGTATTGGTTCCAAGATAATCTTCTTGTAGTAAGAGTGATGATTGAAAGGTTGGATCCTAACTTTATCACCAAGTTCATGTTTCTTTGATTATTTACACGATATGATATGGTGGATTCAGATCAACTGATGATGTCTACCAATACATGTTGTTTGTACTAATATAACGCTTGTTATGTTACTTGACATAGTCTAGTTGTAGGATCCAATGATGTTTCATAGATAAAGACGAAGATGATCTCCGAAAGCTTTTACTTTTCTTCCTTCATGGTGGGAGTTGTGCCTATTTGATTTAAAACCTTGTATTCTCTTAGAAGTTGTACCTGCTTAGATTAGTTCCTTGGATAAAATTCAATGTAATTCTTTACAAAAGAACTTTATTTTTAATTGAGTTAAGAGGAATTCTATATTAAATCAAATGTTAGCATATAATTTATTCACTTCAACATTTAATATACTAGTTTCTAAGTATTCTCCTATCTAGATGTTAAAATAGGTATTCGCACGGTCCAATGGGTTGGACCAGTGGCGGACCTAGAATTTTTGTTGAGGGGTTCAAAGTATAAAGAAAAAAATTCATATGTAGTAACGCAAGTGTGCGGTGAGCGTAGTAGTCCATCGGCATGTTCTTTGTACAAGAATCAAAAAAATTTCATTGGTCCATAAAAGTAAAGACTAAACTAAGCAAAGATATCGAGAACAAAGATACATTGATAAGAATTTTAACGGATCGAATGTATTCATAAGTTAATTCCTAAATGGGTGAAAATTAAATGATGAAAAAAGGAGTGAGACGGGGAAGAAAGATATTTACCTTATCATGCTAAATCTAGCTTAATTCATTATACCATATTAAACATTTCTTTCTACTTTTATCATGCTCCATCGAGCATTCTTAAAATTTCTTGTGTTTTTATACTTTTATTTTGTAATGTTTTACTTTAGTTTTCACTTTTTAAAATTTTAAATTAGTATCCATTCAATCACATATTACTATAAAAATTTTCAAGATTCTCTAAAAATGTGTAAGAATACTAATATTATAATGCATGTTCAAATGATAACCAAATAACATCGTCAAGTTTTTTAGTGCATATAGTTCAATTTACTAGGTTTGTCATAATTTATATAAAAAAAAATGGGGAAAATGCACAAGTACCCCCCTAGACTATGACCGAAATTCCACAGACACACCTTAACTATTTTAAGGTCCTATTACCCCCCTGAACTTAATTTTTTTTGTAATTTTGTGCACCTTTTTGACT
The DNA here is from genome assembly GCA_016801875.1 of Solanum sitiens. Taxonomy (NCBI): domain Eukaryota; kingdom Viridiplantae; phylum Streptophyta; class Magnoliopsida; order Solanales; family Solanaceae; genus Solanum; species Solanum sitiens. The sequence continues at coordinate 1,287,703 of JABWTJ010000017.1, read as the reverse complement.
TACATTACATCCAAATATCTCACACGCGCTTCAATTGCGTGGAGTAACGAAGTGTGCCATGTAAAACAAAAGGTGTATAAAATTACAAAAAAAAATAAGTTCAAGGGGGTAATAGGACCTTAGTTTAGTTAAGGTGTGTCTCTGGGATTGTGGTCATAGTCTAGGGGAGTACTTGTGCATTTTCTCAAAAAAATAATAATACAAATAACGAATAAATCAAATAAGTTTAGTTTTCATCCCTCTAAAATAGAATAAAAATATAAAATAAATTTCATGAATTTTATAAATTAATACTTTTAAAAGGATGTTAACGATATTTAAGTTTCTTCATTAAATTACATCTAATTTACCTTTTTTTTTTTAAAAAATATTATATCTATCTCATTTCTAGTTAAATATAATTCATCATATTTATAAAAAAAAAAATTCAAGTTAGTATATGAAAAAGAGTTACGTGGAAACAACATGAATAATAGATATGAAAAAAATAAAAAAATAAAAATAAAAATAAAAAGAATGTGTCTAATAAATTTAAACAAAAACAAATTAAAAAGAAGAAATGGAATAAAATTTAAAAAAAATAATGAAAAAGAAGATGGTCTAAGCCGAAAAGTTCCATTCTCCAAAGCATTAACAAAATAGGGGGAAAATGTTGCCCAAGGAATTTGAATTCGTGACCTAAGAGCAAATTTTGAACCATTTATCTACTAAGCCAAGCCTGTACTTTGTTTTCAGGGGATTCATTTTGATATATATATTCATAAAATCAGAATTTAACGTTATATATATAGTGTAATTTTTTGACGATAGGGTTCAGGTGAACTTCCTGGAGTGCACCTAGGTCCGCCCCTGGGTTGGACCATGACACAGAGAGAGATTACAATGTAGTATGTATCTTATAGAAAACTTATATTAATTGAACCACCATTTGTACAAGCAAAAGCCAAATCAACTTTCTAAAGACCATATCCGAAGCAAAAAAAATAAAAAAAAATAAGCATTACCATCAAACATTAAGATGACCAAAAACTAGATATTATGTACAGAAAGAGTATGGTCTTCTTTTGTTTATTGGGACCATGTTTCCCCCTTTTAATATTGTTTAACACATTTAATTTGTCTTAGGAGCACGTCTAGATCTGATCTTGACCTTAAGTGGGTGGGCCATTTCACAAGAGAGCTTCAATACCTCAGACAAGTCAACATTACTACTGGGCCCAAACTCGAATTCGTGTAAAAGTGTTGCGACCCAATAAGTGACTGTGGTCAAGCCTAGTGTCTTTCCAGGACAAGATCGCCTTCCAGATCCAAATGGTGCCAATCTCATGTCGGACCCTAGTACCGAGAAATCCATGTCACTATCAGCTTCGTTCAAGAACCTTTCTGGCTTAAACATAAGTGGGTCAGCCCAAACATCTGCATCTCTCGTGATGGCCCACATGTTCACCATGGCCGTGGTCCTAGCTGGCACGTGATAACCATCAATTGTTGTGTCTGTTATTGCAAGGCGGGCCCACGACAATAGTGGACCAGGAGGGTGCAACCTTAGTACTTCTTTTACCACAGCCGGTAGATAGATCATTTTTGATACGTCAGACTCCGTCATGGTTCGTGATTGTCCGACGATTCTGTCTATCTCGACATGAACTTTTGATTGAATATCAGGATGAAGCGTCATTCGGGCTAGTATCCACTCTACCAATACTGTCACTGTATCAGTCCCCCTAAATATCATTTCCTACACAAGTAAACTTTAATCGTAAGGGCAAATATGGCGTGGTTCCTGTGGCGGATCCATGATTAAAATGCAAGTGTGATACTGCCTGCATTGACTTATGACAAATTAGAATTTTTTAAACTTATTTCACATAATTGACACATAAAGTAAAGGGCAAAAAAATATCAAAAATAGTCAGGAGGTCAATGTTATTTGAACTTTGTAATTGCTAATGATTGTGACCCTTTAACCACCTATCACACTAATTTTTTAAAGTTCAACAGATAGCGAAAGATGATAAAAAGAAATAGTCCTATATGTTTGAGGAAAATTCAAAATAATCCCATTAAGTTTGCATTGAATAATTTTAATCCTTAACTTTTGTCAAAAATTAACATTTTTAGTCTTTGTCTAATATTTATATTAAATTAGAAGGAAGTATAAAAATATTTTTAAAAATAGTGGGAACTCAAAGATGAGGTTCCTATTTAAGAAAATCCTTTAGCAATGTTTTGATTTATTTTCAAAGTTCGGTGCAACTTTCTTAGGTGTAATTTCTCCTGTTTTGATATTTGTTATTTGATTAGACTTTCTTGATATTTATAATTAAATCTTTTTTTATATTGTTCCTGTCAAATCTAACAAATACAAATTATTAAATATTTGATGGAGACTAAAAACATTAACTTCTAGCTAATTTAAAAGATTAAAACTATTTCGTGTATACTTTAGGAACTATTTTGAACCAATCATTTAATATTAAGAGAACAGTTTTGTCATATTATTACAATAACCAAAAGATATTTTTAAGGAGCAAAAATTCTCGAAAAGGACAAGTCGTTTAAGAAGAAAATGACTTGATTAATTAGTTATGTTAGTTTTCTTGTCTATTTGTATATAATATATATATAATATTCTACTCCTCCTTCCTTCACACCTTTCCGTTTTTAGTCTGTTTCAAAAAATATATCATATTTCTGTAATAAAAAACATTTCAATTTTAGAATATATCCACATCAATGATCAACAAGTATTCTAGATCAAAAAAAATGTAATCAAATTAAACAGTGTCACGTAAATTGAGACAGATAGATATATTTGCTTACCCAAAGTACTGCAATCATATCATTCTCTGATAATCTTTCTGAACCTTGAAGAGATAGCAAAACATCCACAAAATCACCAGATTGATTCATATGTTCATCAAGAATTTTTTTGACAAATTTGTTTACTTTTGGCACAAGTTCAGAGCACCTCTGTTTAATTCTCTGTAAATCAAATTCACCTAACCAAGAAATATGATCAGACCAATTTAACATACCTAAAAGTTCATAACCTTCATCAACTAATTTCATCAATTCTTTTGTTTCTAAATTACAACAATCAAAATCATAACTTTTACCAAAAACACAACACATCATATTATTCAAAGATGCCAATTTTAAACCATCCCTAACACGTAAAATGTCATTTGGACTATTTTTTTCAAACATAGAAATCAATTGTTTAGCAATTTGAAATCTTGGTTTTTCATAAAATTTTATTTGCTTAGGTGAAAATAAATGATTTGATGAAATTTTTCTAAGTGTCCTCCAATAAACCCCATATGAAGCAAAACCAATTGCTCTATTGAACATTAGTCTATATGCTGATTCTTTAATCGGACGATCAGCAAATACTGAACTGTTCAATATTTCTTTCGCGACTTCAGGATTACAAGTCACAATGACTCGTGTCTCACCAAGGCTAAAACATATGAGACGTGTTGCTTTAAGAGTTTTCGCGATTTTTGCTATTTTATGATGTGCTAGACCACTCATGAGGTTCATACTTCCTATAATAGGAAAACCTTTTGGGCCTGGAATTGGATTTGATACTAATTTTTTCCATATATGTTTACCCCAAGCAGGACCACCAGGGTGAGCCCAGTAAATCATGTTCATGACTAACCATATAAGAATAAGAAAAATTGCAAAGAATATTGAGTTTATAGAAGTGAAAGATTTGCATTTTGAAGCTAAAGCAAAAATCCAAAGGCTTTCTATGTTTGTTGTCATGATGAATATATATTTGGAGAGAGAGTGAGAAAAAGAAGTAAATTTGGTGTTTGTGAGTAGAAAATGAGAGAGATATTGGATGGTTTATATAGGGGAGCAAATGGAACCATAGTTAACACTAGCTAGCAAAGTATTATCTTGTATTATTATTATTATATAATATAAGTGATGACATAGTGACGGTTATCATTAAGCAATTCAAAATCTGAAAAAGTAAATAGACTGTAAAATTTAATGAGATTCAATATCTAATATATATGCATTATAAAAAAATAATTTTCAACTTTGTGTTTACACTATAATTTTTTGTCAGGTATGGGAATATAGATGAACCCTCTCACATCTATTTGGAACTCGCAGGGCGATTATAAATATAGTGAAATCTCTTTACAACGATATTATCTGTTCAGATATTTATTGGTTACTAAATGTTACGACAGTGAATATACCATGAAAATAGATTTTATGAAGAAAAAAAAAATGATGTCTTTACTGAATATTATTATGGAGGATGATTGTTATGATGAGATCTAAATATGCTACTTCTATGTCTCATATTAGTTGATCATTATACTAAAAATAATTGTCAGATATTACTTGATTAACTTGCTAATTCAAGAAAGCATTAATTGATTTTTTTCCATATTGCCCTTACAATTAATTTTGTTTGGATGTGTCTACACTTGTTTGTAAAGTTTCAAAGAAGTTCTTACGGGTGAATTGGTAAAAGTATCCTCTTATTTTTCATTTCTTAATACATACGTGTAAAAAGGAAAGTGATCAAATAATATGAAATGGGGAAAGTATTATTTATTTTTCCTCTTTATTAATATAGTTTAATATGGGGTTTTTAGAATATTCTATGGATTATGGTATTAATAAAAACAATAATTAGGTAATTATTGGAAAATGTAAATTGGGCGGAAATTCTGAGGAGAGCCGCACGAATGCAGAACCAGAAAAATAAAAAATTAAATTAAATTTCAACTTTCAAGGTGCTTAAGGCACGTCTTATTACTAATAAAAATGTTAAAAGATATTTTTAGTATTTAGATTCAGTTTATGCGATGTTATTTGATTGAATATGAAGTTTTAAATATTTTATATAATTTTAAGTTATTTTATGAAATTAAATTATTACTGAATATAGAATGATGTTTTTCTGGAAAGGGTTTATTTGGGTGTCCTACATCGATATTGGTAATATGTGCATTGAAAATAAAATTAGAAAAAAAAGTGTGATTTTAAATTATTTTATCAAGTTAATTTATTGAGTTGTCCTATATCGGTATTAGGTAGTATATGGAATATTTGGTCTCTATTTATAATCTTGATGGTTATTTATAATTCGATTTGGATTGAATTTTTATTAAAATTAAAATTAAATTAATTATTAGTTAATTTTAAACACTAAATCAAATAAAACAAAAATCACCAATTTGATTCAATTTTTCTATTTATAACTAGCTTATGAGACAACTATTTCAAATGAAAATTAGAACTCAATAAATTTCAGTCTACTACACAAAATGAATGTATCTGAATTAATCCTTCTATTATTTTTCAACACTATTGCGAAGTTTTCCTTATTAAATAATTTTTAAAGATAATATTTAGTCACTATAACAAAAAAAAATTAATAATCATAACATGTTGTTATGAACCAGCCTTGGCTCAATATTGATATCTATACGGATGTCAAGCAACTAGTTATTGGGTCGAAAAGAAGTAGCAAAATTAGAAGGCCTTCACAAAGTTTGATTTGGGATTCAGGTCCAATTGACAACTAGTTAAAAGGACGACGGATGAGAAAGAATGATTTATGCAAATTGTTGAGAAAAATGTTTAGCTCTCTGATCCTCTATCTTTGAGTCTAAGCTTCTCATCTTCCTTCTAGATACTGTCTCTGCCTGTAATTACTTGTTTACTTTTGAATCGACACAACTATTAAGAAAATAATTATTGATATGGTGAATTTACTATTTTATCCCTGTTAATTATGAAGGAGATGAATTAAAATTTTAAAATTTTCAAGAAGTTTTACCTTTTTTAAAAGTAATTAACTGAGGGTATAATAGGTAAAAAAAAAAACTTATTCTTTCTTGATTTGTCAAAATGGACAAATAATTAGAGACAACTAAAAAATGAAATGTAGACTTTGAGTTTAGCGATTATAATATTTGAATGTTTCCATTGTGAAATTGAAGTTGTTACACATGCATTGCAAATTAACAAAGACTACTAAAAAATTTATCAATATTAACTAATTATCATTAGATTCAATGTCGGAACATTTACGGAAAGTGCTACAATGTTATTGTGCTAATGAACAGTAATGTTAGTTAAATTAACTTAATTCATAATTAATTAAAATAGTTGTTATGGAGGTCAATGCTACAATGAGGTAATCTTTTGCGTCACATTGTTACGTGGCAAGAGCATGCTTGAGAACTTGAGATATCCACAATTATCTTATTTATTTATACTAATAACATATAAGATATGTAATAACTAATAAATCCCTATTCTATCTTATACCTTGACTACAAAAAAAGTGTACAAAATAAAATTTAAAAAAATGGATCCTAAATATAATAGAATTTTAGTTTAGTTAAAGTGACTTTTTGGTAATTCGATCATAAAAATATTTGAATTCACTTAAAAGTTAATTAATTTACTTTAAGTCAGTTTTCGATTTTAAAAGTGTTTGACAGTTATAAAAAATAACTTAAAATAAGTTAGAAACTATTTGACAAGCTCAAAATGACTTAAAATAAGTCAAAAAATTAAAAATAGGCATTTCTCTTATTTTTATTTTTTGACTTAAAAATCATTTCAATTTGACTTTTTGTTTTTTTACTTAAAAGCTACTCCCTCCGTCCACTATTGTTTGTCATGATTTCTGTTTTTATAGTCAAACTATAATAATTTTGACTAACATTTTCAGATTTATTTTTTTATTATATTGATATGTAAAAAATTGCAATTTATAATACTTTTCATATAGTTTTATAATATCTAAATTTTTTGTTTAAAATATCGAACTAATGTAATCTAATTTAAATTTATAAATTAGTCAAATTAACTTTCAAAAGCGCAAAATGACAAATAAAATGAACGGAAGGAGTACTTTTTAAACTCAATCCTAACGAGTTCATAGTCTAATAAGGTATTTGTGTCTTATCTATATTCAAAGAAAATTAATTTTTAAAAAATATTTTCTAAAAATTCTGACCAACTGAACATGAAAAAAATAAAATTGAAAAAGAAATTTCTCTCCGTAAAATACACACTAACTTATCCACTTTTGTAATATATATCGTTGACAACTATAGATGATAGGGGTGTTTATTGAAAATATTTATTATGGGCGAGATACAACTATTGTCAGTTGTATTAGGCCTTATTTGGCTGCCACATGTTAATGGGACCCACATTTCACTTTCATTTCATTACATTTCCTTTTCTCTTCCATTTTTAACCCTTTGTTTTTAACTTTCTCTTTTTCCACCCAACTGTTTTTTCATTTTTTTTTCTACTTGTTAACTCCTAATATAATTTCTTTTTTGTGTATGGTATTTATTTTTTCATTTTTTATTTTGCTTTTAATATTTGATATTAAAATTCGACTATTTAGATTCATTTGTCTAAGACTTTATTTGAAAAGATTTACTGTCTAAATTTTTTTTTCATAGTCAAAGTTTAAACTCGAGACCTTTCGTTAAGCCAGAAACGACATCATCTGGCCCCATCATTTATTTGAGGAATAATCAAATTGGGTGTGTCGAAAATTCAAATTTAATTTTTTAATGAGTTTTAAGGAATTGAAGAAAGTTGACGAGTTATATATATATATATATATATATATATATATATATTTTATTTTATTTTTATTTATTTTTTCTAATTTGTTTTTTTTTAATAATATCAAAAGTATATATTATTATTTTTTGGGGTTGCATTTTCTTCAATTCCTTAAAAATCATCAAAAAATTAAATTTAAATATTTCTACACACCCATTTTGGTTTTTCCTCAAACATATGATGGGGTAGAGGATGATATTGTTTCTTACTTAATTAGAAAACTCGAGTTTAAATTTTGAATATGAAAAAAATTCTTGATAAATTGCACATCTTTTCGAATAAATTTCTATATAATTTTAAATTCAAAATACTTTAATTTTAATGCAGTACATAAATAAAATTATGTTAAATGTTAATAACAAATAGAAAAAGGCATGAAAGAGTTGTGAGGAGAAAGTGAAAGTAAAAAAGAAAAGGTTAAAATGGAAGAGAAAGGGAAATGACTGACAGTAATTGTATCCCGCACATAATAAAAATTTTCGGTGTTTATTGATTGGTTTTATCCACTTTTTTATATTATTAATTTTTATCTATAGGCACTCTAATCAATAATAATCAAACGCATAAGATATCTGTTATCAAATTTTGTTTCATCAATTTTATTTCTTAAATATTTCATCGTTCGATCAATTAATTTTTAATTTTTAATGATTTGATTTTCGATTTAAGAATAAGAAATTGCTCCTCTACTACTATCTTCTTTGCTTTCTCTTTATTTTTCATTTGTTAATATATATGTATATACAGTTCTGCATGCATAAAGTATACACCGAATTTCAAGGAGAGGCAAATTCAAATCAGTTATTGCTAAAAGGAAATAATTATTTCTTTGTTAAATAGAAAACAGGGACTTTCATGATAGAGGTCTCAAGTTCGAAATCCCTTACCAGCGAAAGCAAGGGGTTTGCCTTCCGGGTCGAGCTCGTCGCATCAGGCTTGCCTAGTACAAGTTACCTCTCCTATGTGATTTGCGAGCTATTGCATAGGAGCGGGGGTTTTACCTTGTGCGCACCCAAAGAATAGCGGCTCCGGGTTTCCTTTGTCATAAAAAAGATAATAATAACAACTATAAAGTGCAAAGAAATAATGTTTATATTTAAAATTTAAAGTCACTATTATTTAATCAGGGGTAAAAGATAATTTAAGTATAAGATTATTGAATTATCAGTAACTAAAATCTTAAAGAGTCAGGAACCAAAATCAGCAGCCTAATAAAAACAATTACAAAACTGTTTTAAAATCGTTAACCCAATATCTAATACGGATAAATCAATAACATTTTTTTTAATTCGATTTATCTGTTAAATCAATTTTTGCACACCCCTATTTATAAAAATAGCAAACTACTGATGAACTAATATAACTATGCTACTTATAACATAAATAGAAAAAAAAAGGCCTTTTCATATCTTTTCTGCTAAAAAGAAAAACTAAAATAATATAACATAAATGGCCTAAAAAGCCTACTAAGTATTTAATGTTAAAGGTAAAACAAGAAAAATGATTTTAAAAAAAAATTATATATCAAAGGTGACAAGTAATTAATAAATGAATATGTATTAAAAATAAGTAACAGATAAAAGTGGATGGATAGAGTAATAGATTCAATGTCTTTGACTCTTTAAAATTAAACCTTCTAGATTATATAAGAAATATGATTTATTGCCTAGGTTGAATATATTTAGTTTTAAGATGAACAATGATGTAAGATAGTACGAACTAATATTTTTTTTTTGTATAACACTCTCAACACGTCAAAACCACATGTATAGATTTCAAAATAATGAATTTTTTGTTAAAAATGATATATTTATTCCTATGATTTTGGAATAAAAAAATATTAAAACTTTAAGAGACTATAAAGTTTGAGATTTTTGAAAATGATGTTTAGTAGGAAAGTCTATAGTGGCACTGTAGCTTCGTTAGCGCTTAGCTCATTAGCAGCCTTAATTACGTTTTAACGAAAAGGGAGTTTGCAGCCTTAGTGTTGGACTTGTTGAATACCAATATTTTTTTGTATATATCACCTATAATTGTAGTCGATAGTAATAACTAATGATGATAAGGTCGGACGATGATATGATGTTCGATGGTATAGTGATGGACATTTGTGGTTGTGATAATACTGGTTAATGCAAATGATTATAAATGGTGGTTACTGGTTAGTGATGACACTGACCGAGTTCAGTCTTTACAATTGTGAATAACGATTGATCGTGATTGTAATAACAATGAGCATCCGCGATTAGAAATATAAGTAGATTGAGTGGTGAATGACTATGGAGATCCCTCATGCGATATTAAAATTATAAAACAATCCAGATACATAAAATAAACGTATCAGATACATCTAATCATTAAGCATACGTGGGATGCATAAAAGAGACTATGTCAAGTACATTTAAGAACAATTCATACAGATAGAATGAACATATTAGATATACAAAACAATGACTTTTTTGAAAAAAACTTAGAATTTGTGTTACGACAGATACTTTAAAGTTGTTATATGCGTGATTTACTCTTACTTTTATTACTTTTAGATACATTTCTTATTTAGATACACTTAATTATATGTAGCTGATTAATATGTATTCGAGATACATGTATCAGGATGTTTATCCAAGGTGCGATTCATGGTATGACTGGTAATATTGCAAACTCGCGTGAAGCGAGATTATTAACACTTAAATTAATAGGATTTGTGTTGTTTACCGTTGACAAAATGGCCAGATAAACTATTTTTTCTAATTAAAAAAAATTATTACGAATCTTAATTATTCAAATTCATTAGTGATAGTAAAACAAAAAAAACACTTAATAATTAAGATTCAAATCTAAAAAGAAAAATAACTTAAAATCTGAACAATTAAAATTTATGCCGTTATAAAATAGAAATAAATGAGGTCAGAATACTCCAAATACTAACTCATTCCAAGAAAAATTTGAAATATTAAAAATTAAAGCAGACTCAACATATGTAGGAAAAGATATAATTGGATTTCATGTTGAGAGAGACACAACCAGAATTTCAGGCTAATAATATTTTTAACTTTCAAATCCAAGAATTTTTATGGTAGATATGACTCTTCTCTAATGATTAATTAATTACCAAATTGGTCATTATCACTGTTAATTAAAATAATTTTACAACCAATGACTGTTTCAATTGTATTAGCAATAATTCATATCTTTCAGTGCCATTATTATTTTTTTCCAACTATTTTCTGCTAAGGAATTGGGGAAAATTTACTAAAAATTGTTTAATAATTGAAGCTTTTTTTTAAAAAAAAAATGTTATTAGGTACTTGATTGTTATATTTAGTGGTCCTTCCCTTTTATGATTGGTACTTAATACAATTTTTTAAAATTTAATTAATCTGGTCTCCTTGTCAGTAATTTACTATATTCTTTATTTTTCAGTAGGAAATGAATTTATATAATAGTATTTCTATTTCTATGCTATGCCTAGCCAGTACTACAACAATAATAAGAAAAGATCAACAGGACATTGACAAAAGATACTTTATAGAATTAAAAATATATAAATATTTTAAAATTTATTTAAATACAAACACTATATTAAAAATGATCTTTAACGATAATTAATTAATAATAATTCCACTATCTATATATAGCAATAATAAAGAGGAAACTAACGAATATCTAAACTACAAGGGAAGTTCATTAATACAGAGTTAGAGACGATTTATATATTTCTCTACTACCCTAGAAGATTTTGAGAAGTGTCACTATCTAAAATTTGAGATAATTGTTGTAGCACCTAAGTGATAGTTGATTATCTTTAATTGATGCTCCGTGAAATAGGTTATCTAATGTGTTTCAGTAAAATAGAAAGAAGTAATAAGTAAAAATTGACTATTTCTAGGTGGAATTAAACACCTGGTTCACAAAAGATGTAAAAATCACGATTTGTACTATAATATTTACGCCCAACTTCTCTAGATTTTAATGAGTCTTACAATAACCGATTACAAACATATGTAATATAAGGAATTATAAAGTCTAATATATATCTACTACCACATAAACTTCCCAAGATATGTGTTTCCCAAATTATTTTTTTATTGCATTCTAACTAAGTATGAGAAAAATAATTTTATCGCCATATTTGCTATTTTATCACTTGAATTATTTAAGGGTTAATAATTGTTATTCTAATAAATTTTTTTAAAAAATAGATCGTCTACTTTAAAATCACAAAAAGATAAACGATACTAAAATCTAATAATCATCTATATTAAACATAAAATATACGAATCTTAATAATTTTAATAAGTATTCTCTTTAGCACACATTACATACTTTTTGGATTTCTATATGCATTGTATTGCCTAAAAGAAAACGAACTTGTCCATTGAATTTCACATTCATCGTGAATATTTATCTGTTTAATTTGTAAATGTTAAACAACTTTAAATGTTGTATTAATTTCTATTAAATTAATTTGGCAAACAATAACTCTGTTACTAGTGTAATATTAAACATAAAATCAAGAAAATAATTAAATTATTTGAAGGTTCCTTTAATTTGTTTTTATATAAATCAATCACATGATATTAAATCTCAAATATCATTAGTATCACCAAATGTGAGATATTAGTTATACATTCTATAAAAAAAAATTAGGACTATCAAAAAAATGTCAATTAATAAGGAAAGCAACACGAAACATTCAAAGAAAAGAAATATTACAACAGTGAAATAATAGAGTTCAGTGGCGTAACCAGGATTTTCACAAAGTGGGTTCTAGATATAATAAAGAGAAAATTTCGTATATAGTAGTTTATTTTTAAAAAGTATGATTACAACTTGAAATTTATCCTTTTAAATGTGTGTGGGATGTTAATTTTACTATAATAAATAAAACCAAAATGTGGTAATGGGGATTTAAACCTGGGCAGGCTGGGAAAATTAAGCACTTTTCACCACTGGGCCAAGGGTCACATTTGTATTAGTATGGTCAAAAGTTAATATATACATATAAAATTTTTAACTATGCACTCTTCTCTCAGAAAGTCACTCAACTTTCAATTTTAACTCAAAAGTCACTTAACTATCTCCTCTTCCCTCAGAAAGTCACTCAATCTATTAAATTATTTTTTTAATTAAAATTTATTGATATTAATTGTTTATATAACAAACCAAAATTAAAAAATAAAAAATAACATTTAAATCATTTAGTAATCCATCCAACAAACCCGATCCATTAAAAAAATAATATGATCCACTTTATATATTTCAATGGGTCGAGTTAGGTGAATAGGTCACTAAATGATATTTTTTAGAAAAAATTAGCAAACTAGTTAAAAAAAACTAACATATTTAGTGAAAACCTCCCTATTTTAAAAATATTAGTAAAAATGTCAAAAATGTCATTATTTTTAAAAAATAATGTATCCTAAATCACTTCCTATTTCTCTCACAAAGCACATGTTTCTAGTAAAAATAAAATAAAATTACATGTCTCTCAATTAATCCTTACCAAATTTAAAAAAGAATAATTTATTTTCTCTCTCTAAATTTATCTCTTCCATTCTCCTATATTTTTCAAATTCTCCTTATCACGTTTCCCCCATTTTTCAGATTCCACATATCACTCTTCCCTTTTTTTTTGGTTTCAGAAATTGAATTCTCAACAATCTCATTGACAAAGGTATTCATCTTTATTCTATTGTTCTATGTATTCGTTTGAAACTTTTTAAATTTTTGTGTGTTTTTCAATCTTTCTATTTTCAATTAAGACTTTAAATAAAGATAATAACACAAAAATTGCAATCCAATTACTGATTCAAAGAGGACTATAAGAAGTATCACATATAATCATCAATTTTTGAGAATTTTGCCTCTTTGATTTATGCATTACTCTTTATTCGAAAATGTAGTTTGTGCAACTAAAATGGTTCAAGATAGAAGATCTAAGTTTCTTCATAATTCTACCCGCATTCAAGTTCAAGATAGTAATATTAAAAAGGTAAATACACTATTAATAAAAGAAAATAAATTGGGTGTAGAAGATTTCGAAACACTTGTTGAAGACCAAGTTGAGGAAGAACAATTTTCTATTAGTTTGTTTTGTATTTATAGTTTTTTTTAGTAGTTGGTATTCCTTCTCAATTTGTACTCAAAACACTGATTCGTATTTATTAAAAATCTTATGTTGCATAGTTTATGAATCTTGTATTTGTCTCAAATTTGTATTCATCCCAAAAGTATGTCAACTAGTTATGTATTTTATTTATAAGAAGAATAACTTTCCATTAGTTTATTTATTTTTATATTTTTTCTTCAAATTTTTGTATTGGACTCAATTCGTATTCAAACTGGTATGAATGCTATTAACATTTATATTTTATTTAAGAATGATTGCAATAAATATTCTCGTACTCTTTTTTAATTTTATATTTCATTCTCACTTTTATGTCATATTATTTTTATATTTTATACATCATTATACTAAATAAAATATAAAAACTAGAACGAATACAAATAGAAATAATATACATATTAGAATGAATATCACTTAGGAAAGGAAACAAGATTCTGAAGAGAAAAAATAAATACACAGTTTAAAAAATAACGAATACAAATATGTTTTTTAAATAGATACATATTTATTTGGCATACCTATTGGAATGAATACAAACTAATTAAGAAATACAAGTTTCATTATACAAAATACAACATGAAAACTAGAATGAATACAAATATAAATGATATACATATTGAATGAATACAATTTAAGCAAGGATACAAAATTCTGAAAAATAAAACAAATACACTGTGAGAAAAATATGTCAAATAAAACTATAGGTGTTCAAATTTCTAAATTAAATTTTTTTAAATTTAATACATAAAACTATAACGTATTATCATAAAGTTTCATTACAATAATTAGTGAAAATTGAATATTGAATCTTTTGATTCTGTGATTTTCACAACAATAATTAGTAAAAAATGGATATTAAAAATTTAATAGATGTGGTACTTCTTTAATTTTGTGATTTTCGTAAGAATAATTAGTGAAATTTTAATATTTATTTTGATAAATAAAAGTGTTTAGAAACAAAAAAAGATTAAGAAAATTGGATATTAAATTTTTTTAAAACAATGGTGAGAGATGTATTTTTTAAAACATTGTAAAAGAAAAAGAAATAGATGAAAGTTGGTGTATTTTGATAAATTGTAACTTATGAGACTTTTAAACATTTGTTCCTTTTTAAAATAATTCTCTTCCTTAAATTTATCCAATTAGTTATATAAAAATTGTATTCATTAAATAAATAATTAACAAAAACATAAAGATACATAACAAAAATAAATTTTTGATATTTTTACTAAATATTGAAAGTATTGCTAATGAGCCCTCTTAAATGTTAAAATATTGACATTTTAAGAAATTTCCCTATTTTTTATCTTTTAAAATTTTAATTTGTTATATAAATAATTAATTTCAACAAAATTTAATTTAAAAAATAATTAAATAGATCGAGTGACTTTCTGAGGCAAGAGGAGATAGTTGAGTGACTTTTAAGTTAAAATTCAAAGTTGAGTGACTTTCTGAAAGAAAAAGAGATAGTTGAGTGACTTTTGAGTTGAAATTAAAAGTTGAATGACTTTCTGAGAAAAAAATATAGAATTGAGTGACCATATAAGGTATTAACTCTAAAATAATGCGATAATTAAAAAACATGTGTAAAACTAATACTATGACAAACACAAATCACAACATCCAAGGCTCCTACCAAGCTAAATCCTATGAAAAGCGAATCAAATCTTAACTACATACTAACCTTTGAAACGAAAAAAAAAAATAAAAAAAAATCATACATATTAAATATTAAATTGATTAAAATAAAAAAGACAAAAGGAAGAGGAAAGTTTGGTGCGCCTATAAAGTGCAAAATCTTTGTTAAGTCCACTGTGATCTAATTTGTGTTTCTAGTGAATGCCTAACAAGAACAAAATATTTAGTTATAATCTTGTTGATAATTTATAAAAAAATTAAAATAATTCATGTGTTAGTGTACGTTGACCAAAAACTATTATCTATAATTTGGTCTTTTAGACGGATTAGTCAACTGATTAACTAAACAAAATAATCAGTGTACAATATTTTTCACGTTAAGATAAAGTTTGAAAAAAACACATCTTTAAAAATATGATGCAGATAATCTACATTAATACTAATCTAATAAATTTGAATGGCGAAGCCAAAATATTTACTAAAAATTTAAAAGTCAATGATTAGATATTATTATCTATATACAATTGGAAGATGAAAATAAAGGCTTTGGTGGAAAACACTTACAAGAAAGTGGTTAATTTCTGTCTACAATTATATATTATGATATCTATAAAAATAGTGTTACATACAAAATGACAGAACCTAACTTGACACCTTTCATGGGTTGACCATAAATTTGATTACAAAAAGATTTTGGGTGTGTTCAGTATGAAAGACGTTGCTTTTCTTTTAAATAAAAATAATCAAGAAATTAAATATTTTCTTAATTTAATTTTTTATTTAATTAATAATGAAAAAATATTATTTCAAGATCATTAAATATAATTTAGCAAAATATTATGACTCCACATATGAATTCATATCCCGATTCAAACCCGACCTTCGGTGTAACACCGACTCCAATATCAGTCCAAAAACATAACTGACTCCAATCGAGATGAGATCGAGCCCATCATCTCGATTGTCAACACGAGATCCAACCCTGATCTCAAGACCTAACCTGATGAAACCAAGGCCAAGATTCTGACTCTGAGACCTTGAGAGATTTGTAGGAACTATAATGTGGCGTGGAAGGGTGATTGTGTGGCAAACTTGTGAAGACTCCGACTCGACCTAGCCCTCATACAATGCCCCCACCCCCCACCCACCAATCCACCCTCTCCTTTCGTGTTTCAAGAATTAACTTGCATCAAATTTTTACAACAAGCTCGATATAGTTATTTCATAAATAAAGTATTAATCACATAAATGATCATATTGAATCGATAATGCATAAATTTTCACACAAGAATATTAAGCTTGATTGAATGTAAGTCACAGAGAAATTAATTGGGGAACCTATTTCAGGACGTAAATTAATAATCTCTTAGGGACTTGGACTTATATATTAGATAGGGCTTTTTAAGTAATTGTACAAGTGGAACAAAATTTTAACTAAAATGATCCTGGTATATATAATGTATTGATATTGCATATATAATTATCATCAAAGACTTGTATATTCATATACATTATTTATATACTAAATTTATACATTATAATTAGGGAATGGACATGGTATGATAGATACACACACATTGAATATCATACTATCAATCAGCTTGTTCACCTCCTCCTATTTCGCCCCTCTCTCTCGTTCGTCTTTCTCCTTAAGTAAATATCTTTTAGAATATATCTAGAAGCAAAATTATATATATGTGTGTGTAGCTAACTTGAAATATGTATGAAATTATTAGTTACATAATTTGCAATATATCAATCTATATAAAGAATTAGTATGATAGAAATATAGGTATAATTCGGTTAATTTTTCTTTAAAGTTTTCAGTTTGGGCCCATACCAATTGTGTTCTTCTCATGGCCTTATTTTTTTGGAAAAATTACATAAGTATACAACTAAAGATATTATAATCTCTAAAATTTTCTATCATTTAAAAATATTAGTAAAATCTCCTCTCAAGTGCATCTCTATCCTCTTTCGGATACATCCTTATCCCCTCTTGAATACATTTCTCCTCTCTAGGATACTATCCCCTATCGGATACATCCCTCTCATTAAAAGTAATGTATATCACTTGCAATGTATTGGATAACCAACTTTTTTATTTGTGGAAACTTTTGAAATAGAATGTAATTAGCCCCCAAATGTATGTGATTTCTGTAAGTTTCCCTTATTTTTACGGTGGGGCGCTCATGGCCTTTCAATACCTCATAAATGCACTTATAATAATTGATGGTTGAGTAGAAACTTGCATAAATCTCACTATTTTAGGAGTTAATAACTTAGATACACTTTATTTTGCAATACTACGAATCTTACCAGATTTTGGTGCTTTCAAATACATTTAGATACATATATCTCGCGATACATGTATCTAGGTGTATCTTTCTCAATATATGGTAGAAAACTCTTAATTAGAGTTAAAATACGTAATATTTCGAAGTGTAAATGACTGGAGGAAGCCCATTCGACAACCATAATAGGCTCTATAACTGGATCACGCACGCTAAGAACACAGCGGATTAGAGGGGACAAGAGGTTCCACTCATCAAAGTGTGAGAAAGATGATAATAATAATAATAATGCATAAGGCAGTAAAATATGCATCTAATTATGTAGTTTCTCCTTTTGAGTGGATATTTGATATATATTGTTTCAAAAAATTTTGCTATGAGATGGTAATTAAAACCCAAGTTGTATTTTTTTCGTTTCTCTTTTAAAAACTACAATAAAATGACAGCTTTAATTTGTTTTAGATATACTTTATTTAAGTGGAATCGCATGTCTCCAGTACACAGAATGAATCTCGCTCGCCTCTCTCATCTCTTTCGCTACTTTTCTATGTATCGTGTATGTTATATACATCACATCATATACATACATATATATGTATATAGTGTTATGTAGTGTGATCCACGGATATGGGGAATACATAACAAATCTCACTCTCCTCTCTCCCTATTTTAGTATATCTGATAGCAAAAATACATGTATCTAGGTGTATCTTTCTCAATATATGGTAGAAAACTCTTAACTCTAATTATGTAGTTTCTCCTTTTGAGTGGATATTTGATATATATTGTTTCAAATTTTTTGCTATGAGATGGTAATTAAAACCCAAATTGTGTTTTTTCGTTTCTCTTTTAAAAACTAAAATAAAATGACAGCTGTGGGATTTGAACCCACGCCCTTTCGGACCAGAGCCTAAATCTGGCGCCTTAGACCACTCGGCCAAACTGTCATATATTTAACCAATCTTATTATGTATTAAATAACATAATTACTTAGATTAAGCATCAAAAGTATGAGGGGAGAGAACTCAATCACAAAGTTGAGCCTAATTTAATCATTACATATAGCACCATTCAAAGAATGCAAATTATGAAACTATTTACCAAATTAAAAATATCTAAAATGTGAAAATTGCCAATATAGTTTGTTTGTTTTTCTTTTAAGAAAAAAAAGCAAATAACGAAAGAAGAATACTCTCCACGCCTATTTTTAAGAGAATTTATTAGTCAAATTAATTTATTAGTCAAATTATAGCTGACCATTTTTACAAGTAGAAACGATATATAATTTTAAATTATGAGTTCTGAACTCACATTCTTTTAAGATAGGATTTTAACCATGCTCTTTATAAATGTTGAGTGATTATCCACAATAAATATATTGCTAGGGTTGTTATGATTAAAAAATCAAATCGAACAACAATTCGAATGGAATTGATTAAACAAACTGATATTTAATTTAATTTGGTTATAGTTTCACTAATATACAACAACAAAATAACCAAATCGAGCCGATAAATTAAATATATAATTTTTTTTAATTATTTATATATTATTCATAAATATCTTTTTAAATTTTAATCAACTTAAGTTTTCAACTTTACCATTTTTTCAAGTCTTGAATTTTAGCCCAACTATTACAATCCTAAGTCCAAGTCAATCAAAATTCTTTATTTTAGTCTTTACCTACCCTACCTCTGTACCTCATATAAGATAGTCACATTTTCTCTTAATTGAATCATTTTGTTTGTGTAATAATAACTTTAGTATTGCTTAATCGAACCGACAATAGCTTTCATGTGGAATGTTCATGTACTTGGTGTTTGTATCTATCAAGATATGTATGTTCTTAAAAAAAATTACTTTCAAACCGAAAAAATCAGAAAAACTGAACTCAACCGACAATAACCAAACCAACGGTTATGTTTTTCGTGTGGTTTGGTTTGGTTTGAATTTAGAAATTTAAAAAACCAACTAGATTGGTTTGTTTTTCGTTTTAACCAATAACCGATCCAAATCGAACCACGAACATCCCTATATATTGCAACTGAAATATTAGCACATGAAATTGTTGACACTACAACAAGAATAACTTTTAGCGGAAGTAAATATTGACACTAATAAAGAGTGGTAAAGTCTTTACCGGCATTAATTAAGTGTCATTAGAACAAATATTGCTAAATGCTTTTGGGACATATACAAAGAGTGTTAATTGCCGTTAAAAACATATTTAATGACTATTAAAAATTAAGAGTGCTAAAATATTTACCGCTAATAATTATTTTTGATATAGTGTGAAGACACAATTTGGCATGTTGTCTCTCATTTTTGGCTTAAACTTTTAGTGAACTTAACTTCTAACCACTCAATTATAGTATATTTCAACCACGCCCCTTATGTCTGGTTAATTAATTATTTTGATGGATTAAAGCATGAGTATATTATCTATGATTTCAAGCTTGCTATTTTATATTATTTTTCTTATCTCACTTTAGTTGATATAGTTAAAA
Source organism: Solanum sitiens (assembly GCA_016801875.1). NCBI lineage: Eukaryota > Viridiplantae > Streptophyta > Magnoliopsida > Solanales > Solanaceae > Solanum > Solanum sitiens. The sequence goes on along the minus strand of JABWTJ010000017.1, from coordinate 1,267,496 downwards.
TTTTGAGAATGATCAGTTATATTTATACCTTTTAAATACTTTATATTGTTATTTATTCTGATGTCTTACATTATTATTTTTCCCATGTATCAAACAAGATATTATACTACAACACATGTCTTTCAAGAGTTCGGAATCTAAAGAATATAAAATGTTAACAAAAATTTCCAAACGGTGTATGAATTTTTATTTTAATCAAAATGATAAAATCGCTCACGGAGTAGCGATTTCGTCTGCCGAAAAAAGCAAAATCGCTGCTGATTTGCAAAATTTGAAAAAAGAAAGTTTCTAAAGAAATCGCTGCCAAGGCAGCGATTTTCAAAATAATTTTTTTTTTATTATTTTTTTAATAAATCGCTGCCTAGGCAGCGATTTAACTTTAATTTTTTTAATTATTTATCTGCCATTTTAGAAAAAAAAAATAAAAAATCAAATCGCTGCAAGGGCAGCGATTTTGTATCAAAAATTATTTTTATATTTTTTTAAATTTTATCGCTGCCAAGGCAGCGATTTTAAATCAATTTTTTTAAAAATAATTTGCTGCAATGGCAGTGATTTTATATTTTTTTTAAAAAATTAATTAGGCAGCGATTTATAATTATTTTTTTTAATTTTAAGTAAATAACTGCACTGGAAGCGATTTTATACTATTTTTTAATTTTTTTTAATTAAATAGCTGCAAGGGCAGCGATTTATAATTATTTTTTTTAATTTTAAGTAAATCGCTGCACTGGCAGCAATATACAATATTTTTTTATTTTTTTTTAAATCGCACAAAAAAATAATCCTGCGCATTTTTGTGTAGTAAAATTGTGCAAATATTTTTTTTCTGTTTTTCTTCAAAAAAAAAAATTCTGAAGTTAATCACATGTCAACTTTACATAAAAAGTTGACATGTCAAATTATTACAAAAAAAATAAATTAAACTTTCACAAAAAAATTCACATGCATTTATAAGAAATTTTTTGATTTTTTATTAAATTTTTTTTATAATCGCTCCAAAAAATAAATTCTATCTATTTTTGTGTAGTAAAATTTGTGCAATTTTTTTTTTTCAATTTTCTCCAATTTGTTTTTTTAATTTTTGAACTTAATCACATGTCAAGTTTACAAACAAAGTTGACATGTCATATTCTTACAAAAAAAATAATCAATCTTTTATAAAAAAATTCACATGCATTTATAAGAAATAGTGTCAATTCTCATGCATTTAATAGTGTCGATTCACATGCATTTATAAGAAATAGTGTCAAAGTCACATGTCACATTTTTATTTTGTTATAAATTGATTGAATTGTTCATTCAAATTGTATTGTAGTTTTTCAATTTTCCAAAGTTCTTAAAAGCCTTTTCTAGTTTTCCAATTTTCTAAAATTTTTAAAAGTCTTTTCTCTATAAGATGAGTTTGAATAAAATTTATTTAATTAATTTTATACTTTTATATGATAATTGTGGATATATTCAATCTTTTGATACTTATATGAATGTTAATATTTATTTTTGTATATAAATATGCATCCGTCAAATGTGTACGTACATCCTGGTCCAGTAGAGCATGATGTATTAAAAATTTAAGTTCATCATCGTTCCGAAGGAATTTGGAATGGTAGCTTAAAAGAAGAGAAGTCTTGCTTATATACGCGTCGCAGTGATATTGAATTTTGGCAACATATAAAATATCATTTATTATATTCTCGCATTCATTAATATTTTGAAAAATTGTGGATTTAAAGAAATTCTTGATGTAGGATGTGTGTCGTATGACTCCGATTTAGTTTCTGCTTTAATTGAAAGGTGGCGTCCAGAAACACATACTTTTCACATGCGAGGCTACCATAACTTTACAAGATGTTGAAATTTTATTCGAAATGGAAATAGATGGTGGTCCTATAATTTTAAATGGAGCCAATGCTTTAGGGATTATAGGTAATGATATTTGAATTAACAGGATGGTTATCCGATACTAGTTGTTTTTCTGGTGTTAGTAGATTGTTAACATATAAATTGATTGAGTATATAGAAGGTTTGAATGGTATTACTGATCACTCAACTGAGCATGAAGTGCAACAAAGATTTAGATTATATTTATTATGGTTATGTGGTGGATTCAATATTTCCGGATAAAATATCCTAATTAATCTTATTATTAAATTTATCCGGAAATATTGACCCACCATATAACCATAATAAATATAATCTAAATTTTTGTTGCAATTCATTCTCAGTTGAATGATCAGTAATACCATCCAAATCTTCTATATACTCAATCAATTTATATGTTAACAATCTACTAACATCAGAATAACAACTAGTATCAGGTGTTGACACCCAATTTTGACCCTCCCCGGTAGGAATTAATTCATGAGCTTCTTAAATTCTCAAACAATTTAAAATAATTGGTTTTTATAAATTTGGGAAGTTTACGATTAAATTAATTATTTTATTTTTTGTTATGATTAAGAAGCTCGCTAAATTAATTTATGTGAATTCATCCTATTAATCAATTACTTTAAATCATTCAAATAGGCAAATTTTGGACTTTGCATTTGTCCCACATCGCTTCTACATCTATTTTGAACCAAAAATTGATCCTATATAAGCCCCTCTTCATTGCACCAAAGAGGGGAGGAAAAAAAAAGAGAGAAAATAGGGAGGAGACCAAAGAGTACCCAGAAATTTTCGGGAATTCTTGGTTCCATAGTTTAATATTTATAAAATATTTTTGCGGCTGTTTGAGTTTGGAGAGGTGGTGGAATCGTCTCCGTCAAACTCGTAGTGTCGGTTCGCTGCCCAGAATCAGGTAATTTCTTATTTTTTTTTTATTTATTTATTTATTTATTTATTTATTTTTATTTATTTTTTATTTATTTATTTATTTATTTATTTATTTATTTATTTATTTATTTATTTATTTATTTTTTATTCATTTATTTATTATTTATTTATTTATTTATTTATTTATTATTTATTTAATTATTATTTATTTATTTATTTATTTATTTATTTATTTATTTTATTTTTTTTGCATATATGTATACATATATATAATTTGTCAATTACCCAATTTGCTAACTATTGGGATCTTAAGTTTAATTAGTATTAATGTTTAGTTGCTATTACTATCATACTTCTATGTGTGTATTAATTTGCCATAGCAAATTGGATTCGTTTCACATCATGGTCTAATATATTTATTTAGTTATTCATGCATCATTGTTATATTTAATTATAAGATTATTACATATTTTGGATATTACTGCTTATCTATTATGTGTGCTTTTAGATAAAATTAACGACATCATTGGCTTCTCCTATCCAATCTATTTATTTATTTACTCATTTTGGCTTTAGATGTTAAGTTGTAATCTGCTTGGGTACATTCATTATTTTAAAATCGTTTAATCTTCTTTAAGATATGATTTGGGGATATTATTTTCAAGTTCTAATTTTTATTTTTGTTCTTCATTGCATGTAAAATTTGTCCGAGTTTCAACGTGAACTCTCACTCTCTCCTTTGCATTCCATGAGAAGAGCCGTAAAGGCTCAAAGTTCCTCTTTTCCAGTCAACCTATTAAGCCGATGGACGGGTCCCAAGATTTAAAGAATTGAAGAAAGTCGGAAAAGATGAATTAGAAGACCCGTTTTATATTTTGCATTTCGTATTGTATCTATTTTAAGGCATTAGCCCTTGTCGTCTTTTACTTTACTGTATTTATTTAGTATTAATTATTTGCTTAGTCTAGGACAGGTACGAAAGGAAATGGGTCAAAAACCCAAAACAGGTGGATCCAAAAATCGGTCAAGGCGTCCGAGAACCCGATTTTGGACCCAATTCTCTTTCCCTTTCTCTCTTTATTTCTCTCTTTTACTTATTTGCTTATTTGTTTGCATACTTGTCGTTAATTTTAAAAGTTAGAAAAATCCGAATTCCCGCGAATGTCGTAAATGTTTTTATCAACTCAAAATTAAAATAATTTTGCAAAATGAAATGACCTAAAAATAAGTTAGTATTTCAACTCTCTACTTCTAAGTATTTTATTCAAGTCAAGATAAAAGCAAAGTTTTAGCCAAATTTGTTAGTTGCTGGAAAACCGTTTTAGACGGATGTTTTAGGTGCCTAACACCTTCCTAAAACATTAATTTGAATCCCCGAACCCTTTAAATGTTTTCAAGCAATTTTCTCTGTTAAGTTATTTGAAAGCAATAGTTTTCTTGATTTTTCTTCAAAAATTAAGTGGCGACTCTCTAAAAAATCAAAACTCTTATAAAAGGTTAAATTTTCGATAAAACATCAGGTAACCATCCTGTTAATTCAAATATCATTACCTATAATTCCTAAAGCATCAGCTCCATTTAAAATTATAGGACTACCATCTATTATCATTCCGAATAAAATTTCAACATCTTGTAAAATTATGGTAGCCTCGCCAGTTCGCATGTGAAAAATATGTGTTTCTGGACGCCACCTTTCAATTAAAGCAGAAATTAATCCGAAGTCATACGGCACACATCCTACATCAAAAATTCCTTTAAATCCACAATTTTCAAAATATTGACGAATGCGAGAATGTAATGGATGATATTTTATATGTTGCCAAAATTCAATATCACCGCGATGCATATATAAGCAAGACTTCTCTTCTTTTAAGCTACCATTCTAAATTTCTTCGAAACGATGATGAACTTAAATTTTTAATACATCATGCGCTACTGGACCGGATGTACGTACACATTTGACGGATTCATATCTATACACAAAAAATAAAAATAAATATTAACATTAATATAAGTATCAAAAGATTGAATATATCCACAATATCATATAAAAGTATAAAATTAATTAAATAAATTAAAAATAAAATAAATTCAAACTTACCTTATAGAGAAAAGGCTTTTTAAAACTTTAGAAAATTGAAAAACTAGAAAAGGCTTTTAAAAACTTTGGAAAATTGAAAAACTACAATACAATTTGAATGAACAATTCAATCAATTTCTAACAAAATAAAAATATAACATGTACTTTGATAATATTTTATATAAATGCATGTGAATTGATACTATTTCTTATAAATGCATGAGAATTTTTTTTTTAAGAATTTGACATGTAAACTTTTTTTTGTAAAGTTGACATGTGATTAACTTCAAAAATTAAAAAAAAAATTGGAGAAAATTAAAAAAAAATGCACAAATTTACTACACAAAAATAGGCAGGATTAATTTTTTGGAGCGATTTTAAAAAAAAAATTAATAAAAAAACAAAAAAATTCTTATAAATGCATGTGAAATTTTTTTAAAAGTTTAAATTTTCTTTTGTAATAATTTGACATGTCAATTTTTTTTGTAAAGTTGACATGTGATTAACTTTAAAAACTAAAAAAAAAAATAGAGAAAAAAAAATTGCACAAATTTTACTACACAAAAATACGCAGGATTATTTTTTTGAGCAATTTAAAAAAAAATTCAAAAATTTATGGTCAAAGTCCAAACATACTTTTTTACTTGAGAAATCTAAGTTTTCTAAATTCTTAAAAGACAGGGGTAACCTAAAGGTGGTGTTAGCTTCTGCAGCCTGCAGGTCTATATAAAATAACATTTCAAATCTAATAGCAACAAGAACAATCAAACCTAGTCCTATTTGCACAAAAAATAATTAAAAAATATTAGTATAAAAAGAACAATCACCAAATATTAAACAATATTCAAACCAAAAAAAAAAAATACTCCAACTTTTTCCTATACAATATGGCTAGAAGTAGCTAGTGTTCAGATACTGCAACAACAACATATTCAGTATAGTGTATACTATATAAAACAATTAATTTTGACCTCATATATATGATATACGAAACGATGCAAACCTTTGATCAATGTGTTCAACTAAACCTACAAAATTTCAACATGATAGATAATCTTAAAGGTTAAACACATCAATTTAAATCCTAAATCTATCTCTAGACGCATACAAATATGAAAAATGCACAAATTCTATCTAGGAATTATATCAAATTAACTCCCATTTTTTATGGTAGAAAGAAAACTTATTATCCATAGTAAGTTGGCTTGGTTCGATTATAAACATCCAATACATATAAGTATTTATCATATGCTATTAATTATACATATAATGTGGAGATTAGTAAGAATATTCCTAAAGTGAGTTTAGTTTCCCAACTTTGAAAACAAAACTCTAGAATACAGTACTAACAGAAATAATGTAAACTATGGGATAATAAAATACAACATAATCTTTATATTATCAGAACAATATGGTCAGATCTAGTAATATATAGTAATGCATATATTAAAAGTTATGTTATTTCAACAATATATTAGTGTTAGTCGTATATTTATCCTTCAAATTGTTGATATGTAACATTTAGTAATACAGAACAATACAATGTATTCGAATTTCTTACCTTATATTCATATAAACAATATATTATATTACGAAACAATACGTAACAATCACCTAAAATTGTGTGTTTGTGTGAGAGAGAGTGAGAAAAACCTAAGAAAACCAAAAGAAGAAAAGGGTTTTGAACAGATCTGGAAAGAAGAATGGCCACAATCATAACATAATGATGAACAAAAGTATATGTCTTTTTATTTACTGACAAAATGAAACAACATAGTATCTACAAAAAAAAAATAGTTGTAATGATGAAAAAAAATTGAAAACCTGAAAAAAGAAAAAATCACTAAAGTCAAGATCCTTATCATTACACCAATCAACCAAAAAAAAACTATAAATGCAACACAAGTTATTTTAGGTCACATAAATAAAACAAATACAAATTGCTCCAAATTAACAATATGATATTCAGACCTTATCATTATCTCAAAAATAAAAAGATTATTTTCGATAAAATCTACATAATACATGAAAAACCATTTCAAAGAGTACTTACCTTTAGTATGTGCCAAAAAGATCTGAATTTAATTATGTGTAGCAATAACCTTTGAGGGGAATGAAGCCTGGTCCGACGATACCCAATAATATGATAAAAAATTCATAGATCCATCATAAATATTGTATAGATCTATGTAACAACATAGTAATTACTATTAAAAAACATGTTAAAAAAATTAAAATTAATCAAGATTGAAGATTTCCTCGAGCCAGACAACATTCCCCACAAAAGAAAAATTCCCTTTTTTGATATCTTGATTTTTTTTGTTTTTTATTTCCCCCAAAAATTACGCCTTTGTTTTAGGGAGAAGAAAATATAAAGTGTGTGATGATGAAAAGAATTATTTGGGGGATTATAAGCATATAGTAAAAAAAAAAAAAATAGAAGAGTTGAAGTTGAAGAGGACAAAAACTATGGCCACACTCTGACCCTACCAGAATTCACTATCACGATTCTCTTCGTTTTAATTTATTTATCTCGTTTTAACTTCATATGGAGTAAAAGAAAAAAAAATGAGATTTTTTCGATATTGTTGTATTGAATTAAAAGATATGTCGGAATTTGAATGTAGTAAAATATTTTTTAATCTTGTTCTCTTAAGCATGTCACATGAAAAGTTAAAACTAAAGAGCTGGAAAAAAAAAATGAAAAAGACGTTCTTTTTCTAAATGAACTAAGGGGTCGTTTGATAGAGTGTATAAGAATAATTCAAAATAAGGTGCATTAGTAATGCTTGCATTAATAGTGTTTGCATTAGTAATGCATGCATTAGTTATCAAGCATTATTTCTTATACATTGTTTGGTTTGATGTACTAAAAATAACAAAGCTTGCATAATTTCTATTAAAAACATACATGTTTACAAAAATATCCTTCACACTTTATTATTTGTACACATCATTTGCAACAAAGTTATTTGTTAAACATCAGAAACTATTTCTTTGTTAAAACATCATAACTCTTCATTCTTTTTTTTTCAAAAATAATATTAACTAATTATACTATTACGTTAAAATATTTTTATGAAAAATTGGCAAATAATTTCTTTTGTCTACATTGAAAACAAAGCATTTAGGTTGTCATCAAATACTAATAACATAGAGGAAAGTGATGCAATCAACTCAAGAAAAAAAGAGTAATTTACTTTTTCACATCTAATTATTACTTGACTATTAAGATAAATCAACTAAGATCAGATTCTTTTAAAACAAAAAATATTCTACCTTAATTTTTTATTCATATTTTAAGGATGAATTTATGTACTACTAATTAAGAAAATAACGGAGGTGAAAAAAGAATAAGTTTTGTTTTTTTGAGTTAATAAGTTGGGGTGAGGCAGTGGGTTGCTTAAAATTTTTCTAGCGTCACAACAATAAATTTTTTAATTAAATTAAATTAATTTTTTTAAAAAAAAAAGAAATAGTTAAGAGGCCATAAAATATATTAAGACACCAATAAATTAAAAGATACTGAAAAGCAAATCAAAATAAAAATAAAAATTTATGACAAAAAAAATGAAAAGACTTTAAGGATAGTTTTGTAATTATGAAATCTAATGCAAGTGTTAAAATGCTATGTATTACTAATACCTAGAATTCCTTGGTATTAGTAATACACAACTTAATACACAATAGAGTGTATAACTAATGCTTGCATTAGTTATACATGGTATGAAAAAGTGTACCAAACAAAGTATTGCTAATACACACATCTAATACATGCATTATATTTTCTAATACACTCTACCAAACGCCCCCTAAGAGTATGTTTGAATTAATTTATTTTTAGGTGTTTCCATTCCAAGCCAAATTAATTTGAAAGTATTTTGTAGTGTTGGACATAAAAAAAACATATACTTACAAGGACTTCCCTTAGATTAAAACAATAAAATTAAGTCATAAATTAGTATTTTTAACTTTAATTTTTGATTTATAAGTCACAATTTCATTCAAATATCTCTAAAAAGAATTGAAACGAATGGAATATGTTATTTTCTCTATTCTAATTTACACATGTATAATATCCAAAATAATATATTTGAATTTTATATTAAATAAATTTTATTTTTCATTTTGAGATATTGTGTGATCAAGCACCTTTACTTATACAATTATAGAGAGAAATGCATATATATAATACCTGAATCAATTATTAATTGTTCACTTTTCATTTTAACCTATGTGAAGACCTTTCAAAATATCGATTCAAAAGATATTCTAAATCCTTTTTATCGTGTAAAAAAATATAAATATACTATAAAAAGCCCTAGATATATAATTCAAACTTTTTTTTTTACAGCTATGGGATGGGATAGAAACGTAAAACTAACTGACCTAGTTATTAGAGTACATAATTATCAGTGCTCAATTAGCTAAGACAGTGTAGTCAGAAAAAAAAGACATTCCAAGCTGAGATAATTAATTGCTGTTAAATTATTTTTTTTTAAAAAAACGCAATTAGATTTTAATTTACTAATATATGACTCATTAATTATGTCATCTATTCAAGTTGGTAAATAAATAAATAACATAAAACATAGAATATTAATGTACAATAATATAACACAACTGACAAATTCACTAAAAACGGTGTTTTAATTATGAATCAAAGAAGACAAGGTCAAGGCTACATGTAGCCAAACCATGCATTCATTTAACATCGTATAAATTGGGATAAAAGAAATAATATTTTTATATAATTATATGTTCTTTTTTAAAAGATATTTAAATCTTTAACACATATTTAATACCCTACACTTGTAACAAAATGTCCAAATGATGTTGTTTATACTAATTAAAAAAAGTATATATTCCAACATAATATAATGTTTTTTTTGGAAATGTGAATTTAATTCTTATACTTTTATAGAATAATATTTTAGAACTTAAACCATCATTTTGTATTTTTTTTTTTGTACTTCTAACACATTTTAGAAAATTAAATAATTACAAATAAAATAAAGGAGTAATGATACACCTTAGGTTTGACAATAATATTATGTTTTTGAGATAAATATATTACTTATCAAATGATCCAAGTCATTAATGCTTCATTTACACATATACACACATGTTGTGTATTCACCTTCCATTGATGGACACAACTATAATGGAGGAATTCTTTCTTACTAAAAGACTTTTTCATATCTAACATTCAAAATCGAGATTTCTAATTTATATATTCACTATTCTGATCCATTAATGAGCTTTTTTTACTCCATTATATAATTAAGCTATTCTTTTTCATATCCAAAATTTAAAATCGAGATTTTTTTATTTATATATTCACTACTCCATTGATGGACACAACTATATTGGAGGATTTTTTTTTATCCTAAATTTTTTAATATTCAAAATTTAAAATCAAAATTTATGTATGGTCTAGAAAAGATGCGATTATCATCCGATCCACTACTAACTTTTGCCTTAAATATTCTTTCATTGGGTACTAAGGGGCTGTTTGGTTATGGTATGACTTGTCTCTTATTCATGTATAAAATAATATATTAAGTTATGCAATATTTGGTAGAAATTTTTGTTTAGGTAGAAAAGTCAACATAACTTATACCATATTTGGTTGCATTTTTGTAGTTCTACATAATTAATACCAACATAACTTATGAGATAATTTATGTATAAAGTTATGCAGGGTAGAAGGTGAAATAAGTTATGTGGATATTAGTTATACATGTATTCAAGTGACAAATTACATATTTACCCTATTAATTTATTTTATTGTTTTTGATTGGAAACTTATTGTTTTCCTATATATAAGTTTGTTGCTTTTATTGCTTTTTTATATTTAGACCATTTTTATTTCTTATTATATATAGATTATTTTTCATTTCTTTTTATATATTTACCATTTTGATTGATTTATGCAAATATAAATATTTTTTAAATATTAGAAATTGATTGTATATTTTTTAACAGTACATATGCTAATCAAATATTAGCGTCATATATTATTCAATATATTTCACATTTTATTAGTATGTATTATTATTTTGTAAATAATATATATTAATAATTTACAGCAAGTTTAATATTCAATACTTAATAATTAATGTATTATAATCTCTAAACCCTGCATAACTAATACCTGCATAACTAAACCTTGCATTGCTAATACCTGCATAACTAAACCCTGCATAACTAATACTTGCATAACTAAATCCTGCATAACTAATATCTACATAACTAAACCCTGAATAGCTAATACCTGCATAACTCTAACCAATAACCAAACAACCCCTAATTATATAAAACATATTTTTTATACCACAAAAGAGGGGGAGGTGATTAGGTACATGTAGAATTTAATGAGGGCATGCAAGTAAGTCAGAGGAGTAGTTGAGTAATGGGTTGCTCCATAGATGAGAAAAAACACAAATAAAAACAAAAAGAAATATTATTACCCCCTCTGTCTCATATTTTTATCAGTTTACCTTCTAGAAATTTCTTTGAAATTTTATAAATAAATATTTTCTAAAAAAATAATCGCAAAAATATTATGGAAAAATCAGTTATTTATTAATTTAGAAATATATATATATATATATATATATAATACTCATTTCGTTTCAAAAAGAATGATCTAATTTATTTTTTCAATATGTTTCAAAAAGAATGAGTCATTTTCTTTTTTAGTAACAATTTAACTTTAACAGTTACCACTATATGACATGTTTAAGATCACAAAGTTAAAAAACACTTTAATAATATGACATAACTTTAATTTAGAACTATAAGATTTAAAAATCTTCTTTCTTTTCTTAAGCTCCATTCTAAATGAAACTAGGATATTTTAAATCAAAGTGAGTAATTATTTTTAGCATAATAATCAGAAATAGTTAAAATAACATTTTCTTACATATTCGAAGACAAAAATGTATAGTGTATATTATAAGGGATGGGTCCATTAAGCTTTTGAATTTGAAAAAAGGCAAATAAAAGAGAAGAGGACCCTCGTTTAGCGCGTACCTTTTGGACCAGAAATCGAGACAATGGGTCACCCTTCATCTTTTTCTCTCTGTCTCATTCTATTTCTTTATTATAAAAAAAAAACAAATGTTAAAATTTGATTAGAATAATATTTTATTTATATTATTTTATTTTTTTAATTTTTTATTCTCTTAATACTAGTATTTTTGATTAAAAAGTAAAAAGTATGAGCTTATTTTGTAAAAAATATATATTATAAATTTTTTAAATTTCTGATCATTTAGCATTATCCTTCTTATTATTATTCATGTATTTTTACTATCAGATACACCAAAATAGAAAAAAAGTTGAGCGAGATGGGGTTTGGGGAGGAAGCTGACTGAGATGGTTAGAGAGGTGAGTGAGATAGTTCTGTATTTTACGTGTGAATCACACAACATACATGTATTTATACGTAACTGGTATGGTTTACATGTATATAAAATATCATATCTATACGAGAGTGACAAGCGAGACGGAAGAAGGCAAATAAATTTGTTTATGTATCTTGCTAAACTCTAGAGTATATTTAAATAAATAACTCCTAACCTAACTATGGAATGTATTTAAAACAACTAACTAATGGTTATCTTAAACCTAAACCTCAAAATAACTAATTGTTTGGACAAATAATTTGAGAGTTTATGTAGTGCAGTAATTTAGTGCACTATATAATTCCATTGCCTTAATAGAAACCATATCAATTTTATTTTATCTCTTACTTTAATCAACTTATTTTTTAAAATATATTTATTAAATTTTATGTCAAGTCAAATAATATCACGTAAGTTAGATAAGATGTTTGAATTCCATAATTCAAAGAACTTTTTTGAATCCCTTGAAAATTGTGCATATATAAATACAAAGAGAATTCTGAATGGAGAAAAGGGCTCTCTGTTGGTGTTGGACTGGCTATCTGTCTGTATCTGAGTCTCTGATACCCTAAACAGTGGGTTAGAAAGAGAGTGTGAAAGTAACAACACATAAATGTCAAATCTTGTAATGTTTTTGATGTACATGATATACTCAGACCTCTCATGTATACCAAAATTGTGTATCACAATACTGTATATAGTATGTAATGACAAGTACTTGGAAAAAATTGTACAAACTTTGCTAATTTTGTGAAGTTGCATGTAACCAAACTTTGATATGTATTGCTGCAAATGATAGGCAAAACAAAAACATATTTAATGTAATCTCAGAATTAAGGAAGTTAAGATGTATACGTATTTTATTTCTATCTTTGTGAAGTAGAGAGACTATCTTCGATATATAAACCTACACATAGCAAAAACTATTGAAGAAAAAAAAACAAGTGATTACCAACTATTATTCATTATGTTTCAATTTCAATGTGTTACTTCCCTTTTTAATCTATTTAAAAAATGGTGGCTCTTCTATGTTTAGTAATTTATCCAATTTCAACATTTCTGTGTGGGCTAGTTTAAGACCACAAAAAGTTTAAAGTACTACACACATTTTTAATTTTAAGATTGTAAAATTTAAAGTCGTATTTTATTTCTTAAACTCTATGTTCAATTAAATTAAGACACTTGACTTGAGATGGAAGGAGTCCTACTAAATAAAGATAGGTGATTTGAGGGTAGCCTCCTGTCTCTCCCCATCTAGCAGGAGACCACACTCAACTACCTACTAACATTCCAGTATTGTAATCATACATCCTCACGTCATTCTATAGACATGGTCATGCCCTTGATAAGTAGAAAATGGTGCCATGTCATGCATGTCTAATACCTACCCCTACGATACTTTTTAGGCATTCTCTACATTTCTCGAATTATGGACCTAAGATACTTGAATCTTCCTTTCTTGGATATGACTTATGTCTCAATCTTCACTTCACATCCGCCTCGATCATCTAATGTTCTTGAACTTACACTACAAGTACTTTATTTTAGTCCTGCATTAACTTTAAATCAGTAAATCCAAGTTCAGTCTCCACGTTTTCAACTTATCGTTAACTTTATCGCGTGTCTCATCTATCAATACTACGTCATATGCTAATAACTTATACCATAGCACCTCATTTTGAATATGTCATGTCAATTCATCAATTACTAACACAAATAAAAATGGGCAGAGGGCGAGCCCTAGCTAGTACAACCCCATCATAATCGAAAAGTGTTCTAAATCACTTTTCACTATTCTAACCTAAGTCTTAGCTCGTTCTCATACATGTCCTTAATCGCCATCATGTAAGTCAATAGCGCAATTCTAACCTACAGTCATTTCCGAAGGGTCTTCTAATTTTATCATGTATTTTCTAGGTCAATAAATATCATATGAAAATCGCTTCTGGCCTTATATTTCTCCCACAATATTGTACCATTATTTCATGTTCATTTTATTTGTGCAAATTGCAAGACATGGTTTAGAACTTATTAAATTTTACTGAGAGCATAGCATTTGGAGCTAAGCTATTTTTATATATATGTATTAGTTTTCTTAGTTATAATTTTTGACTTTGTTATTATATGACACGACCATATCATTGGTAGAGGTGGATCTAAAAGTTAACTTTTGCACATATATGGATATATATTTTTTCTAGTATTTAGTTTTTTTAATTGTTTGTTAAAAATATTTATCAAATGATAACAAGTAATATCGCCAAAACAATATTTGCCAACGTTTTAAAAAAAATATTTTTAGGAATATCTATAGTGAAATGGTTAAGACTAAAGACAGAGTGATTTAGTGATTTACTTTGGTGAATACTGAATTACTTGTCAATAAATTATTTTCTATGCTCTAATTTAGACTTAGGCCTCATTGATTTTTATTAAGATTAATACGTCTGAATCTGAATGCACATATGAATGATTAAGACCGTTTGTTATCAAACATATGAATATAAGTGTGTGTATGTGTGTGTATATACACACACACTTATAAGTAATGCAATTAACAGAAAGTGTGACTATCTTATGTGAGGTAGAATAGGTAAAGACTAAAGTAAATGAGTAATGGATTTTGATGAACTTGGACTTAGAGTTGTAATAGTTACATTAAAATTTAAGTGTTGGACATGAGAAAATGGTAATGTTAAAAACTTAAGTTTATTAAAAAATTGACAAAAAAAAATATAAAAAATAATAATAATATATATAATTTTTCGGTTTGATTTGGTTATTTTTGCAGTTGTTTTTTAGTAAAACCAAAACCAAACCAAATAGTGTCAATTTCAAAATCTAAAATCAAACCAAATATCGATTTTAATCGATTTGGTTTCAATTGCGATTTGGTTTGATTTTTTTACCATAATCATGAATGGCCCTATCAACGAGTAACTGAATATTGTTTTTATTGAGGTTTGTTTTAGTCATTTCATGAAATTACTCAATAATTTATTATACTATTAGGATATATCTTCATACTGTTGTGGTATCATTGAGGTATGTTTTAATTCTTCAATATTTAAATTTAAACAATATAAAGATATATACTAATTTAGAGTTTAATAAATAAGATTGTGACTTTAATAATTTTCTCTTAATTGTTTCTTCTTTATTTCTTAAAAGAAGAGTTTAATCATATATGATAACGATAGGGTATCAATATACCGAAGGAGTATCACAAAGGATTAAACTCAGTCCTATATAATACAGGTATGTTATCAATATACCGACGGAGTATCACAAAGAAATTTCTACTAATTTAAAGTTTAATAAATAAGATTGTAACTTCAATAATTTTCTCTTGATTGTTTCTTATTTATTTCTTAAAAAAAGAGTATTAATCCTATATGATATCAATAGGGTATCAGTACACCAATAGAGTATCACCGAGGATTAAGTTCAGTCCTATATAATATCGATATTGTATCAATATATCGATGTTTTAAAACTTGTGGGTCTAATCATGACATAACATTTATGTGACGATAAGAAATTTTAAACATGTGGTCTGCATCATGCCATGACATTTTTGGACCCTTTACTCCCTCATTTTAATTTGTGTGTCCTATTATTTCTTAGTCAGATTAAAAAGAAAGTTTTTTATTTTTTGACAACTTTTTAATTTCAACTTTTCACATGATATATTTTAAACTACAAAATTCAAGAACTTTTTTTGATTTCTTAAACTTCATCTCAAGTCAAAATAGGACAATCTTACCGCATAGTGAAAATATTTCTTGTTTTCATACAAAATATATACATAATTATACACAGATAATACACATATATACTATCACAGTTTGAACTAACAAGTATAGAAATTTTATCTATGTTCAAAAAAATTGGACTAGTTTGGATATTAGTTAAAAAAGTTGGGCTAAACTTTTTTAAAAAAATGGGTCGATTGATTTGGGCTACAATTTTCTCTTTTATATTTTATAAAAAGAGACCTTGATCGACACCTATATACAACTCTAAATTAAAACTCGCATTTATATTTTGGGATAGTTTAAACTCTATACAACAACGCAGTACTCAATTAGTGAACGAAAGGATAAATGGCGTTCATCTACTTTTATTTCCTATTCGAATATCAATTCAATGGCTCTGTGTTTTCATATTGAGAATTATTTGTAGATAAAGAGATGTCACAGGGTCTTTTTTACTTTCCAAACTATATAAACGTTGGTTTATCAAGAATACTCAAGAAAATCACTTCAACTAGTTTACAACAAATATAGTCATATTTTTATTTACATAAAGATAATCAAAAGTCATAAAAAGGTATACACTGATTATACATTATGATACACTCAAGAAGTTGAATATAGCTTACATATACATGAACTATACATTATGATACACCAAAAAATGATACTTAACTACATGTGAAGTATATACTGCCTATACATGGGGTATATACTAACTATTTAATCTCGACTAACTCAAAATCTCTCCTAAATAGTTCAAATTTTAGATATAAAATCCTCTTGATATTTAATTTAATATATAATTCGCTCGAGAAAATTTACATTTACGGTATGTAAAATTTTAAAGAAGAAGGAGCAAAAGTTGTGTTGACCATTTGTTTGAAAAAACAATATATGGACGAATGGCCATTTTTGGTAGTTTATATAAATTTTGGGGCAAACTAGATGGTAAGTAAATTATCATGGTCGATGACCCATCAATGTACTAGGCATAACACAGCCCAAGAAGACAACCAACAAGACTAGACATTTATCCTTTAATAGCAAATAATGGTGGGAAAATTATGCGGCTAAGTAAATTTATACTATTTAATTATTCATCATAGCTATAGTTTGCTATAATTATTACTCGCGACTAACATTATACATTAATTACGTGGACTGACTTTGAGATTGTAAAATTAGTCACGTTTGTAAATGTATAATTCGTCAGAATATACAAATACATATGTAATATATAATTATTTAACCTATATACATATACAATTTACCTCTCTGACCTCTCTCCTTCCTTTCTCGATCTCTCTCGCCCTCTCCTCTCTCCTCCCTCTCCCAATCTCTCTTGTCATATATACAAACACATATGTATAATATACAATTATCTAACCCATATACATATACAATTCCTCTTTTTCCCACTCATTTCCCTATCTCCTCTCTCTCCCAGTCCCGCTCGCCTCTCTCCTCCATAATGTAACTTTTTAATTAAGATATATATATATATATATATATATATATATATATATATGATGTAACTTTTTAATTAAGAGCCTGAAAGGTGAAAGTTTCCCAATAAATATATACACACGTAAATAATAACATAAGATTAGATGTTGACTTAGTGTCAAGTTGAAATCTCAATCACTATATTTTTCTTATTTTTTGACCGTCATTAGTAAAAAAATTTACGAATCCACCATTGTAATATGTACAGTAAAGCATACAATAAAATCCGCTATAAAATAAATATTTGTTTTTAATAATAATTTAAAAAATCAGTCAATCGAATAATTAGTGGCTTAAGTTGTTATGTCACATAATTTTCGTACTTAAGATTTTTTCATATTACTTTACTAATTATAATAAAAAGAGATTGTTTTTATATGTTTAATGTAATGATTCGAAAGGTTATTTTTGTAAATTTTTGTAAAACTAGTAATTTTACCCCTCTGGATAATTGCCCCGAGTTATTTTGATAATTTGATAAAGTTGATTTGAAAATTTTAAACTATTTACTTATATAATTAGTTAATTGACGGATATTTATAAAATAATTAATTTATTTAATAATAATTGGCCAAAAATGATACTTATTTAAGACTCTGTACAATTTGATCCATAATAAAATAAGTAAGTAAAATTTATCACTTTTAATACTAATTAATTTAGAGAAAAATAAACAAAAGACAAATAAAACGGACGATGGGTTACGATACCGCCGATGATGAATTGCTTTAGATAAAACTTCAGCTGAAGTTTTAATTTCTCTGCACATTGCATTAATTGATTTTTATAATGCTTATGCCTTCATTAAATGCTACATATGTATGTATATAATAATACTATTATATTAGCATTAAAATGAAAAGGGGTGGTTGAAATAGAGAATTGGTAGATTATATATTAATGTAAATGGAGATAGTAGATGTTTTAGGCACTGGCGAATTGAATTTTTTTGAAAGGATTGAGGCCATGATTGGATGACATGATGGGATTAATAGTTAGGAATATAAGTTATATCAAGTTGAGGGTTGAAATAGTGGTGTCCTAGTGTAATTGACGTTATTATTTCATTGATTTTCTTATTAATATTAAATTATAATTCAAGTTTTGATATATTATTACATGTAATAAAACAATGGGTGTATTGTATTAAGCAAAGATAATTAAGTTTATGATATTGAAAATTATTGAGGCTAAACCCTAGGTTTGAAATTTGAAAAACATGAGAGTTGACATGTTAACAAGAAAAGAAAATTGATTATAAATGTGGATGAGCTTTTCGGTCTAAGCTAGATGTATGGTGGTATGGGTGTTGCTAATTTCGAAATCTTATTGTGAATATATACTTGAATAGATTACATTGATTTGAAAGCTTTATGAAAGGGGAAGACTCAAGTCCCGAAATGATTGTTCGACTATTTGAGGCAAGTGCATTTCTAAACTCTTTAAGTATATGGAATTCGTGTATTCCCTTGTAATATGTGTTTGAGAGTAATTGGAAATTGGTGACGGGTTACTTATTCATGTTGAGTAATTTTAATGATGGAAAAAAGATAATAAAAAGGTAATGTGATAAATTGTTGGTGTGTGATATTTTAGAATGAATATTAAATTGTGTTGTTGATATTCTAAGTGCCTTTCCGTGGAACATTGATCGATGAAAGTTGAGCTTGTTGTTGAGTATATGTAATTGTTATAGTGTTGTCGTTGAGTTGTGTGCTATGTGAATTATGAACTGTTAGGATGGGCTGATTTTGAACAGGTTTCAGTTATGAAGATTGTAATTGATGAATATTGAGCTTGTTGTTGAGAATATGTGATTGTTAGAACGTTGTTGTTTAGATATGCGCTATAAATTGTGAACGGTAAGGTTGGAGATGGTTTTATGCAGGTTGTAGTTGTAGAGGTTCGGTTGGAGTGTAAGGAGTACTTGTATTCTATCCCCTTAGCTTGTTTTAGTGGTTTACTTGTTGAGTACCGTGCCGTTTGGTGCTCACACCTTGCTACTACATTTTTTTTTTTAGGTTACTAGCTCGGACCTTTGTGATATATTCTCTTCTTTTCTGAGGCTTCTTGGAGATTTGTGATGTAGTTGTTTGTTAACTCAACAGACCTTCTTACTCATTTTTATGATTTTGTTCTACTCTAGAAACAATGTCATATGAGACTTGTATTTTTCTTTTGATTCAATTGTAATATTTTAGAAGCTTGTACACGTGACAATTAAATTTTATGGGTATTTTTGAGTTGATGATAAAATTTTCGCATTTTATTGTAATAGTTGAGTTTTAGGCTGACTTGTCTTGATAGAATTAAATGACTGTCATCACGTCTATTTTTGGATCGTGACATTTAGATCATTAATTTAACTTTTCATATAAACAACTTGAAATATTAATTACTCTATTAAGGAGTAATATTTTCTCTACAAATAATAATAGAGGTAAAAATAGTGAACTAGAGATTATAATTTACCTATTTTTAGCTGCTTCTAATTAAGTTCTAAGTGAGGGCGTTTATATAATTTTTTAGTCTTTTGGATATTTAAAAATTGCGTGCCTTTTTTTATAAATCATGATAAATAAATAATTAAAATATTTTAAATTTTGGAACACATAAAGAATTCAGCTGTCTCGCAAAATAGTACAAAAATTAGGACAGAAAACTAATATATATTATTTGAAAATAACGTAAAAATATGATAAATTACAATAATTAACAATTTGAAATATCTGAAAGATACATTAAAATTTAATTAACTCTTGAAATTTTATTTGTGCCACGTAAATTGGGATATAAGTAATTATTTTAAATATATGTAAACCATATTATAAATCGCTACAATTAGCAACTTAAAATATTAATAACCATATAAAAATTGAGATAATTCTTCAAATTCCAACTATATCACGTAAATTAAAATTAAAATCAAAATCGAAAAATTAACATATATTGGCCTGTGTTGGCACAGATTCCCTTATCTAGTATACAAAATAAGACCTATAATTCCCAATATATAGAAGGATTTTTTCATTTACTAAACATAAATTATTATTTTTTTGCCTCAAATATTTACAAAATTATGCTTCAAATCTCGCTTACGATTATGTGTATCTATGTAATATAAATTCTAATAACAAATATGTAAGTTAGTTACTGAAAAAATTATTATAATATAAAACCTGACAAGTGAAAAATTAAAATTAACGAATTATTAACATTAAAAAAATATATTTTTTTCTAAACTGAACTAAAAAGTATATAGTATCAAATAAATTGGAAAAATATATGATGTGATTTTCTACCTAATAGTAATAAAAGCATAAAATAAATTTAATTGAGAATTGATGGTTGGTGGGGAAAGAGGGATAAATGGGATATTAAATAATTGTACGGAAAATAGTGAATCAACTGCCAAAAAGCAAGTTCCCCACATCTGATATCATAAAAATATTTCAATTATTTCTGTCCACACAAACTCTCATTATGTATTAAGTTATACAATATTTAATAGAAATTTTTGTTTAGGTAGAAAAAATCAACATAACTTATATCATATTTGATTGTATTTATATAGTCCTACATAATTAATATCAACATAACTTATAAGGGAATCTATGTATAAAGTTATGCAGGCTAGAAGGTGGAATAAGTTAGGGATAATTGTATATAATAGCAAACTAACCTAAAATAAATAGAGTAGCTAGGTTTTGATTTAATTGTGCTCCATAGCAACCGTTTGAAAAAAATTGCCAGGTGCCTCTCTCCCAATATCTCGCTCGCCACTCTCCTCCAATCTCTCCCTCGCTTTCTCACTTTTTATACAAACACAAGTGTATAAAAATTGTTTCGAATTGTATAAAGCAGAGGAAATTGTATAAATACATATATTTTTGTTCCCCTCTCTCCCCTCTTCCAGATCTCGCTCGCCACTCTCCCAAATCTCGCTCGTCACCCTCGCCTTTCTCACTTATACAAACAGAAGCGAATTGTATAAGTTGCGTTTTTGTTTGTATAAAGCGTGAGAAAATTGTATATACACATGCAAGTACATATATTTTCGTCTTATACACTTATAATTATACAATAAAAATACTCCCCTGCCCAGTTTCTTTTGTCTTTCTCTCTTTCTCGTTTTATACAATTTTCAAATTGTATCTAATTTCTCTCTTTCTAGTTTTATACAATTCGATTCAATTGTATATTCCCTGCCAAGTATCTTTTGTCTTTCTCTCTTTCTCATTTTATACAAATTCAAATTGTATATAATTGTTCTATACACTTATAATCATACAATTCGTTTTATACACTTCGTTTTTATACAGTTCTCTGCCCAAATGTCTTTCTCTTTCTCCTTTTATACACTTCATTTTATACAATTTGCTTCAACTGTATATGTATAGCGAATTATACAGTTTCTATGTTTGCTATGGAGCGCAATTATGCAAACTTTGCTATAGCATACAAATATGAATTTTTTATTTGCTATATGTGAAAGTTGCCCAATAAGTTATATGAGTATTAGTTATACATGTATTAAAGTGATAAATTACATATTTACCCTATTAATTTATTTTACTGTTTTTAATTAAAACTTTATTATTTTTATATATATTAGTTTGTTATTTTTATTTCTTTTTTATATTTAGATCATTTTTATTTATTTTTTTAATTGAAAACTTTATTGTTTCGTATCAACATGTGTTGCTTTTATTTCTTATTATATATAGATTATTTTTATTTCTTTTTATATACTTATCGTTTTGATTGATTTATGCAAATATAAATATATTTTTAATATTAGAAATTGATTGTATATTTTTAACGGTACATATGCTAATCAAATATTAGCATTATACATTATTCAATATATTTCACATTTTATTAGCATGTATTATTATTTTGTAAATAATATATATTAATAATTTACAACAAGTTTAATATTCAATAGTTAATAATTCATGTATTGTAATCTCTAAATACTCCATAACTAATACCTACATAACTAAACCCTGCATAGCTAATACTTGCATAGCTAAAACCTGCATAACTAATACCTGCATAACTCATACCTGCATAACTAAACACTGCATAGCTAATATCTATATAACTCTAACCAGTAACATAACAACCCCTAAAAGTATTATTCTATTCGCGGAATAATTTGATTGTTTTATTTTAACTTGATACAATATTTATAATATATATATTTAGTAGAAAAATTCTTTTGATCAGAATTTGTTCAAAAATATAATAAAATAACATGTATCACGTTATGTTATTTGCTTATTTAATATTTTTGAACATTTTTTATTTTTTAACTTTAATATATTTTTATTAAAAAATGAAAAAAGGATCAGTTTATTTTAAAATAAAAAAGATATTATAAAGTTTTAAAATTTCTAACTAAATTTTCTAATCATTTAATATTGTCCTTTTTTAAATAGACTTAAAGGAAACATAAAACAAATAAATTAGATGAAAGTTTTCAACAAATTTCATTTGGGAAATTATGACAAAATTAACTTTTTTCGTTGTGAATATGTGAAAATGGCGATAAGCTTTTTTTCTTCTTTTTC
The DNA here is from genome assembly GCA_016801875.1 of Solanum sitiens. Lineage (NCBI taxonomy): Eukaryota > Viridiplantae > Streptophyta > Magnoliopsida > Solanales > Solanaceae > Solanum > Solanum sitiens. The sequence goes on along the minus strand of JABWTJ010000017.1, from coordinate 1,244,389 downwards.
ATTCATCCATCGTACGACTTTCAAACTCAACTTGTGATGAATCTCGAAAGATAAAGTAAAAATATAATATTCTTTATCCTATATTTTGAGATGTTTCTTCTATTTTATAAATTCTGTCATTTATTTTAATTGAGCATCGATATTCATTATTAAGTGTAATTAATCTGAATTCATGCGTTGAGTTGGGGGAGGGGGGTATGCAAATTACGAATGCAGCTGAATCGAAATATTTTGATAAATTTTTTATATTTTTTTCAAATTTTTTTGTTAAATATGTATAAATCATTTAAAACTTAGTAATTCAAAGTTTCTTATAATTATTTAGTATATTAGTATTAAAATTAATTAGGCAACTTATGTTTCCTCTATTTGTGTGCTCAAAGATCTCACTTGAATGCCATTAGTTGACTTTAATATTGTTTTGCGTTTTCTATACTCCTTAATCGTAGTATATTATACTAATTATAATAATAATCAATGAAGTGGATACTCAATCTACAATAATCTAATATTCTAATGTAGTAAATTTTAAATTATAGGATTGGACATAGACTAATTAGTGATCCACATAAACCTAATTTTCTTAAATCTTTCTATTTATTAATATTTCTTTTAATATGAATTAAGTGAATTGTTAAAACATTATAATCTAAATAATAATCGGCCATACTTGTTTATTCATTATTTTAACTTCTAATTTTTAAATTATATAATTTGAAGTTAAAAAAACATGTTTTAAGAGATTTTCATTTGTTTTGAAGCTTTCAATCACAACATTTATTAACTATTTTTTTAATATTCAAATGCAATTTCAACTTTCACATATTTTTTTTAAAAATATTCAACTCAAAATATACAATTTTTTGCTTAATCAATTCATGGCCAAAATTCTGCCAAATGTTTGTCAATTATAATGAAGTACCAAGCAATTAGTTTCTTACCTAACCTATTATTTTCATGGTACTATGCGATTTTTCTACTTTTTTCATTTCAAAATAAATGATATATTAATTATTATTTTTACTTTATTTTAAGGATGATTTATATAATCAAAAGAAATTATCTTCTCTTTTTTTTTAAAAAAAATTATCTTTGTTTTAATATATTTATATCATTAAAGAGTTAGTTATATCTTCAAGACATTTAATAAAAGATGTTAAATACTTCTTTTACATAAATAAATAGTTTTCTTTCAAAAAAGCGTTTGATCATGAAAAATTTACTCTTTTTTTTACAGTTGAACTTTAAAAATAACATTTTTAATCATAACATATCAAAAATTCAATTCAACTTAAAAAAATCCCACTAAATTACTTATAAATAGTGAAAAACAACTTTAATTTTGTAGTTATATCAAAACACAACTTTTATTTTCATTTATCAATTTTCACTATAAAAATATACTTCCTCTATTTCACAAAAAATGACCTGATTTAATTTGACACAGAATTTAAGAGTATAAAGAAGACTTTTGTATCTTATAGTCTTAAATTAAGTTAGGTTAAATGTATAAAATTGTCCTTTGATCTTGTGGTCTTAAACATGCCACGTGGAAAGTTGAAATTAAAATGTTACAAAAAAAATAAAAAGATCATTCTTTAAACAAACTAAAAAGAAAATAAGATTATTCTTTTTGAAACGGAGGGATTAAGAACCTTTTTGGCTCAGCTTAAAAGCTGATCAAACTGACTTAAAAGCTGGTTTTTGACTTATTTAGCTGTTTGACAATACTCAAAATAACTTATTTTAAGTTAAAAAAAAACTTATTTTAAGCCAAAAGTTAAAAGCTGGGGTAGGGGTGCTTTTTTTTTTTTTAGCTTATAAGCTGTTTTAAGTTGACCACATTTTTACCTTTTTGCCCTTATTTCTTTTATTTTTATTTTTATTTTTATTATATTATTAGTATATTAATATTTATTATTTTATTATTATTTATTTTATTACTCTTTATTATTATTATTATTATTATATATTATTATTATTATTATTAATATTTTATTATTATTATTCTTTATTTTATTATTCTTTATTTTTATTATTATTATTATATATTATATGTTATATATTATTATATATTATTATTATTATTATTTTCATATTATTATTATTATTATTTATTATTATTATTATTAATATTTTATATATTATTATTATTATTATTTATTTTATTATTATTATTTATTATTATTATTATTTTCATATTGTTATCTTATTATTATTGTTATTATTATTATTATTATTATATATTATTATTAATATTTTTTTATTTTGTTATTATTATTATTATTATTATACTTTATTTTATTATTCTTTATTATTATTATTATTATTTTATTATTCTTTATTATTATTATATATTATATATTATTACTTATTTTATTATTCTTTATTATTTTTATATATTATTATTATTATTATATTATTATATCTATTCAAATTATATACTATTAAAATGTAAAATAAGTTGCACATATAACTTAAATAAAAATTTATATTCCTCTTATAAATAATTTGTGATAATAAAGAAATATGTAAATGATAGACAAATATTATTACCTATGGATGAAACTAAAATAAATCTTAAATCGTTCTTTGATCTATTCAAATTATATATCTTTAAAATTTATAATAAGTTTATATTCCTCTTATAAATAATTTGTGATGAGAAAGAAATATGTGAATGATAGCAAAATATAATTATTTATGGCTGTAAAATATAAATTAATTAACTTTTATTATGTTAACAGCTTTTAAGGGTATTTCAGATATTTTGATTTAAAAAGTTGTTTATCAGCACTTATTTGCCAAACACATCAACAATTTTTTTTTTAACTTCAGCACTTTTATCTAAACGCATAACTGCTTATTTTAAAAATAAATTTCAGCACTTTCAAAAGTATTTTTTTAAAGCTGCTTTTATTAAATCCATCCAAACGAATCCTAAATTATTTTAAATTTCATAGTAAAATATGATTAAATGCAATTAAAGACATTTATTTTAAGACGGAGAAAATAATGAGGATATTTACTTTACTACACTAGGCTAGTACTAAGTACTACCTATCTATTTGTCTAGTCTCTTTATTATCATTAACTTCCACCTTCATTTTTTCTCTATAACTTTCCTCATATCTGAAAAAAAAAAAAAGTTAAAAGAAGATGGATGAATTAATGGTTTCTTCTTCTTCATCATCATCATCATTTTTTATACCATCTTTACTTTCTCAAACTTCATCAAACCTTCAGCAAAAACTTCAAAATATTCTCAAGATTCAAACAGATTCTTGGTCCTATGCTATTTTCTGGCAAACTTCAAATGATGATGATGATGGTCATCTTTTTTTAGCTTGGGGTGATGGTCATTTCCATGGTACTAAATCTAAAACAGGGGTTCAATCTAGTCAACAATCTACAGAAAGAAAAAATGTTATTAAAGGGATTCAAGCTTTAATTTGTGAAAATAGTGAAGAAAAAGTTGATAATGATGATGATGATGAAGTTACTGATGCTGAATGGTTTTATGTTATGTCATTAGCTCAATCTTTTTCCATTGGTGATGGTGTACCTGGTAAAGCTTTTAGTACTGGTTCTATTATATGGTTAACTGGTTCACAAAACCTTCAATTTCATACCTGTGAAAGAGCTAAAGAAGCTCATGTTCATGGAATTCAAACTTTTGTTTGTATTCCAACTCCGAATGGAGTTATTGAAATGGGTTCTAATCAACTAATTAAAGAAAATTGGGTCTTGATTCAACAAGTCAAGTCCATTTTCACCACCTCAATTCCTCATATTGATATTGTGAATTGTTTAGAACAAAACCCAACCATCATCAACAATTCCAGTAAAAACCCGAAAACAGAGGAAACAGAAACTAAATTAGTTTCAGTTTCAGTTTCAGTTTCCCCTAATAGTAATGATTCAGATTCCGATTGTCAAGTACTAGTGGAGAAGCCATTGGAGAAGAAAACCCCGAAGAAGAGAGGGAGAAAACCAGGGGCAACACGTGAAACACCGATGAACCACGTTGAAGCAGAGAGGCAGAGGAGGGAAAAGTTAAACCATAGATTCTACGCTCTGCGTTCTGTGGTGCCTCATGTTACCAAAATGGACAAAGCTTCATTATTGTCCGACGCAGTATCATATATCAATGAATTAAAATCGAAAGTTACTGAATTGGAAACTCAGCTTACTAGAAAATCGAAGAAACTGAAAATCGAGTGTACTGATAGTTTTACTATAGACAACAATAGTACTGCTACAACAACAACGACAACAACAAACTCGGTGGATCAAATTCGACATAATTCATCGTCAGCAGCATCATTTGGTGTTCAGAATAATTTAAAAGTTGAAGTTGAAGTTAAGATTTTGGGACCTGATGCCATGGTAAGGGTACAATCTGAAAATGTAAATTACCCATCAGCGCGATTGATGCGCGCTCTTCAAGATCTTGAACTTCATGTTCACCATGCCAGTATTTCGAGTGTCAACGATATTATGCTACAGGACATCGTTGTTAAAGTTCCTATAGGATTGAGTACTGAAAATCGATTAAAAAACGCTCTAATTAGAAGCATAGAGCAACAGTAGAAATATTTCATCCTTAAATTTTACGCATTAATGTATGTCCAAATCTTGTTTTCAGATTTTGTAATAAAAGTAATCTTTGTATAGAAAAAAATTGTCATGTAAAAAAGATGCAATATTGTTGCATGCTTGTTTATGGACTACTTCATTTTAGTTTATTCTAACATCTTTTTTTAGAAGAAGTAAATTACTATTTGTGAGTAGTCGAAATTAGAAATTTTAATTTATTCATATAATATAGTTACGTTTATAATTATTGAATTTTATCGAAAGTGATGTTAAAAAGATGTGGCTCCGCCCCTGTCGCTATTTGCCAGTTGTTGGAATTATTATTACTGATGAAAATCAAAGATTGATGTGTGGATGCTGCTTGTTTGTCTTTAAATATCAACATAGGTTTCCCTCTTTTTCATGTTTATGTGATTTCTATTTTTACATTACCCCACCACTAAAAAGACAAACTTTTTTTCCCCATTGTTTTAATATTTTTTGTGTTGTCCTAAGTCTAAAAAAACATGAAAAATATGTGTTTAGATCATTCTATTTTGTATATTAAAATGCCAAGAAAAACTCTTCTTTATGTGACTTTAATATTCAACTTGAGGGTTGCACAACTATACAATATTTATTTAGTTATTACTTATTTCATTTCTATTTAGTATATTTCATTTAAAATAAAGAGAATACATAAAAATTCCTCTATGAACTTATCCCCTAAATTTATGTTGGTATTTTAATTTTACAAATAATTATTTACCTCTTAATCTCATTTTAAGTGAATTAAAATGGGAAAATTATGCGGATAAGCAAACTTATACTATTTAATTACTCATAATAGCTATAGTTTGCTATAATTACCACTCGCGACTAACATTATACATTAATTACATGGGTTGACTTCGAGTTTGTATAATTAGTCATGTTTGTATATGTGTAATTTGCCAAAATATACAAATAAATATGTATAATATACAATTTTTTAGCCTATATACATATACAATTCACCTCTCTCCCACTCTCTGCCCTCTCTCTCTCGCCTCTCTCCTCCCTCTTTCAATCTCACTCGCCTCTCTCCTCCCTCTCCCAATCTCGCTGCCATTTATACAAATATATATGTATAATATACAGTTATATACAATTATATACATATACAATTCACCTCTCTCCCACTCTCTGCCCTCTCTCGCTCGCCTCTCTCCTCCCTCTCTCAATCTCGCTCGCCTCTCTCCTCTCTCTCCCAGTCTCGCTCGCCTCTCTCCTCCCTCTCCCAATCTCTCTTGCCATATATACAATTACATATGTATAATATACAATTATCTAACCAATATACATATATATCACCTTTCTCCCACTCTTTTCCCCCTCTCTCTCACCTCTCTCTCGCCTCTCACCTCTCTCTCTCAGTATTGCTCGCCTCTCTCCTTTATATAACTTGTAGCTACAAATTGTAATTATCAAACTATAGCTATGGAGAGTAATTAATTATTTTTAAGTGGCTATATATGAAAATTTCCCAATTAAAATTCACCCAAAAAAAAAAAGAGAGTGAAAACGTAAAAAATCAAAATAAATAAATAAATAAATAAGCATCTTTTTTTCTTTACAACCATTAAGGTTTTATCTTCCTCACACCTCATCAACCCACCACCTTTATCCACCACAACCCCACCCTTTCGTTCTTCGAAATCCCGCCCCCCACTCCCCCACCCCACCCCACCCCTCTTTCCTTTATTTCGAACCCTGCCACCATCCACACTTGTCTCACCCCTTTCTTCTTCTTCGAGCTCCCGTCCCCGTCACCTTTGTTTTTGTTTTTCAAAACACCTCCACTCATTTCTTCATTTCAAATTATTTTTTGCTTATTCTTAGAAGTAGTGATGAATAAGAAAAAAAACTGAAAAAGTCAACAATTATTTGTTGTTTCAAGCTCTTATTTATGGAAAGTTTTTTTTGATTGTGATGAACTTGAAGCTTTTTTTAATTAAAAAATTATAATTTCTTCATCTCAAATTAGTTTTTTTTTAAAAAAAATTGTATTATTTATTTATTATTTTGATAATATTCTTTAAAATTGAATGTTTTCTAGTCTTGAATCCATATGGTTTGATTTTATTTTTATAATCTTGGATAAATTCTCAAAAGATTTTCTATTTTTTACCTTTTTAAAATTGTATAAATAAATAAAAAAGAAGTAATTAAAAAACTCAAAATTTAAATAATTTCCAAGGTGGTGTGGCAATGATGTGACACTGATATGACAATGAAATGACGCGTGTAATACACTTGTCTTTGTGAGACTTGTATTGCATTATTATGGTTGATAAAATAAAAACCATTTCAAAGATGTTAAGGGTATTTAAATGCGTCTTTAGTTTATGAGCTAAAGTAAGTTGTAGTGGCCAAATTCAAGAGGTATTTAAACGCCGGTTAGTTGCTAATCCTATGCCGTTGCTTGCGTTTCTTTTATTTTTTTAAAATTTAGTTTATTAATCTTTAAATATTTATTTTTGAAGTCAGGGAAAAAACTTTGTAAAAATTAAAATCATAAATATGCTTCTAAATACTCTCTTCATTCTAAAATAAGTAGTATTTTTTATTTGAACATACCTCGTTAAGAAACTGTTTATTCCTAAAATATAAAAATTATGTTTATCAACTTATTCATAACCAAAGAAAAGTTAATTAATAATTATTAATTATATAACTAAGAATAATTTAAAAGGACAAAATCAATTTATTCTTAAAATCCTGAAAAAACTACTTATTTTAAAATAAAATGAAATGTTAAAATATCACATCTTTTGAAAGGAATAAAGTAATAATACAAAGTTAGAACTCACAATTTTAATAGGATCTTCATTAGGAGATGCATGTATCTTATCTTATCCAAAAAGGACCACATGTATTGATTAAGGGACTAAATATATATTATTAATAGCCCGCAATCACTTTCATGAACATGATTAATTTGTGTTTGCTATTTTTCTCTGTTCATTTTTATTTTATCAATCATAAATTTTATATGTATTTTAAAAAAGGAAAAAGATCTAAATATGCCATTAAATTTTTAGAAAAAACTCATTTATGTCATCAGTTAAAAGTTTGACTCATTTATATTTATGTCATTATCGTTAAAGAAAAAGTTCATTCATGCCATTATTTTTTTATAATAGTTTTGCAAAATCATTTTTGACACGTGGCCAATTATAATTCGGCCACTATTACTACATCTGTGCATATGATAACAAATGTAATTCACAATTTAATGCACTTTCTGTAAATAAGATGCAAAGAATCACTTAACAAATTTATCTGTCGTATTATCTTTGATAGGCGGCGAAACTTCTCTTCTCGATTCCCCTCTTTTCTTTTCTAATTCCGCACAAGAAAATGACAAACCCTATTACTTCTATGATTAATTACAAATATAATAATAAAAGTGAACCACTATTAATTTTAATGTTATTATCTTTCACCATCAACTAAATAATTTATTAAAACTATCCCACTAATTTCATAATTATAATTATGAATAGTCTAAAACATCTATTTAAAATCTATCAGAAAGTATTTTATAAAAGAAAAGTTCTAGCGCTTAAAACGATTGAATGGATTGTTACAATTTTGGATTTTGCAGATTATTTTAAGAAATAATAATTAGTATGAGTATTGATATTCATATTAATGTCAATGCAACATATATATATATATATATATATATATATATATATATATATATATATATATATATATATATATCAACACTTCTAAACCACAAATATGAAAGGATAGTACTCCCTACCTAGAGATCACTTCAATTCCACTATAACTAATATACATCTTAAGACTTTAACAACCATGCTATTTTTTCTTCATTATTTCTCCCTTTTGTTTCATTTTATTTGGTTTTGATATTAAAAATGAATATTTTATTTAATTTTATTAGTCTATTTTAATATGTATTTTTTTAATATCATTTTTAGTATTAAATAACTATATAAAATATACACTATTTAAAATAAGTTTTTTTTATCCACTCATCGTGAATTAGTAAGAAAAATTTGCACTATGATACATATTTTTTTCATTCATTCAGAAAATGCATAATTGAAAATAGATTCTCATTGTAATAATACATATTTGGATTGACTTTTGACTTTTAACTTATGAGAAAATGCATAATTGAAAATAGATTCTCATTGAGAAAATTGCACTACCCACTCATTTTCTTTTAAGGAGAAAATGACTAAATAATACTCTTTCTCTCCAACAATACTTGTCAACTATAAATAGAAGGGTAATTTTGTTATATGGAATAATGCACAAGTACCCCCTCAACCAATGCCCGAAATCTCAGAGACACACTTATACTATACTAAGGTCCTATTACCCCCTGAACTTATTTTATTAATAATTTTCTACCCTTTTTCAGCCTACGTGCACTATCTTATGGGCCCAACGTTGGTTGACTTTTTTTTTCCAAGCTAGTGCCACGTAAGCTAAAAAGGGGTAGAAAATTACTTATAAAATAAGTTCAGGGGGTTAATAGGACCTTAGTATAGTATAAGTGTGTCTCTGAGATTTCGGGCATATGTTGAGGGGGTACTTGTGCATTTTTCCTTTGTTATATTATTATTATTTGAATAAAATAAAGGGAAAAGGGTCAAAAATACCCCCAACTTTAATTTATTGTTTAAATTTACCCTCGCCGTTAAAATAGAGTTAATTTTACCCCTCCCGTAACTAATTTTATCAAATTTACCCTCCATTTAACGGATTGAAACATGAATAATTCGCATAAAAGAAAGCATATCCTGCAATGTAAGCATCACTCTTATCATCATATTTGGATTGGAATTCCTCAACTTGTCCTTCTACGACAGGGAATTTAAGGTCAAACGTTGTAAGGACAGGCTTGAACCCTTCGTTTGTGGGTTCGTTAAAAGGGGTTGGAGAATGGGAACGGGTTATTGGGTTAAAATAAGAAATAGGATTTTTCAAAAAAAAATCGAGGCAATTTGGATCAATTCGTTAAATGGGGGGTAAATTTGGTGAAATTAGTAACGACAGGGTAAAATTAACTCCATTTTAACGGCGGGGGTAAATTTAAACAATAAATTAAAGTTGGAGGGTATTTTTGACCCTTTTCCCTAAAATAAATATAATGTCTTGAAAAATATAATAAAGAAATGACTATAATTAATGAATGAGGTAAATTAAAATTTAAGTGTTAAAGTATCCATTAATTTTCATAAAGTGAATAAGTATTATTAAATATCTCAAAAAGAATATAGTGGATAATTATTATTAAAATGATAAAGTATAGAAAAGAACTTGTCCCCTACTAATTATACAATTTGGACTTGACTCATCTTTAAAAAACAGTTCAATGAGAAAAAAATTATCCAAATCTATACAAGTAAAAAGCTATTTTCTTCGTTTAAAAAATAATGATTTAATTTTATTTTAGTCTGTTTTAAAATTCTTTTTGACATTACTTTAATTTAGTATCACAAAATTAAAAAGTTATTTTTTTAAAAAAAAAACTCTGTTCTAAATCAAACTAGATCATTCTTTTTGAACAGAAAAAATATTAATTGATTTTACAAATGAACATAGACTCTAAACCACTCTAACAACTAAGTTGTATCCCAATGAACAACTTGATACTAACATGAAATTAGTCAATATGCTAATAATGATAACTTGTGCCAAAAAAGCCTAATATGATGGTACAAGTCAATGATTGTAGGTGTGTCAAAAACAAAAAATGGCAACCACAAATTAAATCCCTTGGGCATTAATTTTAGACATGTTAAATTAGATTTTAGACCTAATTCACGCTTCAAAAACTAATTTAAAGGAAAGAGAATTGCCCAAGCCTTATAAGGAGTCTACCTATCTCATTAACCATCGATGTGAACTTTTTGTCATTCTTTTACAGGACATAATGATGCGATACTATATGAGATCAGTTGTTAGGAGGAAATCTGCGTCATGATCCAGATACTTCCTAAGCATAAATCCACGACTTGGCATAAATAATAAGTTTTATTATATAGAAGGAAATATTGAAAATGTACTTAAATTTGATGTAAATTATAAATTTTATTTTGAATTATTGACATTTTAAAAAATATACGTTTCTACTAGATTAATTAAACTTAAATACATTATTAATTTTGCAAAATAAGTGAAATATACATTTGTTTATTATAGAAAAAAAAATATAATTGTGACAGCACGTGGCTTGAGTATTTTCTTCTTATTTTCTGGTTGAAATTTTAAAACTTTTCTTCTTTATTAATTTAGGGCATTCACTAACAAAAATGTTTTCATGTAATCCACTTAATGTTTAGTTTTATCTAATAACTTAGAACTAACATTTTATTTTAATTCAAAGCAAGTTAGTGTTCCTCGTTCTGTTATTTTATAAATTTATATATAAGTTGACTAAAGTTAGCATTTGGACAGTAAAATAAAACCCAAAGCAACACGTTTTGAAATTAATCAAGATCCATCTGTCAATTTTATTTTTATAAAAATACAATTCTTTAACTTAATATAAAGTTTGAAATGTTAATTATTTTAATTTTCATAATATTATTTCGAGATCGCTCATGAAAAATAAAAGTTAAAAGGTTGGAGCGGGGTAGGGGATCCTTCTAAGACCACTAAAATAAAAATAATTCAAAAAAGTAATTGATAGGTACGAAGATACATTGAATTGAAAACTAATTAATAATAAAAAAAGAACAAAAATCACGTGATTAATTGGATAGATTAGTAGTACAATTGTTTGTCCAAGTTTATTGAACAATTGAATAACGATGAAAAATGTCACATCATAGATACTTTTAAAAGAAGCAATGATCAATTTTTATTTATGAATTATTCAAAATAAGATAACTTTGTTCCTTATTTCATTGTCAACACACACATTTTTAGTAGTATTAGTTAAGTAGGGGTTTGAGCTTCTAGCCATAAAAGCCAATATAGTTTATTTGATATTTTAAAGTTGAAATTGTGTTCTATCATATCTTTTTGACTTTATATTTATAACTTGCTAAAATGATTAGAGATCCAATTTTCTTGACGAGGATAATATGATTTCATTTTGAATGTGTTTGCAACAAATTTTAAAGTGATGGAAAATAAATTGCGATCACAATAAAATAAGTATAAAAATCAATTTATTGATCATGATATATTGTGGGTACAATTTTGTTGATCCCTGGATTATACTCTCCTAAGATTTATTCATGATTCGAGGACTTTTAATGGCGTATTTCTCGAACTAGGATGATTTAGATTTGACCTCTCTATATGAATAATTCGTCAATTTGTGGAGTATTCGAGATCTTGATCTCTTTATGGAATTTTTGAGATGTCTTTAAGAGAATTTAGTACTCTTTATATAGGCATAAATTAAGGTTTAGGGTTGAGTAATCTCCAAAAATCCTAATTTAAGTTTAATACAATTTGTAGAGTCCCAAATCAAATTAAACGCATATTGTAGAGTCCTACAAAATTTCACTTTATACAGAATGATATTGGAGAAATTTAGTTTTGACAAGAGGTGGATATTTTTGAATTACTTGTTTAACAATGATAATATTGTATATGAGATAAAGGACAAAAATATTTCCTCTTCAATAGTTCAGGGTAGGGTGTACATGACCAAGTTGGTTCGGATTTTTCAAATATCAAATTAAATTATTTGTGTAAAAATTTTAATTTTATAAATTTAACCGAACTAATAAAATTCAGCTTTTTTCGGTTTTTTCAACCTCGCGTTGGTTCGAGTTTTTTTCAAATATCAAACCAAATCATTGTGTCGAATTTTTAAATTTATAAATCAAACCAAACTAATAAACTTCGAATTTTTCCAGATTTTTAGATTTTTTCAGCAAAGCTTGCATACAAACATATTATTAACTTGTGCTCCAAATATTTCTTTAATCCAACCAAAATACAATTATCTAAAAAATAACACAAAATATGAGATGAGTATTGATGACACAAAATATTCAATAAAAATAAATAATGACATCATCATATAAAATAAATATTGTAAAGTCATAATAAAAATAATCATAATTTAAAGTATTAAATAATGCTAAAATAAGTTTAATAAGTATTAGTTACATTACTAAATATTTTAGGAAAATTAAAATTAGATTATATATTTTAATTGTCTAAATCAATGTAAAACTAAAGAACAAATATTAATATTACTGTCATTCTTAGTGTTGAATTGATTTTCCTTTTGCATTAATATTAGTTTGATTTTGATTTAAGTTTTATTAATTATCAACATCTATGAACTATTCCGAATTCTAAGTTTTAAACTTGAAATAATATATTAAAAGATAAAAACTATGAAATAGTATAAGAAATATTTTAAAATGATATCAAAGTATATATTTTTATGTATAAAATAAAATTTTAAGATTACATATATAATGTCGGGTTGGTTTGGTCTCGGGTTGATTTTTTAATTAAAACCAACCCAACTCAAATATAGTTGGATTTTTTTTCCAATACCAAATCAAGTCAAATAAAATCACTAGTCAATTTTTTTTGCCGATCTGACTCAATTTGCGATTTGATTCGATTTGATTTTGTATACCCCTAGTTGAGGGTAAAATTGTCCTCTTTTTGTTTCAAACTATGTACATAAAATCTTAAAACATGTTTTTTTAAAAAAAAAAGAGAATCTATGATTTATTAAGTCATGTTTGGCTATTTTTTAAATGAAACTCTATCCATGAATAAAGTATAGGAATATAAATAACATGTCCAAACAAGGAAAATAACTAATGAAATGTACATTCATCAATATTAATAGTATATGTTATTTTTTATAAGCATTATTTGTACTGATATGAAATTTAAAGATATTACCTTAAGTTTTACGATATATATATATATATCATTTTGAAATAAAATATTAAGGTCAAGTTGAAGATTACATCTTAGACAGAAAATATCACATTCAAGATCTTAAATTTGATTAGTTAAGTACACTTAAATAAAAAATTAAAAAAAGTTTCTCTAAAATAATATAATCGGTTGAATAATACTATTAATCAAAATTTATATAATTTTTTTTTGTTATAAATCAAGACTTAGAAAGTAATTTATATATAAGTGAGTGAAATATATGAAACACGTTGAAGATAGTGCAAGTTGCAAATGAAGATAATTAACAATTAATTCATTTTTTTTCCTTCATATTTGACTGATTCTTTAATTTAAAAGCAAGCGTCCTTTTTAATTAAGAAATTTGTGAGGCAAATGATACAAAATTTGTCACTTTATTTAATTTAATTTAAGTACTATATCATGACGTATGTCTAATCTAACACATTATGCATTACATTATCACCAAGTTTGTTGAGCAAGGGCCACATTGAGTCACAAACACATCAAATTAAATTAAAATCTAGTGGTCCTTCGTGCTTGTGTGTCAACAAAGTAGCTTCAAAATTTTATTTGTAGTAAATTTAACAATGGAATCAAAATATATATATTTCCTCCCAACAAATACTATACGTGTTATTAAAGTTTGAGGTAACTCTACTTTATTAACAATATATATATATATATATCCGTTTTATACTGTGAAGAAGTAATTCATAATCGTGAGTACAATAAAGAAATTAAATTTCTAAAAACTACTCGTTAAATTTTGTGATATGAGATATTAATTATTTCCTTTTTTGCCAGTTTTGTGGCAAAAAGGAAAAAAAACCTACACATATATGATTGAGATTTTTGGAAATGATTTATCGTACTACGAGATTCAAAATAATTTATCTTTTTTCATTACATGATTTTTTTTAATGATTTGATTTGGATTAGTAATATATTCCAAGTGGATCTAACCTTCTGATGGACCTTTCTTGATATATTCTTTTCAAGCTTATATATATTACATTGAGAAAAATACTACTGATTATTTTGAATTTGCAGCGAGTAGGTTTCATTTGACGGGTTTTATTTATTAAAACTTTTATACTTTTAATTTAGAAAGAAGAACATATTTATTGTACTACATCTTTTGATCCTCACTTATTTCTTTGATTTTGTCCTTTATAAGAGAAATGTGTCTTTGTTGTTTTGAGCTTTCTTCTTCTTCTTCATAAAATTAACTTCAAAGCATATAATATAAACATAGAAAAAAAATCTTTTTATCTATCTATTTTGAAAAATAAAGTTTTATTTGACAGCCATATCAATGAAAGATAATGAATACTTTTAAATTACACAAGGAAAATATATCAAGCTACCTTTCATCAATATATATAAATATAAAATAATTGTATATTTGTTTTCGAAAAATAGATAAATAGAAAGAAAAATTGTCAAAATATTTCATGGACCAAATTGTCATTTTCTTAAAATTATGGTATTAAGTACAAAAGGTGAGGCCAATAAACATAATATATCGTTGTTAGAGGCTACATCAAAATTAAGAGTTTGGAGGTTCTAAATCAATTTGTTCGAGGGTCAGTTCACAAAGTTAATATGCATAAAAAATATTAATTTTCTCATACAAATATATAGTTTATAAAAAAATTAAGAAATTCGTCCGAATTCATGAACCTCCATCTACTTTTTTTCTCTGATAAATTTTTTTTATAAGGTACATTTATTTTTCACATGTTGAATCGTCCTTGTCATTACTAATATATCGTTGTTTTTGTGAAGTATCAATAATGGAAACTTTAATTTACTTACCTTGCATGTGGTTTGAGTTACCACCTCTTATTTTATTTGACAATTGGATATGGTTATGGTGTCAGAACGAATAAATTTATAGTTGTTCGTACGGTAACATTTCAATATCGACAAATTCAAAATTTTAATTTTAAGATTTATATTTTAAGAGAAAATTATAAAGAAAACATTATCATAAACATGAATTACTTCATATTGAGATTTAAAACTTGTACAAACTCTGACGTGTTTCATATTTTTCACTCATTTTATGCACATCAACATATAAATTACTTCCTAAAGTCCTGATTTATACAAACAAATAAATAAATATGTTCTTGAAAATGTGGGCACAAAAACTATAATTGTGAAGAAAATTTTGGCAACTTTTCCCTAAACATGTAGCAATAAAGCTGCCCCTCTCTAAGATCAAGGGCGGAGTTAAAAGTGTTATTATTAATAACGATCGAATTAAAAGTGTTATTATTAATTTTGATCGAATTTTATAATTTTAATTCAAATTTTATATTTATCTTAAAAATTCATTATATGCACATCTTAAAATTAAAATTTAAAACTCACAAAAATTTTGACTCCGCGTTTGAGATCAAACAAAAAAAGGGCACACGAAACAACTTGTTATTTTTGTCCGTTTGAACACAATAGCTAACAAGTTTAGGTAGATAAGATCAAAGTTTTTTTTTAATTTTATATATATTAAATATTATATAGTTATTGCATTTTCTATTTCTTTTTCATATTTACTTTCTTATATTTTTTTAAAAAAATTTAGCGAAAAATTCTGACTCTAATACGAGTAATTTTATCTCATCCGTCTGCCTCGGAGCCTCGACTTTTCTTTGCTTTTCTTATTTGTTTTCCGCAGATCAAATTTAAGTAATCTTTAAAGTACTAGCTATGGATATTTTCCATATAGAAACATTTACTTAAGAGCAAATTTGATATATTATGCAGATCAAATTTAATTAATCTCTAAAATATTAGCTATGGATATATATTTTCCATATAGAAACATTTACTTAAAAAATAATTTCATATATTATGAAAATGTAAAAAGTTAAGGAGATAGTACATCTCAATTATTATTCTGGCGATTTTCACATTTTAAGTATCCATTTTCAATTTGAATTATCACTATCTATTTATTAAAATACCTTGAGAAAATGCACAAGTACCCCCTTTAGACTATAACTAAAATCTCATAGACACACCTTAACTAAATTAAGGTTCTATTACCCCTGAACTTATTTTTTTTGTAATTTTGTGCGCCTTTTTGACTTACGTGGCATCCAAATATCTCTCACGTGCCTCAATTGTGTGGAGTCACGGAGCGTGTTACGTAAGAAAAAAAGTGTATAAAATTACAAAAAAAATAAGTTCAAGGAGGTAAATAGGACCTTCATTTAGTTAAAATGTATCTCTGAAATTTCGATTATACTCTAGGGTTACTTGAACATTCTCTCAAATACATTTAAATTAGTAGATGATGATAATTCAGTTGCAGAGAGAGAACAACTAATGGAGAAGTGTGAAATTCTTTTTAAAAATAAAATAATTGTTCTAATATATACTTTTAATCATTTTACTCAAGATTTTATCGAGTATATTCTTCTCAATGACTATATGTGCTAATATGACTAGTGGTGTTCATGATTTAATTTGAGTTAATTTTTTTCTAAAAGAATATCAAGTCAATTGAATTGATTTTTAAAATATTAAAATTAAAGTAGAATTGTTGATTCTTAGCTTCTTTAGTATACACTATCAATAAATATTCGATTCAAGGCATTGTGGCCTACTGGCCTTATGTTTAGATGCCCTTCTTTTTCCATTTTTCAGTGAACAATTATGTTTACATAAAAGGATATTCTTATTTTGGTGAATTTTTGGATTAAAAATAGGGATAATTTTAAGGTAGAATTATCATTTAACCTTTATAAGTTTATAATTATAGAAATCCCTCGAAATGATACAATAATATAAGCGATGATACATTAATCTGATGCACGAGATACATTAATCGTTGAGTAAGATGCATTACATTTTATACATGATACACTAATCTGATGTACATTTTTATACATGATACACTAAGGGGCTGTTTGGTTACTGGTTAGAGTTATGCAGGTATTAGCTATGCAGGGTCTAGTTATGCAGGTATTAGTTATGCAGGGTTTAGTTATGCAAGTATTAGCTATGCAGGGTTTAGTTATGTAGGTATTAGTTATGTAGGGTTTAGAGATTACAATACATGAATTATTAAGTATTGAGTATTAAACTTGTTGTAAATTATTAATATATATTATTTAAAAAATAGTAATACATACTAATAAAATGTGAAATATATTGAATAATATATAATGTTAATATTTGATTAGCATATGTACCGTTCAAAAATATACAATCAATTTATAATAGTAAAAAATATTTATATTTGCATAAATCAATCAAAACGTAAGTATATAAAAAGAAATGAAAATAATCTATATATAATAAAAAATAACAACACATGTTGATAGAAAACAATAAAGTTTCCCATTAAAAAAAATTAAAAGAAATAAAAATGGTTTAAATATAAAAAAGATTTAAAAACAACAAACTTATATATGGAAAAATAATAAAGTTTCCAATTAAAAACAATAAAATAAATTAATAGGGTAATATGTAATTTATCACTTTAATACATGTATAACTAATATCCACATAACTTATTCCACCTTATACCCCGCATAACTTTATACATAGATTCCCTCATAAGTTATGTTGGTATTAATTATGTAGAACTATAAAAATGCAACCAAACATGGTATAAGTTATGTTGACTTTTCTACCTAAACAAAAATTTCTACCAAACATTGTATAACTTAATACATTATTTTATATATGAATAAGAGACAAGTTATACCGTAACCAAATAACCCCTAATTTGATGAGCGAGATACATTAATTTGACGCGCTGATACATTAATATGATGCGCGTGATACATTAATTTGATGCGCTGATACATTAATCTGATGCATAAAAATGAAGAATTTTGAAAATTTGTAAAACTAATAGGGGATAATGGTAATAAGAGAACTTAAAGATTAGATTTCTGTCATATGGGAAACTAGTAAACTAGTCACAATTTCTTAAATAATTAATAATTAGTAAACCTATTTGTACTTTAAAATAATTTTTTAAAATGTCAAAATTTCAATATTTTAGAAATAATTTGTATCAAACTACTATTATTTGTCTTTTCTTTTCTTTTAATACCATTAAATTTATTTTCCGTCTTGTTTTCAATTTTTTTTCTTTCATCAACTTTTGAGTTTTCACCGTTGTCCCCATTATTCACGTTTTCTTCTTTTTTTTTCTTTCATCAAATTTTCACCATTATACTCTTCCTCATTGTTGAAGAAGAACTAATTATTATGAAAGTAAAAAAATCAAATTTAATTTAAATGGTAAAGGTAGCACAAAAATGTAAAATTATTGGTATACAATTATAATGAAAACATAATAAAAAGGAAAGTTGATCAGATCTAATGAAAAATGATTTTTTTTGAAATCGTAACTGATGAGAATTCCAAGTGATATGTTCCTTTTTTAACAAAAAAATATAATCACACTTAATTTCTCCTTTCTTAATAATTGTAATCTTGAAAACCAAACAAATAAAAAAATACATAAATCAAATACATAACAAACTAAAATATTGATATTTTAGATAAACATTGAAAGTTTAGTTAAGAAGACTTATTAAATGTCAAAATATTAACATTTTAAAAATTTTCCCAAAAATATTCTATATATAAAAGGTGGAATAAATTATTTAGGTTATAATTCTGGTTTTAATCCTAGAATTATAATCTTTGGCTATTCTGATTTTAAATCAACCGATTCCTAAGTGTTTGGGTATATTGCATGAGTTCTTTCAAATATTTTATCGGCCAAATTATTGATGGCAATTGGCAAATGAATTCTTAGATAAAATTATTAACTGATTAAAATATTTTAATTCAGTTTCATATAGTTTAATAACATTTCAATTCTATATTATAATATAAATCGTATCTTTAACTTTCATACAAATTTCCTCATATATCATATATATGACGAACCTCCAAGTATTGATATATCCCTTATAGATTATACATCGAACAAAATAATACCTCACTTATTTCTTATATATTGTATTTTTTCAACTATAAAAACGAAAAATGACTGAAAATATCCTTGAACTATTGGAAATAATATAAAACTATTCGCCACTCACCTATTCACTCTCAAATACTCCTGACATTCACTAATTGACTTTCAAATATCCTGTCATCCACCTTTAGCTTCAATATAGACTACTTTGCTGAAGTTTCTTAAATTTCTCAGTTACACAAAAATAACAGAATTATACAAACATAGTCGCGAATTATACAACTACTTAAATTATAGCTATAACTTATAAATATATAAACTGTAACTATAAAATGTAATTAATTTTATTATAATGACCATTTACGAAGGTTTTCCAAATCGAATTAAAATGAGCTGAAAATTGGGTTGGGCTCAATAGGATTTTAACGTAATTTTGGTGTGATACCTTAAAGTTTGAAATTTTGGAGAAGCATCGACCCACCCGTTTGGTCCAACCGGAACCCGCCACACCCTTCTCTTCCACCTAACCCCAACTCTCAAAATTTGGGGATTTTCCCCTTTTTTGTTCTTCAATTAGAAAAACTAGGGTTTCTGAAAGGACGATAATTAAGAGCAGGATTTTGCAGTTTACAAGGATGCAGCAACCACCATCGATGATGCCATCTTTTCCTTCTGCTAATATCACTACTGAGCAGATTCAAAAGGTATTATCAGTTTTATCTTTTGCTTCTGAAATTTCTACTTTTGTTGCTTCACTGTAGTTTCTAGAATTTATTTGCTTGTGGTTGAATTTTATTGCTTAGTTCCTTATAATTGCAAAAGCCTTCAAAAAAAACTTATGTCTTCTGATTTTCCGGTGGCGACTTGGCCAAATAGTCCTCAAGTTTTGGGTTTGGGTTTGGGTTGTCCTCCCTGGCTGACCCTTCACCGGAACTACAATATGTGGGGTTAATAATCCAAGGAAATTGGGAGATTAACGAGGATATTACATATCGTATTGGAGTTTGTGGGGATGAAATGGAGGCTCGGATCGATAGTCTTATGTGATAAGAATGTACCACAGCCTTAAGGGTATGTTTTATAAAGTGGTGGTTGGATCAACTATGTTGTATAGGGCAGAGCGTTGGTCGGTCAAGAAGATGTAAATAGAGGAAATAAGAATGTTGGAGAGATAGGATTAGGAACGAGGATATAGGGTATAAGGTGTCTATCATTGCTGCTGTAATAATTGTGGATTAGTTGACAGTTTAGGGATATCTTGTAAGTATGTCTCTTTTGAATTCACTAATATGTTGATGGTTAGTCCATTAATATGGTAATCTATAGATTGAAAGCGAGTTGGTGTATTTATCTGTGCATTAAGCTTTGAACTTCAGAAAACCATTTCTTACAATTTTTTTAAAAAGGTGGTTGTGTTTATGATTATTGAAGAGCTGGAATAGTTTCTCTAGCAATTAGGAGTCCATCCATGTTCCAACTGGACCTATTTGCAAGTATTAATTTTTGAAATCGACAGCATGATCAATTCATGTTTGTTGATTTGGATAACACAAGTAGTAAATATATTAGGGTTAGGACATTTGATGAAATATCTTTTGACAATATCCAAATATTATTTTTGACATTTTAACTAGAAGAATGAGACATACTTCTCATTACAAGTTTTATTTACGGACTCGATACTTCTTAATCTTATCATGATTGTAGGTGAATGGTTCAAAGTTATGTTTATGACACAACTACTTTGAAAGAATAAATACTTACTCGGCTGAGTGGTTTTGCGGCCACCTCAGGTATTTCTATATATTTTCAGGTGTCAGGATTCTTGTGGTAAAATGGGTTTTGTTATGTGATGCAGTACCTAGACGAGAACAAGACATTGATTTTGGCCATATTGGACCATCAAAATCTTGGGAAACTAGCTGAATGTGCACAGTAAGTGGTGGCATCCCCATTCAACTCTTCTCTCTGCTCTCTTATCCCTTTGGTACTTGGACTTGTATGTTCTTTTGGTTTTAAGCATTGACATGTCACAATTATGATATCATGTACCAAAGACAAAAGATTTTGAGATCTTGTATTGAAGTTCCACAACCAACTTTAGAGCTAGTTTAATTGATATAGAGAATTTAAAAGAGCATAGGCAACAACCACCTGATGCACTTTGGCCAAAATTTCTGGAGGCCCAATTTGCGTGTTTGTAACCAGATGTCGGCCTTCGCTTTGGTGTAGTAATTGCGTTGAAGGATTTATTAGGTTTTGGGTATGTCGTTGAAACAAAATGTATGTAGAAAGATTGAGGGGTAGATTAGGCAAGATGCATTGTGATAATAAGAATGAGTCTGCTTTTGCAAAAGGACTGAGGTGAGAAATGCAATGCTAATTAGTCAGTTGAGTGTTTTTCTTTGAGCTAATGGATGACTGTTTATCAATCATAATCTGTAATTGGTATTTTATATTATAGTTATTTTCTCAAGCGTGGCACATACACATTTACATACATGCTCTTTTCTTCACCTCAAAATATGCTTCAATTGTGTTTTTGCACTTAAAGCCTCTATAGAGCTTGGTCCTTTTTTCTTTACACTTCTCTCTTCAGACTATCCTCCTGTGAAGAAAGAGATCTATTCGGGGATCGGCTGCTTGAAACACAATTGACACCCTTTGTAGCAATGAAAGAAAGGAAAAAAGGGGGAGTCTTTTTGGTAGGGAGAGCTTAGAACAGAAGTGAGACCTTACCTTTGGTAGATGAGGGAGCTGTTAGGAGGAGAGGAGAGAAGATAGGCTTGTCTTTTCATGAGGTGAAGGCATGATTATTTTACCCTACATACCCCCCAAGCAAAAGAGAGGGTCACGATTCAACAGAAAAGAGAAGCAGAGCTCTCACGATTGAGTGCAAACAAGTCTTACAGAGTTTCAAAATAAATTTCTGGGATGATTTTCAGATTTGCTGGTACAGTATGCACTGGCTAAGGGGAACATAGGAGATGATGGTGTGGCTCAAGCTAAAGCAGCAGATTCTGTCTAGAAAATTACGGAAACCTCTCATGTTTGGCTGCAATTAGTTTGGGGTTTAGGTGTAGCTGATTAATTGAATAAAGAAATTGGTGATAAACTTGCAGAAATTTAATCAGAACTTACAAGTATTGATCATTAGTTATGTTACATTAGTGTGAACTTATAATTATTGAGTAATTGTGTTATTTGGGAGAATGAATGTATAGTGTGACAATCAACTCTTACCATTAGTTGACCAAGTTCACTGGAGTTAAAATTTGATTAGCATTTTTATATCATACGTGATAACTGTCGGTGGTCTTCATATTCCTATTTCATTGTGAGATTCATTTGTTTAGTTCCTTAACTCAATCAATGGAAGTGCTAAATTGAGTTTCCATTTGGTGCTTCCTTTTACTGATGATTTAGCTTGACATCCTGATGATCTAGGTACCAGGCTAAACTTCAGAAGAACTTGATGTACTTGGCCGCCATTGCTGATGCTCAACCACAATCACCAGCTATTCCAGTGCAAGTGAGGGACGACTAGCTTAGTTTATTTACTACTTTATGTGCGTTTTGTTTATAGTTTTTGTCATGACACACAGATGGCTCCTCATCCTGCAATGCAACAAGGAGGATTTTACATGCAGCACCCTCAAGCTGCAGCCATGACTCAACAACAGGGTATGTTTACTTCGAAGATGCCACTGCAGTTCAACAACCCACAGCAACTACACGATCAGCAGCAGCTTCAACATCAACAACTACAGCGACAGCAGCAAGGTATGCAACTTGGAGGTGCCAACAGTGGAATGCACTCCATTCTTGGTGGTACAAGTAATGTTAGCCAGCTTTCAACTTCAGGTGCCGGTGATGCGCGTGGAGGAAACAAACAAGACAACTCTGAAACTGATCCTTCGGGTGCTGATGGTAAGGCTAGCTCGGTCACTGCCCAAGTCTCAGAAGAACGCAAGTGATGAACTTTTCAATAATGTACAATATGTCCACTAAGGACAGTTCATAGTAGGGGTTTAGAACTAGTGTTGTATGTCATGCTTTTCATGATGTGTTACAGAGAGAGGGTTAGGTAGGTTGTGTTTTCCCAGAGCTCGTTCGAGTTAACCAACGTGTAGTTTAGAGGAAGAAAGCTTGTTTAGTTTGTGTACCAGTGCTTGTAATTCTGTAACAAACATAGAACTGTTGCTGTTTCTTTCTGAATAGTATTGTGTTGTAGTTTTTCATTCATCCTTGAAGGATCTTGAATGTTTCAACCTTAAACAAAAAAAATAAAATTCAATTCAAGAGTTTTCATTCCTAGGTAATTATACCACAGAATATATTGCTAATTAGTTCTACAATACAATAATTTCTAGCTTATGTATACAATTATTTCAATAATTTCTAACATCTCTCAAATTGATGTAGAGTATCATAGAACCATAATTTGAAGAGAAGAAACTGATGGCGTAATCGTGTCTTAGCCTTGGTGAATACATCAAAACAACCTCTTTACGTCTCAAGATAGGATATGATTCATGGCCATACTATTCTCCCAAATTTTACACGGAAAATGTTATTGTTTCTTTAACCTTACTAAAAACAAATACTTTATTTGTGTGTTAAAATTCATTTTGATGAAAAGGTTGATGATACATTTCACCTTCCTAAACATTGGTGAATTGATTATATGAATGTATTTTAGTCACAATAAATATTTTTAAATACAGAAAATTTTGACATTTTACACGTTATGAAATGACACATCCTTAAATTAATTGGGAAAATGTACATTCCTTCCTTCCAATCATATATTATTGGGAAAATTTTATATTTAGACTGTTAAAATAATGTTATTAAGATAATTAATTAGTGTTCCATCTACCGGCTCTTTCATATAATATTAAAATCAGTCATTAATGTCAATATCATGGAATGTGATATATACATGTCTTATTTTACTTTAAAATTAAACTAATCAAATAATTGGCAATCATTTAAGTGGGAAGATGTATCTTCCTTTTATCTAGAATCAAATTAAGACAAAAAAAAAAAAACTTTTAAAATTTAAGCAATTAAATTAATTTCAATTCTAAAAAGATTATAAAAAGTTCATGGTGTTAATATATCATTTTGAAATAGAAGATGTCATTATTTGAAATGAAGAAAAACTATTCCTTTTTGAAGTACGAAGTTATGTTTAATTTAGAGATAACAAAAAAAGTTTAATATATTCCCTTAATTGTATCCTTAAACAGTTTTTAAAACTTTAAATTTGTCAAAACTAATTTTGTTTTCTCTTTTGGTCTAATATTGGTGTTTAGTTTAATTTTTGTGATATATAAATGGTCGTTCATGGTTACGGTTAACAACCAAATCAAACTGTAATTCGATCCAAATCGATAAAAAAAAACAATATTTGGTTTAGTTTGGTTAGGTTTGGTTTTTAAATTTTGAAAATCGATACTGTTTGGTTTGATTTTGGTTTTACTAAAAAATAACCGCAAACATAACCAAACCGAACAGATAAATTAGATATGTAGATTTTATAATTATTAAAATATTATTCATAAATAAATTAAAAATATTTGTTAGATTTTTAATTAATTAAGTTTAACTTTATCATTTTCTCAAGCCCAACACTTTAGCCAAAGTATAACAATCTCAAATCCAGGTCCATCAAAATCCATTTTAATCTTTTACCTGTTGTAGTTCACATATAATAGTCGCACTTTCTCTTAAATGAATCACTTTGTTCGTTTAATGATAAATCTAATATTGCTTAATTGCTTGACTGAATTGACATTAGCTTTTCTGTAGATTGTTCATGTACTTGTCGTGTCTATCAAGATACATACGTCCTCAAAAAATTATTACTTTCAAACCGAATAAACCAGAAAAACTGAACCAAACCGAAACAAATTGACTATAACCCGATGGTTATTTTTTTCTTTTGTTTGAGAAATTTAAAAAACCGACTAGATTGATTTAATTTTAATTTTAATCAATAACCGATCCAAACAGAACCACGAACACCCCTAGACTCACTCATATAATTTTTTGGGAAAATGTTCAAATATGCAATCGAACTTTCAGAAAAGGCTCATTTATGCCATCCGTTAAAGGTTTGGCTCATCTATGACATTACCGTTCAAGAAAAGGCTCATTCATGCCATTATTTTTAACAGTGATTTTGCAAAACCATTTTTAACACGTGACCAATTGTAATTCGGCCACGTTATTAATTTTTTTAATAAAAAAAATCATAATTCTGGAAAAAGAATTGAATTAATTTTTTTTAAAAAAAATTTATTTAAAAAATTGATGACATATCCGAATTATAATTGACCACGTCATCAATTTATTTAATAAAAAAATAAAATTCTAAATAAAAATTGAATTAATTTTTTTTAAAATTTTTTTAAATTAAAAAATTGATGACGTGGCCGAATTATAATTGGCCACGTGTCAAAAATGGTTTTTGCAAAATCATGTTTATGGCATAAATAAGCCTTTTCTTTAGCGATAACGGTAAAAATGAGTCAAACTTTTAACTGATGATATAAATAAATCTTTTATGAAAATTATGATATATTTAAGCCTTTTTCCTAGTTTCTACTATTATTTTTTAATTTACTTTTAAACGTCCGTACAATTCTATAAATTTGCACATGGGACATTTTTTTATTTAGACATCTTAAAATAATAAGATTGATTGCAAAGACCTCCAAGGAGTTTGCTTTTTATACACTATGATTTTTAAATTCTATATTAATTAATCATCGTTATCTTTGAGTCACCAACCACTTTTTTATTACATAAATTTATCCATTTGTACTATAATTATTTTTAAAATCAAGACAATATCTAGCAAAAAACCGGCATAAATATAAATAAACTAATATATATGGAATCCAACAACAGCTAAAATGTGTGGCGGCTATATTTCATTATTTAGACGAAAATGTATATTATAATTTTCATATAGTATATATCTTTATTAATATATTTTTTTTCAATCATTATATTATATTCCCTCATGTTTAAAATGGCAAAAAATGGAGCGTAGTCAATGGATAACATGTAAATATTTCTGTACTATCCCTTTATAGTCTCAAGAGACGAAGAAGACTAAGTTAACAGAAAAATGGTTATCGATTCAACAACGTAAGCTGACTGTATATTGTAAATAAAAAGATATTATTTCTCGACCAAATGTAATAATTGATAAGTTAGTGATTCAAAATTAGAACGTGTAGCTAGGAATCATGGTACAATTTCCCACACATGGTAAGATTTTATTTTAGTGATCAATTTGGTCACTTCATTTTGAGGGATATAAAGAGGACACTTGGTGTCCATCTCCATTTTTTAGAACAAAATATTCATTCCTTTTTTTTGTTTATCTAGTGGAATTAATTATATTGTTATGCCAAAAATGTATTAGACATTTAGAAGTGTCATTTTAAAATTGACAATGTCATTTATTATGAAACGTGTTATTTGCCAAATGTTATTGAAATGAATTTGAAGTTTTTGTCCATTTAGTTCAAATTAAATGAATCTCATATTATATATATAGGACCACCAATCTTGTTGTTGCAAAGGACAAAGTCACATAGATGGTTATGGCGAAATGGATTAATTAACCCATACCACCTTGGCTACGTGTTCTTTGGACATTCGCCCGTCCCCCACCAGTAGTAGAGGTGACAAATGGACGGGTTAAAAATGGATAATCATTCAACCCGACTATATTTGATATGGGCAAAAATAGTTAGGGTAAAATACTAGTTTACCTATATTTTGATGAATAAATAGTACTTTACGTAAGAATTTAATATGGAGAAGATATTTTAGTTTTTTTTTAGATGAAAATGTTAAACATGCTTTATTTAGTTTTATTGAATCATAAAAATTTTTAAAAAAATCCTATAACTTTTCAATATAAAATAAATTTATGTAATAACAGGATGAAAATATTTTTAATTTCAAAGTAAATGAATATTTGCATTTTAGGACTAAAACATGCTTAATGCACTTTAAGCAATGCCAATACTAATACATGATTTGCGTATTTTACACTATTATTGATTATCCAATATAAAATTAAATAAATAAATAAAATGTAATTATAATTAACAAAAGAAATTTACATTCAAATTACATATTTTTTGAGGGTCAAAGACTTCCCTTTTCAATTAGAGAGAAGAATAGTTAGTTCTATAAAATAACATAAAAAGAAAGAGAAATTACACTATTTTTAGTAATATCATGAATTTTGAGTGAATAAAAGTTAAAAGTTTAACTCACTTGACAAATTCATATTTTACCCATAGTTTACCCATATTTTATGGGTCAAATATAGGTATCGCCCATATTTTACCCATGTGAAAAATCACTCACCCGATCCATTAAAATATGGATGGTCTGGACGAGTCATCAAAATATGAACTCACTTTGCCGACACTAAGTAGAAGCAAGCTAGTCCCTTATTTTGTTAAGTTAAAGAAAAAAAAGTACATTTTCGTCGTGAAAGATTTAATTCACCTATAGAGGGTTCGTGGTTTAATAGAATAGTCACTTTCAAAAATAGACTACACACACAAACCTAATCTCATTTGATAAAAATAATTGTTGGAACTTTATGGTGTTAATTAATCAATTATATTATTTTATAACAACAATATATTTAGTGAAATTTGAAGAGGGTAAAGTGTAAGTAGACTTTATCAATACCTCGCGAAGGTAGAAAGTGTTTTTTCATAGTTCAAGTGTTATCCATGTATAATAATATAGTGGAGAAAACATGCAACTAACAAGGGAAGGAATGCAAAACATACTAGAAAAGAACAAAAACAACAAAAAATAAATAGTATGATAATCGAAATATAATAGACACAGACGAGGATAGATATCAAAAGCTAGAATGAGAATTATACATGTAGTCATTATATCATGTAACACTTTCTTTCTCAAAAAAAGTGACGATCCTGCAATAACCGCAAAAACATGATTGCAAAACTCTGAATGCACGATCAATATTTTTTGGCACGTTCTTGTTTCAGCGCGAAATATTTCTTCTTTTAAAAACGTAGATCACGAATAGTTTGAACAATTGTTGACCATTTAATTTTGTACATTCTTTATAGTGAAAATCTGTAAAATTATATTAAAGTAACGAAAATTAATAATTTAAAATTATTAATGCTGAATGAAAGTATTATATATTAAATAATATATTTTAAAGTATTATATTACATTTAAAAAATTTATGAATATTAGAAATTTAATTAGTGATCTTATATGAAAAATAATATGTTAATTAGAAAATATTGAAACTAATAATAAAATAATAAAAAGTAAAATAAAGAACATAAATAGTAGTTAACGGACGATAGATAATGGCTTAAAGAGGGGTTGGATACTACATTTTGTTTTACTCCCTAAGTATGAAAATAGTGTCACAGACTTAGACTTCAACTAAGCGGTCCACTCAATTATGTTGTAATTTAATGCTTAAATTGTTTGATAAAATTATGGAAAATAAAAATAAAACGTAAAATAGAGATGAATTGGAGATTACGGAGCTCCTCAAAATTTCCAAAAACAATTATGGTTGAGGTGAGTTGTTTTCCCATGTCAATAGCCATGTGGCGGTCCCCAAAAAATCCTTCCAAAGAAAGAATCTATTACTGTTCAAAACTAAATTTGTTCGTCCTATTTTTTTAAATCTTTATTAAGAAATTTTTTTTTCATTATTTTTGAGAAATTTATAATTTTTAATCTTCTCTAAATTTAAAATTATAAATTCTTTTTTTTTACTTTGGTGTTAAACTAAAATAAGATAAATAAATTAAAATAAAAAATATAAATTAAACAAGTTTTTTTAAATTTGAATAAATTACTCATTCTGTTTTAATTTATATGACTTATTTTTTTAGTTAATTTAAAAAAAAAGATAAATTTCTATATTAAGTAATAATTTAATTTTAAAGTGCATATTTTATTTTTAATGAAATGATTTATCGTCACACAAATATCTATCACTTACTCTCTCTGTGTATTTTTACTTGTCACTGATTCTAAAATGAATTTTCATTTTTATTTGTTATTTTTGACATATTAAGAAAAGACAATAACTTTATTCCATATTTTTCCTTAGCATTAAATTCTTATTTTCCAAAATTATTTTTTCAAGATATAATTTAATAAGAAATAATTTAATAAAATACCTATATCATTAATTATTTTTTTAATAGGTACATTCTCCGTCCAACCATAGTTATCCACTATAGTTTTATTTTGAAATATCCAACCGTAGTTGTCCACTTTATGAAATCAATACATAATTTTGTACTTAGTTCCTAAGTTACCCTTATCATTAGTTATAGTTATATCCCTATTACTTTTTCAAGACATTACATTTATTATATTTAAAGGGTGACATAGTAAAATTACTCTTCTATTTATAATTTTTTCAGTGATGTGTCAAGTTGACAACTATTGTTGAACAGAGAGAGTGTCAAATCAAATGTGACACGTAAAAAATGAACAAATTGAGTATTTTACACCAATTTATTTTATAAAAATAAAATTTTAAATTCTTTAACAAATCAAACTAACCCTTACAAAATGAAACGAAAAAGTGAACTTACGTTTCATGAGAAAGGAAGGACCAAGCTAAGGTGGCAGGGCATGACACTGGCCATGTAATTTATGAGCATTTTCTTATATCGAAATCGAACCGTTAAGGATATAAATCGATAAAAAATAGCTAATTGATTTGATGTATTTAAAAATCAAAAAACAATAAACCTAATCGATAATACACTAAATCAACCAATCACACCCCTTTCTCGGACGTGTAAGCGAAAACCCTACCCGACTACACTTCTTTCCTACTCATTAGCTATCAAAGGAGTAAATCCAAAGTCGATTCTCAATCCAAAAAAAATGTCAAAGCATACAAGATTGTTATAGAGAGATCTGACGGTTCTTCTAGAGAAAATTAAAAATAAAAAGAAGAGGCTGAAGATCATACATAATCTTCAGTCTCCAAATAGGTAAAATTATCAACATGTTATTTGGTCTAAGCTTCTAAGTAGAGCATTTTTTACTTCATCTTCATTCTCCAATCCTTGAGGAACTTTAACAACTATGTCATGTAACATATAATCATTGACACTTGAGATGTTGGCATGGTAGATATGTAGTTCAACTTCTTGAAGAGCACACATCAATCTTGTTGATGGATAATTCACATTCTCTGATTGAACCCTAATCATGGCATCTTGACCTACCATCTTCACTTCAATTTCCATAGTCTGGTTGTTACAAGATAATGTGAGATACTTTGTAACATTTGAAATGGGATTGTGTCACATTGGAAGTTAGAAAAAAAAGTTTGGAAGCTTTATTATAATTATTATTATTATTATTATTATTATAGTAATCTCACATGCATATCTTAGGCAACAATAACATATCAGTGTAATTTCATAAATAAGAATTCAGAAAAGGTGTGGTGTGCATAGTCTAGAGAGACGTTATCTTATCCTGTGAAGATAGATTTAAAAGTTGTCAATAGATTTTCGGCTCAAAATAAAGTAGATATGAAAATGATATATTGAAGAAGTTGTGATAAAAATAATGGAGATATTAAAAGAGACACGTGCTAATCGTGACATGTAAAATTTGTTTTTAGTTTGAATTTATATTTAGATATTTTTGTTTTTATTAGAACTTAATAAATTTAAATGAACATATATAACATGTCTTTTCATGGAATAATTAAAATGACTATTTTTAAATATCTTTTTTTTCCAACACTATAAACACGAAATCTATATGATGTAATTTGATTAAACACGAATATTTAAAAAATAATTGACAAGTTAAAATGAACAGAATAATACGGAGTGCCTTACATGATCCCTGGAAGTTGTTATAGAGCTTTGGTTGTCCACAACATTTATATCATGATTTTCCATTTTGTGTTTGGTCTTCATCTCTGAATAATAATAATAATTGTTACTATGAAGTTTTGATTCTAATTCATCCACTTTAGCTTTCAGTTGAGTAATATATGTTACAGCATCTGATAGCAATGTGGCTTTGTCCATTTTCGTTACGTTTGGAACCACCTCGCGCAACGCGTAGAATCGAGAGTTAAGTTTCTCTCTTCTCTGCCTCTCCGCCTCTACGTGGTTTCCTTGTGTCTCGCAAATCTCTCTCCTCCTTTTCTTCGAAGTCTTGCTCTGTACAAGCAAATTCTTCATTTAACTTCAAAATAAGTACTTTTCTCCTTTTTTTAAAATAAATATTACGTATTTCATTTGACTTTCAACAGGTAAGGTAAAAAATTGAAATTTAAAAAATTTGCTAATAAGGAAAACAATCATTATATTTAAGACAAACAAATTCAAATAGAAATAATATTTATTTTTTCAAATACCTCAATTCTAATGCCCTAACCACTAACTTGAGATTTTTTTTAGAAAAAAAGCAAGAATGGTGCACATACATTCACCTAGCTAGTGTATAAACTAAAAAAAGTCTTTTTTTAAAAAAAAATTGTGTTCAGTCAAATTATATACAGCGTGATTCAAATCTTCTTGATATTTTGGTGGATGTGTTCAATCACTTAAACCGATTCACTAGTCAAAGTTAATATTAGAATATTGTAGTATAGGTATAACATATATCGACACGAAAGCAATGAATTCAGTTGAAGCTACTCACCTTAAATCCATCTTTGTTTTCATGTGGTGTTGTACCTACTACTACTTCACCTTTCTTTGCTTCTTCACCATATTGTTCCAAACAATTGAAAAGACCAAAATCATCAATTGGACTAATTGTTTCATAACCAAAGAACAGAGACTTGACTTGTTGAACCAAGTCTAAGTCCTGTTTAATCACCGTGCTCGAGCACAGTTCGAGCACACCACTAGAAATTGGAATATATACAAAAGTATTAATCCCATGAACATAATGAGCTTCTTTAGCCCTTTCACAATGACAAAACTCAAATTGTTGATCCCCTACTAGCCACACTAAAGAACCACTACTAAAACATTTTCCAACAACTCCTTCACCAACACAAAAAGACTGAGCTAAAGACATCACGTAGAACCATTCGACGTCTTTATTATTCGTTATCTTCATGTTTAAATGGCCATCACCCCATGTTAAACAAGAACGATTATTAGACGATTGCCAGAAAATAATATATGCCCAATCAGAACAATAATTTGTTTGATTCTTGACAATATATTGAAGCCTATGTTGAAGGCTTGATTGTGATGATGAAGGGGAAAATATTGGTTCATCCATTTTTGGTAATTTTGTTTAGGTATTATTGATGATAAAGAGAGATGAATATTTGAAGCACATATGATGAGGAACAACATTAACTCAACTTATATATTTGTGCTCATGATAACCTCGTACCTAACTTCCTCTTTTTGTTCTAATTTATGTGACAGCGTTTAAATTTGAAAATTAAATAACAATTTTGTCATGACCTTGACCTGTTATGAGTTGACACCCATGGTAACCGCTCGATGGCAGGGGCGGACCCACATGCTGTCCGCCGGGTGCTCGAGCACCCATTAACTTCGTTACGAAATATATATATCTATGTAGAAATTGATAGGTATTTGTATAAAATTAACATAGAGCACCCAATGAATAAATGATATAGTTGGCCCAATGGTTCTTGGATGGATTAAGATTCTTTTAGTGTTGTTACCAAGGTTCGAATCTCATTGTTAACTTTTACATTTTCACTTCAGAGCACCCACAACCTTAAAATCCTACATCCGCCACTGCTCGATGGGAGAACCAACTACCAACCCAAGATTAATCCATCAACCATTTTAAATCAAATCATAGTATAAAACGCTAATAAAACAATCTTAAAACATTTAAAAGTTTGAGCTTCTATAAAAATGACTAGTCAATTAAAACAATTGCGGAACCTAAAACTTGAAAGTTATAGTACCAAAATATTTAATAGTCTAGGATAGAGGATGGAAGCCCCAAAAAATTAAATAAAAGCATAAGTCTAGAATGTCTTATGAGGTCGGTATTTTATATTAATTTATTTTTTAATTTATATAAAATCGTCGTCCGGAAGACGATTTATTTAAAGTTAATTGAAAATATTAATTTACTAATTTTATGGAAGTCACTATATAAATATTTTAATAGAGATTAATATAATTATATACTATTTAAGTTTACCGACTACCGGAAGTCGATATTATAATATTTTTTGTTTTTTTATTTTACACAAAACCGTCCTCTGAAAGACGATTGAAATAATATTAAATCAAAATATTTCTCGATTTTGGTTTTTTATATTTAACTGAGAAAAAAAATATGGTTATTTATTTATTTTATTTAATACCGACATCAAGAGGTCGATTTTTATTGTAATTCATTTTTTCGCGAATAATTCCGACTTGCAGAGGTCGGAATTTCTCTCCCCCCCCCCTCTCTTTATCTTGCATAAAACCGACTATTTGTAGTCGTTTTTCTAAAGTTTTTGTAATTTTTATTCTTTTTAACAATACTTACTTTCGGAGGTCGGAAATTACCGACCTCCATTTGAGGTCAGTAATTTTTAGGTCGGTATTCACTGTTTTTTAGTAGTGATAGTTAGTATTTGTGGGTGGGGGCTCTTGTTAATTGTGTAGTTAGTATATATATATATATATATATATATATATATATATATATATATATATATATATATATATATATATATATATATATATATATATATATCAGACACGTGGACAGAACAATCATCACCTACTTCGAATCAAGTCTTGAAACTCTAAAGAACTGGGGCTTTCCCTTTGTTATGAATTTCGGCTTGTTTTTGGTCCAAACAATGATAAAAAAAATTCAATAATCAAACAGAGATGGTCTAATAATATTCGGATTATAACCAAATCTCAATCCCATGTCATTTCCATGATCACTCTACCCAACAAAGGCTCTTTCCACCATTAATTCAAGTTGAAAACCATTTTCCAAGATTAACAACCTAGATTCTAAGGATTAAGAATCAAAATATAAGTTGATGAAGTAATTAACTTCCCATTATCGAAGAGATTGGTGAAAAATTAGAAAAAAAACTACCATCGATAGATCATTTGTTCATTAAGTGCTCTCTGTTAATTATACATAAATATTTCTTAATTTTATATATATATATATATGGACCAGTGGCAAAGGCGGAACATTTATAGTCCATCGGATGCTCGAGCACCTATTAATTTATCTTAATATAAGTGCTCGAGCATCCGATTGACTATAAGTGGTCCGCCCCTGCCACCGGTCCCAATAACCAAAAGTCACTGAATACTTTCCATTTGCTGTGACTTAGTGTATCAATTTGTCATTACAAGTTTCAACTGACACTACAACAAATACAAATTATTATTTTTTGGTGACAAATCGTTTCTACTTAACAAATAAAATTTAAAAGTACTTTGAATAATAATTAATATTTGTCGTAAAAGTGTTTCTGTATTTTCTCAAAAATATTTTTATTCTAAATTCTCAAAAATAAATTGTACCATTTAAAAAAAAAAAGCTTATCTTTTCCCTTAAAATTTGACATAACATTTTTTCTTTCTTTTTTCTAAATAAATATTTTTGGTCTTCCAAAATTTGGCCAAATAATCTATACATCTCTATCTTAGATATTTTATTTTATTTTATTTTTATAAAAAAAGTATGCTTGTAAACAAAGTAATACGTGTTCAAACGTCTTATCAAGAAATTATGTTATTTTAATATGTTTATTATAATGTCATTTTTTGGCTATCAACCCAAATAATTTGAGCCTAGAACTAGGAATCTAGGAGTATATATTATTTATAAATGTTACATCGTACAATATTATATTATAATGTCATTTGTTGGCTATCAATGCCTTTTATTTAAAGTTAAATAAATAATAGTATTAATATGTACCTAGTCTAGTTGCCTAGTTGCTTATTTTATCAATCAATAATAGAACTACTCAAAAACATGTTTTTGACAACACGTAAACATTAACAAATTAGAATTTTTCATTAAAGGGGTTAAAAAAATAAAAATATAGTATCTGAGATCAGAACTTCAATTCCCGGATTGAATTTTATATCTCAAATCACTGAGTCAATTTCTAATCTTATTGGAGATATATAGATATATTTTGATTTTTTTTTATCGAAAATCAAAGATCAATGGTTGTGTTTGGTAGAAGAAAAATAATATTTTTGTTAGAAAATAAGTGACTAGTTTCTTGTTTATTTTTTTAAAAAAAATGCTTGATAACAAGAAGGTAAAAAAATATTTTAAAAATATTTATATGTAATCTAGCAAAATACTATTGGTGTGGGAGGCTTCGGAAGGTGGATGCTCAAGGGTTGTGGGGTGGGTGGGTGGGGAAGGCGTTAGGTAGATGGGGAGTAGACAATAAACTTGAAATGTCACTTATGAAACTTATTTTTCCTACCTTCATTAGGTAAGTCATTTTTCATATTTTTAAGAATTTTTTTTTTCTTAGAAAAAATATTTTAACCAACCAAACGTATCTGCTAAATTGAAATACATACCAAACACTCTAAGTAAGGGCTTATTATGTACCCTAATTTGATACGAGAAGGTTCATCCAAAATAATCTAAACTTAGCATGAATAATAAGAACGGAAAGACCAACATGCAACATGAGTTGCGGTATAATGGTGAGATTGCTTCATCCTTAATTAGAGATCTCGCATTTGAACTCTGGATATGGAGAAGATCATGTTGGAACCGCCACCGCTGAATGGACTTTGCAGCGAACGATCCAAATTTAATCGAAACTCCAGTATGACTTCTAAGCATCATGTTGGAAAAAAAAAAAGGAAAGGTCTTAAATCACACATCTCTTTTTCTTAGGAGATAGAAGTTCCCAATGTCAGCATTTTGTGATATATATGTGGTTTATTTTCTTACCAGTAAATATGAAAAGAAAAGAAGATAATTTAGGCAATCTGTATATGTATGTATAGTTTCAATTCAGTTTAGGTAATTTTGTGATATACATGTAATTTATGTATACATAAATACAATGAAATTTGTTAATCCAATGTAAAGTTAAAAAACTTTCCCATATATGTTGTTTAGCTATACTTTTTACATGAATTTAATAAAATATAGAAAAAACATGACATTGTGAACATTTGACTCATGTATACACTGATGATAACATGTTATACATTTATTTGCTTTTACCTGGATAAGTTGTGCCCGTTTTAAGGCCCACAAATAATAACGAATAAAAAATTGAAAAAATTGTACATAATAGCAAATATTTAAATCAAAATAAATCCTATAGCTACTGTTTAAAACATTTGTATTCCCTAGCAAATTTTGTCATTTGGTTTGGACCCACTCATCAAGCGAAGATTCATTTTTATTCAAATTCATTCCCTATCTTTTCTCTCCCATTTTCTTTCCGTTATCCCTAAAATTTCTTTCCAAATCAATTATTTTTAATTGGTTGTGGTCCACCCTCTATTTTTATACATATCTGTTAGCTATCTTTACTCTCCCAATTTCTTTCAATTTTTCCTAAAATCTCTCTCCAAATCCGAATTTTCTTTAAAAATTATATATCCTTATACAAACACAAATGTATAAAATGTGTTTGTGTTTGTATAAAGCGAGAGGAAATTGTATAAATAAATATTTTTGATTCCCTCTCTCCCCTCTCCCAGATCTCGCTCGCCACTCTCCCTAATCTCGCTCGTCATCTTCGCCTCTCTCGCTTATACAAACAGAAACGAAATGTATAAATTGTGTTTCTGTTTGTATAAAGCGAGAGAAAATTGTATATACACATGCAAATACATATATTTTTGTAATATACACTTATAATTATACAATAAAAATACTCCCCTGTCCAGTTTCTTTTGTCTTTCTCTCTTTCTCCTTTTATTCAAATCAAATTGTATGTAATCGTTCTATACACTTCATTTTATACACTTCGTTCTATACAATTCTCTGCCCAAGTCTCTTTCTCTTTCTCATTTTATACAATTCGTTTTATACAATTCGTTTTAATTGTATATGTATAGCGAATTATATATTTATATGTTTGCTATAGAGTGCAATTATGCAAACTTTGCTATAACATACAAATATGAATTTTATATTGCTATATGTGAAAGTTACCTTAAAAAAATTCATTGTTACATGAAAATTCTTATTATATAGCGGCCTCTTTATTTAGTTGGCTAACTTGTGTCAATAGTTTTAAAGTTATAATTTGCTAATCTAATTTTTATTATGTAGATGTCAATTATTTGTTGGCGTTGTATACTTATGGGTAACTTACATAAGCTTACTAGGTTATTATCTAATTATCTTCCTTTGGGCATTTTACTTTTCATTATTACGGAACTTAAAAAATTTAGACTTTAAAAATATGTATTTGAGCGTCCAGACGTATTTATCTAAGCATCCAAATGCATGTAGCTCGCATATATGACGTCAAAATCAAGAGTAATTTACTGTTGATACATTGTATTCAAGTGGTTTCTTATGTATCTGACTCTATCACTTGTCTATCTCCTATCTCTCTCTCTCTCTCTTTTACTCCATGTATCTGGTATCCTAGATATATGTATCTATTCTTATTTGTATGCATATAGGATATACATACTATTGATTCGTCTTTCTCCCTATTTTAGTGTAGCTATAGCAAAAATTATGTATCAAAATGTATCTGATATGAAATTATTAATTGGTGAGACAATATATAATTATTTCAAACTATAAAACATAATAGGAATATTTGTTTAATTAGACAATTTATATGTATTAATGTCAATATAAGCTTACTGAATATCCAGATGTGTATTCAGATTCAGACTTCTTAATGTTAATGAAAACACATGAGGCCTTAGTCGATCACCTTTGTTTTGGGCTTTGACATAAGCCTTTCGTTACTCTCTTGAATTGCTAACCAAAATAAGAGTAAACATTACGTGGGATTACCATTTTTTAGGTATGCTTAATAGGTTTAGTTATCAATTCATAAGTTATAGAAAAATAACCACATTATACTAAAAATAAAATTTGAACAAAAATAACAATTACTCAAAATATGAAAGGACTTATAAAGATTTGCACTTCATAAAAGGTCACTTTGTTTTGAACTCATAAAAGTTTGAATCGTTACTTGATTTTGAAACTCCACCAATAATTTAAACACTATAATATATTCTTGGTTTTGAAAGTCCAACAATTTTTTAAATCTCATGATTTGTTAGGTATAGTAAGAGGAGATAAGGGGTGTGCTCGGTACGGAGAAAAATATATTTTAATTATTTTTGTCTTGTTAGTCAAATTTTTTGAAAAATAATTTTTCTAAGAAAATAAATATCATAAAAGTTAAGAAAATGACTTCTCTGCTAAAAGTAAGGAAAATAAGTTTCATTAGTGATATTTCATATTAATTGTATCCGTCACACAATCTAATATATATCATCTTCACCCCATTCCCATAGCCCTACGCCGCTACCTTTACTTTTCATATTTGTCTATATTATATACAATCAGAGGCGGATGTAGGATTTGGAGGTCGGGGGTGTCACAACATTTGTAAGATAAACGATTGGTTGCTTTAATTTTGGGTTACAATTCGAGTTTTTGATTTAATTTTTTTATAAACAAATCGATTAAATATGCATGTTAGTGATATACTTTTTAGATATTTTGTGATTAAAGATAACTAGACAATTCAATTTTTATTTCCCTTTTAAATTAGATGTGTTATTCGCTAAAACTTTGAGAAAAAAAAGTTTTTTCACATTAAAATTTGAGTTTGTATAAACCATCTAATTATATTAGCATAATATATTCATCTTTCGTTGAATTTATGTGTTGTTGGAGATACATAGTAGAAAAAGAATAAAAATTGTAGTTCCAGCGTAGTCATCTTACTTAGCAAGAACGTCGATGAAGATCGAAAGAACCTTTAAATTAAAAAAGAAAACTATAATAATAATATTCTTTATTTTTAAAACTACCATTTAAATATATTCTTGATAAAATTTATTTGACGCTCATAATTTAGTACTCACTAATTGATAAAATAAATAAACACGTTATGCACATATCAAGATATTAATAATTAGTGCAAGAAAAAATAAATAAAAAATTAATTAAGGAAAGGGGTCAATTTGATTTAATAAAGAATACTACATAAATAAGAATAAATGGAGAAAAAGAAAAGAAAAGAAAAAAGGGAGCAAGCAAAAAAGTATATGTTGTTGATGAGGTTTGATCCTTGGTTGCTAGGTGGCATACCCTTTACTTTGCCAATTAAGCTATTCCACATTATGTTTGTTGAGTGGCAAACGTAATATTTATATAATTATTATATATATACATATATATATAACTTTTTTTCCGAAATTACTGGGTGCCGTAGCACCCCCACCCTTCCACGTAGATCCACCCCTGTATACACTTATTTTTAAGATAATATGTTTTGGTTATCTATTAAACACATTCTTCAAGCTGTATCATTTTCTTCTTCTTCACCATACTGATATCAATATGAATATGGATTACTTTAATTGTTTGCTTGAAATTTTATCTTTTAAGGAGTCTTTTAATTTATTATTATTTTAATATAATTGAAAAAATATAGAAAACTTTTAGTACTTCTATTTTTTGTTTATTATTGGCTTGTATTTTTTTTAAAATGTAAATCAAAAACTTGATCATCAATAGTGGATCTCAATTTGCTTAGAACTAAAGCGTAATAGTTGTTGTCAAACTTCTATTTTTATTTTTCTTATTTTCTGATTTGAGATTTCAGTTTAAATCTTGAGCCTAACTCACACCCAAATGCTAGCTCAAGGGGAGGATGATTACTAAACCTTAAAAGGAGTTCACCTATCTTATTAACCACCGATGTTCGAGTTTTGTCATTATTTAAGGCTTGGCAATTTTCTTTCATTTGAGCTGACTTTGGGATGTTAGTTATGCCTAAGACCTAATCTAACATGGTATCAGAGTAAGAGTTCATCCTACCCAATGTTAGGGCCCCCGAAATAAAAAAGAATAAACTACATTATTAGACATACATTACTACTATAAATACTAATATTATCTTTACTTTCAAACAATTACATATATCACCTCTTTTAGTATTTATACCACACATTATTGAAGATATAATTAGATACCTACATCCCTTGAAACTAGGATTGATTAATTAACTCTTTCACTCTAAATCAATCACTATCTCATAATTCTTCCCTCCATATATATCACTCAATTATGTCCCCTCCTTTATGATTCAAGAATTTCACTGTACAATTTCATTCCAACAATAGTTAATTCACTCTCTTTTTCTCAAGATATCATCACTATGGCGTCAACTTTTCCTGAACCCAAATATTATTTTGTATTGTTCATTTATAACAAATCAAAGTAATTATTACTGAGAAAGCTTTCAATTCATAGTGGTTTGATTGTTTGTCTACGGAAGAATCGGATCTTAGTTTTGATTATGTTATTTCACAATGCAAACAGATCAAAGAGAGTATTGGAGAGAATTGTTGGTGTTCGTCTAAGGCTTCTCTAGTTACTGTGACATGGATGTGGTAGTACCAATATTACTTTGACATAGCCCTTGAAATGTGTCTATCCAATCATTAGCAATCTTAATTAAGATCTGAGTTGTATTTTTAGTAATGTGGTATCTGAACATGTATATGTATCCAGCATTAAATTTCAGATACGTAACTATTCACAACATGATGATATTAATGATACAATAGATACTCTACAGTCGTGATTTGTTTCTAAATTCATGTGTTTGAATTACTTTCCATATTTAAATACACATAATTAAATATATATGCTTATTATGTATTCGAGATACATGTTTTTAGATATAAAGTATGACATTTAGATACACATAATTAGATGTATATGCTTATTATGTATTCAAAATACATATTTTTGGATATAACATATGCAATTGAAACTTGATACAAGAAATTAATATTAGCTCCTATAAATATATGCATAAAATTAACACTAGATACATATAGCAAATGCATGAAATTAATGAATTTATTATTTGAAGAGTAATAATTTGAAATTAATCAAATTAAATTATCAAATATACATGTTTTTATCTATTATTAATAAGATTAATGAATTTATTATTTCAAATAATAATAAAATGGAATTAATTAAACATAAATATACTCTTGATTTTCGTCTTATATTAAGGGATTTGATTAATTTAAATTTTCAAAATTAATCGTCTATGCATTCTGAAAATTCTCAATTACTCCTCTAATTAAGAAAATTAGTTACAACCAACTAATTTAAATAAAAAAATATAAATAAAATATATATCTCGATTATAAAATCCAACAGATACATATATCTCATAGATTTAGATTCATGTATCCTAAGCACGAAATATCGTAGCGAAAGTAATATTTGAAACTATCGAAAATCTTGGTAATTCAGACCTGAACTAATGAGATTTATGTAGTTTGGCAAATAAAAAGTCGTCCACGCACAAGATGCTAAGCACTAGACGTGAGTTCGGTGTTAAACAATGATAAAAGTCTTACATTGGTGGTTAATGATATAAGTGGACTTCTTATAAGACTTGGATAATCCTCCTCATTTCGAGCTAGCTTTTGGGTGTGAGTTAGGTCCAAGGCCTAATTTAATATGGCATAAGAGCAGGGCCATCTCACACAATGTTGGAGCTCCCAAAATTAAAATTGTCCACGCACCAGATGCTAAGCATTTGACAAAAGTCTCATATTAATAATTAATGAGATACCTTTTAGGCGTGTGTTAAGCCTAAAATACTAAGTGTAAATTTTGAATATAGCATAATATGTAGTATTATTATCAAGTTATGGCATTAGAGTTTCAATTTCATTTTGTAGCATTTAATATCTCACTCTATAGCATTTAATTAGTAATTATATTGTTAATTATAATTTATTAAAAGCATTTGTTATTAAAAAATAAGTGGATAAAGTGCTAATGAGTAATTAATTCTAATGAGTAATTAATTCTGACAACATAAATGAGTGCTAATGAGTAATTAATTCTGACAACTAATTTTCAGTTATAATTAATGCGCAGTAATTTAATATGCACGCCTGAGAATTTGAAGGGACTACTTTTTTACTAAGTTAAATTAAAGGTAGATAAATGATTAGCATTACAATTATTCTTCATTCTAAAATTTGTCTATTACTTTAAAATTTCTTTCAACATATAAATCATTTTTTCCCCCAAGAATTGAAGATTATTTTCATAGCTGCATATTTCACTTCCGATGGATAACTTTGTGTCAATTTTAATTAAACATGGTGGAAAGTGTAATTATTCGGATTAATTTTTAGTTTTGATTTGTTTATTTTAATTATGAATTGTTAGTTTGTTGTTTTTTACATTTAAAACAGTGTTAACTTCTTTTTGTAACTGTAATATATGTAATACAGTTTGTATAAATTTTATTTTGGAAAGAAACAATATGTTTTGTATAGCGTACATACAATATTCATACAATGTTCATATATATCATTTGTTTCTGTTGCATATGTCAAAGTTCAATATGTCATTCATAATTCATACAATTTTTATACATTATAAATTTAAATTGTACTGTCCTGCCATTCATAAAGTGTTCTATGTGTTATTCATACAATGTTCATACAATATTCATACAATGTTTATATATATATAATTGGTTTCTGTTACATCTATCAAAATCAATATGACATTCATAATTCATACAATGTTTATACATTTAAAATATATATTGAAATATACTGAAAATAATAAGCTATTATGACTTGTTATATTATAAAAAACATTAAAAATAACATAAATGGTTATAATGTTTAAAACATTGAAAATAACAGAAGTTAATAATTATAAAAAAACATTAAAAATAACAGAAATTGTTATATTGTTAAAATAACAAATATTTCAATAAGAATTCAAAACATGCATTTAAATTTTTTCATTCCCTATTCCATGTTCTTGGAGTGGGATAATTGGTGGTGTCCATAACTTGTTCTTTTTGCGTTCGAGTTCCACCATACTTGCTTGCAACTGTACCCGTAACTTCACTGTCACTTATTGCTCCCTCTTCATTCTTTGCTTTTGCATAGTGCCAAAGTAAAGTTGCATACCTCTGACGATGATATGTTGCATCTACTTCAATATCAAACAAATCAAAAATACCATTGTTGATATATTCAGCAAAAAGAGAGGTGTACGACCACAATCATTGTAACAAAAATAAAAAAAAACTTCATACAATATTCAGACAAAAAAAATACAATATTAATACCACAGTTTCATCCACAATGCATACAACTTTATATCACAGTTGCATACACAATTCATACACCTATACGCTAGATTTCATACACAATTCATACAACTAAATACAATTATTAATAACACAGTTTCATTCACAATGCATACAACTTTATATCACAGTTTCATACTCAATTCATACACGTGTACGCTAGAGTTCATACACAATTCATACAATTAAATGCCACAGTTCAATTTCAATTTATACAACTATATGTCACAATTCATATACAATTCATATAATAATAAAATACATTTTCGATTTTAAAAAA
This sequence comes from Solanum sitiens, assembly GCA_016801875.1. Taxonomy (NCBI): domain Eukaryota; kingdom Viridiplantae; phylum Streptophyta; class Magnoliopsida; order Solanales; family Solanaceae; genus Solanum; species Solanum sitiens. The sequence continues at coordinate 1,200,208 of JABWTJ010000017.1, read as the reverse complement.
AAAAAACTGTAACTTTTGGAAAAATAAAATAATACTCAATTGATATATAAATCATACAATTCATAATAATAAAATACATATTCGATTTTAAAAAAAAAATTGTGACTTTTGAAGAAAAAAAAAATATACTCAATTAATATATAAATTCATGTAGTACACTATTGACAAATAATATAAAAAATAAAGACACTAAAACAACACATTGTAAATTGAATTTTGAAATAAACTTTTTACTAACCTTATCAACTTTTTTTGTTTTATTTTTTTATTGAATCTCTGCATCTTTTTTGGAAGACTTCGTTGTTGAACGACCAATTTCAACTTTCCTTTGCCTCTTTGGTTTTTTTCCCTTTGATTTCTGAGTTTGAGATTGTGACAATATATTGAATGAAGGAGCATGAAAGTCGTCTTCCTCATCGACCAATCTTTTACTTTTCCATAGATTTTCACTATCTTTCTTCGACACTGTCTATAAAATTAATGAGGAACGGATCTGAGATTTTAGTTTGTGTTTTAGGATGAACTGATATGAGAGATTTTTGGGAAGATGCAGATTTGAGAAAGATGGCAAAGTGGCTGCGTTTTTTGTTTGAATTAATGATTGAGGCGTGATTTTTGGGGAATATGCAATAAATTCAGGCGTGGGAAGAGGTTGAGTGTATTGGGGAAAGATAAAAGAGTATTGGTTGATATGGGGGTGGGTAGTTATTGGGTAATTAAATATTAATCAATTATTTAAAATAAAATCCCTAATTTCTAGATTTTGTTTTTTAAAAGGTAACTATATAATATGAAGTTTAATTAATATTTAATACATAATAATTTATTATTTATATTATAAACATTAAAAGATAATTGATTAATATTTAATAATTTATTATTTATATTAAAAAATTTAAAAGGTAATTGATTAATATTTAATAATTTATTATTTATATTAAAAAGTTTAATAGGTAATTGATTAATAAATAATAATTTGTTGATAAAAGGTAAGTGAATAAATGAAATTAATTATTTAAACATAATAATTATTAGTTAAATAATAAAATAATTTTTTTTTAATTAATATATTATTAGTTAATACGCTATAACTTGATAATAATATGCTATAAATAGTTTACATTTAATAACATATTTTTTAATTAATATATTATTAATTGATGTGCTATAAGATGATAATAATATGCTATAAGTAATTTATTTTTAAAAAGTATGATTACAACTTGATATTTATCCTCTTAAATGTGTGTGTAATATTAATTTTCCAAATACTAATTTAACAAAAACTTAAGTGAATCTTCACAAGTTGATACCTATCTGTGATAACACTTGTCTCACATCTTGTTAATTTATATTAGCATACGTTGGAACGCTAATTAATGCTTTTAAAAAATAAACTTTTATAATCCCACGATTCCCACCTAATTTTCTTGAAGCATATATAAGTATTCAGTTAAGTATATTATAAAGTAGTATATCATGTATAATTTTTAATTATTCATGTACTTCTTAAATAAAATAATTTTTTCTAACTATTTAAAGCATGTGGATAATACCTGTGCCAGTAATCTTTCTCAATTTAGTTTATAATTTGTTACGTTCCTATGCGACCTTGAGACTTCGGTATGATAATTTTGTTGTTCAGTTTTTAAAACTATTATATCGTTTATATGTTAATTTAATTTGATATGATTCCGTGTTTTGAAGTTTGGTTTCAATAATTTGCTATAGATATAGCAAATTGGTTAATTACCATAGTTTGTAATTCGATTATCATATACTCATATAATAGAGTATTTTGATTTCGGCAATTCAAAAAGGATCCCAATTATATCATATTAATACATTAAAATTCATTTACACATATAGAATTATATCTGACATTTAAATTTGAGTTTTATGAGAAATTTAAATACGTATTGTTCAAATTTATCGAAAAATATTCTAAGGAGGTTGCCTACGAAATTTGAGATCATTTTGTAATGATTTTGGGCTTGTTTTTGAACAAAAACAACAATTGAAAACCGTAGAATGAAATTTTCATCGTAGCTAGCAACATGTATATACTCTTATACAAAGTTAATTAATACATATTTATACGCTAATATACACTTTTACAAACATTATGATTATGTGGGTGTAAACTGAAAATAAGTGTATTGTGTATCAAAAATAAGACAGATGAATTAAAACGGATAAACAAAGCAACTTAGTGCAACTAACTTTTATGATGTGTCAACTTATATACCTTGACATAGTAACTAATTAATAGTTAGAAGCTTAGAATGATTTCTCCAAATCTTGAGAAGAATCTTTGGAAACACATTCAATATGTTGATGATCATTAATTCCCCTATGGTTATTATAAGATTCTAAGAGGATAGCAAGACAAATTATAATTGGTGTAACCACTAAGATAAGACCTAAAGGCACCATCCATAATTGTCTATTTGATGTATGAAACTTTGAACTCCACCAAGCTAGTAATACTCCACCTCCCATGCTTACAAATAATAATCCCAAACAAATAATCCATGTCTTATATGCCATTTCAATAAATTGATTGATTTCCAAGAAACAAAGTGTTGTTGCTAGTTGCTTACAGGTTCGAAAATCTCTCTTTTGTATCTCAATTCTGATTGATTTGCTTCTTCTATCCGGAGTTTCAAAGCATAAGAAAAAAAGTAATATGAATGACTAGCAATATATCCCCCCCTCAAGATTTCAATGAATAAATGATATTTATACTAGCCAATGAAAAAAAGGGTAAAGTGGGAATTTGGAAAGAAGCGAAAATCAATATCGATGCAAGTCGTTATTGCTTACAGGCTCGAAAATCTCTACTTCCTCTGTCTCAATTCAGATTGATTTGCTTCAGACTCTTCGGGGTTTCACAACATAAAGAAAAAAACAATTATAAATGACTTACCATTTTTTTCCCCTCAAGATTTCAATGAACAAATGTTATATACTAGCTAATAAGAAAAGGGTAGAAATGGGAATTAGCAAAAGAAAGAGAAACAAGAAGTATAGAAACTAACGTTTGTCAAAGGTAATATTGAAGAGAAAAAGACTAGCTATGGGATGTACTATAGAATTAATTAACTTTTTGGGGTAGGTATATATATAAACTTAATTAGGTGGAGTGTCTAAGTAAAAATTAACGTCTAGAACAGGTTTATTTGAATCTAATATTTTTGATGTAGAACATAAAATTATGTGTAAAAATTCATTTATTAAAATATATTTGAATCCATAATTTTAAATATTTAATAGGTTCGATACTACGAATCTTGAAGGTTTATTTGGCCTGGTTGATGCTACAAGTTGAAAATTAAGTCTGATTAAGAGCTTCATGAAACTTGCCTTTTTATCAAAGTCGTTTGCTAAAAAACAGAAAATAATATAATTGAAATAAGAAAAAGGAAGAAGGTTGCGTTTCCAAGTTGAGTGTTTTTATTTTCTAGTATAAAGTTTTGGGTTGAATACTTATCACCAGTTGTTTACACTAATAAATATAGGGAAAATTATGCGGCTAAGCAAATTTATACTATTTAATTACTCATCATAGCTATAGTTTGCTATAATTACCACTTGCGACTAACATTATACATTAATTACATAGCCTGACTTCGAGTTTGTATAATTAGTCATGTTTGTATATGTATAATTCACCAAGATATACAAATACATATGTATAATATACATTTTTTTAACCTATATACATATACAATTCACCTCTCTCCCACTCTCTACCCTCTCTCGCTCGCCTCTCTCCTCCCTCTCCCAATCTCACTTGCCATTTATACAAATGTATATGTATAATATACAGTTATATACAATTATATACATTTACAATTCACCTCTCTCCCACTCTCTGCCCTCTCTCTCTCGCCTCTCTTGATCTCGCTCTCCTCTCTCCTCTCTCTCCCAGTCTCGCTCGCCTCTCTCCTCCCTCTCCCAATCTCTCTTGCCATATATACAAATATATATGTATAATATACAATTATCTAACCAATATACATATACAATTCACCTTTCTCCACTCTTTTCCCCCTCTCTCCTCTCTCTCCCAGTCTCGCTCGCCTCTCTCCTCCATACAACATGTAGCTACAAATTGTAATTATCAAACTATAGCTATATAGAGTAATTAATTATTTTTAGGGAAACTTTCATATATAGCCACTTAAAAATAATTAATTACTCTCCATAACTATAGTTTGATAATTATAATTTGTAGCTACAAGTTATATAGAGGAGAGAGGCGAGCGAGACTGGGAGAGAGAGGAGAGAGGAGAGAGAGAGGGGAAAAAGAGTGGGAGAAAGGTGAATTGTATATGTATATTGGTTAGATAATTGTATATTATACATATGTAATTGTATATATGGCAAGAGAGATTGGGAGAGGGAGGAGAGAGGCGAGCGAGACAGGGAGAGAGAGGAGAGAGGCGAGCGATACTGAGAGAGGGAGGAGAGAGGTGAGCGAGAGAGGGCAAAGAGTGGGAGAGAGGTGAATTGTATATGTATATAATTGTATATAACTGTATATTATACATATATATTTGTATAAATGGCAGCGAGATTGGGAGAGGGAAGAGAGAGGCGAGCGAGATTGAGAGAGGGAGGAGAGAGGCAAGCGAGAGAGGGCATAGAGTGGGAGAGAGGTGAATTGTATATGTATATAGGCTAAAAAATTGTATATTATACATATTTATTTGTATATTCTGGCGAATTGTACATATACAAACATGACTAATTATACAAACTCGAAGTCAACACATGTAATTAATGTATAATGTTAGTCGCGAGTGGTAATTATAGCAAACTATAGCTATGATGAGTAATTAAATAGTATAAGTTTGCTTATCCGCGTAATTTTCCCTTATTTTTAAGTGGCTATATGTGAAAGTTTCCCTATACAATTATCTAACCAATATACATATACAATTCACCTTTCTCCACTCTTTTCCCCCCCTCTCTCTCTCCTCTCTCCTCTCTCTCCCAGTCTCCCTCGCCTCTCTCCTCCATATAACATGTAGCTACAAATTGTGATTATCAAACTATAGCTATATAGAGTAATTAATTATTTTTAAGTGGCTATATGTGAAAGTTTCCCTATACAATTATCTAACCAATATACATATACAATTCACCTTTCTCCACTCTTTTCCCCCCCTCTCTCTCGCCTCTCTCCTCTCTCTCCCAGTCTCGCTCACCTCTCTCCTCCATATAACATGTAGCTAAAAATTGTAATTATCAAACTATAGCTATATAGAGTAATTAATTATTTTTAAGTGGCTATTTGCGAAAGTTTCCCATAAATATATGACGTTTGTCTTAATAAATATGGTCATCACTAGATCATATAGTCAATTAATAGACATTAATATCAACTCAGTATAAATATTCGATACAGATAAATTTTAGAAAGTTTTAAATATTTTGCGCGTATTATTTATAAAATAATTATAAGTAATAGCTGTAATGGATGAATCAGGGGATAGAGCTATCTGGGGAAGATTTACCTAATTTATTATACTTAATTTTCTTTGAGTTTGGTAGATTTTTCATTCTTAATTTAATTATTTTTTTATGTATTATTAAAAAAATCACTATTTTTTTACGGAAAAATGTTTACTGGTTATTTCCATGGATATTCTAATAGAATAATAGATGATTAAAAAAAATCGTAATCGTCTGTTTTAGTAAAAATTTATTATCCGTCATATAATTTTTCAATGAGTTGTTTCGAAGAGAAATAAATGGATACAAATTATTTACTAATTTTCGTTTAGAAAATTCTTTGTTTCTAGTAGTACACATCAAATACAAGAAAAATACAATATATTATGAACATGTTTATTTATAGATATAGAAAAACATAAGATTGTACAATATCGATTAAGTTAAGGAAATAATGACAAAAAAATTAATTAACAATTTTATAATGCTAACTCATATTTCTTTTCTTTCAAATGGATCAAACGTTCTTTTATTAGATTGTATCAAATTTTTGTCTGCTCTTTAAAAAGAATATTTTAATACGTACGTTGCAAACTTTTCTACAGGAAAAAGAAAAAAAAAACTTTGAGTAAAGTTAATTTTTATGCTAAAATTTTTAAGTTTCCAAAAGGCTTAATACTTTTTAAATTTAAAATGAGAGTGTATTTATACATAACATTTTTTTTCTAGAGATAAATAGAATATAATGTCAATTTTCTTTTTAATCACGAAAGGATGAAGTTAATCGTTTTGATCTCGAGCCTTGAGAATGAAAATAATTTTTTTTAATAAAACGTATTTTCTTTTTAACTGACTGATGGTATCAAATACCAGATGATTATTATCAAGAAAAAACTTATTTTATGTGTATTCTTTTATTAAAATTCTTGTAATCATAATTAGTATATCGACCTTTACCACTATGAATGACATTATTAACGTAGTCAACATAGTAATTATAAATGCCACCTATATTTGAAGTACTTACACAAGTTTAATTATATTTAAATATTAATTTAACCTAATCAAAATAAATAGGTTCATCGTGAAGCAGATATTCTTATATATTTGATTTGAATTAATTATAGCATGAAGTTTTGCTTTTTTAAATTGAAAATATTTTTTAAAGATTTTTCATGGATTAATTTGACGAGTAAACTTTTTGGTACAGCTTATATGTATACAACTATGTTTTAACAACCAACTTTATTACTTTATAACAAGTTTTTTTACACATGTAAATAATGTAGAATGCAATTTTTAGCCGCCCTCAGTTATCACCAGTTTAGCATATTGGTTAACACCTTTGTTATTATCTTATTGGACAATAATATGGAATAAGAAAAACTATTAATTAAATATATTTTTTCGATAAATAAAATATAATTGTAGTATTATCACCAAGCTGTCTCGATTATATTGTTCTTATTTATTTTTGTTATAAATTTTGATTTATGCATGTCACAATTGTGCAATCCTTTTTTATTTTATTTTGATAGTCCATCGGTGGCCCCTTAAACTTGGCACGAAATTTCACTTAGACACTTCAACGGGATGATGTTCATTTTAAACCTCTCATGTAGGATCTTGTTGTGTTATTTCGACACTATTTTAACAATCATCCAAAAATACAAAGTGTGTGTAATACATTGTTAAAGTGACGAATTAAATAGAGACATATGTCATGTATGTAAAAGAATAATTCTAAACTAATGACTTTTAAATATAAAGAAAAATAACCACTCACTTGGTGACATGTGGCATTTAAAACTCAAATAATAAATATTTTTTAAAAAGAAATTCAACACTTCTACTTTTCAAGAAACTCACCATTGTCTTCTTCACCCCCACCAACCTAGGTGTCTTCTCCACCCTACACATCCCAACCCAAACCGCTCCTCCACCCCCATTAGAGCGTCCATCCTCTTTACTCGAAAAATTTTACAATGGTAGAGGTCCAACCAACAATAATTGGGTGACCCTCCATTGATTAATTGACAATTGGATAAAAGTACAATTCTTTACCTTTTTACCATCTCTGTCCTACTCACCTCTCTTTTCTTTCATCTTCTTATTTTCTTACTCCTAATAAGTATCTAATTCACAAAATATAATTAAATAATTAATACATTTGATAAACAAAAAAATCCATAAATACATTTTCTGTTTAAATAACTTTAATACTTCTAAAATTGTCAACATTAAAAATAAACTTATTTTCAGTATATTTAATAGAATCAAATTAACTCAAAATACAAACTAATTTACTTAAGCATATAAATTTATTTCATAAGATTATTTTTGTTTTAATTTTTGATCTTATCTTAGAAATTACACATACTAATTCTTTCACCATAACAATGTTTAACTATAAGAATGACAACGAGACAGAACATGACAGGAGTGACAGACTCATAAATGTTTAAAAAAATATATATAAATAATGCGGGTCACAGAACAAAATTTAAGTCTTTTCAATCAAAACTTAGAATGATTAATTTATTTTCAAGAATCAATCAGTTCCATATAATTGTAAATTAACTACTCATTATATTATTATTATTATTATTATTATTATTATTATTATTATTGTTATTATTATATTATTATTCTTATTATTTAATAATAATAATAATAATAATAATAATAATAATAATAATACCATTCACCCTTAATATTATTAGAATTGATTTTTTCGTGTTTTTACGTACATTCAGTTATAATATATTTTTCAACGTTTTTCTATTAAGTATTTTAAAAAATTATAATTTAAATTAAGAAAATTAATGGATACTCTTTGTTAAGAGAATGACTATAAATATATGAGCTAAAATAGAATTAAAATAACAATGACTATAAATATATGAACTAAAACAGAATTAAAAAAAAACTAAAAACTAAATTTGAATCAATTTGTTCTTTTAGGTACATGTAATTGAGAAAAAACTAAATATTTTTGAGTTAATTTTATATTATTAAAAATATTAACTGATATGAGTATTTTAAATACCAAATCCTAAAAAACTTTTTAGTTATTGTGATAAAAGAATATTTATTAATCCTTTTATTCGATATATCAACATGTTAAGAGAATGAAGTTAAGAAATAAGAAATAAGAAAATAAGAAAATGAAAGAAAAGAGAGGTGAGTAGGAGAGAGATGATAAAAAGATAAAGAAATATACTTTTATCCAATTGTCAATTAATCAATGGAGGGTCACCCAATTATTGTTGGTTGGACCTCTACCATTGTAAAAATTTTCTCTTTACTCCACCTACCCCAACTTCAACCGTTTTCACTCTATCGTCTTTTCAAGGAACACTTTCAAAAGCATTTAATTACACTGAAAAAATTAGTTTATAAAACACACTTTTTCCTCTTCTTTACTTCTAAAAAAATCAATTAAAACTAACAATGGAAGAATGTTTTTTTGGATCTAAAGAAACAAAACGAGAAGAAGATAATCATTGTGGTGATTTTTAGATCTGAAAAATTAAAAAATTATTTCAATTTTAATAAAATTAATGGTGATGTTGCAGTAGCTGGATTGATGTTGTATAGTGGATGAGATTATCACAAAGATTGAGGGAAGAAGATGAACAGTGTTTCAAAAATATTTTTTTGCCTGAAATAAGCTCCTCACGTAACTATAACAAAAACAACTTTTAGCGGCATTAAATATTGACACTAATAAAGAGTGCTAACGTTTTTACCGGCATTAGTTAAGTGCCATTAGAACCAATGTCGCTAAGGCTTTAGGGACATATGTAAAGAGTGACAATTGCCGCTAAAAAAAAAAATTTAGCGACAATTAAGAATTAAATGCCGCTAATGGTCATTTTATTGTAGTGCGCGCTGGCTTTGAGTGTATTATACTCACCATGTCATGTCAGCAAAAAGTGTCAAAATAACACAACGAGATCCTACGTGAGGGTTTAAAATGAGCATCGCCCAGTTGAGGTGTCTAAGTGAAATTTCGTGCCAAGTTTAAGAGGTCACCGATGAGTTAGACCTTTTTTTTTTATATAGGATATCTGATACAACAATATTCATATTAAAGCTTGATTAAATACGAATTAAGAATATTTTGCTATTTACTTGATAAAATGGTCATGTGGAAAAAAAAAAGCTTTTTTAAAAACTCAACTGTGTTCACCATACCAAGTTATTTAAGAGAAAATTAGACAAATGTTCATTGGATCAAAAGTTTCTCACCCAAAATAACTCAATTATTTTTAAATAAGTGGTGCTTGAATAAATAATGTATATGAATGTATATATATTTTTGATACATTATATATTGTGATACACATGATTGTATATTATTTATTTAATATTGATACATTTGGTCATTTTATTGAAGTTACCTGTAAAGTTATGTAAGAATCGTGTTATAAATTGTGTGACTAAACAAACATATACACTTTATTATTTATCATAACTATAGTTATAAAAAAAATTACCGCTCACCACTAACATTAAATTCCATTTACTATGAACCACTTCCGGATTTGTATATCCAATATATATATTATCATATATTTTCGTTTTCCCCAATTATAGAAATAGTCTTTCTCTGTCATCCTAATATTTTTACAGGTTTTACTTCTAAATTCAGCACAATCAAATTTTAAAATTTTTGTGTCTCTTAAATTGTGCTCCCACAATTTTAGGTAACTTCTTACGATTTCTTTTTTTATTATTTAGTTTTCTTTCGGTGGTTTCAATCTTTGATTTTTCATCTGTATTTGGATATACCATTGATTTTTTTAGTTTTTAAGTTATCTCCATATATACATACAACATTACAACTCATGGATGAACACACATCTTCCAAGAGAATCACTCGAGGTATACATATACATGCACAAAAAATGAGTGATTTCCATTTGGATCTAACTCAAGAGTTCCAAGAAATTGTAGGGTCTATTGATAAATTTGGAGTTAATTAACAATAAATTAAATATCAAACAAGTATACATTTCAACTATATTTATATAATTTCAGCATTATTGAGGTATTTGTATAATTTATTTTGTATTTCTATCAACACATTTCACATTACATTTTTCGACCTTATTTATACATTTTCAACAATTATATACAATTATTTCTTTTGTATTTGTATATTATCTACAAGTATACATTTCATCTATTATTTGTATAGTTTCAACAATTGTATACATTTCTTGATTTGTATAATTCAATCAATTGAATTGATTCAAAAATATTATAACAAGAACAAAGCTAATTGATTGTATCACGTACCTGCTGTATAATAAACGAAGAAATCAATTGATTTTCTTTGGATTACTTTCGTCGATCTTATGAACCCCTGCAGAATCGTGTTTTTCGTATGGAGGAAGTCATATTTTACATGACGTTGTACTGAGATATGATACCGTGATTTATGGAATCTGATTTTCTTTTTCCCAATTGAACTTACCGTTCATTTTCATTTAAAAAAATTTAAAGAATCGAATTGTCTAAAATATTAAATGCAAGCGAAATATAATAAAAAATATAAATAACAATTGAAACTATAGCTATAAAGCTTAATTAAGCAAATTATAACTAAGGAGGATTATTAAATTTTATCCATCTTTTTGGTATAGAAAAAGGCAAACAAATTTGGGGCTTACTATGGAATATTGATGATCCAACTACACAAAACTGAAAAGATTAACGGGCCAGGCCCAATAACATAAATAATTGTTGTAGTTTTTTGCACTGTACACTGATTTGAGAGCCATCTAATTGAAAAATAGGGAAGTGTTGAGTGATATTGAATTCGAGTTTTGATGATCGAAATTCGACAATAATATATTTTCTTTAGTGACTTTAGATACATTGTTATTAATTTAATTGTTGTTAAATATTTTTTCGACAATATAAAAATTATCTATTGCCACTAAATATCTCTGGTTAGTATAGTGAGATGTACTCTCACTTTGTTAGTGAAAGGGTTTCTAGTGGATAGTTTGTGTTTAGGGAACAATATTGAAATGACTTAAAAGTGTGTGTTTTTACGGAGGAAAATATATTCTAGAAAATGTTTTCTAATGTTTCTATGTTCCAGTAAAATGACTTCTCTAATGAAAGTAGAAAAAATCAGTTGCATAAGTGATATTTCAAGTTTATTGTCTTCTCTCCACCTACACAATTTTCCTCCGAACCCTCACCCCTTAACCATCACCCCAACTCCCCTTGCCATCGTGCCTCTATATATAGTGTATCACTAGACAGCATATAAATGCTCTTGAAAAAAATATTTTTTTGATTATCAAAAAATTAGAAAATAAATAAGAAATTTACTTATTTTTTTAAAAACATTTTTTAGAAACTCATTTTCTGTAGAAAATATTTTGCTTTGTAACCAAGATGCGTATTTATGAATTATGAACATGGCTTATTAGCATTTCTGATCTTTTATCTGATTCAGATATTTACTTGGACTCATTGAAAGATTGTGATAAGAAAAATATTTTTCAAGAGCCGATTTAATTGATTTTTGAAGCCTAATCTATAGTGCTCACTAGTCATTAAAAACCTAATTTTAATGACTTATAGACATATTAGAATACCACAATTAGGACAAGATAATACTCTTTTAGATTAGTTATCAAAAGAAAACTGCCTAATCTATGCAAGTTAAATAAATGTTAGTGAACCGTCTAATTAATGTATTAAACATGTATGACTCTTTTTTCCGATAATAATACATTAATGAAAAGGACCCAACCCTCCTTTCATTAGTTCTTCTTTACTTTCGATGCGTGATTAAATCTGGATTGGAGTTTCCTAAATAAAGGGAGCTAATATAAGATTTCTAGTTAAGAAAGAAAGAGTACATAACATATTTCACAATCCTGCTTGATCGCAAAGTTACATTAGATGCATGCATTAAAGTCAGATTGTATGACTAGCTAAAAAATTTAAATACTTAGAGCCCATTTGGATGGGCTTAAAAAAAATAGCTTTTAAAAAGTATTTTTGAAAGTGCTGAAACTTATTTTTAAAATAAGCAGTTATGTGTTTGGATAAAAGTGGTGAAGTTAAAAAAAACGTTGTTGATGTGTTTGGCAAATAAGTGCTGATAAACAGCTTTTTTAATCAAAATGTCTGAAATACCCATAAAAGTTGTTAACATGATAAAAGTTGATTAATTTAATAATAATAATAATAATAATAATAATAATAATATATAATATATAATAATAATAATAACAAATAATAATAATAATAATAATAAAATAATATGAAAAGAATAATAATAATAATAATATATAATATATAATATAATAATAATAATAATAATATATAAAAATAATAAGAATAATAAAATAAGTAATAATATATAATATATAATAATAATAAAGAATAATAAAATAATAATAATAATAATAAAATAATAAAATATTAATAATAATATATAATAATAATAATAAAGAATAATAAAATAAATAATAATAATAATAATAAAATAAAAAATATTAATAATAATATATAATAAAATAAATAACAATAATAATAAATATTAATAATACTAATAATAATAATAATATATAATAATAATAATATATAATAATAATAATAATAAAGAGTAATAAAATAAATAATAATAAAATAATAAAATATTAATGTACTAATAATTATAATAATAATAAAAATAAAAATAAAAGAAATAAGGGCAAAAAGGTAAAAATTTGGTCAACTTAAAAGAGCCTATAAGCTAAAAAAAGAAAAGCACCCCTACCCCAACTTTTAACTTTTGGCTTAAAATAAGTTTTTTTTTAACTTAAAATAAGTTATTTTGAGAATTGCCAAACAACTAAATAAGTCAAAAACCAGCTTTTAAGTTAGTTTGACCAGTTTTTAAGCTGAGCCAAACAGGCTCTTAGAATAGTAAAAATATGATCTCTAGCATTGTTATACTTGGTTATTAAAAAAAGTATGTTTTTTTCTAAATCTTCTTTTATTTTTATGATAAAATAATGACTTGCTACTTTTATTTTCAACTTCAATCTTTTACGATAAATCTTCTTTTATTTGTATATTCATCATTCCCTATTTATACGCAAGTAGATTATAAATTTAAAAATGTAGTTTGAACTTAATTTTTATCATAAATTGTATTAGCTTTAATATACAATTTATGTCACATCATCTAAATTTGTATTTAGGTGTAAATGTGTAAAATAAGAAATACAAATTATGTATCAAAACATACAAACAGATAAACATATAAATTTCGATCTTTTAATTATGTTATATCAAAATCAAAATGACTGGGATTGGGCTTTACAGCCTGATCAGGTCGAAAATGGGCTAATCATTCTTAGCCCAGCCTCACCCATTCAGCTGATTGGGTTGGCATTATAGTTCAAGTTCATTTCGACAGCTCTATAAAATAGAGAAAATAACGTATAAATTTTGCAAGTTTACATGGTATTTATGTTCAAACAAAATAGTTTAGCATATGTATTTGGTGGGTTCAGATACATGTATTACTGAGATATGTGGGCTAAGTTAAGTGTAATTTGTTTTAAATGCATTATATCTAAACTTGATTTGTATGTATTCGAGATGCACTGACTCTTTCACTTGTCTTTCTCTTTATGTGTCTATAGTTTAGAAAGTATTTGAGTTCCCAATTTATATATATATATATATATATATATATATATATATATATATATATATATATATATATATATATATATATATATATATATATATATATGTGTGTGTGTGTGTGTGTGTATATCCAGTATCAATTTCATGTATTTGTGTATCCAAAATTAATTTCATCCAGTGTATCTGATATTGCTTTCATCTCATGTATTCCATATCAATATTACCGTTGTATCTGACATCAAATATTTAGTATATCCGTGAATAAATATATATATTTGATATCAAAGAAATATGTATCTAGTATTAAAAAATACACTGACTCTTTTTTCCATTCACACACCAATTTATTATCCTCTATTCAATCTATTTCACCCATATTTATTCCATTTGACATATTTTGGTACAGCCTAATCTAGAGTGGCCATTACTCTTTAAAAAAAGCCTAATTTAATCAAACTTCTAGACATGTTGAAATATGCCACACATAGAACTTATTAACTCTCTTTTAGATAAAGTTGTCAAAAAGAAAAGTGCCTAATCTACAAAAATTAAATTAAATTATAAATTTTAAATGTATCATTGAACCGTCTAATTAATGTACCCGCTCTATTTTATATCACTTGTTCATATTATTAAAAATATTTGTCATAAATTACTTATTAATTTATTAATCAAAATATAATTAATTTAATTTTCCCTCTTTTACCTTTAGATTAGTTCTTTTTGAAAGCTAAGTATGAATATTTTAGAAAATAAAAAATCCTTCATTATTAATTTTGGTATTAATAAATAAGATACATAAATATATAGTGTATTAAAAGTATTGTTCTTATATTATTAGTTAATGATATTCTCAACATACCCCTCACATGCGAGTTTGATTCTTTTTTCATAAGCCAAGCACGTAGAAATTCTTTTTAATCTGGATGGTCATGAAATTTGATCCAATACCTCTGTCTAGTGTATGATATCTCGTCTAAAAGTTTAAATTATTAAAAAGAGTACATATTTTATTAGTTAATGATATTCTTGATGGAGGTATTAAACATGACTTTTTTTTTTTTTGCAATAATACATTAATTAAAAGGACCCAATCGGCCAATCCCCTTCATTAATTCTTCTTTACTTTTAGGAAACAGTTGCTTGCTAACTGATGAATGTTGGCAGTTGAATTTTATTAATGGCAATTGGCATCTGTTTCCAGCTAAAAGTACGTGTGTTGTTTGCCTATCCCTTTGACTAAATCAGGTACCAATTTAGGTATTTTAATGAATATATACGCCAAATTTGAATTAACGTTACTGAATTCAGATGAATCAATGACTAGCGTTACACCATAGTGTTATCTAACGCTTGGTTCACGAATAGTTTCTTTATATGTGTATATATTACTTTCTTTGTCTATTTTACTTGTCTATTATATTATTTTACGGAAAAGGGCCTAAAATATCCTTAAAGTATTAGAGATGGTACAAAACTATCCTTCATCCACCTATTGGCTCCAAAACACCCTTCCCACCCACCTATTGAATCCAAAATACTCTTGTGATCCACCTTTGGGTTCAAAATTAACCACGTATTTAACGATTTTAAATTTAAACTAGTTAAATATTTTTTAAAAATACATGACGCTCAAATATTTGTTATAATTTAACTTATTGATATAATTTATAAATAAATTCACTACCCACCAATTACTAATTAAATAATATGTTCATCTTAATTATTCCTTTGTCTCAATTATGTAATAGTACTTAATAGAGAATTTTTTTGTAAAAATAATATATTAAAGTTTTAATATTTAAAAAAAATCATAAATATTTATACAATAATATTTTTAAAAAGGCATGAATTAATTTGGGATGTACTACTTCTTTACCTTTAATTGTAAATTTCGAATTTAAGCTTAAAAGAGAATCCTATTGAAATTGTCGTCCTAAATCTGCGGCTCAACCTAAATTAGATTGGGGCTTCGATTCGGACTCGAACAATTTCGTCTTGTTTTAGTAGTGCTTAAGACGATTTTGATAGTAGAATTGGTTTATTAATTGAGTGGGATTTAATTATTAATGAGTGGGTAGTGGGTTGGTTTATAAATGATATTAATAAATTAAATTATAATAAATATTTGAGCGCCATGTATTTAAAAAAAAAATTTAAATAGTTTAAATTTAAAATCGTTAAATAAGTGGTATATTTTGAAACCAAAGGTGGATGAGAAGGGTATTTTGGAGCCAATAGGTGGATGAGAAGCGCATTTTGGAGCCAATAGGTGGATGGAGGGTAGTTTTGTACAATTTCTAATACTTCGAGGGTATTTTAGGCTCTTTTCCGATTATTTTAGAATGTCCAATAATATTTGTCCGGTTCATAAAACTAATTAATAATGTTGAGTCTATTTTACCTTTGTTATTAGATATTATTCATTTTTCAATGTTTAGATGACTTGGTAAAATTAGGCCTATTATTATTGAATACATGTGTCAAGTCAATACTGGATAACTATTATTAGACAAATTGAGTAATTAGAAATACTTCCTCCGTCCTTTTTTAGTTGTTATGGTTTTCCTGTTTAGAGTCAAACGATAAGAACTTTGACTTACATTTTACCATGTATTTTTTTCATTATATTGATATGCAAAAAATTGTGATTTATAGCACTTTTCGTATAATTTTTGAATATCTAAATTTTTAGTTTAAATTATTGGATTAATGTAGTCTAATTTAATTTTAAAAATTAATCAAATTGACGTTCATAAAACGTAACATGACAACTAAGAAAATAACGAAAGGAAGTATATCTTTTTGTTTTATTTAACACTAGGAGTGTGTTTGGTATGTTTCCAATTTTCTCATGTTTGGTTGGGACAAAAGTTTTGGAAAATATTTTTCAAATCAACTCATTTTCCTCAAAATTAAGGAAAATGACTTCCCTTCAAAAATTAAAGAAAACATTTTCCAAAACTCTTCTCCAACTTCAAATTACATTTTTTTTGGCAAAAACATCGATTTTTAAAATATTTTCAATTTTAAATTTTTTTTCTTCACCCGATCCCTGACCCCCCCACCCCACCCCACCCACCCAGCATAGGCCAGCCCCCCCACCCCCACCCCCTCCCAAAAAAATTTGAGTTCATTTTTAAAAATATTTTTATTTTAATACTCCTCCATCCCTCCCCCCGCCAGCCCCCCCTACCACCCCACCCCCCCCCCAAAAAAAAATTTAAAAATTATTTTATACTTCAAAATTTTATTTTTTGACCTAACCCCTACCAGCCTCCCCCACCCACCCACCCACCCAACCCTCAAAAAAATAATTTTATTTTTAAAAAATATTTTCAACTTCAAATTTTTATTTTTTTACCTATCACATGCACACCCACTCTCCCCATACCCCCACACCCCCTAAAAAAATTATTTCTAAAAACTATTTTTAATTTCATAAATTATTTTCTACTCTAGTAAAAATAAAAGATGTTTCTTAAAAAACATTTTTCATTCATAAATCAAACACTAAAAAATCATTTCTGGAAAATATTTTCTACTCACCAACCAAACATTTTCTAGGAAAATATTTTCTATGGAAAACATTTTCCTTCATACCAAACACACCCTAGAAGTCAAATTTCTGTATCAAAGACACACTAATAACTAATATGGTCAGTTTATTTAATAAGATATACCTCTAATTAATTATTTTATTTAGGAAATATGTCAAATTGATAAAACTCAAATAATATGAGTCTGGAAAAAGTAAATAAAACCTTTAAATCATTCCAGTACCAATAAACTCATTTACAAGATGGATGAAGGCATGGTTATACAATTTGGACGAATAAAGTTTGTGATCGAGTGATAAATATTTTTTTATTTTTAATTAGAAGTATACTCAAATTTTAATATAAATATAAAAAATTAAATGAGAATAAAAAATATATGACTTGGTTCATATTTAATGGGAGGAACAACCTAACGTGTTGTAGACGTGCTGATTTTTGTTTTCCAAAAAAATAAAAAAGAGATAAATTAAAGATAAAAATATATATATGTGGAGCCAAAGCTATTAAGAAGTGAAAATCATATTAATTATTGACCCATAATATTATGTCCTCACAACTTTTAATAAACAACTTTAATATTGGTGTTACGTCTTAGTCAACTTTATTTATAGTACTTTGCTCCATCCGCTTCAAAAACATATATATGTTATTTTAGTAAAATTTCATATATATATATATATATATATATGTTATTTTAGTAAAATTTCGTATAAGCACGGATTCAATATAGTTATTTTATTTATTTCAAGCATCTTCGATCCAAACATTAAATTTTAACTAAATTAGTGTCAGCATCAAATTTACACTAAATTTGATGTAATCAACTTCAATCTACATCAAATTTTTCATCAAAAAAAATAAATTATTTTTCTCTGTCTATTATTATATTATTATTTCTGAGTCATAAAACAAATTTTTTCTAAAACAATCATCATATGTGATTCACATTATTTTCTTTTATAATAGTTTAATATAAAATTATTTTGTACCATAATTTATCATATATCATTTTGATGTATGTCAATTACTACTTTGTTTAATGTTTATTATTTTCGGTTATTTAAAAGTACATTGTATTATTTCTTTAAATAATTATATGTTTGTATTGTAAATTTTTGTGAAAGGTTAATTGTAGTTTATATAATTTATAGTATAATTAACATAAATTTATTTTTTAAAAAAGGTCATATATAGAAAAATTCATTTATAAAAAATAATTAAATATACAAGAGATTTAATTAAAGCATACAATTTATATAATATTTAATTAAAAGTGTGTATTATGAAATAATATTATAATATTCAAAAAGTTATTTGGTGTGAAAATTGGTGTAGATTGGAGCTCAAAACACCAAATTTTACACCAAAATTTGGTGTTGGGTTGGAGATGGTCTTATGTGATATGTGTGATATTAGGAGAGTTAATTAAATTGTTGCATGATTTTGAAATATTTTAATTTGTTAAGTATTGTGATTTATAATACTTTTAACGTAATTTTCGAATAATATATGTTATTTTCTCTATCTTAATTTATGTGACACAGATAAAAATTTGAGAGTCAAACCAAACTTTAAATATATTTTAAAAAAGTTATCAAAGAAAAAGTGAAATATGTCTGCAAAAAATATGTCCAAGGATATTTAAAACTTCAATTCAAACTTCATTTAAATATGATTTTTTTAAAATCATTCAAATATGATTTTCGAAAATCATTCAAATATATTTTTTCAAAAATATTTATAAATTTACAATCAAACGCTAGCTAAATTACTTCGAAATTAGCTAATTACATATGTAGGTACCATCAATCAATAAGAAAATGCACATAGTAATAAATGAGTAGCTAACTCTTGCCCTCATTGCACTCAACATTCGAAATCTAATTATAAATATTACTAATAAATATTATTGCACACACTTAATAATAATACTCGTGAACATAAAATGAAGTCAAGTAATACACAAGGCAACATATATATGGCACATGTATTTTAATGTATATAACTAATATAAGAATTAATTAGTTATACACTCTATTTGATATCATAGTATAAGTAATAATATAAGAAGTTTTAATGTTTGTATTAGTATGATTAACGACATAATTATCCTTAAAAAAAAAATTCACATCCTTTAATTTTTACTATATTCTGTAAAGCGTATTTTTATAAAAAAAATAAAAAATAAAAACTATGTAATGTATAATACACAAATCTAACACCGAATTAGAAATAATCTCATTAACATAAGTATTAAATAATATCAACATTATAATATATCATATTTAACATTGTTGTTATACATTTTACCAAACACACCAAATTCCTAAAATAGGAACATTGTTCACCAAATTCTCATTTGTTTTATAAATTTTAGAATATCATCAATTCTATCAAAAAAATGTTAGGATTTTGGTTTTTTTTTTATATGATAAGATTGGCAACTATATTCTTACCTATCCTATGTTTTTAGTAGTTTCTTGATGGTAAGTCACCTATAACCACCGGCCTTTTTCATGTTATAATATCTCTCTCGATTTCGAAGTGTAACTTGTACAAAGCCTATATATCTAAAGGCGAAATCAGAATTTAAAATTTATAAACTTAATTTTTTTAAGTTATTAAGTGTTTTACTAATAATTTATACAAAACAACAAATTTTTTACGATATATTTAAAATTTGAGTTAAAATTACTAAATTCAAATGGACGCGAACCAAACACATTGCCTCTCTTGATTAAATGCAATTGAAATTCTTATCACGTTATCAATGTATTAATTTTAAATAATTACAGTAAATGTTACTCTATCGCATACCTTTGATTTGGCATGTATATTACCAATGGTTTTCGATTAATTTAATCTAATAATACGAATAAACGTTTATATTACTGATGAATTCACAAAATAAGGCATGTGGTGTAATTTGTAAGTACTCCCTCCATTTTATTTTATTTAGTGCTTATATTAAAAATATATTATTAAATTAAGAAAAATTTATCATTTTCTTTCAAAATTATTCTTATACTAATTAAATAATTGTGCATAAAGTACTACTAGTAATCAAATTTATATTTTCAAAGTATAATTAATATGATAATATTAAGTACTTTTTTCATTATCTTTTATTTGTTCACGATTATATAGTTTTTCACTTTACTTTTTTCACTTTTTTTTTTATCTTTTTCCTTTTTCCTATTTTACCCTAGACATTAATTACTTTTTTTCAAAAATTACTTTCCAAAACATAAGCCTATACATCAGTTAATATGAACAGAACCAAAACTAAAAAAGGCAGACATGGTTCATCTGAAATTTCTTCGACAGAAAATTACAATGCATACATAATTAAAATCATTATATTATATATATATATATATATATATAATAGACGTTGATCAGTCTTCAACTTTTTCATGTGTCTTTTTAAATATTTTGAATTCTTTTAGTGAAAATTTCTAACTCCATCATAAAATATAATTAATATTATGATAAATTACTTATATTAATTATTGTTTCTTAGATAACATATAAAATCCAACTTAAATCAATAAAAATAAGTGAAAAACTATTTTATTAAAAGCAAAATATCAAGTAATCAAATAAACGAAACGGCGAAGTAATAAAGTGAGAAACACATTAGATGTCCCTTTGGCATGTGGGAATACGTATTGATAATGACATAAAGTAGAGACGATTTAGTCATAATATGATTGCTTGGACGAAATCCCCCTTTCTCACATGTTCATTATTTGCCTTCTTGGTCAATTAACCTTACAACATTTTGACATTTTTGTTACTATTTCCTTAGTCCCATTTTACGTGAGTATATCCTTTTATTATAATTAAAAATAAATAATTTTTTTTATTTTTAATAAAATAATTTATAATCACACAAATATCTAAGAATCTGTTTAGATTAGCTTAAAAATTCGTCAAATATAACTTTAAGTTATTTTTAGATTAGAAGATTCAAAGATCGTTCATTATTTTAATAAAACATTATGTTAAATCTGTGCCACATAAAATAGTACCAATATATTATCATTCCCATACTTGGCACATATTTTGGCAATAATTTCTATTAGTACTTTCCTTATGGTAGTTGAACTATCTATCCTCTATTGGAACAACTCATTCCTAACCCCACCCCACCCCCCACCCCTTGTGAAAACAAGATTACATATACAAAACCAATGCTTCCTAGTAAATAACCTATTATATCTCTATCTATATATCTTTCTTGTATATATCCATTATATATGTAACTTTACACACACACACAACAAACCACACATCAAAATTATTGGAGGTTCAACTTCTTATATACACTATTTTTTTGCTTCTTCTTCTTCAAACTTCATATATTTTTGTAGAAAATGGCAAATGAAAGTATAGACATGGAAAAAGAGAGACTAACAGCTGAGATGAATTTCAAAGATTCATCTTCAGTTGTTATTAAAATCCGGCAAAAATTGCCGGATTTTTTACAATCTGTTAAGCTCAAATATGTCAAACTTGGATATGGATATTCTTGTAACCCTCTCACACTTGTTCTCTTTGCTACCATTTTTACTATAGTTACCCTAACCGGTCTAAGATTAGACCGGTTTTACGATACATGGAGAAATGAACCAACTTTACTTTTAATTGACACTTCAACCGGTCTAACCGGTTTGATAGTACTATTTTTGTTACTAGGGGTATATTATGTAAAAAAACCTAGACCGGTTTTTTTGGTTGATTTTGCATGTTATAAACCTGAAGATGAACGAAAAATATCGGTCGATTCGTTTTTGAATATGACGGAAACAAATGGTGCATTTGAAGAGGAAACTATAGTATTTCAAAAAAGGATATCTCATCGTTCAGGTTTAGGTGACGAGACATATTTGCCTAGAGGAATCACATCCATCCCACCGAACCTCAACATGAAAGAGGCACGTGCTGAGGCGGAGGCGGTTATGTTTGGTGCATTGGATTCATTATTTAGTAAAACACAAATCAAGCCAGAGGAAATTGGGATTCTTATAGTGAATTGTAGTTTGTTTAATCCAACGCCATCGCTTTCATCAATGATTGTGAATCATTACAAGCTCAAAACTGACATCAAAAGTTATAATTTAGGTGGAATGGGATGTAGTGCTGGCTTAATTTCAATTGATTTAGCCAAACAATTGTTAAAAGCAAATCCAAATTCATATGCTGTGGTTGTTAGCATGGAAAACATTACATTAAATTGGTATTTTGGAAATGATAGATCAATGTTGCTATGCAATTGTATATTTCGTATGGGAGGAGCAGCTATGCTATTGTCTAACAAGTCCAAAGATCGAACCCGGTCTAAATATGAGCTAGTCCACACCGTTCGAACCCATAAAGGTGCTGATGACAATAGCTACAACTGTGTGTACCAAAGAGAAGACGACAAGAGTGTCGTAGGGGTGTCACTAGCTCGTGAACTTATGGCCGTAGCTGGTGATGCTCTCAAAACGAACATCACCACCCTAGGGCCATCCGTGTTACCTCTTACTGAGCAATTCAGGTCAGAGTTCATCTATCTTATCTAAAAGTTTAAACTGTTTATATTTACTATTTATTATATGGGGCCCTATTCTTTCTAGAATAAGTCAGCTCTGATACCACCATCTATCTCATCTAATAAAGTCTGCTCTGATACCATGTTAATTAAGGTGAGATTATATTAGGTTTAACTAGACTTTTTTTTTCTTGATGCATAAAAAAGTACATGCATATAACGAAATCAAATTCATTCTAAACCTGCTGACTTTAAATTCTGAATTCATATATGATTCAGGTTTTTCATGACATTGGTGAAGAGGAAGCTCCTGAAAGCTAAAGTGAAACCCTACATACCTGATTTCAAGCTAGCATTCGAGCATTTTTGTATACACGCGGGAGGGAGGGCAGTGTTAGATGAAATACAAAACAACTTAAGCTTGAGCGATTGGCATATGGAGCCATCAAGAATGACACTCCATAGGTTTGGCAACACGTCGAGTAGTTCGTTATGGTATGAGTTAGCTTACACAGAATCAAAAGGAAGAGTGAAGAAAGGAGATAGAGTGTGGCAAATTGCATTTGGTTCAGGTTTCAAATGTAATAGTGCAGTTTGGAAATCACTAAGGGTTATTGATTGTAATGAAGTGAATGCAAATGGAAACCCTTGGGCTGATTGCATTCAACGTTACCCTGTGAAAGTTGCCCTTGCCAAGCAATAGAGGCTTAGATGATACTTGTCGTCTCAATTTATGTGACACTGTTTGGATTTCAAGATTCAGATTACTTTTTTTTTCATGTGGATTATTAATATATTAACTTGTCAATTATTGTGAATTACTGTACTTTTTACATTGTTTCCAAATATATGTAAATTTTATTTTTTTTGAAAAAAATATTTAAGATTCCGCATTTTAATCCATAGTCAAAGTAAATAATATTTGACTCTTCGAGATCCAAACAACAATACTATATATAAGTTGAGAAAGAGGAAGTAACATAATAGCGTCGTTGAGAATACAATTAACTAATATAAAAGTGTGTTCTCTCTAACATATGATCACACACTTTAACATGATATCAGAACAGATAGAGATGAGATGGTCACATACTTCAACAGTGGTCAATATATAATTAAATTGCAAGTTTTTGGTTTCTTTTTTTTTTTTTATATATATATTCGTAGTAAAATTTAAATTGAATTATTCTTGTTCACGTAAGTCTAGTTTCAACTTTGGGTGGGCAGCTTGCTACAACTATATTTATGAGTTGATTTGACCTAATGATAAATTCAATTATACCCATTTTTGGGTAAACAATGATAGATAAATTAAATGTTAATATAAAAGATGTTGATTGAATTAATTGAATGAAATAATGAAATTCGTATATTGTTACTTTAGTTGAGGATTTAATGGTAGGCTTTATCAATTTTAGATAATTTTCTCTTATACAATTACCATTAACTGTTGTGATTAATGGTTTAATTAGAGGTTTATTTAAAATTCTAAGATATCAAAAAAGTAAATCCTAATGTATCTTGCATGTGGATTCAAATTAATTGGATTCTAAATTATTTGCAAATTCAAATTCAAATTATATATTGATCAAAGAGAATATCATCATTGAAAGTATTTTGGGTGATGAATGTGGGAGAGAATTAGGAGAGATCTAGTGAATTAGTTCGGAGTGAAGGAGTAAATTAAATAGATAATTAAGTGGACATGGCTCTCTTTTAGCTATTTTTAAAAAGTGATAGTATGTAACGTGGCAGATCGGAGATGTATTTAAGTTCAACTAGTAAAGTTAATAAATATTTTTAAGACTGTTAATAATTTAATAACGAAACTAATAATTCATGTCAAATTCAGACATATTTTTAGTACTTCTCTCTATTATTAACAAATATTGAAATAATAGGTAATTGTCTAAAATCATAAATTGAATTAGTAAATATGATAAGGATATACATCCACCTATATATTTTTTTCCAAAAAAAAAAAAAAAAACTTATACTTATCAAGTGGACGCAATATTAAAGATTATGGACACACTTATATATAAGACAATTACATATGCATTTACTTCTTAAATAAATGAAATGTAACTTTGTTGATAGAAATTGGTAGTTGGGACAACAAGAAAATGAGAGATGTAGATACAAAGCAACAAACCGAATATATAACTTTCTAGAATTAATGAGACACTCTTGAGGTGTCAAGTTATTTTAGTAAAGAGTAAAAATTATTTACTCCAATTTTGAATTTAAAAATCAAACTTTCTTTCAATTTTGAACATAGTTAAATAATTTTTTAAGGATAATTTATCTAAATATTATAATGTTAGAGCTGATTATATTTTTTTAATAATTATTTTTTAAATTATAAATGTACCTTAAAATTTATGGACTTTAAATATATCAATGGACTAACGAATACTTTAGTTGACATCCGCATACATAGGTGAAGGATGTATGCGAGAGGGGAGGGATGTATTAGAGTGAGGATAAGACATTCGGATATATTACTGGACTTTCTGATACATCAACGGACCTCCGGATACTCAGGTAGAGATATATCCGAAAGGCAGTGATGTACTAGAGAGGGGAGGACATAGGAATATATTCAAAAAGGGAGAGATGTATCAGAGAAGGGAGAGACATAGTAGAGAAGGGGATAGACATGTATAAGGGAGTGAAGAGTGATATTCGAAAAGGGATTTTATTAAAAAATTATATTTCTCATTTTCTTTTTTTTCATGAAAATAATAAAAAAATTTATAGATTAAAAAAAATATATATCTTTACTTTTATTTTAAAGAAAAAAATTTGATAATATAAAGGTAAGAAAAACATTTAGAAAAATAATTAAGAAATGGGAAGAGATGCTACTTGATAATAATGGACTGAATGAGAATTGGAACTCTACCCTTACCAAGCCATAGAGGTCTAGATGATAATCCTTCCGTCCTAATGTGTTATTATTTAAACTTTAAAAGTCAAACAATTTTTTTATCGTAAATTTTTTACGCATCTTCTAAATTTTTTTAAATTATTGATTATGGTGAATTACAATATTTTTTTCCAAATATGTAACTTTTATGTCAAGAAATTTTAAAAATCCATATCTAAATGCTTAAGTAAACCTAATAAGTATCTAACTTTCAAAATTTTAACAATATCACGTAAATCGAAAAAATGGGAGTAGATTGTACTATGTTTTTTAGTTTCAAATTTCAGGTAGAGTGCTCACCTTATTGTTCACGCAAGTTTAGTTGGGCAGCTTGCCTGATTATTGTTTAAAGTAGGTGATATTTATGAGTTCATTTGGACTTTCTCTTCTTTTGCTTTGATTATTGAAATGATACTTCTATTATTCGAAAATCGAGATTATCATGCAATTTAATTTACTCTAGCGAGGAATTTTCATAAATAACTATAATTTATCTAATTATGATTTATAATAATAAGTTTAGAGAAGAAAGAGGAGAGATATATCAAGAGAGATAGAGGAGACCGACAAAGGAGAGAGGCGAGCAGGGTGTATCATCAGATACAACATGTATCTCAAAATACGCACATCACGGATATAGAATACACAATCTTCTCCCCCCCCCCCCCCCTCTCTCTCTCTCAATCTCGCACACAAATATACATATTAGCTTTGAAACTAAAACACAGATACACAAAATACATATTGTATCACTTCGTAAAATAAATATACAAATACAGTCTGTATCAACCTTTTGTGATACACAAATGAAAAACATATTGATGAAGTATTTGAATATTGTATCACCCTTATATGAAATACATAAAATACATTTTTTTCTGATAATAATTGTATTAGTTTTGTTCACATACAATCTGATAATAGATATATCAATTTTTTCTGATATACATATAAAATTATTTTATGATACATTATATCAATAAAAGAAGATACAAATTGATAATAGGTGTATCAATTTTTCTAGTAAACAAATAATTTTTTTTTTGGTACATAGGCATAATTGAATGTATCAATCCAGGAAAAAGAGAACATTCAAATATTGAAAAGCAAATCAAGAACCTAGAATGAAAGTTTTTGATGTACCGGTGTTAATCCAATAAAAATTGAATCAACAATCACAGTCATCTTGAAAACACTGAAATTCAAGAACCATGCACATGTGTAGATAGGAACAATTCAAAGTAAAAAGAAAAAGGAAAATGTCTGAAATATATCTGAACTTTGAGTGAAATTATTGT
The DNA here is from genome assembly GCA_016801875.1 of Solanum sitiens. Taxonomy (NCBI): domain Eukaryota; kingdom Viridiplantae; phylum Streptophyta; class Magnoliopsida; order Solanales; family Solanaceae; genus Solanum; species Solanum sitiens. The sequence continues at coordinate 1,172,740 of JABWTJ010000017.1, read as the reverse complement.
AACAGTATTAAACTTTGGAAAGGACTTTTTACCCCTACACTATTTAATAGTGTATTTTAAAGGTATATATATGTGCTCACGTGGACATCATAAATATTGCATAATTACTGGACACATATATAACTTTAAAATACACTATTAAATAGTGCAGGGGTTGGGGAGGGTAAAAGGTCCTCTATAAAGTTTGGTGTCGTAACAATAATTTGGCCAAAATTGAAGTATTTTTCAGACATTTTTTTCCTAAAAGAAATTAATGGGGTTCCGCATTAATTAATATAAGAAATAGAGAGGGAGAAAGAAGAAAGATTCACGCAATGAATTATAAAAAAGAGAGAGAAGTGAACGTGAAACTAGAGAGGGAAGAGGGAGAGGAGAGTGGCGAGCGAGAGAGAAGAGATTTGTTATAAATTTCTTAGTATAGATTATGTTAGATAATGTTTTGAAAGTATCGTTAGGTTAAGACTTAAGTATATATAATGGTTATGTAATTTTTTCATTTTAAATTAGAGATTTGAATTTAAAGTTTTGAGAATAGAAAAAATTATAATAAAAAGCGATCCCCTTTTTAATGGACCTTATGCATGAACTGAAATTAATCAAATTCCAAATTAAATGAAAATAGATCACCAAATAAAAAAATAAAAAAATAAAAACATCTACTTGTCAAGTGGATTTAGTATTAAAATATTGAAAAAATTACATGAATTAATATATTTTAATAAATAATTACTGATTTTAGCAATACTTTTTATTTATTACCATTTATAGCAATACTATGTTAAATCTGCAATATGTATTAAAAGTGAATTATGTATGAATTATATATGTATTATAATTGTTTTTTAAAATATATTATGTTTGTTTGGTAAAAATTTGACACATTGTATTATAAATGTATTAAAATATATGATAAATGAATTATCTATCATTAAAATTTGTATTATATGTGAATAAAAATTTATTTTTTGTAATATGAATTAAACTTGTATTATAAATGAATTAAAAGTAATCAAGTGAAAAAGAAATATTATTGCTATAAATGATAAATATTTATTTATTATAGTATATTTATGTAAGTTTTCCAAATTATGGGCACATACACACATATATATAGGACAATTACATATGCATTTACTTCTTAAATAAATGAAATGTTAATTCTAGATAGAGTTGGCACCTGGGACAACAAGAAAGTGAGAGATGCATATATAAAGCAAGAAAATGTAAATAATGGTTCTATTTTTATAAGATTATCAAATTTAACCATACTGTAAAAGTTTTCCTCAATATATAAGCTTGGTTTCATTGATCTACTTACAATACAATAAACTATCAAAGCAATCTGCAATCGCTATGATCTCTACCACAACTTCTGTTCTTCGAATGAACACTCTGTGATGAGCTTGTAACGACAATGAGTTATTTTGCCATGCATCACGTAGGTTATTAAAAAGGTAACCATTCTTGTTCACGCAATTAGTCTAGTTTCAATATTTTTAGGTGAGCAACTTGCCTCATTGGTTATGGTATAAACTATAAATTATTGGGCAAATGACATAAATAACATACTTTTAGTGTTAAATGACCATTTGCCCCTTATAAGTTTCTAATGACCAAAATCCCTTAAAAATATACAAAAACACGGATACATAATAGGGCTGATACAACAAAAAGGTGGCGGATACATTATATATTTTTTGTCACATTTTTATATCTGCCTCATTTTTTGTCACATTTTTGTATCCGCCTCATTTTTACATTTTTGTATCCGTCTCATTTTTTTATCACATTTTTGTATCCGTCTCATTTTTTGTCACATTTTTGTATCCGCCACATTTTTTGTCACATTTTTGTATCCACCTCATTTGACTTAAAAATGAGGGATTTTAGGTATTTTTAAAACTAATAGGGGATAAGGGTAATAAGTGAACTTAAGGGAGGGATTTTTGTCATTTTTACTAAATTTTGTACTCTCTGTTCATTTTTATTTGTCATGTTTTATTTGAGGAAAATTAATTTTTAAAGCTAAATTGAATTGGATTAATTGGATATATAAATTTAGTGTTTGAAAGTTACGTTATACGAAAAATATTATGAATGGCTCATATTAATTAATTGATGAAAATTTGTATCTTAAAATATTGATTAAAGTTCAAGCAATTTGACTTTCGAAAAGTAAAACGTTACAAATAGAAATCAAGCAATAGGATAATATATACTTAATGAGTTCATTTTATACCTTCTTTTCTTTTGATTTACTTATCTTCTCTTTTTAATCTGTTGAAATGATAAACATTATTTAATTGCATGAATAAATTCGCTTTACTTTTAATTAGAAGTTTCAATTTTGAATTCTGTAAATAAAAAAATTCTTTATAAAAATTAAATTCAAAGTAAATAATATCCCAAATTAAACCAGTATAAAACATAGAATAAAAAACAATTTATCAAATGGATTCAATATTAAAGATTAATATGGGCACTTATATTAAGACAATTAGCTATGCATTTAATTCTTAAATAAATAAAATTTTACTAGTTAATAGAGGTGGGACAAAAAGAAAATGAGACATATTGAAAATCGAAATCTAGAAACCAAATATTTAGTTTTCTGGAATTAACCAAATATCAGAACATCATATATCGAATGAAAAAGAATTTGAATCATCAAGTTGATGTAGTATTAAAGATTATGGGCGCACACACATTTATGTATAGGACAATTACTTATTCATTGACTTCTTAAATAAATAAAATCCTACTACGTGATAATGGCAGAGAAAAAAGAAAATAATACATATGGTAGATATAAAGTAAGAAATCAATACAAAACATCGAATGAAAATAAATCCAGTTATCAATCATGAATGTAGTATAAGATTATGGGCGCACACACATTTATATATAGGACAATTACATATTCATTTACTTCTTAAATAAATGAAATCCTACTACGTCATAGAGGCAAAGGAAAAAGAAAATGATACATATGACAAATAAAAAGCAAGAAATCGATACAAAACATCGAATGAAAATAAATCTAGTTATCAAATTGTAGTATTAAGGATTATAGGCGCACACACATTAATATATAGGACAATTACATATTCATTTTACTTCTAAAATAAATGAAATCCTACTATACATGATAGAGGCAGATCGAGGAAAAAGAAGAAGATACATATAGTAGATAAAAACAAAAAATCAATACAAAATATCAAATGAAAAAAAGTTCAGTTATCAAATCAATGTAGTATTAAAGATTATGGGCACACACCTTATATATATATATATATATATATATAAAACAGTTACATATGCATTTATTACTTCTTAAATAAATGAAATCTTACTATTTGATAAAGGCAGGGCAAAAATGAAATGAAACATATTGTAGATAGAAAACATGAAATCGAACATTTAGCTTTTTTGAATTAAACGAATACAAAATATCAAATTGAAAAAAAATAAATCTAGTTATCAAATCAATGTAGTATTAAAGATTATGGGCGCACACACTTATATATAAGACAATTACATATGCATTTATTTTTGAATAAATGAAATCTTATTACTTGATAGAGGCATGGCAAAAATAAAATAAGACATATGGTAGATAAAAAATAAGAAATCAAACATTATTTGATTTTCTAAAATTAAGCAGATACAAAACATCGAATGAAAAAGAAATCAAATTATCAAGTCGACGTAATATTAAAGATTATGGGCAATTGGGAACACACAGTTATATATAAGACAATTACATGTGCATTTACTTCTTAAATAAATGAAACCTTACTACTTGAAACCAAACATTAAGCTTTCTTGAACTAAATGGATACTCCCTCTGTCCCTATTTACTTGTTCATATTTTCTCTTTTAATTGTTCCTATTTATTTATCAATTTTAACAAATCAAAAAAGGACAAAAATATTTTCCTTATTATACCCTCATTTAAACTTCTTGAAAATTTCCAAGTTTTAGTTCATCATTTTTGAAACAATAATTAATAAGGGTAAAATTATAACTTCACTATGCTTAATTATTGCTATCTTAATATGTGTCATTCTAAAGTGGACAACAAAATAGGCACAGGGAGTACAAAATATCAAATGAAAAAAGAATTATAGTTGTCAAGTCGACTTATTATTAAATATTATGGGCACACACACTTACATATAAAACAATTACACATACTTTTCTTAAATAAATGAAATTTTACTACTTGATAGAGGTGGGACAAAAAAAAAGGATATTGTAAATAGGGAGCAAGAATCGAATATCCCTTTCGTTCATTTTTATTTATTCATTTTGGGTATTGCATACTTCTTAAGAAATAACAATTATTATTAGTATTTTATCACAATGCTCATATTAATTGATGTTTAGCCTTAATTTGGAAAAATAAGTAATTAATGTTAAAGGTATAACACGAGAAAATTTTATTTTTCTCTTTATATGTTAAAAGTGACGAATTAAAAATATATATATAGTGAACAAATAAAAATAAACTGAGGGAATATTTATCTTATTGAAATTAATGAGATTTCGACACTCTGAGGTGTTAAGGTTCATTCAAGTCAGTAATTTGTTAATGAAGTTTTCTTAAGAGATATGTCAGGTCAATATGAGTCAAGTAATATGAAACTGACGAAATATTTGACTTGTAAAAAACGAAATCTAATTTTCTTGAATTATTATTCTGTGTAGAATTGGTTACTTCTCTTGTTGGAAAAGAAATTAGGGTTATATTAGGATTATATAAATTAGTTTAGGAAAGTCTTGTATTCCTTTAAGGTTACCAACATTTTAATTTTAAAGCAATATAGAGAAATCATGAGCATTAAAGTATGAAATATTTGAAGTTTTGAGTTGTTTCAAGTCTATCAAGTTGTAATCTATTGAATTAGTGATTTGTAAAGTTTCATTCTAATCAATTATTGAAAAATCACCTAACACACATCTTAATATCATAATCTTTAAAATTTTCTACCATTTAAAAAAAATATTCAAAAATTCCCTCTCTCGTTAATACATCCCTATCCCTCGGATACATCCTTCACCTATCTGATACATTCCTCACCTATATAACCGAATATCCTATCCCTCTTTGATATATATCTCTCATCTCGAATACATCGCTAACCTATGTATCCGGATGTCGAATTAGAGTTATTGAAGGGGGATTGAATGTTGCAATGACATGCCCGTGAAATGGTTAGCCCACACCATTTTTACAAGGTTGAGGCCCAAATAATTCTGGTCCACACAACTAATCACACCATTTGTATGTGTATTTGTATTACTCCAATCTCCTTCTCAAAACTGTAACCAGAAAAATCATGTGGGCCGCGATGAGCCTTTCACTTGCCGCTCCGGCACCATTCGCCACCACTAAACCGGCGGCGAATCGTCTTACGGCCGGAGCTCCGAGGAAGTTTCAGCTCTACTCGCAGCCTAGAAACCTCGATTTAGCATATGCGCCGGAGCAAAAGCAACAAATTCGGAAGAAATCTCAAACAAATCATTTAGGTTATACAGCGGAGCAGAAGCAGAAATTTTGGAAGAAATCACAAAAAACGAACATACAACAAGCAGAAGAAGAACAAGTACAAGTAGATTTAAAGGATGAAGAAAAGAAACTGACCGGATTTGACGTATTGCAGGCACTGGAAAAAGCATCGGCACGGAAAATGAAGAAAAAGAGAAATGGAAGAGATAGTTCATTGTTAAGTAGTAGTAGAAAAGTGAGTGAACAAACAGCAGAGGATGAAGAAGCTACGGCGGATTATGGTAACAAAATTATTCGACCATTTAGCATAAGAGAAGATTGGGGAACTCGTTTGGATGAACTTGAAAAAAGACTTGTAGATACAATAGCTTGAATATGCACAGTTGCTAATACTAGACATTACACAAAAAAAAAAACAATTTTATTGTGTTCTTAGTGTATTATTCCCTCTAATTTTATACTTATAGTGATAAGTTATACTTCTAAGATATAAATATCCCGATGTGATATCGTATAATGTTTTTTTTGAATATGTGTACAAACAGACACTTAAACTATCCAAAATTTGAACAAGCAAACACACACTTCATGTCATTGCAGTTACGGGGCGTCTGGAACGACGATTACGATGAACAGTGAAGCTACAAGAGACTCTAAGCAGTTCATCTCAACAATTGATGAAGCAATTTATGAACTAAAAGTCAAGCAGACAACATCTATGTTTGTTTAGTTACAATGCGCATTAAGTTGCTGAGATTGGTCTAACTTTTACTTAACTAAGTTTCCTTTTTATAAATAAAGAGGAAACAGGAAATAGTTGTCCTGGATTACTGATCTGGTGTTCAATGTAAGTAGCAAGTACAACATTTTCACCGCCTCTAATATGGTCGATAACGTCTACCACGGTTGGAATCATCTCCGCCACCACTGGATCCTCCTCCTCGTCCTTGTGGTCCACCAGCACCATTGTTCCTGTCATTCCTACGAGGCCGAACAGGTGGTGCCTGAACTCCTGGCTGCTGGCTGCATGGGAAATATCACAATATTAAAAGGTTTTGCTTTATTCTATGCATAGTCTATACTTCATCGGTGTTGCTAAGACATTGCATTATCAAAACTACAATATTTTGACATTTATATGAACATCTAGTTATAATGTGATCATCCAGTCTCCAGCATACAAAAAACTGAAAATTACAGTAGTGATGAAAGAAACTTAAACTAATATTTCAGAATTACGAGATGTTAATATTCATAGGAACTTACAGGACATAGCCGATCTGACCATCTGGTAAAACCATTGGCACCATTTGCATACCTGTTGGCATCGGTCCTCTACCATATATCATAGGCTGCAGAAGAATAGTAATCTATGAGATGAATACACAATCAATTACAAAGTGAAGAATCGATGATGAAGACATGAAGTACAAAGAAAAAACCTGTTGGAATGCTGCAGCAGCAGCAGCAGCACCATAACCAGCAGTTAGAGGTGCATACGGGTTCATTGGAACTGCACCATAGCCTGGATGGGGAATATAATTATGATGTGGCATCGCATTGTGAGGACTAGCTGCATCAAACTTCTTTTCAGTCTGAGGCTTTGCAAGAACTACTTCTAACATCTGACCTGCAATCCACATCCACGTAATTTATTTGCCAAGTGAAATACACAAGTACAATTCTAGTTTGGTACAGGGATTTCATATAGCTGACCCCCAACAAGTTTCAGCAGAGGAATCGTAGACAGATTGATTAAAATACAGCAGCAAGCACAGAATGACAATATCATAGACTAACATGCTAGGTAATGTTAAACCTCTGAATAGAGAAGCATCATACATCGACGCATGAATGTGAATTTCAGAATTGTGACAAAACTGGACTAAACAAAGATGCATGGCATTTTTAACTTATTCTAGTAATAACATAATCCCAACGCTAATGTGCACAAAATACTCCCTCATATTGGGAAAAGTAACCTCGTGCTCGTGGTATTTCCATTCTTTAAAAGTTATGTAGCCCTCCATGCTATGTAGCAATACAATACCATCAAGGTATGTTCGGGTTGTATGTTTACACAATTTTACATCATTTTAGACCAATTAAATGGAGATCACACAACTAAATGCACAGGGAAATTCTAGATTATAATTCAGAGAGAGAAACTAAAAGTATTTACGGAAGCACATATCAATACAACGATGACAATACTCTTCAAAGCCAGCAACCTATCAACAGGAAACATACCAAGACCCAACAACCCGACTCTTTCATTAGGCATTGTACAATATTCGAGTAAAAGTTGAAAAGTAAAGAGCAATTCAATCAGAGTAGAGAAAAGCTTGTGGAAGTAGAAACATGTCCCGCCATAAACTTCATTGGTAAAAAAAATCCGACATAAACTTCATTGGTAAAAAGAGTTCCAAAAAGTTCAAAAAAACTGTGAATGGGCACCGATAATTCACTTGAAAGGTTGTGTATTTGCAAATACTCATGCCCAAATTAGTATTTGTAAATACGGAAGTCCAGAATTTGCAATATCAAAGTATATTCATGCATAAACGGATCCTTAATAATTTAAAATACTAAAGCACAATCTTTAACCATATTACATGTCTTCAAAAAAAAAAAAAGTAGCTCAAGGAATTTAAACCCAATTGTGGAGTGATATTTGCTTTAGTATTTCAATGATTTTGGTGAGTTTTTGCTTTTGCCATTCAAACTAAGGAAGACTTAACCTGAGGTAAAAGTGATAGGACGACTTTTTTTGAATCATTTGTGTCCGGACCAACGTATATGCACCTCAACTATTCAAACAGGTACCTGCCAACTCCGACCACTACATGTATAGATAACTCTCCACAAAGGTGGGGATGGTAAGAAAACACCTTTTGTTTTTTGCCTATTTGAACCTAACACCTCATGATTCTCCTCCTACCCCATTGGCCACCAGTTCAACCCTTAGATGCAGGATGCCATGTCCTCCAATTTTATGTTCTTTCATAGGGTCTAATATTTGTAACACTACAGTGCTAGCAACAACTCAACTCAGAACAAACTTGATATATTCCATAATAAAAATATGATAACAGTTGCCCTATGCCTACCTTTAGTGGTTTAAATGCAACAAAGCATCTCATAAGAAATGAACCATAGCCCAACTCAACCTCAAAAGCTAGCTCATGAGGTGAGGAATACTCATGACCATACAAGGAGATCGATTGCATGTCCTACAAGCAATGTAGGTCCACTTAACCCACTTCACCCTGTTCAGGTGTGCCGACTAGAGCATGAACAACATAATATGCAGCTCAACATTGGGACACATAATAATTGGAAGAGACATTGATGGCAAGGAGGGAAGCAGAATTTGATGGAGCAAACGACCCCACGAGAAAACACCATAAGAGCGACGTTCAAATCAGGTCTAGCTCGGCAAAGCAAAGGAGGAATTTTTAGAAGTTTCAAACTCAAGAAGACACCCCAAAAAGGAGATTCTTTTGTTACCCAAGCATCATTCTCTTTTTGCAGGTTATCATCAATAAGATCCTCAATACTTAACCAAAAAATGAAAAGATTCTTTGGTTGGAAGTTTGACTTGTAGTATGACTTTCTACTTGAAAGAGAGGATACATCATAGGCAACCATCACTTGATCATAAAAACTATAAATCCTATGTATCCATTCAGTTCATTCAGATACTTTTGACTATATTTCTACTACTTTAATTTGATCCTGGGTCCTTGTTGAGTGCAATTGACCTAACAACGAATTTTGACAAAGTTGTATTTGTGTGATAGGTTGAACCAATTTTAGGCTCAACTAAAAATTAATTGATCTTGCAAGAGCTGCAAAACCCGAGTAATGGAAATTTCTTTTCTTTGAGATGGAAGAGTAAGGTAACTTTTTAATCTAGATTTTAGTTGAACTAAGTTCATCGTATAGGTTGGTACAGTCCAGAGTTCAGACTTCGTAACTAGGTTCATAGTCTTTAAACAGATCTACACAGGATGACTAGATCCAAAAAATAGCCTATAACTGTCACGGGATTCAGAAATACACATTACACTCCTGACAACTGAGTTGATTTTAGTTTCAGTACAGCCCTAAGCATTGAAACCTGTCTCAAGATCTTGAAAGGGAGAAAGAGCATACACAGATGAGAGTTGATCCAAAACTGGGAAATATCTAGAGCAATCACCCCAAAGTCTGTTTGATTTGAGGAAAAAAAACAGGCATCATCCATTACAATGGGATCGGGTTGATCATAGTTTGATTGTCCCAAATTTGAAAATAACTGTTTCAATCCCTTGAGATAAAACATTTGTAGAGTTATAAAAGTTGATAAAAAATGAGCTGAATATAGATCGCTTACACCCCACCCCACCCCCCAAGGTCAGATGAAAAAAAGAAATGCATGTCAATGACAATTGGACTAAGCCAATCTTACTTTTTGTTCAGCCCAAACTGCAATACTTAATTTCAAAATCTTGAAAAGAAATTATAGAGGATGAGAGGAGGTGATGTGAAAATTGGCTATAGTCAGATGGTCAGTTTAGTTTGATTCAGAAACAAAGGCACCAGATTCCTGACAAAGTGAAGTAACCTGACCTTAGTGTAGTACAGCTCAAACTCTAGACTTGCTTCCTCAAAGTCCTAGAAATAATTACACGAATTGATCCAAATACAGGCTATAGTATCTGGATTGCTTTCACCCCAAGTTCAGCACAAAAACAAAAAAGGCCTCACACTCCAGACAACACTTATGGGCGTTTCTTCTTTGTAATACCTTTATGATATCCTCCTTACTTCAAGACATAATCTATCTATGATATAACAGAATGTCATCGGTACAGTTTATGTATATAGGAATAAGAGTTCCAACTTCCGTTACTAAATTTTCCAACTGGATTTAGCAAATCCTAAGAAAATATCAATAATAGCAAACTAGGAATTGTTCAACACAAAGCCTCGGCTGGTACTAAATATTCCTAAATAGATCCTTGAAGCGTCATATAATACAAATGAAAATTCTCAGATGATCAAGGACTTCCTAAAAAAAAACATATCACAAGCACATTCATCTCTACTCATCGATCACTTTAGGTATGTCCTCACAATGACGAACCACTTCAATCTGTTTCTATTTTCTTCCTCAGCCCAAACACCCCCACCTTTTTTTTTTTTGGGGGGGGGGGGGGGGGGGCGCTTCAAAGGCGTTACTGGCTTTTTAATCCTAGCTTGAAGAATCAAAAGAATTAGATATGGACCACTGACAGTTCTAGACCTCACCCCTCCTCTCTCTATCTCGTGATTTATTTAGTTTCCTTTTGTTATTTCCTTGTTGAGAAGGGGAGAAGTGATTTACAGGAGGGGCCAATGAACACTCAGATGTAGATCCTGAGTTTTCCTTTATGCAATGTATGTGTTCCAGTTGGTATTTACATGTCTAGAAACATTACCATTTACTTCATATGTTTCAGTGTCTTTGACAGCTTTCAGAGCGCTTGACCTTTCTGCATAATGGACAAATCCAAAGTCTCGTTTACCACCAACCTTGGCTGGTGGCATAACAACTCTGGTAACTTCACCATGGCGTTGGAACAATTCCTTCAATTGTTCAGTAGGAGTGTTTTCTGGAATGTTCTTCACATAGAGTGCTTTGACCTGCAAAAGCCAACAGAAGGTGTGTAATACAATGTGCAAACTAGCAGAAACAGGCTGAAATAAGTCTTTCTAATAGCGGAAAGCACAAAGAAGCAAAAATAAGGTCCCATAGGATTTGAAGCAGAAAGCAAGAAGTGATGAGCATGGTTCTTTGTGTGAAGAGCACTATTTACTGGAAATAAACAATAAAAAAGGTAACTGCCCTAAGATCACACCATGCGAGGTCTGGGGAAGAGCCGGACTACTATATACAGAAAATAAAAAAATATGGTACATATATGACTTTAGTAATATAATAATCCAACAACAACAAAAATACTAATTTCAATGCTTATTTACAATAATGTCAAGAATAATCCAACTCCTCAAAGATGGGATTCATAACCGGATTCCTCATCGGAATCACTTTGCGTGTAATTCTTTTAAGCGCATATTTATCTAAATTGCATAGTTTCACCCATGAAGTGGTGACCCCTCACTTTGTGTAGCTTTGTCGCTTAATAAAACTAACTGATAGAAAAGATTTCAATGTTTTGCACTGGTGGATCTTCAATCAGATTCAGACAATTGATTTGTATCAGATTGGATAATACAACAAGTAACCTAACACCATATCAAATGTGGATTTATTTTTTAAAACTGGTAACATCTGTACTGATATTAGTACTGAGGTAGTGCTGGAAGAACCATATATACAACAGAGGAAAAAAAAAAACTTCAGGAAAAAACAATCCCAACTCTAGGTGGACCCTAAAACATCTACAATTGACTCAGTCTCATTAAAATAAAAATTCGTACACCAAAAGCAGAACAACAAAAAACATTGAAGTTTTAATCTCCTGCACATTGATGCTCCTGTTTTCAAAACATCTGTCATTCCTCTTTCCATATTGTCCATCTACCAACCATGTGATTTAGCTCACTACGACTAATCCTTTTCTATTAAGATGTAATAGTAGTGACCATGCCAGCTTGCACGCACTACCTTGATGATGGACAAAAAGTACCTAGCCCAACACCAAGTCCCGCAAAGACACCCAACAAGAGTTTGAAGACTTTTAACACACTTTGAAAAGGTTGGATGCGTAGAAGAGCCACGGGAGGAGCCTATGGAAGCATACAATATGACCTAATTGGTGCTCAAGGAAGGGGGTCAAAGGCTCAATTCAAGAGAACAGGTGTACAGAAGGCCAAGAGTCAAAAATGATGTTTTTGGCAACAGCATGGAGGCAATGCATTCCACCCCCAAAAGCACGCCCCCACAAAATAGGCAACATTTTGGGCCAGTGAACACTCAGACCAAAAGCGCCTCCTGCGCTTTGCATTCCAAACCAGCAGAATTGAATCCTAGGATGAGCTATTCTTAGTCCTACTTTCAACGTTAACTTGGGTACTTGTTTACAGACCAATGTAACCCATAGTATAAATAGTTAGTTCTTCCTTCTTACCTAGCCTTTGATGAATACAGATTGTATCCTTACTCAACTTCCAAACCCTCATTGGGTGCTGCTTGACTTGATTGCCTCTTGGGATTTTCAAATGCTGTTGGTGCTGAATTGAAATTTCCCAATTGAAGGGCATTTTGTCAATTATTGCCTATTGAATTCAATTTTGTATCAAACTTGTATTTCTACACCATCATCTATTTTATTTTGTGATTAATCTAACTTCTATTTCTACACCTTCATCTATTTTATTTTGTGATTCTTTACTTGCTCTTCCATTAATTCTGCTACTCCACTTTTCGATAATCATTTAAGAGTATCTTTAGCAGGGCACTAGGTTTACGAGTTTTAGTTCTCAACAGATCATATACACTATGATTTCGGCAGTAAAGCTACCCACCACAACTCTGCCCCACCTATGTTTACAGCACGCCCAGAAAACCAAAAAGTTTGAGCTACCATCACAGTTTTCTGACTCAATAGTATCTAATGCAACTCAAACATTTAATAACAATAAGTTCAGAAGTTTTATGCACATTAAAAATAGGCATAATACATAAACATGAACCTTAACTTGGCGTCAATTGGCAACTATGACCTTTAACTTTGGGTGTGCACAAGTAGGCACTTAAACTTGTACGAAATTGAGCAAATGGACACAAGTGTCCAACATGGCATAATACACGTAGATGCCATGTAGGATACAAAATTGCCATGTAGGGTGCCATGTAGGACGAATGTGTCCATTTGCTCAATTTTATAAAAGTTTAAGTGTCTACTTGTGCACACCCAAAGTTAAAGGTCATAGTTGCCAATTGACACCAAGTTAAGGGTCATGTTTATGTATTGTGCCTTAAAAATACCAGCCGCATTCCCCTTCTCATTCCTAGCCACACCCACATGCAGTAAACAAAGAAAAGAAGTTTGACTTGAACCCAATAAAAAGAAAAATAAGAAGATGAAAGGAATTTTCTGGAAATACAGGGGGAGGGGGGGGGGAGGACAGGTAGCGTACTGCAGTCAAGCCAACAAGGCCACAACTGGAAAAAAAAGAATTATGAACTGATCATTCTGCTGTTGGTAAGGGTTCATAGTAACAATCAAACACCAAGCATGTGACATTTGAAACTTGGAGAAACAACATATCAAGAGTATTTTTCATAAAAGCTACTCAAGTAACTGTGAGATATATGGATTTTACCTGAGCAGCGGCAGAAGAATGATCAGGTGTAATCTTCGGATCAGCCCAGGTGACAGTTGGTGAATTTCCCTCCAGCTTAAAGTTTGTACTTACCATTTTTTTCCGAGAGTAATCCGCACAGGCATTATTGTAATATTCAACAAAAGCAAAACCCCTATTACGTGCTGGGTTTTGAGGATCCTTCAATCAAATATTAGAAGTTTATAATTCTCTATGAGATGCCAATTATGGAGCTACAGCTATTTATGTAAGTGTTTAGGACATCAATACACACCTTTATAAGTTCTATTAATTCCGCACCAGGACCAGTCCCATCAATGACTTTTCTGAAGTCATCATCAGACCAGCTCTTTGGTACATTACCAATGAACAATCTGTATTTAGTTTCTGACAGCGAACACCTTAAGGTTTTTCCCTGGATTGATAATGAACACAAAAACAAATAAATTACACAATTATCCACTTAAACTAAAAGAGAAGATAGAGTTATAGAAAAAAATGATCAATAAAGCCAAGTGAGGATGCAGAAATCACCTTATATTCTTTGTTATGCAATTCATCAATAGTCTTTTGTGCCTCATCTTTTGTTTTGAATGCTACAAAGGCAAAACCCTTGCTTTCACCAGTATCCCTATTTCTCATGACTCTGACCTGCCAAGATATGAGACGACGCCATAATCAGGGAAAAGCAAACAATTGAAGTATGTCACAAACATATGCCTCTTGCAAAACTTTCACATTACTTCCAGGGTAGTAATTGGAACTACCTCATGTATTTCACCGAGTGGTTCACAGAGATCCCTCAAGTCTTCTTCAGAAACATCTCGAGGAATACCACCAATAAAAACCTCAGACCCATGTGGAGGGAGAGCTAGAAGTTCAGCATGCTCTTTTTGTTCCTCTTCAGAAAGAGAAGCACTAGGCTTTTCTTCATCTGCAGCAGGCTCCGAAACATCACCCATATCTGCCTCTGGAGACTGCTCTCTCCCACTGTCTCCACCTCCAGAATCATATGATTGTTCTTCGCCATTTTCATCACCGACTTCTCCAGCTCCTTCATCTTCTATCAGTTCTGCATCTGCATCTTCCTCTTCCTCAGAGTAATTTTCATCGTCAAGATCCACACGGTCATCAATTTCAGTATTCTCTGCCATGACTGTTTCGTGTTGCAGATTTTCTCATACAACAAATAAACAGGCCTGCAGACCACATTTATGTTAGCTTTTTTCCTGTTGACGTATATACATCAATCAATCAACCAATTAGTCATCAACTGTTTCACACCCAAATTACTTAGGGATAGCTATATAGATATGTCAAAGGTTGGCATAATCATATTTTTCTTTAAAAGAACAAGTACACCCTATGGACATGCAAGTAATGAAGGAAGTTCAGTAGTTTCTCCTGTTGTGCACCAAGAAGGGAACACATGTAATATTTCAATATATTCAGGGAGACAAAAATACAAAATCAACAAATGTGCAACCCATTTCAAACTTATAGAAACACTACTTCTACCACTTTCTTCCTTTTCCATCTTTCGAAGCCCAATTCATTCGCCCATGTGGCATAAATATAAGATGAAGTAGTAAACAATGGAGAAATGAAACTTTAGGTCATAAGAAAGAAAATACACTGTTATCAATAGACCAAAAGATAAAAATGCATAGAAAAATATCAGACACTTCCTTAAAAGGTTAAGATAACTTTCACCACTTGTTTATCGAGTGTTAAAATAATTAAGTACTCAAAATGCCTATAGAAGGACAAAAGCTCTTCAGTGGACTCAACCAATTTTAGAACCAATACAGAACTATGAACTCATATAACAATTCAGGTATCTGAGGAGTTCAAATCAACAGCAAAACAAAATCTTAGAAATCAAATATCCGTAAAAAAGATAAATTTTGAAAACCCAGAGCTCAAAAATCAACAAAATAATCAAATGCTCAATATGCCTATAAAAAAAAAAAAAAAAAAACTCTTCACTGAACTCAACCAATTTTACTACCACAATATAACTATGAACACATTTAACAATTCAGACATCTGAGGAGCTCAAATCAAAGCTAAAACAATAAAAACACGACCCCCCAAGACAAAATCCATTTTTTTTTCCTTTCAACAATGGTAAACAGAACAACCAGGGCCGAAACCAAGACACCACCACAAGGGGGTTCATCAAAAAATTTACCTTACTGAAAATTCAGTCACCCATTAAGAACGACCCAAATCAAAGATCCGAAAAAAGAGAGAAATTTGAACACCCAGAGCTCAAAATAACATAAAAAAAAAAATGCACCCAGATAAACTAATGAGTAACAAAACCCTAACCCAAACATAGATAAGTCCGTACACATCTACCAATGTTTTATATACAAAATTGAAGATTCTGAACCGTTAATTCAATATAAAAACATATAGATGTTAAAAATTGATAAAGGGCAAAAGGAAAAAAACCTTGTATGAGTATGGGCGCAAATGATAAATGGCAGAAATAGAGAATGTGAGAAGAAGACATTATATGTATATGTATATGTATATGAGTAGTAGTAGAAGAAGAAGAAGAAGAATATATGAGTATTGGGGGGATTTGCATACCCAAAATTAGACAAGTTTTTTGCTTATCTGTGTTGTGTTTCTGCTTCTTTAGAGTTTGAAGGCGAAGAAGCTAAATCTCAACAATACTGTGAAATTTACACACACACAAAAATGCTCTTTCGACTTCTTATATACTGCCTGCGATTTCAGTGTCTTCCCAATTTGGCCCTAATTTGGGTATTTGGTACTCTCTACACCCCCATTGCCCCTGAAAAAGAGGTTGATTTTGTCAATTCATAGATAGAGTTGTAGGGGTATTATCGTCAATTTGAAGAAAAAAGCAACCAAAATTGCCCTTGTACTATTGAAAAAGATTTGTGTGTTCGGTACGAAGGTTTTTCAATTTTCTCATGTTATGTTTTGGAAATTTTGTTTAACTTAAATTCAAGGAAAATGTATTATCTTCAAAGAGTAAAAAAATATTTTTTTTCTAACTCTTTTTCAACCGCACATCTCAATTTTTCATTGAAATTTTGGATATCGATTTTTAATAGGGTAACTTTCACATATAGCAAACATAAAATTTATATTTGTATGCTATAGCAAAGTTTGCATAATTGCGCTCCATAGCAAAGTTATATATGTATAATTCGCTATACATATACAATTGAAGCGAATTGTATAAAACGATAAAGAGAGAAATTATATACAATTTGAATTGTATAAAACGAGAAAGCGAGAAGACAGAATTGAATTGTATAAAACGAGAAAGAGAGAAATCATATACAATTTGAATTTGTATAAAACGAGAAAGAGAAAAAGGCAAAGAGAGACTTGTGTAGGGAATATACAATTGAATCGAATTGTATAAAACGAGAAAGAGAAAAATTATATACAATTGAATTTGTATAAAACGAGAAAGGCAAAAGAGACTTGGGAAGGGAAATATTTATATTGTATAATTATAAGTGTATAGGCCGAAGATATATGTATTTGCATGCGTTTATACAATTTTCTCTCGCTTTATACAGTTAGAAACACAATTTATACAATTCTATTGTATAAAGCGAGAGAGACGATCGACAAGAATAAGTGAGCGAGAGAGGGAGAGTGGCGAGCGAGAATATGAGGGAGAGAGGGAATGACAAACAGTTTGCTATGGATCACAAATAAATCAAGGGGTAGCTACTATATTTATTTTATATTATTAATTTGTCATTCTATACAATTATCCCTATTTAATATTAATTCAAGATCCAAGGATTTTAGATCTGAAATTTGAATTTCGACTTTGATTCGAGACCCAATTTCTGAGTTTTGAATTGGGTCAGATCTTATTTTGATGTCGGATTTCGAGTCGTGATTTGAGATTAGATTTTAGATTAGGTGCCGAGGTCGAGTTCTTAATCAAGTTGTCGAAAGGGGTTTCGAGTCGAGGTTGAGGTTGGGTCCCAACTTTGATGTTAGGTTGGGTCCCAGATAGAGAGTCACGTCAAGTCCTGTGATCGGGTTCCGAGTCGGTGATAAGTCATATTTTGATCCAAAAGTTGGGGTCTTGCATTGGTCGTCAAGGTCGGGTTCTGATTTAAGAAGTCAGATCTTGGGTCACGAGTTGACGTCACGACCTATAGGTTAAATGTCTAGTTGGGGTATCAAATTCATTATCGGGGTTCGGTGTTAGGGTCAAGTCTCGATAGAAAATCGAATTTCGATTCAGAGGTTAGATTTATGTGCTACTCAACGGTTAAAGTGCTTTTCTCATTTTTTTTCTATATTCGTATACGAATTTTTTGGTGATATAAATTGGGCATATTTATCAACAAACTTTACATGACCCTTCGTAATGACATGTGGAAACAATATGTATAGGTTCACCATGATACACACCATTTTTTATAGCATTTAGGAGCCACACAACAGGAATTAGATAATTTTCTCAACTTTTTGTATGTGTAAATGAATTTTTGGTAATATAGGTTTGGGTACATTTTTTGCAAAAACTTTATAAAATCCTCTGTAATGACTTATGGAAAAATATTGGAAAAAATATAAACTTTGATCGAAATTGATGTAACAATACTAAATTTGGAAAGGACCTTGTACCGCAACACTATTTAATAGTGTATTCTAAAGGTATATATAAGTCCACATGAACATCATAAATATTGTGTCATTATAAATAGTAATGTGCCCACGTGGGCACATATATATACCTTTAAAATACACTATTAAATGATGCATGGGGTAATAGGTCCTCCATAAAGTTTGGTATCGTAACAATAATTCACACCACTTTTTTTTAGCATTCTGGGTCACTTAGTTATTCATGTGTTAGTCCATGAATTTTTTGGTAATATGACTTAGAGCATTTTTTTTTACAAAACTTTTACAACGATCATTCTTAATGACACGAGGAACTATACATATAGCTTCACCATGATCCACACCACTTCTTTACAATTTAGGGGTCACTCAACATGAATTAGGCTATTTTCTCAATTTTTCGTGAGTTCCTGAATTTTTTTGGTGATATGACGATGACATTTTTTTCAAAACCTTTACATAACCTAGAGCTTTCACCATGATCCACACACTTTTTTGGCATTCAAGGGCCACTTTTTTTTAGCATTTAAAGGTCCCAAAATAGAAATTCAGGATTTTGTTAATTTTTCGTTGGGTAAAAGGATTGACCTAATCATTATTTATCTTACATTATTAAAATTCTTATTATTGTTATAATCATAATTTTGTCTAGGTAGAGATAATACATAATTTTATTTTAATTTGTCTATATGGCTACAAGAATGAGGAAGAAGATGTCTCTGATACAGACTGCCAAACACATTGGAGCTACATAAGTTGAACAAGGAGAGCTTAAAGCACCCAAAAATCCTATTTTTATCAGTTCCATATACAATTGTGATATAGAGTTAACATAAGATTTTCTTTGATTGAAACTGGTTTAGAAGAAAACACTAGGGGAATTACAACACTAGTCAACACTAATAAGAAAGTAAACTAGAAGCTAACAAACATCTTGAGTTGAGAGAACTGAAGTTACTTGCATCTCTCCCAGGGGTAGCTGATGTCTTTTTCAACGCGGGTTTATTCATGGGAAGTCTCTATCAGCCAGAACCAAGAATGACAACATCATCAAAATGCAAATCATGTGGTGAGAAAATATCAGAACACTTCCAGATGCTGAATTGAGCCGAAACTAGCACCAGATGTGTATACATGGCTAGACGACTAAACTCCAATAGCGAGTCACAGTGTTCATCAGAGGAAGCCCAAACATCACATTGCAAGCATACTTTACAAGGAAATGAATTTATTGAATTTGAAGTGACTTAGGCCTCCAAGTGGATGGTGTGAGAAGTGTAAAATCAAATCTAGGGGTCATCCAATTCAACAATCTGTGCTCTTTTCTCAGCAGCTTTCTTCCTGATGAAGATGCCCCATCTCAATGCTGCTTTTAGTTTGAGCCACCCAACAACAGCCTTTCCTGAACGTGTACGGTCCTCATCAATACCAAAGCTTGAAGACATACTGGGCATGTACGGTGATCCATATGGGTAATTATTATCTTCTGAGGTACTAGAAGAAGCATGATGCTGGCCACCCATGTTGAATATATGGAGAAGATGTTGCATGTCATCATTCTCTAACATTTCATGACTTCTGGTGCGTATCTCGTCCTCTGTATAGAAGTCATCAGTTCCTTTATAGGATGAATTAGGAGTGTTAGCAGCAAAAAAGCTAGAAACTGATGGCTGTGGTGGGTGAAGGGCCGGTCTACTCTCACTTCCAGGTGGCTGAGCTTGTTGTGACATGCCTACAAAGTGGTTTTGAGAAAATGAAGCACCACTTAACTGTTCATTGACACTGATATTCGTGTTCTGAGACTCTGTGGTATATGTACCCATTAGACTATCGTTATACCCTGGCAAAACAGAGATATGTTCATTATGAAGCAAAACTTGATAAAAGATATGCAAGAGACAAATAGGTTTTATTGCATATCTAATGAGCTAGCTCAACTGGGCAATTATTCATACAGAGATCAACCAATTGTTAGGTAAGAGTTACAAAACATTCGAGTGCTCAACTAGAATGAGTTCATGTCATACATGGCACAAAATATAAAGCTCCTTCTCAACAAAAAAAAAAAAAAAAAAGCTTAAGGTACTCTGTCCCATTTTACGAGACAGCTTACTAGGCATGGTGACCTATGCTGCTCAGATTCTTCAAAAATGTTGCCGAACCCACGTCAGATCCTCAAAAAATGCACTACTTTTGGTGGATCAAACACGCACCGTCAACATTTTAGAAGAGTCTGAGCAACATAGATGGTGACTAAGAAGTAGATTGCCTTGGACATAAATTTTTTTAGGTCACTTGTATTCTATTCCAAAAATCAAACCTGCCACAACATGTTACAGGTTTACTAATTGCAAATATAGGGGATTATCAGGAAGATCTTAAACCCTATTAGCAAAATTACAAAAATGCCTAAAGCATTCATCACTGATTCTAGATCTTCCATATACTCTTGTTTACACAAAAAAAGAAACAAAAGCAAACAATTTAGCTTCAGCTTCTGGATGTTGTTGCTTTTGTTGTGGAAGCATCTGAGATTCCTTTCTTTCCACACAGACCACCAAATATATGGGGGAATGATCTTTCATAAGTTGGTTAAGAGTAAAACATCACATTATCATACTTAGACTATTTCCATACTGATTCAACACTATTGCAGTCCTATTCGATTGAGATTCACAACTAGCTATATTTTCTAAAATAGGTGGAATTGTTGGAGGGAGTAAAATGCTGAAACAATGGATAACTTGCTTAGACAGGAATTTACTTGTGACACCTACAGTAGGTTTCTTTCTAAAGCACTACAACCACAGAGCCAAGATGTACTTGCCTCTGTATGTGTGAATAATGGAGGACAACGAAAGCCCAAAAGTCACAAGTATAACTTGCTTTATTGAGTATTGACCAGCAAAGGTTACAACTTACAGTGCTCTACGGATAATCAGATAGATATAAAATCAATTTGTTTTTCCAACTCTTGGATTGTTAAAGCTATATGTCAAATTTTGATGTCTTAATGCAAAGAACTATTTCCAATAAACCCATAACTTTTGGATACGAAGGCATAGTTGATTAAATGAAGAGAAAGCGCAAGCAGGTAAAAATGATAAACCATGTTGCGGGAAACAAGTTTTCAGAAGATCGCCAATCATAGACTGCTAAGGACGATAACACTGTCTCAAACTTAAGAAAAAAGGGCATGCCAGAGAATATGCGATGCGTTATTTATACTCAAAGTTCAGGCTTATGTTACTGGATGTGTGGAGTTTCTTATCATTTAGGTTCATATTCAGCAATGAATTATCTTTCAGTTACCAAAGGAACTCACTAAGAAGCGAACGCAGCACTAAAAGCAAAACAATGAACACAATAGAACACACTTCAAGATAACATTTCTTAAGCATCAAACTAATATTTTGCATCTGATGCAAATATATATACCTTCCAGTCCCATGTTCAATCCTGAATTCATAGGAGGCTGCTCTGATGAAGTTGAAGCAGGAAGACTTGGCAGAATGAGTTGATGATCAAATGAATTAGGATGGTTCTGAGAACCAGTTGAAAGATCATACTGAGGAGCATCTGAGGTTTTATTCTGATCAAGGCTTAGAAGAGATTTGCCATCATATTCAACAACATGCATCCAGTTGTCATATGCCTTCTTGACTAAGGTGTCCACATATTCCTGCAAGAACAGTTTGATGTTTGCTTAAGCTCTTCCTCATACCGGGAAGGTACAATCCAAAGTCAAGCTTATGCAAATGGTAGTAACATGTTATATACTAAAAATCACTACTTTCAACGTTTTACATATGACAGAGACAAAAGAAAGAGTACAAACCACATCAAAATATAGGCTAAAAACAATTAACTCCCAAATAAGTTAGGGTCGGCTATATGAATCCTCATTTCGTCATTTAAGCTCATATCATACCATAATAATAAACAAAATAGAACTGAAAAAAATACATTAAAATTATATATAAAATAAAAGAGAAAAATACAACAATAATAAGAAGAAGAACAGTAATAAAAGTTCCATACGAGTCTAAAACCTATACTCAACTAGTAGCTATCACCCATTATGGATCGTTTTCCTCCATTATGCCCTATCTTTAGCTAACTCTGTATTGATACTAAACAACTCTAGGTCTTCTGAGACTACTTCATTCCATATAATTTTAGCTCTACTCTGTCCCCTTTTAACACCTTCACTTACCAAAGTTTCACACATACGGACCGGTGCATCTATAAGTTAATGCAGAAAATGTCCAAGCCATCTCAAGTGACCTTCTCGCAGTTTATCCTCAGTGTGTGCTGCTTGCACTACTTGGCGAATGCGGTCATTTCTAATCCTATCTAATCTGGTAGGACCGCACATCCATATTAGCATCCGCCATGTGCATCTCTGCGACACTCATCTTGTGGATATGTTGGAATTTACCCAACAGTCACTACCATACATGATACAACAAAGTCAGTCTTATAGTTGTCATATAGAGCTTATCATTCACTTTGATAGCTATCCTTCTATCATATAACACCCTGGTAAACCTTCTCCATTTCAACCATCCCATTTTAATCCTATGAGTAACATCTTCATCTATCATTCCATTGGCATTGTCTTGACAAAACGAGCCTAAATATCTAATTGTTTGCATTTTAGCACTGCATTTCCATCTAGTCTCACCTCAACTTCTCTCCTCTCATGCTCACTAAACCTGCAATGCAGGTATTTGATCTTACTTCTGCTTATCCGAAAACCCTTGCTCTCTAACATGCTTCTCCATAGTTCAAGCTTTTGGTTGACATCCTCGTTTCGTCAATAAACATAATACCCTCAGCATTTAAAGAAGCTAAAAACAACTTCAGTAAAAAAATCGTGCAAATTGCATAAAAATAGGTGGTGGCTGGAAGATTGGTATTGGATTTAAATAGGCAGAAAACGGCTTTAGTAAAAATACTCAGTCTCAAATACTTTAGGGTCAAACACGGTTGGACCGAAAGATTTGGGTTGTGAATAACAAAAACCTATATTTAACCCATTTAAGGACATGCTCGATAACACCCATTCCCTTGACTTCGGTATATGTCAAAGTAAATATTTTTTTGGAGGTGCTGGAAAAGATGAATTCTTCTCTGCTTTACTGCAAGCAAATTGAAGAGCATAATATTTTTTCTTTTCTTAATTTTACAAAATTTGCTGGAAAAGATGAATTCTTCTCTGCTTTACTGCAAGCAAATTGAAGAGCATAATATTTTTTCTTTTCTTAATTTTACAAAATTATAAGATGAGTCCACAACTTGTTCAAAAGAAGAAAAGAGAAAAGAGAATCAAACATAATTATGTAAAACAGGAAAATGAATTCAAGAATACAAACCTTTTGATCCTCTGAAAGAGAATCAACTGAATGATACTGTCCACCAGAGATTAAACCACACAACTCATAAATATTGCTAAAAACAACCCCGACACTCTTCATATCATCAGGATAATAGACATAGAGCTTCCCACTAAGAACACAGGTCTTAGCATGCTCCACAAGAGCATCCCACATCTTATTTGACATTCCACTTCCCAGGATCTGAGACAATTAGGTAAAAAATAAAAAGAAAATGTTGGATATAACCACAATTATCAAATTAATTTCCGACATTATAGGTTTGATATTATTACATTTCGGAGCCTCTGAGAGTCTCTCACGATGAGTCGTAGAAAGTCTTCCACCGTATATATTCCAGCTTTATTTAGCCTCTTGTGGAAGGATCCATCTTTTCCTATCTTTTCCAATCTCCAAACATCATCGTTTAATGCAGGTGGATAATGTTTCTTGTACACTGAAGAATAAGACAGTCACGGAACTACAACAGAAAAGATAATTGTGATTTGCATAAAAAAATGGCACATAATTTGACATTTAACAGACTCACATTCTCCTCGATGATCCTTCACACTGAAGGCTTCTGTTTTTGCCTCTCGAATATGAATTCCCTCTCGAGAACCTGATACTACTTTTAAGCCTAGCCTGAACTTTCTGCTTCTAATCCAGCTAGAGTTATCAGTAAATGTTAACTCACCAAGACAACCTACACCTTCCTTCAATATCACTTGCAAGTCACCTGTAAGAAGCGGCCTTTTCCCATCACGCTCCTTCACAATGTGAGACTCAAATTCTTCTTCAGTCCATCCATCATCGTCCTCATTATTAAAATCTCCTCCAAGCACAACAACATCTAGTTTAACAGAGGACTCTGGGCCGACTGTTACAACATGGCCTGTATTTCCATTAATTAAGACAACATGGATGGCAGAACCCTGTTCTCCTTCTACTTTCCCTCCTGTAAAGAGAGGCAGTGACAATTTAGACCTGAACTGAAGCTGCAAATTTCTCCCATTTGGCCCTTCAATTCTTTTTGGAGAAACCCTGCATCATTTTTAGTTGTTCATATCAAGGTGGAGTGGACAGTCATTTAAAGCAAAATTACATGGGAACTCAAGCAAGTAGGCCTAACTCAAACCCAAAAAGCTAGCTATTGAGGTGGGAGAGTCAAAGGTTGTAAACTCCACCTCAGCACGTAGTAGTATAGCTGTGAGACTGGACCATAACAAACCACCAAGCTCGCATCCATCGTCCTCGATGGCTGTATGCTAGACATTAGTAGCCCCAGACAAACACTGCAATACCAGCGTCACCCTCCAAGGCACGACGGACATAAAGGGCGATGGTGGCTCTGATACCATGTAACAACCTTGGGTATCACACCCCAAAAGCTAGCAATTGAGGTGGGAGCGCCCAAGGCTATATAAACCCCACCTCAGCACATAGTAGTACCGATTTGGGAGTGGTCCATAACAAACCAGAGGCATTACTCTAGCTTTTGATGAAATTGCCTTAGTGGCATAGAGTTGAGTGGCAAAGAACCTTAAGGCTCTGATCCAAATTTAACACAGGCACTATTTTTAAGCTAACCAACATTAAAGAGAAAAGAACAAAGATTGCATATTTTTAGTAACATCCAAATGTTAGTCATGCTAATTCTTGAATTTATTCCATTAGTAATTAGCATCCAACGGAAGACTAGTCAGAAATCTATACAATTTAAAAGAAGAAACTTATCAAAGGAAGTCAAGTTAATTACAGATTGAAGTTTGGAACTATGACAAGTCCAATAAAACCAGCGAAGCAAAGGGTAATTTCTGTTTGAAAAGGCTCACATAAATTATAAAATACCATGGAGTACTTTAATGTGAGCAGATCATATTAAGCAACAGATATTAAGAGAGAGAAAATAGTTGATTCCAATCTGATTGAAGCCTGGGCCCTTTTCCATTTAGTATGCTTTAATATCTAACCATTTGGTGGAGCTCCGTAAATTGATAAAGAGTTAACAGAGACATTTTTTAAACTATATAATACCTTTCCAAACTGAAATCATGTCTCCCTAACCAATCTTTTGACCAAATTAGCTCTTATGCCATGCAGCACTGTCATTTCATGAAAAATCTACAACATGGAATCTAATCAACAGAACATACCAAATACATGACTGCTACTATGGTGCCTGCCTGACCTAAATTTGTAACGTCAATCAAAACCAGGTAAACCTTCTCTCTTATGTTCACATCCCAATTCTATTTAGATCAAACATTGATAGGTTCAAAGGTAAATCAAATGATCTTCTAGGGGATAATTGTAAACACCTAGAATCTGACATACCTTGCATTAAGTTTAGTAGGGCCAAGTTTTGCCAAAGCCCGCTCCACTTCTTCACTAACCTAGTGAGCACAAAGGAACATCCAGAAATAAAGATACAAGAACCAGCAAATCCAGAAGACATCTTGTGCAAGTGCAACAAGAAAAGAAGATTAAGTATTGCGCAGTGATCCCAAAAGCATGAAACATAAGCATGCTTCAATGTTGTTTCCAACCAATATAGGAGCTCGTGTACTAGTGAATAGACTTTCATGATCAAAATCTTTCAATGCCATGCAGCAGTACATGGAAAAATAGCCATTCCCAAATGTATTCGTAATAAAACCTTGAAATTGAGATCAACAAATCACTTTCCCATATACAACTCAAATTACATGTAGTGTTTGACAGATGAGAGAGTCTAACACACTTAAAACCGTCAGATAAGAAAGAGAAACTGGAGCAAATGGCCTCTCAAGGAAGCATTGACACCGTGCACATAGGCATAGATATTGAGAACACTCTTACGGGTAGAGAGAGAGATAACTCTGTAGAGATTACAACCGCTATTGTTAACAGAGGTGGACCGGACCTCCTTGGGTGGGGGTGGGGGGGGGTTATGGGCACACAGTAACCTCAGCAAAATGTATGAATATATCTTAAATAATGTATATGTTTATGTATTGTCACCCCTAGTAACAAAGGTAAAGTGGTTCCACTGGTTGATTTGAGGTGCACAGGTGGACTAAATAGCAGGCACACCCGGGTTCGGTTCCCACAATAGAATTTTCCCAAATTTTGAATTTTTGACATTTTAGTAGTTACAGACTTACAGTCAGTTTTGATTGTTTTCGGTTGCTTCTTTTTTAAAATATAAATCAGAGAGTCCACCGAACCTTTGTAGGGAGTAATTGATATGGCATTGTTATTTGAAGAAAAAAAAATTAGCATGTCTACATTAAAGATAGTGGTGCCCCCTGCAATTTCAATACCCGGAGCTGCCTCTGATTGCTAATAGCTATAATCCAAAACAATGACATATCAGACAATGGCCACATAAACCCATGCCATAATCATCAGTTCTAAGCAGTCCTTCAAGATCAACCATCTATAACTTGTTCTGTTTAGCTCGTATGGACATAAACTTGTGCATTTTTTCATTTTTTAAAGTGTTAATGTTGTTATACACTAATAAGTAAATATTTGCAGCTTCCAACTCATACTAGAATTAGATACTGTGTCACAGCAGTACAAGGTATAATTGAATGGGTGGTTGAGACTTCCATGTATTAAGGTAATTAGAGAACACAACGGAAGTGTTTCTTAGCATCCAGCGAACAGGAAGAGACGTTACAAAAGGTCCTAATAGCTTACAACTCTCCGAAGAATTGGCTCCAGTGATGAGCAGAGTTTCTGCAGACTGTCCACCTTGAGCGCTTCAACAATAACACTGCATTAACCATGTAGTTTTCAATAAATGATGGAATTGTTACGATGACTGATACAAAGAAGATGAGCTTAGATAGAATAGGCATTGAATTTCAGCTTCACAGAAAAGAATAAGAGAAGCCAGTTCACACAGTTCCGTGTTAGATCGAAGCACAAAATATGACATCCAATAGCTATAAAGCTATTGTTTTGGATTAATGACTATGAATAAAAAAACATATTTTTAAAAGAAAAAAATTGTAGTCTAGATGGTGACACTAAAAGTAATACAATTGACTGACCATCACATAGAATAGGCTTGTGAGAAAGGCATCTACCAATTTGACGGTTTGAGATACCTGAGTGTATATAGGATTTCAAAGAAGCTGGCTTGATATGCTCATGTATTTTCAAAGTTACAAATTAGAGGGGATACCGTTCATCTCTTTGCAAGGTCTGGCTAATCTTACTGACAGTTAACAGCTCAAACTTTGACTAGAAATGGTAACTTACCTACTTCATCACTACTATTACTGTGGCAAGCAATCATGCCATATCCATTTTGCAAAACAAGAGGTGGAAACTGTCACACATGTAGCTCAGATTACCTCAAAACGACTTCCTCAGGAGACATCAGTCCATATATTATTTACACTTAACAAACTGAACCATGATAAAGCAGACAACACTATGAACCTCTGGAAATGATGCACCACATCAATATGTCCGGGAATGTGATACTTAAGAATTAAGCTTAAGAGAAAATATTTCAATTGTCACTAGAAAAAACACAAATTGGCTAGAAATCAAGCCAGATTTAACTCTTCCTTCCCCCAAGATACAAACAACCATCAAACAGATTATCTGTTCTCAATGGACTTTGCAATGATACGACAAACATATCCATCAAGATTATAACTTTTCTTAACAAATTTACTACCCACTACCCCATTATCCTATGATCACTCTCAACCTTCACCCTCCACAAGAATTTGCAGTGTCTTTCAATAAAAGTAGCTACTGAAACATGATTACTCATTTGATGAAAAATCAAAGTGAGACCCTGTTACTCTATTGGCAAAATTAGCTCAAGAGGAAAGTATTAAAACCTATTTACGTGGTACATTTTCTACACCCTGATGTTATAGCTTAAAATGAAGATTATGATAAATTTACCTTGCAAGAGCTGGTCTTTTTCTATCAGGTTGACCATCTTCACTACTGCTAACATCAAGTCTACGTTTCTCTCCACTGGGTCTTTCCATGAAATTCCTCTCAATTACTGTATTGGGTATCTTAAGATCTGATTTTTCAGTTCAAATTTGAGCTACCAAATTCCTAACGGAAAGATTAAAAAGAGGGAAAACTAAAGAAACAAAAGTTGAAAGCAAAAAGGGAAAGCGGGAAAAAATTGAAAGAAGAAAGAGAAATGGTTGAGAGGTTTCGCGGAAATTTCGAGGAAGATCTTGAGATTCTGTTTTCATGGCTGCCTGCTTTTGGCTTGTAATACAAAAATCCATCATATAAAACAAAAATCCATCAAATTTTGAAACTCAATGACAAACATACTAGTATAATTTTATAAAGTGGGGTTCGGAAATGAAAGAGTGTACGCAAATGAGGTCGTTTTCGATAGATTTTTGTCTCAATCGCAAAATATAGTCCGTAATAACCTAGAAAAAGAAGTAATAGAATTACAAGAAATAACAAGTGACGAAAGCAGTAGATATAATATAATAGTAACTGAAACGAAATAATATGATAGTTGAAGTACAAGGCAAGCATACTATATAACTACTAGTATGAATGGATAACAAGATAACATATTGTTATTTACTTACATTTTATCCTAATTTGTGAAGTTCGAGCCTCCTATTTAAGGTCATATCCTTAATAAGTTGGAATTGCATTATGTCATTTGATCACAATTAGTCTATCTCTGACTCTTATGAAATTATTCATAGCTAGCCTTTCACACCTCCGCTTCGTAGGATTTGTGCATCTCTTTTTCACATTTTTAAATTATCGTAGTCTCCTTTCTCAAATCTTATTGTCCATTGAAGCCACTCCCGCCTTCTTCCAAATATTCTCATTTCTAAACTAATCTCTTCTAATATGCCCACACATCTAGCTCAACATTGTCATTTTCTCAATGCAAGATTTTTTTATTGACCAACACTCTACCTCATGTAAAATAGTAGATCTAAAGATCTAATTACTATCACTTTGTAAAACTTGTCTTCAAGTTTTGGTGGCACATCGAGCCTCCATTTCATTCACTCTTTTTCCAATACGGTGAGTGACATCCTCGTCAATCTCCCTATTTCCTTGGATAATAGACCTAACATATTTAAAATTTCTTCTTTTTTTAACGGCTCGTGTATCAAGCCTCACTTCATATATCTCGTGTGTTACGTTACTGAACTTGCACAACAACAAGCAGCATAATGTCTTTGTCTTGCTCAACCTAAACTTTTTTTACTCAAAGGTCTGTCTTCAGATCTCCAACTTGACATTAACTTTATCTAGAATCTCATCAATCAAAACAACACCATCTGCAAATAACATACATTGCTCTACCAGTTTCCTTGCATGGTGAAAATTTACATGCTCTTCCCTGCCCTCATTTATAGAAGTATATGATGAATAATTCAAATGCAAAGATTACACAAATAATCAATTGAGAAAAATAATCCGGCCAGGAATCATTGTGAACAAACAAACCTTAGTCATAACGTAAGAAAGAAATTAAAATACTATATGCTAAAATATTCGCGATAAATAAAATAGGCGCCACGCCACCGACGGGACATTTTTTTCTCTCTTTTTCATATGAAGGGGAAGGTGACAAGGTTAAAGAAATAACAATGCTACTGCTGCTGCTTCATGTTCTTCTTTTTACCTTTCCTCTTATCTCTCTTACTCTGTGGCTTGGGCCGAGATCTCTTTTTCGCAGATTTTTTGAATGGTTTCTTCTTGCTTACCGGAATGTTTTGTTTGCTGTTTTTACTTTCTATAGCATGTTTAACTATTGCTGATGGTGGTGGCACTTGAGCTGGGGATTCTTCTTCTTCACGAGAGATCTCACTTGTTGTCACGATGACTTGCACATCGCCATTGTCATATGTTGTTGTACCTTTTTAACAAGAAACAATAATCAATCCACAGGATAAGTTACAGAACTACTGCTAAACAAATCCTAACTATCAAGTAAAGAGGCAGATGTAACTTAATGTTACCAGGTTCATTTGAACCCAACCCGGTACTTTTGACGTGAAACACAAATTTATGTGTAAAAATTGACTAAAATTGCAACAAATAGTAGATATTAACGCATAATGCTAAAGAACATTTCAGGTTGAACCCATGAAAACTTAAATCTAGGATCTGCCTCTGATCAAGTACTAAGTTAACTTTATCTTGTGCCACAAGGACAAAGCCCTACCTAACACCATTTTCATGTTCTATGTTAAGTCTAGAGAAAAAGTAACTAACCGCACTAATATTTATGAAATAAGAAAGGAAGATCCGAGCATATGGAAGCAAACCTAAAAGAAATTATTGAAGCAAAACTAATTCAGGGAAGTTTGAGAAGCTTAATTGTCTCAGATACCATCAGTCACTTGGCTATAGTGCGAATAGAACATATACATAAGGCTTATACGTCAATGATGATAATACAGAACTTGCATTTTTGGCATAGAGAGAAGTGAAGCAGCTAAGAAAATGTTTCGATCATATGTTGTGATAATGTGAAAAGAGCCAGTCAAGGGTGCCCTAAGTTTCTAAACCTTCCCCAGTTAAGTGTAATTCTGCATTAGAACTCTATGAGTATGTTCCCAATCAAATTTTCTATAGTATACCTCTCCCTTGCACAACATAATAACGTGTTTACAGGTATGCTGATAACTATCAAAAGATATTACACATAGGAATTCTCAGTTTTTCCAACGAGGACCAGACCATTCTCAATGGTAGCTCTGGATAGACTTCAGCACTAAAACAGTTTCCACTAATGTCATTAGGGAATACCTGAAACTGTTGCATTAGGTTCATTTTCCTCTTCAACGTCGAGGTCCTCATCGGGTTCATCAGTTACAGTAGCTGAATCAGGCGCTGCTCCACCAAAGATGGCAAACTCTCTCTCCTCCTTTCTCTGTAAAAGAGAATGAAAAAGTAAGATACCGCACCATGACAAGTTTGATTACATCAAGGTTGCAATTAGTAATAAAAGTAACAAATATTTGAATGGTCATACTAACTGCACTGCTGAACTGGAAGCAAATTTGACACAATCGATGCACAACCAGGCAGACGAAAAATGAGTTAAGGCACTTCAGCCACAATCATAAAAGTAACAATTATTAGAATGATACCACTACAAAAGAAGCAAATTCGAGACAACTACTGAGAAGAGCAAGGAACTTCAAAGCCATGAAGGTATTTAACGATAACCTGGATTGTGCTAATCTCCGTAAGAAAAAGTAGAAAAAACAAGTCAAATTTTAAAATGTTTTTGCACACTGGTCCCTATTGTTTGTTTATAGATAGGCTCGGCAATAAGACCGATAGAACTTGTATACATGTCTATTTATTTGAGGGGGTAATTGTCATGCACACAAATAAAATATAACAAGGACCTCCATTTAACAAGCCATAAACATGACGCCACACTTATAACCTTGGCTATAAGAAGACTTTGCTAAGGACGGTAAAGGGAGAAATAAGGACTTATTCCATCGTGGTTAGTATACATGTATCTGTTATTTGACTGAACCAGAACAGTTTGGGAAGGAAATCAACCTTTCTGTTCTGTGAGTTCACCCCCTAACAAATGTTGACTGGAAAAAGATTGTACCATAAATGATTACTCAGTTACCATAGGAAAAAGTGTTCTCAAATAGCAATCCGTAAGACTTTAGGAAACGGACGATTCAAGCTCCTTCCAAAAGGAAGTTCAGCTTGATAACTCGACAAGCTGTATTGACAGAGAAAAACCACTCTTTCAAAGGTGGGATCAATTCCAACCTATTCTTCCTAGCATAACAGTCTCTTTACTAGACCTAACATCCTGTCATCACTTTCAGACACAAGGAAGTTGGACGACTAGTTATTAGAAGCCTGTGACAGAGAAGAACAGCAGTAGACAACATGTAATCTTGAAAAGCCACGGTTCCGTTTAGTATATAGATGATGCAATAGTTGAGCTGGTCAACCTCACTCTTCCTTAATTCAAGATTCCAAATGAAGAAAGTGGTTTGAGTTACAATATCAACAATATAAATAACTAAACATGAGTACATCCAAAGATTCCAGTAATGCAATAGATAGGATAGAGTATACGCGGACCTTACGAGCCTCAAAACATTAAAGAAAACATAGCAACTAACAACAAAATAACACTATTAAGCTAAAGTTTGAACCTTTTTACGAGCCTCAATACGTTTTCTCCGTAGTGCTTGTTCCAATTGAACTTGGGCATCTTTTCTTCTCTTCTTCTTTCTCTTATGAAACCCAGTAACAAAATCCCTAAAATCAAACTCAAAACTATCAGTTCAAAAACCAAAAAAACAGAAATCAAGAATAGTATGTATAGCGAGAAAGGGAAATACTTGAGGTCTTTTTCATCGAATGAAACAGTTAGGGCTTTGTTCTTGAGGGCTCTTTTCTTGATATGTCTACCTCGTATCCTCGGATTTTGTCCTCCATCTCCCAATACAGCTTCAGCTTCAGCTTCTTCCATGGCAGCTCTGTAAAACCTAAAACCCTGAAATTGGAACTAATGCTTCATGGAGTCAAATCTTTTGCTTCACAAATTTCCACTTTTTTAATTTCATATTAACTTACTAACTCATGGTAATAATAATAAAATAATAAGGGTTGCTCAAATAATTTAAAAAAATATTTATGTCTTATACATAAAAAGATATAGAAGCTCTTAAGGAGTTTTTTAAAAGTAAAATAAATTATGCTTATACATTATCTTGGTGTAAAATCATAAAATATATGTTTTCATATAAAAATAATACAAGTATGTATAAAAATAATATAAGGTGCAGAATCTAAGTATGAGGTCTAGGGTGATCTTATAGTGCTAAGGGTTATATGATTTGAGTGTTCTTATATTCACTATTATTAATACAAGTTTGAAAATTAAGTTTTCAATAAAGTTGTTTGTCTTGTTTTCTTTTCTATAATTCATTTGGCTTTTGTATAGTGTTGCTTACTACGTTGATTCTAAATTTTAATTATTATTGCCTAAATTTGAGTCGAGTTAAGCCAAACTAATCCTAAATTTGACTAAGTATTGGAAAGACTAAAGTCGACATAAGTGTTGATTGTCGCATAAAGCTAAATCAGTAAACGAATTAGTATTCAAAGTTTGAACCCGTTGCACTTGTATCTAACCTCATTTGTCCCCAAGGGCATATTTGACGTATTGGTTATGAATCCATATAACCACATAGATTTTGGCTTTGGTTATGTATATATTTTTTAAATAATTCACCAATTAAATATATACAAAATAATAGATTTTGAACCCAGTAATTTAAAGGAAGTGACAAAAACCATAAAGTTCAAATACCTAGATCCACATCACTTACTTTTATGGA
The DNA here is from genome assembly GCA_016801875.1 of Solanum sitiens. Classification (NCBI taxonomy): domain Eukaryota; kingdom Viridiplantae; phylum Streptophyta; class Magnoliopsida; order Solanales; family Solanaceae; genus Solanum; species Solanum sitiens. Next base: position 1,138,535 of record JABWTJ010000017.1, on the reverse strand, counting down.
CAAAACTTTAAGTTTAATAAAATTTGATATTTGACTTTCAAGGTTTACCCATAAGAAAAGTGGAGATCAAACATATAAATTTGAAGTTAAACTTATCACAACCTAACTTCAAATATGTATATTTGATATTGACACATCAATTAGGTGAAATGATCCAACGCACACATATACTTAATTATAAACATATGTGACTTGCTCCTCGCACCCTCACCTGCCTCGTTCTCCTCTTCACAGTCGTCTTTCTTTCTGCGCACCATCAGCGACCCCTCTGCGAACGACTAAGGACCGCTTTTCCTCTCCATTCTCCCCGCATATCAGCATGCCACCAACAAGTACCTTCGTCACCTCCCATTTTGGTGAAAAAGGGACTAACGCCACCTCTTTCTCACTCTACTGTAAATCAAATATGATATTTACTTGCCTTAACATACGTGTAGCCATACATTTTTACTAACTCAGTCATTTTAATACCATTTAAGTCTAGTCAATAATCAATGGTCAAAAAAATTTAATATATTGTATTTTATGAAGATTAAGCGCTCAGAATTTATAATATACATTTGTATAATTACATGAGTCCATTAAACCATTTCGTCAAATTAGTTATGCAATTGAAACTTCAAACTTTTAAATATTAGACATGCATGAGACTTTTTAAAAAGTGATCTAAATATGAAGTGCTTATTTACAAGCCAAGTCGACAAATCGACCCTAGCAATATCTGAACCTATTATTGACATTGTCATATCTTTGCACATTCATGAAAGTATCATTATCAAAAAAAAAAAAGGGTCAAACTATTAATAAATGTTTTTGAGAAAAAACTTAGAATTACATTCACAACTAGAAATTGTGAAACAGTTAGAGCCACATATAAAAGTGACATTAAATAAGATGGTCCTTAAAGTCTATGGTCGGCCTTGTTCTTTTATTAATTATGAATTTCACGTGTCAAAAAGTTGTGGTAGAATAGTAAATATTTTTTTATTCTCAATCAGAGGTTTTTTATTCGAATTTCCTTAGGTAACGAATTGTTTTTTTAGAGAGTGCTTAATTACTTTCTAACGTGAGATTTTTTATGCGAGTCTAAATTTAATTAGATTTCAATATGAATATCGAAGGTCGAATAAGGAAAAAAAAAATGAATGTCATGCTTATATATACTACTAGTTGGCTACTTGGTGATTTAGTGTTTCCTTGTGTCAATATTGAAAAGGAAATTAAAGAAGCAAAGAAATCTGAATTTGATATCATGTACTATATAGAATCCTATTTGTTAGGCGTTTGGTATATTCATCTCTTGTTATTAGTAAATTATTTCGAAAAAAAGTCTAAATTTGATCTTTTAACTTTTGAGTATGGTTTAAAAACTAAACTTATGTTGGACTTGTTTCTCATACTCTGCGGTTAAGGATAAAACAGTACTTATAAATAATGAAGTATTGATTCAGAAATGAATTTTCTATTTTTATATCAAATAAATTAATAATGAATTAACCTACTTAGTTCGTCTTGTTTGCAACAAATTTTAAACATATGGAAAATAAATAAACCATACAAATAAAATATGAAGAAACATGATTTTATTCATCAAGATAGATTGCGGTACAATTCTGTTAATTCCTTGATTCTACTCTCCTAAGATTTATCCATGATTTGAGGGCCGTTAATGGCGTATTTCTCGAACTAGGATGATTTAGATTTGACCTCTCTATATGAATAATCCATCAGTTTGCGGAGTATTCGAGATCTTGATCTCTTTATGGTATTTCTCAGATGCCTTTTAAGGGAATTTAGTACCCTTTATATAGCCATAAATTAGGGTTTAGGGTTGAGTAGCCTCCAAGAATTCTAATTTGAGTTGAACACAATTTGTAGAGTCCCACAAAATTTCAATGTCTACAAATGCCCCCTGCTTCAAGGCTTGTCGGAGTGTAGACTTGATGAAACTCAAAGACGAGATTTGAAGTACTCATTCTTCCACCTTTGCAGCTTGAGATTTTCACGTTTGATTTAGGAGAGAAGAGATGAAGGACAGATTTGGTCCCACTGGGCGTGCCAATTTGGTTGCAACAAATTTTAAACATATGGAAAATAAATAAACCATACAAATAAAATATGAAGAAACATGATTTTATTCATCAAGATAGATTGCGCGTACAATTCTGTTGATCCCTTGATTCTACTCTCCTAAGATTTATCCATGATTCGAGGGTCGTTAGTGGCGTATTTCTCGAACTAGGATGATTTAGATTTGACCTCTCTATATGAATAATCCATCAGTTTGCGGAGTATTCGAGATCTTGATCTCGTTATGGAATTTCTGAGATGCCTTTTAAGGGAATTTAGTACCCTTTATATAGACATAAATTAGGTTTTAGGGTTTAGGGTTGAGTAGCCTCCAAGAATCCTAATTTGTAGAGTCCAACTCGAATCGAACGCATCTGGTAGAATTCCATAAAATTTTAATATCTACACGTTTCTCCAGCACCACCATCACTACCACAACTATTAATATTACTTCACTCTATTTCCTTTTGCCACAAAACATTTGTTTGCATTCACCGCTTGGGATAATATTAAGAGGGAATTTCAGAAATAACTATTATAATAAATTTGATTATAGTACTTCTTCATAGCTATACATTATATATTAACGAGTTGTAGCTACAACTTAAGTTGTTTTGTTTGTATAATTCATTGATTTGTATAATTATCAGGTTTGTATAATTTACGGATATATTTGTATAATTTAAGGTTTTTTTTGGTATAAACTCAAAATAACAAATTATATAATTACAAACATTAGAAGTGTAAACAATTATACAAATTTTGAATTATATAAAAGTTATACAAAATATATTATAGAAATTGTGAATTATACAAACGTACAAATTATACAAAACTAAAAAATTGAGTTGCGTAATTATACCTAAAAAATAATGATTTATATGACTTTTTACAACATTACCCCTCTTTATTAATATTGAGTATATTAGGTTTTGAAAGTGATTGGGTGATACTAATTAATGTTAATGGTAAAATTATTATTATTTTTTTGAAGTAATTGTTTTTCTCACTATGACCAAAAAAAAATGTTCAGCGGCAATAATATGCACATTAACAAAGAATGTTAAAATCTGTATCGATATTAAATTAAATGTGAAAACTTTACCAGCATTTATAAAGTGTTAATTAAATATAACCTCTAAATCATATTTAACGGTATTTAAGCTATTACCGTTAATTAATTATCACTAAAATTATTTTTAAAATAATGTCTTAGTATATTTAAAATGATATATAATATATATTTATTTATTATTATTTTTTAAAAATGAATTAGTAAAATGAACCCCATGGTATTTAGTAAACTTGGAGAATCAAATAGTAGAACAAAATGGAAAAGACATGCACATGTATCTTTAATGTGCAAACAATTGAATTTCAGACAAGTATTCATTTACCAAACATTAATGCCCACTGCTTAATTAATTTTTGTGCTCATAAATATTACTGCTAATTGTACTGAGTCAAAGAATTAATATTATCTTCCTCTACTTTTAATTGTTAAAAAATTTTTTAGAGTTAAATTATATTTCTTATGTCCTTAATTACTTGTCAATTTTTTCTTTTTGTAGTTATCACTAATTACTTGTTCATTTTGACAAAGGATTATTTTTTTAATCTATTATACCTTTAATTAATTATTTTTAAAAAGATAGAACTTTTTGAAAATCTTAAATTTTAATTTATCCACTTCATAATTAATAGGGTAAAATGGTAAATCCACCATGTCAAAATTGTTTTCTTAATAGGCGTGTCAATTCAAAAGTGGACAAGTAATTAGGGATAGAGGGAGTAAAAGTTTTGACTAATGTTTTTTATTATGTATTTTTTCATCATATTGACATGCAAAAAAATTACAATTTATAGTACTTTCATATCTAATTTTTTTGTTTAAAATATAGAATAAACATAATCTACTTTAACTTTAAAAATTAATTAAATTAATTTTAAAAAATGTAACATAACAAATTAAAATGAACGAAAGAAGTATCAATTAATATAAATATAATTAAAAAATATCTATATTAATCATTATTTTAAAAAAAGATAGTACTAACAAAGTTTAAGTTGAATAAGTAAAAGTTGAAAGAAAAAATAATTACACTATTGATCTACTACAAAAATTATTATGTTTAGTAGCATAATCTAAGTGCTAAATGGCCAGAATTTGGCCAGAATAGTAAAAAAAACTATTATAGCCTTTCCCTCTAAAATAAAATTAACTTTTTAATATTTTCAAAATAGTAAGAGCATTAATTATTTTGATAAAATTAATTTTCTGGGTCTCATGCTTTATTACTTCTTCAATTCTTTTTGTTTTTGTCATTTCACTTCTCCTTCTTGACTTTTTTTTTACTCTTCTTATAAAAAAAATAGAATATGTTGAAAGTATGTAATTACATTTAAGCACTTAAATTGGTTGAAACAATAAAAGTATTTATTTTTGGGAAACTTACATAAATATACTATAATAAAAAAATATTTACCATTTATAGCAATAATATTTCTTTTTCACTTGATCACTTTTAATTCATTTATAATACAAGTTTAATTCATATTATAAAGAATAATTTTTTATTCATATATAATACAAATTTTAAATATAGGTAATTCATTTATCACACATTTTAATACACTTATAATACAATGTGTCAAATATTTACCAAACAAACCTAATATATTTTAAAAACCAATTGTAATTCATATATAATTCATATATATTGTATATATAATTCACTTTTAATACATATTGCAGATTTAACATAGTATTGCTATAAATGGTAATAAATAAAAAGTATTGCTAAAATCAGTAATATTTATTAAAATATATCAATTTATGTAATTTTTCCTTTATTTTATGTATCTATTGAAACTTCATCAATGTAAAATATTTTTTAAGAGCACCAAGAAAATCACAATTTCCTGCAAAAAAAAAACATAATTTATTTGCTTTAATGTCAATTCTCTATGTATATGTAATTAATACATTAATTATTATTTTTTGTAATATGACTCCGTTTATTACACTCTCTATATTTCAAATTTTAAACATTTACACTTTATGTGCTATAAGATATATACACTTACACCTCTAACAAAGTTTATTTATAACTAATTATATAAAAATATAATTATTAAATAATAAACTAAAAATATATTTAAAAAATGTTTTTGTGATATTATTCTTACAAAATTAATTAGGGTCGATACTTGTAAGTAATAAAAAATTTATGATTTCTGTATGTTTTAATGTTTATCATATATAAAGTGTTTTGAGTTTTGCCTGACTTTTATTGAAATATTTTCAAATTATACTTACAAAATTATTTACATATGTATTTTAAATTTATTTAAACGCAACTTCATAAACTTATTTAGTTAGAACTCATATTAATAATAATAAATAAGTAATAGTTCACATATTATCAAGTCAACATAATATAAGGGTGCAAAACTATCACATATTCAATATGATTGTTGTTAAATATGATCAACACTGATGAAATATATGATTTTTATAATATTGTGATATTTGCATCTCTAAAGCGATTCGAGTTTTGATTGTCGTTATTAATATAGTTTCAGATTATATGTTAAAATATTCAAATAAATAGCCTAAATTTATTTAAACATAATAATTTATAAAATTATATACTTTTCATATTAATAACAAATATGAGTAATGATCTATAAGTTATCAAATTGATGTAATATAGTGCGGATACAAGACTATAATTAACATTAACACGTTACTCTCAGGGATTCTCAGCAATATGCAATATAAGTAAAATAAATATGAATTCTGAAATTTACAAGTGAATGATAATGATTAATACGATTTTTCACTAATTAATTAACTGTTTATATATTGTGTGTGTTTTCTTTTAGAAAAATAATAATATAATCTTGGGACTAAGTTATTTTAAATAACTATTAATTAATAATAATGCAATTTTCGTAGTGATGTCTTGAATTAAGAAAGTTATTTCTTATTATATAATTGTCTTAATATCAATGTTGACTACTCTCTTTTTAATATAATACTAACATTGATATATATAGAATAATCAAATAAGATATAGAATATTTTTTACATTTCATTACTATATCACATTATTTGTTTGATCTTCATAATAATAATATTGTGCAGATTATGTCGAATTATTTTTAGGAGAAAAAGATTTGATATACTCCTTAATTTTGTGATATAGAGATAATATATATTCCGTAAAGAAAAGGTCACATATACATTTATTGTTACATGAGCAAATTAAATAACTTATTTATCATAGTTATACTTTAGATTTTTAATTTATTTATTTTAGTTATTTAACCAAACAATATTCACATAGAGGAAAATTAAATAGTTTTTCCCGTTATTTTATTTTTGAGTTTTTTAATTCAACGATTAATTTGGGTCTTAATTATCGCCCTTATGAATATATTTGTTTATCATTATTTGAGTTTGTTGTTCATGTTTAATTTTTCGCTTTCATTCTTTAGTGTAGAAAGCATTAGAATTAAAAAGAAATAAAAAAAAATAGTGAACGAAATAAAAATAATTATATTTTTAAAAAAGCAAACTAAAATTAATCATTTTTTTGCGGTTATATTGAATTTTATTTTGTAGTTGTAAAAATGTTGATGCATCTATAATAGACTTTGCAAGAAAAAAAAGTGAAAAATTAAATTTGATCATCAACATAGTATATCAAAATTAATCATGAAATTAAAGAAGATAAAAAATAAAATAAAAAAGGACAAAAATTCATGTATAAAGAAGATCAAATATAACTCGAAATATTTCGAGAAGGGTCAAATATACCTTTTATATTTTTATTTTGTTAAAAAAGTTTAATAAGTTTTTCACTTTCATCAGCGAAAAATGATCTTGGCTCTTCAAATATACCTCAAAATACTATGATAAGGGTCAAACATACCTTGTATAATTTTTATTTTATCAAAAAAATAATTTTGAATCAATTTTTTGACTTCTCCAGCTAAAAAAGATTTAGTTATATCATAGTTATATATGTAACAATTGAAATAGATGTGAACCACCTTCTTTTAACAAAAAAAAATATTATCTCTAAATCACAAAGTTGAGAAATATAATTTATTATATTATTATTATTATTATTAGTAGTAGTAGTAGTAGTAGTAGTAATAGTAATAGCAGTAGTAGTATATAAATGACCAATATATATGACACTTTTGATTAATATTTTACTTGTTAAGTTATTTTATGAATTTTTAATTTGAATTGCTTGTGAGATAAATTTATTATTATTAGTGTTTATCTTATCATTTAAATTCTAAATTTTATTTCTTAATTGTAAATTTTAAATTTGTGTTCTTTAAAATTTATATTGGAAAGTAGAGGGAAGAAAAGAAATTATTAAGGCTATTATTTTGTAGTCTTTTTAAAAGAAATTGAAATTAACATGTAATTATGAAATTATGAGAATGTGGGAACAAGTCTAATCCCCATGCATTGGGAAACTTTTATGTTTTAAAAAATAATTAATAAACTTAAATTTAAATAAGGGTAAAAATGTCAAAAAACAAATCTGTTTATAGTGTGAATGCACCATTCTGGCCATTCTGGCCAAAATTTTCTGGCCAAAAGGATTTTTCCAATCTTAATAATGTATTGTTACTCATTAGTCATACACAGTAAAACAAAATTAATCTAATCGACCTGAGTAATACAATAACGTAATTTACTTCGTTTAACTCATTAATCAACTCCTTTCAATTTCAATTAGGTGAAAAAGTTAAGTTACGAATTTTTAAATAGCGTAGAATATCAATTGTTATCAGAGTTAAGTTGTTTGTTCAATTTTCAAGAGCAACATTTTGCACGCAGGCGTATCAAAAGAGAGAGATTGTTGGATAATGTCAACGATCAATATTTTGCTTATGAAAAGAGTTACGAGGAGCAACTGACTAGGGTGACTTGAATCGAAATTATTATCGAACTTATTTGATAAATTTTATTAAAAAATTATATTACACCTTCGCTATAACTATAACTTTTAGCTTGATAGTACACTTCATCCTAACAAATTCCTTTGCCCCTATATTTTCTCCTCTTTGTGTCACAACTCACAATTTTAATTAATTATAATCTACTTGATCAGTAATATATACAGATTCTTTACCCTTCTTTTTACTATAATTAAAATGAAATATACTTTCACTATTGTATTAAACATGATAAATATTTGTTGAGAACAAATAACCTTACTATCAAGGGAAAATTACGCGGATAAGCAAACTTATACTATTTAATTACTCATCATAGCTATAGTTTGTTATAATTACCACTCTCGACTAACATTATAGATTAATTACGTGGGCTGACTTCGATTTTGTATAATTGTCATGTTTGTATATGTATAATTCGCCCGGATATACAAATAAATATGTATAATATACAATTTCTTAGCCTATATACATATACAATTCACCTCTCTCCCACTCTCTGCCCTCTCTCTCTCGCCTCTCTCCTCCCTCTCTCAATCTCGCTCGCCTCTCTCCTCCCTCTCCCAATCTCCCTGCCATTTATACAAATATATATGTATAATATACAGTTATATACAATTATATACATATACAAGTCACCTCTCTCCCACTCTATGTCCTCTCTCGCTCGCCTCTCTCCTCCCTCTCTCGATCTCGCTCGCCTCTCTCCTCTCTCTCCCAGTCTCGCTGGCCTCTCTCCTCCCTCTCCCAATCTCTCTTGCTATATATACAATTATATATTATAATATACAATTATCTAACCAATATACATATACAATTCACCTTTCTCCCACTCTTTTCCCCCTCTCTCTCGCCTCTCTCCTCTCTCTCCCAGTCTCGCTCGCCTCTCTCCTCTATATAACATGTAGCTACAAATTGTAATTATCAAACTATAGCTATGAAGAGTAATTAATTATTTTTAAATGGCTATATGTGAAAGTTTCCCTATCAAATATATTGTAAAATAATTAGTTACTCTCTTCGTTTATTTTTATTTGTTTATTGTAATATTTTGAAATATTTAATAATACTTGTTTAATTCATCATGTTATGTTTATTTTTATCCTTGCTATTAAATACTAATTCATTTTTCATCGTTAAGTTAACTTATATTTAATAAGGGTGATTCAGTAAAATTACTCTCTATCATTTATTGCTTCTTTATTCTTATGTCAAGTTAATAGTAGACAACTACTATTAAACAGAAACAGTAATATTTTCATATACTTCTTCATTTATTTTTATTTATCCATTTACAAAAAATATTTTTTTTATTTTTACTTGTCATTTTTAATATATTAAGAATTATATATATATATATATATATATATATATATATATATATATATATATATATATATATATATATATACTCTTAACATTAGTTATATATTTTCAAAATTATCGTTAAAATCATAAAAAAAAACAATTTAAACAAGTAAAAATGAACGAAAAAAATACCAAATAAATACATTTATTCCAAGCGTCCAATGCATCTTTAATTATCTGCAAACAATTAAAGTGCAGTCAAATATTTACTAAGTAAATACATTTATTCCAAGCGTCCAATGCATCTTTAATTATCTGCAAACAATTATGCAGTCAAATATTTATTAAGTGAATAATAATTTACTACTGTCCACTGCTCAGTTATGAATTGTTGTGCTCATAAATACTGACGCTAATTTTATTGAGTGTACTTCCAAAAGTAGCCTGAAATATTTGACCAATTAATAATACTTTCTTTCTTTTTATAATATTTGATTTATTAACTTGATATTTTTTTAAAAACAATTAAAAGTATATTTTATTAATTTAGAATACTATTTTCTATAATTATTAAATACAAAGAGAGAAAATATAATAAAACTCTCTTAAGCCACCATAATCTCAACTTAATTGTAGTCCACTATTTATTCCCTCTGTATGTGTTTATGTTTGACTTGACTTGAGTATTTCTTAAGAAACAATTAGTGATAATTTTACCATGTTACTCATTATGGTCCAATATAAATGAAATATATTGAAACTTTTTATGGTTCAAAATTAATGAATTTTTTAAGATTGTAATAATTATTCTTCTTTTTAATTGATTTTCAATTATTTTTATATTTTCAATAATGATTATCTCCACTTTTTAAGAAAGAACTGGGAAAAAGCCACTGATCCATATAACCTATATCCTATAGATGTATGTTGAATCCTTGACAACTTAGAATGTAGTATATGAGTTGTTTTGGATGGTTGAGATTTTTTTAAAAATATTTGTGGTGTCTAAATTAATTTCATACACCTCGATTAGTTATATAAGATACTTGTCATTTTTCACTAACAGCATGCACTAGGTTATTTTGTCTATCAAAACTAGACAAAAGAAGAAAAAATCACTAATATTTTTTTGTCAACCAATAATTGAGTATAAGAATGATAATCTATAACATCACAATTCACTAACCACACTCTGATCTAATGACCACCGTTTATCCACCAGACCTAATTTCTTGTCTCCTTAGAAATCAAGAATACATCGATACGAGCCAATAGATCAAATCTTGTTCAAGTAAGGTTGTAGATAAAAAAAAAAATTTAAAATAGTTGAAATTCTTTTATTCTCAATTGGAAGTTTTACATTTGAGCTATTCAAACGAAAAAAGAAATATATATCATTCAAAAATGAATCTTAAAGCGTATGAATCTAAATTTAGGTAAACCTCAATACGAATACTCAATTTTTTTTTAAAAAAAAACACTTAATAGTGGGACTATAGATATCACAATAGTATAGTGTAATAATTGCACCCAACCTACTTGTCAATGTCTCATACACCCCCATCCAACAACCATCCATTTATAAATGCTCTCTCCACTTAAGCCTTTAAATATAAGTTATTCCCTCTCAATAAAACTCAAAAAACAAAAAAAAGAAGAAGCTATTTTCCCTCTTTTCAAAGATGAACAACTCTATAGCTCTCATCTTAATTTTCTTGTTCATCACAATCACTTTCACTTTTGCTACTACTAAAAATGATGACAACAATAATATCCCTGGTTTTGGGCCTGTAGGTGGATTCAATATCCCTGGTTTTGGGCCTATAGTTGGAGGAGGATATGGTGGTGGATTTGGAGGCCCAAAAGGAGGGTATGGTAAAGGTGGAATCATAAGGCCCACTATTGTTTGTAAAGATAAAGGCCCATGTTTTGGTAAAAAATTAAAGTGTCCATCAAAGTGTTTCAAGTCATCTAGTGGGGGTGGAAAAGGGTATGGATATGGTGGTGGGGGTGGTGGATGTATCATGGATTGCAAGAAGAAATGTCTTGCTTATTGTTAAAAGGGATATGATTATGGCTCAATTCTTTAGAAAACAGTATCTCTACTTTCACGAGGTAGTGATAAAGTCTAAGTATACTTCACTTTCTGGAATTTTACTGAGTATGTTATGGCCGAGTAAGTACTAATTAATATATAGTATATAGTATTTATTGTATGTTTGGGAGTTTCTTTTGGATGTTGATTGCTTTTGGTTTGGATGGAGTTTTGTGGGAATACTTATGTATGCAACTATGTTTATGTACTTATATTATATAATATAAAATATATAGTATAGTAGAATTGATTATGAGATATTTATCTATTTGGAAGTGGTATTTTTATTCTTGATTTATTTATCTTATATTATGTTTGTTATTAATGCTCCATTAATTGATAAGTTTGAGCCAATAAGGATGTTCCTAATGGATTTTAAGATTTTTTTTTTTTAATTATGTGATTTTGGATAATTTTAAACTTTATTGAAACTTGATTAAATTTTGAAATTGTGGAAGACTCATTTTGGGGGCATTGACTTGGCAAGTGGACAGGTCATAATATTGTTGATTATTTATATGGTAATAGAGAAAATTTAATTTTGAAATTTCAATACTAATATAATATGGTGTATAATATTACTTTCTCTAGAAGAAGTCTTAATGTATATCATAATTGATAAAGCTAACTCCTATGACCCAAAAAAAAATGAAATAAATCTTTTATAAAAATATAAAGTAATACCACATCTCATAAATTTTTTATAGTTTGACCTTCTCAAAATCCCACACGTAATAATTGATGGTAAGAAATGAAAGAAAAAAAACTATTCTCTGTTCAAATTTTGACATGACACACTTATTAAAAAAATAAAGATTGATATACTGAGTTTATCATTTTACGCATTATATTTTTTTAAAGACACTTAATTAAGTGTTAATAAATGAAGGATACAATAGGAAAAAAAATAATTTTTCTTAGTTTACCCAATAAAATAATAAGTAAAAATTAAAAAATATTTAACAAGTAAATTCAAACCGAACAATTATAAAAAGTAGATAACGCGGTTTCTCGTTGTGCACTTTGTAGGCCAGAGTGCCATACAACTCACGCGATTTGTCACTTTCAGAAGAACAATTGGCATATTACAATTTTACATTAATACATGTGTCGTGTATCGATAATGTTTGTATTAGTATAGATTGTTTATATCATATTTTTAAAAGTGCGTCGCTCTTTTTTTGAAAGCAAATAAGTAAAATGAAATCTTACTCCCCGTTTCAATGACCTTCTTTTCTTTTTAGTCTGTTTAAAAAAGAATGACCTTTTTCTTTTTTTGATAATATTTTAATTTCAACTTTCCACGTGACATGTTTAAGGCCACAAAATCAAAAAATAATTTTATACATTTGACCTAACTTTAATTTAGGACTACAAGATTCAAAAATTTTCTTTATATTCTTAAATTCCGTGTCAAATCAAACCAGGTCATTTTTTATGAAACAGAGAAAGTAGAAAAAAGAACTCATTTTTACTCGCCCCATTGACATTTACTTCATGGAAAGTTTCATTTTTCCTTTGCTTCTTCTACTAGTTCAACTAGCGCAAAGCTCATTGGAGTTAACTCAATTATTTTGCGATATTTGTAAAAATAGCGTAGAATTGCTTTGACTCAGTGATAGGGACGTACCCCTTATTCTTTAATGTATAAATTACACATGCCTATTAATACATTCTACTATCATCACTCAATTGTATTGTTGAACACATATATAAAAAATGTTCAGTGGATACTTTTGAGTTGCATAGCAACTAAAATTTTTCCAGCAATTATTTTTTCTGATTTTGATAGTTTTGAACTAAAACCAAACTTTTGGGTGGAATATACACATTAGCAGATACAAAATACAAAATGTTCTGAATAATATGCACGAAATCGCTTAGATTTTTCGCTACAAAATCATGTAATCAGCCATGCCCTTATCATACATTAGTCGCGTTACCAGACGTATGACATTGAAAACGAAATAAATTGTACATGATTTACTGTAAAAATTCTGTGATCAAACACAGAAAGGCCAAGGTCAAGAAAGGTGAATTTACATGCACAAAGATTGTTTTTTTTTACCAGAAATATGATGAGCTCTATAATTTTTCCTAAAAACCATAGTGGTCAAGAGTAGGAAAAATGAAGACATATACATATATGAAAAAAACATATGGAAACAAAGCATATCTGCCTGACTGACTGACTGAAGTGACCAAATCTTACATCTGTTACCACACCATTATATTGCTGCCCTCAAGGCCCCTCTTGCAGCTTCGCGTTTCATCTCTGCAGCTTGACCACTTCCGCGGAAATACATGTATACTTGCTGCATAATTAGATAACGGGGAAATGAAAATCAGTGAGGATTCATGTAGCCTACCCAAACTTGCTTGGGATTGCAGCGTAGTAGTACTCGTCATTCACGCTCCCTAAGATGAAGGATAAAACCGCATAGCGAGGTCATACCTGAATAACCCATATACTCAGCACAGACTCTAGACAAAATAGCCCAAAACCGATGAAATAGAAAATCTGAAGAAAAAAGGAAAAGAAAAGAAGTTATCCATGTTAATTGGCAGACTCCAGCAACTTGTAAGTGATATTCGATGTTTTATAAGACCAGTACGGCAGGTTATTTCATGCTCTTAGTTTTGTTTTTGGAATTAATTAACTGATAACCTAGGCGGGGGGGTTGTGTGTGTATGTGGGGGTGGGGAGGATGCGTTTGTGATAGTAGAGTACGCGGATAATATGTGAAAACATACCCCAACAAGAACTTGTTTGCCGATGAGATCTACAGCAGGTAGAATGCCTCTGTTCCAACAAATTGTAAAAGATCAGATCATGGAAACAGACAATAATAGCAACAATCTACAGAAATCAAGGAGCAATTAGCTAAAAGAAGGCGAAAAGCTTGTCCCGGCTAATCCCTTGAATTAGATTAAGAATTTTCTCCTATATGGAATTAAGTGTTCAGCATCTGGAAGGAACTTTTAAAATGCATTCATACATACTTCTCCATCAAGTCAAATGCAAAGTAGAACTTACGTAAGCGATTTTCCACGGAAAACTACTGGAGGAGCAACAGCCGCAAAGATGCAGAATGCAATGTGAAGCTGTACACAGAAAGAAAATGTAAGACATCTTTGAATTCACCAACTTAATGGGACACAAAGTTAAAAAAGAAAAGAAAAACTTACCAAGTAAAACAAGAAAAACCATGCGAACTTCATAGCACCCTCATTTCTGCGACAAAATATTTGTGTTAGCCCCATGCAAGAAAGAAAAAAAGTGAAATAGCACAGGAGGGTTAGACATGGGATTAAAATTTTATGCTGTGATCCAGGATATAGATCATCGTCGACCAACCCACAAGGTGTTAATAATGAAAGATATTTTCTGCTACACTATCAAACTTATAAAATATATTATTTCAGCAACATAACCATTATTCAATTGACAACTTGGATTACTGCTTTCAAAAAGTGGGTGATTTAATCTGAAAGTAAATGTTGGAGTTATCCAATAGAAAGGAAAATTTACCTGAAAGCACGATAAAGAGGACGATACCACAGTACATAGGCTCCTGGAACCCCCGATATGAAGTAAATAATTGAAAGGAACCAGATCTTTACATCTAAAGCCAAAAACTAAAGTTAGATCGCTCCATAAATAAGCCATCGATGACATGTAGAATGCTGAATCAGACAAACCTCCTTCTTTAATCCATGCTGTAGTGGTAGCAATGATGTTCCACAAAAGGCAAGCAAAAATTCCTGTCACCATCATCGGATATCTAATCAGGACAAGAGCAATAAAGATCTCACAGGATGTAGAAAAGTTTGTGTTGATTGACACGGTGCATGATTAATAAATAGTTAAAACTGCTGGCCAAGGGGAAGACAATAAGCACAAGAAATTTCACCAAACCTCAATTTACTTGCTACAGAGACTGATATAGGCAGTGTCTGAACTAATACCTTGAAGGTCTTGCAAGAAAATATGGACAAGATGACGGAAAAAAATGCTTGTTCTGATTATGCTTTTCATGATAGAAAATAGTTGAACTGTTGATCTAAAGGAAAAAGATAGACTACATCCAATTCTAAGTTTTCTTCTACAAGTATGAAACAGGCTCTTCCTAAATTTTGTACTTAATTACTTGGAAGGTTTTGCAGGACAATTGGGGGGGAGCAGAGAGAAAGAAATCCAGATTTTGCACAATCTATCCATAAGCTAATTTTCTCACTCATCTATTTTCTTGCGTTGGATAGTAAAAGTGTTGCCTTTTTCCCCCTTCACTGCCACAAATTAAAAGACGACATTTTACTTCTGAAGCTTTTTGTTACTAAATAAAATTAAATGTATCAAATGGAAGTCAAATGCAGCTTTAGGTTCCAAGTCTCCTTGTCTTTGAGAAAAGATAAAGATGCAGGACTGTCAGATTTTCTTTTTTCTGTCGAATGCAACAGTTATTAAGTCTTAAATGTAGCATGATAGAAAGAAAACCAATAAGAAGAAAGTGTGACATAAGGTTCATCAAACTAGAAGAACCAAACATATAGAGAGGCAGAGTTGACATACCCAAAAAGGTAGTAAGCGCAACATATTGCAGCCTTTGCAAATGAACTGGTATTTCATTAGCAATATCATGATGGATAATTGGGAAGAATGGAGGCCAATTTTTCACCTCAATAACAATGCCAGCTGCAATCACAGAGAATAGAGAAATTGTAATGTACAACATTAAATATCTGAACCATGTAACCTTTTCTTTCATAAGTTTCATTTATAGACATTTGAACCATCTAACCTTTTAAATTAAACTTGCAAATGCATAGAAAAAACATAAGATCCACATTACTTAAAGCTACACCGAGCCCCAGAAATGACCAACTCGGTCACGGAACTCTTTGGAATTCATTCATTTCTCTCAGGGGCAGCTTTTCACTAATCACACATAATCCGAAAAGACTGACCTCAATAATGTTCGCAATCATACCTTAGTTGAGGATCTCCCTACTGGTATGTAGGAGGAAATACTGCCTCCCATATAATCAGTTTGAAGAGAAAAGAAAACTACCTGATATATGCCTACAAAAGCTTTCTGGCACCAAAGGACTACAGATTGAATACCGTGAAACCATTTCCTAGAAGTTCATTGATATCTTCTGTTTATAAAGCAAATCGACTTTGATTCTTGAATAATCCACATCACTTCTGCTTCTATTGGAACACAAGATTCCCCTCTTTCTTTTTTTAAATCACTCTAAGAACAAGAAGAAAGGGGAGTGTTCTTTTTATTTTTTTCATAAGTAATTTTGGACAGACCAATGATAAATGACAATGATAAGAAGGAATAATCAGGAAAGTTAAAACAAAAGGAACATTCAGCTTTGTTTCATCCAAGTACTTGGAATTTTTTTTAATGTTTATTCCCTTTAAGTTCCTCGTTTAGATGTCTACAAAATCACTAGACAGAAATAACCTCATGTTTAAATCTAGCGATTGTAAAAGGACACGAGTGATAATTGGATAAACATAGGAGAAAAAGGAAATACCTCTTGCAGCAGCCTCTTCTTTTCGTCTCAGTTCCTGCGTGGCATCAACAAACCAAATCAGGGAATAATGACATTTGTACCCCAATTAAACATGTCGAAAAAGAAGAAGAAAAGCCAAAAAGATTCAGACACAAGAGACATATTATAATGAAATTTATGACCAGGGGATGGCTGCCTCATCTTCTTTGCAGAGCATAGGAGGCTTGAAGACAAGTTCCTCAAAAGAACCAAACCAGAACTGTCAAACCAAGTGAAATATAGGGTCTGAAAGAGTTTCTGATTTGACAAATTGAAAAATTGCCCTCAGACGACAGCAAGAATGTTTTATGAAGTAGGTGATCAACAAAAGACCTCTTTTATAAAGAATTGGATTTCACAAAAAACTGAAATCTATCTTCCATGCTGCAGCTAACCTTAGTCTCAAGCATTACTACACAACAAAAGAGTAAACCATAATCTCATAGAACATAAGAAGTCCGAAGAAAACTGTATCATTTTATCTTTCAAACTTTGCAGAACAAGCTGTGAACAACTAATCAAGCAACAGGAATCCTGAAAAAGATACAGAACTACTAGTACAAATTTAGTCCATAAATCACGTGTACCTGTTCCCTCCTTCGCAATTCATTCTCCTTAGCCTGTAGTTCCTTCTCTTTCTTTTTCAAGTCCTATAATTCAAAGTGACTTAATTTAAAATAAAAATCATAATAATAGATGTTAAATATGATAAAATGAGTTGATAGCTAATCACATTCAACAAATTCAAAAGTTGAAACTACCGTAGAACTATCAAGAGGAATATCAACAGGCACATCACGATCATAGAAATCAGCAGGTTCATGCGGAAGGGGTGAAAGTCTTGAGTTTGTTGCTGGAGGAACACTACTCTGAAAGTGAAAAGAGGATAGATTTATTAGCATGGATCAAGAAAAAGGGGTAAAATATTTTATCCACAGAAGGACTCTGAGGTCACCAATGAATACATTTCACAGCAAAGAAAAAATATGTTTTGAATTGAAACAAAGCTCTTCAAGAAATTATAGATAGAGCATAAAACTACGGAATCAGCTAAAGCAAAGCTACTAATTACCCTCTCATTACTCTCTCATTTCCCCTCCCCAAAGAGATGAGGCATTACGAATATGAAAGGGAATAAACAGAAATCCTCAATTACGGCAATGCCAATATTTACCTCTCTTTCTCAGTCTCTCTTTTTTACCCCTTCCCTAAAGAGCAGAGGGGAGGGTTGCTGAATATATAAGAAAGCAAAACGAAAATACAACCCTAATGCAATTATAACCATGTCTTTCTAGAGATTTTGGCTTTAACAAAGGCTGAAATATCTATTTCTATACCTAAATAACAGCTGCTGGAATATGTCAGGACATGTCTGGAGTTGATCAAGTTAAGCGGCATGGGCGGAGGCAGTTTAGGCAAAGGGTGGCCCGACACACATCCTTCCCGGGAAAATTATGTGGTGTACAGAGATTACATATTATGAGTGTATATTTAATTTTGCACACCCTCCGCCAAATTCTTGGCTCCACCACGAAGTGTGACACTGTAGACAAAATTGGCAGCTTGGAAATACAAAAGAGAAGCATGAAAGTAGAGCTTGGAAGAAATTATCTTGCTATGGTGTGAACCATATGGAATAGAAGCTCATGTTCAAGAGAAAAGGAATCCATTGTATTAGTGGAATTTTTACGTTTTTGCACATCTTTTTTGTACAATTGACATTTATGATGACTGGATGCCTTTGTATGATGCTGCTCTGAATTTCGCATACATCTTGTAAGCAAATTTTAGTCAATCAACTACAGTCCCAAACTAGCTGGGATCAGCATAAACAAACTTTCATTAAATAAAAGTGCATTATATCCCAGACAGACAAACACAGGTTACTGCCCGTCTAACTCACTGTGGTATAAAATGCGCCTCCGCTAAATTTTGATTGCCCTTTCGATTTTCCTCCTCCATCCTGCAAATTAAAAATCAGAAGATAATTAGCCAACTATCAAGACCTGAAAAGAACTGCTTTAACACAAGGGTTTAAAGTCTTGATGACTTAACGGCATCATTTCATGTAGTTCTGTAATTATAGATAAAAGATTTTAGTCTTTTACATTCAATAACATACACCAACGATTAGAAGGTTCTCCTTCTCAAACATGTTTTTTTCCTTCTCAAAAAGAAGGTTCTTGATTCAGATATGATGGTAGAGTTTGTCCAAGATTCTCCAAAACCTTGTTGATGATTAACATTATCAAAACTGGTAGAGAATAACCTAACACTTCATACAACCTTTAATATTTATGCTGAGTTTCATGTTAAATTGCATATACTTGTCAAATCTAATGAGAATAATGTGTTGGGATGGGAATTAACCACTAAAATGACATTCTGATACTTGCTACTCGTACTAGTGAATACATTCAGAATTAAATTGTATAGTTAGTCGCACAAAATAATAGAAATCAAATCACAGAGAAAGGACCTTCTGCACATATTCTTATAACGTAAAACAGACCGATTCTCCAACAGCATCGGCCAAACAATCAGCCTGCTCTTCTCTCTTTTCTCTATTGAACTCTTTCCTGAAAACGTATACCCCAATAATACTTTTTTGACAAAGATTTCTAAACCCTTTCCATAGATAAAACAGCACGAGGCAAAATCATCCACAGAGACAAGAATTCTATTGTAATTAGCTGAGTCATTACACTCTAAAACGGCAGCGTATGGAGGTTAATTAACAAATGGATTCACAGGGTAATAAGGATCAGTACAATAGTTAGTTAAAGAAGAATGAACGGTTGTGATTAAAATGAGGAGATGGCTCATGTCAGAAGGGGAAAACGCACACAATTACAGTTTCATCAGGAGGAGAAGGCAACGAATATGGTATGATCTTTTCTCATGCTCTTCTGACTCTCAACTAAATCCAATTTCTCCCTATTCTCATCTTCTTCCTTATCTCTTCTAAACTCCTAATTTTTATACTTTATCATAAACCATGAAAATTTCCTAATTGCGCAGCTAATAGTGTCACTCTCATCTTCAGGTATGATGCATTACTCATTTCGAGTGATCACACTGAGAGACAAGTGTGGATCTGCGCATTTCTAATTTAGCTTTGTTTAATTGCTTTTGCGTGTAATTGTTAAATCCTTATCGGAATTGCTATGTCATGTTTGTATGAATTGTGGTGGTTAGCTGTAGTTCGATTCTTCACGATATTAATCGAGTTTGGTTAGTTAAAACATCACATCCATAAACATTAAAATTAGAAGAACCAAGTCAGGTTTATAACCCAAAAGTTCACACAACAATCACTTCGTAAACTCGAAAACATTCAAAAACAGGCAAGGTTATTCCAACTTATCAACAAAGAACAACACATTAACAAATGAGTACCAAACATAGAACCTCAACATACAGTTACATCATATAACAAAGATTAAAACCCCAAATACCCAATTCAGTAAAGTCAATTTCAAGTCTTACAATATCAAGAAATCAGTCAATTCACTTACCCTTTAGGAAAAAGATTTGAACTTTAGTTCCACATACATAAAACAATCACCCCCATCCAACTTCTTTTTTTAAAAAAAAAAAAAAAACAGAAAAAAAAAAGAGAGCTTACAGCAAAGGGGTTAACTTCTTCTTCTTCAGCAAAAGGGTTGCGATCATAATGGTTAGCCATTTCAGCAAAGTTTCGTTATGCCTCAATTTTTTGCTCCAAGAAAAGCTGCCACCAGAAATTTAGCTGAGATCTGAATAGTCAAATAGCTGAAAAAGCTTAAGAGCCAAGGAAGAAAGGAGAAGTCTTTATTCAAATTTTGGTGGCTATTTTATACAAAAATGTGAAATCAAATGGAGGAAATCAAGGGAATTATACCATTCTAGAGAGAGAAGAAAAGAAAAGTCTTCTCTATATAGTTGAAATTTTTGGGAGAGAGAAGGGGGTAGGGGTGGGGGGTGGGGGTGGGGATTATTAGTTAATTAAATTGTAGATAAAAAGCACAAAATTGACAAAAGAAAGATTATTAAACTTTGGTCATACTTTTACTTGTCACACACTGCCACAATTAATTGATAATTAATATTAGATCTTAAAAAATAATAATTGTTAAGAGTAACAAATATAGTTATTTTTAGTGGACAAATTACAGAAATCACATACTTATACTTTTAAGATAAAATTATAATTTATCCTTTACAAGTTTATAATTACAGAAATTTTTCAAACTGATACAATAATATAAGCGTTGATATATTAATATGATGCGCGTGATACATTGATCGTTAAGTAAGATACCTTACATTTTATATATGATACACTAGTCTGATGTATATTTTATACATAATATACTAATTTGATGTGCGAGATACACTAATTTGTAATAAAAAGGTGAGATATCTGTAATTTTTTCTTATTTTTAATGTATTTTGAAGATATAGACAAATAAAAATAAACCCAAAAAATATTAGCTTTGGTCCAAGAATAGTGGTAAATATAATTACTCCTAATTAAGTATTCTTTCCTAACAGAAGGGCACTACTTAATAATTTCAGCTTTTACTCTCAACGGAAATCGTTTATGAATTGATAGTCGTAAGAACCTTTTTGCTTGACTAACTAAATTTGAATATATCATATATATATTTTTGATCTGCCACATCACGTAGCAAGTAGTCTCAAATTCTTGTAAAAATATCAGGTTCTTAATAAAAATAGAAAAAAGGTGTTAAAACACCCTTAAACTTGATGAAAATTTAGGAATGTATTTCCTTAATGTTGTAAGATCGGCTTCAATTAGTCAAATAAAAAGGTTAAGGATGTTAATAGTTCATGGATGAAGTGTCAAATTTAGGGATGATTTCGATACATTTTTCTTTTTACCTTCAAAACAATAATTTATACCATCGTTTTTATTTTGTCTACGAAGAGAACATGGTGCGGCGATCAATAATATAAAAAACATGTGAGCTACTCTCAACTCTAAATGTCAAAATTGAGGAATACATTATATATTTTCCCAACATATACATTAAGTCTAAAATAATATTTCAAAATCGATAAATCACTTGAGGTCTTAAACCGACAACATGGCTACAACAGCTAAAGAAAGGTACATTACACACCTCATTCGTTTAAAATTTAAATGATCGACAACCAACCTCATGGAACTTAATTTTCTTAAATTCATAGTACCATATTGTGGAATTTTCTATATTTTCAACTTTTCAATTTGTTCGTAATAGCCCATTGTACAATCTTTCATCACAAAATTATAATAGTAACAAAGGAAGAATTTATTTCATAAAATAGATCTTCACAAATTTGTTGTTAATTTTATATATGCTTTCACAAAAATTCTGCATTTTTTTGCAACATAAATCTAAAAATAACACGCCCAAATTGACAAGATTATTTTTTTCTATTTAACTGGTGACTAAGAGTTCCGTTGTTCAGTTTGAATCGATTATTGATTAATATTAACATCAAATTAATCTAGTCAATTTTTTAAATTTCTAAAATCAAACCAAACAAAAAAAAATAATCGCCAATTTAATTATTGTCGATTTGATTTATTTTTTCTAATTTATTTGATTTGAAAGTAACAATTTTTTAGAACGTACGTATCTCGATCAACACAAACACCTAATAAACACTTTACAGAAAAATTATTGTTGGATCTATTAGGCAATTAAGCATATTAAAGTTATCATGACACAAACAAAATAATTAAATTAAAAAAATATGACTATTTTATGTGATGTAGGATAACTAAAGACTAGAATGAATTTTTATGGACTTGAATTTAGGACGGTTATAGTTAAGTTAAAGTATTGGGCTTAAAAAAATAATGAAGTTAAAACTTAAATTAGTTCAAATTTAACAAAATATTTATGTTTTATTTATGAAGAATATATAAATAATTATAAATTTATATATCTAGTTTATCTATTTGGTTTAGTTACTAACTAAAACCAAATCAAATCAAATAGCAGATTTCCAAAATTTAAATCAAATACCAATTTTTTCAATCATTTTGATCTAAATTACAATTCAATTTAATTTTTTAATAGTACGAAGAACCCTTTAAGAGACATACAAAAAGTGCGACTGACCCCCAAATAAGTATCACATAATTATGTATATATTAGTAACATATATTGTTTAGAAATGACATAAAAGTAAAATAGATCATAATTAAAAAAATTAAAACTAAAACACAAAAAGAACTATAGATTCTAAAAAGCTCAAAGTATCATGTAAATTTAAACAGGAGAGTAACATATATTATTTAAAATTTGTGATACAATATCACAATAATTAACAACTTAGAATACTAAAGATCATATTATAATTTAGTTTGTCTTTCCTAATACTATCTATATCACATAAATTAAAATAAAAAAGAATAACAGAACAGATATTGGGTCGGTGCTAGCAGAGGCACCGGTGTGTAGTCTAGTATATAGAAACAACACGGTTTGAACCCTTGTTATGTACACGGGTTCGAACCTGTGTGCGAGTAAGTTTTTTCCCTATACGTAGATGGACACACTTGTAACCTGGCAAATAAATATACATCTCGATTCTGGGAAATTAGCTTACCGATTCCTCGGTAAGTACTACAAGAATCGGTAACGAACATCGCCTGCAATCGTTTAGGCAAAATGGAGTTGCCACAACCATCAAAACAATGAACTAATTATGAAAATTCAATAGGCCTATACAGTAACAATTTACAAGTTCCCTTGCAACTGCGCGTTCGTGGGAGTCGGAAATGACACAGCGAAAAGTATTGACATACACTCGGGGTTCAGTGTATAGCCTCGTATTATAGTCTTTGATCAAGACATTGTACGTATCTCTGATTATCGCTAAAACGTTACCTTAGCTTAACCTGTAATTTTGGTACGTTACCTTAGCTTAACCTGTAATTTTGGTATTTGTTTGCGCCGTCTTTTACGTCTTCGGCTGATCGCTTTAACTTGATCCACCACCCAGTTCTTGTCTTCCTCCACAGCTCGTTCCCACCGTTCCTTAAATATTTGTAGCTCATACATAGACTGTCGTCGAATCTGCACCATGTGAATACAATTGAAAAAAAATAAAAACTCTGCAATGTCTTCTATAATTGAAAATCATAACCAATTATATTTCTTTCTGAAAATGTGTAGTAACTCAGAAGGACAGAAGCAACGTCTTACCTCTGATCGCACGTCAACAACGTGTCTCTGTAGGCCAAGAGAAAAGAAATAAAACGGAAATAGCAATCAGCAGAGGTTTAGCGTCGAAAATTTCTCAAACTGATTACGCAAAGGAGCAGTAGGATGTTACATACCTTCGTAGACTCTTCAAGATTTGAATGCTGCACAAACATGAACAAATTTTAGTGGTGCAATAGAAACAAGCATACAAAGTCGTAATATCGGTAAGAGTTTTAAAGTTATACACACTGCAGTGTAAAGATTCTTGTGCGATAAGTGTAATTACTGTTTTTATTTAACTACCGATGAAATGCTTATCATAGTTACCTACCGGTAATCAATTTATAAGTAATTTGATTGTGTCGATATAGAACATAAAACTTGAACAGATCGAGTAAATAGAGCAAATAGGACTTACAGGAGGATTCGAACCTCCGAATAGCGGGACCAAAACCCGTTGCCTTACCACTTGACAAACTCTATCAATAATAGATAAACAAAATTCAAACTTGGCCTCACTCTACAGCTCAACACACAACTAAACACTCTTAACTCGTCCTTATTGTGTCTCGTGGCATCAGATGCTGACATGGCACGTCAACTTTGGAGGTAGATTGATGATACTGATACAATGGAGACGAGTTGAAGTGTCTAGATGTGCATACTCAGTTGGAATGTTAGTTGCTAGTTTAGGTCACGTTAAAGTGTCTTATGTATGTATTACGTCTAAATATCATCCTACACAAAAGTTTGAATAAGGACCTGAATGCAATTATATACGACATGATAACAAACAGAGAGAACAACAATGTCGTGTCTTAAAACTCCAATTAAAACGGATACAGTAACGGAAGGTTACCTTCTTCAGAGATGGCCCTCCTAATGTTTGAATGCCCTGGTGGACGATATATTCACTATCAACTACTCCGACTTTTTTGTTTCGGTCCCCCTACAATAATTTCAAGTTCCACATAAATTAGAATCATGTATGCATCCACTACTTCCAAATAATAATTGACAGCACACTAAACAGAATTCTTCTATCCCGTTAAATAGCTTAAATGAGAACAACTCTCCAGACACTAATACATAGCTTGCCGCTTAACACACAAAAAGCTGCCCTCTTCATCGATAAAAGCTAAGCCGTTGACGGATAATTCATAAGGTTTTGACGTAGATGTGAATGACGGTTTAGTATGAAGAGATGAATTGCAAATGTTTTAACGAGTGAAATTAAACTGAACTAAAACCAAGAAGCCACAAAGAAGTGATCTAACCTGTGCACAATAACCAAGTTTCATGTCCATTCCCCATCCATGAACGAGATCATTCTGATAGGAAGAATCAGTAACCAGAATTTCATTACAGTAGGCTTGAATCAGTACACGCGTGGAAAATGAAAGCAGGTAAAAAAATGAACAAGCGGACAATTCTTCAGCATGAGACAGTGTAAAACGTAATCCCACAAAGTTTGGAACAGAACTGAAAATGGAAAGCAGCTAGTCATGAAGATTAGCAAGTGCACAATTTCATGATGATATAGTTGACGGTTGCATTTTAGCTAACGCATTGCCCTCAGAACAATCCTCCGAATATTAAGTTAGCTTAAACAAAAATTACTTTTTATCTCGACACGAACTGGGCCCA
Source organism: Solanum sitiens (assembly GCA_016801875.1). Taxonomy (NCBI): domain Eukaryota; kingdom Viridiplantae; phylum Streptophyta; class Magnoliopsida; order Solanales; family Solanaceae; genus Solanum; species Solanum sitiens. The sequence goes on along the minus strand of JABWTJ010000017.1, from coordinate 1,112,651 downwards.
ACCGAAACGAAGGAAAAGCCCTCAAAAATGAACAAAGCGAACTGAGTTGTCCCTGCTTTATCCATCTCTACTTCGCCTCACGAACTACTAACACTATTATTCGCGTAGCCCTTTTTTGTTTGATCTTATTGGCTTGCTTATTCAACTCGTTTGAGTAAACCCCGTCTTCACTTCGTCCCTCTTCCCTTTCATCCATTACCGTTAGCGCAATAGGCTGCTCGCATGGCTATCATTACCAACCTTTTCTATATCTTCGTAACACTTCAATACTTCCTTCTTCACTTTCTCCATTTCACTTTGAGTTTGTCAGAAGAGTCCTCCGACTATTTTGGTCTTACATTAGTTTCGATATCTTTTTGGAATATGAACAAAGAAGTTCCTTTTACACGCTACGCTATCCTCGGCGACGATATCGTCATCGGAGATGAGCGGCAGCATGAGACAGTGTAAAACGTAATCCCACAAAGTTTGGAACAGAACTGAAAATGGAAAGCAGCTAGTCATGAAGATTAGCAAGTGCACAATTTCATGATGATATAGTTGACGGTTGCATTTTAGCTAACGCATTGCCCTCAGAACAATCCTCCGAATATTAAGTTAGCTTAAACAAAAATTACTTTTTATCTCGACACGAACTGTAGTCAGCTCCGACAGAACCGGAAGTTTACCTGTATAAGATGCCAAGCACACACCCAAGCAGATATTGAAAAGACTGGAGCCATCCCTTCCACAAATCTGCAGATAAAAGAGTACGGATGATACACATTCGCGTAGATATTGAAACACTCAAAAATATTTCAGCAAATTCAACACACACTTTAAGCAAGATTTTATCCAAATTGTTAAAATGAAAAGCATTTATAGAGCATAACTATAGGTAACGTAGAAATGAAAGCGTACGACGCTGGAAAACAAGATATCCATTATATTAATCAATGTCAAGGAGAATGCAACCAGATCGACAAATGCACACGGCTCATAACAATTGTATTAACTGTATAAAGCTTACCCACTGCATGGAGGACCTTCGCTTTCACCTGAGCATTTTGTACTACCTCGGCTATCATACACTCGTCTGTTTCAAATAAGAAGTGCATTAATATTCGCCCAAAATATTCCAAAACATTAAATTTGAGGAGTCGGAGTATCACAGCTCACCTGTGGAACCTTTTTCTCTTGCTTCTTATTGTGAGTCTATGATGTATTTCAGTTGAGTTCCGGTCCAAGGCTGGCTGGGAAATTTCAAGTCCTTCTGATTTAACGATTTTGAGGTACCTGGAAAAACAAAAGTGAAGGTCCAATACGGAAAAAAAAATTAACATCCAGCAAAAGTTGATTGAACAATAAAAACAAAAGTTCCCAGGATTAAATTAGAAACTTTATCAAATATCTTTATATGAAGATTATATATGTATAAATTAGGATTTATGTTTATGCAAGTGTTTTACCTTCCAGGATGGAAATTCTTCACGCCCAAATCTTCATCCCAAAGGAAAATGTAATCGTATATGGAAACAGCAGCAGGATGTAAGAACCGCTTCGCAAACCACCTGCGTAAAAAGGAAATTCAGAACAGTACCAATGAGTTCTACTACTTCACAAGTTTACAAGCTGATCGTAAATTTACACGTGAAGAAAGTTCAGCATAAAAAGGAGTGGTCTTAAACAGCCCTTCCAATCGTAGAGAGAACTCGAGATTTGTATTTCAATTAATTTTTCAACAACAAAAGCATTAGAGGTTATTAACAGACTCACTTCCAGCAATTGGAAACCCCAACAACTACTTGTCCGCAAACTATAATACTAAAGCCCCCCCCCCACCCCCTCCAGTCATAGTGAAAATCAGCCTGCTTAATTTATGCCCCGTGATTAGGAACACAGAAGTCGCCGATTTCGAAGTGTACAAATTTCAACAAATTCCAAATCATTCACGATATTTTTACCATTTAGTTTGGTTGTTTGCAACAATATGAACGGCTTCTTTACTCCATTTGAGGTCCCACCAGCCATCAACATGTCCATCATAGTGAAACAAGATGACCGTAAAATTCTCTGAAAGAAACTGAATTAAAGTAAATCAGGCATCAGACATGACTGAAAATCAGAAAAATATTAGTCAATTACAAGTTTTCCGAAATAAAGACGAGTAAGATGTTATACCTTTTGGACAAGAGTATCGACATTTTTCTTTTGTTTAATACCAACTGCCATTGCCAACAGATTACGAGAACTAGAAACACTACCCTGAAAAGGGCAACACGGAGGGCGAGAAACTGAGCAGAAGAGAAAAACTAGTAACAATGATAATAAGATGCTAAAAGAGGATGCTATATTTATTCAACACATAACGAGTAGAGAAACACCTTGGACTTTGAATTACTTGTAGACCAAAGAGGCTTTAACTCTAGATCCGAACTTGCGTGGATAATACCACGAGGCAAACTGTTGAAACGTGTAATATCTACATCAGAATCCTGGATGGAATAACAGAATGAATTAGAATGACAATTGATACAAACTGTTATCAGCTAAATACATCAGCTCATCAAGAACCGGAAGCTAATAAGTGTCGGACAATTACAAATTTATATAGAGAGAAGAACAAAACTACAACTACCTTCGAAGAATAAAATGGATCCGATTTCGACTCCATCTGTAAAGGTACACAGGAAAGTATGATTATCAGGAATGTGGCTGGTTGTATAGTTCACGGGCACAATATAAGGTATTATCTCTACTTTCTCACATTCATATCATATAATAAACGGAAAATTACGTAACGAACAAATGGTAGCACCATCATACCTCTGTCTGTTGATACTGATAGTTAGTGGTCCTATACACAATTAAAAACATAATTGTACATATAATCCCCATAAAAGCAATCTGTTTCACCTTTACTCCACATGTTACCTGCAATTCGGTTCTCAATAGTTCAATATACAGTATACTTGTCTGTTTCAAAAGAGGGAATAGATTATTTGTGCTTTTTAACTCCACTATGCATTCACATACCCTGTCAACAAAGACACTCTTTTTCTTCGTTGACGACACCGCCATGATAGATGCCCTCATAGGCGACTATGATATGATATAACAAAGGTTGCTCATTACAAGCTGCAATAATAACAATTAGATAAACACATTAGTGTGGAACAGTAAAAAGTGTTTACGAGAAATAGCCTATTTATGTAAAAAGTGGATCAACATCTACAACACGCTCCTTGTTTGACCGTACGGCAATAATTCAAATTGTGCTCTGATGTCCAAACAGAGTTCGGAACTTGGAGTAGCTAATTGGCTATAACAAAACAGCACCTCGTGGCACACCATGTGTTCTATGCTATGAATCTATAATGCGGGGAAAAAGAGACAAAGGCTTTATATTCAGTGCTCTATATTCAGTGCTCTACAAAACATTAAATGAGTTACTCACGCGCACACCAAGTCAGGGAACTCCACCGACCATCATACGACAAGTCACATTTTTATCGCCGTGGCACTACTTGCTCATCATTTCTGCTACTACAGAATAGCTGGCAATACCTCCGAAGGGCGGAGAGACCCGTCCACACAATAGTTTTAGAGTAGGAGGAACTCAGTCTAAGAAATGGTTATATCTGTGCTCACAACTACCAGTATCATCACGATAGCAAATAGGTGCAGCTACCAACTTCTACTAAGGCTGGCCATAATGTAAAATGAATAAGTAACTTGGAAACAACAAGTAGAATGAAGTATTCCCAAGTGTAGAAATGCCATGTCAGGCACAACTATGATAATCGAAACTTAAATATCGTTTGGAAGGCCTATTCAAGAAGCTTCCAAGGCCCGAGCGGATCCAACACTTCTCGACACTGAAATAATTGTAGTTCTAAACTCTAATATCCTCTGGAAGACCTATTCAAGAAGCTTATAAGGCTTGAGCCGATTCAAGATTTAAACTTTACGGATTTTAACACGGGTAACACTGAAATAATTGTAACTATGGGTGCAGATCTAGTATCTATTAGAATTTTTGTGAGTTTTCACATAAATATCTATATTCCCTAGGCCTACAAGACACTATGTACACACACTCAGCCGAAACAAAAAAAAAAAACTAGGCGATATTTTCCATTTGTCCTAGCCTTGGTGGACAGAGTTATCTGTTATGCTACCTGCACGAGGTGCAGGTATCCCTGAAATTTAATCGAGGTGCGTGAAAGCTGGTCCAGACACCACAGTCATGAAAAAACTCGAGAAAAATGGAATTAAATATAAAGGAGACATCATAAAAAAAAAAAAAAGAGGAATACAATTCCAGAATTAAGGTTGTTGCATCAAGATTAAATAACTTTTTTTTTAATTACTATGTTAATTTTGCATGCAGGCATTAAACAATTTATATATTTATTTATTTATTCAATTCCACTGAGAAAGATAAGCAGACAAGAACAAAAAATTCGAATTTTTTAAATCCATTTGAGTGATTACTCAATCTCTCTAAATTCCAAAAATCATCAAGAACCCAGAAAAAAAGAAATTAGTAAATAAATAATATCCTCACCGAATTATCAGTATTTTCTGCATAAAAAAAATTATATTTCACAGAAATAACAAAGTTAGAACTCAACCTTTTTTTTTATCCAAATTAAAAATAAAAATAAAACATTTGATGCGCATATCTAAAAAGAAACGTATTAAATCCATTTGAAGTGTAAAAAATTAATTAATTAAATGAACTAGTAATGTTTTAACAGAAACTTTATAAATTCAAAATTCTGGAACAATTAAATGAACAGAGAAAACGTTACTCGTGACTTTTCAATTAAATAGTACACAATAAATATTTCAGCTCATGCATCTGAGAAAAATAAATAAATAAATAAATAAATGAAAGCATAGAAGATAAGAAACAGAGAAAATACCTCAAAATTCAGATGAAACTCCCCATAAAGAAAAGGATTTATAGTATATCACCGATTAAAATGGGGGAAAATGTGTATATAGAGAGTTTGAATTTGTATACAATGAGTGTATATTTTATGTATACAGAGGTATGGAGAAAGGGTCTTTGAGTTTGAGAGAGACAAAACTGTTGAAAGTGCCACGTTTAAGTGGAACTTATACACATGTTACCACTAGGAAAAACACACCGCCATAAAACTTGCTTTGTCTTTTTTATATTTATAAAAAAAAATTTACAAAAAAAAAGACTTTCTAAATTTACCTTTTATTTTTATGACAAGGAAAATCGCTGTTGCTATTTTTTAGGTGTGAATAGGATAAAATATCTGCTCCTATGCAATGCTCGCAAATCACATAGGAGAGCTAACCCACACTAAGCAAGCATGGTGAAATGAGCTCGACCCAAAAGACAAACCCCTTACTTTTGCTGGCAAGGAGTTTCGGACTTGAGACCTCCAACATGGAAGTCTCAAACTCAAACCACTGGGCTACCCCAAAAATTATTTACGTGACGCTTTCTGTTTTTTTGAGAATTAAACAATTTATGTTTAATTGATAATTTGTGTATGAAATTTTTAATTTTTTGAAATGAGATTTATATATAAATTATATTAATTAATAATCCAAAATACTAATGAAAAAAATTATTAAAAATTTGATATATTTGAATCTCGAGAAAGGTTATATAAGTGGGAGGGAGGAAGTATTTTGACTTTATTGATGTACCACCCTTAAAAGTTTTTAACGAATAAAGTTTTATAACACTAATTTATAAGGACATGACATGATGTCATTAAGTCACTAGAGAGGAAAATGTTAAATTTGGACAGATAAGACAACATGTTTAATATATGTTTAATTCTAATTCATATGATAACTAATCTTATTTTTCAATTATATGAATGGTTGTTAGTAGGTCAGTTTTAATTACAATTATGATTTGTTTTGTCCATGCAGAATTATATAATTAATAATAAACATAACATCTTCATTGTTTTGTTAGGTTATCAACAAATTATTATTTTTTATCACAATTCAAATTTATACATAGTTTTTTGTGAATTTGTTTTCACTTATTAGGTGATTGTAATTTATACGAGTGAAATGGTAAACACACAATGATTTTAAAGGAGTTAAGTGACATTTTTACGTTTTATTTAAAGTTGAAAGTCGAATTTAAAAAATATATTTGATTATAAAATAAGATAACGCTAAAATAACTATTTTCTTGACTCTATATATTAGATTTCTAATCATGAACGAGAAAAGGAAATATCTATAGATATTAAACACAATTTTTGTTTTGTATTCCCAATTTCTTTAATGTATGTAAAAACAATATTTATTTAAGTTCACGTTTCAATTTTATGTTTTTTTGAATTTTTCTTTAATTTTGTTGTCAAAATTTTCTAACGTTGCCATCTTTGAATTCAAAAACACGCATTTCATTTTAGTCAATATTATTTCTTACAAAATTCTTCAATTCCTCTAATGTAATAACCCTTTCATAAAAACTTGATATTACTATTTTACTTGTCCTCTTGTTACACGTCACATATATATTTATAGAATGATTTTTGTTGGAATAAATATTTTGTATAAGTATATCTTGCGTCTCTTTAAATTTTAGATGTGACAAACTTTATATTAAAGAATATCATATTTAGAAAGAATAAGAACGTCGCCATGTATAGCTAAGTATTGTTTATGGGTATTGTGCACAACACTCATTATTTTTGAAACTAAAATTTTAATTTTTGATATAAAATCTTTCACCAAATAGATATTCAAAAATAATTTTTAAACGTTTATTCAAAATTTATGATAAAACTTTAACTTGATCTGTGAAACACATGTTTCTATAACAAATTTAAAAACCCAAATTTGAATAGAAACAATATATTTTGAGATAATGTCTTATGTAATTAGAATCAAAATCCTTTTTTCTTCCCTCCAAAGTCCAATCTACCTAAAGCTAGCAAAATTCAAAAATTACTAGTACTATAACTATGGTACACAACAAATGTCTTTGGACCAATCAAATATGTTGATTTGACAACTAATTTCCAAATTATTAAGGCAAAGTATAATCCTATCACAAAAAGTAGTAATTAAAGTAAAAGCTACTATTGGCAGTAGGTATTTTTTTTCTTCCTTTTTTCAAGATGTAGGTGGAGAGCTTCTAAAATAAAAATTAGAAAATTTGTATTGAGCGCGTAACTAGAGTCGTTAATATGGGCTAAATTCATTAGACTGACAAGACTTAATTTGAGACTTAATAAGGTTGTACTAAAATTTTTGGAGCCCATTTTAAAAAATAAGTCTGTTAATTTGTGAGGCTTGAGAAAATATAGGTAGGGCCAGCCCCGTGGGCAATAAAAATTAACTAAAAATATAATACAATATTAAAATTTAAAATTAGAGAGTCTCCAAACTCAAAACAATTAGGTTAATATTTATATTTAGATATTTATACTTTTACTTAAAAAAAACTTAATAAATATTATAAAGATAATTTTATTTGTGGATTTGATTAACAAATAGTAACATTAACATCATGTAATATCGTTTTATCAATATCTATGATAATATTTTTAAATTATAATTTAAGATTTAATTTAATAATTATAAAATAATATAATTTTTTAAAAAGTGGCCTGACCCGACAAATCTGTAGCCCACGTACTTGTGGGTTGAGCCGACCATTTTTTCACCCACACAAAAAATAAACCAGCCCGACCTAACTCGTAAAATGTCATAATCTATATGAATTAGCCCGGATGGAATGGGTTAACTCATATATATTGGCAGCTCTAAACTTAATTAATCATTTTTTCTTATTTTGTTTGTAAATATAATGATCACAGGAAGCTATACTAACCAGATGATGGCCCTGCCCATTTTTAAAAATTGTTTTTTTAATCTAGTTTTACTTATTTAGTATTGATTTAAAATATTATTTCTTAAGAAATAATAAATAGAATGACAATTATTATACTATTATTTGAATATAATATACTCTATGTATTAGAAAATAACTTTAATTACAAATTATATGATATTATGATACTAATTGACGAGACTCGCAGTTCGATGTTGAACCGAAGGTTTAGAGATAAGCTCTAAAGTCTAAAGAGTTTAAACTAAACTGGACCAAGATTAATTATTTGGAGTGTAAATTTTAGTGATTCTACACTTGAGGTCGGTGCCTCTATGTTTTTATCTGAATATCATATTATTTTGTTGTCATCTATTTATTCATATATATGTTATATATAGTATTCTTTTCATTTCACATTATTTTGTTATGTTTAATGCTCTTATTTGTATTGTCTTTTCCACACTACTTATTTATGCTTTATTTTAAGCTTAAAAACTATTAGAATAATAATAATTAATTATATTTTACTTTTTTAAAAAAGTAACAACTATTTTCGATCAGTTATTTTTAACAAATACTATGATCTAGATTCTACATGAAGTAAATCTTTTTTTTTTCTTTAAAGTTGTTTTATGGGAAGATCACATCCAACATAAATAATGTGAGTTGATGAAAAACCACGAGTATGTCTTTGGCTTTTGTAAGATAAAAGGATCAAAGACCTGTGACTTATGATAGGGATTTTTTTTTTTTATGGTTTTGTATTTTTTATAAAATTTATTTTAATATAATCACTCAAGCTAGATTAAAAAAAAAATTATACTAAATAATTTTTTTTGTAATAAGTTCGATTGAAAAAATACTCGGGATTTTCAACTTTGAGACTAGCAAATTTATTAGTATTTTTTATGACGTCTGTAATCGTACTTCGATTATCGTTTTATCTTGTTGTTATTGTTGTTTAGGATTAGATTTGTTATGTTATCTAAAGTATTTCGGAATGATTCTTCATTTTCATTAGTTCTTTTTCTATACTGCTTTGGATTGTTTTTTCCTTGAGTTGAGAATCGAAAATTGTCTCTCTATCTATGTACACCTATTGATAAGACGACAATAACAATAATTACATCCCGATCGTAAACAAATTGGAATATGAATTTCGAGATAATTTACTTTTATTGATATAAATTTTTAATATTTTTCCACTAAATTAATCACTCTCCTCAATAACGTCCACTTTGTATTTATATGTCTTTTCCATCAAATTCAGTTTTTTTTCAATTGAAAAATATTAAATAACTTTATTTTTTTATTTTCAAAATAATTTTTTGGGTTCAATTATTTTTAATAATAATGAAACTAAAAAGGAAAAGAAGGAATATTTATTTTCCTCATTTTAACTCCATATTGCAAAAGTTTCTAGTCCTATTATAATAATTAAGAATTTTCTTGGATATTATTGGTTGTCATGCTCACATACATATTGCGCTTTAATATTCTTTTTTCTTATTAAAAAAGAATAATTCCACGATCCTAGTTGGCTAGCCATATGTACTTTTTCTTTATTTTTCACATAAACACATCTAAATTATTCCAAAATCGTCAATTACGCATTTCTAAATTATCTGGAGGTGTTATATCTAGAGCCGTCAAAATGGGCTTAGCTCATGAGGCCGGCCCAACCCAATTCGTTATTGGGTAGGGTTGGGATACGATTTTTCAAGCCCTTTTAAAACTAAGGCTTACAAGCCCGGCCTGTAGAAGCCCTTAGCCCTTAGCCCTTTTAAGGCTTGATCGGGGTCGGGTCAGGGTTGGCCTATGGACCAAAACTTTTTATTAGGGTAACTTACAATAATCTAATTACTTAAATACACGCTATGTTGTAATATTATGAATCATACCAGATTTTGGTACGTCTAGATGCATATATCTCGGAATATATGGACTTAAAATTAGGTTAATATGTTTTGTGATGCATAGACAAAATCTCGCACCCTTGCCTCCCTTCAATCTTGCTTATCACTTACTTATCTCGCTCGTATATCTGGTATGTGAGATACATGCTAATTACACTAGACTTTTTGTTAGTGTTATTAAAACAACACCATTGTTTGTCATATTTGATTTGAAAATCTTCTCATTTTCTTGATGTTATTGAATTATAAGTTTGAAAAGAAAAGGGCTAGCCCGCCCCAGCCCTCGGCCCTTCGAGGGTTGGGTTGGGTTGAGGATATTTAGGAATTAGGCCCTTATGAATGAAGGGTCAGCCCGCCCCAGGCCCCAGCCCTTCAATTTATGGGCCCGTGAGGTTGGGCCAGCTCTTTTTGACAACTCTACTTATATTTATTGTTCTGCTAAATAAAATGGATTGAACTCATAAGATGCTTTTTATGAATGTCAACTAAGTACCGTAAGTAAATTACTCCCGATTGTACAATAATTTGATTTTGAAACTCCATCATACTTTTGGCTGAACTTTTTTTTATTACTAGTACTTCCCTGAATATGAATTCAGAATTTAGAAATGGCACATACTGAGCTGTAAAAATGAAAGAAAATCTCCATTTCATAAATGTCAAACTGATCTGGAACTAAGTATTCACAACTTGAAATGATTTTCACATTTGGAGTCCAGTTGCAAAATAACCATGAAGAAGAAAATTTTTTACATGAAAAAGAGGACTATGCAACCTGCAAATCACCTCCGCGAGCTCTTTTACTATCCTTCGTTACCACCTCAGATCGATGTTCCTCCTTAAACGGAGTCTTAGGTCGTGTATCTTGGATCAACCGATCCACACACGGACTTGCCATGTCCCTTGTAACCTTTCTTAGCAGCTAACAATGACTACAATCGAGCCTCGGAATCAGCATCACTTGGTTTATCATCATCTCATTCAATGATTCGTGCAATGCCATTTACATTGTTTCAAGAATTGGATTGAAGTTTGAATTTGGAGGGACGAGGGCGAGCACTTCTTGGCTTCACAGGCAGATTACCTGTTGTTGAGAATGTGAGTTGAGAAGAAGTAGTTGTGTGGTAAGAGCTTTTATAATGGTCATGATATACTTTAGTGACGACGTCTCTGAGAGCCACAGCTGACTTGTGTTCTGTCGTCCTCTTTGAATAAAATAAAATGGCGTTGGTTGCTAGTAAAAGTAAATCTCTAAAGAGTTCACCTGGTGATTTGATGGAACAGCTGACTAATCTTGATCTTACAGTTTCAATATCCATATGCTGCTTGATCATTTCCTTATATTTAGCTCTCTTCTGACTATCACGACGATGCCTAAAGACCATAGCCGTTTCATTCTGTGTAATGGAATTGAAAATTGCCATCAAATCGTCATTCATCAACCTAGATAATCCTTCTTTATTATCCTCTGTTGCAGTAGGCTTAATACTTTGGTCGCAACTGGTTGATGTTTCCTTACTGTTGGAAGGGGAGATGCCACTGATTGAGGACACATTGTCGCTCTCTCCAATACTCCTTCTGATATCCGAAGCAACGTCGTTCCTTTTTCTCTTACCTTTTCTCTTACTCAAAGCCCCTCTTCCATTTCCATTGGTAGTCTCTGCTTGATTGCTTATGTTTAGTATTTCATCTGGCTCACAAGACTCCGAGCATTCTAGCTTTGAGTCTATCTTATTAGCGGAAGCTACTGCAGGACTCTCAAGCTCAGGCGAAAAGTTCGTCCTAGTACTGTCTAGCATGAAGTTGCCTGCGCGTATGCCATCTTTGCTAATAGATTCCATGCATTCTGACTTTACATGAGCGGGCGATTCAGTGCGAGTACGTTCTTTCTCAGCCTTCAAGCTTTCAATCTTTGTGATGAGAGACCTGAGATTAAACACATAAAATTGAGCTAGAAAACTTAAACTGAAAGGACAAAGTTCTCAAATCAGAAACCGCCTGTTAAGCTGCGGAAATCTACACACACTCAGCATGGTCAAGAAACATAAAAAACAAGATTTATTTGAGAATCACAAACTTAAGACAGAGAAGCATTACACTAACCCAATTGAGCTCTCCGATTTCTCCAATTCTCGCTTCAGTTCTTCAACTCGTCTCTTTCTTAGCTCTTCAAACCAAGCACTAAGAAAGCGAAAGGTAAAGAAATGAGACATCAATTAGAGTAAGGGATAAAATCCTAATGTGTAAATGTTTCTCCCAATTCACATCAAGTGAAAAAGTAACCATAAATCAATCCCAAACCTTAATATACAACAACATACCTAGTGAATTCCACAAGTACGGTTAAGGGGATAGTAGAGTGTACGCATACCTTACCCCTACCTCGTGGAGGTAGAGAGGTTGTTTCCAGAGGACTCTTGGCTCGAGTACCACATACCAAAGCATAGTATCGATCTTAGGCATACTAAATTCAAAGCCAATTCTTTTGGCACGTGCTACCATTATACTAGTATAGCAGTCATAAGATGAACTAAGCATTTTTAGAAGCCATAGCTGTGACATGAACTCAATGCAGAAAATTAAATTAGCTCATGAGTTTGAAGAACTTGACTCACTTGCAGCCAGCGTAACGCTTTTGTAAATCCTCATACTTGGCTTTGCAGGCCTGCAATTAAGTATTATTTTTTTTTGGTATCAAATCAGCATTTGGTAGAGTAGATGTAATTGTATGCTTTAAGATAACGATGGTGAATAAGAGGAGATCAAGAAAGACAACAGGCCAGTGAAATAGATTACTTGTATCATTTCCCAACGGTTTCACTATATATGTAAAACTAGGTACTCTCCTTATACGGGCAATTTCGTGTATCCTCAATGCGCTATTCCTCTATCGTTTATCTGGAAGCATAAAAAAATCAGCTTACAACACATCCAGTTTAATTTCACGTGGGGTCGGAAAAGGGTAGTGTGCTCGCAGATCTTACCCCTACCTACTTATGAAAGTAGAGAAGGGTAGAACGAAGTAGCAGGAGATTAGGTATTATTCAAACTGTCAAAATAAGTGATATCATTGACTGATACAAGAATAGAATTCCTTGCTTACGCTTTCTTTCTATTGGCTGGCTTACCCTGTAATTCAAATATTGTAATGAGGAATAGCGGTTACCTCTATTTGTTTGGTCTATTTAAAAGATTATTCATCACCACAAACGCTCTTACTTAGCTACCACTTGTCTTTGTTGCTAAATTTGTTTTGGGATGACAGGGAAAACATCCACCGTTTAGATTTCTAATTAGCTAAAGTTACGATAAAGTAGGTTATTTTTTAAAGAGGCTCAGTCTCAGCTCAATCAGCCTAAAATCTTTGAAATGAGAAATGTTAATAGAGAACCAAACACAATACAACTTTGAGATATTATTATTTATACGGTATAAAACGTAAAGTCTATTTTAAATTTAAACAATTTATAATTGACTTATCCAAATTAGTTACTGCAAGGCCCCCCACAAAATCTATTTTTACATAAAAAATAAAATAATTTAAAAAAAGTTAGGTACTACATAAATCGTTGTATCAAATAGTAACTCATATTATAAGACCAAACATCAGTATTCACCTTTACTAATTATAAATTTAAAATTTTAAGAAAAATAATTTATAATTTGTTTTTTACTATTAATAATCGTCATTTTCTTAAGCAAATTTATTAAAATAATGAACAAGAACGTGGAATAAAATGTTTAAAGTGGCACTTAACGTAAATTAATGTGAACCTGAGGGGTAAAGTAAATGTTACGAGAACGAAGCTCTAAAGCGACGACGTTCCAGTCTTGTATCCCATGCCGGAGAATAGCGCCACCTAGGATTAATTCCTCCCACGTACCCCACATCTTCTGTCTGGGCCCCACTTCTTCCCTCATACGTGTACGGTTCTCAACTGTCTCCATCCACGTGGACGGCTCAGATGATTTTAAAGCAATCGAAGTTTAGAATTTTGTACCATGCGCACGTTAGCTTCAACCACCACCAGCACCGGCACCGGAGAAACTGACCGGATTTAGAATATTTAGTACCGCGTGCAAGTTAGCATCAATCGCCGATAAGACCACGTCGGCGCTACCTCCGATGAACTTGATCGGGAAAAAAAACAGGATTTTCCGGTGAGCAATTTATTAGAAAACTTTTGTGAGGTGAAGAAGAAAGAAAAGGAGGAAATCTGATAATACAAAAATGGTTTTTAATGGCAAAAGGGAAAAAGAAAAAAGAGATGGAGAAGAATATGAACTTTTTTTTTTGTTTCAAGTTAAAAATTGGGCTTCAGAAATGAAATCTGAATTGGGCCCAATTTTGGAGGAGCCCAAGAGACATCTTATTACTTTTTTTTTTTTTTTTTTTTTTTTCATTTATAGCAATACATAGTAATACTATGATAAATCTGCACTAAAAGGTGAATTATGCATGCAATACAGGTATACTATAAGAGTTGTATGGTAGAGTGTATTAAAAAAAAGTAATGTATGCATTAGTCTCATGTATTATTAGTAACTTGTTTGGTAGTCTTTTTCAACCTATGTATAACCAATGTTTGCATTAGTTATACACTCTATTGTGTATTAAGGTGTGTATTGATAATATAATTTCTAGGTATTAGCAATGCAATAATTTTAATGCATCCATTAACTTGACTAAAGACCCATTTACCCTGAATACATTTTTTATATCTTTGGCATCATAATAGTGAAGTGTATTTTTGTAAATAATGTTTTTAATGCATTCTATTTTAAATTCATCAAACCAAACAAGAGAAAATAGTCATATGCCTCCCTAACCGATTAGTAAATTCTTCACTACACACTTATACTTCACAGGGATTTTACCCCTCTGAATTTTTTTATTTACGATATTTTGTGACCCTTACATATTGACCTGTCTAAGAAGGTCAATACACATTTTGTAGGCGCGTAAGGGCTCAAGAAAAAAGACAAAATAACTAAAATTGAATTAAATAGTCCATGTGGCAGTCTCTCATGGGAGATTATATAATTAATTAATTTTATTTAATTATTTCCCTTTTTTATATCACAAAATCGTTATACCATTTCATGATTTCTTTAAGTTTTTCTCAAAGTCCTTCAACGGTGGTCTTCTAAATTTCGTCTCTAGGAGCTCCAAATTAGTTTGTAGCTACTGATTTATGCTTAGTTAATCATACACCTACTTTTTTTAACAAAACATTCACCTAACTCATAAGAAACTTTAATATATGAATCTCAAAAATGGAATTCAAGTTTTTCTTAAACCCCTCATAATTTCAGCAAACAAAAAAAGTAAACCACAATGAACCAACACTGACGAATTTGAAGTTTCACTTTCTAATTTTATTCTTACCAAATTTGCTTTTCACTCCCGCATTTGTGAATACTTATTTATGGATTTTTGTTTTTGGGTTCAATTTAAATTGGAAGTTTATGTAGACTAGCTATGGAGTTGTTCTTTTTCTTTAAGTTGGTGTAGAGATTTTTTCGTCATTTTCTCTTATTATTCTCTAAAGAAATTATTAGGATTTTGAAAAAACAATATCTATTTGAAAGCATTTTTGTAAATTTTAATTTCTAGGTTTGATAAAAATGAAAACTTTTCCTAATCTTATAGGGGATTATTAAATTATTATTTAGATTAGATTTAAAATTTATAAGTAAAAGAATTTAAAAAAATGAATACACAGTTTTTCATCGCGTATGTTGTACATCGTTGATATAAAATTGGTTATGACTTTTTAGGAGAAAGATTATTTCATATTTAAATAGTTCAGGGGTGTAATAGGACTCAGTATAGAATAAGTGTCTAGTTGAGAATCGACTAATAGATTGAGGGGGCTTTTGACTATTTTCTCGATCAAACAATGCATAAAAATAATCTATGTTTAATTACTGCAAGCATAATTAATACGTGTATTGTTAATGCAAATATTACTAACATACTCTATTTAACATTATTTTTACATACACTACCAATAACTACCCCTTATTTTAAAATATTTTATGATTGTTTGGTAAGAAATTGAATAAGTGTATTAGAAGTATATTAAAATGTGTTTTAAATGTATATTATCCATTAATAAATCTTCTATTATATGTGTTTTATAAATTGTTCTCTATAATATGTATTAAAATTGCATTATATGCGTTCAAGTGACAAAAAAAATGTTATTGTTATAAATGATAAATATTATTTAATATAACATACTATGTAAGTTTCCTATATATAATACTCCTTCCATTTTAAAAAGAATAACCTAGCTTTTATTTTAGTCTATTTAGAAAAAAATAATCTTTTAACCAAACTTCCTCTAGCACCGAAAGATAAAGGCCTTGTTCTGCAGGGTACGATCCTGGATAGTGGAAAAATAGAATAAGGTGGAGTCTACCTATTTAGACCACAAAATTATAGAATATTTTAGTACATTTGACATAACCTTAAGTTATGATCACAAAATTAAAAAGTTTTATTTACCTTCTTAAAATTGAAAAGTTATGTACATTTAGTTATCATGATAATTAAATGTATTTGACTTTCATTTGAAATCACTTTTTTGTTCAAGACCGACAATATCATCATGATAATTAGAAACAACCTAAGGTGGAAATTTTTTTCTTGTTAGAGATTTGCGTTATCATCATGATAACTAAATGCATTTGACTTTGGCTTGAAAGTTTGATTTTTGAAAATCAATTTTGATCTTTTTATGTGACCAAGGCATAAGATGTTTGGACTAACTCCATCATGGAAGCTTGCAACAATAATAACATGTTTGATGTAGCTCACAAGTGAGATTTGAGGAGACAATGCGAACCATGAGGGGTAGTTTGACTGGTAAAGGCCTGAGGACAAAGTCCTTCAGGTTGCCAGTTCGAGCCCCAGCAGGGCCACTGAAGGCATTACAAATCGGCCGCGTCTCCAGGGTCCCGTGGAACTAACCGTGGTGCACCCCTCTTGAAACAGTGGGACCCGATGGGTATAACTAGTCGGGTTCGCAAAGCGATATCCGGAAACCACGGAAAAACAAAAGGAGACAATGCGAGTATACATAGTTACTATCTCTTATCTTTTAGAGATTAAAAAAATAATTTTCAATCATAAACTCTCGATTCAAATAAAGAATATTAAAAAATAAATGCGTAAAACAAATATAATAATAAAAAATAATCACGTTGAAAACAATGTAAACGAAAATAATATAACAATAAATAATATATAACTAAAATATGTACACTTACTTCCAATAAGGAGGCTTATATATAAGTAATTAATAATCTAAGAACACTTACCAGGGCAAGTGAAAAGATTAGGATGAGAGCAATATTATTATTGATGTTTAATGTGTTGCTTAATCGCTTTGATACATAGAATAAGCTTTATAGATTAGGTAAAAATATCATATAGTTTCTTCGTTTTAATTTATTTATTTAATTTTTTTTAAAAAAAATATAAAGAACTTTTAAATTTTGTGATTTTAAATCAAATATATGTAAAATGTATGAAAAAAACATGTCATTAGAAAATTTAAAATTAAAGAGTTGTCAATTTTTATTAACTTCTTAAAAAATTTTAAAATAAAAGTAAGATGAAATAAATTGAAACTATGAAAATGATTATTATTATAATTATAATAACACTGCAGGCAACACGCTATTGATGTCAAGATCAAACATGAGTCACACATAATTAACCATTAATTATGTGGGCTGACTTCGAATTTGTATAATTAGTCACGTTTATATAATTCACCATATTTGTATTATTCGCAACTAACAATTCTCTATTTGATTTGTATTTGTATATGATGATTTGTATTTTTATATGACAATAATTTCCTTTGATTTTTAAGTTTTATCATCATATATATTCAATCTTTTTGTGTATAAAATTTTAATGTTTGTATAAACGTGTAGTTTTCGGATTTTGTATAATATAATTTATATAATATAATTTGTATGATATAATTTGCATAATTGTTTAAAGTTCATATGTTTATGTTTGTATCAATTCGTTATTTCGAGTTTTTATCATACTTGTATAATTCCAGACTTTATATTACTTAATTATACAAAAACACGTGAATTATACAAATGTACCCGCGAATTATACAAACGAAATACGAATTATACAAATTATTGACCTTCTCACTTGTCTCTCTCCTCCCTCTCACAATCCCACACGCCTCTCTCTTCCCTCTCACAATCTCGCTCGCCTCTCTCCTCCCTCTCCCAATCTCGCTTGCCTCTTCCACCCTCTCCCAATCTCGCTCGCTAGATATACAAATACATATGTATACCAGTTGCATATATATAATTATTTAACCGATATACATATACAATTCACCTCTCTCCCACTCTCTTCCATCTCTTGTTCGCCTCTCTCCTCCATCTCCCAATCTCGCTCGCCACTCTCCTCCCTATAACATGTAGCTACGAATCATAATTAACAAACTATAACTATGGAGCGTAATTAAACTATTTTTGAGTGACTATATGCGAAAGTTCTCCCCTTTTCAATTGAAAATATCACCACCGATAAGAGGCTAGAAGCATATACGTTTTCGTTAATTTATCTATAGTATGCAAATTGTCAAGAGAATTTTCAAAATTTCAAATTTCTTCGTCAATATGCCTGCTTCATGCAACAAATAGATATTTAGTAGTTCAATGTCTATATATGCTTTAAGGTGCTTTAGAGATGTTTTACGGTTCAAACTATGAAACTCAACATGGGTAAAATATTGATAACATCATTAAATATTTGTAAAAATTATCGTTCTTCTAGGATTGATTAAAAAAAATGTAACACATAAATTGAGACATAAAAATATATAAGAATACTTTCAGTATGATTTGTTGGCCTTGTGCTAGCATAGGGCTTTGCATCTAGTAGTACTAATATTACTCCTAATCGTTTTCCCCCTAAGGATTATGATTTAATTAGGGATTCAATCAGTGGCTAATCCCTAGCTATGTTTTAGCTTGGGAAGTGTCTAGCTAAATCAAATTTAATTTTTAGCGGAAATTAATACGATCTTGGTGCTCATTTTCTTGTAGTATATCGAGAGGTTCATCACGTCGTTTTGACTAGGCACGAAGTTTAAGAGAGAAAGAGTGATTTCTGAAACTTGTGGTATAAAATAAGTCAGAGATGTTTGTGTGAGTATAAATTATTTTATTAATGATAAAATTGATATTTTAAAACCAAATTATTACTACAAAATATAGAAACGAATTATTTTTTTGGAATCGATCAAAAATAGAAGTGAGTTGAGACGAGAAATTTCAATACAACCATAAACTAATATTTTATTATTCATGATCCATTCAACATTGGGAGACACAAAAATAGCAAGAAGACACTCTCTCACACATAGTACTCTAGATATGCTATATTATCAATTATGGTACACAGAAATATTTGGTCTTGGCTCGAAATCTTTTTCTTGTTTGAGATCGATATTGTCATCATCGTGATAACTAGATATATTTGGCCTTGGCTCGAAATCCTTATCTTGTTTGAGAGTACCAACGTTGTCATCATGATAACTAGATATATTTGGTCTTGGCTCGAAAGCTTTTTCTTGTTTGAGACGAACATTGTCATCATCATGATAACTAGATATATTTGGTCTTGGCTCGAAATCCTTTTCTTGTTTAAGACCAATGTCATCATCTTGATAACCAGATATATTTGGCCTTGGCTCGAAATCTTTTTCTTGTTTGAGACCAGCCTCATCATTATGGTAACTAGATACATTAGGAATTGACTCGAAAGATAATTTGTGACAATCAATTTTCTTTTTAGGTGGCTGAGGCATAAGATGTTGGATTGCTTTAGGCATTGGCTCATCTTTCATCACATCTCTCCAATATTCTCCAGGATCTTTTCTTGCATTAGTGCACTGCCCAAATATGAAAAATAAAAATAAAAATTGGTTATTCCAAAACTAGATATATATGGATTAATTAATTCTTTATGAGTACATATATAATTCACACTTAATGTATGATTACACACATTAAGAAAAGTTAGTCTCAAACTGACTAGTAAGTACTGTGATTTTAAGGGTATCAATCTAGACACTTTAATTTGGTCTCAGTTGACAAATTAATAAACACTCAAAAGTCAACCCATCCCCATTGTGTCTCCTAGACACTCAATTCTCACGTGATACATAAATTTTACAGGTGTCTACATGTATCAATATTTTGTAATTTGGAGTGTTTAAAGTTAAAGTATTTAAGTGAAGTAATATCAAATTTGAGTGTCAATTTCATAAATATATCAATATTCATGTTACATAGGAATAATCAATTCAAATGAAATGATTCTTGTAAGTTGGTTAATTAAGTTCCTAGCTAAAGTAGCTAAAACTGATAAGTAATTAGTAGAAAAAATAATCAAAGGTCAATTATGCTAGATAATTAAAAGGCAAAGACGGATTCTTTTTAATCAGACTTGTAACCGTGATGTTCGAATCAATTTATGTGCATCTCAATCGATTTTACAAAATATATATTACCTCTCATTAATAACAAAATATCAAATAACTTTATCCACCAAAGATATAACAACGGATATCATGTAATAACACTTACCAGGGCAAGTGAAAAAAGCAGAATGAGAGCAATATGTGATTTCATAACTTTAAAAGACGTTGTAATTTATATTTGCTTAATCACTTTGATTGCATAGATGAGCTTTATATATAGACAAGGTTGGGATATAATAATAATAATATAATTGTAATTATAATAAAACCATACTATTATATTGCAATTAAATAACAAGGTTCAACATGATTCATGTGCACCTGTATAGTACGTAGGACCAAAATAATAAAAGATTATTGGAACATATCAAGATTATATGTCTATATACAATCAAAAAAAAAAATTGATTGGAAATATAGTACAAAAATGATAATTACACTTAATAAATTAAAACATACGTACCATATATTGGTTGGGGTGTAGTAATCAATAATAATCATTCAATAGAAAAGCTAATAAGGAGTCCTTCACACTTTCATAATTAATTATTGTCGACAAAATCTTTTATATCTTATCATATTTTGATATGCTTGTTATAAATACATTATTATCATTGTAGGTTCCATTCTATTATTTACGTGACATATTTCATTTTTTAAGAGTTAAATAATTTAAATTTAACTCAATTTTAATAAAATGAAATTCGTAAATTTGTATATTTCTAGCTTACATAAAAAAAATTACTATATGTCAGTATAAATAATTGACAATCTAAAATATTAAGAAGATGTATGAAAATTTTACGATAAAAAATAAACTTATTTAAATCTTAAAATTCGAAATGTATCACAAAAATTGGAATAGAGGGAATTTTAATATACACTGCTCCAAATTCAGAGCAACTGTAAGTGTCCAATCACGATTTAAAATTAATAATTTGAATTTATTATGATTTAATACATTGTTTGAATATGTAATTTAGATTTTTTTTAATATAGATATAAAGAAGCAATTAGCAAACGCTTCATGCTTTTTTAGAGTATGTGCTTGTTGTTTTTCCTAATCTGGTGGAACAACAAATTTAACAGCTCTAGCACTACAGGGTAGATTTTTTGGGGGGACAACTTGTGAAGAAGCAAGCTTATCTCCATCTCGATCGGCAACTGTTAGGTTTTTTCATCTCTTCTAAACTTCTTCCGATCTTTGGTCCGAGCTGTATGATGCAAAAACTCGTTCCACGTACGATTTGGAGGTCGAGCCCCACCCCAACAGTAAGGGTACGACTTAGGTCAACTAACACAAAAAAAATGCAGTTCACTCAACGATCAATTTGTGAAAACTATCAACCTTTTCCAACTAACTTTTATATAACCTTATCAAAATGAGCAAAATTATAATTCATAAACAAGGAAGGTACCAGTATATCCTAAGACGTGTTGTCTTAATAAGTCACTTATCTCCATGTTCTTTTATAAATAATTGCTTGTAATTATATATTATTAAAAATTTTAAAAACACATACAATTACACAAATATCAATAGTGTAATAGCTATATTTTACAATAATCCTTCCACATGATACAGATAATCTCTCCACAAATTTGACGAGAAACCAAAAGTGATGAAGAATTATTTTTGCTCCATGTGAAAAACATAAGGATGACTTTAAATCATAACTCAAAGTCAAACGTTTATTTTGTGATTTTCCCAATTAAAAAAATCGTCTAATTCCACATTGTTCTAAAATAATTATCTGATATTATTTATTTTGTGCATTTTGATGCAAATTGGTCCTATTAGTGGTCAGGACATTGGACTCTGAATCCAGTAACCCGAGTTCAAATCTCGGTAGGACCTCTTCTTTTTGTTTTATATTTTGGAACTTTCGAACGTAATTTTTCATACATCTTTAAATTATTTTGAATTGTCAATTATTGTGATAATACTTTTTACGTAGTTTACGGATATATAAATTTAGTTTTCAAAAAAATTGAAGATTTCACGTGTAAATTTTCGATCAAATTTAAACGGTTTGACTTTTGAAAAATGAAAGTGTCACTTAAATTAAGACAAAAGGAGTAATCTTTTATGTACAACTTTCACATATAGTAAACATAAAATTTATATTTGTATGTTATAGCAAAGTTTGCATAATTGCACTCCATAGCAAACATATAAATATATAATTCGCTATACATATACAATTGAAGCGAATTGTATAAAATGAAGTATATAAGTCGAGAAAGAGAAAGAGACTTGGGCAGAGAATTGTATAAAACGAAGTGTATAAAATGAATTGTATAATTATAAGTGTATAGAACGATTATAGACAATTTGAATTTGTATAAAGTGAGAAAGAGAGAAAGGCAAAAGAGACTTGGGCAGGGAATATACAATTGAATCGAATTGTATAAAACGAGAAAGAGAGAAAGTATATACAATTTGAATTTGTATAAAACGAGAAAGAGAGAAAGGCAAAAGAAACTGGGCAGGGGAGTATTTTTATTGTATAATTATAAGTGTATAGGTCGAAAATATATGTATTTGCATGTGTATATACAATTTTCTCTCTCTTTATACAAACAAAAATGCAATTTATATATTTCGTTTCTGTTTGTATAAGCGAGAGAGGCGAGGGTGGCGAGCGAGATCTGGGAGAGGGGAGAGAGGGGAATAAAAATATATGTATTTATACAATTTCCTCTCGCTTTATACAAATAGAAACCGATTTTATACACTTGTGTTTGTATAAAAGTGAGAGAAAGCGAGCGAGAGATGGAGCAAGAGAGGAGAGTGACGAGCGAGAGTTTGAGGGAGAGAGGTGACTGACAAATAGTTTGCTATGGGACACAATTAAATCAAAGGGTGATTATAGCAATTAATTTGATTTATTAGTTTGTCATTATATACAATTTTCTCATCTTTTATTGCATATATAAGTGTTTTAAAAGGAGTGGGCATGAGGCGAGGCATTTTATGTAGTATTGGGCGAGGCGTAAGCCCCGAGACACGGGGCGTTAGTCCCATGGATCTACGAGACGGTCTTATGTATTCAATTTTATAGTTTTGTTACTAATAAAATAAGCAAAAGTAAACCATTCAATGATTTATGATTTTAATTTGAGATAATTATTAATAGTCAATAATGAAAGAAAAAAAATTAGGATTACTATTTGAGAAATGTCATTACACCAATAGTAAAAATATGATTTATAGCAAAAAAAAATTGAAAAATAAATTAAAAACGCCCCGGTGTACGTTTTACGCCCAAGACTTACATTTTTATTCTCGGGACTTACGCCTTATGAATCTATGTCATTCATTTATGCCCCGGAGCGTTTTTGGTACGCCCCGCATCAAAACTCACCATGAGACTCGAACCAAAAACGTTTTTTAAAACGCTGACATATAATATATTATACTATTGATTTGATGTAAACATTTATACTGATATCTATTAAAGTTTTTAAGAATTTAAAAACTCTAAAAACCATTTTTTTCATACTTTAAATTCAATATTTCAAGTTTGAAGTTAGAAATAAACACATTTTGAAATAATATTTCATACTATTTTTTCTTAAGTATTTTTTTAATTATCAAAATTAGAGGAAAAACAACATTGAACACCCGGAAAATAAGCAGCTTGAGCCTAAATAAAACATAGAAAAAATAATTTCAAAAAATTGACTTTCATTTCTCTTTTTCTCTCTTTTGGAAACAAAAGAGAAATACAAATTCAAAGCTTGTCCATGGGGATTTTTCAACAACCTTTAGAGGTTCAAGAGTTTGCCAAATTTTTTATTTTACTAATTTTTTAGTTTTTTTTTTTACAAAAAAACATTATTTTTCATTAATCTAATTTTTTTGGAAATTTGAATGTTCTTTATAATTTTCATCCTCCTTCTCAATTGTTTGAATTTTCTTTATTATTCAGCAAAATCTTGGTTTTTATTTGTCAAAACCAAGAAAGCTGAATTTTTTTTAATTAGAAATTCTTATTTTTATTGGTTGCAAATGCAAACTGGGGAATGTTCTGTTGTGGCTCCTCATTCCCCACCCTGGAAGTTCTCTACATTTGAGGTACTTTTTTTAATCATTTTTGTTGCGGGAATTTTAATAGCTCAGTTGTTTGATTATCTGAATTTTTTACTTTTTTTATTCGTAAATATTTTATTCTCCGCCTTGTAATCCCCTTCTTCATTTCTCCTTTTAAATGAAAAAAAAAAAGATCTTTGTATGTGGTTATCATATTGAAGAATGTGTAATTTTTTCTACATTTGTTATGTGAAAAAGAGAAAAATAGAAAATATTTGAATTTGTGTTTTCATTATGTCAATATGTTACATGCTAAGGAACAAAGGTTGGGTGGACATAGTTATCCGATACTTATATTGGTGGGGAAGGAAATAGTTTGTGAAATTAGTTGAGTTGTGCGTAAACTGGTCCAAGACCATATCTAGGAATTTTAGTGTGCATTGATAAAAGATATTGAATTATCTGACAATGTCGTTTAAAAGCTTAAATTGTTAGATAGAACATATTGTTAATTACTTAATTATGCGTTCAACGCGTCCTTTTACTCGACTTCCTTTTCTTAGGCCAAAGTTTGTGTATTTTTTTTATGACAATGGGTGACCATTAGGCTAGCTTATAACGTCGGCCTCTATCTGCAATGTTATCATGTTGAATTGTGTTGCCACCTCATCTAAAACGTAAGTTATGCTAGAGAGAGCATACTCTTATTTATTTAAATTATGCGTGGACATGGAAACCTCCGCGCGATCATGATGTAGCATAACTTCAGTAAGAATAGTTTGTTAAGAACTGAATGTTGGGAATTGTGTGACCATCGTATCTAAAAACTTGAATTGTAAGATAGAGAATACTATTGATTGTTTAGTTATATCTTCATTGTGTCTTTTTACGTGCGGGCTTGACTCTTTTTCTTATGCTTATCACGTTGAATTTTTTTGATGTCGATGATGCGTAACTATGAGGCTATCTTGTAACCAAGACGAGATTTGCTCTGTTACCATGTTGAATTGTGTGATCAGTAATCACCTCGTCTAAAAGTTTAAGCTACTATATCTGTAATCTAAAGTTTAAGTTTTGAGAAATATCTTTTACCTCGAAACTGAAGTTGTTCATCTTGTATTTGGACATATCGATGATCTTCCTGTCGTAGAGTTAATTAAAGGGATTAGAGCACTCAAACATAAGTTGCATTTTTCGGCATTTGATAGTACATCACGACTTTTGTATTGACAGGAAGACGAAATGCATGAAACAGAAAAAACATCCTCCATAGTAGTGTCGAAAAGTTTTAATGCAAGTGCAACCAAAGGATCCAGAGTTCACAATTCGTGTGGGGTGGCAGGCAACTTCGTTATAATGACAGCGCTCAGGAGCAAGATCCTCACCTTGAGAGATTTGCTTGACTTATCGCCGTGTTTTGGCTCTGCATCTCTAAATGAGGTATTGTTCTGTCACTTTTGATGCAATTTGCTGTTTTCTTGTAGTGTTCAGATTAGAACAATGACAAGTCTTTTTAACTCCTCTTATATACGAGTAATTTTCGACAGTTGCTGATATTAACTGTGAAGGATGTGCATAAAATGTATCCTTCCGTCAACACGAATGTTCCATTGTTAAGTATTGATGGAGCAGGAATGGATCAGGTTACCTATTTACTCACTGAATTGTGTTCTTTACACTTAAAACAGTTTTCGTATAGCAGATTGTATATGTGATCACAAAATTGTCATGTTTATATTAGGCACTACAATACTTTTGTGATACTTTGAAATCAATCGGGGCAATATGGACGGGTGATGATGAATTCATAATGAAACTAGACGAGGAGTACAGTAATCTCCACAATGATCTAAGACGTTATGGTACGTCATAATGTTATGTAGACGTTGTTTATTTACCTCTTTGCTCTGAGTACTGAATTGTGTTATTGTTTCGTTTGATAGCTAGGTTGAGTTGGTAGATATGACGTGTTTTATTTACTTAACGGTTACTCTTCAGGATTGGTATTGCTTGACGAGATGATTAAACTAGCCACTGAAAGGGTGTTTGATATGATGGACAAGGATGACCAGACGAGAGATGGAAGTCCTTCATCCGATGCATTTAGGAGGGCTCTTCCGGAGTCTCATTCGGACAACGAGTCTTGCCTCTCAAGCCCTCCACCTACCCCAACCTCAGTCCTCTCCTCAGCGATTAGTGCTTCACTGAAGAGTGAACTCAAGGCTCAAGAAACTGAGAAGCCGAAACCTATCGATGTAAAACGCCTATATTTCGACTTGCTCCCTTATGCAATAGATCAAGATCCAAATTATGTTGTTCAGCTAGCAACCAACTTCAGTGAGCAAAACTCAGAAATACAAGTAAAGGTTGGTTCTGAAGTGAAAGCAGGGGATACTTGTGAATTTGGCCAAGATTTCGAAATGTTGGACTCAGCAGATATTTTACTAACTGATATGGATGATGTATCAGAAAACAGAGGAACTTGTTGGACTGGTTCAGCAAATAATCAGCTATTGTCAAGTCGTGTCTCGTTAGACGTAGTTTTACCTCCATCTACACTCCCCGAGTTGAGATCAAATGTCGAAGAACAAGCTGCAGCTCCACTAGCACCATTCACATTATCTTCAAATGTCATAAAGTCACCATCTTTGACATCAAGAAACATAGTTACACCTCCGTCTCCGCCTCCACCACCTCCACCACCACCACTTCCCATGACATCCGGAAATGTAATAGCACCTCCGTCTCTGCCTCCGCCCCCACCACCTCCATCGCCACCTAAGACAACAACACATATAACAACATTTCCACCTCCACCACCGCTGCCTCCCATGACATCCAGAAATGTAATATCACCTCCACCTCCACCACCACCTCCCATCGGATCAAAGGGTATGACACCTCCACCACCACCGATACCTTCAAATGGAGCAGTGCCAGCACCACCTCCACCCATGCCAATGGGAAAAGGACTGGCACCTCCACCACCACTAGGTTTTATAGGCGTGTTACGAGTCAAGAGAGCAGCCACTAAATTGAAAAGATCAACTCAAATGGGTAATCTTTATCGACTTCTCAAAATCCAAGTTGAAGGCTCTAGTTTAGATAGTACATCACATCACAAAATGGGAAAAGTTGGTGCCTCGGCCGGAGGTAAACAGGGAATGGCTGATGCATTAGCAGAGATGACAAAGAGGTAATCTTGTTTAAAATCTTCACTCATTATTTCGAGGAATTTCGAATTTTTCAGGAGTTTGAGTTATATTATAAAATGTGCAATGTTTGTATCAGGTCAGCATATTTCCATCAAATTGAAGAGGATGTTAAAAATTACGCGAAAACAATCAACGAGATAAACACAGCCATTACTTCTTTTAAAACATCAGATATGTCCGAGCTCATTAAGTTCCACGGATATGTAGAATCTCACCTTGAGAAATTAACCGATGAATCTCAGGTTCGTAAATAGTCCCTCCGTTTTTCAATTTGTTTGTCTGGTTTTTTACTTAACTTTGAGTTTAAGAAAGTTAAGAAAGACTATCGAATCTTGTGGTCTTAAAACATAAGATATGTAGAATGTACCAAAATGCCCTTTTTCGTGATCTTAGACATGTCACGTGGAAAATTAGAATTAAAGAAAGAGACATTCTTTCTGAAACGGTGGAAGTGTCTTATAAACTATGTTCATACTTCTTCCGTTATTCCCATATCACGATGTTTGCTTCAACCTTTCTTGCTACAGGTTCTAGCAAGATTTGAAGATTTCCCTACGAAAAAGTTGGAAGAACTCAGAATGGGAGCAGCATTATATTCCAAGTTAGACACAATAGCCACTACTCTACGAAATTGGTCGATAGTCTCCCCTGTTGGCGAACACCTTGACAAAGCTGAGAGTTACTTTAACAAGGTACAAATTACCAAGTCTCTGAATTTAAATACTCTTCATATAATAGCTAGTAGCTCTAACAAATAATTCTGTTGCATAGATCAAAGTAGAAATTGATACACTGGAACGAACAAAAGACGAAGAGGCCAAGAAATTTATAAGCCATAACATTCATTTTGATTTCGGCATCCTCATTCGTATCAAAGAACTAATGATAGATGTTTCCTCAAACTTCATGGAACTTGCCTTGAAGGTTAGTACAATGTAACGCGCTAGCTAGTTATATGTCGTATGCAGTATGATTTCTAGTGAAAGTTATCGGTCCATGATGATCAAGTGACCTTTTTTTAGAAAAATAATACTTGAATGTTGAATCAGGAGAGTAGAGAAGCAAAGACAAAGGAAAACAGAAGAGGTGGATCGAAAAATGGATCATGTAAACTGTTATGGAAGGCCTTCCAGTTCGCGTTCAGAGTCTATAGTTTTGCTGGTGGACAAGATGATCGCGCTGACAAGTTGACAAGGGAGTTAGCTCAAGAAATTCAAAGAGATCCTAATCAATAGACATATCGTTATACTCATAAGGCGGATGCATATGGAGCTTTCAGACAATGGGTATGACAATTGAACTCAATATTCTCGACATGGTATATACAATGAGTTCAGTGCTTAAAACATCTCATAGGGTGAACCTATCAAGTTTAAATCCTGAATCTGCTTCTTCTGGTTCTACTATTTCTTAATAGTAATGTTAATGATGTTGGCGATATGAAGTCATTGTGTAGATGCATTTCGGAAAATTTTTGTAGCATGTTCGTAGAACTAGATTGTCTATTCTGTTATAATAAAACGACTTGTAACTTCAATATTTGCTATACAATCTTTTCTAGTGCTTTTGTAGTTGTAATATTTGTTATACTTATGGAGACTAATGTTATATCTCTAACTTTCTGTTGATCCTCAAACTATGTTCTTGATATTTGTTGGGAGTCCTCAGTTATAGTCGCGATAGAAGAGAAGGTTCCATCGGAACAATTATTTATTTTTGTTTAGAATTTCTCGTCTATATGAGAAGAAATGACAAGAATATACTGGAACGACAGGAAATGAATCATAGAGTTGTATAACGTCTCACCCTTCTTTCTTCATAGTTAGATGAAATGCATCTAAGGTACATCAATAAGTAGGTATGAGAGGATTAAAGTCGAATCCTCAAAGGACAAATGATTGATTTACCTATGCAAAAATAGACAAAGTTGTTTGATGTATCATAATACTACCTTGAGCAACTTTCACCTTTAGCAAACACTAAAATTATATTCGTATGTTATAGTTATAGTTTGCATAACTGAGCTCCATATCAAACATAAATATGTATATTTAGCTATACATATACAAAAGAAAGCAGTTGTATATAAATTGATTCTGTTTTGGTATACATATACAAAAGATCAATTATATAATTTGTGTTTTAAAAAACGAGAAAGAGAGAAAGGCAAAAGAAAAATGGGCAGGGGAATATTGTATTGTATAATTAAAAGTGTATATGACGAAGATGTACGTATCTACATGTGTATATATAATTTTCTCTCGCTTTATACAAACAGAATCGCAATTTATACATTTTTTCCCTGTTTGTATAAGCGAGAGATGCGAGCGACATATGGAAGAGTAGCGAGTGAGATTTGAGAGAGGAGAGAGAGGGGAACGAAAATATATATATATACTTTTCTCTCGCTTTATACAAATACAAATATATTTTATACATTTGCGTTTGAATTTGTCTCCCACTATAAATATATTAAATTATAGTAACTTCTTTGTAAGCCTAGCTCTTATAAACATGGCATGCCACACCCTCAAAGACAAATTAATACTTCATCTCAGGTCCCTTTCCTATAAGAGAATGCATTGAACTTTGAATAAATCATGAAAATTGAGATACTAATTCAACTGATTATGCGGTCTGAAGCATTATTTACTGTACTTTATTTAAAGTAGTGTGTGTCATTCGGGGTGATAGAATTAATGAGATAGATTCATATTTGAAAGTGGTTGAAAATAAAAGTTATTTTAAAATTAATTGTGTATCACTTTCTAAGAGGTATTCCAGAAATATTTGCGATCTAGTTAATAACAAACTCATTATTTGATCTTTTATAATATATAATTACCAAATAAAACTATCCCTCCCTCCTCCTCCTCAATATGACTATATATAACATGTCAAAAAAAAATAGACAGAAATTTTTAATGGATCAATTTGAACCGATATATCAACCCATTTTTAATAAGCTGAAATATATTGAATTGACCTAACAAATAGACGAAACAATAAGTAACCCAAATTTAAACGAAACATATTTTCATGGACCGATTTTACCACCTCTAAATTAATCACTCTCTCACCCCCACCCCAAAATAAAAACAGCCAAAACTAAATGAGAGGATGAAAGGAAATTAAAGTACAAAGAACTTAGGAAACAAATTTGCAATATTTTTTATGAGCTTTCTTTTTATAAAAACAAATTTTCAATATTTTTTTTTAAAATTAAGTGAGCAACATGTCATGAGTTTCAATCATTATGAGTATTTCATTTTCAGTTTTCATTTATGTTTAGTGGATAAATGTTAATGTATTTTTAAGATCTATGTACCGACGATATAAATCATATTTATAAAATTAAATAACTTATTTGATATTGAAATATCGTAATTGGCTCTATGATATGGTGTAATTGTATATATAATTTTTTTAATGAGCGTGAAAAAAGCTATAAAAATAAAAGAAAGGAAATTCTAACAATGAGTTATGTTTAGTGAATAAAATGTTAATGTATTTTTAAAATCTATGTAAAGTCGATATAAAATAACTTATTCGATATCGCAACATCGTAATTGAGCTTATAATATGGTATAAGTGTATGTATAATTTTTCTAATGAGCATGAAAACAACTCAAAAGTCAATTCAAACCAAACAGAGTTAAATGCGTAGAAAACACTATTTAAATAGAGTTAATTAAATTTGATTGAGATAAATTGAATATAATGCACCTAATAAACAAAAGGAATTAATTTTTTAAATAAATAAAATAAAATTATAGAATAACGCGCCAGGTAGGGGTCGAACCTACGACTTTCTGCTTAGGAAACAGACGCTCTATCCACTGAGCTACAGGCGCTTTATTGTTATATTTATACAGAATTAAATATAGAAAAGATTTAATTTAAACATATAATTTATATAATATTTAAAAAATAATATTATAATATTCAAAAAGTAATCCAATCCATAGTACTATTTATTAAGATGAAACAGTTTTTATTTGATTGTGATTTTATCAAGCATTATTAAATATACAAATAGTATTTATTTAATGCTTAATTTAATGACAAGTAAATATAAAGAGGTTGTATCAAATATCTTGAGTTTATTGTTTAAGAAATTAGGAGTATTCAGAGTCTTGTGTGATAAGAAGGTATCACCAAAATTTAATGACAAGTTCTATAAGGTGGTAATTAAACCAATTATGTTGAATAAGACCAAGTTTTGGCTGGTCAAGGTTTCTTACATTTGAAAGAGGGAAGTTGTGAAAGTGAAGATGATGTAGATTATTGGCATACTAGAAGAGATACAATCAAAAACAAAGACTAACAAGGACAAAAGTGCAAGTAATTTAGATGGAGAACAATATGTTGAAGCGAGACTGAAATAATTTGGGCTTGTGAATTGAAAATGCATGAATGTCCTATTGCGGAGGTGTGAGAACATGGTTATAAATGGTGTTGTAACGACTCTAGAGTTGATAGTCCGGAAAAGTATATCGGGGAGGGGTGATTATACAAGACATAGATCAATTTTATTTTATCAAGGACATGACCATATATAGGAGGTTGCGGAAGACATTGATTAGGATAGAAGGTTAGTAGGTATGTTGTAGAGCATTTTCTCACTTATCCTCCCATACTAATAATTGTAACATTATACCTATAGTTTCTTGTCAGTCGATTTTCTATTATTATTTGGTGTTTCTACTACTTTGATTATTGTCCATAATCGATTTGACATGACACCAAATATTTTGAATTGATTTTAGATAAACCCCAAATATGAGAACCTAAAACCCCAACAAAGACCTTTTACTCAGAAGCCTCAACAAACATGGCCACTATCACCGCCAGGTCCATCCTCCGCTCCGCCACTTTTTCCTGCCGAACAGCCGCCGTTAGACTTGCCGGAGGCTCCAAGCCGAAGGTCTCCTCCTCTTCTTTTCGCATTCCTTCACAGAAACCCCTCGCCGCTCGCATTTTCAGGTCAAATTGCCAAAACCCTTTTTTGCGTGCATTTTCAGCAATTATTTCAGTATTTATACTTAATTCTCTTACCTATGCTATTGATCCAGATTGATTGATTGATTATATGCACATATGTAATAAAATTTAATTATTTTTCTTACCAATTTCTGTATATGATATTGACTCAGATCGAATTTTTCTTTGTATTTTGTAGGTTACCTGTTGAAATGAGTTGTGTAAGTGTTGAAACGATGTTTCCATATCACACTGCTACGGCTTCAGC
Organism: Solanum sitiens; assembly: GCA_016801875.1. Lineage (NCBI taxonomy): Eukaryota > Viridiplantae > Streptophyta > Magnoliopsida > Solanales > Solanaceae > Solanum > Solanum sitiens. The sequence continues at coordinate 1,079,867 of JABWTJ010000017.1, read as the reverse complement.
ATTACTGAATTCAATGTTATCTGCTACTCCTCGAAGCTATGGTTGGACTCTTGAAGGTAAATTTTACTTCTTTTTGAATTATTGTATGGACACATTACGAGAATTAGTTTGTTGGATGCACGATTATGCGTATATAATGCTCATTAATGTCCTCCCTATGAAGAATTTACATTTGCTCTAAGTTTTTAAAAGATTATGCTATGTAAACTTTTACTTGTTGGGTATTAGCTTATATTTGTATTGCATCTTCTCTGTTTATGTACTTTAGCCTTTGAGTGGACTGCATGTGCTGCATTTAGGAGTATGAAATGTTTGCATTTGTTTGAGCGTTGAGTGGTTGATGAACCCCTTTGTTAGGGAGTGTTGTACCCCCAATGTGGGACTTTCCGGCATGTATCCGGATTTAGTCGGGCTCCAATTTGGGTACTGGACACCGAATTGGGAACCAAAAAATAAAGATATCAACATATGTTGACATGTTGTTGAGCCTTAAAATGTGCAACTGATATTTTAATTGTGCCTGCCTGATTGTAGATTGATGCAGCAATATGTGTATATCTTGCAGATTTGTGAATCGTGCAGCTGATATTGATTGTTGATGAGTTAATTCCATAGTAAGCCTCAGGAAAACTAAATCTCACTGTATGTCAGACCAAAAGTTGCTTAGCATATAGACTTTCCCTTTCCAGTTGTTGTTAAGATGTAAGCAACGTTCTAATACTTGGTATCTAAACTAGATTGCAATGATGATGTATGATGAATGTCAAAGAGTTCAACTGAAGTTTATATGAGAAATATTGGAGAAAATATTATTGAATTGTGTATCTAAATTGTTACATTGAGACCCTATTTATAGACACTACATTGGAATCCTTTTTCAACTAGAATTCCTATTCCTACTAACTAGAATTCCTATTCCTACTAGAATTCCTATTCCTATTCTTATTTCTACTCCTATTCTAAGTAAGAAATACTTATTCCTATTCTAACAATATCCATGCGGTCTAAGAGAATAATAGTAGAATACGGAATGAGAACATGGCCTTGACTTGTCGCCTGTGCCTTTTATCGCATTTCGTCACAATTGGTGGTGTTAGATAAAGCAATATATACATGATTTTAGTTTCCTGGAATATTTCTGGAACTTCTAATTATGTCCCTTATGATATGTATTTAGTCACTTCTAAAAAGATTGTTGTGTCTTTATTTCTTGTATCCATCTAAGATCTTTTAAGTTTTAATCCATAGAGTTGTAGTAGACTCATTAAGTGGCATTTAGATGAAAGATACTCCCCTAAAACTGCAAAAATTTTCTCCTATCCCAAGTATTTTCTTGTTTTGCTGGGTAGGGAGGGGAGTGGATTTCATTTGGTATTCTCTTAAGCTTGTATGCTTGTTCTGTTGTTGGACAACCGAAGTTAAAAAGAGAAGTTCTTGTACAAGTTGAAATGCTGGTTTATCAACTTACAGAGAACATAGAGAGAGAGGGCCACGATAACATTAGATTTCTACTTCTGCTGAGAACTAGAGTTCTGAGTCTGAACCTCGATTAGTAAACTGTGAACCTGATGAAATAGGACCACTTCCACCATATGGAACATTATTATCCTTGAAACAACATATTATGCATTCTCAGATTGACTGCAGGCTTTGCCTGATGCATTTGATGTGATTTTTCTGTACTTGTCTGATTAGATTGATCGCAAAGTACTTCTTCTTGTATATTTTGTGAATCATGTAGCTACGAGATTGTTAAAGAACTAATACCCTAAATAAGCTCAAGTATCAGTGAACTATGAGGGTCTGAAACTTGCACATATCTTTTGGCCTTTTTCATCGTAGTTCTTGCTGATTAAATCATATGCTTAGATTAATTCTAATACTTGGTATTCAATCAGATTGCAACGATGATTTATGATGAATGTCAGAAGGTGCAAGCGAAGTTTTACCATGCAGTCTATGGACTAAGAGAATGTCTGAACGTAGGGCACGATAGGTGCTCCAAAGAAACATATGTTTTCTCCTGTAACTGTCATTTGATTTTTGGTCTAAATGAATACATCTATCGTAATTTTGATGCTGACCCCAACTTCACTGAATTATGGATCCTACTCGAGTGTTATTTTATGACTCCAAGTATTTATAGAGTTGAACCACTCTTGACTCAACCAAGGATGTGTTGTTTTCTTCATTGACAACAATATTTGCAGGCTCAGCAACTTCAATGAGGATTTTGTCGACAGGTAGCCTCGTAGACCCTCTTAATCATGTAACGTTACGATGAATGATAGTGGTTCTGGCTTCACCGAGTCAACTGCATTTTAAGTTGAAAGATGTAACCATAACCCAATGTGTACTGTATTTCTCAACCCTTACATACAACAACAACGACAACATACTCTGTGTAGTCCCACACGAGTAGGGTCTGAGGAGGGTAATGTGTACGATGGGCCCTTGGCCCATGTAACAATGTACTCAACCCTAAGATTTGTCGAGGAAATCAACACCTTCATAAATAGGGGCAGCTTGGCCTGGATCTCACTTTCCTTTTTAGCCTATTTCAAAAAGGTCACTTACCTTCTTTCTTCGGTAATTTTTTCATTTCAACTATTTTTCTTGTTGACATGTTAAATACTACGAGATTCAAAAGTGTTTGTTTACTTTCTTAAACATTGAAAACGGAATCATCATAGGCTAGTCAAGCATTTTTTTCTGGTTGAGATTATTTTAGGTTAAGCATTAGATAACAATCATTGTGTGTTGAATTGGTCAAATAAATATTTTCCAGTAAAACCTAAACTTTTATCAACTTTTATTATTATATTCATCCACTTCTAATACCACACATTTCCCCTCAAACTTTTCTTTTTTTATTTCCATATACTTTCACTATTTATTGATAATTATATAAAATAATAATAATTATGCATGTTGTGATCAAAACAATGACATGTCCCTAAAATAAGGGGAAGAACTTTATAGTAAAAGCTACTCTAATATCTTTTTTTATCAATTTTTTTATTTGCACAATGTTTCCTACTTTTGCTAACACGTCAATTTCATTACCTTTTTTTTTCCTAATCAATACGTGTTAAACTGTTAATTATTCTCTAAGCTTTGTAAAAAAAAAAAACTTGTGTCAAAAGGTTAGATAATTAAAAGGAAAATAGCTATCCTTTTAAATCTCTCATATTCTTATAAAAGAATTGACGTGACATATCTCTTAAAAAATTTAACTAGAGGTGTATTATATTTATTAAATTAATTTTATAAATAATATTTTAAAACTTCAAATTTGATTTCTATTATTTCATATAATTATTTAATACTAAAAATGATTTTTTAAAAAATAATAATAATTTTCTCCTAGTTATTAAAATTAGAAAAAGTAAAATGAAAAGGAGGGCTAATTAATTAAACATATTAAATATAAAGAATTGTGATATTAGTTAAAGTGTTTAAAAATTAATTCGAATATTACGATTATAAAAGAAAAATATAAAGGAAATAAAGAAATGTAGTGTAGCAGCCGCCCACGCTCTTTTTCTTCCGACAGCCGCCCACACTCTTATCCCAATAATATATTCTCTTTATACATCATATGTATATAGAGTGAGATTTCGAGTTTAAATTTTAGCTGAATTTTTATTTTTTGTCAAAGAATTAAGTTCATTAGCTATCATGTATACATAAAAAAGAAGATTAGTTTCATCTCAATTGAAAATTGTGTGAATATTCAGAATAACATGGAAGTAGTTTTGATGGATGATAAGATGCAGAAAACGATCGATATATGAATAAGAAATGTATGAATTTTCAAATATAGATGTGTGAAATGTTGATTACTGATTCGTTCAAAAGAAAGATAGATTAACTAAAAAAAATATTAGAGATAGGTGATTATTAGTCATAGATACGACACAGTTTCAACTGACTAAAGATTTGACTTTTAAATAGAAAATTGAGAAGGACACATATTAGAACAGTGTTGATATGTTATAATAGTTATAATTATTCATGTAGTTTCTTATCATTCAATTTTTATTACTATATATTGTTTTCTTGTATTTTAGTTATCGTACTATATTTATTGTTTAGGAATTTTATGAGTATTAATTTTATATTTAATGAAAAAATGGGGACCAATATTTGAATGAGGTCATTCTAGTTTGCTGACTTCAAATAGCTTCCTCTTCTTCTAATTATTCGAAAATATTAAAATGACAGCTACTCTTTAGAATAATATTTATAGCAAGTAATTTATTTCCAACATTTAAAGTGTCTTTTAAGAAAAGAAAAAGTTTGTGGTCCTTCCCAATTGCTTCACAACTACAATAGAATTTAAATCAGTGTGTTAGGCCAAAAATAATATTTTCTTCGTTTTATAAAGAATGACTTAATTTGACGTGACACGGAGCTTAAGAGTATAAAGAAGACTTTGAATCTTGTGATTCTAAATTAAAGTTAAGTCAAATGTACAAAATTGTCCTTTGATCTTGTGGCCTTAAACATGCCACGTGGAAAATAGTTACCAAAAAAAAGAAAAAGATCATTTTTTTTAAAACATACTAAAAAGAAAAAAACATCATTCTTTTTAAAACGGGGAGTAATAATAATAATAATAAAATAGTGTGAATAATTTTTAATTTTGCCCTTTTTTTAAAGCTTATCAATTGTAGTATTAATGAATAAACCATATATAAATATAAAGTGTATTAAAAAAAGTCAATTCATTTAAAAAAAAAAAAATATATTACAATATTTCTTAAGAAATGAGTATAGAAGACAGACAAATAAATTAAAACAGAAAGATATTAATAAAAAAATGAAGAAAAATTTGGTGGACGGCAAAATGAGATGGGGCCCACTCACACAAAAAGCGGCAGCCGCGTTTTCTATTCACTTCTCATGTCCGTCTCCACTTGTGGGTCCACTTCCTGTCTGCTACTCTGCGTAGTGTGTCTTAGGTACGGAGTCGCTATTATTGTTTAAATCGAAAAATATTAAAAATGGATATGAGGGTTGTTAAGATAGTAAATATTTTTTTTACGAAGAAAGCAAAGAGGATAAAAGAAAAGTAAGTTTCACTATGTTTTTGGCATAATATATCGTTTAATTTGACATATATTTTACGTGATATCTTATATATTTTTTATTCTTAATTATTTATTCATTTTAATAAATTAAGAAAAAAGATAGAATAATTTACTTATTACTCTCTCTGTTCATTTTTACTTGTACACTTTTGATTTGGCACATCTATTAAGAAAATAATTAATGACGTAATGAGTTACCATTTTATCTTTATTAATTATGAAGTGGATGAAATATTTTTATATTTTTTAAAAGTAAATAGTCATTTAATTGAGGGTACAATAGGTAAAAAAATTGTCTTTTCTTGGTTCATCAAGATAGATAAGTTAAAACGGATGGAGGGATTATATTCTTAATTAATTACTTTAAAAAATATAGAATGTGTTGAAAATCTTATTTACTTCATAATTAATAAGAATAAAATGATAAACTTATTATATCAATAATTATTTTTTTAATTGATATATCAATTTAAAAGATGACAAATAATTAGAAATTGAGTAATAAATTTGCTTAATTTCTCTTGACACACATTGACTAATTAATGTTTCTTGGTACAGTGGCTTAAATCCTTAAATACTGCTGAAATTACGGCTAAGGGATCTGTTTTTTTCTGTGATTATCATTAATTAACGTTGTTGGTTTTAAGCTTTAATTACCGGTGTGCAGTGCTTACTCGAAAACAGATTCTTACCACTATTTATGTCGGGGATCCACCAACAAACAGCTAACATTACACTTTAATTCCAAATTTGCCCCTGAGGACTCATTGTATACGATTATTATGTTTCGATAAATAAAAATAAACGGAGAGAGTAAGTATCGCACCAAACAAAGAAACATATCCGTATACGTAATGCATTCAACTAAATGTACGTATTTGTTACGTTAGCTGAAAAATTGAAATAAACAACACAACATCCACGTGTCACAATCTCCACTATCTGCCATTTTCCGTACAATCTAATAGACCACACGTGCCACACGTGTACCGCAAAATCTCTCTTCGCGGTTCTCACTCGCCGCCGCCTGCTCCTCACATTCCGACCGATTCAGAATAACAAAAACAGCAACATATTTATTATCCAAATAACTCCCTCTCGTCAAGATTTAACAGATCGAAATACAGAATATGATCATTTTTTTCAGCTGAAAAAACCGGCAACAATGTATTATAATAACATAATAAGGATGATCTAATGGAAACAACAGCTTTGCAAAATCAAATAGATTTGTTTTTTTTTTCTGTTGCAAAAAAGGGTAAAATAGATCAGTCCTTCTTGATATTGATGACATCGGCAGTGATCAGTTGTCGCCGGCGGCGACGGCAGCAGCAACGGCGATGGCTCTATAGTTTTCTAATCATCTATATATCTAATTCTATATACTTTTTTTTTTCCTTTTCTGTTTAAATAAAAACATTAAAAAGGAAATTGCACTAAATTAAAAATGTTTCTCGCAAAATATCTCCGATCGTCTTTCACCGTCGTCTCCAGTGATGTCACATATTTTCCGGTGGAGGAAAGTTGAGATCCAGATTTAAACCGGCGGTGGTTGAGGTTGATTTCACGTCAACACGCATAAAATCAATCACCGTTGATGAATCAGAGTCACCACCACCACCACTACCACCGAGGTAATCTACCGTCTTTTTCCGATTTGTTTCTAAATTTATAACGCCGGCGCGTGCAAGTGCTTCTATATAATACATATGATTCACCGCCGGTACAGAACCAGTAAAACCTCCACCGGAGATCGGGAACCTAACAGTATGATGATTAAACCCACCGATTGATCCACAGAGGCTTAGATCTAACGGCGATGATGAATCAACCATAACCGGACTCGATGATTCAACAGTACTAGTCTGACTCGGACTCCGATTGATTTCATTTTTAACAGCGAATTTCAGATCTTCCTTTTCTAATTGAGGAAAATTAGTTTTCGCTTTAGCACCACGGAATTCCCTAGCAGCGTTATCATAAGCTCTAGCCGCCTCTTCTGCAGTATCAAACGTACCTAACCAAACCCGACTTTTTTTACCGGGATCTCTTATCTCCGCCGCGTATCTACCCCATGGCCTCTTCCTTACACCTCTATAATGCACTTCTTTCGAAATTCCATTCAAATTCATCATTGCCACAGCTGTAACTGCACCAATTTTTTCCTTAGGCGCCATAGTTGGTTAAATGTGTTAATAGATGAAGAAAATGGAGAAAGGGGAAAGAGAGATTATATAGGAAAAAGAGAGTCAATAGTTGGCTATGGGTGTTTTGACTAATGAGAAATAGCCGCCCCCATGGGTTTTGTGGGGCCCTTGTTTTTTCTACAAAATGTGGGGCCTAGTCATTTACGTGACATTTGTGTGCTTGATGGCGGCAGACTCTGTTTTTTTTTTTTTTTTTTTTGAAATATTTTGAGTTTGTTATTTTTTTCTTTAACAAACAAATATATTTTTAATAAAAGGTATACGTTACAAGTGAAAACAAACTTTTCTAATCCATTTATGATAATTATTATACATGCTACACTATTTTTATTGTTGTATAGAGTTTTTAATTTAAGATAATTATCTTACAATAACGCATAATCTTAAGGGTAAGTAATTTATTACAATCAATTACTATATTTATTAGTGTATATTTACTTCATATGAGATATTCTTTTAAAGTTGAGGGAGAAAAAACATAAATATAAACTATCATAAATGATATAGAACTATAACTTTCGTCATACTTTTCGGATGTTCATACTTCAGCTGTCTATAAATTAGAGCGTACATACTCTTTATACAAACGGATATACACATATCATAATCAGAGGCGGAGTTAGAATTTTCGATAAAAGATTCAAAATCTGAAGAGATAGACATACAAAATAATCGAATATATATATACAAAAAAATTATTTTAACGATATAAAAATAATATAATTTTTCACCGAAGAAGGTTCGGATGAACCCCTAAACATATGGTGGCTCCGCCACTGATTATAATCTTATTCATGGATCCAACATTTATTAAATATTGAAATAACAGATAAAATTGCTCCACGTATTTCAATTTATTCTTCTGTTAGAGACTTAAAACAAAGAACATATATGCTCTACTTTTTCAACAGTAACACCAAAAGTACACAGTAATACTAAAAACACTACTAAAATTAATCGAGAATTTAGAGATATGTTTCACGTGAGAAGACACTAGTAGGAAGCATGAGAGATAATGGACAGGTGGCAGAGGAACAAATGGGGTAAGTGTGGGGGTAAATGGTGACAAAACCGGGTTGAACCGGGTTTGTCGGCTAAGCTTCTGGTATTCGCCGCGTGGTATGGATCCGTTTTTTCCTACAATTTTCCTTAATGGTGTTTGGGTCCCACATTGACGTGGGGTCCACTATATTGAACCAATGAGAATTTGACACGACATATTTGTAGGATAAAAAAAGTAGGCGTGTCTGCGGATAACTAAACCCGGCAAGTCCGCCCATCGTTCTCTATAAAACCAGCAGGATTCTATTTTATCTTTCTTTAATTGTAACACACGCGCTCACTTCAGCGCGTGTTTACACCTTTCTATTTTATTTTATTTGAAGGAAAAAAAAAACATAATTTAAAATTATGGATATTAAATGAGATTTATATTTTGTATATTAGAATATGGTCAATAGGACATACATTGATGTATTTTTCGTGCTGCTTACTCTTGGTTTTTTAACTATTTGTTGTCAAAAGCGAAGTCAAAAGTAGTACTTGTGGTTGTAAATTTTAGAGAAAATATACAAAGTACTTTCTTAATCTATGTCTGAAATTTCAGTGACATATTTATACAATACTAAGGTATTACCCTTCTGAACTTATTTTATAAATAATTTTCTATTTCTAGTCGCTTTGGCAATATCTTGTGGGATCGGTGCGTGTTGTCATTTTTTTTTCAAACTAGTGTCACGTAGAACGAAAAGGAAAAGTTATTTATAAAATAAGTTTAAGATGATAATAGAAACTTAGTATAATATAAGTGTGTTTCTGGAATTTCAGATATAGGTGGGGGTACTTATACATTGTTTCTAAATTTTAGGACAAAAGATAGAGTTTGAACCCACAATATAATACTAGTGTAAAAGACATTTTTATCGCCCCTTAGTTACCACTGAACTGCCAAATAATTTAGTTGAGAATTCACAAGTTAACATACACGCATATTTATATAATCTTCTAATTATAAATATAAAATATATAAAAAAAATAAAATTAAATAAATTCATCCAAATCCATAAATTGCAACATAGCTCCGCCTTTGTTTATTGTTTCAACTTTCATATGCTTCTATTTTTTAACTAATTAGTGATGGAGGTGCTAACAATAAACTAAGTCTCACTTGTCATGATTCACTTAATAAAGACAAAAAAATGGAAAATGCAAAAATAAAGTATGGTGAGTGTGTATTAAGAATATACTATATTGTTGGTAACGCAAAATGGAGGCCAAATTAGGTAATATATTTTTAATTAATAGTAGTATTAATTTATAGCGCCACAAGATTCGATCGGCTGATATTGACCCAATAAGACTTAAAAGGTTAGTAGCGATAAATCTGAATTCACGTATTACATAAAGCTCGTTTTTCTTAATAATATTTTTAATTATTTAAAATTTAAAATTTAAAATATAATAATTTCAATCATTTATCGCGATCTATATTGGTTATATATTAATTAGCCCATTATCACTAGCTGTCAACATTTAACTATTTTCTCTTTTACATAATATATTAGAAAAAAGTCATGTTGTCAATCTAATTATGTGCCACGCAACACACACCTTATTTTATATATATTTTTCTGAAAATGTATTATGGGTTCAAACTGACCATAAAGTTTTTTTCTTTTTATAAAATATAAAATAGATATATAGTGAACAATTATTCAAGTTAAATAATCTATATATATAGCTAGTCCTTAAAATAAATTCATATCATCAATTCACCTCTATCTTTCTACAATTTTTTTTTATTTCTAACTTAATTTAATTTAATTAAATAGACATTACAAGATTTATTATAAACATAATAATTCTAATAAATTTTCTTTATTTTTCAAAGCTCGAATCTTATATATATCCAATCATATCATTTAATTTATATTGGTCTGATTCTGACATTGAATAATATATACAAATTATCACATGATTCTTTTAGATATGTAACAAATGATTTTTGGCGATACTAGTGATCATATCACATAATTAATTTATTGATATGTGTGTATAAATATTTTTATATTATATACTTTTTGAGGCGGCTGAAAAAGGCTCCACAAAATTATTGTGCTATTTTTTGGGAATATATTTAACAAAATATGATTGCCTTTGACGATCTGTTATCAAGCTGGAGGTACATTATTAAACAATATAATGTTTTTATTTAATTTGTATATTATATTTTTCTCTTTTATATTAAAAATAAAAGATAAATCTCTCAATAAATGCTTGGATTATCTTGTTTTTTTTAATTGTCAATAAAACGTTTAATATTGACAATTTTTGAATAAGTTGAATATTCACACGGCATAAAAAAATATTATTAGTGATTAAATATATATTTTTAGTAGTACTTAGAAATTTCTTATATATGTATCTAAAGTCTCTAGCGATATTAATTTTAATGACACTTAACTAATGATGATAAAGACGTTAACACTCTTTATCAACATTAATATTTATTACTTTTAAAAGTTATTTTTATTATAGTATCAATAGCTACATAATTTAATCGAGATGTATTTATGTACCAATAAAAATTCGTGCCAATATTAATTTCATCTCTATATATGTTTAACTAAATTTAAATGTTTTTCGTCGAACAAATTGAAAATTACTACATGTACTTGAATTACCTTGTACGTACGATCGAGAAATGTCACATGTAATTAAGATAATGAATGATATATGGTCCTGTCAAAATTGTGTCCACAAAAAAAGAATTATTTCTTGTCCACTTATAAAATGTGACAACCAAACACTTCTTAATTAGTTACATGTTTCATATTTGATTTAAGGTTGAATTTATCGATCTCTTAAAGTTAGCATTATTTTTTTTATATATCTTATGTAGAGTTGCGATATATAGTTTTGATTTTTTTTTTTGATAGTCACTTAAATATATAAAGTATGTGTAATATCCTTGTTGTTAATGTGTCAAAGTAATGAATTAAACAAAGATATGTGATATGTATATGAAAGATAATGCTCAAATAATGTTTTTTGAGTAGAAAAAATGAGCATTGACTTGATGACACGTGACATTTAAACTCGAATATGTATTTTTTTCTTGCACAAAAATTCATCACCAATTCACTCATGCCCAACCAGTCGTCTTCTCCACCACCATCCAAATCATGTAGGCTGAAATCGTTGACATCATTAAACCTTTTCATCATTGAAAAAGTTCAAGTTTGAAAAATGATAGCTAAAAAACGGTGAATAATTTTTTTTTAAAAAAAACAATGAAATAAAGCCCTCGCGCGCAGTTAGTGTGTATAACATTCACTATGTCATATCAACAAAAAGCGTTGAAATGATAAAACGGGAGTGTACATAAGATGTCTCAAAGCAACAAAGGTCGGTTAAAGTGTCTTAAGTGATAGATACTTGATGCCAACTTGGATCATTGATGTGTTCAGCCTTGTTTTAACGTAACAATCAATGTGTATATAACTGATAAGGGTTGTGATAAAGTGATAAGTACTCCTTCATTCTTAATCAAAGTCCTCGAGTTTGAACCCCCAGAGTATCCAAACATCTTTATTAAGGAGTGTTTTACTCCTAATATAGAACTTTTCAACACGTATTAAATTTTAGTCGAACTCTAATATAAAATATCAAACATCATATAGATAAAAAAACATCCATATGTGTAATACATACTAGCTAGGAGTCAATTTGTTATTTGTGAGTTAGTGGAGTAGCTAAACAAACGCGTAAATTTGTTTCAGACTATGATGTATGTTTGTGATTTTTATGGTTAGAAATATAGTCAAACTATAGTATATATGTTTAGTGTATGTCACTTTCAATGACATTAATGGTTGCTTCTCCATTATACATAGGCAGCATGATGTGCCTTGCTCATGTGGTTGTTGAAAATGAAAGTTAATATATAAATGTGTTATTTAATTTATGTATTTCAGTTTGAATGTATGTGCACAAATAGGAAATAAAAGAAAGTAGGAAACTATATCATGACTAAAATCATCTCTCAATTATGACCTAAATTTAAAGTACATTCTTATATTATAAAAGTAAATAAAAAACATCCTTATACGTTTCTGTCTTTTTTTTAAGAAACTCAAGCAATCAACAAAAAATGTGTCAAGTTGAATGAATATATGTACACATGATTAAGCTAAGTTGGGTGATTTCTTTTTATTTTTAGAAAGTGAGGATTAAAATATTCAGACAAAATAAATCAAATTCTAAATATTCTTTGTAAAAAAATTGTCCAAATATAACTCCATTTTCAAAAATTTTAAATAAAGTAATTATTATTTAATTTTCACAACAAAATGCCTACATAATTTCACTAAATTACCAGTATTTTTATATATTGTATAAAATGTGATTTTGCATTGTCTATATAGTATATACGTACTATATATTTTTTTATTATTAAAGAGAATCTCTAAATAGTTGCACATAATATTTTTAAAACGATTTTTTTTTGCATAATCTTTCAACCATTGGATCCTACTGTATAAATATTTCAAAACTTATGTATTGTTGCAAGTCAATTTACTTGATTATGCAAAAAAAAAAAAACATACAAACTAACAAAACACAAAATTTAAATTATGAGAATAAAATATTCATTTTTTATCAATATCCTTATTCTTTTTGGGTAAGATTGATCTTCTCGATGTAGTTAAGACATGACCAAATTAAAAAAAATATTTTCTTATTTGTTTAATTAGTTTCTTAACAAAAATAGACTGAAGGATGATTCTTGTTATTTTTTGAATACTATAAGAATGTTTTTTGCTTACTTAGATAATATAAGGATGTACATTATATTTGAGTCATAATTGAGGGATGATTTTAGCCAAAAACTCTTTGAGAGTAACAAAACGTGTTTTTCATTAACTATTTTTTCGAGGTGTATGTATCGAGTTTTTGAGAGAAATTATTTTTCTAGAATAACCTAAGCTATTTTCATAAACTAAAAAAAAACAGTAAATACACGAAGAAATATTTTTTAAAAGTTGGTCATATACTAATTATTGTTTAGAAATAATTTTAAAATTGATGAACTTTTTTTTAAAGAAAAAATAAGTTAATTTTAGAAATTTGGCCGGTTAGAAATTCATTTTCATACTTTCACATGTGTAATTAGTTTTTGACTTAGAAATTTTACATCCTCTTAACTACATATTTTAAAAAGGATTTATAAATATAACTATTTTTGTATATTGAAATATGACAAATTAAAAGTTGTTAAAAGAAGACCAATATTAATGTTCCCACAAGATTCGGTCGGCTGATATTATTGCACTAAGAGAAAGTTAATGAATTCAACGCGGAGTGATAAGTATTTTTTTATTTTTAATTAAAAAAATTAATTACGAATTCAGCTTAAATACTATAAATGATTTTTGTTTCCATAGAACATTTACTCTTTTCCTATGCGTGACTTCTTGTTATGTATACAGTTTTTAATGACAAGAAAATTTGTAATTGCTATTCTTAAAGTGCGCATAAGATAAATCTTAATCTTATGTAATAGTTCGTAAATCACATAAAAAGAAATAAATTACATTAAGCAAACTGCATGCGACTAGCTTGATTCAAAAAGGTTAACCCCATGTTATCATAGGGTAAGAGATTTCAAACTTAATACCTTTAATACGAAAATCTCAAATTGAACCATTTGAGCCATTTCAAACGATTAACTAAAATAAAAATTTAATTTAAATTTAATATAAATATCAGATATCAGATAAAAATAAAACTTTTCATAATCCTTCAAATTAAATATAGTAATATCCCCATTCATTCAGAGCATATATCCAATGTTTAAGGATAGATGTAACATCAAATAGTAAGAAACTTGAACCAATCAAATTTTTTTTTACTAGCATTTAGTATTTATAATTAAATTGTTATTATTATATTAATTTATAATATAAAGGTGAAAATATGCATTCTATTGTTCAAACTAATTATATTTTCGTCAAATTAACAACGAAATTTAATATAACCACATGGTAATTAAATGGTGAAAGAATTAATAATTATGATAAAATTTGTGAATATTTGTCAGCAAATAAATTTAAAACACATATTCAATTAATAGAAGATCAAATATATTTAACTAAAATAAATATTTCCTCCATCACTATTACTTGTCAAATATTTTTTTAAATTTGATTTCTCTCTTTTACTTGTTATTTTTGACAAATTAAAAAAGGATAATTATTTTTTTATATTATACCTTTAATTTATTAACATGGAGTTAATATTCTAAAATAATATAATTAGTGATTATATTTAAGACTTTATCAATTACTATTGAGATTATTATCTTGAATATTTGTACCATCTCTTGGCTATTAATGTATTTTCCCTATTAGAAATTTTAATTATTGATGTGAGAGTGGCTAGTAAAAGTCTCCACTAAATAATTGCTTGATTAAGATAGCATTGCATAATTGACTTTAATTTGCAATTACTTTTTTAAGTCAGCTTAGCTTTATCTTTTTTTTTTCGATATTAAATGTTAGTATAGTCTCTTTAAAATAAATGTCTTAGTGTTTGGATTAATTAGTTGAGTTATATCTTTGGGAACCACTAAAAGGAAAAATGATTCACCCCATTTATCTAATTTTTTATTCTATATTTAATATTTTATTATGTAACATTCCTTTTTATCTTTTTATCTCCATCCTTGTAGTCCATCACAACTATTTTTCATGGTATTTGTAATATTTATTCCTTTTACTTAGGTATCTAACATAATTTATTTTTCTAGAAAATAATTTTTCTCGTATATTTGAACGCATATTAATGTTGTGGATGGTATATAAGAGAGAATTTTTTTTATTTTTTCGTATTTAGTTGAACTTTTTTTTTGAAAGACACTTTCTGAAAGAAATTAAGTTTCTTAAAAAGGAGGAAAACACCCACTTCATGTACGAAGGTAAGTAAAACAAGTTCTATAAGTAACATTAATATGTCTGTTGCACCCATCCAATGCCCCCAATTCCTATTCCTTGACCATCGATCCCACCCTACAGGGGCGGACCCACATGGTGTTCGCCGGGTGCTCGAGCACCCATTAACTTTGTTACGAATTATATATATCTATGTAGAAATTGATAGGTATTTGTATAAAATTAACATAGAGCACCCAATGAATAAATGATATAATTGGCCCAATGGTTCTTGGTTGGGTACTTAAGACTTTTTTAGTGTTGTTACCAAGGTTCGAATCTCATTGTTAACACGTATTTTTTACATTTTCACTTCAGAGCACCCACAACCTTAAAATTCTAGATCCGCCACTGCCACCCTATACGCTCAAACTTATCCCCTTCTACCTTATAATTTTTTACTAAATTATATATAAATTCTTTAAAATAATAATGTTATTTATTTATCAACACTAAAATAAATAAATATTTAAATAAAATATTTCTCATAAAAAAAATTGTGCTGGTATCAAACACAACCCTATCTTGCTTAAGCCAACAAATTAGAGAAGTCTTTATCGTTGAAAACAAAATATATATGCCCCATATATGCATCCCCATATAGACGTGTCACTCATGTGGTGCTTTTATATACAAATTATTAATTATATATACTATATACTATGAGAATATATGCTCATCAAACTAACAATTTTTAGCTTTCTTTATATTTTCAAGCACTATACATTCATATTTTAATTTAGGGAAAATTATGCGGATAAGCAAACTTATACTATTTAATTACTCATTATAGTTATAGTTTGCTATAATTATCACTTGCGGCTAACATTATACATTAATTACGTGGGCTGACTTCGAGTTTGTATAATTAGTCATGTTTGTATATGTATAATTCACCGGATATACAAATAAATATGTATAATATACAACTGTTTAGCATATATACATATACAATTCACCTCTCTCCCACTCTCTGCCTCTCTCGCTCGCCTGTCTCCTCCCTCTCTCAATCTCGCTCGTCTCTCTCCTCCCTCTTCCAATCTCTTTGCCATTTATACAAATGTATATGTATAATATACAGTTATATACAATTATATATATATACAATTCACCTCTCTCCCACTCTCTGCCCTCTCTAGCTCGCCTCTCTCCTCCCTCTCTCGATCTTGCTTGCCTCTCTCCTCCCTCTCCCAATCTCTCTTGCCATATATACAATTACATATGTATAATATACAATTATCTAACCAATATACATATACAATTCACCTTTTTCCCCTCTCCCTCTCCTCTCTCTCCCAGTCTCGCTCGCCTCTCTCATCCATATAACATGTAGCTACAAATTATAATTATCAAACTATATCTATAGAGAGTAATTAATTATATTTAAGTGGCTATATGTGAAAGTTCCGCTTTAATTTAAGGTGTTTCTTTTTTATTTTTTTTAAGTGGAAATCTATTTCAATACATATTGAAGATCATAGATTTTTATCTATGTTAATTGATTGTGATTGCTTTTTGAAATCAGTTCTCCAATAAAAAATAAAATAAAAGACCTTTGGATGACCCACAAATGAATAGGAAGTACTAACTTGAGTAACTCAGTACCACAAATTAGAAGAGTGGCTAAAGATCGATAGTAACATAAAGGTTATCAATATACATACACAATCAACAAATTCAGTCGAATAATTTTTTACTTGTTATCAAAAGATTCCTTTCTACTTCATTAAATTCTTCTTTTACACGAAAGCGAGGTGTGAAATGATTTCACACAATAAAACGATTTTTATCTTTCATAACAAAAATGAATATCACACTTATAAGGTTTATCGCCGATAAATAATTAGGTAATTCATGGGGTCCCAAGCAAACGCGTATACATGTTTCATACTTTTATCTTGTGTTATGTATTAATTATTGTTGGAATTTTGTTCATAAATTAAGTCAAGATGTAGTGCCATTTTTATTGACTTTTGCTTGCTTCCCCATTTTGTTTTGTGATAAGTTTGAGTTGTAAAATTTTGAGACAATTAATGGACACCCAATGAAAAAAACATTTAAGTTACTTTAGATAATATTCCTCCGTTCATAATTATTTATCATGTTAAGGGCATGCACACTTCTCAAGAAAAATTTAATACAATGTATAATTTGACTAATATAACCCTACCAAGAATATCAAAAGTGTACCTAACTTTCCCATTTAACTACACTATTATTAAGGGCAAATTTGGAAAAAAGTGACTAATTATTTCTTGATTATTTAAATTGACTATTAATCTTGAATATTTATTTTTAGTATACCTGTCAAACAATTGTGGACGGAGGGATATTTCCAATTAATTGTTGAACATATTGACCAACATGTGAAAGACTTGAAGTCTATGTGTTGGCCTCGTGTAAACATCTCCATTAATTTCATAATTTTTTTGCTTATTCTAATAATGAGAACATATATTGGCTAGTTTAAGAAGATTTTAACGCTATATACACATTTTATACAAGATAATATGTACATGTTTATTTTTTTTACATATTCAACTTGATGAGGTGAAATTAACAAATTATGTTGTGTGAAGCGGATTGAAGTTTTTAGGGATGTGTTCCGCAATGCACCATTTGCCATCTCTACTTATGAGGTTGTTATTAGGATAATTCTGATCGAGATTTAACATCCACGTCTGAGATAAATTGATAAAGAAATACCTATTAAAGATAAACATGAAAAATATGACATGAATGCTTCAAAATAGGTTTATATGAACTACAAATGCAAATAACCAAAACAAAGGATTTCTTACAAAACTCATAAATGAACTTTGCTTGATGTAGATTGTAATGATTAATTTGTAGTTGATACGTATGAAAGATAACCTTACTGTATAAGGAAATAACTTTGAGGTAAGGTGAACTATATCATTTATGTCACTTATTTAGAAATTACTTATTAGTGGATGATATTGTTCCTTCATTCTATTTTTATTTGTCATGTTATACTTTTCGAAAGTCAATTTAATTAATTTTTAAAGTTAAATTAGATTATGTTAATTCGATATTTTTTTTAAAAAAAAATTAGATACTCAAAAACTATACTAGAAGTACTATAAATTGCAATTTTTTACATATCAATTAGAAGAAAATATACATCGTAAAATGTTGGTCAAAATTCGTATAGTTTGACTCTAAAAAAGAAAATCATGACAATTAATTGTAGCGGAGGGAGTATAAGAGTATATATGTATATTGGTGTGGTATCATTAAAGTTTCTTGTTCAGAATTACTCATTAGTCAATAATACTGCAAGAGATCGTTTGGTGTGAAGGATGATACCAAATAGTCTTGGATTAAATTATAGTGCCACTCAATGGTAGACAAATTCGGAATAACTTATCCTGAGATTAACAATTAGTACCAGAATAAGTTATTTCTCTCATTACGTAATATAGTAATCTCAGGATAACTTATCCCGCGAGATAAAATAAGTAACTGACAAAGTTGTCTCTTTAAATTCTTTTTATACATCACTTTTTACATTCATGAAGGGTACTTTTGTAAACAACTAAATTGTTCTTAAAGTTTATTATTTTGAATACAACAAACCAAACACTTAATAAAGAATAATTTTATCATAACTAATCCCATCATAACTTGAATTCAGACCAAACCAAGAGTATATGTAAATTGTTATGGTATCATTAAGGTTTCTTTTTTCAGAAATTATTCATTAGTGAATGATACTATGAATTTAATGTAACTGAGCTAGTTTTTAATGTATCCGAGCTAGTATTTGATGTATCCTAAATAATTTTTAATGTATCCGAACTTCAATTGTTGTATCCAAATTTTTTAATTTTTAAGGCATTAGTGAAATTAAAAACTTATTAGGGATATATTGTAATTTCATATTAAAAGTATGACATTTATTTAATTTACACAAAAAATATTAAGGTTGAGCTCAAGATAATTTGAATTAAGTTAAATCTTAACTCATTCAAGCATTAACCATGTTAAGAGAATTTCCAATCGAGCCTAATCTAATCTCCAATTTCAACCCGTTTTAAGACTCTTTATTTGCATTAAAGTAATGTATATTCCTATATTGAATGTATGAATTATTATATAATTCATATCTTTTACGATTTATATCTCAACTTGTAACTTCTTCTTTTTTTTCAAAAAAATCGTGAGTTGAAATTCAAGTTGTGATTATAAAACTTAAATAATAATATATTAAAATTATTGAAAATAAGTGGGTCAAGATCCAACCTATTTTAAGCTCATTTAAACGAATCAGGATCCAACACAATTTTTATTTTAACTCAAGCCGTCCATTTGACACCTCTTTATTTTTATCCCATCAGAATAGACAAAATATGTTTGCTAATTACTCTAATTTTTCTAAATGACAAAAAAAAAGGGAAACTTTCACCTATAGCCACTTAAAAATAATTAATTACTCTCCATAGCTATAGTTTGATAATTACAATTTGTAGCTACATGTTATATAGAGGAGAGAGGAGAGCGAGACTGGGAGAGAGAGGAGAGAGGCGAGAGAGAGGGGGAAAAAAGTGGGAGAAAGTGAATTGTATATGTATATTGGTTAGATAATTGTATATTATACATATGTAATTGTATATATGACAAGAGAGATTGGGAGAGAGAGGAGAGAGGCGAGCGAGACTGGGAGAGAGAGGAGAGAGGCGAGCGAGATCAAGAGAGGGAGGAGAGAGGCGAGCGAGAGAGGGCAGAGAGTGGGAGAGAGGTGAATTGTATATGTATATAATTATATATAACTATATATTATACATATATATTTGTATAAATGACAGCGAGATTGGGAGAGGGAGGAGAGAGGCGAGCGAGATTAAGAGAGGGAGGAGAGAGGCGAGCGAGATTAAGAGAGGGAGGAGAGAGGCGAGCGAGAGAGGCAGAGAGTGGGAGAGAGGTGAATTGTATATGTATATAGGCTAAAAAATTATATATTATACATATTTATTTGTATATCTTCTCGAATTATACATATACAAACATGACTAATTATACAAACTCGAAGTTAGCCCATGTAATTAATGTATAATGTTAGTCGTGAGTGGTAATTATAACAAACTATAGCTATGATGAGTAATTAAATAGTATAAGTTTGCTTATCCGCGTAATTTTCCCCCAAAAAAAATGAGTAACTTCTAATATGTGATGTTACTATTTACTTATGTGCAATTATTGCATTGCTACTATATTTTTTTTTAGAAATGTGTTTGAAATTACTTGTTTATATGCAATTAATTTTATTGCTCAATCTTTCAATCCAAATATGTATCGTATATAATTAACTGTATTACTCGAACTTTTAATTTTTAGAAATGTGCTGATTTTTTATTTTTTATTTAAGAAATGTGTTGTAATTGCTTATTTTACTGTAATTATTTAATATTGTGTTTGGTTTATGATTTACAAATATGTATTAAACTTTACATGAAATAATACATAGATTTCATGATAATTAACAAATTGTCGCAACCAAACAACCCCTTAAAATTTTCTCTGTTCATACAAAAATCCAAACAAAAATATACCTGATGAATAAACAGTATATGATTAGGGCCGCCGTCATCCGCCACCAACTCCGCCCCGTCGCTACCAAATTCAACGGCCCTCCGACACCGATGGCATCATGGTTACGGCGGCTGATTCACTAACCAATAACTCAGTCCTGATACACAAATTCTCAGTTAAGGAGGACGAACAGTACGAAAAAGTTGAGGTTGAAGAAGAAAATGGCGAAGGATCAGCTCCATTCGAGGATGTAGATCATAAAAAAAGTTCGTTTCTTTCGACATTTATGTTATTACTCATTATTGTTGCTATATCTTTTGCTATGGGTATTGGACTATTGTCTACATTTTCATTGTTGTTTTTCTATAACTGTGGTGTCTACAAGGCTAGGAGAGATGAGAAGAAATGACCTAGTATCTACATTTTCATTGTTTCGCTGCATTCGTCAAATATATCAGTGTGTTAATACTTAATAGTGTACAATTTAATGATAAAAACTGTTGATTCCGATTTAGTAGTTAGACCTGTTGCTTTTGGATGATTGTAGGAGTATTAATTAATCCCTGCTTTTTATGAAGCCTGGTTAATGGTATGGGTTATGCAATGTTATGGGGCAATTAGTACATTCAGTACCTATTGTTATCATGTTTTTGTTTCTGATTAATAGGACAACTTCCCTTTTGTTGAATGGAAACAATAGAATTTGTTGGCGACTGGACATGATCTTTCCTAGCTACCAGTGAAGGGGAGAGGAGAACATTAACGTAACCATCAAACTATAGAACCTCACCTAAAAAAAAGGCCCTCGGAAGAGCCTGAAGTAGAGAAACCTACAGATAAAACCTATTTCTCTTTTTATGATTGAGATGGAATGCTTGCCGCCTGTGAAATGGATTGGGAAGATGGGACCTGAGCTCGAAACGAGTGCAAGTTGTTGCATGTCGTAGGATGATTGTTCTTGCAAACTGCATATGTTGGTGTTGATGTCCTGCTTTTGCATCTGTTGTGTATGCATATTGCATCCTTGCGGGGTAACCACTCAAAAACAGAAAAAATGAGTGAATCTCCACCTATTTGGGTGTGACTTCCATGCTCAAGTTGGTAATGTCCTAAAAAGATATGATAAAGCAATGGGAGAATAATGAAACATAAGAAACTTATTTAAATGGAGCTAAGAAGCTTAAAAATAACATGCTTGTAGTGAGTGAACTTGTGTGAGTTACTCTTGCTGATTACTTTCTTTATGTATGTGTCTATTTATCAGAGTAGGTTTTCTTGTCAATGTATTCGTTGTTCACCTTGCAATATAAGACTTTGTATACCCCTAGAAATGGACTTGGCATAAGTGCAAGCAACGACATTGTCTCGATCAAGAAGGTATTGAACTTCTCGACACACCTCTATCAATTCCTTCTTTGCCTCATCTTTCTTCGCTTATGAAATTTCTTTTGAAATCAATTTTTTCAATATTCAATATTTATATTTATAATTGTGATTTGTTACTTCTTGACGGTCCATCATGAATGTAGAGTGGCTGTTACCATCCACAGAATATTCTTGGTGGTAAAATACTCACATCTTCACTTTCTGAGGTTGATTACTATATGATCTGTTATGACTTTGGAGATGGTGGTTGTACTAGTTGAAATTGGTGAGCATCAATGGACTTTAGAGCAGTAGTGTGAAGTAATACATGCGGCCATGCTTCACTTGTTTGGATCAGTGATGTCAAAGTGAAGCATAAACAAATTGAAGTGTCTGTAGGGCTTTAAGCAAGAAGAATAGTTAAAGCGCGAACTCTTGTAATGAAAGGTGTAGATGAATAAAAAAGTCAACATGTAATTTAGTGAAAAATATATACCATTACAAATAAAAAATGTGGATCGTTGCTCATGTGAATGATGCCACTACTATTAGAGATATGATGTCAATTGGGATTTGAGAGGAAGAGTGAGGAGAAGAAGATGGGTCTGTAGCTCGTTTGGTTGTTACCTAGACCATTTTGAAAGAAAAAAGATTTTAAAGAAGTAGCTACATATGAATGATTGTTTTAAAGTTTCTAGAGAACATCATCTACACCATAATGTCTTAGTTAAGCACAGATGATTGTGTTCTAGTTGTAGAGAACAACCTGTGTAGGTTCTCTACTTTTTCCATATCACTTGTACATGAGCAAGCTTTTGGGTTGAGTTAGGCTCAAGCATCATATCTTTGCTATGGTATCAAAGCCAGGTCCATCCCTGTCTTGACTCCCAGTCCATGATCCAGTTTGGCCTGGACGGGAAGGGGGGTGTTAGAGTGGGTTGAGTCCCACATTGGTTGGGAGAATGGACTGGTGATCTGCTTATATGAACTTGGCAATACTCCCCTCATAAGTCATAAGCTAGCTTTGGGTTTGAGTTAGGCCCACTCCCAGGTGCCATATCTTTACCTGAGGAAGGCTTCTCTTCCTCAAACCAGCTTCCACTGCCCCATTGCCGTCCCCTGAATATGGGAAGTTTGGAATTATGAAGTATAGAATCACCTTCAGTTGTAGTCTGCCATATGTGCTGGCCTAATTATTTAGCAATAAGGTTTCATGTACCTTAGTAGATCTGTTAGGAATATATAATTGTTTCACGCTTAGACAGAGACACAGAGTTGTTGGATTAACAATCGTCAGGGAATCCACCACAAAGATGTTGTATTGGTCTGTGACTTACTCTGATCTTTCTTCCTTGTAGACGGAACCCGCTCTGATCTTTCTTCCTTGTAGACGGAACCCGCATTCTGGAGCCTTTGGGTCTTAAACAGCATTTAAGATCAGGAATTCCTACTCCAAAATCTGTAGCAAATCCTGATACCCCTATGATTGAAGAGGGTAATGACAGTTGCAAGATATCAAATTCTGATGAAAGAAGAGGAAAGAATTATTCAAGTTTGGATGGTGAGAATTCTTGTTAAATTAAATGAGGAATATTCTAATCTCCTGTTATAAGACTTGTAGAGATTCACGGGGATCCTGATGGGGCTCTTGCAGGAAAAAGAACCGTTGTACTTTCTGATCTTCAAGCTCTTAAATGTGATAGTGGGGAAACAACCCATGAAAACCAGCCGTTTGGTCAAAAAGTAAGTGCTGAATTCACTGAAGGAGGTCATCATGAAGTGTTACAGGACAACAAACATCATCAAGGTTTCATTATACTGGTTCTTTTTCAACTTTCTAATCATACTAGGAAGTAGAATCTTATGGTGCTTTTGAACATCTCCTTGTTGGAAGTTCGTTTTGGTTATATCTCAAGTGAAAATCTTGAAGGTCTGGTTTTTCCAGGTTGGATGCCGAGGAGACTTGGGCCAGAAGTTTGACCCCTCCTGATTCTAGAGGTGGAAACAAAAGACCAGCAGATAGATGTGAATTTTATTCTAGAGGTTGGTTTATCAACAGGCGCTCATGTAGGTTCCCTATTATTTTTTTGAAACTGGTAATGTTGAGGAGCTCATTTAGGTTCCTTCACGTAAGGGATTATGTAATTAGCCATAATAAGGATGGTGTTTTAGATACTGCAATGATGAAAAACAAATTCATAAATGGTGAAGGTAATATCAAACTATTTTTTTGGAATTGGTTAACCTTAACTTTAGTAGTCCTGATAAAGTAACTTCTGTGTTATAGGTTCAAAATATACCACCGAGAGACCAGCATCGTATTGTTTCTCTGATTTTGCATCATCTGAAGTTCAATGTGGAGGATATCAAAGGTTGAACAGTGAAAATGATTTGCATATGCATAAAGATGAGGATTGGTCAAGTATGCCGTTTAGAGATATTGGAAGAGAGACTCTTGGATATAAATCATACTTGGCTGGTTATGGCAGCTCTTCACCACTATTACTCAAATATGATTCTGTTAATAACGATTGCTATTGTAGTGGAGTGCTTCCAAGTAGCTCAGTACTGTCATCTTACAAGTATCTGAACACCGAAGTTCCCTCTTATGCCTCAGCTTTGGACGACACAAGTTATAAGAGGACCCACCTTATGCCCGACTATCATCATTTGCCATTCTTGAATCGCTCTGTGGACAGGTGGCCTTCTTATCTCACTTCTTCCTCTTCAAACCTAGATCCTGTTGGTGATCAGAAGCATTTAGACCGTAACTGAGACTCTATAACTAGGTCAATATCTCTGCATAACAAATCTTCAGCACTTCCTGGTTGTGGAACTGAATCTTTTTCTTGGACTGATTTATCAGGGGACACGGAACACTCATGCGGTTATAAGACCAAGGTGAAATTTAGTGACTGGGAGACTTCTGTGCCTTTTCGTCCATCAACCTTTCTTAGTCAAATTATTCCCCCTCCAGAAAATCTTTATGATCCGATTCGTGACAGCATTGAGCAAACCAGCACCGCTTGTCTGCTAATGAAAGAAAAACAGCTGATAGAGATATAGCCCATCAAGAGAACACGAATACCTTTTCAAAAGAAGAAAAGCACTCAAGATCAGTTAATCCCAGAGGCCAAAAGAGGAAACAATCAAAATTAGAGAAGCTCGGACCCAGCTGTGAAATTGATACCGACTTTAGGAGGGATGGATCTGTGAACTACGAGTCAGGAGTTATGAAGCATTTCCGTGCTGCTCTTGTGGAATTAGTTAATGAATTGCTTAAGCCAACTTGGCATGAAGGTCTTTTGATGAGGGATGCATACAAGATGATTGTTAAGAAAGCAGTAGACAAGATCATTAACTCTTTGACACCCGATCAAGTTCCTGATACGACTGAATCCATCAATCAATATCTCTCTGCATCTAAGACAAAAGTAGCTAAGCTGATTGAGGTGAGTCAACACTCTGAAACAGTACTTGCTGACTGTGGTTGAGTCTCTTTCTTACCTGAACTTAACAATTGATTAATTTGTGATTGCAGGGGTATCTGGAGAAATATGGTAAATCTTGAGGTGAATCATCAAAAGTATTGCTTTACATGCTGCCACTAGTCAGGAATTAATGAAACATGTCGTTGTAGACTACTTATGTTAGACTAAAGTGATAGAAGCAAAATGTTAATTTTGTATATGGATTTCTTCTTATTAGCGAAGACTTCTTTTTCGCTGCTTTCATGGGTCGAAAGAATTTTGGAAGCATCTATGTTTACTTACTAATAGTTTGATTCAATCTTGGAAAGGAAATATAATGTGCTAATGTCATCATCTTCTCTAGAGTCAACTACTAGATTAGTGCTCCTGGCATACTTACCTCTGTGTTTTCCCCTCATTGGATTCTCTGGCATTGAAGATGCTTTTAGATGCAAAAGGTCATGGAGGAGACCACTAATTATCCATGAAGCTTTAATCTGATGTTCAGTAGGTAGTCTCACGATCTGGCACTCACGCCCTGAAATTGTCATTGTATACTCCCATGAGTTTGAAGGTTGCAGGAGAAGGAGAGGGACACTAGCAAGATCTATTACCAGTGAATTCCCCATAAAAATAGAGGTACCTATCAAAAGAATACTTTGAAGGCTTGGGGATTGAGGTCTCATTAGCTAGCAACAGGCTGCATGACTAGACCCTGGTCCATGCCGTTTTCACTTTTCAAAGTTAAGGAACTAAAATATTTTAGTAGATAAAGGAAAATGAGTGGGAGAAAATTGTGCTTTTCAAGAAAAACAAATATAAACTTAAGTAACTTAGCGAAGTGTTCAGTTCTTCTTCAACAAGATTACAGGAAGTACTTATCGTCTTTCATCCCGGATTTGAAGGGAATATGTACTTTTATGATGTTGCTCCAATCAACTTAGTGTTAGCGGTTAGATATTGGCTAGTGCTAGTTATATATGAAATGAACTAGTAACTGCAGTTCATGACAGAGAAATGGATAGCAGGCAAGCATGCTTTTGAGATCGTGTCTTTGCACCAGACCATGGAGGTTTAGAGATAACTATAGATCACCCCAGCTAAGAGACATCTACCTCGTCGCTGTGGGAGGATCATCCTTTATTTGTGACATGCTGTTAATGTTTACATAGTTGCATGGGGGATTCTTGCATTTATAACAGTTGCAGTTCCTCACTAGGGGCACAGAGGTTCAGGTTTCTGCAGCTGCTTGTTCAGACAATTATTAGATAATGGTGTGATGGTCAATTAGTCGGCGTCATAATCATGGTGCATACAAGTTGACCCATATGCCTCCATTGTCATTTAAAAGAACTTTTAACAGATACCAAACGATTATTTGAACTTTGGTCATCATAGCTACACTATTTCTCTACAGCATTGACATGCTAACCTTATGGGAGGTTACTCTGACAAAAACAGTGCGATATTATGGACATATCCGATGCATTCACTGGTGACTAAACCAAGTTGAACAGCGTCTTTTTGGCCCTGTAGCTATTTCATTAAGCATTGAGTTGTTAATCAAAGCTGCATAAGATTTATGTATTTATTGTAAGTTTTTACAAACCCTATGAATTCAAAGATTTAATGAATGATGGTATTGTTTTGTTACTCATTCTCTGCTTCTGTAAGTTTTAATATGTGCAATTGCAGAAAAATGAAATCTCCATCTAGATGCTTGAATTGGACATATTTCCTTGGAAGCAGGTATTTCCTAATGTCGCAATATGCTCGCTGGAGCAATGGAAACTTCTGGGGCGTCATTATTTTAAGGGATTGCCGGAGATAGACAGAGTAACTCAGCTACTTAAGAAGGTAATGAGTAGGGTATGAATTATGATTCTGTCCTTATCATATGAAAAGAGTCAATTTCATAGAATTCAATGGCCATCTGCATATACTTTCGAAGACTAAGACTCCGTCCTGCTTTGGATGGATAGCAAACGTAGCTACAACCTCCACAGATATATACTTCAGCAGATGCTTTATCTGTAGTAATGATACTGGTAATACCTAATCCTGTATTTCTGCATATGGCAAATGTGAGCTTTTATCTCACTTTTTGATCTACATTGGTTCATTTTTAGAACAGGCGTTGAAGCCTTTACAAGCCGGAGAAGCAGAATGATCTAGCAGGCGGCCAGTTGGAAGGAGAAACCTGAGGCGTTAGATGAGAATGTAAGACTCAACTATTGGCCTTTTGGTGTGATCTTAAGATCTAAATGACCGAGATTCCAATGGACTTTTTTGAACACTTTGTATCGTGGGCGAGCTAGGGTACCAAAAGAGGGTTCATCCAAACCTCCTTTGACGAAAATAAGGGTACCAATCCAATTTGTTCCTATTTTATGTGTTTTAAAGTCTGTCAATTTCTACCCAGAAAAAGTATAGCATTTGTTAATTGTAGGAACAAAGGAACCAACTAATCCCCTATTGAAAAGTAGAATGAAAAAAGGAGGTAATCTAGTATGAGAATCTGTTCTCATCTGCCATTCAATGGCCACTATCAAAAGGGAAATTTTCACTTGATACATAAAATCTTCCTATCAAAGTTTCACTTCAAACTTTTGATGAATATTTTAAAAAAATTTACTCCCTCCGTTTAAAAAATAATGACCCTATTTCCTTTTTAGTGTGTTTAAAAAAGAATATTTCCTTTTTTTTTTGACAACACTTTAACTTTAACTTTCCACGTGGCATGTTTAAGATCACAAGATTAAAGGGCATTTTGGTATATTTGACATCACTTTAATTTAGAACTACATGATTAAAAAATCTTTTTTTTTCTTAAACTCCGTTTCAAGTCAACCTAGTTCATTCTTTTTGAAACGGCTGGAGTAATTTCTTCATAGTAGTAATATTGTTTGGATGTATAATTACTATGACAAAAGGGATAGGTTTTAACTTCTTGATAAACAGCCACGCAAACAATTTGGATTAAGGATGTTGCAACTTTCTCAGCCACGTAGACGATGAGTGTTCTATTTATTTAATTTTCTACAAATTTAAATGTCAATTTATGCACATTAAAATTGGATATCACTTAAGATCAAGTTAAAATATATTTATGAAATTATGAGACACGTTTGACCATAGAAATTTTTCCACCTTTTTTCATCCTTTGAACTAAATTCATCTAGAAGTTGAATTTAAGAATTTTCAAAATTTTAAAAGAAGTTTTTCACTCTAAATTACTCACAAAAAGTCAAAAATCTGTCAAGGAGTCCCACATTGGAAGAGGAATAGAAATTGGTCTCTTTATATGGATTTAGACAATAAATCTCCCTTCACGAGCTAACTTTTTGAAATGAGTTAAGTTTAGATATCATATCTTTACATCAATTCCACGTCGATAAAAGGGTGGGGGACAAATCTCGAGCTGACTTTTGGGTTGAGTTAGGCCCATTGTCTTTACAAAATCAACTCTACTTTATACTTCCCTCCGTCCACAATTGTTTGTCATGTTAAGGTCATGCACACCCCTTTAAAAAAATTTAATATAAGGTGTAATTTGACTAATATAACCCTATTATACCAAAAATATCTAAACTCTACATAACTTTTTAATTGAACTACACTATCATTAAGGGCAAATTTGGAAAAAGGTGACTAATTATTTCTTGATTATTTAAATTGACTATTAATCTTGGATATCTATTTTTAATATACCTGACAAACAATTATGGACGGAGGGAGTATTATCAAAAACACTACACTTTTCAAATATCAAGTTGTTTTTACACTATATAAGAGAACGTCCATCCAAACACGGTGTTAGTTTGAGTGCAAGCAAATTATTGGATTTACTGAGCTAAAACCCTTTGAAAAACCCAGCTCAACTGGAGAATAGCAAAATTCTCGAGTTGGAGCAATGGAGAAGATGGATGGAAATTCGGGGTACAAGGAGTATGTAGCTGGCCTCATGGCCGGTATTGCTATTGTCATTACCGGTCACCCTTTTGATACCGTCAAGGTTCGTTTACTACTCCAAGCTTTTATAGAAATACCCATTTGCATTATCCTGTGAATTAATGCAATTTGAATTTTATCATATTTGTAGAAGTGAACAAATTTTGCATCTGGATTTTGCTGTTTTCTTAGTATAGATGCCTAGGTGCACCACAATTTTGACTCTAGATTCATTGAGAAGTTCTTTTAGCTTATTAATCAAAAAATGGTTTATCGTTAAGCACCTAAGGGTTCATTTATTTGGTACACTAACTAAATTGTCCAGTTATTATAGTTCTAGGATAATAATTCTTAGACTAGTTTATCCTACCTGGGAGGCGGGATGAAATAATCCCAAGTTGGATGTGATAAGATTAAGTTTGGGATTAGATTCATACTATGTTTGGTTGAAGGTTTAAATTTTTAGCGACGATCCCTAAGGGTGTGACTTAGTGGTCAATGAAATTGGTTAAGAACCATGAGGTGTCAGGTTCAAATCCTGATATGTATTGTTGGTGAGAGGTGACAAATATCTTGTGGGATTAATCGAGGTGCACTCAAGTTCATCTTGACACCACGGTTAACAAAAAAAGAAAGTTGATTTTTATAGTTTCTCTCTTTACTTGCCTTAATTTGTTAGTTGAAAGTCTTACCAAAGGTAGAGGCAGATCCATAATTTAAACTCTATGGACTCAACTTCTTAACGTTAAACCTATTAAATTTTAAAAGTTATGGGTTCAAACGTACTAATTGTTGCAATCTTAGTGAAGTTTTGCGCATAAATTTATACTTTTCATGAATAGTACCGGGTTGAAATGAACCGGTGCTACAAGGTTGCAGCTGCATCTAAATAAAGGTTCTAGGAAATAGGGTAAGGTATTGGCTGAAGCAGAGTATAAGGTTATCTATGCTAGATGGAAGAATTTTATGTTTCGAGAAGATCTTAATAATATGACATATATAGTATACTTGTTCGGGTGTTGGAGGTTGTTGTGACTTCATGTGGGTTTACCGATTGAGTTATGTGAAATGCATTTATCAGGTGAAGCTCCAGAAACACAATACGGAAGCTCGTGGAATAAAGTACAAGAATGGATTGCATTGTGCTGCTCGAATATTAAAAACTGAAGGAGTATGTCTCTCAACTTCTTCCTAGATCCCACTTTGAGATTTTCCCGTTCTGTTTGTTGAAATGTTGTTTAATTGGTGGAACGTGTAATCACTTTACTTGACTCAACTGCTTTGCGGATATTGAAATTCCAATCAAACATAAGGTTGAGTGATTCCATTATTTCAAGTCCATCTCCGATAAGCCTCGTCTTCTCTGTACTAAATGTCATATATCTTTACTTGCACATATTTATATTCATGAACATTTTCATGAGCTTATGAGTTATGAATGTATTTTCCTATTCCCTTGAAAGTTTATCTAAGTTTCTGGTTACTGAAGTAGTATGCAGTAAATAGATCTAAGTAAACAGAGCTCCCTTGAGGCTTTCTACATAAGTGCCAAATTGTGCCGTCTTGACTGTTTGTCAAGTAAAATTGATTTGCCCGCCAAATCCCGTTTCTTATACAATAAACCTAGCTTCTATTTCTTCAAAGAAATTGAGGTTTATACTTTTGCTTGTAGCCTCATCTTATACCTTTTTCATTGAGCACATCACAAAAGGTCAACTATTGTTGTTTATATTGCAATTATCTTTCTTTTCTTATTTTGGGAACTTTTTCCTCCTTGTGTGGGACTGCTTATGTTTCTGAGGGACCTGAACTGCAATTTTCTGTGGCAGGTTAAGGGGCTCTATCGAGGAGCTACATCTTCGTTCATTGGCATGGCTTTTGAGAGCTCACTTGTATTTGGCATTTACTCCCAAACAAAAATATTGCTGCAGGTTAGTTCAATGTTCATCGAGCAATGAGTTTTTGCTGTGATTCGATTCCAAGATTGTTTGTGACTAGTTTATGTAGAAAGGCAACTACTTTTGCAACCGTTAACAGTATCTTGGAACTTCGGCGCTTTTGTGGCAACATCTCAGTTTCTTGTTATCAATGATGAACATTTTGTGTTTGCTTTAAAGGGTGGACCTGAAGGAGGTAAGCCCCAGCCTCAAGCGATTGTTCCTTCAGCTGCCTTTGGAGGAGCTATTATAAGCTTCATTCTATGTCCATCAGAACTGGTGAAGGTAAGTGATGTGAGGGTTCATAACATCCTGCTTTAGAGTTACTTGGAAGTATCATCCTTATTATATCTATGATGCCAGTGTAGGATGCAAGTTCAGGGTGCTGATTCTGTGGTACCAAGCTCCAGTAGATATGGTGGTCCTCTTG
Organism: Solanum sitiens; assembly: GCA_016801875.1. Classification (NCBI taxonomy): domain Eukaryota; kingdom Viridiplantae; phylum Streptophyta; class Magnoliopsida; order Solanales; family Solanaceae; genus Solanum; species Solanum sitiens. Next base: position 1,047,867 of record JABWTJ010000017.1, on the reverse strand, counting down.
AGTGTGCCCTTAAAACTGTAAAATGTGAAGGGGTGAGAAATTTTTTGATCTACGCAAATTTGCCTTCTGGTGAGCATTTAAGCTGACAAAGATCCTTCCAGATCACAGGCATATTTCGAGGAGGCTTCACAACCTTACTAAGAGAATCTTTCGGAAACGCGGTCTTCTTTAGTACATATGAATATGTGCGTTATCACTTGCATCTACAACATAAAGGTGCTTCTTCCGAGTCTAGCCAATTGATTGATATTGGAATTGGAATAATGAGTGGCGGTCTTGGTGGTATAGCAGTGAGTATTCTTGGTTGGAATTCATTTTCTTAATGACTTCTCTTTCTTTTCCTTGCTTGGTTCTACGCTGTTTGTGAACTTTCCATGTGGATATTCTATACACCAATTAATTCTGTGCATCTTCTCTTTTCAGTGCTGGTCAGCAGTTCTTCCGTTGGATGTAGCAAAAACTATAATTCAAACTACCCCAGAGAAAAACCATACGAGAAATCCGTTTCGTGTTTTAAAATCGGTAGTTACCATAATCTCTTGTATTTTGGAACTTGAAATACTAGATGAAATGCCTGATTCAGTTTATTATGTTAGATATATGCGAGATCTGGTCTTAGAGGATGCTATATGGGTCTAGGTCCTACAATTGTGAGAGCGTTTCCTGCTAATGCAGCTGCAATTGTTACATGGGAGCTGTCTGCCAAACTATTGGGAATCAAGCGTGATTTGAACTAGTAAGAAATCTTGATTGCTGCCAATATTTATTCTGGTTGCCTGCTGGCTTAAAGCTTTAGAAGCTCGTAGCAAGGTCTGCATATTTCTTTTGATATGCCATCTGCCGTGCTACTAATTTGGCACAATCATGTTTTACTTTCTTAATGAGATAATCTGATTATATTTAATTTCAGCCTTGTGGTTCTCTCATTTTGTTTTTTCCTTAACTCTTCAAATGAGTGTTCTCCGAGTGTCTTTAGTTTCAGTTTTGTGGCTCGTAGCAAGGTGGAAAGCATTTTATACTAGACTCTAGCTCTGTCAGGAAAGTAAGGGTGATTAAAAAAATAAAAAACACTTTGTAGTGTGAGACTATGTCCAATACGGTAGTTTTCAAGCAGCATCCATGTGAAACACAGGATATCTTTATTTTCGGTCTACAAACTATCGAAGTACCAACAGACAAAAGTTAATGACACATTCTTTCGTACTACTTTCATTTCAAATGAAATGAAATTACTACTTTATGCATACCTGAAGATAACATTTTTTGTTAAAAAGGAAATATGGCAAATGACAGAAGAGAGAGAGCGTGATAAACTCTATATTTTTCAGAGGTAGCTTAAGTTCTCATCAGTCCACTAGTAGGTGCCTGTTCAACTTGACCCTTCTCCTGGATAATCTTGTGCACTTTTACGGCGGCGCTCGTTGTGCCCTGCCAACCGTCTCCTGCAACTCTTTTTTGCATCATCAAACTCCGCCAACTGATGAAATCTGCTTACCATAAATTTATAATGTAAAAAAAAATGAAATTTCCCATAAGTAGTTCTGAGAGGATGCAAGAGAACCAAGATGTCACATTCTTGGAACAAAATAGAGCAAGAAAAATCACCTCAAGTAAATTCTGATTGGTTCTTTTCTAGTCAAGGGAAATGGTGCAGGGAGAAAAGCTCTCTGTCCTTGCTAATTTCTGTTTTTACTCTCTTTCATGTTTCAATTGTCAGATAATCAGACCATTGTGAGTTTTCAGTACTTACATTTTACCTATGCCGAGACTTTGCAACAGGAAAGCAGCTGCTTAGAAAATCTGTAAAATTATTGTGGTGTATACTGAGTTTCATAATTGAGAGGATACATACTTTTATAGGAAAAGAGGGAATCTTATTTAGGTTACCCCAATATAATCTTCGTTTGGGAATAGAGAATTGGGTAACGGTCCCGTTTGTAAGTAGAGAAATTATTTTTTTCTCCATAGTAGTAATATTTTATCCGTCTTTATAGGAAATGATGGTGATTCTGAGAATACACCAGTATCAGATGTGATCAACCTCACCAGGGACTTCGGGAGAATCAGCAGTCAAGGCTTCCTGCCTGCCGGAAAAAGCAGTGGACGGCAAAGAATCCCCATTTGAGACTCCACTAACAGATTGTTCTCCATGTATTTTTCATTTAAATTGCCTTCACCTTAAATTTAAAGCAGCACTGAGCACAACAAAATTCATACAAAAGAAATCGCAGTTAAAATAGTTGTTCTGATTTGGCTTTGGTTCCATGATGTTGCTCATACTCTTCAAAAATATTGATAGGTGTATTTTCATTAAGGTATTACATTATTTTAAGCAGCTTAATAGAAAAATATTGATGAATTTGCTTTTCACCCGAAAACTACTACGTGTGCTTAATGTGAGAGAAGAATTATCAGCCTTGCAACTGTGCCACTGTTTTTGTTCTTGATGCAGGTAATGATCTTTGATGTAGATATAATAGACCTCTAGCTAAAAAAAACTGTTCTTTTGTGGTCATTGGTAAAGTGAAATGTTTGTTTGTATGCCTAATGGCTGCCTGTGTGCACTCTAAACTGTGCACATAAATGCATTTTACCCCTACAGAGTAATTTAACTACGTTTTTTCCAAGTAACTGGCAGTTACTTGTTAGTTATCTTTAAGGTGATTTGATGATTGTATTTAGAAGTTAAACTCAAATTGCATATTGAAAGATCAGAGTATCTGAACCTGCTGCATTGCTGACAGAAACGCTGTCGGAGTCCATCAATAAGTACTTCTGGAGCCTTTGCATGAAATTCACAGACCTTGTGGCGGCGATGGTAAGTCTTAGCATTCACCATATCTGCAGTGCAGTCCTCAACTTGACAGGAAGGTTGCCTTGACCCCTCTCCCGTGGATGCCTTCCTTCCAGAGCGAGTCAAGACCCTCTTCCTTTTGGTATCCTCTACAACATCTTCATCTTCCTCGTCATCCTCCTCTTCCATGTTTCTCTTCCCTTCCCATTTGCTATTCTCCATCTCTTTGAAGGGGGGAAAAGGAAACAAGTTGAGGAAAACTAGAGTGAGGAGCACAAGAATATGAGTAGATTAATAATGTGAAATTTAGCAATAAAGGTGAAAGAGAAGGGAGAGAATATGTGTGGACCACTCCACACACTTAAAAGGGTATGACTTAGTGGTCAATGAAGTGAGATAAAAACTATGAGGTCTCAGGTTTAAGTTTTGGTAAAGGCAAAAACACATTCATTTATCTAAGCTTTGATGGACAGATTGAGTTGCTCGGAACTAGTGGGAAGTAGCAAGTAACTTGTGGAACTAGTCGAGATGTGTACAACACCACAATTATTAAACAAAAACGAATATGTGAGGACCACAAAGCTCCATACTTTTCTGCTTCTATAGTAAGTGGAGAAGTGGAGAACAGGATTTGGATTAAAGATGAGCTAAAGATACTACAATTTGATAGGTTTCTCGTACAGGTTTACGTTGACAGATGAAGCTACTCTTACTGGCCTCAACTTGCAACATACAAAAGGACTTCAACTTTAACGTGACCTAAGCATTATTGCATGTAAAAGAAGAACGTGACCATCCACAATATTGATGACTTTGATGCCATTTTTTTTTTTCTATACATGTATTCTGTTTTTTAGTCCTTATTTACCTCAATACCTTTACCTCAAGGGAGGTAATTTGTTGCAAAACTAGGGGCGCAATGAGACGATGGGATTCGAAAAATCGGGCCTAGGCTACTCGATTTTGTTCGAAAGGATCCTCTTAATTCTCATGGTCTGATCTGGTCGAGCCCTCTTCTGTTACTATGAATTTGAAATCAAAATGTAGAGAGAAACACCCTGGACTTGGCGTGAATTGTTATTTTTGTCACTAAACTATTAATAGCCTTACAAATACGCTGCTACTAGACTAGGTAAGCTTAAATACACTCCTGATCTGGCCTGGCCACATGGGTGAAATATACTCCATTGCTAAGTTTACAAATATTTTCAGCATTTCTTGACCTTTTATTAAGAGTCACACACTCCTACCAGATTTGTTTGAGAGTAGAGACCACTTGTTATGTCATGTGGCTGATCAGGGGTATATGTAAGTTCAGTTAATCAAGTGGATGAGTGTTTTTAAGATTCTCAATAGTTTGAGGATGAAACTAACCATCCATATCAAGTTCAAGGGTATTTTCGATACTTCTCTAAAAAATGTATGATATTGTTGTAATATTTTTATGTTTGATTGAATAGTTAACATTCAAGCAACAAGAAAAAATTTGTGGTTTTACAAGCAATGCCCAAAGTCTCCCATTTCTTTCTTTATTGATCGACAACCAAGCACATTTCCTACAAGTCTGTCATCTTTTTTGTTGTTGTTGGTGGTGGGGTGGGGGCCAAATAAAATGGAAGGTTACTATTTATGAAATATAATTCATTTCTACTCATCCCAACTATCTTCACTTTATGCAAAGTTTCACTTCGTCCTTCCCTTCCCTTAGATAAAACATTCTAAGTTCTATATTTGGGATAAAATATTCTTTATTAGAGGTGACTATGTATTCAGATGAACTCGAACCAGGAGTGCTAATTAAAATCACAATCCTTTATCGATTTATGCATTGTATCATGACCCAAGCCAACTACTTAACAAGTCTTTGATATAGTCAAACTGTTAAGTAAACATACAAACATATTATTCTTTTCTGGATTGACTAAAATAAATTATACATAAAAGAAATGAAGGGTACAATACAATGACTCAAAATATTTTTAAAAAGTTATAATTCTAATAAAAATTAAAACTCTCTTTCGTTCTCCATAACTATGATACTTTTTAAAGAAATTCACCTTAATAGTTGATATCCACTTTGAATTTTCGACTAATATGAGTTCACACCAAATTTTATTCTCAAAGATTCGATTAAAACATGTAAATTATAATTATGAATGGAAAGTATTATCTTTATTTTTTTTTTTGCCTTTTGTCCTATATTGCTGCCTCTATCATATCACATAGGAATCTAAGTATTAAAATGATTCCAAGCATTTATTTTGATCCATAATAATTGTGATTACCACTCATAGTACTAAGATGCAAATGACTACAACCAAAATCGAACAAATGAAGAATAGCTTATCTGGACCCAATAAATAAATAAAGTGTAAACAAATCTTTATATAGTCCTACAAAATTTTATTATTCAATTTATGTAAACTAATAATACAAAGGATTTTAGGCCTTTATTATTTAGTAAATAGTTTACTATTTTGTAAAAAAGTCGAAATATTTTTTGATTTCCTTTCTACTTATTTGATACATAGAGAAATAGTGGATCATCACTGTTTGATTTTGTAATGATCTAATTTGGTATTAATAAAATAATTTCATTTACCAAAAAAAGGAATATGTATAATTTATTTATGTCGAAACATACTTGATAAATATTAATTCAAATAAAAAGTAATTGGATATAAAAAAAGTTATAATTTTAATTAAATAAAATTATTATTTGATTAAGAATAAAATGTTTATGTTTATTAGTAATGATGGAGATGGTTTATAATGACAATGATAGTGATGATTGGTGGTAATGTCTAGTAACATATGGTGCTAGTAATGTTAGTGATAATAATTTTGATGGTAGATGTAATTGATATTGTAGTGGCTGATATGATATTGAAGGAGCCATATTTAAATTGAAGTTGGTTGATATTAGTAATTGATGTTTTGACGACAATAATATGTGATGGTTCATGGTAATGCTAATGATAGTTGTGATGAGGAACGTGTAACAGTATGAATTGGCCATAATAATAGTAATAAATGATAATGATAATGATAACGATAATGACAAAAGAAAATACATAAAAAAAATTAAACTTGATCGGATGACTTACTTTAATATTTAAACTACACAGTGTTTAAATAACTCTTTAACATCTTTGAAGTGAATTAAAATTACTTTGAGAGTATCATATCACGCTCATTTGCTACATCATAGCCATGTTAGTGCTACAACATAGCCATGTCAGCATTAGATTTTTATATTAATTATTTTCACAATTTTTTCTTTAACACTGCTTAAAATTAATTTACACTAAGTAATTAATTATAAATGCATTTTCTAAAATTAAAATTTAAAATATGGATTCATTTTTACTACCCCATACTCACTCCATCCATCTTTTTTTATTTCCCCCCATACCCAGCCCCATCCACCCCCTTCACTTCTTTCTTCATCTTTTTTTCTTCACCATTTCTAGCTCTTAACTATTTATTTATTTTTCTCTTCATATTTTCATATGAGCTCCACCACACCTCTTGTTTCTCCTCCTTTCTTCGTCTTATTCAGTGATCCAATAAGTTTTTTTAGCTTCGATGAAAATTGATAAAATTTATAGGTTTGAAATTGATATCAATAATAAGATGTTGGTGTTAGATTTTATGGATTACTAAAGAAATGATGAAATTGAAGTAGTTGATAGAGTTGAAGATGAAGATGGAGAAAAAAAGAATGCTTCAATGGAGAAAAAACTTATTGCGGAAGACAATAAAATGAAGAGAAAAAAATAAAAATTGTATGGGCCAATAAGAAAATTCATATAGTTTGATAAAAGTTAATATATTAAGAAAATAATATTTAAAATATGATTATATATTAATCTATAAAAAATGACATGTGTATGATTTTATAAACCCCCTCCCCCCCTTTTTTTTAACTCCTTCACAGTTCACACGTTATTAGGTGAGTGATCTCACTTTCTTTGCCATGTCATCTCTTAGGGTTGAATTTAATTCACTTCAAAAATGTTAAAGTGTTATTTAAACGCATTTGTAGTTTAAATGTTGAAGTAAATTATTCGACCAATTTTATAGAGAGTTTTATGTGTTTTCTCTAATGACAATGAATAATAACTATACTATTTGACAACAGTGATTGATAACACGATAATCATTACAATTAGGCCCGCCTACGTGGCGCCATCACAAACCACAATTCTCTTTAAATTTATATATTTACAAAACTAATATTTCTCTTTCATGAAAAGTTGTGACTTTCATGAAAATTGTGACTTATATGAAGAATTGTGATTTTTATGAAAAGTTGTGACTTTAATGAAGAGCTGCGACTATTATAAAAAATTATCTTTTATGAAAAATTGCGTCTTTATGAAAAGTTGTAACCTTTTTGAAGGGTTTCGACTTTTCCAAATAGTTGTAGACTTTTCGATAAGGCAGAATAAACAATTGTTCACTATCCTTTATTGTCTATAAATAAAGGAATTTCCTCTCATTTTAAAACAACAAAATTATGAACATGCTCTTTTTCTTCTTCACTTAAATATTTGTGTACTTTGGTCCTTTTAAGTGACTCACTGACACCATTACTTATGTTACATATCTTGGTATATATTTTTACTGTCATAGTTATGTTATTAAGTATAATTATTAAGATGTAACAATTTTTATTTTTTTTTATATTATTAATGTTTGTTATAACGTAATCTTGTATGTAAGATAATATAGTGTTTTGTTTTAGTGACCGACAAATTTAATTTAAAATTGTATATAATAACAATCTATTAATTCAAATTAAATGCTATAAATATACTTTGATTTAATTGTACCTTATAGCAAACTATAGCTATTTTCGACACTCTCCTTGGTGGAATCTCGCTCGCCACTCTCGTTTGATGGCAGTCTCGCTCACCTCTCTCGCTTTTTATACAAACACAAATGTATAATGTGTGTTTGTGTTTGTATAAAGCGAGAGGAAATTGTATAAATACATATATTTTGTTCCCCTCTCTCTCCTCTCCCAGATCTCGCTCGCCACTCTCCCTAATCTCGCTCGCCACCCTCGCCTCTCTTGCTTATACAAGTAGAAACAAAATGTATAAATTGCGTTTCTGTTTGTCTAAAGCGAGAAAAAATTATAATGCAAATACATATATTTTTGTACTATACACTTATAATTATACAATAAAAATACTGCCTTGCCCAATTTTTTTTGTCTTTCTCTCTTTCTAGTTTTATACAAATTCAAATTGTATATAATTTATTTCTTTCTCGTTTTATACAATTCGATTCAATTGTATATTTCCTGCCTAAGTCTCTTTTGCCTTTCTCTCTTTCTCATTTTATACAAATTCAAATTGTATATAAACTTTCTATACACTTATAATTATACAATACAAATATTCTCTGTCCAGGTCTCTTTTGTCTTTTTCTCTTTCTCGTTTTATACAAATTCAAATTGTATATAATTTCTCTCTTTCTCATTTTATACAATTCATTTTATACAGTTCGCTTCAATTGTATGTGTATAGCGAATTATACATATATATGTTTGTTATGGACGACAATTATTACAAATTTTTCTATAACATACAAATATGAATTTTATGTTTACTATATATGAAAATTGCCCTAAATTTTAAGTATTATTCTATAAATTTTATGATATTAAAGTCTCACGCGAAGTGGAGATAATTTTACTAGTGATAATTATAATTGGGAGCCAATGTTTTTACATGTTAACTCTTGTTTTGTTGTTGCTTTTAATAGGGCAAACTTTGATTAAGCTCAAAAAAATATAAAATTAAAAGAATGATAAAATCGTAAATTACAAAACCCAGGAATTAGGTCCAAAAACCCTTTTGTGTTCATTCTTTTGTCGAGTGAGCCACCAAAACTTTCTTCGCTTCGAACTCTCTAATGGCGATTCTGGTTAGCTCCAAAGCGGAGCTTAAACGTAGAGAGAAGCAGAAGAAGAAGGCAAAATCAGGAGGATTTGAGTCATTAGGTTTAAGCTCTAATATCTTCAGAGGAATCAAACGAAAAGGTTACAGAGTTCCTACGCCTATTCAGCGTAAAACAATGCCACTTATACTCTCTGGATTCGATGTTGTTGCTATGGCCCGTACTGGTTCTGGTAAAACGGCGGCTTTCCTTGTGCCTATGCTTGAGAAATTGAAGCAGCATGTGCCTCAAGCTGGTGTTAGAGCTCTCATTCTTTCTCCAACTAGGGATTTGGCGCTTCAAACACTTAAGTTTACCAAAGAACTTGGTCGATTCACAGGTGCTTTGCTTTTTCCTCTCGTCTTTTGTCTTGTTTGGATAATTGTTACCTATTGTATTGTATTGTGTTTTTAGTTTTAATACAATGCTTGTTTTTATTGTTACTTAAATTGTATTCTATAGTATTGTTAAATACATACTTAGGTTAAGGACTAAAAGTCTCCATTTTGTGTGATGTAACAAAAAAAGGAGGGAAGGTTGTTAGAATTACCTATTTTCGTATTGGTGCTATGAGTTTTAGTCGAATTATCTGTAGCCTCAAATGGTAAAAGCTGATTCTTTTCTCCTTGATGCAGATATTAGGGTTAGTTTGTTGGTTGGTGGTGATAGTATGGAAAGCCAATTTGAAGAATTGGCACAAAGTCCTGATATTATAATTGCAACTCCTGGTCGGCTCATGCACCATTTATCTGAGGTTGATGATATGTCACTGCGCACTGTGGAGTATGTTGTTTTTGACGAAGCTGATTGTTTGTTTAGCATGGGTTTTGCTGAGCAATTGCATAGAATTCTCACCCATCTAGGTGAGAATCGGCAGACTCTGCTTTTTAGTGCAACTTTACCCAGTGCCCTTGCTGAATTTGCCAAGGCTGGGCTTCGAGACCCTCAGCTTGTGAGGCTTGATTTGGATACAAAGATAAGTCCAGACTTGAAGGTTGCATTTTTCACTGTAAGACAGGAGGAGAAGCATGCTGCACTTCTGTATCTGATTCGTGAACAAATAACTTCTGATCAGCAGACTATAGTTTTTGTTTCCACCAAGTATCATGTTGAGTTCCTCAACATTCTTTTAAGAGAAGAGGGCGTTGAAGCTTCTGTTTGTTATGGTGATATGGATCACGATGCTCGCAAAATGCATGTTTCTAGATTTAGAGCAAGAAAGACCATGGTTCTCATTGTGACGGATGTGGCTGCTAGAGGAATTGATATTCCACTGCTTGATAATGTTATCAACTTTGATTTTCCTACCAAACCTAAACTTTTTGTTCATCGAGTTGGGCGAGCTGCAAGGGCTGGTCGTATTGGCACTGCATATTCTTTTGTCACATCCGACGACATGGCTTATTTGTTAGATCTTCATCTCTTTCTATCTAAACCAATCAGGGCTGCACCAACTGAGGAAGAGGTTTTACAAGATATGGATGGAGTCCTGTCCAAAATAGATCAAGCAGTTGCCAATGGAGAAACTGTCTATGGACGTTTTCCACAAACTGTTCTAGATCTCCTCTCAGATAGAGTTCGGGAAATCATTGATCATTCAACTGAACTAGAAACTCTGCAAAGGCCATGTACTAAAGCATTTGGGTTGTACTCAAAGACAAAATCAAAGCCTTCTAAAGAGTCCATTAAAAGAGTAAAAGACCTACCCCGCGAAGGGTTGCATCCAATGTTCAAAAATGACCTCCGTGGTAATGAATTATCAGCAATGGCCTTTTCTGAACGCTTGAAGGCCTTCAGGTTATTCTACAAGTCCTTTTATATTTTTGATTATTATGTTGTCCATGGAGGAACGATATTATTTCTGTTCTTTAACATTACATCTTGTTATAGACCTAAGCAGACAATCCTGGAAGCTGAAGGTGAAGCCGCTAAGTCAAAAAAACAAGTAAACTTCTTATCTTTTATGTTATCTGTTATTATAAATTCCTGTTATAATATATGGTCTCTTTTGAATGCAGCTTATGTTTATTTTCCTATTGGCTTTCACATCATGTTCTCTGACTAGTATCTGGACACGTGCACACATACCCCATATCAATGAATATAAATTTCTTAAAATCACATAATATTATTAAAGAAACTCTTTGAGTTATAAAATGTGGAAGTTAAAGAAATAATTCTTCGTACTGAAAATGATGAATGCTAATCTTATTAGTTAACAAAGAAACTGTACCCCATAGAAATCCTCGAAAATGCAAACAAAATTGATCGGTGACATGTTCATCATTAATTGTTGATATGTATGTCATCTTGTGTACACCATTACCAGTTTCAAAAATAAATTAAAATATATATCATCTTGTGTATGAAATTCGTTCAGCTTATGTTGGCTAGAAATGTTTTTCTTAATGAAGTGGCTAGAAATGTTGACAAAATTGAAGTCCTTTGTTTTTGTACATATTCAACAACACAAAACTTAAAAACATTGCACACACAGAAAGCTATATTCTTGACATAAAAACTCTACATATGAACAACAACAAACAACATACCCAGTGAAGTCCCATTAAGTGGGGTCTGGGGAGGGTAGAGTGAACGTAGATCTTACCACTACCTCGGGGAGGTAGAGATGCTCCATATATGAAGCAAAAAAGTATTAATTAGATAAAATGAACACAAAGGGGTGATGTGAAGTGCAAAGTTCTTCAGAGGCTGATACAGTTCTCTTCTCAATGGGAAAAATAAGTACGACTTTGCAATTAAGAAAGTCGATCACTTTGATAATTGAGAGCAACGGGTAACATATTATCCTGACCACGTTTTACAAATTGGAAACAGTTGTTTTTTCTAATAGTTTAAGCCTCTTATTCAGATTTTAATTGTATATTTAAGTCTTAAAGGCAGATCCTTTCCCGTTAGTTCCTTTTAGTTTCAGATAACCTTGCTTAAACATACATCACAAACTTTATATTTTCAAAACAACTTATTCAGAATCGTAAGGAACAAAGAAATGCTCAGTTTTTGTGATAAAGATGAAGACATAATTACAATTTAAGGGCTAAAATTAATTTGAGATGTTTGGCTTCAAATCAAACTACAGTATTCAAGAAGAGATACAACTAGACATAAAGAAATCAACTACAAAGAACAAATCTTACACCTCTACGTATCACATGTAAGGAAGGGTAGCTCCTAGATTGTTATAAAAGTGCGATAGCGAAAATTTTGAATAAAATAAGATCATAAATTCGGCTTCATACTTCCACTGAAGACTCTTTATCTCTAAAAAAAATGTTAAATATGTTGTTTAGGTAGTTGCATACTATCCACGACAAAAGAATTTTGTTTGCTTCCTTCGGTCAAATTTATCCAACCTCAAGTGCCTAATATTTTTCTCCATAACCACATTTCTTTATTTTCGTTTGCTATCAATTCCATATAATGCTCTCTGTGTATTTTCCAAGTACGAATTTCAACAATAATAGTAATTGAAACTGCATGTACCTGTTACATTTTTGTTTCCCTATTCCATGAAGTATACAAATAAGCAAAATAGAAACTACAGTTGGGACATGCATAAAATATTTTTTTCGTAAGTCATGTATGAAGCAAGTTCACAACAATTATATAGAAGGCTAGATAGATTAAACAAGCAGTCATATGAACTACAAGAAAATTGGACAGGATTATTCTAGTAAAAACATAAAGAGTTTTTCAAGGTGCTTGTTAGACTCCAAGTAAAAAAAGTGAGTCAAATAAAAGGTTTAATTAGTTGGTACATATACATGCACATCGTTGTAATTCTTTTTCAAGACCCTGAATCTTGACATCAAAACATATAATGCACTCCTGCGAACACCTTTTCTTGCCTCTCTCCATTCTACACGTACTTATGGTTATGGCGCAAAATTTGACCATTTGTAGAATGGTCTTTTCCTCACTGTACACAAATACAATATTTAGGAACCTACCTCTAGAAAATGCCTTCTTCATAATTGTGCAATAAGCCTCAATAAATTATAAACTCTATTCTGTGTGTAGTTGGCAAGTAACTGTTAAATCAAAGTATGAATTGGCTGCTAAAGGCCTTAAACGTAGAGACATAAATAAATTTAGGGAGTGAGTGAGACCCAAGTGTGACACCCTACTGGTCAATGAAGTGGTTGAGAACCATGAGGTCTCACGTTCAAATCCCAGTGGAAACAAAAACACCAGGCGATTCTTCCTATTTGTCCTAGCCTTGGTGGAAAGTTACCTAGTATGTAAAGCTCGTGGGGGGTGGGAGGTATCACGTGGAATTAGTTGAGGTGCGCGAAAGCTGGCCCGGACACCACAGTCATTAAAAAATAATAATATTAGGGAGTGAGGGTTAAAGAATGTGTAAAATTTAAACTGCTGGTAGATAAAAAGGTAATGAACATGATTACTTGAAGAGTGAACGCATATGAAATTTTATAGTGTATTTATTTTACATGAAATATTGTGTGTTCTTATTACATTGAGGTGCATTATGTCAAAAGTTGTTAAAAGCTTAACTCTGGAGTATATGTAGTACCAAAGGTAATGTATTCCAAGATTTCCAGTTAGATTTATATTTACCATCATGTCTTCGGAACTTATGTGTTGCTGGAATTCTTAGTCAACTTGCACATTGTTCTTCCCCATTCCCAAGGATGTCTTAGAGGTGATTCTTAATTAATATTTTGGATAACCCATGCAGAACCAATGGGTTGATGTGATGAAGATGAAAAGAGCTATTCATGAGGAGGTCATCAATAAAGTTCGTCAACAGCGCTCGAGTGTTCCCGCTTCAAAGGTGAAGCTCCTTTTTGTGTATGATTTTTTGTTCAGATGTTCTTTGAGTGTGCTCTCTAGTTGCTTTCATAATACAGACAGGAAATCTAAAAGGACAGGGTATTCTATGGATCTGTAACACGATATTTTCAGATGCTGGTAACTTTTGAAATTTTTGACTTAGAACCTAGATACTCTCTTGAAATTCCTGCATTATGGAATGAGGTGCCCTTTGTTTACCCAGTTTAGGTGCTGCACAACTTTCACAATGGAACATGGATATATGCAACATGCGTTGTTTCATTTCCAGTTAAATCACAAACTTCAACCTGGTGAAGAACACATGGGTGTTACTTGTCAAATAGTTAGTATATCAAAGTTGTTTAATGTCTGCAGACTCTTATTCTTTTCCTGATTGCCGATGGGTGTATGCCTTCATTTTATGCTATTTTTCTTTGGTACAAAGTTCAAAATGAGCTGGAGTATGTGGGAGTCGTGTTGTCTTTGTCTTAGTTTTTGGGAAGATATCCTTCACTCTAATAAAACTATCCTGGTGGGTACTGGAGTTTCTTTCTTTTGCTTGATTTTTTTTCGTTTTCAAATAAGAATGTGGATAATGGTAGACATGGATTTGCAAATGGGTCAAACACATAAACCAAAGACAGGGAAATCACATGCTCATTGAAAAGTCAATAAGTGAGTTGTAATATTGATGCTTAGGCTACAAAATTGATGATATATTGCAAAGTATCCTGTGATTTCATGTATCTTCTTGATGCCTTTCTAATACAACTTACTACAAAAAAAAAGGGAGAGTATCCTGAGTAGAAGATTAGTGCCGTAGAACAGTGATTTTTTGCTTGGCCTGAACAAGCATGCTTGTATTTGGAGGAAGTGACATGGTGTCATGGTCCAGCTGATATGGCATATGTATGGATGTGAAAATGGGTCAAACACAGAAACCAAAGGACAGGGAAAGAAAATCACATGCTCACTGAAAACTGAAAAGTCAATATGAGTGAGTTGTTAGGCTACAAAATTGAGGATATATTGAAAGTATCCTGAAATTTCATGATGCCTTTCTAATACAACTTGCTACAAAAAAAAGAGAGTATCCTGTGTAGAAGATTAGTGCCATAGAACAGTGATTTTTTGCTTTGCCTGAACAAGCATGCTTGTATTTGGGGGAAGTGACATGGCGTCATGGTGCAGCTGGCACTATTTAGTTGTTGGAAGTTCTCCCTTCAGCTATCTTTTTGTGGAGAGGAGTTATCATCTAACTATTTGTTATGATGTTATAAGAATCCTTCTCAGCATATGATTTGGTCTTATAATTTGCAAATGGTGATTAAATGTGTTCATTTGAATTTTGTTTCTATTCTATTGCAGGAAGATGATTTTGATCCCACTCCTTCAAAAAGGAAGGAGAAACAAGGTGTGTCCTCGTTCGCTCTTCGTTTTTGTGGCTCTGTCTCCTTAAATCGTCTGTTCAGACATATTGATAGAAGATGTATTATCTCATCTTGGAATAGGCAGATGTGTAGTTATGAGCCCTGTTATAATTTGATTTTGAACATATTGTGCCCCATTCATCAATTGGAGTGGACTTAAAAAGACAGAGCACCATTTAGATGAAGAAAGATAAAACTGTTTATGTGATCAATATATCACCTTATTGATATTCTCATATTCTGGATTCTGGTGTAAGATCTTGACAGTAACCCAAACAATCAAGTTTTGGTGTTCAACGTCTTTTTAGAGTAGAGAAAATGATCCTATTTCTTACTTTTCCAACATGCCCATTGGGTGTAAAACTGTGAGTATTTCATTCAATTAAACTACTCAGTTAACTGAGGATAAAATACCTCACAGTTATCATTTAAAAAAAATACTCACAGTCCATTAATGGGACATAGAATAAGTACTCACAGTTATCATTTAAAAATAATAATAGAACATTCAATTATGATTGTAAGGTTTAAAGGTGAGGGAGGGATATCCTATTAGAAAGGGCGTCACTTCCATGAGTTTCGAGGTTCAAGTCACCAAGGGAGCAATTGGAATAAAGTATTGTTGGATACTCGAGGAGGGGTATTGGTTTGGGGGAGGGGGGAGGGAGGGGTCTATGTCTGCTGTATCAAAAAGAAAATGAAAAGAAAAAAGGACTGTTAGGTCTAGACGAGGAAAAAAAACAGTATTAGTTTGCTTATTTGTTTCTTTTGTAGATATAATATTCATATTAATTTGGTCTTCTGTTGATTTGTTCATTGTACTTGGACAGTTTCTGGTTCTAAAAGGAAAGCAAAGATTTTTAAAGACGAAGAGTACTTCATAAGTGCGGTGCCAACAAATCAGGTAAATAATTAACCCTGAACTAGGAGATTGTCAGTAATGATGTGATTCTTAGCGTTCTGTGGATTTTTAACTTCCTGCTTGGGAGTCTTACACTTTTCTTTTATTTGCATCTTGTGGAGTCACTAATCTAAGTTGTATTCCGCTGCTGGCAGCATTTTGAGGCTGGACTCTCCGTGAGGGGAAACCATGGTTTTGAATCAAAAAGGTAAGCTTCACTATCGTATCACCTATTATACATATTAGCATGGAAGATAGAGGTTTAATGTTACACATCTTGATGTAGTTTCTTCTGCTTTCTCACGTGTTTATGGTTGAAGATCATAAGTTAATGTTTAGCTTAGAACTGCTAATACAGCATAATATGCCAGCAATCACGTTAGGGGTACAATATAGAATCAATAAAAGTAAGAATGTGTGAAAGCTAAATAAAAACAAGAACATAAACATATAGATAGAATTTGAAACGGATCAAGAAACGTAAGAATGAATCTTCAACTTCCAGATAACCCTAGAGTCACTCTTAATTGATTCTTAGCAACAACAGTTTGCGAATGGAATGGGTTCACACCCCTGAGCCCTATATATAGGGGTGTTCTTTTTGTTATTTTCAACAGAAAGTATAATCAATTGAATTGAGAGGACTTTCCATTGAACTCTTGTAGTGGCTATTCTTGGATTCATTCTTCAACCTTCCAAAATCAACATAAGGGGTGTGGGTTCCATAACCTATTTTCTTGAGCAATTCTCTATCAAAAGTCCTAGAGGGCTAAAAGATCAAATCCTATACTATTTTGAACAACAAGTTCTTTAGGAAAAGTTATAAAACCTAACTAGGAAAAAAAATGGGAACTTTGACGAGGAAAACATGTAGCATTGATTTCACACTTCCCACAAACTAATATAAGTGAAGTAATAGCACATGGTCTTCAAAACACATGCCTCTTTGACCAAGAAACACACCAATGACTTGATCAATTGGTCGTGTTTTTTATTTTGAAATTGGTAACTTGCAATTGGTCAATTTGGGGCACTTTATGGGATCCAATCTTCTTCATCTTGGACTTGGACGATGAAATAAGTGGAGAACTTGGCCAGATTTTCTCCACAACTCTTGAGATCTTTGGTTCTTCCCCAATAAAGCATCTTCTTGTTGTTCCATGATATCTCAACAACCTTAGGTTGTATCTCCTTAGCTTGAGACCTTGTGAATGACCTTTTTGGTGCATCCAAAGCTTCCTTTCTGTCCATGGAGCTATCATAATACGGCAGAAAATTTTCCAATTTCATGTTTAACATCTTGCAATTAATTCTTCTGTATGTAACGATGAATGAAAAGGAAAATTCTAATACAGCAGTTTGTTTGCCTCAAACTGCCTATATGTGTATTCAGTATTGCAAAGAATTGAAGATTCATCCTAAATTGACTAGTTTTGCGATCAACCTAATGCGACACTTTTCCTTTATCATGACTTGAGACACCCACCATACTAACATTTATTGACATTGTTTCTTTTTGGATTTTTGCACAAATTAGGTTGGATGCTGCTGTTCTAGATTTGGTAGCTGATGACAAGAATGGGTTGCAGAAACAAAAGGTTTCATATCATTGGGATAAGGTACTTATAATTGAAAATGACACTGCCTTTTACTTTTAATGAGTAGTTTTTTCTCTAGAAAGCTAATTGCATGTTCTGACCACAGAGGAGTAAGAAATACATCAAGCTCAATAATGGAGATCGTGTTACAGCTAGTGGGAAGGTACTTTTTTTTAGCCCTTGCATGTCATTTTGTCTGGACCAGCAAGCTTGATGAATAGAACATCTAGTTTTCTTTGAAGTGTGGCAGGAGAGTTCAAACAAGCCTACTTGTCATGTTGTGAGCACTGGAAAGATGTGACACCCCCTTCCCATAATAACTTTTATTTGATACGGTAAAATATATTCTCCTCATAATGAAAATATCTACTAATGTTGAGGAAATGAAATAAAATATTGGAACTTGTCATTTGCAAATCAAAAGGCCCACCTAACACATGCTGAAATAGGGGATCGTTTGATCGGAGAGCTCAGGCAGAAAAAAGGCACACTTTATCTAACTGAAATATAATAATTGCGTTAAATTTCATCATAGTCTAAGTAGCTCTAAAGACTTCAGAGTATGGAGTTAGATGGGTCTCAATGCATTTTCTTTGGTATTTGCTTTCTCTTGTACACATCGGAGATTAAGATAGTATTTTTTTTTAAGTTAAATCTTTTATGTATCAACTAGAGGACATAACCTATAGAATAACTTGGAAGGTTGACACTGTTTTGGTTATTTCCTGTCAGGGTTTCATCTTTGAACTGTATATGATATTCGATGCATCATGATTTCTGTATAAGGTGGGAGATGATTTGAAATCATGCTTGCCCAAAATACGACCCCTATATACCTAAAACCTTTTGTGAAGTTAATCTGTTATGTGTACTAAACAATGAAAAAGAAAGGGCTTAAACCAAACACCTTGTGAAGGCTTACGATTCTGCTTACTATGATAAGGATGTAAGCCTTGATTTTATAGAAACAACATGGAGGCAGTATTTGGACACTATTATAGGTTCCCATAGATGTGCTCTTATTTGACTTAACCTTCTTGTTGCATTATAGGATTGAGTTTTTCTTGACTTATACTGTGCAAAGCTTTCAAGTTTTCAGGTCTCGGCTTTCCAAAGCTTTTTTCATCTTTTTGTTAATGGTGTGCAGATAAAGACAGAGAGTGGTTCTAAGGGGAAAACCAACAAAACTGGGATATACAAGAAGTGGAAAGACCAATCACACAAGAGAGTATCTCTTAATGGAACTAATGATGGGAATTCTGCTGCACAATCAACTAGTTTAGCTGGTAATGATTTGGAACCTTTCTGCTAAGAGAACTTTTACATTATTAATGTTTAGTGATGAATTCTACATATTTCTTGGTATATTTGATGGCCCTCTCACTGCATTCAGAGTATATTATGGTTACATTCCTGCCAGGAAACATGTGCTATTGTGTGCTGCTCCATGTTGTTTCCTTGGTGATGGAAGTCCAAATTCATTTTGTTTCATATATCCTGTGAGCTTATGTCGTTTCAATCGAATGAAAGCTTGTAGTTTGACACATAGTATCTGCTTACATTCAATGAAATGAAATCATGGTTGATGGTTGTGACCTTGTGCTGTTTGAATAGGTGGTCCTAGAGGTCAAGGTGGTGGCAGAAATTTCAGAGGTGGGAGAAACAACAGGTCAGTACCTAACGCCCACGTGCGATCAGAAATTAAAGATGTTGATCAAGTTCGAAAGGAAAGAGAGAAGAAGGCCCAAAGAGCATCATATTTGAAGACCAAGAAGGGGAAAAAGGCTTACAAAGGTGGCAAAAAGGGAAATGGAAAGGGTAAGGGAAAGGGAAGACAAGGTTGATTCCAGCTTATCAACTCATTTACTCGTGACGGGGATCTCCATTTTGCAAGCTTTACACATGCAAATCCACAAGAGCACTAGGAAACATTCTTTCACAGGAGTTGACTTTCTCTATTCTTATAATTCAATGGAAACAAGGTGAAATTTCCATTGTATACTTGCAGCTTGTTACGCAATAGGCGGCCATTTTTATAGTAATTATCGGTGGGAGCATAGACTGCCTGTGGAGTATGAAACTTCCGGATTCTCTCTGACGAATGGTTCTATGCTTATTATAGAGGTGAAATAGCAGAACTCTACAAGTACTTTTGATAGAAAAGTTGTACCAGATTAACTATTAATTTAGGAATGAAATTATATGTGCTTTCAACTTTCTGAACTGAATTTTCCTTTGATCTGCTTTAAAATGCAGTCAATAGTCCAGACTCTGGATGGATTAGCCTGCACTTCTATCAAATTTTCCAAACTGTTTACAGTCACATAAGGAAAACAAGAATCTATAAAAACTAACAGAAACTAATAAAACCAACATCAAGCAGACCATTGTTGATCAAAGTTTAAACAATAACAGTTTAACATTACTCATAGTAATGGTCTCCTCTCTTATACACTGACCGCGTAATAGAAAGGCAGCGAAAGATAGAACACCATGGTTTCAGAAGATACATAACATATTAAGGATTTGACTATATCAAGAAGATGTATTTGCTTGTTCTAACATTAAAGAAAAATGCTCAGTACACTAAGAAAGAATCAATCAAAATCCAAAACTAGAACGCGTGAGATTCATCCTATACCGATCATCACACAAGACATAAATTCCTAATATCCCTAGCACAACAATGAAATCCCCTCAAAGGATAACTAATTACAAATCTAGCAGCAGCAGGAGCACAACCCTCCAATGTTGACGATCCATCGTTGCATAAAAAGAATGGTTCTTTCAGCAACTCTTCTGCAGATGGCCTAACAGACATGGGAAGCATACACTTCTCAATAATATCTTTCAATCTAGAGTCCTTCACCTTTCCGAGAGACGCAGGCTTTACACCAGTGTAAACTTTCTTAAATATTTGAATCCCACTGCTACATTCCAGATACGGATATTCACCAGTAACCATCTCAAGAAGACACATCCCGAATGAATATATATCAACCAACTCGTTGTATTCTCCATCGTAACACTCTGGAGCTATGAATTCCGGGGTACCTTTAGTCTCTTTCTCCTTCACAAACTCACCTTCCATAACACGAATCGCCAACCCAAAATCTCCAAGTGTAATTTCCTTCCCACCACTATCAACAAACACATTGTCACACTTAATATCTCGATGAATAATCTTAGGGTTTTGGCAATGGAGAAAGCTCAAACCTTCAAGAATCTGCCTGCCCCAATTTTTAATACTCACCAAATCAGCACCAACACCATTATCATTACCAACAGAATTCGCAAGATACTTTTTCAAGCTACCCGAAGGGAATAACTCTGTAATCATGTTAAGAGTTTTGGACTTGGAATCAAACCAATAACAGAAACACTTCATAACCCTTTCATGGTTCAACGATTTCAACAAAATACCCTCAGCGAACAAATTCTCAGGGTTTTCCAATGCTTCATCTACTACAATTTGGTTCCAAGCAATTTCAATTTGCTCAACACGATCATACCCTATGTACACTTCTTTATAAGCCCCTCCACCCAACATATCACTGTATCTAACAAACCTACCACACGGAGATTTCTCTACAACTCTGCGTAACTCGCAACTCATCGCGAAAAGTCGAAAACACAGAGATTAAAACAGAAAAAAACTTACTGGTTTTCAAAAAAAGGTTCGATTGCAGCTGAGAAAGAATCCATCATCATCATCAATGAAAAACTTGGTTGAAAACAGATGAATTTCTTCATTGATCTGAACTGAAGGAAGCAAAAGAGTTGATGAGAAATATTTTGTATACAGAGAAATAACCTAATTCGAGTCCAATTGAGATTCGGGTCAATAAATATTAGGGCTTTTTCTGTTTCCTAGTTATATCCGGATTTGGATGGTCAAAAAGATAAGCTCCCTCTGTTCCGTAAGTACTTTTCGAATTTTGAGATTTAAATAAATTTTTTTTTTTTATTATGAATTTTTAACTTATCTTTTAATTATTTTGAAAGAGGAAAGGATCAAAATAGTCCCTCTTTTTAGGATTAAGGTTCAAAGTAATCCTTCAGTTTTCATATGGAGCACTAATAGTTCCTCATGCTTGCAATATTGGTGCACTTTTGGTTTTTCATCAAAATCTTACCTATTTTTTTGCATTGATTTATCCACAACCTATGTATGGGATGTTCAAACGTCATTTTATATAGTTAGTAGAAATAACAACTCCATATCAAAGAATGTGAGAAGAAAAACACTTTGTTTTATTTGGTAAAAATCGTATTGCAGGTAAAGTCGAGAGGTTCATCACGATAATTTCACGCTATAATTTTTTCTTTTCATGCAAAGTCATATGTTAAGATGTTCTTAGTTTAGCTGCAGTAATATTTCTAGTGAACAGAACAAAGTGTTTTTCTTATCACTTTCTCTCAAATAGAGTTATTATTTCTATAAATATATAAAAAGACGATTGAACATTACTTATATAAAATTTTGGACAAGATTAATGTTAAAAAATAGGCAAAATTTTAGGATAGGACCAAAAGTGTACCAATATTGCAAACATGAGGGAATATTAGTGCTCCATGTGAAAACTCAAGGATCACTTTGAGCCTTAACCTAAAGATGAAGAATTATTTTGAGCCTTTCCTCTATTTTAAAATGTCAAATATTGTGACTTCTAATATTTTTTTTTAGTTTACAAATATATAAATTTCATTTAAAAAAATATCAAAATATTGTGACTTCTAATTTCTTTTTTAGTTTACAAATATATATATTTTATTTCAAAAAAATTGAAGATTTATGCTCAAACTTCTGGTTAAACTTAACTATTTTACTTTTGAAAAACGAAAAAATGTTACATAAATATGCGAACAATTAAACACTAGTATAAGTTTTAAAGTAATGTCTTCCTTAATTTTTTTTCAAATAAAAAGTGATATACAAATTATGGAATTTAATTTAAAAAGGTTCTTTTTAAAATTTAAAATGATCATTCGGGTGACTAGTGGTTTCGACTTGAGATTTTCATGTTGGAGGTATCAAGTTCAAAACCTCTTGCCCTTGAAAGCAAAGAATTTACCTTATGGGTCGAGCTCATTGCAAGGGGTCTTGCCTTCTAGGTTGATTTTGTCGCGTCGGGTTTGCCTAATGCGGGTTATCTATCTTATGTGGTTATGCGAGCTATTGCATAGGAGCGAATATGTCGTTAGTGAACTATTGCATAGAAGCGGAAGTTTTATTATGTGCACACCCAAAGAATAACGATTGCACATTTTCTCTTGTCATAAAAAAGAAAAATAGAAATTCTATTATAGTAAGATAAATATTCTGGAGTTTGTTAAATTAATTAAGAGCCCGTTTGATATTGCTCTTGAGGGGAAAATCTTTTTAGAGGATCTTTTTTAAAAAATTAACATGTTTATTTAATCAGCAAAAAAAAAAAAGTAGAACCAAAAAAGTTAATTACTTAAAAATTAAAATGTTCCTGTCATATATAAATAGTATAACTAATATACGTATTTGCGCGGAACTAATATTAACTATAATTATTATTTTTAATTGTTCTCAATGAAATGTAGTCCCCCCACTCCACCTACACTCCTCTACCCAAACTAATTCTATATGAACGGAGACAACAAAATATATAATTATCAAATAACTTTTATAAAATACTCTTGTATAATATAATTATCTAATTGCTACTTCTCTTAAATAAAATAATTTAAAAAATGTAATGTGGTCTTTCTATCGTTTATACAATATAAATCAATAATATTATTTAAAAAATTAATTATGTAATAACTATGAAGAAAACTCCTTAAATAAGAAATCTTTTATTTAAACAAAAGCTATTGAATTATCATTTACTAAAACTTCTTATCCTCATCCAATATTTTTGCAACATCGAATTAAAAAAATAGATCTTAGCCAACAAAAATAAATAAAATATAAACTAATATGAACATTTATCTTAATAAAATTATAGTATAAAAACGCAAACAAAAGTTAACATTTAGAAAGCTAAATTGCTTGGTTAAAGTTCTCAATAAAAGCTAATCTTTTAGTTTTTATTTCCATAATAAAAAAATATTTATTTTTAACAAAAACAATAAACAAAATTAGGATGAAAAATATTGCTTACCTCAATTCAAATCAGTACGTAATAGCAAGAAAATCAATAATGTGAATTACTACATAAAAATTATCTACGTAATTGAATGTACATTATTTTATTTTATTTTTTAAAAACAAAATCATAATAAAAATTAATACTTCAATTCAAATTTCTACATAGCAAAAAATTAGCCTCTAAGACGATTATCATTCATTTTTCGTATAAAAATAAAAATATCAAAATAAAAGAAGTTTCTAAAAAATAAAGAATATGAATGAAAACAATAAAAAAGAAAATAGAAGTAAACTTAATAATATATATCATTGAAAGAGTAGCTAGAACTCCATTCCAACTCAAATTTAAATTTTTATTATTACTGCTATTATTATTATTATTATTATTATTATTGTTATTAAAATTAACTATTTGGTTAATCAATAAAAATATAAAATGTAAAACAAAAAACTTAATTATTTAAAGATTAAAATGTTCCTATCATATATATTACTACTCCCTTTGTCCAGAATTATTTGTCATGTTAATGTCATGCACACCCCTCAAGAAAAATTTAATACAATATATAGTTTGACTAATATAACCATATAAAAAATATTAAAAGTCTACCTAACTTTTCAATTGAACTATATTTTCATTAAGGGCAAATTTGGAAAAAAATGACTGATTATTTTTTAATTATATAAATTGATAATTAATTTTAGATATTTATTTTTAGTATACATGTCAAATAATTGCGGACGGAGGGAGTATATAATTTGACTTGAAAAGAGTTTCAAAATGAAAAAATATAAATAAATATGTGATTTGTTTTTGGGAAGGTAAGTCATTCACATTGTGTTTTAATTAATTATCTTTTTTTTATAGTATATTAATATAGTTTATGAAGAAATTATACAAACATATCCGCCATGCAAATGGAAAATTAAGTTCCTAAATTATAGTAGTTATATTTCTTATACTCCTTTTAAAATTATATCTATAGATTTTTTTTTATTTTTTTTTGAATACCTTAAGAACCAGCTTATTGTTTTTCAATTCTGATTTGTAAGATTTAATTGAATAGTGGGTGTTGATCTGATTTTTGGTTTTATTTCTGGAGTTCTGTTTTTTGGTGAATTTTTTTTTTTTATGGTTGAATTTAGTGGAAAGATTTGAACTTTAGAATGAAAAAAGTTGGATTTTCTGGTTAATTGTTGATTCTGTGATCTTTTGGTGAGTTGGGTTTTGGTGAATTTATTGGTTTGTTTCTCTGTGTGGAGGATTTTGTTGAAGTTGTCCACATTAGGAGGTGAAATTTCTACCAAAATTTGAACTTTAGAAAGGAAAAAAGTTGGATTTACTGGTTAATTTTTGATTCTGTGATCATTTGGTGAGTTGGGTCTCGTTTTTCTTGTTGAAATTAGGGGGTTTTATCTCAGTTTGGGGGGATTTTGTTGAAGTAGTCAGCATTAGGAAGTGAGTTTTGTAGCAAGATTTGAACTTTAGAAAGGAAAAAGTTGGATTTTTTGATCATTTGGTGAGTTGGGTCTCGTTTTTCTTGTCGAATTTAGTGGGTTTTTTTCCTCAGTTTTGGGGGATTTTGTTGAAGTAGTCAGCATTAGGAGGTGAGTTTTTGTACCAAGATTTGAACTTTAGAAAGGAAAAGGTTGGATTTACTGGTTAATTGTTGATTCAGTGATCATTTGGTGAGTTGGGTCTCGTTTTTCTTGTCGAATTTAGTGGGGTTTTTTCTCAGTTTTGGGGGATTTTGTTGAAGTAGTCAGCATTAGGAGGTGAGTTTTTGTACCAAGATTTGAACTTTAGAAAGGAAAAGGTTGGATTTACTGGTTAATTGTTGATTCAGTGATCATTTGGTGAGTTGGGTCTCGTTTTTCTTGTCGAATTTAGTGGGGGGTTTTCTCAGTTTTGGGGGATTTTGTTGAAGTAGTCAGCATTAGGAGGTGAGTTTTTGTACCAAGATTTGAACTTTAGAAAGGAAAAAGTTGGATTTACTGGTTAATTGTTGATTCAGTGATCATTTGGTGAGTTGGGTTTCGTTTTTCTTGTCGAATTTAGTGGGTTTTTTTTCTCAGTTTTGGGGGATTTTGTTGAAGTAGTCAGCATTAGGAGGTGAGTTTTGTATCAAGATTTGAACACCAGGAAGATAACATTTGCATGTGTATGAGAGGAATGAGGACAATGAGAGGTGAAGTAGGAGGATTGAGGGGACAACAATGACTACAGAGTCATTGGGTTTCTGTCCTTCTGGAAGTTATGGTTCTTTTGCTGCAATAATTCTGCTACATTACAAACTACACCCTGAAAACCACCAAAAATGTTTAAGGAGAAAGAAGGATTGTTCCCCGGGATTCATAAATTCGTACCAAGAAAGAAGGTGGGGATGCTTCTACTGTGTGCAGTTTCACTAGCAGTTTTCCTATGGGTCGTGCTTGTTGACAAAGGTTTGGTCTCTAATCTTTTAACATTGCTGCTTTCTGGATTTTTTCACTAGGTCAGACTGAGGTATCGTTGATAGACTGATTGTTTGATACATTCAATGTGATTCTGTTTTTATTTGTGCTGATTGAAACTTGAGTAACAGTTTGTCGTTCTAACCCTCTGGGAAATAGCATGTTTGATTATATGTGGTACTACGAAATTAACAATCTTATATAGGTTTATGTTGCAATTTTAAAATTTGTGTTGTTTGTCATCTTAATTAAGCTTTGAGCTTGCTAGATGCTTGGAATCGTTGCCTCGTTTGATGGCATTTAGCTTTGGCTCTTTTTAAGCTTTTCTTCATAAGGTAAGTTTCTGATTATGTCTAGTTTACATGGAAAGATTCTCATCTAACACAGTACATTATTTTAATCTTCTTCCTGGACATGGATAAATAAATGAGTTGATTTGGTTATTCGATATGATGTGGGTGATAGAATATGGCAATGCCCTTTCATCACTTTGTTTTTGGCTTCTGACAGCCTCTGCAATTTCAACTCTTTCATAGGTGAAGCACAAGAAAGTAACCCCCCCATAGGTAATAGGTTATTTCGAGAAGCTGGACAAAAGGATAATTCTACTACTATTGAGTCGGTAGAACGAACTAATGCTGGACAAAGTGCATTGACTGTCCAACCTCCTCCTCCTGTATATTTTAAAGGGTACACTCTTCCTCCTGGGAATCCATGTGAAAGCTTCAAGTTGCCACCCCCGCCCGCAGATAAAAAGAGGACTGGACCAAGGCGTAAGTTAACATCTGTCTCATACACTTTTCAGACATAGGATTTTAAATATGTCATTGTGCGGTCAATTTTTCTCTCTGATGGACTGTTTAGGTGAGAAAATGTAAGCTGCAGATTCTTAACTGGATGTTTACATTCTTTCAGCATGTCCAGTATGCTACCTCCCTGTTGAACAAGCTATTGCACTAATGCCTGATGCACCATCCTTTTCTCCCGGGGTTAGCAATTTGACTTACATTCATGAAGAAAATTCCGAGAAACCCGAGTTTGGAGGATATCCTTCACTGATGCAAAGGAATGATTCATATGATGTAAGAGAGTCCATGAGTGTGCATTGCGGGTATGATATTTTTTCCACCTGGGCAGTTCTTGTAATATAAAGCTTCACCCACCTTTTTTTCTTTTTTCTTTTGAATTTTTCGTTTGGCTTCATCTATAAGATACTGATGGATAGAGTTGTAAATTATTGCACATTTCACAATGCGTCTTACTTTGTTTTTTTTTTTTGATGAAGATAATTTAAATCTTACTTCGTTTTGTTTGTTTATTCTTCTGCAAATCCATGTGATAGATTTGTTAAAGGAATCAGGCCTGGACATCAAACAGGTTTTGACATTGATGATTCTGACCTTAATGAGATGGAATCTTGTCGAGGTGTCATTGTGGCATCAGCAATATTTGGTACGGATCTTTCAATTCACATGCTGACTCATTTCTTGTTGAATCTGCTGGCTGTGATTTGTAACAAGTACATTCTTGGACAGGCGCTTTTGATTTGATAAGGCAACCGAAAAATATCAGCGAATATGCCAAGAAAAATGTCTGCTTCCATATGTTTGTGGATGAACAAACAGAAGTTTTTTTAAGAAACTCTAGTGAGCTAGATGGTTCCATGAGAATTGGCTTATGGAGAATTGTCACTGTTCACAACCTCCCCTATGATGATCCGAGGCGAAATGGGAAGGTTGGTATTCTCAATGATAACATCACCTATATTGAACAGTAGTTAAAATTTGCAAGCATAATTAGTTGGGGATGAGTATTTATTGAAGTTCATATCACTGAAAGGAGAATAGCTATGTTGAGAACTGAAAGGAGAATAGCTGTTGTAAAGAACTGAAATAAGTACGTGCCAATTTTCTTCTCTTTTTGCTTTCCACTAACCAATTCCCTCCTATCCCCCAACCCAAAAGGTAATTCCAGAATTTTCTAGTTATTGACATCTATGCCTCAGTTTTTAGGATTGCTATTCATTCAGATTATGATCACTGATTTCTCCCTCTATTTTCATCTGCATGATTGCCTTTTAGTATCGTACTTTGCAATTTCTATATGGATTGAAATGACAAGGCTATGTTATTTTTCTTTTTCGACAATGGTGGTGTCAAGCCTAGCTTGCATGCACCTCGACTATTCCACTGGGTGCCTGCTACCTCCCGCAACACAGGTAACTTTGCAGATGGGAACAACTGACCTAGTGTTTTTTTTTCTATTGGGATTTGAACCCTAGCCTCCCATGGGTTTTACCCACATCATTGGCCGCCAAACCACGCCCTTTGGTGCAATAAGGCTCTATTCTTTCTAACTTCCTTTTGTTAGGCACCGTTTGTTCTTTCCTAATCCCATTTAACATTTGTTCAATCAGTGTTCTTTGGCGATGTGTATATGCTCATGAAATTATTACCTAATGGTATAGGAAAGCTTCTCAGTACTTGAGAACCATTCATTCTATGATATCTGAGTGCTTCAAGTTCACCTACCTAGGCTGGTATCATTTGTAAAATTCTCCGACTAATTTGTATTTGTTGACATTTCAGGTTCCAAAGCTTCTGCTTCATAGGCTCTTTCCCAATGCTCGCTATTCTCTATGGATTGATGCAAAACTTGAGCTGGTTGTCGATCCCTATCAAATACTTGAAAGGTACATCTAAGACTAAATACGCCATTCCATATATTCAAAGCAATAACCATGACGTTGCTTTCTTTCGGTTGAATTCTGTCTCTTGACTAGATCATTTCACCACAGTTTCTAGCTAGAATTAACTATAATAAAGCATACGGTGCTGGCGGCTCTTAATCATAGTAACCTCCACATGCTTTTATCAGCTTTCTGTAGAAAAGGTAATAATAACAAAAGAGTAAAGTTTCTGGAAATGCTAAATGTATGTTGCCAATAATTTAATCACCTCTCTGATTTGCTATAGCCTGGAGATCTTCTATCATTTTTATCATATGAAAATTGATCTCTGCTACATGTCAGTATTGCAAAATGATCGATATTGTCACTATTGTGTTATGAACAGTGCTTATGCGTTCTGGACACCTTCGACAGTGCTTTTGCAATTTTTTGACACCTTACAATAATAAATAAGTTATACATGTTTCTTTTTCCTTCAAAAAGATGAATAAGTCATACATGAAAATTGCTCTTGTTGCGTGACTTAGATTAAGAGCAAACGTGAGGAAGTGCTAAATGGCCCTATTTATTACTAGGGAACTATCATAAAAGTCTGCAAACATTGAATGCTGGGCTAGTGATGCAGAGCTTTTGTTCTTTAAAACTGCTTAGTCAAAACCTTACTTTAACAGTTTAACTGATGTTTCAATTTCAGGTTCTTGTGGAGAAAAAATGTCAGCTTTGCAATATCAAAGCATTATAGGCGCTTTGATGTGTTTGTCGAAGCAGAAGCTAACAAAGCTGCTGGAAAGTTTGACAATGCTTCCATCGACTTTCAAGTTGAATTCTATAAAAAGGAAGGTTTAACTCCTTATTCCGCAGCTAAACTTCCTATTACAAGTGGTAATGATGTAAACCTCTTTTCTTTTATCTTTTTCACAAATCTGATATAGACATTTTCTCTTCGATGAGTGTTTTAGCATACTATTTTACATGCAGATGTCCCTGAAGGATGTGTAGTAGTAAGGGAGCACATTCCAGTTTCCAATCTCTTTGCTTGTCTTTGGTTTAACGAAGTGGATCGTTTTACTCCAAGAGACCAAATTAGCTTCGCCATTGTGAGGGACAAGATCATGTCAAAGACAAATTGGACATTGAATATGTTCTTGGACTGTGAAAGACGCAACTTTGTGGTTCAGGTGATCTTTTGTGTTTTCCTTTTTGGATTTTCAAAGATCTATGCTCTGATAATGGAATGGAAAAGGAAAGAAAAAGGAGATGTGCCTCCCAGCACCAGATATCTTTTTGAATTCACACTAGATCTTCATAATATGCTACGATTCTTATGGTCCTCGTAGGAAAAATGCAATGTGCAGTTGCATGATACGTGACTACTTCTCGAGTTGACATTTTATACTTGAAATGCTCTTTTTTCTTTTGTTCTTCTTCTCAAAAAATGACAATTTCAGTTCATTATACATTGGATCTCTGTTATATGATAGGATATAATAGATTGGCTATCTGTTATACTTTTTTGTTATCTACAGGGGTATCACCGCGACATTCTTGAGCACTGGTCTTCTCCACCTCCCCCTGCTGCTACTGAAATTGTTCATCCTCCACCGCCTGCTGTACCTGATAAAACCCCACAGACCTCAAGCAACATTACAACGTCAAGTTCAGTTACTGAGCGATTAAAGAAGGTACCCTCAAAGCGCGGGAGAGATAGGAAAAAGCGTCATAGAAAAGTTATTGGAAATTTTGCTTAAGCAAATTCTTGTTTTTATTTTTTCCCCTTACCTGTTACAAGGATATCAATTTTGGGGCTAGGAACTTAGCTACATGAGTACTATGACTTTTAACACAATGAAGGTAATCAAGTTTAGGTGTAAAATTTATTCATTTTTTGTTGTATATAATTGAAGGCTTAACATTTTTTTTTTCATATCATAGAAATATCATACTGGAAATAGAACTTTCATTAGCTATCTCAGTTACTAATTTTCTATCCCATGTAACTCTTGTTTCTGAAAAAAGTTTAAGTATTCAAAGGCATTAACACAGTAGTACTAACAAAGGCAGAGGTAATGTTTGCGTACATGAACATCTTCTTTATCACGAAAAAATGGTAAAGTAAGACACTTCGTTACTCATGTTTGTCAAATACCATTCAATCAAGTATATATGTATATAGAAATTCATTAAATATGTATATATGTATTAAGAAATTCATTAAATATGTACATATATCAAATTTAGAACCTAGTTATTACCACTTGAAGTCGTAATCTAGTATCCATAAAGTTGAAATCTTGGCTCTGCCTATGTTAGTTATGTTATCGTTACTTGGGACCAGCTATGCCAAGCAGAGTTAAAAAGACCTAAACTTGCTCATAAGAAAATTGTTAAGCATCAGCCAAATTGGACCGTTAATTAACAGAAATGATGGGATTTACCCTTTACCAATTTGTTTAAAAAACACAAGAAATGGTCTAATTCATAACAAATTGGCTCAAATTCATAGAACACATGACAGCCTAATTTACAATAGCGCGACTAATAACAGAGGCGGAGCTAGAGTACAATGTATATTAAACCTTTTAACTTTTGACCTCGAATATATAGTAAGAAATCCACTAGATATTTATAAATATTTGACACTAAACTCAATTATTACTGTATATTAACTTAAGATTGTTGTACGAACTCATAAACTTCAATACAACAACAACAACATAACCAGCGTAATCTCACAAGCGAATTTTGGGAGGTTAGGATGTACACGGACTTCACCTTTACCTTTACGGGATAGAGACTAGAGACATTATTTCCGATAGACCCTCGACTCAAAAGAAATATAACTGATGCACAAAAGTAAGAAAAGAAAAAGATACAGACAAAATCACAAATGTACAAAACAAGTGTAACTAACACATATTAATTAATAGGCATTGGGGGAAAGGGGAACTACGATAACACTTAACTACCTACTAACCTTCTATCCTTAATTCTCGACCTCAATAACTTACTTTTTAAAATCATGTCCTTAATCAACTAAAATTATGTCATATCCTGTCTAATCATCTTCACAGTTCAATTACCTACTAACCTTTTATCCTTAATCCTCGACCTCAATAACTTAAAATTTTTTAAAATCATGTCCTTAATCAACTAAAGTTATGTCATATCCTGTCTAATCACCTCCACAGTTCAACTACCTACTAACATTTTATCCTTAATCCTCGACCTCAATAACTTAACTTCTTAAAATCATGTCCTTATTCAATTGAAGTTATGTCACCTCTGCAGTTCTTCTTCGACCTACCTCTCACACCTCCTCACTGTCGCATCCTCACACCACCAATACACACAAAGTGTAGATAAAATAATGTTACCTCAAGGGGATGTTTGTATCTTCTGTAATCTTTTAATTATATTTGATTATATACTGAAGTTCTTTTTTAACCACATGTTTCTCTTCTTTGATCCATTGATCAAAGTACAGGTACTATAGACTCATTTGGGTTCCCTAAGGGTGAATTTCTTCTGTATAAAGAGTTTCCATCCGTAAGCAAATTATTAGTTTTCTTTCTGAACTACTGACATTTATAAAACATTTGTTTATTACACTAACTATATTTAAATACATTTTCAATTCGGATCATATAACATAGCAAGTTATCTCAAATTGTGATAGTAATAAGAAAGAAATGTTGAAAATATTTTAAACTTGACGAGAATTTAGATTTGTATTTCACTGATGTTACAAAATCAAGAATGTATTTGAGTTCAGTTAATCAAATAAATATATAATTTTTAAGCGGTCAATAATTCGAAATAAAACTAATAGCTCAATATATTTTGCAATTATTTTTTTAATTTACACTTAATATTAATTATTTATTTCTCGAGGTCTAACAATATATATCTATTTAACATGAATATCCGGTAATTTACATATTAATTATTATCTTTTTAAAGAGTTTGCAAATCTTATGTTCTTATTTATTTGTTTATTTTTAATTTGACATACATATTAAGAAAAATAATGATTAACATAGTAAATTTATTATTTTACTCTTAATAGAATTTCAAAATCAATATATTTCTCAAAGAGATTCCATCTTTTTTTAAAAAAAAAATATTAACTCTCTAAATAAATTAAAGGTATAATAAATAAAAAATATTGATTTTTTCTATTTGTCAAAAAAATAAGAGTTAAATATCAAAATTGGACAAGAAAAAGGACTTTTTAAAAAAAAAATTATTTATGAAAGTCCTAATTCTAAGCACATTATGCAAGTAAAAATGTTGATATCTTTAATTTTCCAATTTAATTCCATTATTTTTTACTTAAATTTTTTCTTCTTCTTGTTTTTCCCAACAAATGGCAGCAGGGAAAATAGAGCCCCCTTTGGTCTTAACCATTGTTGTACTTGCCCCCCATAATTCCACCATCCATTTCTCTTCTCTTCTCTTCACTTTTCTTCAATATTGAGAGAGACCCAACAAGGCAAAACGGCGAGGGTTACAATTTTCGGTTCGAAAAACGGCTCAAAAAGATGATTCCTCAGCAATGGGCACCTCCCTGTAACAATCAGTGCACCCATAAATACTCAGCTCTCATGCAAATTCCTTGTAATTACTCCAAACCCTTTTCTTGATATCACTTTCTGGTCAGATAGATACAAAGTTACAATCTTGAAAAAAATTGTATCTTTATGCTAAATTTGCAGACATTGTGTTTATGTGTTGATATATTTGTTTAATCTTAATGTATTACTCTGTGTTTGGATTTTTTATGATAACCCTTCTGTCTGGACAGTTTGTGTCCACCTTGACTAATTTCATGGGCTATTTGCTAGTGAGACTTCATGTTGTGTTTGAATTTTTGACTATGTTTAATTAATCCTGTAAAAAGCTTTATAGCAGAAAGATGAAGAGTCTCTCTTTTGTTTTGGTTTGAGGGGAGGAGAAGTGGACATTGGTTTTATAGGATTTTGGGAATTTTTATGTAAAGGTAGAATCTTTATGTTACTTTTCAAGTAAAAAGACTCATCTTTTTAATGTGTGCTGTGGTAATCTGCATTGGGATGTAAAATACTCATCTTTTTCTGTGTGTGTACTGTCTTTATGTGTAGAATACTTTTGTTAAATCTAAATGCATTACTCTGTGTCTATTTTTTTTTTCATTATACCTGGTGTCCGGGCAACTCGACTAATTTCACGGGGTATTGAAACTGGGACATCATCGTTCTCAATCTAATTCATTAGGTGTTGTGTCTCAAAAGCTTCACAGCAGAAAGAAGAAGAATCTCCCTTTTGTTTTGGTTTGAGGGAAGGAGCAGTGGCCATTGGTTATATAGAACTTTGGAAATTTTATGTAAAGGTAGAGTTTTTATGTTAATTTTCCAAGGGGGTATGACTGGTTGTACAAGAAAGAAGAAAACTACAGATGAAGTCTGTATCTTTTAGAGTCCATAGTGGTCTTTCAAATTGGTTTCTTTGTTTATTAATGACTGTTATAAAAAAAATGTTTTTTTTACCAAAGTTCATCCAAGCTACATTGACTGTGAGACATTGCTTTTCAGGGTAGGATGTTTTGAGTAAGTGTTGATATTATGCAGCCGTCCAATATTTTATGCATGATATAGAATAATAGCTTGGTGCAGGTGCATTGCATTAGGCCGCTTTCAACTGTGTCTGGCTATAGTTGGAAGAGGAAAGGGAGTATTGTGCCTGTAGGAAAATTATCATCTTGGTGCCATTAGGGTGTTATTTCTCTTCTATTCTAAGTATACCTTGCAATTAAGTTTTGGTTGGACTGTGTGCTTGGTTCCTATCGTACCTTTATAGACTGGGAACTCTGGATGCTGCTGTCCAGTTTAACATAATAATCCATTTTCTTGTTTGGCTTAACTTATAATTTTTTTTAATCAAACGATTTAGCTTAACTTATTACTGTGTGTTTGGTTTGATTTTCTGGTCGTGCTATCGAATTTGTATTTTTTCTCATTTGAGTATTCCTTTTAACTCTTAAAACAAGCATATTCTACCTTTATAGAAGGGGAACTCAAAATACTGCTGGCCAGTTTAACATCATAATCCATTTTCTTGTTTGGCGTATCTTATTACTTGTATTGAAGTGAATTCCAAGTGTGTTTGGCTAGATTTTTGTGGTGTGGTGTTTAATTTGAGTCCTTCTGATTTGTGTGCCTACTTTCTTCCAGCTCTTTCAAACCTTTTCTACCTTTATAAACCGGGAAACTCAGACTACTGTTGGCTGGTGTACCATCATAATCCATTTAATTGTTTGGTGTAACTTGTTAATTACAATTACTTTGCAAGCATTCCCTTTTGCGCAATTCATGGTTAGCTTACTGAATTTTCAAGTGATAACACTTTGAGCCAAGCTAGGTACTTTGAATAACCAACAACTTTTCAGGGTAGATCTACATTGCTTTCCTTTATAGTTTGTCAAAAATGCAGAAACTTCTTCCTGTATTTCCAAAATTCCAGTTTTCTATGCGATATGGAAAATCAGTATGTCAATCTAACTGTTCGGTGTTAAACTTGGTGATGTGTGTTGTCATGATAATTCAGAAGACCTAAGATGTGTGGTTGGACTAAAAGAATAAAAAGTGTGTGTTGGTTGTGCTTGAAAAATGTGGTTGTTAAACAGAAGGGAAAGAAAACCCTCTAGGCCTCTACATTGAGATATTTAATCAGCTACGTATGCTCTCTCTGTTACCGGAAAAGGATATGTTTAAATACCTTTAAGATAATTATCAACTGGAAAGGTCAATAAGGTCTTAAAAATTTCAAGTTCTATAACCTATGTTGCTCGTATTCGGGTGTGGGTATCCGACATGGGTAGCGGATCTAGAGGTTGGATTCATCATCACATGGGTATGTATGCGATTGCGGATATGGGTGCTGGTTTACGACTAAAAATAATGTCTAGAACAATTAGTTATTTAAGAACCGTGAAAATTAACTTATATATGATTAATAAGGTAATTTAAATTCATATTGTTTATCACGTAAAATGAAAAATGAGTATTGCATAGTTATAAATTGATACAAATATAGTATTAATTATCTTAGGATTAGGGGATATGGTAGGAGTATGGGTTCAAGTGTTTGGATATAACCAATAAATACATATTACGAAGCCTAAAAGTTTATATTTCGGCAATTAGTTGAATTTATGAGCTAGTATGGCTACATTCATTTTAAACACTTGTTGTAGCGCTTTATGTTTATATTTGTATGACATAAGCCCATATCTAAACCGAATAGCCGATCAACGTATACTTCTTGGCCATATGTGTAGTCAAAGTACCCAAGTTAGGTTGATCAAATCGGTTGTGGATCCCCCACCCATGTTTACACGGGTGCTACAAGAATTTTAAAGAGTCCGAGCAACATAGCCTATAACTATGGACACTAAGAAGGAAATTATTTTTAATTTCCTAATAATAATTTATTTAATCAACTACAATTAAACCTCTCTATGACACCCACCCACTATATCATCATCTCACTATAACAACCAATTTTTCTTATATTTTTGCCTATAACAACAACCACCATCAATATTACAATACTTCCTTTGTAAAATTACTCCTCTATAACAAACTTACTCAAATATTAATGGCTTCTACTATTTCCTACTTTTGTTGCTTGTCATTCATTTTCATAATGAAAAAACACTAGTACCGATTTACTATCCTAAAGCCCCATATAGAAATAGAATCTCTAAGATAACAATAACAAGTCTAGTATTTTGACTAGATATTTTGAACTTTTAGCATACCACTTTCTACAAAGAATATAATATCAATGCATACTTCGGTAATTGATATATTTATTTTTGCATTGAGAGATATGCACATATTTATATTCTATTTAAACAAAGTTTTTATGTTGCAAGTGTCAATGTGATCTATTAATAATGTATTTGCTTTCTTTAATTTTTAATTAGTGAAATTTAAGTAATTTCTTTTAATCTTTTATAACATTAAAATTGAGAAAAGAATACTGGGTAATTGTTGTCTATAACAGTCAAATAAGATTTACATGTCAAATGTTGCTATAGGTGTATTATAACCCGTCGCTACAAAAGCTGAAAAGAATTTTGGAACAAACGAGGTTGTTATAGAGAGGTTTGACTGTACCTCTGATTGGTTTCTTCTCTATGTTAAAGTTGTCACTGCAAGCAAAGATCATCATGTGTATCTTAAGCACTTTTGACAGCAGACAATCCGTATGGTTCTGGCATGCCAAAACTTCAGATGTAAGAATATATAGTTGTGAATGGAATGGATAAGATCATCGTTAGCAGGTCCTTTAGGTATCCAAATCACTCTTTTTTATTATCTTGAGTGCGCCTGTCAGATTTTCGATCCTTGTATGACCTTTGAAGCGATGGTTGAAAGTTCTGAATCAATGCTAGTTGGATAAAATATAAACCTACTTAGAATTTTCTCTTTGATGGAAGTCTGACTTGTCATAGACATCATCAGATATGAAATTAATAGCTTGATATTTCTACCGACTGATTGCAAATGTGTTGTCATAAATGTGATAATGGTACATGGAGTTGATAAAAGGGAGTGCAGACTCTGGAGTAGATATAAAAGGACCACAGCTAATAAAGACCTAGTAGAATAACATCCCTTTCCCACTTTTTGAGCTTGCTATCTTTTGTGTTCACTCTTTTTAATTTAGTTTTGAAACAGTTCTGTAAAATATAATTTCTTTGACAAGATATGATGCAGGTTTAATTTTATTTCAAATGTTCTAGTGTTGATTTCTTCTAGTAGTAGTTTGTTTGTTGGCTTGAATTCAGCTCTGATATATCATAATTTTGTGATGTCTGAATTTTTGAAGGGAGAGTCTTTTGCAAAAAAGGATGTGATGCTGATGGAGAGACGTGGGATGAATGTAAGCTCCAAGTTTCCATATTTGTTGGTTTCTAAATAACCCTGGTGAATATTTCAGTTTACCTTGCTGTCTGATCGTTGTAGTGAGGAGTTGTGCTGCTTGTAGAAAAACTTGCATATGGAAGAATCTTTCACTGGTGAATAGAAATTTATTGTATTCCACAAAATAACATGTTACTATGGGTGACAGACCAGGACTTACTATTTTATGAACAGGAGAAAACCATGCCTTCACTATGTAAGATGTCCATATTAGTTGTCTTATATCGCCAGCTTAAGTTATTTAACCTTGAGAAGATGGCATTGGATGATATTCATCATTCACCAAGCTTGGGGAATGTCCATAATATTGCTCCCATTTTGGAGTTCAACCTTTATTATTTAATCTTGAGGCGTTGAACTTATATATAACTAATGCTTAGGAATTGTCTTATTTTAAATTTGAAACCTCTATGAGGCTTATCTATTGATCTAAAGCTACAACAGAGGAATAACAAGCTATATGCAGGTTTGTCAGAATGTGAGGAGATATGCTATAAAAATCCAGTTCTGAAGGATCAACAGTGGAGTGCTTACATCGATCGATCTCCTGGTGCCGCCAGCTGCTCTGAGGTCTCCCAACCTTTCTTGTTATCTTCAATTGGTTTTTCTTTTACAGTTCTCAAAGTGTGATGTCTCTTAGCTCTTACAAGTTGATTTGCTTTATGAAGAATTTTGTCAATTGTAGTTCAAATTCATTTTTTCCATCTGTTCAGGGTCTGGATTGAAAGTCAACACTCTCAATAGTATTATTCATAATCTCTCTTTATTTTTTTTAATAACCATGGTGTCTGCAATAGCTGTGCTATTCTTCATTATCTTACAAGATCATACATGGATTTTCACGGTACAGTGCTGATTTGTCCTTTGCAAGCTGAGGCCTTTATTCTCTTCCGTTTTGTAAGTAGTAAAAAGAGTTTCTACAAATATTTTTTTTTGAATGAAGAGTAAAGAGAGTTGTTAGCATGGACAAAATGGCAAGGTTTTCTTTGACCTGCTAAAAACTCAAGGGAGCTTCTAGTGCAGTTATGGGTGCCTTTGCGTCATATGTTAATATGAATGTTCACGACTTCATCAAAATGATACAAGTTTTCATGTTTCTGTGGACCAATATCTTGAATATTTCATCATGAGGTTTGCTCTTGGACGGCTAGTATGATCACCATCATTTTGTTAGCTGGCTTGACTTGTAGTATTGGACTTTAAAAGTATGTGCTTCTCACCTTGTCCTTGAGGGAATAATGAATATGTGCATATATTTATGAGCACCTTAGTGGTGGTGGAAACTGTATATTGTATTGGACATCACAGTGATTAAATACAGGTCTGCAGGGACCACCTTTCTAAGAGTAGTCCTTGTATTAGGAGACTTGTGCTGATCAAAATACTAACACACCTATCTAACGGAAGGATAACTCTTAAAGCCTGTCTAGATAATAATCTAATCTAAAGCACAAAAGATAAATATAAATTAATTTTAGTGGATAAGAACTAATAACAAGAAATATGTATTCTAATACGCCCCCTAAAGTTAGGCTATGCGTTACTAAGCCTAGAACATATTGTGATGCTTGACGAGTGCTTTTGTGAGTGTATCAGATAGTTGATCGGCAACATGGACAGGAACAACTCGAACCAGTTGTCGTTGGACATATTTGCACAAAAAATCTAAGTCCACCTCAACATGTTTCATGCAACTGGATTCTCGCTCAAATAAGTGACAATGTGACACAAATGTTATTACAGTTAATAGTAGGGACCACTTTGACTAGAGAGCGCGTCTCAAGCAATATATTATTCATCCAAAATGTTTCAGCAAAGGCATTGGAAACTGCTATATTCAGCCACTGTTGAGGAGCGAGCTGCAGTATTCTGCTTTTTGAAGGACTAGCTGATAGGATTTAGGCCAAGGAAACTAAATGATGCTTAAGAAGAGGGTGAGTGCGACAAGGAAGATTGGGCTATGAAGTTGGATGACACTCTCTGGGCATATCAAACAGCATATATACACCTATTCTAACCTCTCCTTATAGGTTGGTTTATGGGAAAGATTGCCACCTGCTGGTCAAATTGGAATACATGCATATTGGGCAATCAAAAAAACTCAACTTGGATATGGCACTAGTAGGTGAGAAATGCATGCTATAGTTGCACTAGTTGGTTAAGTTTAGGTTGCATGCCTATGAAAATACAAATATGCATAAGGAGAAAACCAAGTGGTGGCATGCCAAAGCCCAGAAGGTGTCTATCTCTGCACTGAACAGATATGCTGACATAGCAACCAGAGTTCCAATACTTGCGTGGGAGGGCACATTTGTGTGTAAGGCTTCCAGCTACCCATACCATATGATTCTTGCACAAAAGGGAAACCATCCTGAGCACCCACTCCACATCAGTTTCTTGGAACTGGTTGCTTCCAAATCTCAGAGATAAGCCCACAACTAAGAGTTTTTTTTTTTTTTGAAACTGGTAACTTTACAACTAAGAGTTGGGAAGACAGTATGTTTATCGTTGTTGATTGCTTCTCAAGAATGGATCCGTGTTATAATGGTGATGGTGCTACCAATTTGTCTTTCAAGAAGTGGTGCGCCTTCATGGTATACCTAAGTCCATTCTGAGTGATTGGGATATACAATTTTTGAGTTATGTTTGGAAAACTCTATGGGCTAAATTAGGAACAGGTTTGATCTTTTGTACAACATATCATCCTCAAACAGATGGGCAAATGGAATGGCCGATAGGACTTTGGGAATCTTTTAAAGGTCGTAGTTGAAAATAATTTGAAGGCTTGGGAAGGGTGTATTTCGTTTGTGGAGTTTGCATATAATAAGAATATTCTTAGTACAACAGATCATTCACCTTTTGAATTGGTATATGGTTTCAATCCTTGTATCTCCTTTAGATTTACTTCCCATTTCCGCTAATGAAATTTTGGGTGTTGATGGCAAAGCTAAGGCCATATCGATGAAGAAACTACATGAGAATGCTTGACAACATCTTGCGATCAAGAATGATGCCTATGCTGCCATTGTCAATTAAAGGAAAAGACGTGGTATTCCAATTGATGATTGGGTATAGATACATGTGAGGAAGGAGAGATTTCTATCCAAAAGGAAGACAAAGCTTGATCGAAGGGGAAATAGGCCATTTCAAGTTGTTGTAAAGGATCAATGACAACGCCTACAAGCTTGATTTGTTCAGTGAGTATGGTGTTAATGTTAACTTTATGTTTTTGACTTATCTTCAAGAGGGGAGAGCTGATGTGTATCTAGAGGCTAACCTGAGTCAAGTGGATCCTTAAAGTAGACCATTTATGAGGATCTAACATAAAATTTTTTACAAGAACTCCAAGGCGTAACTCAAATGATCTAGTATCACGACTTCAAGGACTATGATTGAATCAAATAAGCAAATCCAAGGCCAATTATTCCTTCTTGCATTAGAGGGATCTGGTATCAAGAACTCTTGTTTAGGTCATTTTCATTAAAGGAGGACAATTAAGAGTGGGAAGAAATGAACTTTGGGCCTAATTCAACTCCAAAAGGTAGGTTGCTCATGAGGTAATGTTTGCCCAAGACCATATAAACTGAAAAACAACTCATCCCTCAAGTCATAACTCACAACTATAAATACTCATTTTATTTGTGTTCTTTCTTTTTAGAATGAATTTGGATGAAGAAAACTCTCGCTGGATCTTAGAGTATCTTAATTCATTCTTGGCAACTTAAAAGTCTTTGTTAATGTTTGTAGATTTAGTCCCTCTTGTAGTTTAGTATGTTAATTTGTTTCGTTTAGCTATTGTAATAGTTAGAATTTCAATACTTCGATTTACTTGAGAGTTGATTTCTCCATTGAAGTTGGTTGTTCTGCGGCGGTTTGTGGTGTAAAATTTTCAAATAAAAATGTGAATTCCCTAAACCTCTTTCCTTTTGGCACTCAAATGACATGTAATCTTCTTTATTGCACGCAGGAATGCTTTCATGCTTGTGTAGCTGGCTGTGGATACAAGGTCAGTTTGTGTTATTGACAAAAACTTGGAGTTTATTTTCTAAGTAGTTGCACTAAGTAAACTGTCATAGTAATTGTAAAAGAAATTGAACTGGACCAAGATACTCTCATGCGTGGATACAATAAGTTCCTGCAACTCTTTTGGTGGCGAGGAATAACCTGCTGTCGTGACCAGTGATCATGAGACCTATGCGTCAGCGAGAAAATAGTTGTAATTTCTCTAGTCAAAACACTGAAAAGATAGCATTCTGCTGCTCTCTGTTGGTTTTTCCCTATTTAGGCTTTGTTGGACATGTTTCCAAAAGGTTGCTGCTTGAAAAGTTAAGAGTGCTGATAATGAGTGAAATTCAAGATATTAAAAGCATGGATATGGTGGAGTAAGTGTGGTTATGGAAAGAGTATCCAAGTGAAAGTAGCACTTTAGGCTTACTCTGTGAAGCCCCTCTGTCTGTGAGGGCTTCGGAAAAAATGAAAAAAAACAAATATATTCTTAAGCATATTTATGTGGACATAAGTACGAGTGTTGGGTATGGATATGAATTGATATGGTTACTTAATATTTTGACTATTTGAAGTATGAATATCAAATATTCATACTGCTGTTATGGGTAGGGCTGGGCATAATATGGTTCAAACCGAAAAAACCGACCGAACCGATTTATTTTTAATTTCGGTTTCGGTTTTTCGGTTATTTCGATCGGTTTCGGTTTTGAATTTTTACATTTCAGTTTTCCGGTTCGGTTTTCGGTTTTTAGATTTAAAAAATCGGTTAACCGAAAAACCAAAATTTTATATATATATATATGTACATATATATGTACATATATATATATATATATGTACATATATATGTACATATATATATATATATATATATATATATATATATATATATATATATATATATATATATATATATATATATATATATATATATATATATATATATATATATATATATATATATATATATATATATATATATATATATAATTGTTACCCCATAAGTCCATAACCCATTCCCTCCCAGTTGGCCCATCCTATTATTCTCAGCAGTCGGCCCAACTACCCAAATTCGGCTCAACTACCCAAATTCCTATTATTCTCAGCAGTCAGCCCAACTACCCAAATTCCTATTATTCTCAGCAGTCAGCCCAACTACCCAAATTCCTAACCCAATTACCCAAGCCAATTTCCATCAATTGATAAATCCCTAAATTGATAATTTTTTTATTATTATTCTTGATCAGTTGTTAATGTTATTGCCTGTTGGCTAGAGCTGGGTTATGCTCAATACGTTTATGCTCCAAATTAGCATACAGTGGGATAAAACTTGTTGACCCCTTTTGGATTTTTCCATGTTTAAGTGCTTTTATTGCTTAAAGACTCAATTTTTAGTTGTCATGATGGCTGCTTTGCCATTTTTTTTTGTCTGGCTAGCAGCTGAGAAATTGAAAGAAATGGGAAAAAAGGATAATCTTGCTGACCCCTTGTGGATTTTTCATGTTTTACTGATTGAGTCGATATCTAGTTATCACGATGGCCGCTTTACCATTTTTTGTATTAAATTTGGTTAAACCGAAACCAAACCAAAATAAACCGAACCGAAATTATAATAACCGAACCAAACCGAATTTATTTCAGTTTGGTTTGGTTTCACATTTGGCCAAACCGAAAACCGAAAAACCGAACCGACCGAACGCCCAGCCCTAGTTATGGGTACATTTAGACAAATGAAGAATCTGTGTCGTAAACTAGCTTACACCGATTTGAT
This sequence comes from Solanum sitiens, assembly GCA_016801875.1. Taxonomy (NCBI): domain Eukaryota; kingdom Viridiplantae; phylum Streptophyta; class Magnoliopsida; order Solanales; family Solanaceae; genus Solanum; species Solanum sitiens. Next base: position 1,004,362 of record JABWTJ010000017.1, on the reverse strand, counting down.
CCACTTATTTTGAATGAATGCTTGTTCATTTCATCTGCAACTGTGCTAGTATGCTATGTCTCATTGCATGTTGTTGCGTTTCTCAACTATGCATTGCTTGCCATATATATATTTCCAGTTTCTTGTTAGATGACTCTGTGTTGTTGGTTATGCAGTTTGACGTTCCTTCCCAAAAAGTCGATCAAATCCATCCAAGCAGGCCTCCTCCGCCTCCTCCCAAAGAGAAACTGACCACACGTGCTGTGAAAAGAATACTACCCGGGGAACCTAGCCAAACGATTGATGACATACCTGGGACATCCGCGTAGCATCAACAGGTCTAACAGTGTAGACAACTTGGAATACATTTGTTCTGTTAGGATCACAACCATAAGTCTAAATTTTGTCACAACTCAAGAGGCAGTAGTAATTTTCTTTTGGAAACATTTTTAGAGCTCATTGGAAAGTTGGTAAATTTTCTTAAAATTAACAAGCAACCATAGACAAGTGTCTGATTTATTATGAGAAAACCTGTGTACAACTTGGCTAAAAATGTAATCTCATTACACCATGCATCCAAGTATGTAAGTTTTTAATGAAAACATTGTTTTTATCACAAAAACTCTTTTGTTGTTGATTGTTTACACTGCTTCAGAATTATGTTTGCAATTAAACAACCTAGTGTTACCCCGCAACTAGGGTGTGGAGAAGGTAGGATATACGTAGATCTTATGTTTACCTTTGTGTGTGTGTTTTGTGGGGGGGGGGGGGGGTGGACTCCGACTAATCAATGAAAATATATTTTTTCCTATTTTGCCAAACAATTATACTGCACTTGCTCTTGAATTTTGTTGAGAAATTCGCACCTCTTAGTTCTTGAAATAAACTTTCAATCAATAAACATGCACATTTTTTAATCTTGTGCAAGTGGATCTTCACAGATTATTAAATTAATTATTTGATCGGTTTATTAATTATATAACATGTTAAATTTGTATCATTACTTTATATTTAAGGGTAATATAATTTTAAGAACAATCAAAATGTAACAAGTTTCATATATAAAAGGAAAGACATTTTGATTAGTTCAAGCTTTAATTTGCTTAATGAAATATCACGAGGCGATTAGCCCAAAGATCATAGAGGTGATGTTCCATCTCGTGTTGAGGACCATTGTTTTATTTTATGTGACACTTTTTCGATTAGTGGTCTAAATTTGAGAAAGATCAAGTAGTCCATTGTTTTCTTTTTATGTTATGTATATTCTATTTTTTCATGACACATTTTTATGATTGAAAGTTTTTAGAACTTTCGATACAAAAATGTGTGGTGTGTTTAAAATCACTATTTCTAAACCTTCTTTTCTTTCGAAACTTTGTGTCCAATCAAACGCCGATATATAAAATATAATCGTTACTATTAAGAGACTCTCCTAGGCCTATCCAAGGCTTCAAAATGTGCCATTTCTTTTTCCCCTTTTAAGACAACAAGCAGTAAAATAAACATGGAAATTCCCATAACACATGAACATTTATATGATTATTTATGATTAGAGCCGAGAGTCTATCAGAAACAGTCATTCTACTCCATGAAGGTATGGGTAAGATCTACATACGTCCTACCCTTTCCGGACTCGAGGATTTCACTGAGTATGTAAATGTTGTTGTAATTGATGAACGTAGTCATTTGCTACATCAACTCTACTGCACATGATGCCAAGAACTCTATTACATTGTTACAAAAGAACCAAGAGTCGTTATCGATAAGAAACATTACATAGTAACACTGAAAGAATTAACAAAGAATAGAGGAGAGGACTATCACTGCACCTATTCGGACTTGTTTGCTTTCGTAGACAACTTTCTCTTCATTCTGCTGAAAGGTCCAACTGTTCGATCCATTATGTACATGTAGATTACCTGGCTCCAAGATTTGTAAGCATCTAAGTTTTCGTAATATTCTGGTGCAATCTCCTTCACCTTGTAGAGCTTGCTTCCGGGAATTCTTGGAAAATCATGGTGCTCATTGTGGTATCCTACGCTCCAAGTCATGAGGTTAAGGGGTCCGTAATAGGAGTATGTCTCTTGCTCAGGCTTGAAGACATAATGCTCAGAGATGAAGTGACCAGCCATTGGATGCATCCCGCCCCCAACAAACGTGGATAGGATAAGATAAGCTAGCGATTTCCAGCCCCAGAAGTAAACCATAGCTCCATCAAGGGATAGCTGGATAGTAAAGTTAATGAACTCCCACACACCAGGTGGTTTAGGTTTTAGAAAAAGAGGCCTGAATGCATAAAAGAAAAGTTGGAGAATGACCCATATAGATTTTGCAAGAACATTTTTCACTACATGGGCTTCAGTTTGACTCGGGATGTCCATATCAATTCCGTCAACTCCTTGGAAGCGATGGTGCTCAAGGTGATACTTTTGGAAGGTAACAGACATGGGTACACCAATGGGAAGGTTGGCAAAAATTCCAAGCCAACGGTTGTAGGTTGGAGTAGAGAAAGCGAGGTTGTGACTTAGTTCATGAATGGCCAGGAAGAGATTATGGTTCAGAAAAGAGCCAAAGAAGTACGCGACTATCAATATCTTCAACCAAGTTGCATCATGGAGGAAGGTAGCTGTCCAAAGCTGAAGCAAAACAACTCCTGATATCTGCATGGTTAATATATAAAAAAAATACACAGTGAGCACTCAGTCTAAATGAAATTAGTAGCACCAATCAGTTCCTCATATTTTAGACAGATTCAATAACTAGTGTTCTGCAATAAAATGCACGGTTCTCCACCAACGAATCTAGACGTCTAATTGTATACACATGAATGAGTAAAAGGCTATGACATGACCAAGCCAAAGTTACATGAATTTTCTGTTGTCACCATCGATTTACCTGCCTAAGAATATAATCATATAACATTATCAATCAAAATATTAGACTTTGTAGACAAGGGATTTGATCATACAATTGAATAAACAGGGGGGAAAGAAAGGAGAGGGACTCGAGTAATAAATCGAAGACCATATGCTGATTTGATTTTCAATTTCTAATCAAATGTCTTGGGAGAAATTTCAACTCAGTATATGACTAGTCTCATGTTCCATATTGTTAAGGTCAATTCTTTCACCATCCATTTCATCAACAATCAAAACACATAAAATTACAAAGCGTTAATCTCTTGTAAAACTATGAAAATGACACCATAAAATCAAGGAATACGAGATAGATAAGGCACCAAATCATGTGAATCTCATTGCTGAGTTTTGGTCTCACCAAAATCACGTAACGAGAAATCAGAGAAGAGTTTAACCAAAAGCAATCAACCCTGATAACCACAACATTCTTCTTCTTTTTCAGGAAGAGCGAAAAAGGAGAGGATACACTGAATCACCTTTACAGAAAAGTTAAAGAATGTTTTATATGTTTCTTCAGTTTATTTATTTTTGGTTTCCCATCTAGTGTTCAGTAACTGCATTAGAACCCAACTAGATCCAGATTCGCCCCGGTAATCCACAATGTGGGATAAAACGTTCCTAACAAAGATGACTCCATACCCGAGACCTTTAGGCTCAAACACTACAATGCATTTCACAATTGAATTAATCTAATTCGGCAATCAAATTCCTTCAAAGAAAAATGACTCCAATTCACATAGATTTACCCCTTAACCTTGAAAACAATGCCTAATCCAAAGAAAAAGCTAAACCCCACAATTCTATTTAACAAATATCCTTGAAAACACAATGAAACATACACATACATTTCAAAAAGAAATAAAAAGCCATCAAATGAAAACCCAAAATTTTACAGTGTATCTGGTTATCAAATTTGAATGTCAATCAAATAAAATACAAATTCAATCCCAATATAACCAAATGACCCATCCAACATTATCCCAGGACTATAACCAAACGAGCCTCAAAGATTGAATTTTTAACCCTACCCACGTAACATTATCCCAGATCTAAGATACCCAAAAAAGCAAAATGAATAAAAGATTTCAAATTTATACCTTGAGAAAAGCAAAAGGGTCAGGACCAAAAAGTTGTTTGATTTGAGGGTACTGAGAGAGGATCTGTCTTCTACGAGAAGCATGAGGTTCATCTGTATATGACCAAAAGAAATCATTAGCCATTCTTACACCTTCTTCTTCTTCTCTCTTTTCCCCTTCAAATCCCATTTCTGCTTTTCTGTGTTTTTTTCTCTCTCTCTCTCTGTCTTTTGTCTTTCTGTTTTTCTTTCTTTTTTTGGTGTAATGTGATAGTTATCTTTATTTCTGTTCTTGTACAGCTAGAATAAGCTAAATTAGCGGGCTGGTTTTAGATTTAAATTAGAATATAAAAAAAAATAATCATAATAATAATAGTTTAATTAAATAATTTTAAAAAAATGTGAGATTGGGTTTACATCTAGGACGGTTGAAATCTCTCCGCTCTAAATTATTAGTCAGAATTTTCGATTTTGATATTTGAGAATTGAATTTCTTTTATTGAGAGTGTTATCTTCAAAAATGAGTCTTATAAACATGAATTCGGATTTAATCCAACTTTCGTATAGATATCAGACATCTCCAAGGTTAGACACAACCTTATAAAACACCTTCTGTTTGATTAATTAAAGTTGGATATATTTCCGATTTGCTATATGATATGTCTAGTGGTTTCAAACTCTTGTTCGGGGCTTGAAGTATGAGACTCATAATAAAAAATGGTAAAAACACGCCTAATTTTAATAATAATTCAAAGATAAATTTCACTCATATTACAAGATAAATCATTCATTTCAATTGGTCAAGTAAATGAATATTTCTAGCACCGTCAATAATTTGATAATGAAAATAATAAATTGACGTCTGTTTACGATATTCTCTCTAAACAAATACAAAAAACAAAGGAGGGTTACATCATGACAATTGAGAAGGACCCAGAAAAAAATGTCCACATGGACCATGTTGATTCTGTATAGTAATTGCACAAATAGTCCTTTTTTGAAGCCACTATTTGGACCTACCCATGTTAGGTCTTGCTTGGTTGGGAAAATATTACTGTCTTATAATTAGTTACTAGATATGGGAGTCGTGCTAGCACGGGCCTTAATATATATTTTTTTATTTTAATATATAGGTTAAATTTAAAAAGATATTTTTTTCGTTTTAAAAAAGAATGTTTATATTTTCTTATTAGTTTGTTTCAAAAAGAATGTCTCCTTTCTTTTTTTGGCAACACTTTAACTTTAATTTTCCACTTGACATGTTTAAGACCACAAGTATAAGGGCGTTTTCGTACATTTGACATAACTTTAATTTAGAACCACAAGATTTAAAAATCTTTTTTCTTTTCTTAAATTACGTTCCAAGTCAAACTAAGTTATCCTTTTTGAGACGGAGGGAGTAATAAATATTTACTATAATTTAATGATATTTAAATTGTTAATTATTGTGATTTATAGTATTATCTATATGTTATTTTTCTATTTTTTCATGAACTGTATGATTTATAATATATTTTACGTAATTTTCAAATAATATATAATATTTCTCTATTTTAATTTGTGTGCTACCAATAGAATTTCGTGAGTTAGTCAGATGTTTTATATATATTGTTTATTGGAAAACTTACATAAATATACTATAATAAAAAATATTTATTTTTAAGTTGTTTATAATAATTCAACTACAATAAAAATGTGATGATGAATGATGATATAAGCTAAAGGGTACAATGGTCCATGTGAGCAGAATTTTATATGGAAGCTACAGTAAGATACTATTTCAGTATTTTGGCCAATAATATTATGTGGTTATTGGGAAGTTTACAAAAATACCTCGATGGCCCATAGTGTAAAAGATAGGATATATGTGGCATTAAGTAAAAGTTTGTGCTAGTTTTGTCAATTGAGCCCCCAACAAAGCAGTGAAACTCAATTATCCAAGCAGGTGAATGTACAATAATTGCTTAAAATGACCATAATACCCTTAAAATTCTTTTAAATGACTATAAGCTAACATGTTGACTGGTGTGTGCTAACTCCCTTTTATAAGATAGTAGAATTACAAAATTTAATATATAGTTAAAAATATTAGATCCATATTAATTCTCTATATTTATAACCCCTTAATGAGAATCTCGACTCCACCACTTATAAAACTGAGAAACCAAAGAGATAGTAATGTTAAGAAGCAACTGTTACATGCATGTATAAATCAGGATTATAAAGCTCTTTTTAGCTAAATCCAACTTAGCTTCTCAATCCCGAAAAGGATCGGAGCTAGAGGCCAATATACGAGTTCATCTGAACTTAGTAGCTTTACTCAAACCGTGTGCTTGTATCAAGAGAAATGCGCTATGTATGTACATAAATTAAATTTAAACCCCAATTAACTTAACATTCGATGTTACTATCCTAGAATTTAGATAGAACGCATAAAGTTCAAAATCCTAACTCCGCCTCAGCATATGCTTCCCAATAATACAGGCTGGATTTCTTCTAATCACAAGGTAGTAGAAAAGGAACCACCACCTTCATATGTAATCCAGCATCACCAAATTCAATACCATAACCTCCATTTTCTAAGTCTTTCATATGAACAATTTCAACATGATAACCAATAGGCTATTTCTCCTCTACTTTAGATGAGTATCATCATATGTGTCGAAAACATTATCCGGCACGATCAATGGTAACTTCTCTATATACATGAACAACCTTCTTAGATTCTCCTTTGTAATTGTTGTCATGTCCACAGCATCTTTGCTGTCCATATATACCCAAAGATCCCCCGAGCTCACCCTTTTTAAGCTATCGCGGCAAAAGGGGCACGACTGTGACCTCGAACGCCTGCAGTGCATCAATGAAGATCTTGTTAATGTGCATTATAGGAAGATGAAATAATGGAAAGTATCTTAAGTGAGCAAGTGTGGTTACAGGGACGAGCAAATCGTTCCAGTTTCAACACTTTTAAGCATCTGATGTCGGAGGAATTGTAGAGTGCCTAGGTTCCCAGCACACTGCGTATACTACCAAATATTCAATGCAGGAAAAATAAGAGCTACATATTATGACCGAAACACCAGTTTAGGAGGTGCATCCCTCTCGAGAGCTATTGCAATACTGTTTCCTTTACAATACCCAATTGCAGTTCAATCAGTGGCCCTTCCCCAGGCCAGAGGAAAGAAACAATGGTCATGCTACAGATAACTGAATTGGGACTCCAAAAAACATTACCGAGCAACATGTCGAAAGCAGTGACCTGAAGTCGGTCCAAATCTAAAACCAAGAGTGATAGAGAATCGAGAAGTGCTTCAGTTTCAAAATTACCTACTTAGCAGGCAAAATATAAAACATCCCAGCTGCAGTATTGGATCATACAGAGGAAAGATTTTTCTTATACACTCATAATTTGCATTAAAACTCTAATTTCATGTAGAACAGCTAAAAGAAATGGAGTGACATTGTATTACTTATTGCCTGATTGACAGTTAAGGATAAATGTAAGTAAACAGTATTAGTCTACTATTGAAATAAATCTACATCAATTATTTCAGATTAGTCTACCACCCATAGTATTTTATTTTATTTTGTTCGCGTCTCAGTAACATTTTCATCATCAAATAACAACTATATAACAAAGTCCAACACTTTAAAGAAAATATCAAAAAAAAACTCATATCCATAGACTCTGTGCACGTGATAGCTTTAGTCTATGTACAAGATATGTAGCAGCATAGTTGTGCCACATGTGATTTTCACCCATCAGATATTTCCAATTTGTTGGGGGGGTGGGGGGAAGACAACCGAAGCAATAAAGAAATAATCTTAGCCAACAAAATAAGCAGAGAAGTATTTCCCTGTGCAATTGACTCGCTCCTCATATGATTATTTGGTCTCTAAAACGCCAACATGTCCTCTTTCTCCAGGAAAACTCTATTTCTATTTGTTGGTTTGGGGGATTTAGGCGATAGTTAAGGATCTTGTCACTAGATTCATGAACTGAACAGGATGATATCTAATTTTTTACTTACAAGCAGCTTATTCAATTAATGTATCAAAATGTGCATATGAAACATACCATTCACGATAACATTTCAAGCACATTATATGATTGCAGTTGGGAAGGATAATTTTGCTGTTCACCTCCATGCAAATTCCACATTCATCTTCCCTTTCAATGTCCAGATCATAAGCTTGTCTGTAATCCTCATCATCTCGTCTCTTGTATCTCTCCTGGCAAACTGCGTTTTGTTTTTTGTCTTCCGAGTCTGTGACACCTCTTTCAAGTTGAACTAAAGAGGGATAAATAACAGCTGGACAAGGATGATTGATGTCTATAAGCAACAGGTATCTAACTTTACATGATTTATCAGAAGTATTTATGTCACTAGATCAACAGAAGAAAAATGTAAAAACTCACCATAGAACTCCCTAATGCTTGCTTTCCTTTCATGAGTTGACATGGTTGTGGTGCCATCAACATGTACCTGTAGCAAGGTAATACTCAATTGAATATCCGAGAAGAGAAGAATTTGGCATTTGAAGAAAAAAAGAAAGGAATGTGGTGATGCACGAATTAGAACAAACACAAACCTTGTAAATAAGAATTCTCAACAAACCAAGGGCACCAGCAAGATGGCAATCAGTCCATTGCACTAAGAAAAGGAAGATGTGTGCTGCAGGACTGTAGGACATTCGCATCTGTAAGCAAGCACCATCATACTCCCCCGAAAAGTCAGATGCACTGCATTCCAAACAACACCATCAGATGAAAAAAGACCAAGCAAGAGGGAAGAGGTAAACACCACGTTAATAGGTCGGGAGAAACATTCACCACAAAACAGAGAATGATTGCACCAAATCAAATCACCAATAGCGACAGAACATTTTCTTAATGATCTTTATTAAGGTAATGCCATCAATGAAAGATGGGCATTGGTCTATCTCGACACCGAAAGGTATGTCATGTGTCGATGCTAAGCTAATATTTCATTCTAGTGTTGCCTCCAAGAGCCTTGCTTCTACCAAGTCGGCCTTAGCGAAAGCAGATGTCTGCACTGGTTTGCTGGTATATCCTCCCAGACACACACACACACACACACACCGCGCGCGGAAGGAGATGGCTTATTGAGGCATGGAGTAAGAGATCCTAGGTTCAAATAGATACAACAACACTTGCTGTGAGCCCAACTGCTGTAATCTCGATAGACAGACTTACTTTAGACACCTGTGCTTATCAGCAGGACAGGCTGATGGATTACTCGAGGTGTGTGTAAGCTAGCTCAAGACACCAGTTCTATACTAGAAGAAAAGGATAAAAGATAAAACCAAAGGATTATCAGAAAACCACTAGTGGAGAGAAAAATGACCTATATAAAATAACCAACCATTTACTCTCTTGGTACAAATTTTCAGCTCTAACACCACATAGCAAAATCAAATATCCAATGGTAGAAACAAAAAAGGAAAAAGGTAAACCTTGAGACTTCTCAAATAAAGTTCCATAATAAGAATATTAGAACTGCAGACACTTTACAAGATAAGTATCAATTATCACAAAAAGTGTTACCTTTATCTCAGATTGAAGCAATCAAAGAAGTGAACATCAAACTAACACTGATAACACAATGAAAACCAAAAAAAGAAGAAGGGGAAAATATCTACTTTCTGCCACTATTCACTTACCAACTACAAAATCCCATTTTGGTAGGCTAAAAACAGTCTCACAATCAAACAAACTCAATTAACCACCTCCCCCAAAAAAAGATCCTGACTTTAGTGTTAGCAGCAGACCAAAGGACAAAAATATCAAAATACAGAACAATCAATATAAAAGATCAAAACTTAACAAAACCCCATATCAGTAAAAGATATTATTACTGAACCAAAATTGCAGAGAAAAAAACAAAACCAGAAAAGAAAAAACCAAAAGATAACTCAAACAGGATAGAAACCAGAAAAACTCAAAAGGGGTGAAATTTTCAGATATCAATACACATAAAGAAAAGTTGACTTACAGTGTATTGGCATGTTGTATATCAGCTTCAAGAACTTTGAGAGAATCTTTAAATGATTTTCTCATTTGCCCTCCTAAACCTCCTGTATACATATCCCTTTTCCCACAATTTCTTCCTTCAAAACACCACACAACCCCAAATAAATTCCCCCTTCAAACACCCAAAAACCCCAGAAATAATTCCTCAGAACCAAAGAATCATCACAATAACTGATCCTTAACACCCTTTTCTTCTCTTTTTTTCACCTTTTTCCTCAAATTTCTCCCCTTTCTACACCAAAACCCCCCAAAAAAATCCCCAAAACCAAAGAATCATCATCAGTATCACTAATTCTCAACACCCTTTTCTTCTCTTTTACAGAAAATTTTTTTAGATTTTTTTTTTTTTTTTTTTTAATTTGTGAGTGCTAAAAACTTAACTATGGTGCTGTAACAGTCCTCCGTTCTTGTATAAAAGAGAAAATGAAAAAGGAGTTGTAGTTATCAGTGGGACACGTGGCATAGAGTTTATACATACACGAGTGGATTTTTAAATAAATTAATACAACTACTTTTTCACCATTTGAATTTTTTTTAAAAGAAAAATTCTTTAAATTAGATATAAAATATGATGAAAATACATGTAAAATGTTAGTTAATTCTTTTTTTTTTTTTCAGTTTTTGACTCTAATAATGAGAATTATGACAGTTAAAAATAGACGGAAGAATGAATGTATTTGAAAAGATTTTGCAGGTTAGAAATATCATATTATTTATTTTTCTTAAAATATACAACTTTTATTAATATTTTATCCTTAATTTTTACCATATTTAAATTATTATTTTTATTGAAGGAAAGTTAAAATATTAGCATAAATATTTTTATTTTTTTCTGAAAAAAATATATTTCTCTTTTATATTTGATTTTTCTATTTTGTTTAAGGAAGATTTTAGAACTTTATAAATTGAAGATCTTTATATATATATATATATATATATATATATATATATATATATATATATATATATATATATATATATATATATATATATATATATATATTCTTTATTTTTTTATATTTTTTTATGATATATTTTTCTTTTTGATATTAGTTTTATAATTTCCATGACATCTTTATTCTTTATTGATGTTTATTAAATCATCGATAATTTATATTTTTATGTGAATATTAGAGTTAGTACATCATTTAGGGTAGACTATATGAAGAATTTTCTTTAGCCTAAATTTGAAGGCTAATTCGATAGTTAATGATTTAGTCAATCAAACATAAATTGTACGTAAATAATATTTACACGTGTTTTTTAATATTTTTCACATGTTGCTAAAGATATTATTGAAATATTATTTATTCGCTTTGTTTTGAATTAGTATAATGTATATATTTTATGAAATTACAATAAATAATCCTAAAAAAGAAAGAGAATATAGTTAAGTTCAATTAATTTTTGTAAATTGTATCAATAGCGAATTTGAAATTTCTTTAAAAGATTCAAACTATAAAAAAAAAAATACACAAATTAAAGAAGATTCGATATCTAAAATAATAAAAATTAATCATATATAAATAATAATTTTTCATTTAAAATTTTCAAATAGACCTTCTCGATTTTATGTGACTTTGAGTCTCGATATAATATATATTTATTACAAATAAACCCTCTCGAATTAGTGATCCACACACTAATGACCGCTATTGTTAATTCTCCTTTTAAATTGTTCTTTTCTTTTCATGGTTAAAAATATATTAAATTTTATTTTGATTATTTTTTAAATTTATTTGTTTTAATTTGATTTGACAGAAGGAATATAAGAAAGTAAAGAATTTTTTTAATTACGTCGTCATAAATAAAGATGTATCAAATATTTCAAAAGTGCTCTTTAATTTCATGATTTTAAAAATGACATGTAATTTCTTTTTAAACTAAACCGTTGCTAAGAGAAAAGAAGATTTTTTTAGAAATGTAGCTAGTAGTTGTTTTCATTTTATAATACTTTACTAATAACTATCATTGTATGTGATTTAAAGCAACTCGATATTGACTAAAACCAAATATCCATTGTTTTGTTTTTATATTTGCCTATTAACTAAATTATGTATATTTTAATGTATAAATGGTGATAATTCATATAGAAAAATGAAATGCTTAGTGATAGAGTGTAGTTACAAAAAAGGAACACACAATAGTTAGAATCTAAAATTCGCAAAAAAAAAAAAGGCAGTTCAAATATATTTTTAACCGTTATCTCTTCTTTTTATTTGTTATACCAATTCCAATATCTTTTTTTTTCCTCTTTTATTTAGAAGAAAGGAATAAAATATGCTTTGAACTATTCAAAATAGCTCTTTTTCAATCATATTTCATTTTATATTTTGCTAAAAGAAATTGCTTTCACCATTAGTTAACTAGCTCAAGAAAGTTGCTCTCAAACAAGAAAAATAGAACAAATTTTATCCTTAAACTATTTGAATCGGAGCATAATTAAGTAGTCGCCTCAAATTTATTCAAATCAATCACTATGTAAAATATCATTTTATCATCTTTATTCGTCTCCTTTAATCATTGACTTTAATATCAATTGTTGAGCTAAAATAAATTTTAATAATTTTACATAATACGATCTGATTTGAATTAATCTCTTATAATTTATCGAAAACTCTCACATCTCATTAAGAAAAACATACATCCTACCTAAATATAAGTTTTTTTTTTCTTTTAAACCTTTAATGTGGGAATTAATTTGCAACAATGAGATTATTCTAACAAATCCTCAATTCAATATTGTATATCATTAAAACATCACTAATAATCCAACCACTTAAATATTTCAATAAATCTAATATTTTGAATAATGTATATTCAATTACTAAAACGGGTATTTTGGTTTAGGTTGTAATCCAACTACTACATAATGTATCCACCTAATGACAATTTAATTAATTTATTATACAAATAAGATTATCTTAGATAAACCTCGTTGACTTTTCAAATGAAAAGCAAGATAACGATTAGATTAAATAAAAAATATTGTAGGAAGAAATATTAATCTAGTATAATTATTTTTAAAATATACAATGTCAAACATCACTGTCTGACTTTAATGATTGAATCCTTACCAATTTTTAATCAATTATTATTGTCCGTTTCAAACTATTCATCATAATTTTTAAAAATAATTAATTATTTGTTTTTTAAATTAAGATAAGATTAATTATCTTTCCATTTTATTCATATAATAATAATTGTTCATAAAGGTTACCTCAACAAAGTAAATTAATAATAAAAAGTTATACCTTGATACGTAAATGAAGATAAAATAGTTAAAAATAAGGATAAATGATAGAAATTCCACTTTCAAGTTCTCTTATTATCATTATCCCCTATTAATTTTATAAATTTTCAAAAATTCTTATTTTCACACATCAAATTAATGTATTGGCGCATCAAATTAATGTATCTCGCGCATTAAATTAATATATCATGTATAAAATGTACATCAAATTAGTATATCATGTATAAAATGTAATGTATCTTACTTAACAATTGATATATCTCACGCATCAGATTAGTGTATCAACACTTATATTATTATATCTGAGGATTTTTGTCATTATAAACTTATAAGGGACAAATGATAATTTTGCCTTAAAAGTATGTGATTTCTGTCTTTTGCCCTAAAAATAACGCTTCTTAATTAATATTTTTTTAAAGAAATATATATACTCAATATGTAATTTTTTTGAAACTTTTTGTTTTTCTAAAATTAAATAATTTAAGTTTAATAAAAAAATTACGTATGAAATTTTTAAAAATTTTAAAATGAGATTTATGTATCTATAAAGTAGAGTTTTTGGCTAAAATTATCCCTTAACTATGACTCAAATTTAATATTCATCATTATATTATCAAAGTGAGCAAAAAACATCTTTATACTATCCAAAAAATAACAAGAATCATTCCCCATTTATTTTTTTAAGAAACTGATTTAACCAATAAAAAAGTATTTGTTTTTAATTTGGTCATGTCTAACCACGACGAGAAGATTAAAGTTACCTAAAAGAATAAGGTATGGATAGAAAATGTATATTTTATTCTCATATTTTAAGTTTCGTGTGTTGTTAGTTTATATATTTTTGCATCATCAAGTAAATTGACTTGCACAATGCATAAGTATTGAAATATTTATACACTAGGTCCGATGGTTAGAAAAATTATGTAAAAATTTAAAAAATATTATGTGCAATTATTTAGAGATTTTCTTTAATAAAAAATACATATATAGTACGTATATACTAATATATATATATATATATATATATATATATATATATATATATATATAATTCACATTTTATAATATACATAAATACTGAAAATTTAGTGAAATTATGTAGGCGTTTTGTTGTGAAAATTAAATAATAATTACTTTATTTGAAAATTTCGAAGTTGGAATTGTAATTGGCCATATTTTTACAAAGAATATTTAGAATTTAAATATATTTTGTTTGAATATGATTTAAACCCTCAATTTCTAAGAATTAAAAAAATCAACCAACTTGACTAGCTTAAACATGTGTACATATACTCATTCGACGTGATACATTTTTTTGTTGGTGGCGTAAGTTTTTTATAAATATAGACAGAAGGATGAATCTTGCAACTTTGGAGATAGTGCATGGATATTTTTTGTTCAGTTATATAACAGTTATATAACACAGGAGTGTAATTTAGGTTTAGATCATACTTTAGGGATAATTTTAGTAAAAAATTCTTATAAAGTACGTATAAAAAAATAATTTATAATTCCAGGGTAGTATGAGCTGTACACTGTCACTTATGGTAATAAAACGTGTTTAGTTACCAAATTTTTTTTTTGCTTTAATTCAAAATTAACGTTTAATTATAACTTTTTTTAAATCCAACTTGTAATTGTATACTAAAAATTTGAAAAAGTACTCTCAAACTTATTTCTTACACCAACTAAAGATAACTATAAAAGACAATTTGGTGCTTATCTTCTAGTGCGAAAAATAAAATACTTTTCTGTTTGATTAGGTTCATATGGTTTTTAATTGCCTAAACTCAAAATGGTTAAGGGTGGGATTCATGGATCAGATAGTCTTAAATTCATTAATATTGTTTGGGAAAAAAGATAGATATACCTTTGAACTATTGCAAATGGTATGCAAATATCATCCGTCATACTTTAGAGACATCGGTGTTCTTGCCGTCCAAAAGCTAGAGTATGTATATCCTTTATACTAACGGACATACACGTGTCATAATCTTATCCATCGATCCGATATTTATCGACGAATGAGATTGTGTCATGTGTCACTATTTAGTCTTCCATTAGAGTGAAGGGCATATATGCTCTAGTTTATCGACGACAGGGGCACCAATGTCCCAAAAGTATGACGGAGGGTATCTGCTTACCATTTACGTTAGTTCGGGAATATATTTGTCCTTTTCTCCATATTATTTTTTAATGAATCAAATGAATTATTTTGGCGGTATTTGATATCCACATTAGAGCATGACTAAATTCAAATTCGTGTCGAAAAATCCCACATTGAGGGGGGAAATGCTCTCTAACATAGGCAACTTCATACTCAAAGGAACTCGAATCTGAAACCTCTGATTGAAGATGAAGGAGTACTTACCACTCTACCACAAACCCTGGTTGGTTTATTGATTGCATACCCATGATTCATGAAATTGATATTTATAACTTCCACTAAGAAATAATCAATAAACAAAATGACCATTGGAAACAACATATACAAGATTAATAAGTTCCAAAACTAACTACAACTTCTTTCACTCACCACCAAAAAAAACAAAGGGCTCCCGTTTGTGCAAAATTTGCAATTTGATAGAATTTTGACACACAATTCTGTGTTGTATAACATGTTATTGCTTCACTGAATTCTCCTTTATCTGGTTATCATCCTCGCATTTGCAAGGCTTCTGAAAACTTTGAGGATTCCTTTAAACGTTACGCAACCAATCAAAGTGTTATCCTCATGCATAACCCACACAGAACTTGCACGATGTGCAAGTGCTTGAATCATCACAGCCACTAATGAACTGTTTGGATAACAAGTGATAGCCTCTGCCCTTCTAGCTGAAGAATATCGTCCTGAACCAATATTTCTACAAACCCCTAACTCGTCATCAGAAGAACAACTAGAAGCTGAACATGATGATGATGACGTAGACAAAGACAACTCTTCATCCATTAGTTCCAATAACGCGCTAAGCTTTTTCTCTTGTAATATCACTTTCACGAGATCAACCAAGTCGTCTGGAGGACCACCACAGTCAATGTAAGCCAATAGATCACCAGCTGAAAGTGTCATGACAGCTGCTGCTGCAGTTTCATCACAATAGGAAAGAGTGGAAGGGGAGATTTCACCGATTAATCTGTTGAGATCATCAACAACAGCTACTGAAGTTTGCTCAACATGTGCAAGAGTAAGGGAATCTAAAGCAGACATTGCAGGTTCGTGGTAACGAATAGTCATCACATTACAATCTATGACGTTGAGCGATTCAATTGAAGAAGTGGTGATAGGAGAGAAGACACCAATAAAGTTCAGAAGGAAGCGGACAACATCTTCTTGCGTTAGCCAACAATATTCAACTCCATCACGATGTTTGCAACTCGGGGAGGATGATTTACTCTGTGTTTTCCTGGACTTTCCGCCTATGTAATCTTGGATTGGTATAACCAGATTCTGGGTGCCTTCAAGAATGTAATCTATTGCCTGCAGCAAGCTGAAAAAAATAACAAAAGATACCGGAAAACGATCAATAACATGAAACAACAAATGTAAACAGAATAGCAAAGCTTCATTTAAACTAGGAATGCAGCTACAGAGACATAGCAAACCTCAATGATGTGCTGCAGGCCTTCCAAAAGTTGCTCAAGAAAGAGTAACCAAACATATATACACAAAGATGGAGCTAAGTGGAGTTCATGGGTTCAGACGAACCCAATAGTTTTTCCGTGAATCCTATATTTGTAATGGAGAATAAAGTAATGACGTGTGAACCCCTAAAAAACTGATTGACAGCTCAATAGTAAGGAAGGACAAAGAAATTTAGAACCTCAAACTCCTAATACTGATTTCGCCTCTGTTAAATAATATACATCCTTGATACTAGACCTAGTGACCAAGTAAAACTATAGATTCATAGAAACCACAGACAATTGTGTAAGCTAATGAGGAAAAGTTGGATGAAATGGTGTCGGAATATGATGAAAGAAGGAAAATGTAGCACCTCTTCATCCCATTGAAATACAAATGATTGCTAAGTAAGGTTATGGGCTTACGTTTTTCTCCTATATAAATCATATTTATGCATATTATGTTGAAACTTGAGATAAGATATTATGTTAAATTTTTTGTTTTGAATTTCTAACTTATGTTATATTTTTAGTTTCATTTGTTTTAGTAATATTGACTTTAGACTTCCCATTGTAAGTCATTTAGTATTCTTTAGTTAGACTTAATAAATTATCTTTTTGTCAAACATTTTAATAAGTTATGATATTTTATTTATCATATTAATTATTTTATCAGACATGCATTTCATTTTGTACTTTTAGTATTTATGATTAATTTAATTGAAAAAAACTAATTTGGAAAATATAAATAAAATTATTTTTTCCGTAATATTACTATATTAGTTAAGAATATATGTTTATTAATTAATATACTTTCAAAAGACATATATATCATAAATATTTAATCTAATCTCATTTTTATAATATCTAGTATAAATTTTAAATAATTATTTTTTAAAAAAATATTATTATAATTTTACGATTGCAGTTGTGGATCTGACATAATTAATATATTGTAGCAAACATGCAAGTCAATATAATTATTAGGTTGATAATTACTAACCTACTAACTACATCAATTACAATTAATATGTGACTTTCGAAACCGACCCTAAACCTCAAACTAAGAGTCAAATATGTCCTTAAATTATTGAAAATAGAATAAAAATGCCACGTGAATATTAGAAACTTGCCTATCGCCATTAGCTTACTGGATGGGGCATAGTTAGGCCAGTCACACTACGACGAAGATATTTTTGTTTTATTTCTAATAATTTCAGACATCTTTTTGATGAAAAATCAAAGGAAATACACTTTTGTTCTATTTTCAATAGTTTAAGAATTATTTTTAGTTTAATTCCATAAATTAAACTAGTTTGTAATAATAGACTTTGATAGTAGTTTTCGAAAAATTATCTTTAAATATCTATTTGATCATTAAATTTTATCCAAAATTTAATCTTCGAAGATTTTCAAGTTTCCTAAAACATGCTCACACTTGTTTTTGGGAGTTCCGCTCATAAAAGTTCAATTGTCTTTCAAGTAAAACATTTCGTAACTCAAATTTTCAACTTTGAAATCTATGGCCAAATGAGAGCTAAATAACCAAACAGGTATTCAAATTCAATACATTTGATCATATTTATATGTCATCATTTTAGATTTTGCATTTCTTAAGAAACTATCTAAGTTTACCGTTATATACTTATTTAAATTTTCTTGAAATTAAATTTTCAATAAATGAATATAAATTAATTATTTTTGATTAATTAAATTGATCAATTAATATGATGAATTAATCAATTAATTTTTTTTATGATAATCAAATTCATACTATCAAAACTAATAAGCATAATACAAAAATAATAATGACAATGACAAATACATCTTTCGTCTATTTTTATAAGTTATGTTGGCCTTTTCAAAAATTAATTTGACTAATTTTCGAAATGAAATTAGATTATATTAATTTAATATTTAAAATTAAAAAAAAAACTATACGAAAATACTATAAATTGCAATATATTAGAAAAAATACACGATTTTACAAAAGAGAAATATCACAACTAGAAAATATTACTCCTCCTTTTAAAAGAGAATGACCTTTTTTCTTTTTTTGGCAACAATTTAATTTTAACTTTCCACGTGGCATGTTTAAGACCACAAGATTAAAGGGCATTTTGGTACATTTGACATAACTTTAATTTAGAATTACAAGATTAAAAAGTCTTTTTTTTTCTTAAACTCCGTTTTAAGTCAAACTAGGCCATCTTTTTAAAACGGATGAAGTTTTAAAGACTATCTATTTTTAGCTAGGACGACGTGTAAATAAAAACGGAGAGAGTATTCACTAACCTTGAATTGGGCGCCAAATGCCTCACAATTAAATTTCCTTTGGGCAAAATCTGTGAAACGGATGTCTCCAAAGCCTTTGAAGGATTCTTCGAATTCTCATTTTTACAGAGAAAGCAAATCACATCAACCATGCAAATCTTCCCAACACATTCACATTCACATTCACATTCTAGAACATTCTTCGAATGGTTACAGCTCCACACGCTCACATGAGGCTCGTTTGATTTATTCAACAGAGCTAACGCCTCCGATACGGTGGCTGCCGCCGACAATGGCTTCAATGTCGGCTTCCCTACGCACAGATCTGACACATTCCGGTTTAGAAATGTAGGAACTGCCATGTATTGAGAAAATCACACGGATTTGAAATTTTGAATAGTATTCGGAAGACGAAGAAGAATTATACAGAGATAGAAGTTGACGGCGGACCGGTAACGGGAAGTTTGATGGAAGTAGACGGCGGACCGGTAACGGGAAGTTTGATAGAAGTAATCGGCGGACCGATAATGGGAGGATTTTTCCGTGACCGCCGTACACGGAAGAGATCCGGTGGTGCTTTTTTGGAAATGAGGATTAGGAAGAAGGTAAAAATTTCTGATATTTATAGTGGTGATTAATTACTGGTAAATTATTGATTAGTGGTGATCCTTTTTTATTCTTAACTTGGTCCACACATTTTTTCTTTCTAATATTTTGATTCGGAAGGAGAGTATTAGAGCAACGATAAAGTTGTCTTCTATAATCTAATATTAATGGGTTTAATTAATCATAAAAATAAATTTTAATGCTAGTGTTAGAATAAGATGGTGGTGGTTCACAAAATTAAGGTTGGCATATTATTTTGAACAACACGTTTCGTTTGACAATTAAGATACATTCTGAGAAAATCAAACTTTCATCAAAGAGAAGCAAGTGAATGACTTTCATAAAAATTCTCGTGTACATATCAGATATTCACATTAGAATACGATTAATGCAGGGCCTATTATTGAAGCAGCACTCCCAACAAGAGAACTAGAAAAATTGGTCAATAACTAGTTCAACTTTCTTGTATCTCAATTTTCAACTTAATGTCTTTGATTATTCAATGTGTTCAATATTATTGTCTTATTTTGGAAAATATTTTCCATTTTCGAAACGAGGCACCAGAAAGTATTTTTCAATTTTTTTAATTGAAAATCAATTTACGTCATAACAAACAGACCAACAACAACATACTCGGTATAATCCCACAAACAAAGTCTGAGAAGGATAGGTGTACGCGAGGTAGAGAAGGTTGTTTTCGATAGACCAAATACACCTACCTGTAAATTGTATGCAGGAATAAAACACACACAAAAAAAGGGGATTACTATATAACTTGTGCTGTTCTGATTACATTCTACTCATGGAGATACTCATACACAGAGAAATCATCATAAAGCAAAGACCCATCTACATAATGGAGCATGTAATAGCAAAGTTCACAGAAATAACAAGGATTTTCAGCAGCCCATTTATCATCAACAGTCACCTTAACTGCTTTAAAAATCTTGCAAACAGAGCATTTCTGGAACCTCAATTTTGGCTGAAAGGTAATCAGTGGATACGCGGCTCGGTTTTGTACGTCCTCGGGGTGTATCATCCTCATGTCTCTTATTACAACTAGATGCTTGCAGTCTCCCTTTATGTCATGCAAAAACAGACAAAAAATCAGTAACATATATATATAGTATTCGTGCTAAACATGATCGAGTTTAACAATGGAAACAAATTTACAGAATCAAGTATTTCAAAGGTATTTGCAGGCTCAATGACGCTTGAGGGACCCCTATAGACCATGCAAAACAGACACAAATCCATGAACATCTATATATAGAGTACTACAATTCATGCTAAACATAACGTTTGACAACGAAACATATTTACCGAATCAAATACATTTAAGGTATTTGCAGGTAATCTCAATGATTAATAGGTTGGATCAGTGTTGTCAAAGGAGCCGCGCTTAAAGCCCTGAAGCGAGACTCAACATGGTGTTGAGCGTTTCGCCTCGGTTAATGTGTGCTTCAGTGTCATCGTCAAAGTTCCAAGGCATATTTTTCTTGCCAATGAACCTCTGACACTAAATAACTGATAGTTCATTTTTATAGTAATTTTTTTCTTTGTTCATATATTTTGTCATTCATCCTTATAATTATTAGCCTTGATCTAAACCTCTATGTTTGTATTTTTCTCCCTTTCTGCCTCTTTCCATTAAAGTTCATGCTTTATTTAACGCTTTGCGTTTAAAGGTTCCACGGACGTTAGAACTTTTTTGGACTTTTTGAAATTACACATGCCATTCCGAATTGGATTTACAGCCTCGTGGTTCATCTACACCATAGATCAGTTAGGTTAATCAATTTTAACCTCATTGACAGTCTTTCCCATTTTTATCTCTCTCTCATTGATCATTGCCTTGGTGATGGAGGAACTGATGCAGCATGTCCAAGGGAGGTGTCGTGGTGTATGTTGTTTGTACTTTGTAGATCATATAGTAATGATTGACGAGACACAAAGCGGAGTTAACACTAGGCTGGACAGACTCCGGAGTCGTAAGTGTTCAGGTTGAGCAAAACTAACAGAGTATTTGAGTGCAAGTTCAATGACGCAACTTATGAGGCAAATGTGAAACTGAAGATCAATACAAAAATCATCACCCAGAGTAGAAGTTTCAAGTATCTAGGGTCAATAATCCAAGGAAATGGAGGGACTGACAATGATGTTACACATTGTAATGTGGGTGAATGAAATGGAAACTCGCATCTAGTGTCTTGTGTGATAAGAATGTGTCATCGAGACTTGAAAGGTAAATTTTATAAAGTAGTTAGATCAGCTACTTGTATGAGGCAGGGTGTCAGCCGGTCAAGAACTCGCACATCCAGGAGATGAAAGTAGCGAAAATGAGGATGTTGAGATCAATGTATTAAAAGAGATAGGATTAGGAACGAAATTTAGGACAAAATGGGAATGATCTCCTTGGTGGAAAAGATGAGGGAAGCAATTGAAATTGTTCAGGCATGTGAAGAAGAGATGTTTGGAGGGGGTGTGAGGGGTTGTTTATGATGGATCTGAAGAGAGGTAGAAGTAGGCTGAAGAAGTGTTTGAGAGAGGTGTGATAGACAAGGCATGACATACCTGCAGCTTAGCGAGGACATGACCCTAAATAAGAGGATATGGAGGTCTAGGATTAGGGAACAAGGTTAGTAGGCAGACGAGTGTTGTCCAGTTTGAAATGCTTTACTTGACGGGGGTCTATCGGAAATAGTTTCTCCAAGTTCACAAGATAGGGTAAGTACTGCATACACACTACCCTATCCAGACCCCACTTATGAGATTACACAATGTTGCCCCCTCCAAAAGAAACTTAGAAAAGATCTACCACGAACTGTGTCATTATACACCCTTGCCTATTTTATTCCATAGAGGGACAAAAATATCCTTTACCATTTTTCAATGAAGGAAATTGGAATAAATGACTTGTTGATTCCTCAGAGACTTCAGAGACACTCTTATAGGAGCTCGTGTACACCACAGAGCCTTCCCAACCACTTCTATTGCTACAAGAGTCAACACTGAAAATTCTGCATCTATCTGAAAATCTAGTTTATAGTGATTGAAGGTTCTATTTACTATGTCAAATAAAAGTTTATAGTGATTGAAGGTGCTGAAAGGTACGAGTTGAACCTTAAATCATGTAGAAATTCACTGCCAGAAATGTATAACTTCAGGATATCAATGCAGACTTAACAAAACATAATTGAATCAAATAATCATTATAAGTGAAACCAACCAGTTACAATTGAAGTTATTGTTGTTACATTTAACATTATGTCCTGGTAGAGATAGGCGTGAGATTCAAAGAACTTCTATTTTAGAAAAATCTACCATTGCCTTAAAAGACATTATTTGCCAGCATTGGAAGGATACGGCTCTGAATAGAGGAACAAATACAGAGGATTCATACACCCGACACCACTAGATAAGGATTGAGGCGTAGTGGCAATTGTTGAAATAGAAAATGCCTTTCTCTATCAATAATTGGGTATCGTCTCAAAAAAATAATCAAAAACCGGGTAGTCTTGATGGATGACTGGAACTATATGTATATACTAATTGTATTTATCTTAGACTTCTGTGGTGAAGTATTATTAATGAACATTGATTTGAATTAAAGTTAAATAATTCCCCTGAGCAACATAAAAATAAAACAAACTGAAAAACAAATATTACCTGGTGACAGTAAAGATAGCCAGCACCAAGTCGAAACCGTAAGTCACAGAAGCGGATTTTTTGCATTTGGATGGTCTTGAAATGGGGCAATTGTTGTCCAATTTTACTGCCAAAAAGTGCCTTTTGTTTTTGTGGCAGTTCACCAGAAGCGATAGATTCCCATTTTTCCACCGCCTCACTTCTAGAATCTTGAAGCCAATCAAGTATTGGCTTACTATAGTCAGTAGCAGAAGGATGCCTGAAATCATTGCAAAAGACATCCTGTGGAAAATATTTAGGTTGGTGATAAGAAAATTGATATTAATTATTTGGAAGAACATTTTGCTAGACCACTTACCTCCACAAGGAAGAAGCCCGAAGGATCATTTTTGCCTGTCTTTCTCATTATCTCATCAGTAATGCAATAAATCTTGTCTCTCATTTCCGTCAAAAATTGCCGCCCAAGGACCAGAAATTCTTGAGTCTACAGATAGGTATCATCATAGTCAGTTGTAACAATAGGATAGAATATAAAGTTACACGAGTATTACTAAAACAGAAGTAACAACAGGAAGATATTTATCATCTTCAACAAGGTTAACTATGTTGTTTCAATACTACGACAGCAGGTCGGAATAGTTAAAGCATGTAAAATGCACCCTGAATAAGCTACAGCCTAGCAAAATAGCCTTCTATTTCATAATTCAGATAAGGTCTCAAGCATATTGTTCACAGAGAATTAATATGACTACTCTAAAGAATGAAGATGAAAGACAAATGCAATGATACTAAACTTCATTTCATCAGCGCTTCAGATAGCAATAAAGAGCATGTTCATACTTTTGTCCATGTCTTTTTGTAATGATAAATCTCAACACATAGGATAGCTTCTGGAAACTGCACTGCAATATGTTCACGAGTATTTACTGCCCTCACCTGCCATTAAAAAACCAAGAACGAAATCAACAAACCATCATCTGTTTAAAACTAATAGCAGAAATTTTGGGGACTAAAACTATAGAAGTGTTATGCACATCTAATTCAGAATTAAACTGTTACAAGTTACTTTAGCCTGCTCTTGAAAGCGACATCGGAAAGGTCATGATGCCATCACAGAATATACTACAGATTTACAATGTATGCAAGTGCAATGTATTGACTAACATGAAATTATTTTAGCCGGATATCACCTATATGGATTTTTTTTGTTCCAATGTGCTTAACTTCAGTCAAAGTCTACACGGATTCCAAGAAAATGTAGGTCATTCAACACAAATCCCGTGATTTATAACACCTTCACTCACCACAATCTCATACCTATAGACTGGTGCATATGTAGGTAGAAAGAGGATAGGACTAAACCATCTCAAGTGACTTTCCCCTATTGTATCCTCAATGTGTGCTCCTTGCACCTTCTAGCAAGTCATTTTTTATTCTTGTCTAATTTATCAAATAAATTTGACCAGTCCAGAAACGGAATTTTCACGGACAGATGTTGATCTACCATGGCACACCAGACTTTTGCCGTCATAGGGGAAAGGAGAGTTGGATGGTCAGATAGTTGCATCATGGCATTTGAAAGTAATGAAATTTGCAATGAGATTATATGGGGAGATGAAAACCACTCGATTATATCTCTTAAGCGATCAGAAGTCTCTCCTTCAAATAAAGGAAAAAAGACTGAAAGAGTCATTAATTTTTTAACAGCCAGAATAATCCTTAAACTAACTTGAGCCTTGCTCAGACTTAAAAAATTCTAGACTCATCCAAAACCAGGGCATACAGTAAAAAAGAATCAAGGTTCTTAGAAGCATAACCTTTGTTCCC
Source organism: Solanum sitiens (assembly GCA_016801875.1). Classification (NCBI taxonomy): domain Eukaryota; kingdom Viridiplantae; phylum Streptophyta; class Magnoliopsida; order Solanales; family Solanaceae; genus Solanum; species Solanum sitiens. The sequence continues at coordinate 979,106 of JABWTJ010000017.1, read as the reverse complement.
AAGCTTACTGACTTGAGTGATATCATCCTACCACTCTTACTGGAGGATGTTGGAGCAGAAAGGCTGCTGCTGCAACTACCGCTGAACCAATATAAAAACACTAGCTAAGATGAAGAACACAAAATATGCAAACAGAAACCAACAATGGATATAACAGGTTGGTTTAGTCATAAATAAAAACATATCAACTAGAAACGATGATCTGTACTTGAAAGAGTGCAATCGTGCAGCTGCTTTCTCTTCCTCTTGTTTTTCTTTAACTTTTGCAAGTTGTTCCACCTTCAGAATATAGTGTTCCTACAGTGTGCAAGAACATCAACTTATTATTTGAAAAAGTAAACAAGCAAACACACTTAAATTAGAACTGCAAGGAGAAAGAAAATGGCGAAAAAATGAGCAACCACTATTATGTCAATGAAAAGAATATATGTAAGGAGTGACTAAATAACTCGCAGCTTTTATAAGCCAAATTATGTTCGACATTCTCTGTTCTCCTGTTCAATTTTTAATTTTGGGGGGGTCAATGTATCCTGATCAAATGTTATTTTCCCCTGTTTTTTTTTTTTGAGAATTATAATTTTTTTTCCTATTTATCCACAGCTATACTACATCAAAGTAGCCCCCCTCCAAAAGTATTACAAACTAGACTGACTCCATCTGTGCTTTTTGTCACAAATAGTCTATAACATCAAAAAGTTCTTCTGCCTGTACTAAAACTTACTAAAACTTTCTGTTTACACCAAAAATAATAAAGAGCTATACAATTCATCTTAATCTGCAAATTGTTCTTGTTGCCCTCAAAACATCTTTGATCCCTTTCTTTCCACACTGTCCACCATATACAAGCTGGGACAATCCTCCATCTCTCCTCCTTAATTGTAGTATTACCTATATTGATCCAACAACTTAGGAGTTTTGCTATGTTTCTTGGTTTCACACAAGTGATCTTCCTAAGGCTGCTGAATATTCTCCATAATTGATCTGTCCATGTGCAATGCAAAAAGAGATGGTTGACTATCTCTGCCTGTTCCTCACACAAATAGCATCTTGAGCATAGTTGGAACGTCCTCTTCTTTATATTTTCTTGTGACTAGGGAGATGTCTCCTTTTTAACTTGTTAGAACTTAAGTTGTATGAGCTACTAGGACTAATATTACAATAGAAATAGATTTCTTTGAGTTTTGGAGGCTTTTTTCTGTGATTGGCTGGTAGAGCTTCCGTTCATGATTCATCACTTCTAAAGTATGTGTTATCGAGGATTCACATTTCAGTTTCCACACATCCACTTCTTTGCTATCTATGATAAATGCTTGTGAGTCTAAAATCGGAAGTAAGTTCTTAAGGGATTAAAAAGATGAGAATAAGCTTGAACGTTTCTTTTACTCTTTAATCTTGATACATCTCAACCTAAATCATCAATATAAAACAAAATGCTAGATTACTCATCCAAGCGATCAGATAGACCCAGTTAATGTATAGTATGACAATATGCAACCCTCATCCATGATAGGATAGGACACATGCTTCGAGTAAGAGGTGAGGAAACAGAACTCAAATTACCGAGAACCAAAGAAAGATTTCAATTCAACAGAAAATAGAGTGCTAGAACAGATATGTATAACAGAAAAAGGTCACTAGCATACATCAACAGTATTCTTCTTCTTCCGTTTCCTCTTGTTGGTCTTGCTTTTATCTGGACCGTTGTTGTTGAGGATCCCTAACTCGTCATCCTGTTATCATTACGTGAAGATCCCTTTTATTTTATTTTGTAGGTGAAAATTTGTAAACTAACCTTTTCTCGGATTAATGAGAATTTGTAAACCAACTCTTATGATGGCTGTCTATAACTAAAAAATATTACCTTAAATGCTTCTTCAAAGGCCTGAGCCACCAATTCTTCTTCACAGATAATTTTAAGATCTTCAATCCTGCAAGAATCAATGACCAAAGTCAGATCAATCAAAGTAGACTGTTCAAAATTTAAGAAATCATCCATACATAGGTCCTGTTACCAAAAGTGAAATTTGAAGAGTCAATATCATAACTATTAAGTACTAATTTTTTTTTTTTTTTTTTGAAGTATTACTGCTTATTTGAGCAGCCGGGAGCAGATATAGGATTTAAAAACATAATCAATTAAGATGTTCTTTAAACTACGTTCGCTAAATTAAACTAAAAGAAAATAATTATCAGCTGTCACAAATAACTTTTAGACGAAAAAGAATTTACCAACAACCTACTCACAAGGTGGTATTGATAAATACAAACCATCCGAATAACTACTCTACACAAAATAGAATCAATGAGACCATCCCCTCAGTCAATGTTATTGTATGTCATCTCCTCTGTCTAAATAACAAACTTGGAGCAGAATATTCCAAAACCCGAACTCTGAAAAGGACAAAGAAACCGTGCATCCAACGAAACCCAAAGACTCACAAACAGAGAGCTGATCTCGACAAAAGCTACAGAAATCCCTCAAAATAATCCAGGAAATCCTGTTTCAATTGTCACTCTCATATCCATGACATAGTAAAACTAAATAACTTGCAGTGTTACATCTCAAATAAATGAACAAATCACCATCTGAAATTAATTAAAGGATATGCAAGAGAAAGTAAGCGGAAGGTACATATGATACACATCGGTTCAATCTCCTTTTCTAGTATCAAAGAGGAGCAGAGAAGAGGGAACACTTACGATATCTCATCATCAAACATTTCCAGTGAATCAGAGGACAACTCTGCCTTGAGGCGCTGCATAACAAAATTAAGATCTTTAAAATACTGACCATAATCAAAGTTTCAGAAATGATAGACACCCAAAATGGCCTTTTTCTTCTTTCTTTCATTTTAATTGTTGTTTATTCGGGATCCAGGGGGGCTATGCATACAAACTCCTGATACAAGTATGTGTTCACATGACTATGGAATCTATAAAAGGCATAAAAGCTTCAAATAACGAGTGCCAATATAATCCAAAGTTGAAACAGTTTCATACCTCAAGTTCATGGAAGATGCTGACCTCAAAGTCAGCAACCTTAGTGAGTGGACCGACCATATCAGAAATGTAAATAGGACCACCACGAGGCACAGTAACATAGTTTTCATCTGCTGAAGCCTCAGGGTCCGACATCAAAGAACTTATTTAACAGTTACGACCCGAAACTGGAGAAGAGAAAGAACAGTTAAGCATATAGTGGGAATCTCAATTCTCACATCATATTACTCTTATCAGTATCTTTGTCTAGGAATACAGAAATGATGACGTCAGAAAAATCAACACTCAATTCAGGCAAAATATACACGTATGTTTTCTGAACATTCATATAAAATGTAATGAAAAGGGAGGTCAGATTGCTTAGCAGTGTCAAGCTGCAGTAATAAGTAAAAGAGACAGCGGGGTGCAACTGCGAAATAGTGAAACTGAACAAGAAACAAACTCAACATAGTGTCACAACTATTTCAAAGGGATGAATACTACAAGAGAGAGTTCAATACACTACCTAGGCTAACACGTCAATATATATTTGAGCAGGGGTTAGGTAAGAATATACACATACTGCAAAGAAATACTACCTCTTATGAATGCACAAAACAAGTTTCAGTATTCTTTAAAAAAGAAAATAAACATTCTTTCAGAATTCAAAGTTAATCTAAAAAAGAAACATCAGTGGAACTCTTATAATCTTGATTCCATTACAACACTAAAAATAATTCTAAATAAAGCATTCTTTCGAGATTTATTTCCCAGAGAACATTCTTCAAACATCAATTAGAAATATCACTACATGGTCACCAAAACATAAAATGCTTTCTGTAATCAATTAGTAGACATATGATAACCAAATACTAGTCAACAAACCAATATCCCATGAAACATTTATTGAAATAAGATTAAGTAAAACACCTGGGACTCCAAAGCCAGAAAAAAAAATGAAAAAAAGTTGAAACTCCCTGCAGTATAGGTATAAAAGTATTTTTTTTCTTTATCTATACTTATGAATATTAAACATGCTTAACATGGTTTTTATAACTAACACAGAAGACCTCAATTTGGGTAAAAAATAACTGAGTTTGTGTTTGTAACCCAAAAAATCCGCCAACCCTTCTCCCAAAATCCCTAGAAATAACCAGATTATTGATAATATATCAGCAGCATAATAATTCTTGTTTTCCCTTTTAGTTTTGCAAACTCAATTGGATTAAATATGTAAGCTTTTTTATATATATATACACATTCCGCCTGGGCGGCTCAACCTAAAGCCAGTAAAGCAGTGGCAGCAAAAAAAAAAAAAAAAATCAGTGACGAAGATACACAGAAAAGAAACAAATTCCAGTAAAAATGCAAGATTAAAACGAACAACCAAAAGCAGATGAAGGAGATACATACCTAAAAGAGACAACCAGATTTGATGAAACAAAATACCTAAGAAAAATTATGTACTATTTCTCCCTCCTTTTCTTTTTAGTTTTATGTATACTACAAATACTTATTTTAGTTAATTTGATTTGTTTTTAAAATTAAATTAGATTACATTACGTTGATATTTTAAATAAAAAATTTAAATATTAAAAAATTATAGAAAAAATACTATATATTTCAATTTATTTTGCAAATCAATAAGATGAAAAAATATATCATATAATGTTAATCAAAATTATTGTCATTTGAGTCTAAAAAAAAATTATGATAATTAAAAGTGGACGAGGTAGTATTATGCACGTATTTTTGAAATTTTATTATTGATTTAATTATAATTAAAAATCATAGATATAATTAAATTTACAGTTTTTTGTTGAATCTTAATTTATCTAATTCACTTCAATTTGAATCAACCATGCTTTAATATTAACTTCTGTAAGATTGTCTTCAATTATTTGAGGTGTTTTATTAAACATTTCAAGCTCAAACTGATGTGATTATCAAATAATCAACCTTAAAAACTATTGTAACTTCGAATGTCATAGGTAACAACCATTACGATATTGGTTTTTGTATTTAAAATTATTATCATATGTTATATAAGTAAAAAATGATATTCTAATTGACATATTCATGAAATAGTCTTCATTTTATTTTTAATACTTTTAGAATAATCTTTGTAGTTTATATAATAATTGATTCTCTTGAAAAAAAAAATCAAAACTATTATCAATAAAAGAGATTGAAATATTTGGGTTGTTATGTAGCGTACAATAATTTATATATGTTTATTTTTTCTTACAAAATGTTACAAAAAAAGTTATATTTTTAATTGAAAAAGAAAAATTAATTAATAAATTATAATTAATTGTATTTTTTTAAAATTTATGAGAATAATATATATAATATAAAATATTAAATAAATTGTTGCGGGGCAGCACCTACAAAAGACTTCATTTCGTGACTATCTTTTTTTCTTCTAAATTTTAATTTCATTCGGTGACAATTTTTTTTTTTCCTCAAAATTTTGGCTTTAGCTCACTAATTTTATTCGATGTCAAACTAACTAATCTGACATTTTACGATCTTTTGTACTCTACTATTTATATCCTTGATTTTCTTCATATTTTCTGAAATGGTTTTGCCACTAAAAGCCTTCCATCTTTAGGTTAGTTTGACATCTACCAATAAAAATATTTTTATGATCGTACTTATCTCTAAATTTTTAAGTAAGGGTTAGCTCATTGGTGTTTGGATCTTCAGTATGTCATAACGACAAATTGAACTTTCTTTGATTTCATGAGAGGCGATAAATTTAATTTATTCAACTAAAAATTTAAAATTATTCATGTACCATCTTCAGGATCAATAAAATTAATTTGTTCAATTAAGAATCGGAAATTATTCATGTATTATCATCCTGTGGTTTCAGCATGGGAAATAAACCTAATTTGTTCAACTCAACTACACGAACATAACTCAGAAACATATCAAAGGAGATTGAAGTGAAATTAAAACAAACCTATGAAGCTAATCTCATGAAAAATGTTGCTATCAAAAATAAAGGAAAAACGAGAGACAAAAACAGATGAAAGATGAGAATGAAAGGAGAAAAACGCTACGAGTTCACATATTAAAGGCTCGTAGCAGGAAAGCGATGAGAATTTGTTCGTTTTGGGCTCCTTTTGTTTCAAGTTGTGCCCGCTGCAAAAATTTGTACATCAAAATATTTTTTTACATCAATATAAATTTGTTCAACATAAATTTCGATATAAAATCAATTTATGCAACATAAGTTGTATAATATTTTATAACCTAATTCATTCATATAAATTTAAAGAATTTTTGCTTCGTTTGGCATAAGTCAGCTAGACATAATTTGTGTAAGAATTAAGTTATATAACACGACAATAACTTGTGGATTCTTACTTGTCTCGTTCGACACAAGTTATGTAGGAATCAAGTTATACAATACATTATAACTTGTGTATGTTGTGAGACAAAAATATAAATTTATGTTTGAACAAAAATGTATATGTTATTTTTGTGTGAATGATATTTTTTACCACTTCTTTTTACCTAAAGTGTTGAAGCTCATTTTCGTGTCAATAATATTTTTGACCACTTATTTTTACTTAATTAAAGCGTTGAAGGTAAAAAATTAAGGATCATCATATTTGACGGTAAAAATTAAAACCCACAACAAAATAAGAATATATTTCAAAGTTTGAACCGGTATTTGAACATGTATTTCACCTGAAACATGTTGAAGCTTTACAGAAAAGAAAAAAAAAACTGTTACAATTTTCATGATTGAAGTGAAAAATTAACATAATATATAATCAAATAGATTATAAAAGTGTCCAAAATGTTTTTTATCCAAAGATTTTAGTACTACGAAAAAACAATTTGTCTTAACCAATCTTTCAACAAATTCTTTTCGAGTGTCTTGTGGGAGACTCTCGACCACTCTCAAGTCTCAAATATCTCTTCATGAATTTAGCTTAAAGATAGGGGAATTGGAAAAAAAAATCTAATTAACACAGAAAATATGAGCTTTCCCAATATTGTAGCACAAAACTATACTAAGAAAATAACATCTGCATAATTAGTGTACACTGTCGATCGATCGATAAAAACACAAGTTAATCGTTTGAAGATCTTCTGGATGAATGCCAAGAACCATTGAGGCTATTGAACAGGCAAGTACCTGTCTCGTTGTTTGGCATTTGGAGAAGAACTCTAGATCTTAACAGTGATGTTCCGAGCTGTAAAAGTTCTAACTCCGATCATCAGTCAGATCAGTGTCCCTATTACTTTGTAACCACGTCTGGCTCAAGTACCTACTGTGAATCGACAAATACCTGCAGTATGACGCAGAATTATGATATAAGAAGCCATTCAACATTTTCTATACTTTTCGAACATGATGTAACCAGTGAGTTCTATTTTGGGCTGCTGTTTTAGGAATGCCAAGAGAAGGATGAATAGTTAAGGGTATGCCCGTTGATCAATTTGAGTTTCATACGTAGTGTTTTAGGAACACTAGTTGCCAGCAGACAATGTTCTTGTCAATACCATGTGGCAATGAGAGTAGACAGTGGTCTGGATCTATACTGAAGGTAGGTCGACAATGTTTGGACAATCATGAGTTAGAAGGGTGCAACCACATTCGACTATAAGAAAGGTGTAATAGAAAGGGAGTGAAATTGAAAAGAAGCATTATCCTCCATGTCAACTGTTCTATGAGCTGAAAACTCACCTCCAACTCCAGTAAAGAATCATATGTTTTCTTCTCACGCGTGTCAAACACTGTAATGCCTGTGATTTTCTGTACCCCATGCTTCACAGCAATCAGATTCTACATGGGAAAGTGCACCAAAAATCATTTTTAGGATGCAAGGAAACAACTGAATGATCAAATAAACGACTGAAAGATATATCCGATTAAAAAAATAGCATCTGAGCGCTTCCCATTTTACAAGAATAAATAGAAGATTATCCTCACCAACTCTAATTCTGAAGAGCTAAATGCTTCCACCTGTGCCAAATGCTGTAACCAAGAGAAGTTTAGAATAGACAAGAAAAAGATGCAGATGTAACCCTATGCTCAACAACTGTAAACTGTAAAGAGAAAAAATCAGATGAAATTAGACTTGTAGATGAAGTAAAGATTCTGATAGAGAATTGAACTTGCACATCAAAGTGCAAAAGTAATATTATGACAACCACAGTGCTGAGCATAAGAGTCCGACAATTAGAAACAGAACGAAATGCATGCACCAAACAAGAACTTCAACAAAAAGAAGGTAATTTCATTAGGTCATCAAATGAGAGAATGGATAAAGCTAATCAGGATAGTGCAGAAGCCATTTCAGCATCTCACCATTGTTAGAAGACCATTAACCATGATAGCCTTCTCATCAAGTGAGTCACTTTGTGACATCCAAACTTCAAAAGGGCCCAGCACCCTGTCTGTCTGGTTTGCAAGATTCAGACGTACCTACAGAAGAGCCCACAAAGACATCAGAATTCATGACAGACCAATCACAAGCAGAATATGGAAAACTAGCAAAAGCAATTCAAATGAACAAACTTTTCTCACAAATTCCATAGATAAAAGGACTCTCGTAATAATCCCCAAAACACTAGTTTCAAACAGCAGTCAGCACTGAACTAGGAGAAATGGAATATTATTATTTTATTAGACATAAACTCAGTCTTACCACAAAAGGTTTCTCCAGCATGATAATCGATGGCACTTCCACTGCTCTTAGGTCAATGTCTTTTTGAGCAATTGACTGCAAGGTGTGAAAAGAATACCTTAGGAGTGCATCAAAACTTCAATATTAGAAATCACTTCACTTACACTTCCAAGAATTTGTTGTGTCTGAAGGCGTCCGGGTTCACCCAAATTTGTCCGCCAAGTTATCTGAAGTTTTCCCAAGACATTACTTCCCTCCACCTTCGGCAGTGGAGAGCCATCTGATGATAACTTCAATTGGTAGAGGAAATTATGGATCCCACCCCCAGATCTTAAGAGAATAGGAGGCTTAAATACATCACTGGCAGATCAAATAGACCAGCAAAGTTTAGTCAAGGGAACAAAGATGACTGCTAAAATCAATTGGTAAACATGTCAAAATTTTAAACCAAAAAAAATGTTGCAATTCCCATGGTACAAGAGAGAATATCTATCAGTCAACCTCATTAGTTGTTTGCTCTCTGGATGGTGATCAACACCTCTTAGAACTGTAGCATTCCAATTCTGAGCTGGCTCAAAATCAACTTGGTCCATATAGAGATTAGATTTTGTATGATTCTCTATGCTAGCCTCCAAAAAAGTGGTTTCCTGGGGTAGGAAAAAGGGTTTAGTGTCAGGAACAGAAAAAGTATGAGAAATGCAGAAGCTGAGATCACTGCTTCTGGTAAATGATTCTCAAGAGTCAAGATGGTTTGTACTATTAAAATCAAATGTGATCTCACGTAATCCTTTTAGCCACTAAAAGCTGCCAAAATGAGTTGAAATAACTGACATTACATATAAGCAAATGATATCTAGGGGTCGCAATATGCAGATATTCCAAAGTGGCAAGTCAGATGCAGTATGCTGAATGTAACCACAAATTGGCCTTAACTGACACAACCCAACCAATAAAATTGAAATACTGAATGCAAAAACTGAATTTTCTTGACCCATTTTCTTTAGAATTTCAACATGAGAGTATGAATGCCAGATCATGAACTTACACTCAATGAGCTTGAACCAACCTACCTTAACAACGCGGACCTGCAGAAACAAATTAGCAGTTATTATCTTGAAAAAGTACGAACAAACTTGAGAAATAATAAAGAAATCAAATATGAAATATATTAAAACAGCAGCAAAAAAAGTAAAAAGTAAAAACTGTTCCTTATACAATAGAAAATAAAGCATATATAATCCTTTCACATTAACCATGCAAACAGCTTGGATTTTTTTGATGTACCTTTGTTCTAACAGAAAGTGGATTCGCAACCATAAATTTGAAATATTGTGGAAGATATTTCCGCTCACCATCGTTGTCATTATAAAGAGCAGTGCAGACCAACCTAGAAAAATGAAGGAGTTGGATAAGTAAACTATCATATTGGTAGAAAGTTACTATCAACATAGAACACCAATTTTTATGATGAATCTTACGTGTGTGCACCAAGTTCTTTCACATCATGTTCCACGATGAAGTCATATCTACCTCCAGCACGTATTGACTCAACAGGTGATTTAGAAGTATCTAAAAGAAGTATCCTCTGCCTCTCTGTTTGGATTTCAGCCTGTTGAAAATCAAATATCACTTCTATAAAGTGGTTCTTAGAGTCAAGGATTCCAATTCCAAAGGTATAACAGTTTCTAGCTCATCTCAGTTTGCTGATATATGAGAAATAAGATATATTTAAAATACGATCCCAGTATTGACTTGACTCACAATCAGAGATTCTTGAGGTCAAAATCGGCAGATCTTATCTCACCTATTTTGACTTAACAATTCCTAAGCCTTTTATATTCACTTGATAATTACCTATGAAGCGCTTTAAGCTAGACACACTGTAGCAAAATGATAGCATATCCACTAACAGAAACTAAAGCTTCATAATTGATGCTTAAGAGACATTCCAATGTTCATGCACTCACAACATAGACTCAATTGTGAGCATTGATCTTCATTTTCTTCAGAGTAAGATACATTCGGAACACACTTTTCAAATAAATGAAATTTTAACTAATGCCATTTTATAGAGAACATAGTTTAGCAACAAATGATCAATCAAGAGCATAAAGGTCACGGCTTATACAAAATGCCATAGCATGGTTCCTCTATGTAACTTTGTCAAGAATGTCCTCTGTGCGTGCATATTTCTAAATATGCAAATATGACCCTAAGATAAGAAGATTGCTATCACATTGCTGTTCTCCATTTACTATTTTTTCCACGAAAGTTTCCATACCAGAAGCACACGCTTCTTGTAAGACGGTTCACTACGTAGAAAAAAAAAACTACTCCTATTTGGTTATATTTGTGTATTTTTTAACAGTTGGTAATATTTATGTATTAAAATGCATGAAGTAACTCAAACAGGGTAAAAATACCAGCTTCATTTAAGACTTGCGAGAGAGCAAGAATTCAGCCATGCCATCTGACAAATTTTGTGATCTCAGTTGAAATTGTAAGAGAATCTTGCTTATCAACAGGTTGAATACATTCATAGAACCTCTAGGACTATTTACAGTAGCTCCTTATGTAATCAGCTAAGCAAGCAAATCACCTTGATGGTAACATCTCTAACTTCAAAATTGGAGCTGTTATTTATGCTTATATAACTGCAGAACGTCTCTCCCAAATATATTGCCCTGCAGATCATAAATTGAAAAGGGGAAAACAGCAATAACTAATCACAACAAATCCAGCATATAAGCAGTGATTGCACATCTCCCATTATTTCTTGTTCGAATGTATGTAGAAAATTTAAACAAAATTTTTGATAACATATACTCCATTTCAAAAAGAACAACGGATATCAGAGTACGAAGGCTCAAACCATTCAATCTCATTGAAATTTGTAGATCACTTCTTTCAAATTTTAAAAATGAAATGTCCACATTTAAAAACTGCATAAACAGTAGTAATACTAGAAGTTTCAACTTTTGTAATTTTAAATTATTACAAATTTACAAGAAGAATCTATTGGACCTCCAAAAAGAAATACAACAACAATAACAACAAACCGTGATCCCACAAGTGTTGGTGAGGAGGTAGGATGTGTGCAGACCTTACCCCTACTTTTTGTGGGGGTAGAGAGGCTGTTTCCGATTGGCTCGAAAGAAAAGAGAAGAATTTGTAGCATGGTAACACAAAATACGACAACAAACTAACAAGATACAAAGCAAATGAAGCAACAGATCATAATACACATTGAAGATAAGAAACTACACAATTACTAAATAATACTAGTAATAAGGAGAAGCAGAGAGGAGGCTAGCCCCCTTGCCTCTCTCACACGAAGTGCGAGAACACTCGGCTACCTACTAATTTTCTAGCCTAATCCTTGCCCTCTTTTCTACCTAAGGTCATGTCCTAAGTAAGTTGAAATTGCATCATGTTCTGTCTAATCACCTCCCCTTAGTTCTTCTTCAGCCTACCTCTCCTGTTTGTATTTCATGTAATAGTCAACCTCTCCCACTTCTTTACTGGCACATCCATGCACCTCCTCCTCACATGCCTGAACCACCTCAGCCTCATCCCCTCATCTTGTCCACCATGGGCCCCACTCCCACCTTACAATGTATTCATTCTTAATCATATCTCCCTAATATGCCCACACATCTATCTAAGCATCCTCATCTCCACTACATTAATCTTCTGAATGTGGGCGTTCTTGGCTGGCCAACACTCTGCCCCATACAACAGTTGTGGTCCAACCACCACTCTGTAGAATTGACCTTTAAGCCGTAGCAACACATTCTTATTGCATAGTACCCAAAATGTGAGCCTCGATTTCACCCACCCTATATAATACGATGCACAACATAATCATTAATCTTCTCAGCTCCTTGGATTATGGACCCCAGTAACTTGAAATTTCCATTCTTGATTATGAATTTTGCATCAATCTTCACACTGAACTTGCACTCCAGGCACCTAGTTTTAGTCCTACTCAATCTGAAACCTTTAGACTCCAGGGCCTGTCATCAGTCTTCTAGCCACTCGTTAACTCCACCGCGCATCTCGTCAATCAATAGTATGTCAGCTGCAAATAACATACACCACGGCACCCAACCTTTGAAAATGTCGTGTCAATTCATCAACCACTAAGTCAAATAGAACAGACTAAGGATTGATCCCTGGTACAACCTCACCATGATTGAGAAGTAGTATACATTGAGTAGTGCACTTCAAAATAATAATACTAAAACCAACTGAACTATTCAAAAGTAAAAGCCTTCTAAAATAGAACGAAAGTAGGTGCTGAACATCTTAAGAAGTGTACACACAGATTTTCAATCCAGATACAAGTGCACCAACATTTCAGGTGGAGAAAAAAAATGAAGCTAACTCAAAGGACTGATATCACAGTACAGGGCCAAACATCCAATTATATAGCAACTTGAACATCACTTCTTTCAATTTCAAAACATTAAATGTCCACATTTTAAAACTGCATAAAAAGTAGCACTGTAAGTTACATATCATGTAGCTAAAAATATTAACTACTCCTTATAGTAAGTATCTTACAAAAATAAGAATGAAAGTAATGATTTTAAATCCAGATACTTAGTGTAGCGATATTCACAGGAGCTTGGAGTTATTCCAAATTTGGAGAATTGCTCCAAACCTGTATTTCAAATCCATCTTCGTAAATTAAAATAAAGTGCTTTATTTTCTCCTTTTGCTATAACCAAACTCCATCTATATTTGGAAAAACCTATAGTCAAACCACTACTAAATCCAGAAACAGAGTATACTAATACTAACATTTAAGATAGAGAAAGCAAAACGAAGCTAACCCAAAGGACTGAGGGAGCAGGAGGAGACCAGGGAGGCCAAGAGAATCAGAAGGATGCTGAAGAAGGAATCTATTCCGGTAAGAGAGATCCGATGGATCAGCCGCGGAGGTAGTACCTCCGTCGGAGACAGTGTCAGCGAGGAGTCGAGGGAGATGAGAAGCGGCGACGGGATCATCGAAGAGATCTTCACCGAACAACAGATCGGAAGGATCAAATCTGACCGGAATTTCGACGTGAAGCGAAGGACGGCAGAGTCTCATGACCCGAAAGGCCAGAGAGTGTGGACCTTGCGTACTGCTCATCTTCATTGTTGCTGATTTCTCAAACGGAAAAATTTTGCTATGGAGAATGGAAGGGAAGTTGAAGTAAATCAATTATCAAATCAATTTTCAAATGTTAATAAAAATTTTGCCCAAAAATAAAAATTAAAAAAATTCACACTATAAAACTTTATAAAATACTTTTTTTTTAAAAAAAAAAGTAGTTTGTGAAAAGAATTGTGATTATTTGGATGTTTAAACTTTAATGCAAAGTATATTTTGATATTTTACGTTGATATTGACTATGATATAATGTCCTTAATTTAGACATTGAAGTTTGATATAATATTTTTAGTTTATTTATTTATGAGTCAAAAAGTTATTGATATAGAAAAAAATTAAGTGAGTTTTGTTGGTCATAAATATTCGAATGATATGTGAGCTAGCTAGCGGCGTATGATAAATCTCTAGATTAGTCGGTGGATTGTGATGGGTCATATCGAGCTTAGTTTGAAGGACAAATGGTTGGGTGCGTAAATAAAACTCTCACATATAAAGTATAAAGGAAAATAAGGTATTTATAACGTGTTAGATACTATTAATAATGTGAGACATTTGGAAAAAAATTGTACATGTTTAACTTAAAAGGAAACTATCACATTATATTAAGATTATCTTTAAATCATTTTAACTAGCTCAACAACTATTAATGGTTTGAAAAGATACGTATGAAAATGAATGAGTGATAAAAAAATATATATATATTTACCATCTTTATATACAGTTTCGAATATAAATGCAAAAAGAAAATTAATATTTCTTGATGATTAATGATTACTAGAATGATGTGAGTAAGAAACACACTAAAATCCTCCATACTAGACCACAAACTTGGTGATGAGCATGCTTGACCATCTATAACAAAACAAAGAAATGCACCAATCTTTTTGGCCCTGCCTTATGTCCTTGGCCAACTCTCTTCATCCCTCTTTTTTGGTTTCCATTTGATATTCGAAGCCCACGTTAAAGCTCCGACTAAATTTAAATCGTGCTCTGCAGGATTTATTCGGGGATGACGCTTTCAATATAATTTTCTCCGGGGCTCAAACCTCATCATCCCTCTTTTATATCCTCACAATATGATGTTATTAATTGATTTTCATCTACAATTTTATATCTACTAGTGATATGTTTGAGGGGAAAATTGGTGTGTGTGAATAAAGTATTATAACAATAATGGGAAAATGCACAAGTACCCCCTATCCTCAATCTATGCCCGAAATCTCAAAGACACACTTATACTATACTAAGGTCCTATTACCTCCCTAAATTTATTTTATAAATAATTTTCTACCCTTTTCGGCTTACGTGACACTATTATGTAGGCCTAGTGCATATTGACATTTTTTTTTTCAAGCTAGTGTCATGTAGACTGAAAAGGGGTAGAAAATTATTTATAAAATAAGTTCAGGAGTAATAGGACCTTAGTATAGTATAAGTGTGTCTGAAATTTCGAGCATAGGTCGGGGGTGCTTATGTATTTTCCCCAACAATAATTGAAAGCTACATAAAAGGTGTAAAAATACTCTTAATGATGTGATTTTTTTATTTTTTATTTTTGGGAAAAATCATGCTTATTTGACTTAAAACAAACAATATTACATTGTATGAACAAAGAATCTTTAAGTTGTTTTAACTCAACAATTTTGGGATAATGTAATATAATTGAAATACAATTATTAAAATTTTCTTTAATCTCTAGGTTATGAAATGATTGTGATTATCCAACACATATATATACTTTCTCTCTCTCTCTCTCTGAAAATAGTCTATTAATGATTATGAATTGAATAGATTAGCTTGTGGTTGTGTTTTGGATCTCACAATTATATATACTTTTGTGTGCAATATTGGCAGACCGGCCAATTTAATTTTCTTAATTAATTAGAGGATCGTGAATTGCTAGCTAGCATATAAAAACCTAATATATGTATTTATAAAAGTGTGAATTTCATTTAAAAAAATTCACATCTTATTCAGCTAATTTTATTCTCAGGGATGGAGTCAAGAGAAATATATGAACTTCGAGTTCTAATTATTTGAAGTTATTAGGTTATAGATTAATAATTTACACATACTGAATAATTTTCTTAAAAGACAAATACGGAATTGGATCAATGCTATTATGTTCGACTATTTCAATCGTTAAGTTTATGAATTTTTTATTAGATATATATACACTATATATACGTGTTCGATATATCAAGTTTTTCTATATTTTCCTCCTAAAATACGACTTCTTATGCAACCATTTTCTTCTCTTATAATGTATCCCTTTATGGGTTGGTTATTCCTTAGTTTCTCGAACAATTAGGTTGGCTTGAAAGCTTCCCTTGGCATACACATATAATTATTCAAGTTGAAAATCATATCGAGATAGAAAATAATAATTTATTTGTGAAATATAATGGTGTACCATATCAATAATTTCATGCATCTCGATTATTGTATTGTATAGATATTGTCACAATATCTCTAGTCTAAGAACATGTACCAGTTAACTTTGCTATATTATGTAACAATACATATTCTCAATAATTTTATTCATCAAGAATTAAACAATAGAAAAAACAAACATCTATTATTTTTGTTTGTACTGAATTTAAATCTTAATTATTTCTTGTAATTTATTATCATGTTTTATGATCGTTAAGTATCGAAGAGAATAGCATAATATGATAATATCACATTATCCAACCTTACCTATCAAAATTTTACCTTTCATAGGCTCATAGCATAAACATCACCGACCATTCTAATTTTGTAGAAATAAATGGGACCAAAGAGACTAAACTACAAACATGTGGGGCTACAAATACAATTATGAGACTCAAGGGACGGTGGTGGTACGCTTTGTAAATCTTCTTCGTCGGTGTTTGTTTATACCCCACAATTTTCTATTAATTGCATATTGGCCCCATTTCTATTTCAATAGACTCCATGTGTTAAAGCATGGTCGGTTTGTACAATAAATTTAGCATATGGAAGATTTATTTTGAGTCATTCTTACCTAACGAATGGAACCCACAATCGACGGTTCACATTTTTCTATGATAAAGTCAGAAATTTCATTAAAAGTATTTAAAGCATTTGAGATTTAACGTTAAGTTAAGACATACTTATTTGAGTCCTTATATTTAGGTCTGGATTGTGTATGTTTTTTTTTTTATGATCATCGATTAGTATTTAAGTAAACATACTATCATTGACTAAAATTCATCATTAGTGTAATAAAATGTGTACATTACTTGTATATAGAGGTGACAAAATCAGCCTATGATCATTTATGATCTGCTTAATTATTTAAGGTTCAAACAGGTTAATGACTTACTTATTTTATTTATTTAATTTATTTTGATCAACTTAATTCAGCTCACTTAAAAACTTAGTTGATATGTAATTTAATTGACCCATAAAATTTTTTGTCTAAATATTTCTAAGAAAAGATTATTATTATTTGATATATTTAATATGTTATATATAGTCATAATATAAGAAAAATGTTTTATATATTAGATACTCAAACAAACAATTTTTTATATATATAAATTATTAAAATTGGGTGAATTGAATTATAACTCGATTTTACTCAATTTCAATCCAACTAAAAAAATTGTGTATGTGAATTTGAAGGAGAGTCAATGACTCCCGTTTCAACTCAATCCACCTATTTAACATTCGTACGACCGTACCCTTATATATTTAACTTAAATTTATTAAATAAAAATCCATATAAGACCTTGTCCTTTACCACCTCCATTCATATTGTATTTTCACCTCAACACACCATTTCTCCCAAACAAAAACACAACATAACACTTATTTTCTTCATATTCATCTCTCTTTTTGCACCAAATATCTATCTATAGGCTAGAGTAACACTAAATCATTTTCTCATCATCAATATATATATGTATTCTTGATAATTTGGTCATGAAAACTACTAAACCAACAAAGCCCTTTAAGTGTCCAAGATGTGAATCAACAAATACCAAATTTTGTTACTACAACAATTACAACATGTCACAACCTCGCTATTTTTGTAAAGGTTGTAAAAGGTATTGGACTCAAGGTGCCCTCCTTCGTAACCTAACCATCGGCGGGGGTCGGAAAAATAAGCTCAAGATTAAATCAACAAGTAGGGATGACAATAGGGCGGGACAGGGCGAATGTACTACATCTTCAAATATTTATAATTACATGGAAAATCTTGATTGTAACATGGAGGAGGAGTCAACTATTACATGGCAAGGTCCAATTAGAAGTAGTGTCATGAATAATTTATCAAATTATTGGAACTGGGAAGACATCGAGGCATTGATTTCTGCTGATGATTTTAAAAACGAACTTGGATGGAACTGAATAAGATATGATTAATATATATAATAGTCAAAATCTTTATTATTAATAAGTAAAATAATAATTATTCAGTAGCCATGACAGGTTTCATTGCTTTTCTTCCAATTTCACATCATTCAAAACTATGATAATATGAATTTTAATATAGGAGAAAATGTTTGAAACCTCAAGTTTTATACACCGATAATGATAATTATATAAATTATATCTACTGGTAAGCGTCTTTAAAAGTGAATTTGAACTTCTCAAAATACGATACATTATATGTTACAACATGTTTCAAAAAAAAAAAGATAGTATAATTATTTTATACGACAATGATTATATTGTACTTATTCAGTCAGTGTAAACATCAGGTGCAAATAAATTTTTTTACCGCTGTTCACATGAAAATTCATATGGTGTATTATTAACAATATATGAAAATCTTCAGTCTCTAATGAATTCAAGATGTTTGGGAATGAAATATATAGAAGTTGGTACATTATTATTATTACAATAATCACAAGTATACAGAAATTAGCAGGCAATTGACCTTTTGAATCAAAACAATTGACTCCAAACTAAACTACAGAACTCCAAGAAAAGCAGAGGGTTTCCCTTCTTCATATCTTTATTTGGACAGGAGAAAATAGTGAAAAATCAACACAGAGTCCATCACAACCTTCTTCCTGATACGCGTTCCTTCATTTTTCAGGCGGCTTTCTTTTGCTGCAGAAGAACAAGATCATAAGATGAACATCGACGTGAAGAAAATCATTTCAGTTTTAGTAGATATTAGTAACTCAATATAGTTGAATCAATGCATGTGGCAATCTAGAATAGAATTAAGGAAACAATCTTTGTGGCAAAGGTCGAGTAGTAGACGAGTGAAGTCCACAGTTCTAATAGATTTTCACACGAGTGGTAAAGATACATGAGACGGATACTAGTCAAGGGGTCATTTGATAGCTGATTTAGAGGTGAGTTATGCACGTATTAAATTCTGCATAGGTAGTACCACGTTTGATAACTGGTTAGGAGGTAAGTTTTCATGTATAAATTATGATGTTTAGTTTGCAATTTAGAAACCCGGATAACTAACAACTGCATAACTCTAACCAACTATCAAACGATCCTAAGTGTTTAACCAACAACACATGCTTTCCTTTTAAGGTATATATATTCATTTTGATAAATTTGGAACAAAAAATTTTCTAGTTAAGGAATCAAAAATTTCGTTTTGGACTCACCCTTTTCTCTTCTTCCATCTTGGCCTTAATGAAAGAGTAGATTGCAACTCCAGCAATTGCAATGCAGGTTCCAATACCGGTTTGTGTAGAAATTTTGTTACCTGCAACATACGTATACGTTTAAGTTTTCTCGTCATAATACCAGTAACATGGGATTCTGCAGATATAACTTAGCAAAGATGAACATTTACCGAAGATAACAATAGAGAATCCAATCACGAACACACGTTTCAACACATTTCCAACTGCGTGTGTAAGAGGTGCCACCCTCTCAAGGGTGTTTGTGGCTACCTGGATGTGTAAAGAAAAGTACAAAAACGAGAAGATTAGCAATGCGGGAAATCATGTAGAAAGGCCAATTACGAAAATAGTCACATATTAATATGTTTACGAGGTTGAAGGTTTTTCACAGGTTTTCGTCAATCTAGCAGCATTTACTAACTGGTTTACCTGATTGTAGAGGTGATAAAACATTCCCACCCAAAAGAGATCCGTTATGAATTTTGTTAGACCAACTTTAGCAATGGCATCGTTGAATCCATATTGGAGCAATTTAGGTCCCTCAATCTGTAACATTGTCAGAATGAAAAGTATATAATGAGGAAAAAGTAGATTTACGAGAAAAAAAGAGAAAGTGACATGCTGATGTTATCCGACTCACAAAAATGGCAGGCGGGAGGCAAAAGATGAGAGCAATGATGGATATGTAGGCATACACGTTAGTACTATCCATATCAGTCTGCAAAAGAAGCATTCATCAGAAAATTGCCTTAGATAATGTTTTAATACTCGGATTAGTTTTACATAGAGCATACCATAGCTTTCTTCGAGTATATACTCCTGTATGTGAAGGAGATGTTAGAAATCATAGCACTAGTGAAGCCCAACCAATTGAAAGATAGCTCAGTCAATGAAGCCATCGACACACCTGCACATCCAGTTGAAAGATAAATCACAACACGGTAATTACCTCTTGCATACAAGTATTTAAAAACTCACCCCTTTACAACAAACAACAACATATATACTTAGTGTAATCCCATAAGTGGGGTCTGAGGAGGGTAAGATGTACGAAGTAGACCTTACCCTCGGCTCAAAAGGTTAAGTTATTTAGAAAGGGTTGCAGTAAGAAAAAGAAATGACGACAAAATATCAAGCTACAGAGAAAAATGGAGCAACAGATAGCAGAAAACATCGAAGAAAAAGAAACTACGCGATTACTAAATAAACACGAGGATATGAGGCCCCTGCCTCTTCCACCTAAAAGACGACCACACAACTTTCCCCTTTCTCTAGTAAATATAAAAAGTAAAATGTAAGAATCTACAATTTTTATTTATCAGCCTGAAACTGATTAATTTTCAGGCTATTTCCTCATTTCAAAATAATAAGAATGTGTTTATCGCTACAACCCGAGGGGAACAAGACAGAGAAGAACAGAGCTAACCAAGGACAACTGGAGCAAGTGACAGCCATAGTGCTAAAGGTATTTGTTGTCCAAGAATGAACTGAGATGCAGCAGCATTGAAGAAAGGCTCCAGAGCTGTACGACAAAAAGAAACAGACGTAGACTTTGAATACGGATTATATAACGCAAAACTTTTCTGCAGCGATAGGTGGAATGCGACCTTTGATTGTGTGAGTGAATGAGACAGCAACTGCAGCAAACGAGACATTGCTGGTAACATGGCCAAGCGCATGACAAAAGGCAACAGGGGTGAGCAGCTTCAGTTGTGTTGAATCAATAGGCTACAAAGAGAAGTCGAAAACTCACAGCAAATCAGAAAGTTGCAGTCTTGTGAAAATTCTAAACGAATTAATAGAGGAAAATATGTTTTTTTTAAAGCTAAAACAATGTTACACAATCGATACCTAAATCTTGTTCTGTAGTTTTATTAATGTGGTGATTTATGCATGACAACGATGAACCAAGAATCAAAATATGTGTTCCACATTTATAATTTTACTTCCTTATGGCCATCGATCATCGTCTTTCACAGTCAAACTCAAATCAAATTGGAGATCTCCAGTATTTTTTTCTCAAGAAGGAAGTACATATTGAAAAATCAATCACTAGTCACTCGAGAAAATAATTTTCGTATCATACTATGGACTTAAACTTATATACAATGAGAGTGTAAACATTTTTACACTAACAACATATTTAGCAAGTAACTTACCTTATTTGCCACATTACTAATTTCATTTCTTTATGAGCATCATTTACCGATATTTATCATTAACGTGACTCTAAAGTTTATTTTCCACTGTCAACGTATATAAGTAACTCTGAAGACATTTGATTGAGTAAAAAAATATATATGAGTTAAAAAAAACACTTACAGCTCTTTTTGGGAGACCTACAGCCCAGCTCACCAAACAATATACCACTCCAACTGCCAAATGTATAACAGAAACAAAACTGCATATATAATAAAAAAAATTATCACAATAATATTATTAAAAAACAAAAGAATAAAATATTTTTAAAAAGGTTCCTTATATTACAATCAAATATTGATTACACCATACAAAACAAAACAAAAAAATCACATTGGAATACGTACTAAGGATAAGGAAAGTAATTGTAGATCTTCTTGTTGAGGATATTGAATATCACATTCAGAAAATACCTACAATAAAACAAGGTCAAATTAGTCATTTCATCACCAAAACTTTTAATTCTTAATTAAAAAAAAGAGATAAGTTATTCATGTATTAAATCGTGCGTCTCCTCATGTTTGGTACCTCTTTTGCTATGTATAAATTCAACGCAACTAATATGATGTTAGTTCCTAATTTGAAAACCAATATAATTCATACATAAATAAATAAGTTACGAGGATATCTATATATTACTTTATGCAGAATAACAAATGAAATAACTAATACTATATGAATAACTAAATTCTATATAATTAACTCCTACCGAGTATCAAAAATAATCCAAAGATTATTTCATAATTAATTTTTGTATTATTAATATTTACGTAACTCTAACCAGATACGAAATGATAAGTCATCGTGACATACCACATGAAGAAGAAAAACCCGGTAGTCAGAGTTGCTTTGTTGAAAAACCCGACTTTAGCATCCCTGGGAGAAGAAAAACAGAACGGGTCAAAATTCAAATTAAACGTAATACGGGTCGGGTCAATTAAGTAAGAGACTGAAAATGGACCTTACCCGGAGGAATCGCTGCTTCCGGCGGAAGAAGAAGCTGCGGCGGAGCACGGCTTAACGGATTCCCTTTTTGGTGAAGCTTCGAGAAGGATAGCCGGACGTAATTGTCGTCCCCAAATCAAATTGGGGCCGGCAATTAGAGGTCCGACTGGTTTTGCCGTAACAGCACCAGCAGGGAAGTCCCTGTTACTGCCGCAAGTGGCGGCAGTGGTGAACTTCATCACTGCCGCCGGCTTCCGGAGGAGAGGGAGACCACCGCGAATGGCGGTGGCGCCACCAGTCAACACGCGAGACTCCATTGGCAGTGAGAGAGTAGAGAGAGAGAATAGTGACTTGTGAACAGAGAAGTACACTGAACAGAGAAGTTTGTAAGGGGAAGAAGAGCTGTTAAAAATGGAGGGGTGTTTTTTCAGGTGACGAATGAACGGTTCGTATTATTTCGATTTATTTGTCTTCTTCCTAAAATATCCTAATAGTAATTTCACAATTTTTTATTTTATTTTTTTACTGGAGAATATTATGACGGTATAATATTTGTTTTAAATTATGTGATATCGTATTACTCAACACAAAATAAAACTTTTAATAGAGAGAAGAGCTCTAAAAATTTGGCGTAAATTACTAGTTTCAGAATTATTGACAGTCTTAAAACACGTTTTTATTTAATTAATTGAACTTAAAGATAATCCTAAAATATATTCAAATTTAGGAGTGTTTTCAACACTTATCTCGATAATTTATTACTATTTTCATGCTCCTGCAAGAGTTTGACACCACTTGCTATGTTATGTGGCAGATAGGGAGTGTATCGAGAGTGTGCCTAAGTTTAGTTAATCTAATAGATAAGTGTTTTTAAGATTGTCAATAGTTTGGAGATAAAAGTAATAATTTGCACCCAAATTCAATAGATTTTTCAACACATCTCATTTTTTAAAAATGTGTGATCTAATTAATTTCAAGACATTTTTTAGTATAAGAGAAACTTTAAGGTTACATTTTTCTAACTAAAAAAAGGTAAGATTTTCTTTTACGATATAACATAATTATTGTAATTTTATAAGTGAAATTTGAAAAGACTGATATGTATATGCAGAGTTTATCTTTATCTTGTAAATAAAGTAGATAATTTTTTTATTCAAATAAAGTAATAATAACTTTTGTCAAGATAAATTGAATATAATTATGTTATATAAATTGAGATGCTTAGAGCATAAATTAGTTGATAAAGATTAGTGTTTTCGATTCTCTTGAAGTTTTGAAATAAGTTCTCCATTTTCAGATATGTATTTTGATTTTGTATCAATTTATAATATTTTGAGGATTGCCAATATATCCCAAATTCAACTAATGATACTATCATAGGTTAGTTTATAATTAAGCACTTAATTAGGCATCCTCAAAATATGTAACTTGAGAATATGTAACAAATTCATTAGGCATCACAAAATATGGTGGTGAATTATTTAATCATATTTACTACAATATGAGTTAATTCATTAATTAGTAAGGGGTTGTTCGGTTATGAGACAAAGTCATGCAAGAATAAGTATAATGCTAGTAATAATTATAATAATTATGCAGATATTATAAAAGTAATAATATAATAGAAAGAGAAGAAGGCAAGAGAAGTAGATGTAGGAGAAGACTTTCTTCTTATTCAAGTGTATGTTACAATGATGAATGATATCTCTATTTATAGGTAGAGAAATCAACCAAAAGGTCACCATGTTTAATGTCACATTAGTAGATACATTGTTATCCCAAAAAGGTTCATATCACCTAGGAAATACATATCCATGATAAGGATAAGTTTATGATAAGCTTAATGGACAATCCACTTAATTTAATGGATTTATAATAGCAGATTAGTAATGTGGGAATTATAATAAAAAGAATTAGTATAATATATATAGATCAATATCCTTAGGTATGATTTTTTTTTTCCTTCCTCCTTGTTAGGTTGACTTAATTATTACAGGGATTAGGGACATGTCACAAATTTGAGAAAAAGAATTAAATGTTTTTTTAATTTTAAGAAATATTTACTTTAAAAAAAATTCTTACTACAATTAAAGCTAGTTTAATCTATATATTACTAATATATGTATTCTTAGCTTCTAACTAACATATGTATTAACTCTAAAAAATATCACTAATAATTAGTTTGTTATGAACGTATATAACTATCTATTTATCGCCTCAAAAAATAATCTATTTATTCTAAATGTTATATTTTATTTTGGCACTCTTTAAAAAGATATTAATCAACAATTAATTTGACTAAATTATTTATGTATTTGTTAATTTAATTTCAATATTATTATTTTTACTATATTAATCTTTTTGTATTTAAATAAGAATAATTATAAATCAACTATATTTAGTCTCTTTCTAGTATTTTTTTGTTTGTTGTTATAGAAAGGACAACTATATCATGGTGAAAGCATATCCATGGTGACAAATGTCTGCTAAAGATAAAAGGATAGCTAAATGATTGTTTTTTTAAAAAAATATTATTATTATTGGAAAATGTAATAAAAAAATAAGTAGATAAATATAAAAATTTATATTATGGATAGTATTATAATATTTTTGTGGGGTCTTATCTTATCCAAGATAGGGATTTGAGAGGCCATAGAAGAAGAGCCTGTCTTGTCCAATGCCTCTATTTTCAATACCCTTATCAACATTTTCTTGTGATAATATTCATTTTCAACTGTAAATTATAAAGGAAAAATATTAATGGAAGTAAATACTTTTCAAAAATTGACATATATTTGAACTCTCAACAACAAAACACCATGAGTAGAAAATAGACTATGAACTATTAATTAAAGTACTTTTCTTTAAATATATATATGGTCATGAAATGACAAGTGTATATTATTTTTTAGGGTTGAGATTAATTGAGTGATGGACTTAAGAGGCAATTTGGATTTTGGTGGAAAATATAGTTAATCAGTAGCGTACACATAATTTTTTTCTAAGCAACGTTATATTTAAATAAAATAAGTACATATCACAAATAAAGCATAATATAAATAAATACTACTTCAATATACTATTATTATCACTTAACTCGATGAATTTTCATTTTTGTAAATGACTCAAAATAATCTCATTAGGAAACTCAACTAACTAGGGAAGCAGGATCATAATTAATAATATAAAGCACAAAAAATTCATATGGCTAATTACATTCTATGTCGAAAGTTTTTTCAATTGCAAAAAATTTAGATTTTTCATTGCTCAAGGATATCGTGCTTGGATGTCCGATACATTGCAAATGCTACATTACTTATGTAAGAGAGTTATCTAAGAGGAGATAGAGATATATTCGAGAGGAAATTTTATCGCCTGGTATAATATATGTTATTCTAGGCTAATTGATTGAGGATTTTGCTATCCTCCAAGAGGTCCACGGCTAAGTTTGAAAATGAAGTACTTGAATCGATCGATTAAGTTGCAACATGTCAACTAGTGTCACTATATTACATTTATCTTCGATTTTGTTCTAGCTTTTCAATTATATATACATATTTAATTATTTTGTTCCCTCCTCATACGTATAAATTATTATACGCGATATATATTGAATGAGAATATGTACAATAACAATCATATTTTTTCCCCAAAGAGTGAATAATGGGAATCTCTAAATATGTTACATCATGGGAAAAAGTGAGCACTCATTGTATTTGAAGATTCAAAAAAAGAAAAAATAAAGAATCATGATCAACATACAAGCAACAAGTCCAATCATATAGGATCTCCTTGTCTAGGAATTTTCCATCTCATCAATTGCTGGGATTTTTCATATCACCAAATCTATCGAGTTAGAACTTATTATAAGGTTCGAACTTTATGAATTATTTCTGAAATTTTAAATTCTATGAATTGTCAATGAAAATTTTGAATCTCAACATTTTGTGTTGGTGTTGGTCTATCTATATTTTAAATAAGAGTATTCAAATGTTACTTTCGTGATAAAAAGTAGTTATTTTTTTATTATATTTAAAACAATGACTAAATTTTTATTATCGATTCAAAAGTTGTCTATCCCACCTAATATATAGGTCGGGCAAGGGTTCGGATTCTTCGTTTTCATCCACTTTATTGAGGAAAAACATGAAAATTTATATAGATTTGCTATATTAAGAAATATTTATTATCTATATTAATAACTTTTTTCACTGTACACTTAAAAATACATTTATAATTTTTATTGTCGATTCAAAAGTTGTCTATCCCACCTAATATATAGGTCGGGCAAGGGTTCGGATTCTTCGGTTTCATCCACTTTGTTGAGGAAGAACATGAAAACTTATATAGATTTGCTATATTAAGAAAATATTTATTATCTATATTAATAACTTTTTTCACTGTACACTTATAATACATTTATAATATAGTGTAATATATATTATAGAGAACAAGTTATAAGACACATATACTACAAGTATTAATCATGGATAATATTTTTAACACACTTTAATTAATACATTTATAATACATTGTGTCAATTTTTTAACAAACAAGCATAATGTATTTTAAAATACTTATAATACATTTACATTACATGTATATTCACTTTTAATACACAACTTATTTATCTTAGTAATGTTATGTATAGCTATAGATAATAATAAATAATAAATATCGCTAAAATCAGTAAATTATTTTTTAAAATTTATCCATCCAAGTAATTTTCTCCAAATGATGTTAGATTGAGGCCCATATCTGAATGAGCTTTATCTACGAGCCCATTAAGAGGCCCATCTAATCTGGTCTACAAAAATCAGAAGAATTTTGAGGAATAAGCATTTAAATTTGAGAAAATTATCAAACTAGTCACAATTCCTAACTTAATCAGTAAAAATATTTATATTTTAAAATAATTATTGAAAATATCAAAATGTCAATATTTTAGAAAGTGATTTCTATTTAAATTTTATTTTTCAAAACAGTCCAACTCTGAATAACTTCTACATCCATTACTCATTTACACTTCTTCATTTGATTTAGTACCATTAAATTTATTTTTCATATTTCACTTTTTATTTTTTTTTCTCTTTCATCAACTTTTTTTCACCATCCCCATAATTCACTTTTCTCTTCTTCTTTTTTCTTTCATTAAAATTTCACCATTATTCTCTCTCATTGTTTGAAGAATGACTAATTATTGAAGTTCGTAACAATTTATTCAGATCTATCAATTAATCAAAAATCTCTCAATTGATAAAGGTATTTTTGAATTCATCATTTATTTTGCGAGATTTTGTTTTCAAAATCACATATTATGTTGAATTTTTGGATTGTATGTATTGAGGATTTTCCGTCATTTTTTTAAAATTTTTTTTTATATGAATTTGCTAGCATACTCATCAAATATTTATGTATTTCAGATTTTTAGTTTTTAAAATAATTTTTGTCGATCTTATTTTATGATTTATTTTGTATATTTCAAATTTAGTAGAATCTACATTAACATTTATGTATTGAGTTGTTTCGCAAAAGTATTTGGAAGTATTTTGAATGTCCTGAAGTTTGTAGTCAAATTTATTTTTATAAAGTGATAATCTAAATACAAACCTATATTTTAATTATTTAAAATTGTGAATGAATACGAAATCAAAGATAAACTAGTTGGTATAAGAGCAAAATAAAATATAAAACTATTGACTGATGCAATTAGGATGAATACACATTTAATGAATACATAAATTAACTGTATTTTGGCTATTTATAGTTGAGAATGAATACAAAATCAAAATATAAATATAAAACTTTATGGTATACATTAGGACGAATACAAAATCAAACCTAAATACAAACTTTATGGTATACATTAGGACGAATACAAAATCAAATATAAATACAAACTATTTGGTATACAAAGTGATATTAGAAATAAGCCAAATAAAATACATATGTTAGATGGATTAATACATATACCATGAATACATGAGTATTGTATTTTGAATACTGAAAAATTTCTTAAAAGGAGATACATAAACTTTATAACCTTAACATGATAGCCCAATATCTTCATACAATTTCAGACATTTTTAAAGATAAATTATAATTTCATAGCGTCAAAATAATGTCTTAATAGAATAAACTGCTTTAAATATGATAATGTATGGTAAACAAATGTTTTTAGAAACAAAAAAAATTAAGAAAATTGAATATTGAATTTTTAGAACAATGGTGATATGTTTTTTAGAACATGATGAAAGTTGTATTTGAATAAATTGCCAATTAGTTCTTTGTTTTTAATTTTTGTAACTGATGAGACTTTAAGCAATTGTTTCTTTTTAATATTTTCCTCTCCCCTTAATTTCTCCTTTCTGTTTTTAACAATTGTTTTTTTTTTTGACATTTTTACTAAATATTGAAAGTATTGACTATGAGTCCTATTAAATATCAAAATATTCACATTTTAAAAATTTTCCCTTTAAATTTTACTTTAAGTACTACTAGTGCAAAATGTATTTTTATAGTAATATTAGTGTATTTTAATTTGTTACAGTAGATTACGTAAAAAAAAAAGTTCAATTTTAGTAATGATTTGATTGATTATATAATTACTTACTACTATGTTAATTAGAGGTGAGAGAAAAACGAACTTCTAACGTTGTTGTAAACCCAACAAAAAAACTTACTATAAATTTTTCATTCAAAAAATAATTACGAAATAAATGAACACATGCACCAAGTCATTCAAGAAGCAATATGCGAATAGTATAACAATAGCTATGTCTCAGTCTCAAACAAATTTAGATCGGCTTATAGGAATCCTCACTTATCATATTATTCACCGGGAAGGGAAAGCCAATTCCAATGACACTTTGTAGTAAACACAACAAAAAACATACTACAAATTTCTCACCCAAAAAACAAGAACGAAATAAATGAACACATGCACCACGTCATATGAGACTAGTTCAACGACATCTCAATTCTCAGTCCCAAACAAATTGAGATGAATTATATGAACTCCACTGATCATATTAATTAGAGATGTAGGGAAAACCAATTCCGTGATGTTTTTAAAAAAAAAATACTACAAATTTCTTATTCAAAAATACAAGAACGAAATAAATAAACACATGCACCACCTCATTCAAGTAGCAATATGCTAATAATACAACAATAACACCACCTTAGTCTCAAACAAAATGAGATTGACTATATGAATCCCATGGATCATATTAATTAGAGATGAGAGGAAAATCAACTCCGTGACGTTTCAACAAAAACAAACACTCACATTCAAAAAACAAGAAGGAAATAAATAAACACATGCACCACCTCATTCAAGTAGCAATATGCGACTAAAACAACAACAACAACAATAATTCTGTCCCAATCAAATTGAGGTCGCTTGTATGAATCCTCACCGACCATATTAATTAGAGGTGAGAGGAAAATCAATCACATGACATTTTCAACAAAAAAAAAAGGCACTACATATTTCTCATTCAAAAATCAAGAACGAAAATGAACATGCACCACGTCATCCAAAAAGAAATACACAACTAGTACAACAATGTATAACAATAACATTTTAGTCCCAAATAAGTCGAGATTTGCTATATGAATCCCACTGATCATAACAAAAGGTAAGGGGAGAAACAATTCCACGACATTTCCAATACCTCATTCAAGTAGCAATATGCGACTTGTACAACAACTACAACATCTCAATCCCAATCAAATTGAGTTCGATTGTATGAATCCTCACCGACCACATTAATTAGAGGTGAGGGGAAAACCAATCCCATGTCGTTTTGTTGGAAACACAACAAAAAACATACTACAAATAACTCCAACTCCAATTGGCAAAGCAACAAGCAACTCCTCTATTTCATCAGAAGGCTTTGGATAAAAACATTTCACCACATTTTGATCAAACAAAGCTATAGTAGCAAAAACCAACATGGACATAAAACCATGCAAGAAATCAATAAATTTCAACTTATATTTCCTTGCAATTTGATTTGGAATTCTTATTGATCCATCAATTATCCACAGACCTCGTATCGTCGCGAATCCATAGCTAATTTTCCCTTTCTTGTCTTTAAAACTATCAGTAAAACTCAATATAAAACATGATAGTCCACATAATGTAACAAGTGATATAGTTAAAAATTTACAAATTTTGTCACAATTGCCTTGATTTGTAAATATTGGTGACAAAAGTTGAAAAGCAAGAACAGAACCAGTAGGTAGAAGATTGGCTAAGTGTGATGTACTTTGAAATGTTTGACTAATTGCTTTTTGTATAATATTTTTTTCAACTTCTGGTAATTCTAAGTTTTCTTCTAAGAGGGGTGATTTTTTTTCTTGTTGTACCACATTAATCTCCATTTCAAGTTTGTGTTGGATTTTTTGTTGTGTGTCAATAAGCATTTATAAGCAGAGACAGAGTCAGAATTTAAATAAGCGTATGATACAAATAGAAAGGTTGGAATTGAAATTACTGAATTCTACTGAATTTGATTTTTATGCTCTAGCTTCGCCCCTATTTATAAGTGAAGGAAAGGATTGATTTCAGATATGACCGATCACTCATTTTTTTTTTATTATATCAAAATCATAAAAAAGCTTAATTTTGTAACAGAAAAATAACTTAACAATGTGTATACATCACAACAACAAAAAGTTGTATAAAGTTATTTGTTTGATACTATGGATGATGATATATATCCTCCATATTTGGTGCTTATAGTTATAAAAAAGTATGTAAAAGTTTACTAATTTAATGTATGGATGATGAAATTAGTTTGGATATATGATAATACCCATAATACTTTAGTAGTTGTATTAGCAATTATTTTTTTTTAACTTTTATGAAAATTGCAATTTTTTTTAATTAACAATTCTTAGGTAGATAGTTATGAACTGGCTAAAATCTATCAGTGATAGAGCCACATATATAATTGACATCATTTCATCAGAAATTATATTGTATAGCTAGATAAAAATATTTTTTTATATATATATATAGACTCTCTAGGCTTCTTTGTGGTCTATTATTTTATATTTTGATATCCCTCGATAAAAAATTGACTCCATCTTTAATAACAAGATTCTCTTTCAACGTTAGCGAAGCTAATCATCTCAATTCCCTTCCTTTGATGAGGTTCGGATTAAAAAAAGGGGAAATTGTATGAAATAACAAATTATTAATTCAAATTAAATGTTATAGTCATAGTTTATTTTAATTATAATTCGTAGCAAACATTTCATTTTTTTTGCCATCTGATTCGGTATACAATTAACCAGTTTCGGTATACAATTAGTCATTTTATACATTTTGATATAAAATGTAAGAAAAATATATATACAAATACAAATACATATATTACAAATACAGATTATTATACAAAATATAAATGAATTTATACAAAATTGATCAATTTTATAAAATTGGGTGTTTCTGGCGAATCATACAAATTAAAAGGTCTATAGCAAACATAAAATATGTTATGAAGCGCAATTATGTAAACTATAACTATAACATATATACAAATATAATTTTTTATGCTCAATTTTTTTTTAATTGGGCTACCCCTTAGTTGAAGGCCCATAGATGTGTGGGCTCTCACATAGAGAATGAACAAAGGGAAACTTACATAAATATACTATAATAAAAAAAATATTTACCATTTATAGTAATAATATTTTTTTTTCATTTGGTCACTTTTAATTCATTTATAATACAAATTTAATTCATATTACAAAGAATAATTTTTTATTCACATATAATAAAATTTTAATGATAAATAATTCATTTATCACACATTTTAATACATTTATAATTCAATGTGTCAAATTTTTACCAAACAAATATAATATACTTTAAAAATAATTATAATTCATATATAATTCATATATATTGCATACATAATTCACTTTTAATACATATTACAGATTTAACATAGTATTGCTATAAATGATAACAAATAAAAAGTATTGCTAAAATCAGTAATTATTTATTAAAATGTACCAATTTATGTAATTTTTCCATGAACGGAATAATTAGGTGATTTATGGGGCAAAGTGCATTTTGACGCAGTTAATTAACTTGTGCTCGCTCTTTAAAAAGTTTTCACACGCTACTAAAATATACAATAGTGTTTCCATGTGAAAAAATTTAAAAAACTTTATCGTAGTTTCCTTTATATGTTATCCTAATGAACTAGTTTGTTGAAAAATGGTGAGAAAAAAAAATAAAAATTTGTAACATAATTTTTTTATGGGAAAATTGTATATAATGACAAACTAATAAATTAAATTAATTGTTATAATCACCCTTTGATTTAATTGTGTCCCGTAGCAAACTGTTTGTCAGTCACCTCTCTCCCTCAAACTCTCGCTCACTTCCTCTCACTTTTATACAAACATAAGTGTATAAAATTTATTTCTATTTATATAAAGCGAGAGGAAATTGTATAAATACATATATTTTTGTTCCCCTTTCTCCCCTCTCCCAGATCTCGCTCGCCACCCTTGCCTCTCTCGCTTATACAAATAGAAACGAAGTGTAAATATTGTGTTTCTGTTTGTATAAAGCGAGAGAAAATTGTATATACATATGCAATTACATATATTTTTGTCCTATACACTTATAATTATACAATAAAAATACTCCCCATCCTAGTTTCTTTTGCCTTTCTCTCTTTCTCGTTTTATACAAATTCAAATTGTATATAATTTCTCTCTTTCTCGTTTTATACAATTTGA
The DNA here is from genome assembly GCA_016801875.1 of Solanum sitiens. Taxonomy (NCBI): domain Eukaryota; kingdom Viridiplantae; phylum Streptophyta; class Magnoliopsida; order Solanales; family Solanaceae; genus Solanum; species Solanum sitiens. The sequence goes on along the minus strand of JABWTJ010000017.1, from coordinate 945,792 downwards.
TTCAATTGTATATTCCCTGCCCAAGTCTCTTTTGCCTTTCTCTCTTTCTCATTTTATACAAATTCAAATTATATATAATCGTTTGATACACTTATAATTATACAATTCATTTTATACATTTCGTTTTATACAATTCTCTACCCAAGTCTCTTTCTCTTTCTCGTTTTATACACTTCATTTTATACAATTCGCTTCAATTGTATATGTATAGCGAATTATACATTTATATGTTTGCTATGGAATGCAATTATGCAAAACTTTGCTATAGCATACAAATATAAATTTTATATTTGCTATATGTGAAAGTTGCCCTTTTTTTATTACTTCGCAGTGGAAAAGCCTAAATTCTAATAGTGACATAACAACAGGAAGCAGACAAAAAGAGACTTATTTCTTTAGAATGAAGAATAGTGTAGTGTATACATTCATAAAAAAATAATGAATAATTAATGAAATTTTGACAGTTCAGAATATATATTATTATTTATTTATTTTACTTTCGATGTTCGATATAAACATTAATTTGTATCGCCGTAAAATTTAAATGAATTAGTGTATATTATAATCCAACAAGTTTGTATATTAAATATACTAATTTTCATATATGAAACTTTGGGTTAGATGAGGTTGGTTGAATGGAAGCTAGGGTTGTTGTAACTAAATTCTTATAACAAAGACTCAAGAGCCAAAAGGAAACCAAAAAATTGGCCCCAAAAGCTAATAGGTTAGGAAACAAGGAGTTGTCACAATAAATAAATAAATAAAGCGGGAAATGATGTTCTACCATTTACGATTGATGTGGGATAGACGGTATTCCTTCAATTTTAATTAAAGTTTTCAAATTTGAGATCTAGATATTAAAAAGAATGACAGATAGACACTTTTCACCCTATGAAATTGAAATATAGCTGTTGTTACGGAAACCTGGATTTCACATATGAAATTCTAGGTATTACCATCAATGAAGTTTCATTCAAAGATTTGAACTACATAATATTAGTTATTTCAAGATAAGGTTGAAACCGTGTGGCAACTGGACTCTAGCTATTTCTACAAATATAGAATATAGTGAACACTTTTTTTTTTAACAGGCTTTACATTCTACAAATTTAAATTATTGGAATGTTAATACGAATATCGAACTATCGAAAAGAATCCAACATTACAGTTTAACAGATGGATACAAATTCAATTTGAAAAGGAAAAAAGAACAAAAGAAAAAGAGAAAGGTAACAACAAAACCATGACTTTTGTACCCTTGAAAACAAATTTGAACACAATTGAAACTTTAAAGTTGGGAAAATTATTTTCTAAAAGAGTTTTACTATAAAAGAATAATATTAATTATATACCCTACTTAATTAGAATAGGTGATAATTCATACTTCTTTTTTTCAAATATTAATATTGAAACATTTTTAGGCATATTATAAGAATAAAACAGTGATAATATAATGTTCATAATGATCTTATCAAACAATTATAAAACAAAATAATATCCTTTTCTCTTAATTATTAGTATAACGCTTCCTCTTTCAATATGATCTATCTATGCAAATTTAAATTTATCGAGCAAGTGAATTTCGAATATTAAACCTATAATTAAAAATGTCTATATTACAAGAATAGATTTGTTTTCATAATTATAAATTTTACCAACCCCCCTATACTTTTGTCAAATGACAGTTAGCAGCCAACCCTGAACTAAAAGTAGCCAAATTAATGCTTTAGATTTTTTTTCAACCTTCTTTCCCAATTATGATATTCTCTCTCGTATCTATTTTATGTGATACACTTTTCTTTTTAATTTATTTTAAAAATTATCATTTTATTATAATTAAAATAATTTTATTTTAAATTTATCTTTTTATTTTTGACAAAATTACTTACAGCCACACAAATAATATCTAATTATTATTTTAGACCATGAATTTAAAAAATTTTCGTGCCAAGTCAAATAATGCCACATAAAATGGATAGAAGGGAGTACCAAATCAACTTTTTCTTTTTTCAAAGAGTACACACCAAAAGTCCAATAAAATACTCCACTTTTTTTTCTCTTTCTACTTCCATTTTATTATATATATATATATAAAACCATTAAGGGGTCGTTTGGTACAAAGATTGATAATGCAGGAATTAGTAATGCTGGGATTAGTAGTGCAAGGATTAATAGTGCAGGGATTAGTAATACAGGGATTATTTTTATCAAGTGTTTGGTTCATTATTTTCGACCTCATCTTATGTTTGGATTAAAACTTTATAAAAAACTTCTTTCCAATTATACCCTTAAATTCTTATGCAATTGGGTTAAGGTAAATAATTGCCGAATAATATTTTTTTATGACCTTCTAACTAGCTAAGAAAAGAATAATTTTATCGTCATGTTTGCCTTTTTTTTCTTAAATTATTTGAGGATAAATAATTGTCATCTTATTAAATTGATCACTTACAAATGTCAATTTTCAATTTAAAAAAAGATAAACTATCAACTTTTAAAATTGAAAAGACGGTAAACAATAGTAAAATTGAATAAACCATCTACATTTACGAATAAAATTGCAAGTTGTAATTTTTATATGTATTCAATGTTATAAATTGTTGAAAATACAAAATATTAGAAAACCGCACAAAGATTTAATTATTAGTTTATTTTCTTGATTTTATGTTTTATGGTTGTGCTAGTAAATTTATTTAAATAAATTAGCTTACAAATTATTTAGAGAGAGTTAAATAATTTGTAAGCTAATTTATTTAAATAAATTTACTTGCACAACCATAAAACATAAAATCAAGAAAATAAACAAATAATAAAATATTTTGAGGGATATTTTTGTCTTTAGTAGACTTATCCCATGGTATTATATCCCATGTATTGCTAATACCTCCAAATAGAAGGTATTAGTAATACATCATATAATACCATGTAGGAGGTATAACTAATCCATGGATTAGTTATATATAGACCCAATTTCCTACCAAACGTAGTACTAAATAATATCATCTATAATACATGGACTATTTTATTTAATGCGGCCTACCAAACGACCCCTAAAAGTATATATATACTCTCACTTCATTCTCTATAAACTAGCCAAAATTTCTTCTTCTAAATTCTCTCAACTTAAATCACAACAACACCAAATATATAAAGATTTTTTTATATAGATGAGTGGTGGAGAGATCATAATTATTTATAATGTTGTTTTATCTATACTTGCAATTATCATCATCTGTCTTGTTATCCTACTCTTCATTAGTTGCAAGAAAAAACCAATCAAGGCTGAAGAAACACTTCCAACAAAGCAAATTGCATGTTCTTATTCATTAATGGACATTCATGGAGCAACGGATGGATTCAATTATCGAAGAATCATCGGTGAAGGACGTATAGGAAGTGTATATGTAGGTATATTACCTAATGGAGATCAACAAGTAGCTATAAAAAGGATCCATCCTAGGCTTGTATTGAGTAATGCTGGCTTTGGTTTCACATCTATGATGAAATGGCTTTCTTTAGCTTATCACCCTAACATTGTCCCAATTTTAGGGTTTTCTGAGGGTCCTGGGGAACGAATTGTGGTAATGGAATTTGGAGGTATGTTGAGTCTTGATTTCTACTTACATCATAATCGTGATCATGATGATGATGGTGGTGATGGTGGTGGTGGGACGTCCTTATTAGATTAGAATTTTAGGTTAAGAGTTGCTGCTGGTATAGCTAGAGGAATCGAATATTTACACGAAGTTATGGTACCACATATAGTGCATGGTTGCATTAAACCCTCGAATATATTAATAGATGTTAATTTTTGTGCTAGGGTTTGTGACTATGGTTTGTATACTTTTTTAACATGTTATGATAAGAGACAATTAGGGTTAATGGGATATGTTGATGATGAATATTGGATTGGTAATGAAAAAAAGGGTTTTTCTAAAGAAAGTGATGTGTATGGATTAGGTGTTGTTTTGTTGGAGTTGTTGAGTGGGAAGAAATGTGATCAAGAAAGTTTACTTGTGAAATGGGCATTGCCATTAATTAAAGAAATGAAATTTGGTGAATTTTTGGACAATAGACTTATGTTGCCTAATGATATTAGGCCACTTGTTAGATTAGCTAAAGTTGCATTAGCTTGTGTTGGAAATTCAAGAAAAAATAGGCCTTCCATTGTACAAGTTGCTAATATTTTGAATAGTTTAGAAGTTGGATTATTATAAGTTTTTGATTAATTAGTCAAGTCAACAAAACATTATTGTCATGCTTAGGTGGCATTTATGTTTGAAAAATGTTAAGAGTTTATATATATAAATATTGAATCTTTGATTTTCTTTTTCTTTTTTTGTTGTTCATTTGAGTTAAGAATTTGTAAATATTTTTTATGGACTTTGACTTTGTATCTTGTATATATGGATAGAAATGCCTTAATATTATGGAATGTTGTTGAGGGGGGAAATAATCAAATTATGGAGATATTTGTTACAGTATAAATTTGTCAATATATAGGACAAAGTGTGTAACTGATTTGTTGTTATTTTGCTTGTGGATCAAGGAATGCGAATTTTCTTTATGTTTTTATTGTGTTTTATACTTAAATTGTGATTCAATTAATACAGATTTACGTCACATAAATTAATTTAATTCAGACTATATAGATACCAAATATTAATAAATGAGACTTACTTATAATATTAAACAAAAAATAGGGAAGCTTGTCTCTTACCTTCCAAAATAATATTGAAAAGTCCTTAAATAATTGTATGTCCTACAATTTCCATAATTGTGAAGAGGAAAAGACGGGTCTAAAATTTAAATCATCTGAATTCAAGATATTATTAAACTATTTGTCAAATAATGACATGGAAATATAATTTGGTCTTTGTATTTCAATTTGGAGTCAATATATAGAAAGAGAGGATTCACATTAAACAAAGAAAACATCACTACGGAAATAAATAAAAATACCTTATACACAGAATCGACTAAGATACTAAACATTCTTATATAGAGAGTAAGGGAAATATATATAAAGATCTTATAACATAAAGAAATAAATACATGTATATTTTTGCTTAATATTTGTATAAATTTCTTAGCATAACATTTGAACCAAAGCTACTGAATTTAACTAAAACTCTTGATTCATATATTGTACATCCACTCTTGTTGAAGGAGGAAATTGAATACTCATTTATGAGACAGTTTATAGCTATACATTAAGTTTAAATCTTAAAAAACGAGACATTTTAAGATTTATGATCTTAAATATAACACAACATTCATCGACTATAAAAACTTCTCATGAAAAACGTGATAACTTGATAAGTAAAAGTGAATTAAGGAATATTAAATAACTTCACTTGTCAAATTTAGCAAATCAAGAGAATACTAATACTACTAATCACACGAGGATTAAGTACTAAACATCAAAAACTGCACAAATGGAGAAAGAAAGAGACAATAAGGGAGGTCTGGTAATCTCACTTCCAAAATCTCTCTAAACCATCTTCCTAAGTCGTAACATTGCCACACTAGGAAGACTCAAACAAAATATCTAAGTTAGAGTGCACACCAGAATGAAAAATATTATGTCACACGAAAAGCCCCGATGGCGGCAGCAGCATATAGCAAGATTGTGTAGCTACCTAATGGGGAATATAAGCCCTATAGAACTTAAAAGGATGTTTTTAGGATGCCAACACCTAGTATTTTGAATCCAGAAGTTGTATGCTTTTGACTATAACTGAGATACTTACAACCTTTCTACACAACTCGACACACTGAAAGCTATGATTTCTGGAGGACGCATTTCTCATATAAAGCTAGGATATCCTTCTTGTTTGCGTTCTTCAGTTGGAGCAGTTCAGCGCCAAAGTTATGCTTTGTAAGCTCCTGCTTTAGTTTCTGCACTGTAAACTTTGTATAATCTTCACCATTTGTTTGTTGACTATGACCACCATCATCTCCTCTGAATACAGAACCTCCATCTTCTGGGGAGGTATACTTTAAGGGACTGGTTGTACTCTTGGACCTCTTATTTCCTCTGATTGGTCTATCATTTGTATCCATGTCATGGACAGATTCAATTCCAGCTTCGTATTCATCTATTCTGGCACGTTTGCCATGGGAAGCAGTTCTAAGTTTGCTATCCAGTGCAGTTTCATTCAGTCGAACTGCAGTTAACTGTTGTTGAAGAAGATCTAGCTTTCCTTGTGTAGCTTGCAACTGAAGAGAGAGTGCTTCCGCCCTATTGGTTGCTTCAGACCGCGCTGCACGCTCAGTCTCCAATAGACTTTCAAGGACTTGCACAGTACTGGCCCTTTGTTCATTATTTGATTTCAATAGCATCTCAATTTCCTTTTCCCTTTCTTCTACTCGGGCCTCCAGCATTGCAACTTTTGACCTTGCATCCTTCTCAGCGCGATGATACCTCCCTACTTCATCAGTCAAGTCTTCCCTTTCCCTCTCTAACTTTTCAATAGCTCTGTCAGCCTTCTCAATCTGAGCTAATCTTTCCATAGCTAACCGTTGAATTTCATTCTTCTCTTTCAGGGCCGCAGCTGCTTCAGCCCTTGCTTTATCAGCCAGCTCAGTCGCCCTTTTTGCCTCTCTTTCAGCTGATTTACATCGATCCTGAACATCCTCAAATCGATCGAACTCTGACCGGTACTTCTGCTCCAGATGAACCTTCTCCTGTTCCAGAATCTTAGCTTCTCTTTCAAATGATTGTGCAGTAGCATTTATATTCTCTAGCCTTTCACCCAATTCCTTGATTTCAACCTTTAAGGATGACACTTCTAGACCATAGTTGCTTACCTTTGAATCAGCAGACTGTAAAAAGTAATAATCACAAAACAGATTACTCTCTTTTTTATAATGGTAAGAATAGAATAGTGAATACTGAATAGTACTACTACAATCAATAAAGAGTGTCTCAGTCCCAAACTAGTCGGGTTCGGCTTATATGAATCCTATGTATCCATCTAGCTCCATTAGGGTAGTTATTAGGACTAATACCCATGTAATCTCTTAAATTACCACATACATAATGAATTTATTCATAGTTTTACAGCCTGGATACCCAGTTGTATTAGAGACAAGTTGGTAGCAATCCCAAAAATTGATAGCAAACTATCCTTTCAATTCACAAGGTTACACAGAACTGAAGTTTTTTTGAGGACATGTAACTGAAGTTATTTAACCACCAAGTGAAAGTCAGCACTGCAAATGCTAAAGCTACTTCAGAGGACCAACACAAAAAATATCACAAGCTCAAAGAAACAAAAAACACTAGCATTACAACCTGCAGCTCAAATGGTACCACAAGAAGTCTCTATTGGTCTTATTTTATCGTGCAACGCGTTTGAATCCTCTTTCCATAGAGCCTACTTTAAAATAACAAAGAGTGTCCCTCCCCCTCCCTCCCTGTTTTTTTTCCACTACTTTGCTCCATCCCACTCTCACCTTTTCTCAATCCAAGATTAGTGCAAATGAAAGTTAAGTTGGTTTACAAAGAGCAGAAACTCACCCTCAACTCCAAAGTCAGTGTTGCTAAACGCTGCTCAGCCTGCTCAAGCTTATATGCCTTGTCTTTAATTTCTTCTTCCTGCAGTTTCATGAACAAAGAGAACTTCAAATATCGTATTGGAAAAGTAAACAAGCAGAATCACAAAATGATATTTCTAGAAGGGAAGAGAAGAAAAATAAAACAAAACAGCACATTTAAATTTAATCAATATGCATAGCAATATAACCACCTTATCAGCCAGAGCGCTTGAAAATTCATCCCGTAAAGCATCTTCTCTCAATTGGGTTTCCTTGTTTGCGCGCTCTTGAACAGATGCTGCCTTCTCAAGAGCATTCTTAACTTCCTTGACGGCAATGTCATATTTACGTTTCCACTCCTTCGCCTCCTCTTGAGCTGATTCAGCTTGCTCTTTGGCAGCAGCCAGCCTTGCTTCAGCGGCAGCAGTTCTGGACTTCAGAACAGATACTTCTGCACTTGATTGGTCTTCATTAGCCTTCTGCTTCAACAGAAGTTGTTCATATTTTCTTTTCCATTCCGAGGACTCATGTTTAGCTGAAGTTAATGTTTTTGATAAGCTTGAATATCTCTCTTCCAATGAACTATATTTACTCTGCAAATTTGTGATATGACTCGTGTAATCATCTGCAAGCTGCTTCTTGTCGTTGATGGCGTCTTCATAACGCTTCAAATATTCGGATTTATACTTCTCACTAGCTTCCAGTTGTTTGTTAAGTAAGTTCATCTTATCCTCAATGGAGCGGCACTTCAATGCAAGACTAGTTTTCTCCGATCCAAGTTGGTCTGTTTGCTTCTTGATGAGATCAAAAAGTGGACCTTCCAAGCTGGAAAATCAATGTGATGTGACATATACATTTCCAATTCTAAGTGCCTCAAAAGAATCATTAGTATACAAACCTTTGCTGTAAGAAGACGATCAATTTTCTCCATTTCTCAGGACCCTGACAAGTTGCTTCATACTTGGACACTAGACGATCAAGAACCTGCATATAGCATATGCATTTAGGACATTGGTAACTCAACAAACCTGAATTCCAGTTTAGCCACCTAAAAATACGCTATTATCTACAGTGAATAAGGGCTTACCTTAAGCACACTATCTATATTTGCATCAGGAGCATGGCAAGCCAACCTCAGTTCCTTTTCCATGTCCTGTATGGCATTAGAACATTGTAGATAAGCCTCCCTAAAGGCATCCTTTTTAAGCTCCTGTTATCAACATAAAAACCGAATCAGCAATTAGGAAGAGCTATTCAGTAGCATAGAGTAGATACTCACACCCATAAACATCCTGACAAAACTATCTAGGTTGAAAAGTCATTCCATTGATGGACCACGGACCTTTAGTTGGATCCCAGACAGGATGTCAATGGACCGGTCCATATAATATATATAGTCAATATCATGCGGGCAGATGGGGGCCATGTACTGATATAAAACTGAAAAGAACAGAACCGATACTACACAAGAACAGGCACTCGTCCAGGAAGAAACAAAAAGATCAAACACACAGGCTATGTCTAAAACAGGCACTCGTCCAGGAAGAAACAAAAAGATCAAACACACAGGCTATGTCTAAACTTTGACTCAATTATCACCTGGTTAGCAGAGAAAAGAGTTGTAAATGGAGAGAATTATGATCCTTATTCCACAGGTCGCTTATACAAAGAAAGAAGCAACAATAACTTCGTAACCAGGCAATTGACTGAAACTCAATATTGAGAGTATTTCACCCTTCCAAATTTAAAGTATTCAGAATACACAGCCTAAGCAACATAATTGTACACTTCCGAAAAATGCAGAACAATTATACAGATTAATTTATTAAGAACCCTGTTAAGTAGGAACTTTTCCTTACTATCTAGAGAAGTCTTGAACGTGTCTTTCAATAATTCATTTATTTCTCTCGTCTTCCTTTTTCCTCACAAATTCAAAATGAAGATCAAATGTCCTGATGCCGGGTTTTCCAATAAAAATATCTTAACATTACCTATCAAAGAACAAAAAGATCAAATGAAACCTCTAAGGCTTGACTTCTGTGCAAAATAGGTTCTGCCATTCTATGAAAAACAGAAAATACCCTCCATAAGGTGCAAAAGAAATCCACTTTTGTATGAAAACCTCCACATAAAGGAAATCCACTGATTTGCATAAATTCAGCACAGTGTCCTGGATTTCGAACTTATACAAGTATAACTCCAGGACCTTGTCATGGAGTTCAAAAAAAGTAAAAAAGATGGAATAGCAGGTCTCAGCTGCTTTTTAAAGTTGAGGGTGGTTTTGTCCAAATATTATTCCCACATGATAAAATGCCTAAATTCCAATTAGTTTTGGAGCTATGACTTGTTTTCAGAATAGCAGTCATAAAAGTGGTTATTTGTGAATTTTCTAGTATACCAAATTTCCTTTTAGTACTCTAGGGGGTAAGTATGGTAAGGAATCAAAATAAAAATTAGTATTAGCTCATCCTCCACTAGGGGATGTATTAAGACACACTTAGGTATGCTTATATCACTCATATGCACTTTATCCTCAATATTTGAAGTAAAGAAAAGCTTAACCTCAAACGCTTTTTTTATGAAATTTTGGAGACGCTTCTCATATTTCATCCTGATGGATCCAGCCCCCACAGCAGTAGAATTAAATTCTGCCATGGCCTTTTGAGATGCATCTTCATGTGCTTCTCTTAGTGCACCCTGTAATGATTGAATATTAGACATAACCAGAAAATGTTATCAATGAAACTAAAGTAATACTTACTTCCTCCGGAGGCTTGGAACGATCAAATGAAGACATGTATCTCTCAGCAGCCGAATCGTATGCCCTTTGACACTCAGCTTCCTCAACACTCTGCAGAAATAAAAAATGAAAACATCCATCAGCATGCATTATAATGCATAAGCTGGATATACGGAATGAACTAACATGGTAACACTTGGACTTGGGAGTTCAACAACAACCATAAGATTCTAACAAAATCATTCACTTGTAGGTTAGTCATGTTGTTTCACTTACGTCGAATTTCTCTTCCCGTCTTTTCTTTTTCTTAAATTGAAAAATGAATAGCGGATATCATAGGAATTCTGAAGATGACTAATTCACTTGTGCACGAAGCGGGGCAAATAAAATAACATGGAAGAACTTGCCCAGCACGGACACCATAGTATGATTACATATCAGTGTCATGTCAGATATCAGACTATGAACTTACTTTTTAATTTTTATTCGTAATGCCCTTGATAATGGACACCGAGCAGAACCAAATGTGTCAGTTGTCCCCTGACTTTATAATTTGAGCCATAATGATGACCGAAGAAATAGTGAAAATCTCATGTAATAACAAGAAATTACAAAATTAAATTCCAAATTCACAAGAAGGCTAAGAACAAACTCAATGTAGATCGAAGAAGAGAAGAAGGACAAGAAGTAGCATCCCAAAGCAAGCACTTAACTTGAGATATTCTATTGAGGTGTGATGTTAAGTTAGACGAATACTCTTTTTTATATTTAATCTGGAACTATGGATCAACTTTTGGGTGATCTTGACTTAATTTGGTAAAATATCTTCTTCATAGTAATCAATGTATTCTGATGGCATTGTGTCCTCGTTATGAAATAACCGACCTTCACAGGAGATGACCTGCAACTATTTTTCTGAAACTTGGTTTCTGCGAATTCTATTTAGGGCTAAGGTTAGGTGCTTTAAAAGATCATGTTCTAATAACTAAATAGTATCTCAACGGCGTTGTGTCCTCGTTATGAAATTACCGACCTTAACAGGAGAGAACCTGCAACTCTTATCCTAAAACTTGGTTTCTGAGAATTCTATTTAGGGCTAAGATGAGGTGCGTTAAAAGATCTACCTGATATTTTTCTTTGTTACTTTCGTTCAAGGGCACTTTCTTGGTGCTAAATGTCAATCTAGCTAATGATTGAGAAATAATCATTAAACAATAATCAGTGGTTTCTTATTTGTCACTCTTCTGGTTCAAACGTGTCAGTGATGACAAGAATAACATTGCTCTTGGACACGCCATTTGCACAGATATAGAGAAGAACATCATTGATGTGGAATAAAAGAATATCAGCCATTAAGATCATTGCTAACCTGCCATGAAGAGGTAATGGTGGGCACTGCACCATTGTTCAGAGCATCCAGGAAGGACTGAGTTATGCGAGCAAATAGCGGTCCAGTCATAATAGTTGCTCCAACTTGCTTGGGTCTTGTCCTCTCAAAAACAAATCTTGTCAAAGCATCAAGACCTGCTTTGAACTCTGGCCTGAGGTTTTCCAACTGCATGTGAAAATTGTTACCACAATAAGACTATTTTAAGGTTTCCACAATCACAATTCAGATATAATCTAAGATAGTAGAGAATGGAACATGTGCGAGAAACTTAAGCACTGACTGGTATTTGATCTAGCCGTTGAAGCTCATTTTCATTGCTCAGAGGCCGCACAAGAGGGAAGCATTCTCTGTCAGGGAAAAGAGCACGAATGGAGTCCCTAATCTGCAATCGAAAGTTCAATGGTTAATCAACCATTAGGTGCTAACACATTAGAAGGAAAAGGAGGATGGTTTCGAAATTGCATAAAAACATGTACAAGTTCTTTTTATTTTTAGTAAAACATGTGCAAGTTCAGGAAACCAGTTCCTAAAATAGAGGTAGTTACAATAGAAATTGAATAATTACAGCATAGTAAAGCAAACAAAACATTCATGTAAAGTGAATACCTCGTTTTTAGCAGCAACATCTTTCCCACCACCTTGAACTGGCCTCAATGCAAGTTCAAGGTAGTCCCGTGGAGTTATTTTGCGGTTGTCCTCGACCAAATCCAAATAAAAATCCTTTTGCAGAAAAGAAAAATGTATTTTAATAGTTTCACAAGCAAGAACAGAAGAAAATCTACAGTGATAATAAACAAATTCTGAATTACCCTAAGCAACCAAACGAAGACTGGGGAGAACTGCCCAAGCTCAGAAGCACTGGCCCTTCCTCCAGAGGCTCTAACACGAATATGTCTAGTCATTTCAGTGACAAGAGAGAGGCGGTCAAGCGCAGCTTCATCGATACCTCCCATCTAAATTGAAGGATTAAAGAGATTATCAGGACACCTAACAAACAAACTGACAGTAGCAACAAGGAAATTCACTGAATCCCGAGGGAAAAGGGGTAAAATGGCATATCAAAGAAGCAAACAAGATCCAAGTTTGTGTGCTCCTAACCTGGTTATATACAAACATACTTGAAAGAAGGACTGCCAAGGAGAATATCTGTGTGCTATATGTTCCCTGTCAAAAAGCAAAACAAAACAGAAATTGTTTTAAAACAACAATATAACAGAAATTTATAAAAGGCAAAAGTCAGTGACAGGAAGGATAGGAAGGACACAGGAAAAAACAAGGAATGTTCTGGGGTTATAGAGCTAGTTCCTTTAGTTTGTGAAAAGTTTAGCAATACAAAAGGTATGACAATGTAATATAAAAGACATATAGCATGTGCTAGGTTAGTATACTCCTCCAGAAAACCAATAATGTTAAAAGGGTGGAAACTAACCGTTTGATCATAAGCATCAATTCCTTCTGTGTCCAGCAGTAACAGGTTGTATTCTGTTCCATCAAGAGCTGTTCTCCTTAAAGGTGAACTCCACAGCCAAATACCTTTTGTGCATGGCCGATGAGTTGCAGCCACTTGAAAACCGCTACTCCTGCCAAGAAGCTATTGGGCATACAACAGGCTCTCAGCTACATATTTTCGGTAAAGTAAGAAGAAGCACTAAGTTACACATGATAATTTACATGCGAAAGTATATAACTATAAGTGAATAATAATAAAGATAATTGTGATCTCATTGTAATAGACCTAGTTAATTACATAAGTGAATGGAGTTTCTAGAAGAACAATAGCCACTGTGCTATAGCTTTGACTCATAATTTGACTGTGATTGATGTATGAGAAGTACAAGAAACATTCTTTACATAGAGGATGACAAGTTCACTGCATAAGGGGGAAAAAATAAAGAAATTACAGAAGCAACACAAAGGAAACAGAACAATGCTGAATGGTCTCCCCTCTAACATATAATTCCTGCAACTTTCCAAAACATAAAACTAGATAAATCAGGAGTTGATTCACAAAAAGTTTCAGATTTCTGCTTCTCAAAACGGCAAATAAGAGTAGCCATCTTCCATCCAAGGTGTAAACCCCTAAATCTAGGAAACTATATGCTTCCATATATGGTGAACTCCAGCTGAAAGTTGAAATCCTCCAAAACATAGTTTCTAATCTATCCATCATTTTATCATGATTCATCTCTCTTTTATCCTAAGAACAAATGTATCTTTCTTTGACATTGAGTGAAGTACTCTGGTAAGCAGAAAATGAGAGTGAATCTGATGTCCGCACTCCTGATCAGTATCCTTTTCTGATGATCTGATCCTAATGAAATAGTTTAGATGAACTGAAGCAAATACTTTTTCTCTCATGTAAAACTATCTAACTCATCCCGATAAGTATGTTGTGCGAACATACAATAGTTAAGGTCGTACGCCCTTCAACCAACCCATAAATATATTTCCCAACATTCTAATCCCAAATGTGCTTAGCAATTCTTCCAAACACATTTCTTCTCTACTTCTTTCTTTTCTTATTTTTATGATATAGAATGCTATACGCAACCCCCCACCCCCACAAGGTTACATTAAATAGCTTGTATTCTGTATAATATTGGCATCCCCATTCTAAGGTTACTTAGTACTTAGGTCGTGAGTTCCAATCATAGCAGTCATAATTCCAATCGCACGTAAAGAACATTGATTTGTTTAACTCTGTTCCTGCTCTCCTTGCCTTAACGAAAGAACTACCTCAAAAAATTTAAGTAGGACTCTAAGAGCTCTACCTATTTTTGGATTAAGGCAAAGTTGATGGGTTTATTTAACGATTCAAAGTTACTTTAGACAACTTGTATTTCCGTATAAGATTCGCATCCCCATTCTAAGGTTACTTAGTACTTCAGTCGTGAGTACCAAACTAAGAAATCTTTATTCCCATCACACGTAAGAACAATAAGTTATTTCCCCATAGTTCCTCTCCTTGCTTTAACTAAAGATCTAAATTTAACTTTAAGTAGGACTCTAAGAGCTCTACCTATCCTTTGGATTAAGGCAAAGTTGAGCAATCGAATTAATGATTCTGTATCACCAGTTCCAAAGCAATGTGCTACTCCAATCTTAGTAGCCTCTATTCCCATTTCGCATAAGAACATAGGCTTTTTTCCCTCATTTTCTGCTCTCCTAGCTTTAACTTTGAGCTGCACTCTAAGAACTCTACCTATTTTTTGGATTATGGCAGAGTTGATTGATTGATTTAATGATTCTATATCTCTAGTTCCAGAGCAATGTGCTTGATAATTTGAGTCATCAAACAATTATATAGTTGACCACTATCTACAGCACTGACAAGCAAAACCCTAGCAATACTCTCATTCTCATGCATAATCGGACAATTACACTAAACTACAAACCCTAAATTAACATAATTAACTAAAAAGAATACAAAAAATTCTATAAATTTACCTGGTTAAGTATAAAGCTCTTGCCTTGACGAGCACGACCACAAACGGAGACAATACCAACAGGCTCTTTGACGAGTTGAAGTATAGCAAGGGCCTCTGGATCGATCTGGAACTTCCCTTTCTCATCGCAATACACGAAACGAATCGGTCTGGCTGGACCGGCAGCAATGTTGACAGAGGATGGAGGAGAAGTCTGTGGAGGCGACGGTGACGGAGAAGATTGCTGCGGCGACTCTCCGGCGGAACCTCTACCGAATAGCCTCCTCATGGGTATAGTAGAGAGAGAGAATTTGATTGGAAAAAGAGGGAAATGGAATCGGTGTGGAGGAAATGATTTCTTACTTTATAAGACTGCGACGACAGTGGATAGACGTCTTTTGAGTTTAAAGTTGAGAAACAATTTAATTTGAAGAATAATAGCCCGTTTGGATTGACTTATAAGAAAAATAGCTTTTAAAAAGTATTTTGAAAGTGTTAAAACTTATTTTTAATATAAATAATTATGTGTTTGGATAAAAGTGATGCAGTTGAAAAAAAAGTTGTTATGTATTTGACAAATAAGTGTTGATAAGCACTTTTTTAATCAAAATGAAATATCCTTAAAGTTGTTAACATGATAAAAAGTTAATTAATTTAAGGTTTTTATACTTAAAAGAAAATAATCAAAATCATTCATATATTTCTTTATCATCACAAATTATTTATAAGAGGATTACAAATTTATTATTTAAGTTAATTTTGTATGCGCAACTTAATAATTAATAATAATAATAACAATAAATAATAATAATAATAAATACCGTAATAATAATAATAATAAATAATAATAATAATAATAAATAATACAATAATAATAATAATAATAATAATAAATAATACAATAATAATAATAATAATAAATAATACAATAATAGTAATAATAAATGTAATAATAATTAGAAAAAGGAGAATTATAATAATACTAATAATAATAATAATAATAATAGCAACAATAAATAATAATAATAATAATAATAATAATAAAAATAATAATAAATACAATAATAATAATAATAATAAATACAATAATAATAAATAATAAATAATAATAATAAATAATAAATAATAAATAATAATAATAATAATAATAATAATAATAAATATAATAATAATAAATACAAATAATAAAAAAATAAAAAAAAAAAAAAAAGAATTAAAGGCAAAAAGTAATATACTTGGTCAACATAAAATGACTTTTAAGTTGGAAAAAAAACACATCTCACCTAGCTTTTAACTTTTGGCTTAAAATAAGTCATTTTTTACTTAAAATAAGTCTAATTTAATTGTCAAACACTTTAATAAGTCAAAAACTGACTTTTAAGTCATTTTGACCAGCTTTTAAGCCCATCCAAACATATTCTAAGAGGAGGTTTGGGGTGGGTGGGGGAGGGGGCTGACGGATTGGGTAGATATGAGGGTAAAACGAACCAACGCACTTGTCCAGATCAAAAAAGAGAGAGGCATTATGGATAGGAGGATGAAACGAACCAACGCAATTGTCCAGATCGGAAAAAAGATGAGGGCACTATTATCAGTATTTAATAATTAGTGTGCAAAATTATGAAATTTTCTCAAACTTTAATGCACGAAAGTTTTATGATACACCATAGAAGGATATGATTAATATAAATAAAAGATAAATGGTTACTAGAGTCGTCAAAATAGGTTTGTTATTTAAGAAATTCAGTTTGTCACTTAGGTAGTGTTGGGTTAAGATTTATTCGGTTCATTTAAAATTGAGGATTATAAACTCAGTCCTAATTGATCTGTCTGAGCTTGAAGCTGGAACGAGGACGGTCCATAGGTTGGAGGATTATTTCATGACAGTCCATGTATTTTTCTTTTAGTTCGTTCTAAAACCTTAAAAGAATGTTTCTTTCTTTTTGTTAATTTTTTAATCCAAGTTTCGAAATTTTTAAGACCACACAATTTAAAAAAATAATTAATTATGGAAATCTCACCTTTTAGTTTACTTATTACCATTATCCTCTATAATTTTGATAAATTTTCAAAATCCCTCATTTTCGCGCATCACATTAATGTATCTCGCGCATCACATTAGTGTATCATGTATAAAGTGTACCTCGCGCATCAGATTATTGTATCTCGTGCATCAGATTAGTGTACTTCGCGCATCAAATTAGTGTATATCATGTATAAATGTACATCAGATTTGTGTATCAGGTATAAAATGTAATGTATCTTACTTAACGATTAATGTATCTTGCCCATTAAATTAATGTATCAGCGCTTATATTATTATCCGTTTTGAGAGATTTTTGTAATTATAAACTTTTAAGAAATAAATTATAATTTTGCCTTAAAAGTAGGGCAACTTTCACATATAGCAAATAAAAAATTCATATTTGTATGCTATAGCAAAGTTTGCATAATTGCGCTCCATAGCAAACATAGAAACTGTATAATTCGCTATACATATACAATTGAAGCGAATTGTATAAAACGAAGTGTATAAAATGAGAAAGAGAAAGACACTTGGGCAGAGACTTGTATAAAAACGAAGTGTATAAAATAAATTGTATGATTATAAGTGTATAGAACGATTATATACAATTTGAATTTGTATAAAATGAGAAAGAGAGAAAGACAAAAGAGACTTGGCAGGGAATATACAATTGAATCGAATTGTATAAACGAGAAAGAGAGAAATTAGATACAATTTGAAATTTGTATAAAATGAGAAAGAGAAAAAGGCAAAAAAAATTGGGCAGGGGAGTATTTTTATTGTATAATTATAAGTGTATAGGACGAAAATATATGTACTTGCATGTGTATATACAATTTTCTCACGCTTTATACAAATAGAAACACAATTATACATTTCGCTTCTGTTTGTATAAGTGAGAAAGGCGAGGGTGGCGAACGAGATTCGGGAGAGTGGCGAGCGAGATCTGGAAGAGGGGAGAGAAGGGAGCAAAAATATATGTATTTATACAATTTCCTCTGCTTTATACAATTAGAAACAATTTTATACACTTGTGTTTGTATAAAAAGTGAGAAAGCGAGCGAGAAATTGGAGGAGAGTGGCGAGCGAGATATTTGGGAGAGAGGCGCCTGACAATTTTTTGCAAACGTTTGCTATGGAGCACAATTAAATCAAACCCTAGCTACTCTATTTATTTTATATTATTAGTTTGCTTTATATACAATTATCCCTTAAAAGTATGTGATTTTTATAATTTGCCAAAAAAAAAAATCATTTTCAAATGAAGGGTCAATTCGTCAAATTTTTGTTCATAAAATTTGAATTAGGTTGGTTGGGCTATCTCATTTTAATAGTTATAATGACTGTTAGCCTTTTATTGGCCCAAAAGGGAGTTGGGCAAATGTGAGTATAATTTAAAGGTATCACAAGATAGGATTGGGCTATAATATAATTGAAAGATAAATGAGGAATTGACACATATATACCATTTTAAAATTAAATTGGCATATTTTAGTTAAATAAATATTTAACAGATAAATCCTAAAAATAATTGGCATTTAATAGTTATTAGGTTGTGTAACGGTTGGTTCGGTTTTGAAGTATATCGGTTTGACTTATTGGTTATCGTTTTGTAGAGATGCTAAATCGTTATAGAACCATTGAAATGTTGGTTTATCGGTTATTGATCGTTTGGTCCGGTTATAGGTTTAACCATTAAGAATTAATACAAAAATTAATTAATGAAAATCACTTAGAAACAAGGTAACAAATTGAATGAATCATGTACATGAGTTCACAAGTTGTATCTTGCTCAAAAGCAAACACTTACATTGTAGAATAGCCAAGATTTTTAGATAGTCAGATATAAAAGTTGGAAACTAAACTCTAAGTCAAAGACTTTATATACAAAATGATATAAATATAATTATTTAATTTACTATCAAATTATCGGTTAACCTATTAAGAAAAAATCTCAAACCATTAAGAGCCGATAACCGATAATAAAAAAATCAAAGTCGTTATCTGAACCTGTTAGAATCTATGCGTCCACTTATCAGTCAATGGACCAGGTCCCTTGACACACACACAAGTATGAACAGAAAGTAAATGCAGTTTAACAACACAACAGTTTTACGTGGAAACCTCCTTGCTCAAGGGAGTAAAACCACGACCTGTCACACAGGATTTTCAAAACTGTTTCACTAATCTTCACAAGCAAAAGTAAAACCAGTTACACAAAAGTGAGAAAAAGTTTTTAATCTCACACTCAAGCAATACCTCTATTGCTTGATGAGCCCAAGTAGAAGTTATTCTACTCACTAAGCTATCCCTTCTAGATAACTTAAAGTTTCAACACTACCACACTGATTCCTTTATAGATATAGGAATAGTTTACAATGTAAAAGCCCACGAATGTATTCTCAAACAACTACACAATATGCTTCTGAGTTTTAGGTTGTTCTTGAATAATTCTTTTCTTCTGTTTTCTATGACCTCTGCAAATGTTCTTGAAAGTGCTTCTTCAAGTTGCAAAAGCCAAAAAAAAAGTTTAAGGAAAGATGACATTGTATAGACAAGTCACTTTCCTTAAACCCATGCCATTGGTTGGAAAGTTCTGACGTTTCTGCCGCGTCTGCCACTTCTGCCACTGTTGGAGACTGTGCACCAACTTTTTGTACTTTCTCCAACTTGCAGTCAACGGCTTGTTCATGTATGGAACCTGGTACCTTTACAAGGTCCCTGAGTTTGTCACATCATCAAAACTTACAAATAACATTTTCCCCCTTTTTGATGATGACAAACAATGCTCCAGACACTCTTCCAACTTCATAACAAGTTCCCCCTGAATTACTTGTCCATCCTCCTAGAGAAAAAAAATTATTCTGACTGTATTCCCCCTCACTTGTATTCCTCCTCACAACCATGTCCAGCTACCACTTATCAGTTATAAAATTCCCCCTTTTGGCATCATAAAAAAGAGATACAGTAAACCAGAGATACAACAAAAATACCAGAGAAGACCAAAGCTTGATAGCAATCAAACAAAAAGGAAAGCATTCACAAGAGATAGTAGCTAGAACACAGGAGGAATAAGATAAATAGCATTCCAAGATAAACATTTAATACATTAATAGCAAACTGAGAATCTAATGACAACAAGATTAGCCACACAAGGAAGACACAGAAAATGATTGGGAAAGACTAAGAGGGGGGAGGTTGATGAGAAAGGGACTGAATAATGAGAGTGAGCCTATCATTTGCAGCATCATTATCCTTTATTGCCTTTTCTTGCAAGGCAGTAACCTTGGCCCTCAGCTCTGCATTTTCCCTTTCCAGGGCTTGAACTACAGAAGTACCAGGTCCCTCTGTCTGTGCAGTAATCATTTCAGCTTTGAGTATAGCAATTTCAGCATCTTTTCCACTCAATCGCACAGTTAATTCTTCAACTTCATGCTTGAGTTGGTTCTGGTCTTCTATGAGTTGAGCCATCTTGCTCTTGGGATTTCCCTTCCCTTCAATGCACTCACATTCAACCAGAGTATTCTCTGAAAAAGCCTGTTTCACTGTACCAACCTTACCAACGCTCAAAGGAATGTTAAAGTATTTGAATACTTCAGTAAGAAAGTATCCATATCCCATTCCATGTATTCCTTTCCTTTCAACGACAGTCTTGTACATGTGTTCAAGCATGAGCCCTAGGAGATTCAGAGGTTCAAATTTGCACAACAACTCCATCACATATAAATCAGCAGAAGTAGCTGAGGTCCTCTTTTCAGTTCGAGGAAGCAGAGTTTTGTTTACAAACTCGAACACCAACTGATACTCACCTTTCATCACCTTCTTAAAGATTCCTGCACACTTAGTTGTGGGAAGCTTTGAGACCAATGCCACAAACTCAGTCGAACAATTTTTCCCAATCATAGACCTGGTACCCTCTCGAGGCACCTTAAGAATTTTTTCCAACAAAACCTCATTCAGTTGCACTGCAATATCATTCACTCTGGTATGGACACTCCCATCTTCTTTGAATTGAATATTGTAGTAAAATTCACGCACTTCCTCTTCATGAAGAAAAGGAGAATTTTTGTTGAAGAGATGCATCCATGACTGGATTTCCACCATATCATGCAGAGAGTCCATTCCAGGTAGGTTGATTATTCCCATGTCAAAAACTCTCCCAGCCAGCACAGCCTATTTTTTCAAGTTGTCAACAGTTTCTTATTTGTTGACCTCCTTTTCAACTTTACTTTGGGTACCAGATCCCTCTGATCTTTTCCTTTTTCCTATAGAACTCTTCCCTGTGGATTCTGTCTTCTCCACCTTTTTACATTCTCTTGACTTTGTTTTTTCTGACCTTTTCTTCTTGTCCTTCTTTTCAGTCTCTTCAGCAGACACCTCTATGACTCCAGATTTAGGCATTTTGAAGTTAGACACTTTGAATGTTCTAACACTCCTGATTTTAGCTGTAGACCTTGCACTAGCCTTTAAGGCATCATCCAGCAACCTTTTTGCATCAGATCTAGTAATAGGTCGCCTTCTAGGTACCTCTTCTACTACCTTTTCTTTTCCCTTTCTTGACACACTATCACCCCTCTTCTCAACCTTCCATTTGACAGATTCATCCTCACCTTCAGACTCAGAGGAGTTTGAAGATGGATACCTCCCAAAATCAAGAGTTTTATCAAAAATGGGTTGAGTTTCTCTAACCTCTTCGCCTTGAAAAGATTCATTTTGTTCGACCCTGACCTCTTCTCTCATCATGGCAAGACTTTCAATTACCAGCTCTTCACTGGCGACGAGAATGTTTGACTCAGAAGATTTATTTCTTGGCAGGTCTCCTTCAAACAAAGCATCTGGCAGCATTTCGTGATGAGGACCAGGTCCAGTAGGAACACTAGAGCTGTTCAGATCTATAGAGTGAAAAGGATTGTCGGGAATATCTTGGAGAGACCCTGAAGGAACATTGGACCTAAACCTTTCTGCTGAAGGAGAATAGAAGGCAATGGGTTCAATTTCACTGAGAGCAGTAAGCATTTGCTTAGAGGCGGATGAAGGATTAGACATTTTAAACAGAAGAAGAGAAGAATAGCAATTTTTCGAAGACACAGAAGATGAGATGAGACCAGATTTCGACTTTTCTCTTCTTTTTCTTTCTTTTAGTGAAGGAAAGTTGAAAGACACATTTAAGAGTTCAAGCGAAAAGGAGGAGGGTTTTAAAAGAAACGAACCGGTGCCAGGTCCCTTGATTTGACGTGTCACTTGAACAATAAGCGATGGGACTAACGGTCAGAATGACCGATGACTGACACGTGGCTTGATCAACAGTCATATTTTTTCAGTTTAAAAATTAATGTAGAGAATGCTAACCTTGACTGGGACCAGGTCCCATAATACATCTTTATTATCATTCCTCAACTGTTCTAGCCATGTCCTTGCTTAGCTAGTCCTTCCTGAATGTATACCTACAATAGGTACAAAAATGATCTAATCCAGATAATATATTATTGACACAAAGGATACCTGTACTGCAAGTTTAGCCATCAAAAGAATTCAACTATTGAGTTTCTGAAAATCAGGTAGAGAACATCATGCCCAACTTCAACCTATTTCTTTCAAATTGATCTTTGCTGAGAGCCTTGGTAAAGATATCTGCAATTTGTTCCTCTGTTGGACAATACGTAAGTACAATATTTCCCTTTTCAACATTGTCTCTCAGAAAATGATGCCTCACATCAATGTGCTTAGTTCTCTTGTGTTGAACTGGATTCTTTCCCATACTAACTGCACTAGTATTGTCACACATAAGAGGAATAGCTTTGATGATTACACCAAAATCCTCCAAATGTTGTTTGATCCATAACAATTGTGAACAACATGCAGCTGCTGCTACATATTCTGCTTCAGCTGTTGAGAGAGCTACAGAATTCTGTTTCTTAGTTCCCCAAGAAATGAGTGAAGATCCAAGGAAATGAGCCATTCCAGAAGTACTCTTCCTGTCAACTTGATACCCAGCAAAATCAGCATCTGCAAAACCAACAAGATCAAAAGTGTCACCTGCTGGATAAAAGAGGACCAGGTCCCCTGTTTTCTTCAAGTATCTTAGAATACGTTTTGCAGCCTTCAAATGTGAATCACGAGGACATGCTTGGAATCTAGCACACATTCCAACACTGTATACAATGTCAGGTCTGCTGGCAGTCAGATACAACAATGACCCAATGATTCCCCTATACATGGTTTGATTTACAAGAGAATCAGATTCATCTTATATAAGCGTGGAGTTTGTTCCCATAGGAGTATCAATAGGTTTTGAATCAAACATATTGAATTTCTTCAACAGCTCCTTAATGTACTTCTCCTGACTGATTGAGATTCCATTTGATGATTGCTTGATTTGTAATCCCAGAAAAAACGTTAATTCACCCATCATGCTCATCTCAAATTCCTTTCCCATTAATGATGAAAATTCTTCACACAGATGCTCTGATGTAGCTCCAAAAATTATGTCATCCACATACACCTGAATAATAAGCAGTTCCTGTTCTCTTTTTAATAAGAACAAGGTATTGTCAATTTTTCCTCTTTTGAATCCATTTTTCAACAGGAACTTTGACAACCTTTCATACCAACCTCTAGGGGCTTGTTTCAAACCATACAGAGCCTTATTCAATCTGAACACATGATTTGGTAACTCAGCATCTTCAAACCCAGGAGGTTGTTTAACAAACACCTCCTCTTTCAGGTCTCCATTTAGAAACGCACTTTTGACATCCATTTGATACAGCTTGAAACCCATGAATGCTGAAAAAGCTACTAAAATTCTGATGGCTTCCATCCTTGCAACAGGTGCAAAAGTTTCATCATAATCTATTCCTTCTTCTTGATTGTATCCTTGAATAACTAATCTTGATTTGTTTCTGGTAATTACACCATTTTCATCAAGCTTGTTTCTGAAAACCCATCTGGTTCCTATCACTGTTCTGCCAACGGGTCGAGGAACCAGGTACCACACCTTACTTCTTTCAAACTGATGAAGTTCTTCTTGCATTGAATTAATCCAATCTGCATCACCTAATGCTTCTTTCACATTCTTTGGCTCAATAGATGATATGAATGCTGAGAATGCAACTAGATTTCTTGTTTTTGATCTAGTGTGAATTCCAGAATTCAAGGGAGAAATCAGATTGTCAAGAGGATGTGATGAACTATGTTTCCATCCTGGTCTCAAAGTCGACTGGTTCAGCTGATCAGCATGTTCTTCTTCTTCAAGGAGCTCATTATCTTCTGGAGAGTTTGAGGTATTCTGACTGGAGTTCAGAGTAGTACCAGGTTCCTCATCACACTTTTCAACTTCATCAGTCTTTTCTGATAGACTATGATTATCATTATCATTGTCATTCTCTAACTGATCACCAGCTTCACTTCCTTCAATTTTCTGTGAATTAAACAGCTTAATCAACTCATCTTCATCATTTGATGCATCACTTTTCAAGCTTCCATCTTCATCAAACACAACATGAATACTTTCTTCAACACATTGAGTTCTTTTGTTGAAAATTATGTATGCTTTACTTGATGAAGAGTATCCAACGAACACTTCTTCATCACTTCTAGGATCAAATTTTCCCAGATCATCTTTTCCATTGTTCAGCACAAAACATTTGCAACCAAAAGCCCTAAGATAACTCAACATAGGTTTTCTGTTGTTGAGCAACTCATAGGGAGTCTTATTCAATAAAGACCTTATTAGACACCTGTTAGTAACATGACATGCTGAGTTGACAGCTTCAGCCCAAAAACTTTGGAAGATTTGATTCAATCATCATGGTCCTAGCAATGTTCACCAGGGTTCTGTTTTTTCTTTCCACTACTCCATTTTGTTGAGGAGTTCTTGGAGCAGAAAAATTATGACTAATACCATTCTCCATGCAGAATTGATCAAGTTTTAAGTTTTCAAACTCAGTTCCATGATCAGATCTAATTCCAACAATCACTTGATTTAATTTTGTTTGAATCATTTTGAAGAACACTACCAATTCTTCAGGAGTTTCTGCTTTTGATCTTAGGAATCTTGTCCATGTGTATCTAGAGTAATCATCAACTATCACCAGAATGTATTTCTTGCCATATCTACTTTGAACTTTCAAAGGTCCACATAAATCCATGTGTAACAGCTCCAGTACTCTTGATGATGTTACCTGCTTCTTTGACTTGAAGGATGATCTGATTTGTTTTCCTTTGACACACGCTTCACATATTTTGTTTTCACAGAACTTTAACTTTGGCAAACCTAGGACCAGGTCCTTAGAAATCAGTTTATTCAATAAAGATGAGCTCACATGCCCAAGTCTTCGATGCCACAGATCAGCATTTTTATTTTGAGCACTAAGACATGTCAGATCATCTCCATGAGATGTTTCTAAGTTAGCCACATACATGTTCTTACTTCTGAAGGCAGTAAGCATCACTTTCTTTGTGGTTAGATTAACCACAGTGCACTTCTCAGAAGTAAACTTCACTTCATTTCCCTTGTCACAAATTTGAGATACACTCAAAAGACTGTACTTCAATCCACCAACATGATACACATTATCAATTGATTCTCCAAGAGATTTTCCCACTTTACCAACTCCCAAAATGTAACCCTTCTTTCCATCACCAAAAGAGACACCTCCACCTTGAAGTGTCTTGAGTGAGAGGAAATTTTTAATATCACCAGTCATATGTTTAGAGCATCCACTGTCCATATACCAACATTGACTGCTGCTCCTCTCACTCACCTGCAACACGAGTCACTTGTTAGGCTTGGGAACCCATTTCAATTTGAGTTCCCAGAAAGCTGACAATTGAGTGATTAGATTGTTTCTAGTCCAATGGGGTAGTTTTTGAATCTTTTTGACAAAAGATTTTGGAGTATAATCAGATCCTTTCTTTGAAAATATTTTAGCTGAAACTTGTTTTGGGGGACTACGTCTCTCTTTTGTTACTCCTTGCTTTTCCGTGTACTTAGAGAGTTTTTCATGAGACTTTCTCCAGCCAGTACATTTTTCTTTTAAATGCCCATTTTTCCCACAGTGAAGACAAAGTAAATTGTCAGACACAAAAACATACTTGCTGTGAGGATTAAAGGGAGGAGTAATATTTAAACTTCCTAAACCCTGCTTATCAAAATTGCTTTGATTTGTTACACTGGACAACAACTTAGAAGATTTTGTCCACTTAAGAGATTTTTCAAGTTTTTCCTTAAGTTTGGCAATATCCTTTTCTAAGTTGTTGTTCTTCTCCAAGGCCAACCTAAGTTTTTCCTCAGAGGTAATCAGTTTTTCCTCAATTTCAACTTGTAAACCATTTGACCTTCCATTTTGCTCTTCAGCTTCTTCAATTTTCTGATATAACTTGTCCTCCTCTTCTTCATTTTCTGAATGGGCCATGAAAGCAAACATCTCATTGAAAATGGTTTCCTCTTCATGAACCACCACCATTGACACATCATTTGGTTCATCAGGATCTTCTGAGTCACTTGAAGAGTCTCCCCATGCAGCAAGAGCCTTTTTGACCACATAATCAGCAGCAGCTTTCCTATCATTTTTGTTGAGTACCAGGTCCCTTCTCTTCTCTTTATCACCTCTTGATTTTTGATATTCTTTATTTTCAGCCTTGAGTAATGGACATTCTCTCATAAAGTGTCCAGTTTTTCCACACTTGTAACTTGTATCATTTTGAGTGGCAGTTCGAGGACCATTTGCTCCCCTTTTAAAACCTTTGTTCTTTCTCACGATTTTTTGAAACCTACTGATGAGATAAGCCATATCATCATCACTAGCATCCTCTTCAAATTTGTATTTCAGTATTAAGGACTTATCCTTTTTCACCTCCTTCTTCGACTGGTCATGATTTCGATTCATCTCATGAGTCTTCAAATTTCCAATGAGAGCATCCATTGTTAACACTTTCAAATCTTTTGCTTCAGTAATAGCATCAACCTTACTTTCCCAAGATTTGGGAAGGATTCGAAGCACTTTCCTAACTTGCTTGCTCATACTGATAGGTTCTCCAAGGCTTCTCAATTCATTTGTGATGGATGACAATTTGGTGAACATCTCATGAATGGTTTCACCTTCTTTCATTTTGAAGTTCTCATACAAAGAAGTGAGCATATCAATCTTTGACTCGATCTTTTACTTGTTCAGTTCCCTCATGAGCAGTCTTTAAGCAATCCCAGATCTCTTTTGCAGACTCACATGCTGAGACACGATTGAACTCATCTGGCCCTATTCCGCAGACAAGAAGTGTCTTTGCCTTGTAACCTTTTTCTATCTTCTTCCTATCAGCTTCATCATATTTTTGTCTAGGTTTTGGAACCAGCCTAGTTGTTTCTCCATCTTTCTCTTCAATCATTGGAATAAATGGTCCATCTAACACAATGTCCCATAGCTCACTGTCTTCAGCCATAAGAAAATCATGCATTCTGACTTTCCACCAACTATAGAAGTGTCCATTGAAACGAGGTGGTCTAGTTGAAGACTGACCTTCTTCAAGGTTAAGTGGAGCAGCCATCCTAAAGTAGATGTCACTTTCTTGGTGTTAACCAGATAGAAAGTGCCTGCTCTGATACCACTTGTTAGAATCTATGCGTCCACTTATCAGTCAATGGACCAGGTCCCTTGACACACACACAAGTATGAACAGAAAGTAAATGCAGTTTAACAACACAGCAGTTTTACGTGGAAACCTCCTTGCTCAAGGGAGTAAAACCACGACCTGTCACACAGGATTTTCAAAACTGTTTCACTAATCTTCACAAGCAAAAGTAAAACCAGTTACACAAAAGTGAGAAAAAGTTTTTAATCTCACACTCAAGCAATACCTCTATTGCTTGATGAGCCCAAGTAGAAGTTATTCTACTCACTAAGCTATCCCTTCTAGATAACTTAAAGTTTCAACACTACCACACTGATTCCTTTATAGATATAGGAATAGTTTACAATGTAAAAGCCCACGAATGTATTCTCAAACAACTACACAATATGCTTCTGAGTTTTAGGTTGTTCTTGAATAATTCTTTTCTTCTGTTTTCTATGACCTCTGCAAATGTTCTTGAAAGTGCTTCTTCAAGTTGCAAAAGCCAAAAAAAAGTTTAAGGAAAGATGACATTGTATAGACAAGTCACTTTCCTTAAACCCATGCCATTGGTTGGAAAGTTCTGACGTTTCTGCCGCGTCTGCCACTTCTGCCACTGTTGGAGACTGTGCACCAACTTTTTGTACTTTCTCCAACTTGCAGTCAACGGCTTGTTCATGTATGGAACCTGGTACCTTTACAAGGTCCGTGAGTTTGTCACATCATCAAAACTTACAAATAACAGAACCACTAAACTAATAACCCATTACCGATATGTATAGATATATTACCTTTCGATAAATAAAATCATGATTGTATACATACTTCCGACTGCATATACATAATACAAATTACATATACATTTAGTTTGAAGGTAGTCCCATGGAGTTATTTTACGGTTGTCCTCGACCAAATCCAAATAAAAATCATTTTGCAGAAAAGAAAAATGTATTTTTATAGTTTCACAAGCAAGAAAAGAAAGAAAATCTATAGTGATAATAGACAAATTCTGAATTACCCTAAGTAAATACAAAAGAGAAAATTTTATAATGTAATGACACGATCACATCAAATTAATCATTGCATAAAAGTACGAGACTTCTCATTGTTACATAACGCTAAAATTAATAATACGATATAATAAAACTTAAATAATAATAAAAACAATCATTCTCTTTCAATGAACGACACAATATAATACAATAATTAAGGGTTGATGACACCTTTTAACCCCTTAATTGCTGATAAATTATAACTTTGATTGTTATGACGATTGATTAAATATATTTAACTTTAAATTAATTGAAATGTGTACTTCTAATTTCTTTATTATTTAACAACTCCATTAAATCACTCGCACTTTATGTTAAATTTATATTTTTACTTCATATTAGTAATATAATTCAACAAATAATCAAATATAACTTTATATATATATATATATATATATATATATATATATATATATATATATATATATATATATATATATATAACTACATCTATAAAATCTATAAATTTGGTAAAGAAAATTATAGTTGACTTGAGAATATAACTAACTGTTCCTTCACAATATGAGCTCATGTTAAATAAATTCTAAAGTCCTTTACTTTGTCAAAAGATGAACGAATCAATTTTAATATAATGCTATTAAATATTAATTTCACTATTTTTTTAAATTAATTTCATGGATCTTTATTAGTGTATCACGATCCATTCATCTAGGTAACTTTTAAAAAGTAATAAAATGTTAAGTGGTTTTTAATTTTGTAGGTCACTTGTAATTATCATTTTAATTTCATGTTTTTTAAGAAGATATATTTATTTTATATATTGATTATCTTTATTTTTACGCTTAAGATATTTTAAAAAAAAATTTATATAGAATAATTAAAATATCCTATTAAATCATAAAATTGCATGTATTTCCCTGTAAATGAATTGATTTTTAGTTTTTGTTGTATAACAATGGAACTTGTGTTAATGAACATAAGTTGTTTTTGGAAATTGAAGTCACACCCAAACATAACGTATTAAATATTATGATATATAAATATAAACTTATGCTTCGATTATAACAAAAAAATATGAAGAATAAAAATTAAAAATCAAACACAAAATAGAGGTGGAAGTGCATGTGACCCCAACTAAATGGGTTGGTTGGTATAATATTTGTTAATTAGCGAATATTATCAACTCACGAGTAATATTACGTAATCACACTTTGAATGGTCAATAGAATTAATTAAAGAATAATCCTCTCACTAATTAAAGAACTTAAGCTTAATTTATTATTTTATTTAAGGGTTAATGACACATTTGGCCCCTCGATTATATGTTTTTTAATTTTGATGGTCATTAAAGCACGTTAAATCTTCAATTAATTGAATGATCCACTTTTGGTTCCTTTGTTAGTTAATATTCATAGATTAACTCTAATTATTAACAATTTCGCTATTTGATCGTTCATGTTTTATGAGAAGTTTATATTGTCAGTTCTTATTATATATTTGAAGATAACGTAATTTTTACTCTAAAACACATCTTAAATCATACGGTATATAACAAGGACCAGAAATATAATCACATTAAACATATTATTATCTCTAAAACTTTAGTATATAGCTTTAAAAATTTGTTTTTAATTTATATATACAATATTATTTTCTATATACATAATATACTTTTTCAAATAAAAAATATTCAATTAAATATCCTTGAATCGATCTATATAGCTACGTCACTTTTGGTCATTATAGCCAACTAAAAAGATCTAGTCAAATGTAGCCTCTAGGTGGTAATGATTTTGGTGGGTTAATTATCTAATACGTAATTACTTGTTCAATTTTAAATTAATATATTTATTATTAAAATATAATGATTGACACAGTAAATTTATCATTTTATATCTACTAATTATAAGGTGAATGGATAAAAACGTGAAATTTTCAAAAAAATTACATTTGATTAATTAATTAAGAATATAATAAATAAAAGGGAAAAGGCTTAAAAATGTCCTTAACCTATTAGAAATGATTTAAAAATGCCCTCCTTCCATCTATTGGTTTAGAAATGCCCTTAACGTTTTCTTTAAGTTCAAAAATGCCCTTTTAGTTAACAGAAATATGACATGGAATTGTACTAGACAAGTGACCACTTTTCATTGGTCCACAATTCTTTTATCAAATAAAAAAACCACCCAACCCAAACCTAACCCGTTTTCACATGAACACTTAATTTGGTACTTGTTTTCTGGCAAAAATTAAGAGGTAACTCATCCGCAAATAAATCGCTTCAACTTTGATTTCGACGATCTAGGGTTCTTTTCATCCTTTGATTACATTGGAAATACAATTTTGAATCTTGGAGTCATCAAATTCAAAACCCACTTTCTTAATTTAGCTAATTTTAACACAGGCCTCGTTTTTGCTACATAAATGTCGTGTAGATGCATTTAATTTTTTAATTGTAAATAGCATTTGTAGTGATGGACAGCAATTATTCGGCTGTTTCCAAGAAATCTTTTGTTGAATTACGAGTTAAAAGATGATAACTTTAGCTATATATACATATGGAAAGTTAATTTTGGTACTTGCTTTCTGGCAAAAAATGGGTTAGGTTTGGGTTGGATGGGTCTTTTTATTTGATAAAAGAATTGTGGACCAATGAAAAGTGGCCACTTGTTTAGTACAATTCCATATCACATTTTCTGTTAACTAAAGGGCATTTTTGAACCTAAGAAAAACGTTAAGGGCATTTCTAAACCAATAGATGGAAGGAGGGCATTTTTGAACCATTTCTAATAGGTTAAGGGCATTTTTAAGCCTTTTCCCTAAATAAAATGCTTATCCTTAATTTATTAACATGTATAAATAATAATTAGGGACAAAAAAGTAAATACTTATGCTTAATTAGTCAAAATTTAGCACTAAGATATAATTACATAAGTGTCTTTTATTGACTATCAAATATGTAATGCCAACGTCAGAAATCATATAAATTATATGTAAATTAAAATTAACAAAATTAAAATACTGAAACTCTTAAGGTTTGCTAATTTCTTAATTAAAACTTGCCATTCAGATACTACAACGATGTGAATTCAAATTTTACTAAATAATAAAAAATAAAATCGACTTCTCAAATAAAAATAAATTTGACGATTTATTAATAGATATTTTTAACGAAATTAACTAGTTTTAAAGATCTATTCATTGGCACAAATATCGAGAATGAATGACTAATATTCTCTTTTTTTATTTGGGAATGATTTTTACCTACTAACAAAAGAGAATAATACTCAATTGACTAGGTAGGTAAAATATTTAAAGCCATAAAGCCCCTACATCTTTTAGTATTGGCACTAATTCACCAGAAATATGTGTGGATATCACTCTTTCTAGTCCTCCAAACAAATTTCCACCAACGAAAACCGCCGGAAACTCCGTCATTGTTCCACCACCACCACCATCACCATCACCACTCGTGATTATCGATAACTCGGTCTTCACATCATCTTCATCTTCGTTGTTCACTTCGAAAATCGTAGGGTTAACACCTAACCCTAGAAGCAAATTCTTCACAACATGGCACATGCAACACCCACGTATCGCTACAACGATTATTGCGTTTTCCGAGATGGATTTCGCTACACTCGTAGTAATAAATGAGTTTTTGTATCGTGATCTCATGTCACCAACATAGTTCATCTTGTTGTTCTCACCTGTAGAGTCTAATTATATGAGAAAAGTCACATAAATTTCAAAAGTGAAACGAATTTTTAAATTCTGGATTGCCTCTAGTGAATCACTTGAATATGATTAAAACTTCAAAGTTTGGTGGAAGGATCGAAAAAGTGAAAAAATAGACGTACGTAATCTATTACATCTATCCATCCCGCAATTTCAATCAATCAATTCATTGAGTAAACTAATAAGAGCATAAATATTGAAAAATGATTCAAATAAGTTTGATAAATTCAACTAAACTCATTCAAATTTAAATTTTGAATCAAGTCTCTATATGATAATAATTACCTGAACGTGACTCAAAAGTGGTGGAACCACCACTAGTGGTAGCGAATGAACTACCACCGATCGTCGTGGTGGTAGTGGTGGTGGAGGGAAACAAATTTCTATATGTTAAAGTTTGTTGCATGGTGGTGATTGACATGGGGGGGGGGGGTTAGAGGGGTAGAAAGGGAAGAAAAAATGAAGGGGGAAGTGATGTATATATAACAATGATGGAAATGGTGTAGAGTACCCTAACGTCAACGGCTGTGACGTGAGAACAAACGTCAAGTTTACTATTTGGTACGTTTCCAATACGATTGATTTATATATTGGCATATTCCAAGCCAAATGGAGGCCTTTTTTACTGTTATTCAGTAAGCGTCGTCGATATTTATCAAAAAAAATGAAAATTTAATCATTTATATGTATTATTAGTTATATATGTATATTTATTGAAAGAATTATCGAAAATTACTTTGTAAATTATAGTTAAAAAGCACTCATTTTTATTTGGCTAACTAAATTAAGAGACACTCTCGATATGTCACGTGACGACATTTCAAGTGATCTCAAACTCTTTTAGAAGCATGTGGTTCTTAATAAAATGTCGAGAGAAGTGTTGAAAATACCCCTAAATATAGCGAGAATTTGAGTTACTATCTTAAAAGGTCACTAAACTATGAGAATAATTTATCTGATAAAATCATTAAACTTGAATTATTATTTATATTTTAGTATTTTCCAATTGAACTTGTATTTTATTTATTTTATTTTATGTTTTTAGTTAGATTTAGTAGAATTTTCTTAACACGTGGTTTAAGAAATCCAGTTTAAGAAGAATTTTCAGTTTGTCTTCCAAGGGAGGATTTTTAAAAATAAAAACAGTCAGTTGAGTTATTTTATTGATAAAAATAAAAAATAAAAATTATAAGACAAATTCTCATAGTTAAATGACCTATTAAGATATTAATTTCGAAAATTTAAAGAGTATCTCACTTATGTTAAAAGATGCGGAAGAGTATTTAAGTTAGTTAGTCATGTAAAAAGGTATTTTTAAGACCGTCAATAGATTGCAAATGGAACTAATAATTTGCATCGAATTTAAGGGTGTTTTTCAGTATTTCTATCTAGTTTCACCTTCTAGATATTCTGTATAAAATAATGCATAGATGTGCTTTTAAGGTTATATTTAAGTTAATTAGTTAGTCAAGTAAATAGATGCTTTTAAAGTTGTCAATATTTTGGAGATGAAACTAATAATTTACACTGAGTTTAAGGGTATTGTTAGTGTTTCTATCTTACTTGTTTCACCTTCTATCGTGCATATAATAATGCTTAGATTCCTCATAACTTATACGTGTATTAGACATAAGGATTTCTAAATTATCAACCAATTACATCATATTAATTTTATAAATGAATAACTTATTTTCTATTAATCTACCAAACATCGTATAAGTGTGTGAGTGTGTGTGTGTTTGTGTATATATATATATATATATATATATATATATATATATATATATATATATATATATATATATATATCAAACATCATATTAATTTTAAATATAAATAGTTTATTTCTTATCAGCTTATCAAACGTCGTATAAAGACATGTGTCATTCATTTATGATAGGGATGACAATGGATCGGGGAAGGACCAGTTGAGTTTAACCCACAAAATTTTTAATCCGTCCAGCCCGCATAACAACTTTCTTCATTTTCAACCTGTCTCACTCGGCTCCGCATAAGTTTTTTAATATTTTCTTTTTCTAGTTAAGTGTGATACAAAAAATAAAATTCATAAAAATAAATTCATCTTTCATTAAGTTGTATTAATTTAATAGAATAATGACTTAAGTTATTTTTTAGATCAATTGGGAAACATGTAAGAAATTGTATTATTTTTATTGAACCATTTTCATTTACTATCTCGAATGTTTTCAGTATTATTAAAGACATCATCTCGATAAATAATGCTCTATCACTCTTGTAACATGTAAAAGGTTTAAATTAAATTTGAACCCACATAAAATCATATATACACGTAAACTGCTTCGCCCCACATTGATTTTCAAAAAATCCACTTCAACCTGCCTCGTGTTTTCACCCACCCTGCATAATTTAAATCCGC
Source organism: Solanum sitiens (assembly GCA_016801875.1). Classification (NCBI taxonomy): domain Eukaryota; kingdom Viridiplantae; phylum Streptophyta; class Magnoliopsida; order Solanales; family Solanaceae; genus Solanum; species Solanum sitiens. Next base: position 910,918 of record JABWTJ010000017.1, on the reverse strand, counting down.
TCAACCCTGCATAGCCTTAAACATATCCATCCCCTATCCGCTCCGGCCCATTGTCACCCCCAAGAGATCACTACTGAAGAAAAGCTAAGTCACGTCAATTTAGGTTCAATCATATAACGACCAATCATAAATTATAGCACTTACCTAACTCGTTAAATAATTATTATGTTTATTTATTTTAATTTACGTGACACACTTCTATTTTAGAGTTAAACTGTTTAAGTTTGAACAAAAATTTACGCATAAAACCTTATATTTTTTTAAAAGGACATACATATATATTTATAAACTATCTAAAAAGTGCTATAAATCACAATAATTGACAGTCTAAATTTTTTAAAAGATAAATGAAAATTTAACATAAAAAATATACTAATATAAATCTAAAAATTCATAATATAATATTAAATTAATACGAAGAGAGTAGTTGTACAAACTTGATAATGAAGTTTCAATATTTATTACACATAGACTTTACCACTAAAATTGTACCGATCGATTTCTTTATTATTAACATGAAGTTTCAGGTTCGGTTTACAAAAAAGTATTTTTTTTTTGAATTTTTTATTTTTATCGAATATTGAATGAGAAATAAAAGAAAAATGTACCCAATTTTAGAACTGTTTGTTACTGCTATTCCATTAAATTTACAGTTTTTTAAAGTCTACTGACTTCAAGAAAAGAACTCTATATGGTTAAAAGCTCAGAAAATATTTAGGTCTGAATTTCAGAAAGTTCAGTCATTTTTCTTTGAAGTTGAACAATTATTGTTTTGACTTTACTCGTATGTTGTTTCAGATATCATATATTTTAAATTATTTTAACGTGAGTAGACAAAAATAAATTAAAAATGATTGCGGATTAATAGTGGTGTTCACATAAGATATTTCGTAATTTCGTATCAACGCATGTATCTGGTCCTCTTTTTAATGTATTAACGCTTTGATTTTTTTGCCATTATCCAGACCCTCCATTAATGTATCCAACCCTCTTTTTAATGTATCAGCGTGTGTATCCGACTCTCTTTTTAATGTATCAGCGCTTTGATTTTTTGGCCATTAATGTGTCCAGACCCTCCATTAATATATTCTTTTGAGAGATTTCTGTAATTATAAACTTTTAATGGATAAATTAAAATTTTCTTTTAAAAATACGTAATTTCTGTAATTTGTCCAATTTTTTTTACTAATATTAGATAATTTTTACATTAATTAGGTACAAATATTATTTTTATTTTATTTTGGATCCTCGATATTAAGGGTCCTATATATGTTAGTACGTTCTATGTTGACTAAATCAAATCAACCCTTTCGAGTACTCATAATCGTATCACGCGTGACTCTATTTACTTAAAAATTAGAGGCGTCTATGGTTTGGATAAAAATCAACTCAAATAAAAAAAAAATGAACCAAATCGATTTTATTTGGGCTTGATTTGGTTTGATTTTAGATATTTTAAAACCAATAGTATTTGATTTTGTTCGAAACGATTGAAGAAATAACCAAACCTATCCTAGTAAGGATTGTTTGGTAGCAGGTTGGAGTTAATGTAGATATCAGTAATGAGTGAATCTATATATCGTTTTATGCAAGTATTAGTTATATCTGTATAATATATATTCTACCAATTATCCTACTTAAAAGAATACATAAAGTTTCTCAAAACTTATATATACATTAAATTAAAAATATGCTGATTTTGAATCGCCAACTAAATATCATATTAATTCTATATATAAATATCTTATTTTTTTATATACTTTGTCAAACGTCCTATAAATAGGTGTAGTGTGTGGAGGAGATAACTACTGGAAATAAGCCAAATCAGAACAATTTATTATATAACAACCAATCATATATTATATCACTTTACCTAACTTGTTAAATAATTATCAGTACATTAAAATTCACTGGTGCAGGGACATTATTGTTTGTACAAACTTGATGATTAAGTTTCAATATTTATTACACATAAACAGGGGCGGACCCACATTGGGTCGAGCGTGTTCATTCGAACATTCTCAGTAAAAAAATACACGATATATATAAGGTAAATTTTTATATTCTTGTATATGTATATATATTTTGAACCCCCTCAATAACAATTAAAAATAGATGACTCAATGATAAGATCCTTGAACATTAAGCTGCGCCAGTGCATATAAATTTAACCACTAAAAATGGTACCATCAATTTCTTTAAAATTAACGTGAAAATTATTTTGAATGAATATCTTATGAAAAATGAAAAGTATACCCAATATTGGTACTATTTGTTACTGTTATTACATTCAGTTTATAATTTTACAAGTCCAGTGATTTAATGTATTAAATTTTTCGTACGTTTAGCAACTTCCAAAAAAAAAAAACTTAAATATGATTGAAGTTTAAGCATTTATTTATAGAATTTATTCGTATAGAATTTCAGACCCCATATATTTTAAATTATTCCAAAGTATGTAGATGAACCAAAAACAAAATGAGTACAAATTAATAGCTGTATTCACATAATATATTCCATAATTTTATTTATGAAATAAAAAGAAAAAACTATTACATTGATGTTCATGTATTTTTGGAGCTCCGATTAAATTCGGATCGCGCATTATAGGGCCCATTTGGGGGTGGCGCTCCCAACATGATTTTCTCCATAACCAGGACTCGAACATGAGACATCTGGTTAAGGGTGAAGCACTCCCACCAGTGCACCACAACCCATGTTGATTGAATTCTTGACACAAACAATCGGATATGTTTATTTACTGCTAGTTTTTTCTACACTATATTAGATATATTTTACATAAATTGTATATAAATTCTTTTATTTTTATTTGGGAAAAGGGTAAAAATGCCCTTAAACTATATAAAAGTAATAAAAATGTCATTCTTACATAGTTTGGTTAAAAAATGTCCTTATCATTAATACTTTGGTTCAAAAATATCCTTAAATTATACGCAAAATGGTGATTATAAAGTTTTATTCATAGTAAATTTAGTAATTGAAAGTTTGATAATGTCTTCTAACTATTTTCATTTTGTCTCGATTGTTGTCACTTTTTTTTCCCACTTTCAATGAATCATTTGTTTTTTTTCTTTCTGTATGATTAATAATCAAATAACCGAACCAATTAACTAAATCGAAATCGATAAAAATCAAACTGGTAAATGTATATTATAATTGATTTGGTTTAACTTTAAGAATTTAAAAATCGATTAAAAGTTGATTTGATTTAGATTTTAACAAATAATCGACCCATGAATACCCTAGAAAAATAAATTACTAATTTAAACCGGTTTTGATAATTTGGATGGGATAATACCCTTACACTTTGTTTGGATCATTGTTACCCATTGTATAGTATTGTATCGTATCGTTATTATACCTATAATGTTTGCTTTGATTGTTACTTAAAATGTCTTGTATTGTATTGTTAAATTTCATTGTTACGTAATAATGAAACCCCCTATTTTATGGAACAGCCGATTTGGTGTGTTCCCATTGTTACTTAATTTCTTTTTTCAATTATATATTTACATAATATTTTAAAATACTATTTTAACTCATATTAGTTAATTCTAGTCAAACCTCCCACCCTAGAATAATTAAGGATATTTTAGTAAATTTATAAATTACAATATAGTACGATATAATCAAACCAAATAATTATTAAACAATAACAAACAATACAGTCAAGCGAACCATTGTATCCACCAAACAATACAGTACAATAGAATACAGTACAATACATTATGAAAAATGGGTAACAATGATCCACACAGAGTGTTAAAGAAAAATATTTTCTATTGTAATTTTTTTAATTCTAAAAATAGATAAATACAAATTCATCGCTTCACTGCAGCTTTTAATTTGATAATTAATCTAGGGGTGTCAAATGGACGGGTCGGACTAAAATTAAAAATATTAAAATAGGTTGAAATAGAAATCGGGTTGGATCTTGACCCACCCAAGTTTACTTTGGGTTCAAATGGGCTAAAAACGGGTTGGGTCTTCACCCGATTGATCTCAATAATTTTAACATATCGATATTTAATTTTTATAATCACAATTTGAATTCAGCTCAATTTTTTTTTATAAAAAAAGTAACAAATGTATAAATAAATCCTTAAAGATATTAAATAGATAATAATTCATACATTTAATATACAAACATATCTTAGTTAAGAGTTTTAAAACGGGTTGAAATTGAAGATGGAATTAAGTTCAATTGAGGATTCTCTTAAAATAGGTTAGGCTTGAATGAGTTGAGATTGAACCAAATTCACATTATTTTGAGCCCAACCTTTAAAATTCTGAACGAATTAAACGAATTACCTATATTTGGATTCATTTTTGAAGCCCCTAATTACATGTATGAAGATTCATTAAGGAATAAATAAATGGGAAACTTTCACATATAGCCACTTAAAAATAATTAATTACTCTCTATAGCTATAGTTTGATAATTACAATTTGTAGCTACATGTTATATGGAGGAGAGAGGCGAGCGAGACTGGGAGAGAGGAGAGAGGGAGAAAAGAGTGGAGAAAGTTGAATTGTATATGTATATTGGTTAGATAATTGTATATTATACATATATATTTGTATATATGGCAAGAGAGATTGGGAGAGGGAGGAGAGAGGCGAGCGAGATCGAGAGAGGAGAGAGAGAGAGAGGGCAGAGAGTGGGAGAGAGGTGAATTATAAATGTATATAATTGTATATAACTGTATATTATACATATACATTTGTATAAATGGCAAGCGAGATTGGGAGAGGGAGGAGAGAGGATTGAGAGAGGGAGGAGAGAGGCGAGCGAGAGAGGGTAGAGAGTGGAGAGAGGTGAATTGTATATGTATATAGGTTAAAAAATTATATATTATACATATGTATTTGTATATCTTGGTGAATTATACATATACAAACATGACTAATTATACAAACTCGAAATCAGCCCACGTAATTAATGTATAATGTTAGTCGCGAGTGGTAATTATAGCAAACTATAGCTATGATGAGTAATTAAATAGTATAAGTTTGCTTAGCCGCGTAATTTTCCTTAAATAAATTGACAAGATCCAAAAATGACAACTTTGTAAACTTGTAGGAAAAAGAAGGAAATTTCTTATTTATTTTCGTGTGTTCGATATATACTATGTAAAAAATTCAATAAAAAGACAAATCATAAAAATAAATCGAAGAATCCTTATATATATACATATATAGCCAACATATATAAGATATTATATACTTCGATCATTAAATGATCAAAGAGTGCATTTACATGAACTTTTATATTAAAAAAGTACGTTTTTTTATAAAAAAAAAAAGGAAAACTAAAATGCAACAGCTAATATAGAAAATAATTATAGTGTAACAAACTTTGGACCACTGACATTTTAATCATAGGCTAGCCTCATTTAATCCTCATTAAAGTCTCAATTAAGACAATTTGGTCCACTTAAAGTGGGTTTGGTAATGAGGAAATTTTTCTTAAAAAGGTCCTTTTTTTTAATATTTTTTTTTATGTTTGGTTGTCATAAAATATTTTGAATTTTTTTTTTCAAATCAATTTATTTTTTCAAATTTAAGAAAAATAACTTTCGTTTTAAAATTGAAGAAAATAGTTTTCAAAACTCTACCTCATCCTTTAATTTTTAACTTCACTCCTACTCCAGGCGCGCCACCCCTAACCCAACCACCCCCATAAAAAAACTAAAAAAATTATTTTAAAAACATATTTCAAATTTTTTTTTAAAAAATTGTTTTTATGAAATTTCTACCCCCTCCCCCCAGCCGATCCCGTCAAATTTTATTTTTTTAAAAAAATTGTTTTTGAAAAAAATTCCTGGGTCAGGTCCTGGATCAAATCTCAGGGTCGAATTTTAGAATGGTTATCAGGGTCTTGTCCTAGTTTGGGTGTTGCGGTCAGGATCTAGATCAATTATCGAAATTGATTTTTTATCAGAATTTATTCTTCTAAAGAGTATTTTTAATCTCAAAGAAAAAAAAAAGTCTCAACCCAAAAATAAAAGTTACAATGACTCGGAAGGTCGTTTTTGAAAATTTCATAAAATTACCATTTTTACCTTTACTTGAGTTAATTTTGATCAGTCGGTGACGTTGATTTGAAAAGTTTAGAGTTATTCATTAACCTCAATTATTTAATTGACGGATATATTTATTTTAATTAATTAATTTAATTTGTGACTAATGGGATAAGTTCATAAGTTAATCAAAACCCTATATTTTTTGGCCCATTATTTATTAAAATAAGTTAAGATTTATCACTTTTTAATACATAATTTATTTAGAAAAAAAAATAAAGCAAAAGAGAAAATCTTTGGTGCTAAGTGGTGACAGCGTGGGAATCACAAAAATTTCATATTCAGATAAAGATTAGCTATTCTTTAATATGCTACGATTAGATTTTGAATGACATAGAAATTGTATTGTATGTATGTTAACTTGGTTGGAAAATAAAGTGAGATATGCTTTTTCCTTTTAAATTATTTGGTTGCATATTGGAGGTAATAATTTTCCAATGATTTATGGTGTAAACTGAGGGTCAGAATTTAACTGTCTATGTTGGAATTATTTTATATAAAATTTTATTATGGTTCAAGTTTTGATATATTAATATCTGTAATTAAATAGTGGGCTTATTGTATTATGCGAAGATCATTAAATTTTTATGATATTGAAAATTATTGAGACTAAACCCTAGGCTTGAAAATTGGATAACTTGAGAGTTGACCTGTTAGTAAGAAAAGGAGATTGATTACAAATTTAGGTGAGCTTTTGGGTCTAAGCTAGACATATAGTGAGTGGTATGAGTGTTGCTAATTTCGAAATTTTATCGTGAATATGTACTTGAATAGATTACATATTGATTTGGAAGCTTTATGAAAGGGGAAGACTCAAATTTCGGAGTGATTGTTCGACTATTTCAGGCAAGTGAATTTCTAAACCTTTGTTAAGTGTATGAAATTCGTGTATTTCCTTGTAATATGTGTTTGAGAGTAATGATACTTGGTGATGGGTTGATTTGTCTGTATTGATTAATTCTAATTATGAAAAAGGGGTAATAAAAGGTAATGTGATTAATTGTTGATGTGTGATATGTTGAGAATGGTTTGAAAGGCTTGTTGAACGATTGTGTTGTTGTGAATTGTGCATTATTATGAAAATAATCATCTCCTCATTATTTGTGTGAACATGTCACTTGCATTGTTCTGAGACATATTTTTGACAAGTGTTATGTGAGTTGAGAAAAAAATAAGAAATTAAAGAGGATGTACCGTTTCGAGGGACGTATTGCACCCCGCAATGGATACTATATTTCGAGGGACGTATCGCGGCCTGCGATGGTTACTATGATCGAGGGTCGTATCTCACGCTGCAATGGATGCATGAACAGAAATGTCCCCCATGGGTCCCGGACTGAGTCACTAGGTCAGACATGCATCATTATACTTGACATTGCATTCCATTACATTGCATATACTCATCATTAGTGAACTTGATATTGTGTTTTGGTGATCTTGTGAACTTTTTATTCTTAAGTTTGGTTTAATTTAGGTTTAGTTTCTTTTAAGCAAAAATTGAGTTAAACCTCACCATGAATATTTCTACTACGTGAATTTGGATTAATCATATTAGCATGTTGTGAATATAGGATGATTAAACCAATAAGGATTATAGTAAAAGAGATTAATGATTACTTTTGAATAAGAATTTTCTACTAGATTAGTTTGCTTGACATAATAAGTTATAGTAGAAGATTCTATGGAAAATAGTGTGCAACTTCTCTCATATTTGAATTGATTTTTCAATTTGTTTTACTAAAAATTTTGTTAAATCATTTTCCCCTTTTAATTTTGAGCTGGCTTACATTACAGATTTAGGATTACGATCAACAAATGACTCATTTCATCTAATAAAGTGTTTAAGTAATCACACTATTTGTTAATATTATTTTTCCTTTTCCGAATGTTCTACATTGATTTTCTATTAGTTGTCTTATTTTTAACACTATCATTTTCCCTTTTCATTACTATTTTGATTTGCTATACTCGAGCTAAGGATCCTTCGAAAACAGTCTATCGATACGGATAAGGTTTGTTTACAATCTACCTACCCAACCCTTACTTGTGTGCGTGCTTTCATTGGATATGTTGTTGTATAGTGACTAATCTTGAAAACTTTAAGACTTTCCTACGCCTCAATCCTAAATAAGTCGAGTAATAAAATAGTTAACTGAAGGAATATAATCAAATACCTATCTGGATTAACTTTTGAATCAATGAATCTGATTACTAATACAGTCACCAAAAGTTTACAACTTCCAGATGTCTACCTAATGAAAATGTACAGATTTCTGGCAGTTAGATATAGAGAAAAATCATAACATCAATACAGTGATGTATGGATTTCTCAGCTAGGTAGACTAATACATGTTAGTAATCGATACTTTTATTTAAATTTAACGTTAAACCCCTTCGAATTGGCTCTTCTTAGTGAGCCTCTAACGTTTTGTTCGTCCTTGTCCATTGACACAGGGGAATCAGGATTAGATGAAGCAGCATTCCAAGAATCAAAATTAGAAGATGGACATTTCAGAATCCCTTTCAAATGCTTTTTTAGTAGACAAACGCCTTCTTTGTTCGAATCATCATTTGGAGTAACCTCATTAGCTTTGACAGATATATGATTCGTATCATCATTTGTACTAACCTCTTTAGATTTGTCGCCTAATTGATCCTCAGTAACTTTGGCTCGGACAAAGTCATCATCGTAATCCACTTCACCACCTCTAACGCGAGGAGAAACATCTTCTAAGTTAACCTTGCTACATTTTACTGGGACATGATGATCACCGTTGGCACGTTCTATACCAGCCCATACACTTGCAAAATCATCACAGAAGGTATCCTCTGTAACTTTGGCATGAATTAAGTCGTAACTAACAGCAGCTTCTTCATTTTCGGGTGCAGCATGAACTATGTTGGTGACAAAAAGATCTTCATCATCTGTTGTCCGAACAAGATCATATGTATCCGTTGTTTGAACAGATTGAAACTTGTCTCCCTTTTTGGCTTTAGGCAATTTGAACCATCCTTCTAAAGGGAGAGACAGATTCTTTAGAAATGAGGACTTCTTTGGAGCTTCTGCCAATTTTTTCTTGTCCTTTGTCGTGAAGAATGTTATGGCAATCACGGTGGATATGAAAAGCTGACAGATTGCACATTTGATCTGCTCATGTCTCTCGAAAGACGAAGCCTGTGTAAGGCCACTCATTTTCTTGATCCCAAGAACTTTGCGCGCCAAATCTCCTAGCTCATATCTCTTGTACTTTGAGTCATTGAAATACTTGGCAGCCAGGTAGCCTATATCAACTTTATCTTTAGTCAAGCCTAATTCTTCAAATGGGAACATATCTTTCTTTTCTGGGATAGCAAAACCAACGAAACGAATCCTCTTGTCTGTAAGAAATTTGAGGAATGGATTAGGTAACTGTTCCCCAGAATGAAATCTGAGGATCAGACAACCTACTCCAAAGCACAAAAGAACCAAGATTATCTTGGGATCACGAGGGTGGCGCATGACATCAATGCCAACAATAGGTGGTTGTGCCCAAGTCTTACCGTCTGGGAAAAGAATATCAGCTGTGAATAAAGATTCAAACTCTTTTGCCTTAAAGGTTATACCTTCTAATTTAACCTCAAATCTGTTGGTTTTCAAGTACACGATTCCTGCCATATTTTTTATCCGATGAATGATATGACTCTAAATACTGCTTGCATGAGCTGATGGGACCAAGAACAGAAATAATCAAGATGAATCTCACAAGAGATGCGGGAAAAATGAAAATTCTTTAAACCATAATTATTTTTTGCGCAAATATTGCAACGCAATGAGTGATGAAAACTAGCAAAATGGAAAAACTAATTGTGAGTCAATGGTATCCAAAACCACAAATTAAAAAGGGAGGAAAATAAGGGAAACTAGTGGTTCATGAGAAACAAACCTGTAAAAATGGATGGTTCTAGACTAAAGTTGTTACATTTGAGAGGTTTATGTTTTATCGAGATTTCACATCCACAAAAACTAGGAATTTCTCCATGGAAGTTATCTAAAAAATTTGAGGATTTTCAAATGTATCAGTTCCACTAAAAAAGGAGATCAGTACAAAACTTGACTTCAAAGACATCTTTCTAAATTCACATCCAGAAGGGTAAAGATTGGCCATTTACCATAATTTTCATCTTCTAGTTAACATCTTACCACCACTATAACAACATATCCTGTGTAATCCCACAAGTGAGGTCTAGGAAGGCTAAAGTACTAAAGTATACACAAATCAACCATTAACTTGGGAGGTAAAGCGATTGTTTTTTTGATAAACATTCGGCTCAACGATAAGCATAACAAAGCAAATAATATAGAAAATATGACAAAGCAAAAAAAGGAAAAACAACTACAATAAAGTAGTGTGATAAGCAAGTACAGGAGATAGTAGATAGTAACAGAAATCAAAGGACTAGAAACTACATGTGCAATACTATTTTAACCAAATTGAAATCAATCTGAGAAGCTAAGATCGACAATTCATAATCTCTCTGCAGAGCAAAAGAAGTTAAAAGATCAACTGCAATCACGGACATTGTTCGAGCAAGAAAAAGATGTAGCAAAACTTTCTAAATGCTTCATTCTATACACACAGGCTTCAACATGGCGTTAAAAATGGTAATTTTCCATCACTTGTATAGTCAGATTAACATGGATAAACCACAAAATCATGTTTAACACTGGAATTAGCTTTGAAGCAGATGGACATAAATAGGTTGAAACAGATTCAACTAACCTTAGATGCAAAACACTGAGCTTTTAACTCCATTGAAGCAAAATATTACTGGAAACACACCCATGCTACCTACGAGTCCTCCTTGAAACCTTCACAAAATATTATGTCAAACAGAAATCTTTTAAACATCAGCATATTCAGATTACTAACAGCCATCAATTCCCATTGCATTTTTCATTATTCATAACAAAACACAATCGTATAGTATAATACTTCAAAACAGTCTGCCTGGAACATAAGATAATCTGAGCTTGGAAACAATGAATAAACTGCAAGAGATCAATTGCAACACAACCCCCAACCAAAATATATAAAGTAAGACAAAAGCTAGTCAACTGAACAAAATAAGCAATATTTCATTAGAATAGACTTGACAAATATTCAGAATTGAGAAACTTCCAAATCAAAACATAAAGGTTCAAACACAGAAAAACACCCCCACTATATACTTCAAAACACTACTACATTTTAAGCCCTTTCACCCCTAATTCTCCTAGCAAGCTGAATATCTTTTGGCATAATGGTAACCCTCTTAGCATGAATTGCGCAAAGGTTAGTATCCTCAAACAATCCAACGAGATATGCTTCAGCTGCCTCCTGTAGCGCAGCAACAGCAGAACTCTGGAAACGGAGATCAGTCTTAAAGTCCTGAGCAATCTCACGAACTAAACGCTGGAACGGAAGCTTCCTGATCAGAAGCTCAGTCGATTTCTGATACTTCCGGATCTCTCTCAGCGCCACGGTACCTGGCCTGAATCTGTGTGGCTTCTTCACTCCTCCAGTCGCCGGAGCAGATTTCCTAGCAGCTTTTGTTGCCAATTGCTTCCTTGGTGCTTTGCCTCCTGTTGATTTACGAGCAGTTTGCTTTGTACGAGCCATTGATTAATCTCAAGTTTCAAATGATTTAGGGTTTATGATTTGAGATTTTGATTTGATTAATTAGGGGAAAATGGAAGAGTATTTATAGAAGAAAATTTTGAAAATTTGGCGGGAGGGAGGACACGGATCGATGACGTGGAAGAATCATGAGGAGATCCTGAGCGTTGGTTTTGAAAGAGTTCATTGTGAAATCAACGGTTCTAATTGATTTGAAAGAGATGTGAGTTGCGGATGACGTGGTAATTATTGTGCTTCTTTGTTTTTTTTATTTGATCCAACGGTTCAGATTGATTTAAGAAGGGAACTATGGATCGATGACGTGGAAGGATCATTTTGGTCATAAATTTATTTTTTCTTATTAAAAGTTTTTTATTAAAAATAATGTTTTAGTTGATACAAGTATGAAAAATTATTTTTTTTCATATTTTTTAATGTTAAATTTCATGCATAAATTTCAATTTCCTTTTGAGTGAAATTGTTGTCCAAATATAAACTCATATGTTAGTCGCTATAATCAACATAATTTCGTCATTATTTGTTAAAATCATCATTTACTGTCATTATCACTGATAATAGTTATCAAACATTCATACTCACTATCAATAAGTTCACCATTAATCACAATTACTATCAGTTATCACCATCATTAGCTATCACTATCATCGATCACAATTATCAGTTATCACCACTAATTACGTATATATACCATAATTGTTAATCGTTACTATCAATCACCATTACTTACTACGCATAAGTAATTAAAATCGTTAAACCAACTAGATTTACTCATCTCATTTCATCAATTGAGGTCTGATTTGGCCATTAATGGCTTCACATCATTTCCACCCACAAAATACATCGATGTTTACAATTTAGACTTCATTTTGAGAATAAACTTTTACTAAATCATATTGTACATCAGTAATTGATATACTAATTACTTTGAGATTTTTGACCAAATCAAACCATCATTTAAAGCAATAATTTATGGAAATGGTATGTTTTAATTATTATTTTTTTATAAAAATAGTATAAATGTATTCTACAATAATATTTTAGAATTAATTTCATATTTAAAAATTTCAGTTGTGTGTCAACGACATTAAGTCGAGAAATGTTATTGTGAGTAATGTCTTAAAGCTAAATACATTACTTTATGTCACGTTTTACTCCTAAAACGTTAATGTTTCTGAGAGTAACATTTTACTTTAAAAATGTGATTATATATAGAGAGATGCAGCTAAATAGTGTTATTTTTTGACATATAAGGGCGCACAACTTAATTAATAGTTCGATAAGATTGCGCATGAGTTATAATCTTATCTACAGATTCAATATTTATTAAATATCGGATCGATTGTGTCACGTGTATCTATTTAGTCTTCCGTTAGAGTGAAGGGCATAACAAAAACATTATAATTTATTTGATTTGTTACAATAAAGTTGACAATACATGAACAATTACCAAAAACAAACTAAACAAATATGGAGGAAATTAAGAAGTTCAATAGTGTAAAATTATCACATGACATTCAACTATTACATCACGAGTAATGGCATTGTACCAATAAGTTCTCGCCGTGAAAGTACCTCGTGCTAGCCGGAAAACACCGGAGCCACCAACTACCGGCAACTCACGATACTCGCGAGACACTTGGTTGTGTCCGAGGATACTGAGTGTGCTACCATTGTACTTACCTTGGGTGAACACAAAGTTAAAAGTCATAAGTAGTTCTCTATCTTCAAACGAAGTGAAACCATACATTCCTTGAGCTCGATCAATTACCTGATAAAAATTTAATTGAGTAAATTAAAAATATTTAATAAGATGTATAATCATAAACGAAAATAGTCTGGTTCAAATCTCAATGTCATCCATTATACCAAAAAAAATGTTCATATGCTTGACAATCAAAACGAATCAATCTACATGTGGACATGTTTCATTGTTAACATAAAGAAAAAACATTCATATTTACCCTTATGTGGCGCTCCTTTTCACGATTGTCTAGTTTGACTATGACATTTATCACGATAAATAAAAGATTCAAAATTTACCACTATACTATCAAAATTTGCTTATTTATCCTCTTACGATAATTCAAAGTATGTCCCTAAACAACGGAAACAATTCAAATATGCTTCTACACATTTGAAAAGATTCAGATATACCTTCACAGCTTGATTAAGTTTTTCATGATAGAAAATCTAATCATATATATATTTGAAATGAAAAATACTTATCTGCCAAAAGGAAAAAGGTAAGTACGTGAATTTTAATATTCTCAATAAAATGATTACAGACTTTAATATTTACCTCGGAATTGATATTTGGTCCAATAGTCATTGGGTTGTCCATCATCCTCACTAACCCAAAAGATGTTGGAGATAAAGAGGTAATATTGGCTTGTGCTATCTGAATTGCTGATGGATTTTTTCCACTCACAATGTCATGAAAATAAAAGTGAAATTTGGTCATTTTTTCCTTAGCATGTGATAAATTTTTGAACCATTTTTCAACTTCTTTTGGACTTAAATTAAGCCCAAGAGTTGAAGGCAAATTAGCAATTGCAATTAACAAGCAAATCATAAACAAAAAATTCTTCATATTTTTTTTCCTCTTGTTTCTTATTTTGTGTTACATTCATATGAAACTAGTTAGTAACTAACTTCATATATAGATACACACTTGCACAACACATAAAAGTTTAAGTTGATTTGGGAAAAAAAAGGAAAAAATTGAGTTGACCTTGGGAACTCATAAACAACTAAGTGTTGACCATATAAAAAATATGACTTCCATGTGGGTGGTGACAACTATCTAGAGTTCGAATACGAGACCTCTAGTTAAGGGTGAAACGCTTCGACCAGTGCCATCACAATCCATGTTTGTAATAATATACATATTTATTAATTGATTTTGGTGTTTTAACTTTAATTTTTTCGACTTCTTCTTTTTAAATGTCAGTTCTAAAGTCTAAAGTTGGATATAACTAGCTAAGCCAAATTTCAAATGAAAATTGAAAGTTTAAAATTCAAGTTTTTAAGTGTATTTTTGATCAATTTTCAACTTTAGACTCGATAATCCGAACCCTCGAGCTTAATTTTGAAATAGCTAAACTTTTATTGATGTAAAAATTCCAGTTATATCTTAAATATCGATTCTTCAAACTACTATTTACGCAATTGTCCTCGTAACTTTTAAAAAGGGAAAAACCACACCACACAACAAATAGAGACTTTTATATATTTAGGGAAAATGCACAAGTACCCCCTCAATCTATGCCCGAAATCTTAGAGACACACTTATACTATACTAAGGTATTATTGCCCCCTGAACTTATTTTATAAGTAATTTTCTACCTCTTTTCGGCCTACGTGACTCTAGTTTGAAAAAATAAATCAACCAGCGTTGAGCCCACAAGATAGTGCCACGTAGGCCGAAGGGATAGAAAATTATTAATAAAATAAGTTTAGGGGGTAATAGGACCTTAGTATAGTATAAGTGTGTCTCTGTGATTTCGAGCATAGATTGAGGGGTACTTGTGCATTATCCCATATATTTATACCAAATGGCAACATTTTAAAAAATTAATATGTTTTCACTTTTTTTCCCAAAAAAAATAAAAATAAAATCTTCACTCATAATTACTCAAAAATAATTTTTATTTTTTGCTTTTGAAAACAAAAACTATTTTTTATTATTAATTCACAACAAAACACGACCAAAACCCTATTTTTGTTTTGATTTTCAATCTAGTGTGCAATGTTTATATCGAAATTGATTAAAATTAAAGTCACAAAATTTTCACATCTCATAATAAAACGCTGTCTAACAAAGACAACTAACGTACTCGATACCTCTATTTATAACATTTCCTAGTTGAATCACTAATTTATTTATTTTTTGTCGAATTTCCAGCGCTAGCCTGGTGTATATGCAGCATTTAGCTTATTCTTCAAGAAAATGTATCAGCCACCGGACTGGTCAAATTCCGGGGATCAAGGAAGAATAATACTATAATATATATAAATACAAAATTCCCAGATCGAATTTTTTGTTTTTTTTAGTGTGAAAACTAAGGTAGAGTAGACAAAATCCAAAGTGATGGTCCTTCCATTATTGAAGTTAGGGACACTTGCTTTGAGAACTTTGAGTAAACCCATTGCTGTTAGGCTTAAGAAAGAAGCTGGGTTGCATCCCAAATTCCGTAATTTCATTATCAGCATTGCCCAGGTAATCTCCATGATAAACCCTTTTAATAGTATTATGTAATAGTAGTAATAATAATAATAATAGTTTGTGATTCATTTTTTTTTTTTTTTTTGGGGGTTGAGTTGGTGATTGGATTGAGTTTAGCTTTTATCGAAAAATAGTATCTTTACTTATTGAGATTGGAGTAAAGTATGCGTATATTTTATCTTTCTCGCACCCCATTATGTGAGATTACACTGGATATGTTGTTGTTGTTGGGTTGGTGACTGGATTGAGCCGGGGGTCTATGAAAACAGTCTTTTTGTTGTTGTTGGGTTGGTGACTTGGATTGAGCCGAAGGTCTATTGGAAATAGTGTAGGGGTAAAGTTTGCATGCATTTCTCTTTCTTAGACCCCACTGTGTGGGATCACACTAGCTTTTGTTGTTGGGTTGGTGATTGAATTGAGATGAGGATCTATTGGAAACAATCTCTTTTATCTATTGAGCTAGGGGTAAGCTATGCGTACATTTTCTTTTTCAGACTCTACCTATGTGGGCTACATTGGTATATTGTTGTTGGGTTGGTGATTGGATTGATCTGAGAGTTTATTAGTTATAGACTCTGTATCACTTGAGATAGCGGTAAATTCTGCATATATTTATTTTTTTAGACTCCACTATCCGGGAGTACACTGGGTATATTGTTGTTGGGTTGGTGATTGGATTGAGCCGAGGATTTATTAGTAACAAACTCTTTATCACTCGAAATAGAGGTAAAGTTTGCATATATTTATCTTTTCTAGACTCCAATATGTGGGACTATACTGGGTATATTGTTGGGTTGATGATTGAATTGAGCCGAGGGTCCATTAGAAATGGTCTATCTACCTTTACCTGGGAGCTAGGGGTAAGGTCTGCCTAGATTCTATCTTTTCCAGACCCTATTGTGTGGGACTACACTGGGTATGTTGTTATTGGGTAGGTGACTGAATTGAATCGAGGGTCTGTTATAAATGGTATCTCTACCTGGGAGCTAGGGGTAAGGTCTTGCTTGATTCTATCTTTTCTAGAACCCGTTGTGTGGGGCTACACTGGTATGTTGTTGTTGTTGGGTCGGTGGCTGGATTGAGTGAGAGTCTATCAGAAAATGTTCTCTCTACCTATGAGGTATGGGTGATGTCTGTCTACATTTTATCTTTCCAGACCTCATTGTGTCGGACTAAACTGGTATATTGGTGTTGCGTTGGTGATTGAATCAATCAAATACATGTAAATTTAAAACTAATTGGGTTGATTCTATGAAATTTAGGATTAGTCTCATTCTTTGGTCGGCGTTCAAATAGATTGAGTTGGGTTGATGATTGTGTATTGATTTGAATTTATTCTGTCATGGTTCTTCTCTGGAATACAACAACAACATATCCAGTGTAATCTTACAAGTGAGGTCTGGAGCGAGTGGTGTGTGCTCAGACTGTACCCTTATTTTGGGAAGGTAGAGAGTTGTTTCTGAAAGACCCTCAATTCAAATAAAGCAATTTAAAGCAAAAAATGGGGAAAAAAAAGAACATAACAATAGCAATTATTCAATAACAAAATAATACCATAAACGAAGCAAAAGGAAACAACATATGATGATTAAAATAGAAAAATAAGATAATAGGAGAGTGATTATAAAGCAAAGGGGAACAACAAGTATGATAAGAGATTGTTGGTTTTAGAAGAATTGTGGAATTTTTTGTATACAGTTGTTTTTGTCAAGTTATTGAATGAAAATACTTTTACCTGATCAAAAATAAATAATTGTGGAATTTGGCCGTTTAAATGGTGAGAATTTATAGATTCTCGTTTTTTTCCAACTTGATATTCAATTATTTGTAGAACAACTGTTGCGGGATCACCTTTTCTTTCTGTCGTTTTGGGTTGTTCAAGTCCAGAGATAGTAGGTTTTAGAAAAGCTCAAATGTAGGAGAATCATATATTTTTTTAATGGTGACAACCTATAACTTCTGGTTTTCTTCCAACGTGGCATTCGATTATTTGTAGCAGAATTGTTGTGGAACTTTACTATCTTTTGTTGGTTCTGATCCACATTTAACTTTTCCAGTAGGTTGGATCATCTAAGAAGGTCAACTAAGAGGAAAAATTGTTCCCTGTCATTACCATCTCTCTGTTTAGCTATGAGTCTAGTTGCATCATGTAAAGTTTTTTTTTTTCCTGAAGACGGTATAAATTCTGCTGTTTTTGTATTTGATAGTATGATAAGTAGACGCTGTGCTAGTTTAAAGAGTGTGTCCAATTCTAAAATGTGGGTGGCTGCTTTCCGCTGGAGCCATACATTGAGTATTGGTCTTAAATTAATATGAACAGAAATGTAGCACGTTCCGTCTTTCAAATGTTGGCAAGTCTCTTCTCAATTATTCTAGTAGTATAGACATATAGAATTATTCGTCACTGAAAGATTTGCTAGAAAGACTACCTGTTGTGTATAACATATTGGTAATTGACTCCTACTACTTTTGTTCATACAAGAAAATGTACAAAGAAAATGTGATCTAGACATTGACAGGAATATATTTACGTATTGATGACAAACTACAGTGACTAGCAAATGCAATGGTTAGACATCACAAGCATGATGGTCATTTTTTGAAAAATATTGTGTCCATTGATGCTTGTGGTATCTCCATTAAGGGATTTTATGTCTTGGAGATTTTGTTGCATGCACCTCACTTTTTTGGTTAATACTAGTTTGTATTATAGTTCATGAGTTTATCTAAAATTTGTTGTCTATGCAGTTCTTCTTGCAAAATAGCAGTCCATTTTACGTGTTCTGTGATCCTCTATGCTTCATGTGGTTATACATGTAGCACACTTGCATCCCTCTCCGATGGTTCCTAGATATGTTTCAATACATTCCACATATTTCATTTCAGATGTGAATACTGAATACTCTAGTAGACTTCATTCTTTCAACGTTATGCTCCACTTCTGTTTTTACTTTGACTTGTTTGGAGTTTCTGCATATATAGATCATCTTTCATCACATACATTGCTGAATCCAGGCGAACCACCGAATTACAACAACCATGCAAAGACGGATATATGGCCACGCAACTGATGTTGGAATACGACCTTTGAATGAAGAGAAGGCGGTTCAAGCAGCTGTTGATCTTCTGGGGGAACTTTTTGTTTTCGCGGTATTGTTTACTCTCCTACTTGATTTCGCAATAATGTCTGCTAGTTAGCTACCCTGATTCTTATCTATAACATATGTTAATTTTTGTGAAAGCGCAGACAAGCTATGCTAAGCAGTCGAATGATACAACTTTTACACATGTAAAACTTTATATGTTCTCCCTAGTTACCACAAAAAGAAAAAAGGAACATGTTAAGTTCTCTCACTCACATAAGTTACTCCCTCCGTTTGTGGGGTAAAGAGGTTGTTTCCGATAGACCCTCAGCTCAAGAAAATTATTTCTAACAAACGTATGAAAAAAATTGCAAGAGTAGAAAAGGTATGATGAAAATAGAAAGGCTTATAACTCTCATCTTCCATTGACGTGTGCGCTTTGCCTAGACCAATATGACTTCCAAATCTTGCTCTGTACAACTCCTTAAAATTTATTCTTCCAAAAGCCGGCTGCTAGAAGAACAGAAGGCACAAAGAGCCATGAGAGAAGCACCACCTTGGTTAGGAAATTCTCATAGCTCAATATACATAGCAAAGCTTTGTGCATGTGCACAATATCTGAATTCTGATCCTGATAATTTAAGAAATATTGCCTTGGGTGGTTTGCTTCAATGAAAATAATGTCTCAGCTGCCTGTCATGACAAGTTGGCAATACAGTTTTGAAGGCCAGAGTTGTCTATGCTATTTCATGCATGTGCAGGTGTTGAGAATCTCTACATTGCTTTCTTGCAACATAATTTTCTTATGGATGAAGCTATTGAAAGGGCTTTTGACAGAGAACTCCTTTAATTCCAAGCCAGCATAGCAATAAGCATTTGAAACTTCATTAAAATCTGATAGTGTAGTAGCCAAATATGTGTCAGTGGAGGAAGATAAGAGAATGTGGGAAGTTTTTAGGGTTGGTTTAGGGTATTTTTGAAATATTAACAGTTCAACAAATGATTTGATTTTCACTTACTTGCTTGCCCAAAAATATTTGTTCAATGATTGAATTAAGTTCTTGAAAAGAAAAAGCTCCAAGTCCTGACAAATTTTGCCTTGTACTTGCTGGCATAGTAAGAGTTGGCGCAAACATGCGAGGTAAGAATGCATACAATAGACCCCTTTGACTCTGCCCTTTTTGGGCCTTGCACATAGCGGGAGTTTAGTGTGTGCCATGATGCCCTTCAGTGCTTGCTGCTACTAAATCGGATAATGTATTGTCTCACAATTTCTTAATTGGATGGTAAAGCAGTTCCTAAATTCTCTGACACTAATATGCCAATGGAAGTGGAGAATGCAATGGAAAAGTTATTAGTCCAGCAGAGCTGGCTGAAGCTGCCATATTGGAAGTCCTAATGCCTGTTTCAGCTGCTCATTAACAGTATGATAGAGTAATTAGGTTTTCGATGCATGTTGCATGATGCATCCCGTTATACTAATGCTTGGTCACTGGAACGTACAGATTATCTTATGCCATGACGCACTTTGTGTATATCACTTTCAGTATAACGACAAGCCATTAGGACTTTTTTTCTTGAATCTATTTATGTTCAGTGGCATCTACACATACACACATCAATGTCTATGTCTTGAATCTCTTGATACTTGTGATCAACTTTAACCCTTAAACATGACCTGCCGTAGCCATCTGCTGCCTGTGCATCTTCTAATTAATGTTTGTGCAACTTTCACAATGTGCTGAACAGGTCGCAGGTGCTGTAATTGTATTTGAGGTGCAAAGGAATTCTCGGGCAGAGGCTAAGAAGGAGGAACTTCGTAGGCAAGAAATGGAGGTAGTCCTATCATATTCTTCTGAGCGAACTCTTAAGTGTGCTTTATCTATTATGCAAGCTTGACTGTTTCATCTTCACCTGAAAGTTCTAACATCGTCATCTTGATATTTCTCTTAAATACGTACTTTATCATCTCTCTTTGAAGTTTTTCCTTTTATATTCTATCTAAATCTGATTGCCTTGGATAACGACATGCATTAGTCTGTTGATTTGTCTCTCCAAATCTAAGTGGCAGGGTATTTTTTCACCATTTTCCCACCTATACTGTTCGATATAATTCAAAGTCAATCTCAGATAGATACACCATCTATTAGAGTAGTACAAGCTGTTTTATTTCATCACTTCTGGTACTAGATATCAGCATGGGGTTCCTAATTCAAAAAGATTTTCTTCCTTTGCTGCTTATGCTTTTTATATCTGATGATCTCGTGAACGATGTTCATGTTACGTTCCACCTAAGTGGAAATTTAGAAACTTCTATATTTCATATAAGAACCTGCAAACCTTTATATCTAGATATGTGTTCAAAAGTTATATCTTAGTTCAACGGGTGTATTTCAGAAATTGAGACTACGAGATGAAGCATTGGAAAAGAAGATAACGAGCCTTCGAAGCAAAATTCAAGAGCTGGAACAGCTAGCTAGGGGAAAGGGACTTGCTGGTATGTTCAATTTCAGACTTCCTCATATTGGAGATGGCAAGTCAGCAACACCAGCATGATTTGTTTGCTCAGTTTTGGCTACATTTTCTTTACATTCTTTTGATCCAAGTCCTATTTAGCTCATTTTTTTAAAAAATCTCGGTCTAAGCTTCTCCCCGCTCACTGTAAATAAAGTTGAATCATGCATTAGCCATTGTTATGAAAGTTTTTGAATGCTAAATTTGGTGAAAGTAGGTTAGCGCCTTCGTTTTGTGCCATGTTCTTCTTAATTTACATTTCATTCACCCAACCTGATAGAAAAGTTGATGTCTGTTACGAAATACGCTTTAAGAAACTTATCATCTTCAACTAGCATCTGATGTTGATGCTAGTTAAAAGTATGTGTAGATGCCCCCTTATCTGCAGAAATCATTATAGATTGCAGATATTAGTAGTGATCAAGAATTTGACTATCATGGAATCTTGAAGATGATAGTGGGAGTGTACCCTTTATGCCTTCCTTCTCTTGTTCTTTCTCTTTTTATTATTCACACACAACAAAACCCCTTTCTGCTGAATGGATCTGAATGCTGCTCATAAAGGCTGAAAAAAGTGGCCAATCTTTCATCAACACATCATCTCAAAGAGCCATATTCTTCACTTTGGTTCTTGATGAAAAAGTGTCAATGGGAATCACTTTTTTCCTTTTTTTTTTTTTTTTTTTAATTCGGAAACAACCTCTCTACCTGCCAAGGTAAGGAGTAACGTCTGCTTATACATTACTTTCGTCTGTTCCCACTTACGGGATTACATCAGGTATAATTGCAGCTCTTCAAGATTGCCTTGGAAACAACTTGCCAACGTGTATTACCTGACTTATCGTTTATTGATTTGATCTAAACATCGAACGTTCGTTCGTTGGTAACTTTTTTTTTTTGTTTTCTTTCTACTCATCTGTTTTAGGAAGGGAATTGATATTCCCACTACATGAGTGAGAATCTCATTGTGAAATTGTAGTCCTCAAACTTCATATTGCTATTGGGAACAGGATTCTATTTTAGACAATGCAACTGTATTCCATCCACTATCTTGGTGTGGGGCTAGAAAGTTACTTAATTGTTCGATTTATTCAGTAATTTTAATTTAAATTATATATTTTTATCAAATAATTTAATCAATATATGTATGAAAAACGAATTTAAAAGTCAATTACTGACACCTATATCAAAATTTAGAATCTATAAAATTTAAATTTTATTTATCGTAAAGAATCTCCCACTTGGGCCAGTCCATTTTGTCGGTAATTAACATTATTCTTAGTCATAGAAATATGGTAATTTAATATAATTTTTAAATGTATATATTTCATTTTTTATTTTACATTCTTTTGGAGTAGGAAAAAAAAAATGCTCCATGGCTTTTTCTTATCAAATAAATAAGGTTATGATAAAACAAATGGAAGGGATGGTGAGATCGTTAGTAATTGCTTTTAAATATTTTTACATTTTAAGCTAGTCTAAGAAAATTATAAAAAAAAATAACTGAAGTCAATTCACGACGTAATTATTTTTTTTCGTGTTTCTCTTCTTTTACGTACTTATTTGAGATTTGGTCTTAACAACTTAAACATCTGAAATTCGACATCAATAAAATATCATAAACTTAACCTTGTTAAGTGAAATTTAGCAAAACTTCAAACACATACGTCGGAGGTTTTCATGCACAAACAACACGCTAAACCCTTCACACAATTTCAATCACGAATACTCAAAGACACTATACTCAATTACCTATCCTATTTGCCTAACCTTTCGCTTCGAGATACCATAGATCGAAAAACGCATTCTAAACCACCTAAAAGAGAAGGTAAGGGGCTAAATAAAGGACCTAAAAATTATCATCGCAAATCTAAATTAGTCGAGCGAGTCGGAGAGTAGGGGTATAAAAGGAAATTCACAGCAACATCATACATATATACACCTCTTGCCTCATGCTTTTGCCGCGTAGACATGAAATGTCATCAAAATTGCTTTTTTCTTTCTTTTCTTCTTTAGGTATTGATAGTAACCACTAACCAGTCTTCTTCTACTCTTCTCTAAGCTCAAAATCATCAAAATTCCAAGAAATTTACTGAAGCAAAATCCCAATTCTTCTCTATATAGAAGGAACACTGAGCAGCAGTTTCACTTCTTCTCGATCTTCACTTGCATTTGTTAAGTTTGGTTCACCGCTAACTGGTACAACCCCTTTTAGTTTTTTGGTTTTTTTTTGTTTACTTTTTGAATTTCTTTATGTATGGAATGTGATTCTACTTTTTGGCGACTTGGTGTCTTCTTATGCTGTTTTTTAATATATATGGATAATTTTTAGTAGAATCTGATGCTCCAATTGTTTTTGATTCCGATAATTTGGGGATTTCAAGTTGTTGTTTCCAGCTAGAGATCGTGAGGAGCGAGTTTTATTGG
Source organism: Solanum sitiens (assembly GCA_016801875.1). Classification (NCBI taxonomy): domain Eukaryota; kingdom Viridiplantae; phylum Streptophyta; class Magnoliopsida; order Solanales; family Solanaceae; genus Solanum; species Solanum sitiens. The sequence continues at coordinate 886,908 of JABWTJ010000017.1, read as the reverse complement.
TTGTTTTGAGGTTTAAGTTGGGTAATCTTTCATTTCTGATTTTGGGTTTCTTTGGGATTTGATGCTTGTGAGAAATACTTGGATTTGGTAAGAAATTGATGTTTGGATTTTAGTATTGTGTTAGATTATGACTTGGGTTTTGTTGGGGTTTTCTTCTTGTTGTGTGAGGTATTGGGTTTGTAGCAGATATTCAGTACTGGTATTTGTTTGTTGCATATGGTTTAGGTGTTGTGGTGGGTATGTATTTGAAGAGAAATTGATAAACAGAATGGGATGTTTAGAGTTAAGTACGTTTACTTGTTGTGTTTTTGCAGGTGAGGAGTTTAGGGTGTTCTTTTGTTTGATTGGATGAGGAAGGTTTCGAAGAGGGGTGCATGTAAGTCTGCATCACATCAGCTCTTCAAGGACAGGGCAAAGAACCGTGTGGATGATCTGCAGGGTGTGTTAACTAATTTACAATCTGCAAGGAAGGAAAGCCGGACGTATGATGTTGGGTTGCTTGAAGAGCAAGTCCACCAGATGCTGCGTGAATGGAAATCTGAGCTTAATGAGCCATCGCCGGCTTCTTCTTTGCAGGCAAGAACAAATATTTACGTCCCTTTAGCTCCGACCGCACTTAGAGGTTTTATCTTTTGTACCTGTCCGTGGTGGGTGCACTGCAAAGAAAAAAATGCATGTTGGTGTGTCTTCTTATATGTAAGCTTTTGTTTTAATGGTCTCGCATCTTGAAGCATGCTTGAGCACATGCACATAGAAAGTTTTGGCATATAGAGAGTGCGGATCAATTCCACTATGTTAGTCAAAAGACAGTATTATGAATATTGTAGGCTGTGTGAATTTATGTTTCCTATATCCTTTATGTTGGTTTTGTTTATTGAACGTGGTATTTTTATAAGTATGTTTCTGTCTTCGGGTATTGGTGGCATGTTTCTGTCTTCAGGTATTGGTGGCATGTTTCCGTCTTCGGGTATTGGTGGTATAGAGCCAATGTGTTTTTCATAATGGCTGCCTTTTCAGGGAGGAAGCCGTGTGTCATCATCAGCAGATATCTATAGACTGCTATTGGGAGAGGAAGAAGATGATGCCACCAGTGCATTAGCTGCACCTAAGCCTGAGCCTGATGCTCAAAAAGTTAGCATTACCGGTTTTCAAGAGGTATGCATTGTACTTTTAATTTCATCTTCTGCAATTGCTGGACTCTTCTGATTGGTATGATGACAGAGTGATCTTTCTATAGATTAGCTTGAGTATGACTTGATTGATATTTGATGTTTAGACCTGGTAATTACAAGGAGGTTGCTGCTTCTCCTTGGGAAACCTTCCACAATTGATAAACTTTTATGTCTTAAATAGATTGGAAGATCATTTCTAGCCCACATTGGATCAATATCAATAAGAATAGAAGTCGTATATGTATAGGTATCTCTAATCAAATTTAAGCTTCATCTTAGTGGTTTCTCTATCAGGTAGCTATTACATTAGTATTTCTTCCACCACTATTAATGCTTGGAGGAAGTCACATTTGACATATTGTTAATGCCCAATTGGACGACATAGAATAAAAGTGAGAGTATCATTTGAATTAATCTAAAAGTGAGTGCTATGTACACTTTGGCCTTTTAGGAAGAAAATGATGGTCTAATTTGGTTTGAAGTTCATGTCTGTTGTGGCTGCTATCTTGCTTGAAGTTTTCCTTAACCATTATCCTACAGCATGTTTCTCTTTGTAGATTTCCTTTATTTTGATTGATTTCTAACAAGTGAATATTAAACCTTTTGCAATCTTTTGTTTTTCAGCTGGTTTAGAATGCCTGTTTAAGTGATCAATTAATTCTTACCTGTTAAGCAATTTGTTTGCTGTAGGGTTTCAATGTAACTCAGGTGCTGCAGGAGCAAGGTTTCCAGTTGGTTGATCAATGCAAAGGCTTGCCTTTAATGGTTAATAACACAGGAGTCAACAATCTTGGCATTGCAACCCAATTGGATTACCATTCTTTTGATTTGCATCACGAATACGATCAGCAGTACCTGCCTGGATTTGATGCGTTAAATCTCTGTCTAGAGGATGCTATGCCTCCTGTTCATATTAGTCCTCCACCCTCTGCTTTCCTGGGGCCGAAATGTGCACTTTGGGATTGTCCTCGGCCTGCGATGGGGTCAGACTGGTGTCAGAAGTCTCAAGATTACTGCAGTGACTATCATGCTTCTCTTGCACCTAATGAAGGCTATCCTGGGAGGCCTCCAGTTGTTCGGCCAATGGGTATTGGCTTAAAGGATAATTTGCTTTTTCAAGCTCTTAGTGCAAAAGCACATGGAAAAGAAGTTGGTGTTCCCGAGTGTGAGGGAGCTGCCACGGCAAAGTCTCCCTGGAATGCACCTGGTGAGAGTTCTGGGGCATATCTGTACTTCTAATTGCTGAGATTTTTTTGTGTATCTAGTTCTACACGTTTACTTGTAAAATCTGATATCCGCTGGTTTGTTTATGCTTCTGCAGAGCTATTTGATCTTAAAGTTGTTGAAGGTGAAATAATTAGGGAGTGGCTTTTCTTTGATAAGCCTCGAAGAGCATTTGAAAGTGGAAACAGGAAGCAGAGGTCATTGCCAGATTATAATGGACGGGGTTGGCACGAGTCAAGGAAGCAAATGATGAATGAATTTGGTGGGTTGAAGAGATCCTACTACATGGATCCACAACCGATGAAAAATCTAGAATGGCATCTTTATGAGTATGAGATCAACAAGTATGATGCATGTGCCTTGTACAGATTGGAACTGAAACTTGTTGATGGGAAAAAGATCCCCAAAGGTAAGATAAGCAATGTATCAGTTGCTGATCTGCAAAAGCAAATGGGAAGACTAACTGCTGAATTTCCTTTGGACAACAAGCGAACTGTGAAGGGCAGAGTGAAGGCCACTATGAAGAATATGGGAAACATTCATGCTGCTCCGGTTCCAATTGTTCCGATTTGTGAAGGATTTGATTATGGGAATACCGACCCTTATGACTATCTTCTGGATGATCTGGATGGCTACTTCATAACGTAATTCTATACATTCGATGATACTCCTTTCAAACAAGAGGCTTTTCGCCTTTGTATTATACAGCAGTTCCGTCTTGAGACTCAAAACATCTGGTGGTAGAAGTGTTACCCTGGTTCTGTTTATTCATCAGTCGGGGTCAACCAGATGTCTCCCCTTTCCGCGTGCTTATGGTCAATACTTCTTTGTCACGTGAGACGCGGTCCCATCTAACTATGGAGCACACTTAACTGCATGAGAATGAAAACTCTTATTACTCGTTCTCAATCTACATACTTTATAACCAAGTTGACACTAAATGTATTTATGTTGTAGTGTCGAATTTGGTGACCAAATGTAATGGTCAGTTTCTTCAACATCTGCTGCTTTCTATGTGTAATGGGGTTCCATTATTATGATTTAATAAATTTTTTTGGTAATATTTGTGGTAGCTATGTTCAGGTAGGCCTACACTCAAAATGGGAAAGGTACGCTCCACTTTAACATTGACAACTCTTGTAAGCTTTGTTGTGTATAGGGGTGTGCCTCGGTTTTCGATTTTTAAATGCTCTAAATCAATACGACAATGCTTTATCGATTTTTAATTTATTGGTTGTCGGTCATTGACAGTTCGATTTTCGATCTCTCCTGTAAGAAAATGCATATGAATTATCAATTTTCAATTTATTGGTTGTCGGTCATTGACAATTCGATTTTCGATATATTCGATAAGAAAATGCATAAATATGATTTCGTACTTCTCTAACATTTGACACGATACAACATAATATAAAATTTCTGATGTGAAGTATAAGTACTATGACATGTGAAGTGTGTAAATCGCAATGTATAGCAATGACTCGATTATATTTTTTCATTCGATTTATTAGTCGGTCTGATTTTTGCACACCCTGATTGTGTAGAGTCTATACTAAAGGGACGTAACAAGTGTTCCTTCAACAAGTACTCAGTAAAATAATCGAGGCGATTGGTCGAATTGGTTTAGATACTTGCACCTATTATGTACTGAAGATATGTTAATTGCAAGGTTAGGATGATTTGTCAGGAATTTGGTTGAACTGGACCAGCCAACTTCAAGCTTCTAAATGACAACTTTTAATCCTTGATTTCATACTTCTAGATATGGTTTGAACAGTCACCCTATGGTGAAGGGCTTAAAACATGGTACTTGAGAGATCATGTAATGGGAGAGATAAATCTAGTTGACGTAGGTAGATACGTCGTTAATCCAATTTCATAGAAACAGTTGTACTTGCACAAGCAGAATATAAACAAGATAGGTTCTGCGTCTATTTCAAACTATTTAGACATAGAAAGCCTCTCAAATGGAGTTACTTATTAGACTCCAGCGAGGCCTGGATAAGTTTCGCGGTCTTCTGAGGCAGTGAGACAGAACTATTGCCAACGGTCTACTCATAGTCCTGAGCAGTTCATCAGGATCTATAAGAAACATCTTCTTCTTCGTAGGTGTTGACTCGTTCACACTCATCGATCCATTCACTATATCTGTGAGTTCCCAACAAAGAGACATGAGAAACGCAGAGAGGAGACAGATAGTTTACAGTAAATGTATGTGAGTTCAGTATACTGAAGAAATCAATGGCAAGGTTAGGTGCACTTACATATCAATAGGTTCTGTGAGTGCTGCAAAGACGAAAACACAAAAAGAAAAACTCGTTAGCAATCCAGTTATACATATGCAAGCAAAAGTCTAATGAGACATTAAAAGGGTGAAAAGACATGAAGGACAAGGACAAAATCTTTCGCCAATACAAATATGGCATGAGCAAATGCAATATGCAGTCTTATCTGACAGAAGGCAGATCCTTTAATCCAGAGTCTGTTAGGTAAACGAGAAAATACTCGTTCATTGAAAACATCATTAAAAATTACTCTTCTATGTTATCCCCATTTCCTCTGACTACTTTCTCATGCAAGTAGTAGGTCGCAAGTCATGCATTATATTTTCCGGCCCAGTGGTTTTAATCATCTAATCAGATGTCATTACAAAACGTGAAGCATAGATAAATTAATAGGTAAACAAAAACCCAAAAGTCTAGATATACCTGTGACAGTGGTGCTGAAGCTCTCTTGACAGATTCTGCAATTTGCCTCACCAATCAAGTTTTTCATATCACTGGATACCAGAAAAGATGAACGTGCCATAAGAAGATTGAACCAAAAACAATTACACGTTAAATTAATTGTTGACTAAGAATGAGAAGCAAAGCACGTTTTTCATGATGAGTTGATTTTTTTTACACCACTGATGGAAGCAACTAAACACTTCCATGTAAACTAGCAGGTACATCATGTATAAAGCTGTCTGACAGAGCTTATTCCGCTCCTTCTACTATTATTCTTTTGGCTAGTGGAAGAAGGGAAGGGGATGGTATAAATCAGCAGGACCTTTCAAAAGGATTGTTTTAGGAGTTATCATCTGAACCTAACAATGTCCAAAGTGGTTTGGAGGCGGAGAGGGATAGCTCAATGTATCCAATGTCTATGAAGAAAAATAACTTGGACATGAGAATGATAAATAATTAACTTACATGCGACATTCCACGCTGGTGCCATGGCTACAGAAAGGACAGCTGAAAACAGTATCAAGTTTGTCCATCCTCTTCTTTGGAGGTGGCTTTGATTTTGCCTTCCTCTTTCCCATAGCTCAAGTTACTGTTAAGTGCATTTAAAAACACAAGTCAGCTGCACGAACGTTAAAACTAACTATTCAAAAGGAAGCCTAAATACTTAACTATTCTATAACCCATCTTAATTAATTCCATTATAATAGATAAAAAATATAAGCTTTTAAGTCACTGCGGCTCATTGCACCAAGATAGCAGCAGAGAACAATTCTGCACTAGACTGATATGATACTAACGTAGTGCCAAGATTGCAAAGAAATAATTATATATCCATAGCAGTTTAACACAAAGAAAACATGTCCACGCTTTTATTTTTCTCTCTTTCGTTTTCCCCAAAGAAAGCACAATGCAGCATATCCTTTAAGAGTTACAATTTTAAGCATACTTCACCCCACATCCTCCGAATGCAAGTTGAAAACTATAGTAAACGAAACCTTGAAGAACATTCAGTTACCCAAAAATCCTACAGTAACGACATTCAAAACAAGATCCTCAAATTGTTCGACTCCCATTTATAATCCTCCTTATATCATCCTCTAATTAAATCATATACCAGAAAATAACAACTTTTAGCAACCAAACCAAGACATAGAGCTACAAACATGTGCAGAGAAGTAAAAAATCAATTTTTACAAAAAAAATTAGCATAAAGGAAAAATCCGAATCACCCAATAAATAACAAATTTTCCTGCAACACCAAGATGTCCTTTTCTGAGCAATTTACATATGAAAATTGATTATCAATACTTCATGAAACAGAAACAAAATCAACAGATTCCTCAAGGAAAGACAAGGGTCTTTGCAAATAACATCAAAAAGTTAATCAAACATATCAATCAACAGATCCAGATTTTCTATACACATATATATTCAAAGTCTTCTCTCTATACTAGATCGAAAAAAAACCAATCAATTATAATCAAATCGGGATCAAAGGGTGTGTTAAAAAATCGTTTTTTTAACAAATCGGAAGAGAAATCAAACCTAAAATCGATTGAACAGCAACAAAAATCAAAATCGCCTTTCAATAATCTGCAAAAAAACAACAAAATTGAATATATTTATACAAAATAAAATCATAAAAAGGATTGAATTAGAAATTCGATAAAAAAAAAAAAAGGGTTTCAGAGAAAAAGCGGAATCACCTGGAAACCGAAAGAAAGAAAAAAAAAACTATCAATTTTATGGCGTTGGAAGGCCTTTTTATCACAATCGGAATTGTATTTATACCTTGTCATATTATTTTTAGCTCTTTTTACGAGGGTAGAAAAATATATCACGTAAATTAAATCGAAAGACTCATATAAAGTTTATGAGAAGTAATAATTGGTGCAAGTTTTTCTCCGTCTTAATTGCGAAAAGGAAAAAAGTTTTTCTCCATCTCACTCTGTTCAATAATAGTTGTCCATTATTAACTTAAACATGTCACATCGAAAGCTATAATCAATATTACGAAAAAAAAAGATGTCATTCTTTTTTAGACAAACTAAAGAGGAAAGGAGATCATTCTTTTTTAAACGAATGAAGTATTTAATAACAAAGATTATATTGATAAAAAATAAATTATATCTTAATTTTATAAATTACACTTATATTATTAAATATTTATTTTTGATATAATAGTTAATTATCGTTGAACTAATTGTGAATTTTCACTTGTTCAAAATGGGATGACAAGTACAACATGGACAATTGACATGTTAAAAATGAAATACATGAACTTGTGGTATATATATATATATATTATTTTTTGTTAATACGGGAAAAAAAAGTAATTTTTGATATATATATATATATATGCTATAACAATTTCTTTTTTTCTTTTTTTGAAATAGTTCGTTCATTATGTATTATTTATATCGCTAAAGAGTATATCGGTAATGAGAGATGGAGGGTTAGTATCCCACTCTATCGAACCAGACATAAAAACAGATGCTCTAGCAAAACAATGAGCAACCTGATTCGTTAATTTTTTAACAGCCAACAAAGAAAAAAAGATAACTCTTTGATAAGAGTTTCACAAGTTAAATGATGCGGTTGACTAAAGTTATATATTTACCTTGAGGATTCTTCATTAACATTGCCTTCTTGTTTTATTTTTATGTTTTGAATACAAGGAACTTTATCAAAGGGACAAAGATTCAAAAATGATTGAAAACTTTTTAAAGTACAATACTTTTTTTCATTTCAAATTAATTTTTTAATTTTTAAGACTTTTTAAAGTACAATACTTTCTTTCATTTCAAATCAATTTTTTAATTTTTAAGACTTTTTAAAGTACAATACTTTCTTTCATTTCAAATTAATTGTTTAATTTTTAAGACTTTTTAAAATGTCCTTTCAATTTTATTCATTATTAGTTAATATTTAAATTAATTATTAATTAATATTTAGTTATTTTAATCATAAATTTAATAATAGTAATTAATAAGAGTAAAAATAAAAGTTATGTCTAATTTATGTCTTAATTTTTTTTCTTAAAGAATGTGAAACACTCTAACAATTCAATTAATTTAAAATGAATCGAACACAAATTTTAAAAGTTGTTACAATAATTATCTGACTTCAAAATTTATTACAGCTATAATAATTAATAGTTATTGCAATAACCACAAAATTTGAGGAGTTAGTACAACTACTTCAAAAGTTATTGCAAACAAATTCAATAATTATTATTCTCTCGTTCACTTTATTTGTTATTATTTATTATTAAAATAAATTTTCACTTTTACTTGTTATTTTTGACATACAAAGAAAAAAATTAATTTTTTTCATAGTTTACCTTCAGTATTAAATACTTGTTTTCAAAATTATTTTTCAATGTCTAATACTTCTTCCATCCCTTTTTACTTGTTTATTTTTTCTTTTATAGTTGTCCCTAATTACTTGTCTATTTTGACAAATCAAGAAAAGACAAAAAAAATTTATCTATTATATTCTCAATTAAATAACTAATTACTTTAAAAATATAGAACTTTTCATCCACTTCATAATTAATAGGGATAAAATGGTAAACTCACTACGTTATTAATTATTTTCTTAATAGGTGTACTAATTCAAAAGTGAACAAGTAAAAAGGAATGGAGGGAGTACTAAACAACATTTAATAAAGATAGTATCGTAAAATACATATCAATAATTATATTTTTAATGTATGTATTAAGTCAAACTGTGACAAGTAAAAATGAATAGAGAAAGTACAACATAGAGTACTTTCTTCGTTTCTTGATTTTTTATATTGAACAGATATTGTTGAACAACTGTTTTAATATCGGGGACAGGAACAAACCTACATAGTGTCAAATAAATTTATATGAACTCACTTTGTTGAAAAATACACTATATTACACTTAACCAACTTAACCACTAGGTAGAGTTGCACTTACAGAAGTGCAATGACAGCTTAGTGATAAAAGGGTTCAAATTTTCCCAAAAGACCTCTGTTTGAATTTAGCTATCAACATTTAAGCATCAATTCATTTTAGAATATTAAAAATCTATATTTATTTTTAATATCGTGAATCCACTTGATGAGCTTGAAAAGTCTATTAAAAGTAGAGCTGTCAATATATGATAGCTCACCCCATTTCGGCTAACCCATGACATTTTACAGGTCAAGTGGGGCTAACCCATTTTTGTGTGGGCTAGAAAATGGTCGGTCCAACCCACAAGTACGTGGATTACAGGCTTGCCGGGTCAACCCACTTTTTTAAAATTATATTTTTTTAATAATTATTAAATTATAAGTATTATTTTAAAATATTAACATGAATATCGACAAAACAATATTATATGATGTTAATGTTACTACTTATTAATCAAATTCACAAATAAAATTATCTTTATAATATTTAGGCAGATTGACCTGAGAAACCCTTGTACTTGGCCTTATTTGTAATCTGGACCCTTTTACTCATGATTTTGCAACTGAACACTTAAAGTTATTAAAACACAATATTTTAAAATAATTTTGTTTTGCATAATTTTTAAACCATTGGATCCTTCTGTATAAATATGTCAAAACTTATGTATTGTTGCAAGTCAATTTACTTGATTATGCAAAAAAATAACATATAAACTAACAATACACAAAATTTAAATTATTAGAATAAAATATTCATTTTTTTACTCCATATCTTTATTCTTTTTAGGTAACATTGATTTTCTCGATGTAGCTAAGACACGACCAAATTAAAAAAAATTATTTGTTCAATTAGTTTCTTAACAAAATAGACTGAAGAATAATTTTTGTTATTTTTTGAATAGTATAAGAATATTTTTTGTTCACTTAAATAATATAAGGATATATATTAAATTTGAGTCATAATTGAAGAATGATTTTAGCCAAAAACTTCAAATTTAAAATACACTCAAATGTATATATAAATATCTTTTTCTTACATTTGGCAATTATGCAAAGCGACACGAGTATCAATGAAGACGAGTGATCAACATGCAATAAAGGAATACGTGTCACGCTCTTAATATATATATGTCTACAATTTTGTTTTACACCTCACCGATCCATTCTACCTACTCCATTTTCGAATATTTTGGTTTTATAATGTTATGTTATATTTAAAATCATAGCTACATTTTTTATTTCTAGGAAAATAAATATTTCATTCTTCAAACTCATACAATTAAAAAAAAAGAACTTAGAAATAAGCTCATAGCTAGCCACGTGTCTATTCCTATTTTCTCTACTAATTTGTTGCATATGAATCTTGTGATCCTTAACATTTTCCTTTCTGGTATTTTTCCAAAACATTAAAAAAAAAACTTCTTTTTTAGCTATCAAATATTTCGTTACACGATTAATTTAGATTCATGTTACATGTTGCGTGAAGCTCATTAAAGGAGAAGTATTTTTCATACGATTCGAATCAAGAACCCCGATTGATGATACACAAAATTGGTAACTCTTTAGCTTTTTTTTTTTAATTTCTCATTTGATGTCTAATATCTATTAACATAAATTTACACCATGTAACACTCATTTAAATAGAAGCACTCTCTATTAGGATCTTTTCCATATTTTGATTGATTGGATGATTTGAATTCAATAGTTTTGACTCAATTTTATGTGTGTTATAAAAAATCTATATCAATGAACCTAGTAAACAAAAATAATTGTGCTAAAAAATATGTAAATTAAAAATTTTGATTCCGCCTCATATCCGACAAATTATTGCATTTGTGGAGTGCAGATTCATTAGAATGAACCATATGAAACTAACATACTAGATATAACTAATACTTTTTGTTTGTGCAACTATGGCATTGATGTGTTAGTACAAAGTATCATTTAATTATTGGTATAATACGTAAATATGATCTTTAAATTTTTTTTTAGGATGTCAGGTAAGACGAATGTTTTATTTGTTCAACTTTATATAAGTGTAAGTGTTTACTTGTGCACACTCAAAATTAAAGGTCATATTTGTCTGGTGACCATAAATTAAGGATCATGTTTATATATTATATCTTAATTATTTTCTGGTAAAAAATTAGGTAGTAGTTCTAATTTAAGTCAAATTTCTTGTTTTTAGCGTTTCTGAGTCTTGAAATGCGTGAGTAAATAATTTACATCGTCAGTATATAAAACTTAAATTCTGATACGAAATTATTGATTTTCAGGTGAAAGAAAGATAAAATGGAGGACAAGAAATTAACTTTTATTATGTATCCATGGTATGCCATGGGTCATCTTACTTCATTTCTTCATCTATCCAACAAACTTGCACATAGAGGCCACAAAATTTTCTTTGTCCATCCTACAAACACACTTCCCAAATTAGAAAAATTTAATCGTTACCCTGAACTTATAAACTTTAAATTCGTTACAGTTCCACATGTTGATGGACTCCCACTTGGAGCTGAAACAACTTCAGATGTTCCTATTTTCAATCAGAATCTTCTTTGTCAAGCATTAGATCTCACATTACCAAAGATTGAATCTTTAATTCAAGAAATCAAACCCCATTTCATTTTCTATGATTTTGCTTATTGGGTTCCATCCGTTGCTCGAAAATACGGAGTTAAGTCTGTGCATTACTGTTCTATTACTCCATCATCTGTTGGTTATCTTATGCGTGGCGAAAATCCAACTTCAGAATCTGAAATGATGGAACCTCCACCTGGTTTTCCTGTTGATTCATCAATCATGCTCCATAAACATGAAGCTCGTTTAATCGTAGCTCTACATTCAATGGGGAAGAATTCTAGTAACTCTGGTTCTGGCTCTGGCTCTGTATCGTTCACTCAACGTATGCTTTTGGCTTTTCAAGACGGAGATGCCATTGCATTCAAAACGACACGAGAAATAGAAGGACCTTATTGTGAATTTGTTGAGCATAAGTTCAAGAAACCAGTTGTGTTAGCAGGGCCAGTATTGCCTGAACCAGTAGAGACTTCAAATACAGAGGAAAATTGGTCAAAATGGCTTGAAAAATTCCAAGAAAAGACGGTTATTTTGTGTGCATTTGGTAGTGAATGTAAGCTCAAGAAGGATCAATTTCAAGAACTAGTTTTGGGACTTGAACTTACTGGTTATCCGTTTTTCGCTGCTTTAAAACCGCCTATTGAAGCTGAGTCAATCGATGAGGCATTACCGGAAGGTTTCAAAGAGAGAACACAGGGGAAAGGCATTGTTCATTCAGGATGGGTAGAGCAACAATTGATGTTATCTCATTCTTCTGTTGGATGTTTTGTCACTCATTGTGGCGGTAACTCGTTATCGGAGGCTATGATTAATGAGTGTCAATTGGTTTTGGTACCAAATTTTGGTGATCAATTCATAAATTCAAGATTGTTTGGTGGAGACTTGAAAGCTGGAGTGGAAGTTTTGAGAAATGAAGAAAATGGATCTTTCACTAAGGATGGAGTTTGTAAGGCAATCAAAATGGTAATGAATGATGAGAGTGAAGAGGGGCGTAAAATAAGAGCGAATCGCGCAAAGTGGAGAGAGTTCTTGTTGAGTAAAGGGCTTGAGGATTCTTACATTGATGGTCTTGTGCAAAAGCTACAATGTCTACTCTGATTGCAAGAGACTGTTTCCACAGCTCGAACCAGTAACGTTGTAACCTCCTAGTAGATTGGCGCCAATAGAGTTCTTGTTGAGTAAAGGACTTGAGGATTCTTACTTGATGGTCTTGTGCAAAAGCTACAATGTCTACTATGATTGCAAGAGACTGTTTTCACAACTCGAACCTGTAACGTTGTAACCTCCTAGTAGTTTGCCAGTAAGTTCTTGTTGAGTAAAGGACTTGAGGATCCTTATGTTGATGGTCTTGTGCAGAAGCCACAATCTCTACTCTGATTACAAGAGACTGTTTTCACAGCTCGAATGCGTAATGTTGTAACCTCCTAGTAGTCATATGACAATAACTTTACAAGTTATACGAGAGCATCGTCAATAAGTTAACTACATAAAAATGCATTTATCTTTCATTAAGTATGTTGTTTTAGTTCTTTCTTATTTCTATTTTTAGATGTTGGTTTCTTGTTTCTACTACTAAGTGATTTCTTTCATGAAAACCCTTTTACTGCTAATAGTCACTTATTCTAAGTTATATATATATAACAGAAAGAAAAATATTTGGCAAGCAATCATATCTAAACGTCAAATATTAGTATATATAAATGGATTCAAACTTACTAAATAAATAAATTTTATTTGGTTTTATAGTTTTAAAATCGATGATATATGATTTGATTTTGATTTTATTAAAAAAAGTGAAGTGAACTAATAAATTATATGCATATTTTAACTTGGTCTTATCTTATATTTATGCTCTCTAATTTGGTATACATAATTAGACACTTAAATTTTTATAAAAGTTAAACAAGAAGACACACACGTTTTGTATGTCATCTTATGTGACAATTTGCATCTTTACATTATGTCCTATGAGTATTATGTCCAGAGGCGAACCTAGGATTTGAATACGATGAGTGCACTATCAATAACTAATGCATGTTGATTAAAACATGTCTCCGAATATTGATTCATGTGCTATATATTTTTATTAAATATAGAATATAAAACTAATGTAATACTTAACTTACAAATTTGAGTTAAATAATTATAATAGATAAAGTTTACTTTGTGAAGGGTTGGTATTTAACTTCACTTTTTGCACCATGAAGTCGCAGGTTCAAAACTATCGATCCATTATTTTTATCCAATCTTTTTACAAATAATAACAAAAGAAATGTAGTAAAGTTTGATCACCTAAAAATGAAGAGACACCAAAGGTTGAAACCAATAGACCCAAAATATCTCCTATTCAAGCCCCACACATATAATCTTTTTCGAAGTTAACAGGTGTATGTGCACCTTCACGTAAGCTCGTTGGCCCACCTCTGATTATGTCATATAAGACTCATGTGTCTACATGTCTAACTTTATACAAATTAAAAGTACCTACTTATACACATCTAAAATTAAATGATATAAGTATAAACTGATATCAAGTAAAAGACACATGTATTCACTAAATCTTAATTATAGATACATAAGATATTATTTTTGTATGAACAATTTTAAATTATATATGTTTTCATATTTACATAATTTAGGGGAGGGTTTATGCAACTTAGTGGCATGATCTAGTTGTCTGTATGATGCACGTAGGCTAATTCAAAGAAAAAGACTCACTCACTTTTCATTCATAGTAGTCTTGATGACAAATAGTTTGAAATCTTATAAAAGTGATTTTTTCGACACTCCTTTCCCTCGTTTTAAGTAAAGTTTAGTTTACTTTTGTGATTCAAAACCTTTAGTTGAGTTGATGGTGAAATCGATTTTTAATTTGTCTTCTCGAGCTTGATTTGTGAAGTTCAACACATTAATTCAGTAGTTTGACATGACTCGTAGTGAAGATGATCACTCTATGTTTTATCAGCATTCTGCATCAAATCAATGTATTAATTTGATTGTTTACGTTGATATTGTTATCACTGATCACAAAGGAATTGACTTACAATGCTCACACGAAAAGAGATGTCAAGTCTAGTCACGAAAAAATAATTGAACTTTCCAACAAACCGTTAATACCTTTCAAGAATATCAAGTGGCTTTTCCTGTCTCAGAAGGAGTTTAACATGCGGATCCATAAGAGTGTCAATAGCTACATCCCGTCATTCTTGTCTCATAAAAAATATATAAGACATATTTACGTTGTGAAATAACAATACATGATCTATACTGAAAAAACTTCAATATCAATATATTTATTTGAATCACAAAATTTAAAAGCTGTGGAGTACATAATATGAGAATAAAAAAGTACTTCATTTGTACCATTTTATGTGACACTTTTTGAATTTTGAGATTTAAGCAAGTCTAGCTTTGACCATAATATTTTTATACAACTTTTAAACACTTTGAATTATCAATTGTTGCTGAATTATAGTACCATTTATGAAATTTACAAATGTATAAATTTTATTTTAGAAAAAGTGAAGATTTTAAAATTGAAAAATGTCAGATAAATCGTGAGAGATAATATTTATTTTAGTGTATGATTAATTACCAAACAAATGAATCAATAAATATAGACAATATATAGTATTTGGATTTATTGGATTCAGTCACCTCTTCTTTAAGCTTCTACCCTCCTTACTACCATGGCTGACCATCAAAAACCTAAACCCACCGACAATTTCTCTTCACCGGCGTCAACGAATCCACCTAAAATCTCCGGCGGATCATCTAACGGTGGATTATCCGGCGCTCCTCACTTTCCAAACCCACCGGATCGTACGAATCCAGACGCGGCTACACTGAGAGAGCAATGGAGGTTCGCTATCAAGCAGTACAGCAAATGGTATTCCCACGCTTGGGGAACTGCAATATTAGCTGGGCTTTCATTTTACGCCCTTGGTTGGATTATCAAAGGCTCTAATCCTTTGCCCTCTTTTAAGCACGAAGAATCGGATACTAAAAATGCTTCCTCGTCTTCGTCTTCTGATGATGCTGGTGCTGTTCCAGAGGTTAAGAGAAGTTGATGATGACGATAATTTCATTTTAGGTTCGTTTTAGAAACTTGAATTTCTCCCTGTTTTTGTTCCATCTTGTTTTATTTTTAGGCATAATACATAACTTGTCTAGTCTCAGCTGGAAAACACTTAAATTCATATAAAGTTGAACAAGTAGAAACATACGTGGCATAATACAAATTGATTGAGTGTATAGAGTATGTGTTCATCTTTGCCTGCTTATGATTGCCGAAAATCGGAGGGCATAAGCTGCTGAATCCAAGTTAAAATAAATGATTATGTATTATGCCTAGTTTTTATAAACATGGAGGTTAAATGGGAAGACTAATGCGCCAGAGTATTTTTTTTTTTTGAGTTTTTGTACTATGCTCAGTTACATTTACAATAATAACTATACCTGAATCACTTTGGATCGATTAGATGAACTCTCTATATCCACTTTTTATAAATTTCATTTTATTTATAAGAGAATTTGGCTAATTCAACCCTCTTTCTTAGGTTGAAGGCATGCTTGATGATTTGTTTGTCTATTCATCCTTTTCAATTAGTAGGTTTGGGGGTTTGTTTGAGTTTAAAGACAATGTTTTTCTTGATGGTTACTTAAATTTATTGTGTTGTATCGTTAAATCCGTTGGGTAACGACGAGAAGTCTCATTTTGTGTAATGACCAATTTGGTGTGATCACGTCATTACTCTATTTTTCTTGTAGATTATGTCTGACATGTAAGGATGGAGAATGATACAATCTATCCAAAAATTGTATTAATTAAAACAATACAGTGTGATACAATACAACACAAAACAACACAATATGATGCATTATGAAGGAATGTGTAACAACCATCCAAATGAAGTGTAAGGAATGAATTGAAGGTTGATTGGGAGCACCAAAGGACTGTTTCTTAGTTGTCTGAGAACGAATTAGAAGTTGTAAATGTGGCTTAGTATTTTAAAATTGGAAGCTTAAAATAATTTTACCATCCAAAAAGTGACAATTGTCTTTTGTGTTTGAGTTTTGACTGCCAAAATGCCCTTTTTGTCACCCTTCTGTAACTCTCGTCCAAGATAAGTGAATATCATCTCTAAGGATATTTCGCAGTCTAGAACACGTGTGAGAAAGTGTGCTTCGTTTACATTCCAGGCTCTTAGAGCTTGCTACTTTACCAGTTGATTTTAAAGAATCAATCTTCTCTGGACAAGGATGGTACCTCAAGAAGAAGTAGTTCAGATTTGAATCCTCTTTCTTTCTTTCATTTATTTACCCTTCAACTCATGTGGGCAGAAGTGAAATTGCTGACGCTCCTTCCTTCCTTTCTTTCTTTCTTTTTTTTTCCTTCTTTTTTTGTAGATGTTCAAATCCTTTTTGACTGTTCATTTTTTATTCTTCCCTTTTATGCCCAAGATTGCCATTCTTGCCTTTTGTCATCTCATTAACGAGAGGACAGAAATCCTGAAAATCCCACATGTTCTCTTTCTTGTAAATATGCCTCTGCAGTCTTGCAATATTTTTGATCTTTTTATCTACATGCTTGTATGAAGGATCAGGAGTTCTTATGTATGTCTATCATGTCTGTTTGAGACATCATATGCTGGAACCCTCTCTGTTGCTTATCGCCTTATCCACTCCCTGACCTTGCTTTATAGTTTCATTTCCTTCGTTTGAGTGTAATATTAAAAATCTGGCCATTTATGCATTTCTATTCACCTATTTTATCCTGCTGAAAACATAATTTAGCTGCTTTGCTCTTTGTATATGTGAAGGAACAAATAAACATGTAGAGTTGATATACTTCCTATGATCTCTTTGTGCATATGTAATGGAGAGATCTTTGCTGTAAATAAATGAAGCCTGTCTGGAGAAGTGTCAATCTAATTCTGGATGCATTGCCGAATGCCTCTTATTTTCAGTTGGATAGTAGCAAGCAACTAGTAATTGAAAGAAGCATATTATACATGGAAGCTCTTGACACTCTCCCCACACAGAGAATCTTATCTCCATAACAGCCTATATCACATGGTTAGAGTGGAACCAAGCGAGTCTTTGAGAAGAAAGCCAGAGATTACGAAAGAGAGATAGTCATATATGTGTAGTGTTCAACAAATCTTTAGCTAGAATAATAAGTTGCGTAGAAACCGTGCTCTAACACTACACATATATGGCTATCTCTCTGGCAATGACTTCATAATATCTTGCTTTCTTCTCAAAGACCCGCTGGTTCCGCTCTAACCATATGGCATAGACACATTCAGTGTATACAATTTTAAAAGCTTGAGCTCTCATTGTTCTTCCCTTTGCATTCTTTATCACCCATTCCATGTGTTGTTCCCGTGTTGCAAATTGGATAATAGGTCTCTGCAACCATAATAGGATTCTACTCCACAACTGCCTCCAATTCGCAAGTAGTTCAGATGAAGGAACTGAAAATGAGATAGAGAATTAAGAGGTCTCAGGGTTACTCTTTCCCATGTAAAGAGGGTGGAGTAAAATGACCTTGCTCCCCAAAACAAAAGAATGTGGAGTACATATAATGTTTTTAGTTGACTAACACTTTGTTTGGATCATTGTTACCCATTGTTTCATAATGTATTGTATTGTATTGTACTCTATTGTACCGTATTGTATGGTAGGTACAATGTTTGGTTAGACTGTATTGTTTGTTTGTTGTTTAATAATATTTTAATTGTTTGGTTTGATCGTATCGTACTGTATTGTAATTTATAAATTTACTAAAATATCCTAATTATTCTAGGGTAAAAGATTTGACTAGATTTAAATAGTTAAGATAAAGGGTAAAATAGTATTTTGAAATATTATGTAAATATATAATTGGAAAAAGAAATTAAGTAACAATGGGATCACACCAAATTGGTTGTTCCATAAAATAGGGGTTTTCATTGTTACGTAACAATGAAATTCAACAATACAATACAATACATTTTAAGTAACAATCAAAACGAACATTGTAGGTATAGTAACGATACGATACAATTCAATGGATAACAATGATCCAAACATAGTGTAAGCTTGTAAAGGCAGTCTTCTCTTGCCATAATCTTACCTACCTGACATATAGCATGTCCAAGCTTCTGAATCAACTTATTTTGGTTTACGGAAGTGCTTTTACAAAAAGTATTTTTGGTAAGAGACCGTTTGTGTTTGGCTAATCAATTTGAATAGCACTTTTGAAAGACTTGAATTGTATGCTAGCTTTTACCATGAATTGGGTAGTCTCGAATGTGCTCAATGGTTTATGTTGTTTAATCATTGTGACATTTTGTTAAAAAATAAGCAGAGAATAATAATGAAGAAAAATCATAATTGTTAATGTGTTCTGACTTTTGTCGTTATTTTACTATTCTCGTATAATTTGGAGGGACAAGAATGCAGTGAATGAACTTCTGCTATTGGGATGGTGCAACTCTCTCTTTTTTCTTTGTTTTGTTTGGTTGTTCATTTAAAGTAAATCAGTTCTTGTTTCTGAGTATGTTTGTCTTTTGGTTGGCACAGACTCTCTTTACTCTCAATGAAACAAGTTACTCATGAATAGCTGAAGTCTCTCCCTCCCCTCCAACCTCTACCCTCCGGGCTTCTTAAAATTCACTTGCTGCAAGCTCTATGTGGATGGAAGTGCAATCACTGCTAACAACTAATTCCTGGGCAAATTCAGTGTATCTGCTTCCTGGAAAAAGTAACACCAAAATTGTAATAGGATGTGTACCAAGACCAATATCTGCTGGTGCCCACTGAAAGTCTAGGCAAGTCAAGTGTGCCTTTTTTCTTCGACC
Source organism: Solanum sitiens (assembly GCA_016801875.1). NCBI lineage: Eukaryota > Viridiplantae > Streptophyta > Magnoliopsida > Solanales > Solanaceae > Solanum > Solanum sitiens. Next base: position 867,431 of record JABWTJ010000017.1, on the reverse strand, counting down.
GTTTGTCTCCTGCAATGAGTAAACAATGCTACACGAAAAACAATAGTATCCTGAATATCGTTTAAGAAGAGTTCTGTTACTTATTTCCTGTACCGTAGATGTGCATATCAATAATACTGCAGTTTTGAGTTGTTGACGTTCTGTGTAGCGTGGATAAGTTACCTTACCATTTTCACAGCTGAAATGTTCTTAATGCCAATGTACACTTATGAAAAGACAAAACAAATGGTTCTTAAGCAAAATTTTACTTCCATCCCCCATTTCCCCACCTCAGTTCCTCAAACTTTTCTTTCCGCAAAGTTACAGTCGTAGAGTGGAGAGTGCTATACAATTTTTGTACAGGAAACCTGGAATTCTCAGCATTCCTGCATTTTTCTGCAGTTCATATATCTGCATTCTGAGAAATGTTGTAGTGAGTGGTTGATCTTTGCTCAACCAGAACAACAACCGCCCTTCTTAACAGCAGATACGTCATTTCCTATGTGGATCGTTTGTCCTGCAGGCAAAGATGCTGGATCGTCTCCTGCATCAAGAGCTTTCTTGCTAACCACCCGGTAAATCTGAGTCAACACTTCTGTGAAGGCGTTTTCAACATTCAGCGCCTCTAGAGCAGAGGTTTCCATGAAGAAGGTATTCTCTCTTTCTGCAAATCCCTTTGATTCGTCAGTGGGAACAGCACGCAGGTGGCGGAGATCTGCCTTGTTCCCGACCAGCATGACGACAATGTTCTGGTCTGTATGATCTCTGAGCTCCTTGAGCCATCTCGCAACATTCTCAAATGTTACATGGCGAGTAATATCGTAAACAAGTAAGGCCCCAACTGCTCCTCTATAATAAGCACTTGTGATAGCCCGGTACCTTTTTTTTTTATAGCCAAAAGTTATTTAGAAACAATTCCTCCAGGCATTATAGGTGAAAGAACATTGCATTCAAATCTTAAGCAAACCAAGATGCACACGAAAACTTGTCGAAAATTTTCTCTTTTTCTTTTTGTTGTTGTTGTTGCTGCTTCACATGATCTAATAGACTTTAGAACAATTAGATGATATCTATCTGATTATATGAGTGATCAATATGATCAATAAAGAGAACCATGTGTTCTTAGATTCAAAACTCAGTGACGACATAAATACTAGGCGATTCTTCGACCTGTCCAAGCCTTGGTAGATATTGTTTAACTAATTGAGGTAGGTACACAGGTTGGTTCGGACACCATGGTTGGAAAAAAGTTATGGATAAAAGTCGTACAAAATGATGAAAACTAATCTTCATTTTTAGGATTCGAATCTGAGACATGTGGTTAGATTCTTGGTGAGAGAGAAATTACATTAATAACTAGTGCATACATATACAGTTCTGCAATGCATGTTAAAACCATAAGGAAATTGGGATTGGGGTTACCTTTCTTGGCCAGCAGTGTCCCAAATCTGGGCTTTGACAATCTTGTCATCAACATGAATGGTTCGGGTGGCGAATTCAACGCCAATAGTAGACTTAGATTGTTGGCTGAATTCGTTTTTGGTAAATCGCGATAGCAAATTCGATTTACCAACACCAGAATCCCCTATTAACACCACCTTGAACAAGTAATCATAATCTTCCTCTGATCTATATGTTCCCATAATTTCTTTTTTCTCTTAACTTGTACATAAGATCAGTTAATTATGGAGTGTTTTCTCTATCTTCCTTTGAATTAGGGATGAAAGAGAGAAGAAGAATAACATGAATATTCATCGATTCGATTCATTTTACTATTAACAAATGGTGCATATTTAACCTTCGTTTAAATCGGATGGTTGAGGGGAGAAAGAGAAGAAATGGTTTAAAGTTTAAGTATTACATGGTTAATAGTAGTTGGTTTGTAGAATTAATTTAAATTACGATTGTTTTAATCAATGTATATTCTATGTATATCGATTAGGAAGAGTAAATAATGAATTGTGTGAAGATCCCCTTAATCCGTTTATAATTTAGATAGGAATTATTATAGTTCAAAGTAGAAAACAACACCACCCTATTAAATTATAGTGAACTGACAAAATATGGATATAATTAATTTAGGGATTTGTTAGGTATCAACTCTTAAGATTATCACAAGAGATATTTTAATATAATTTTGGGATTTTTTTAGGTATCAACTCTACTTTCCCACCTTATATTTCAATAATTGGCTCACAAATTGTAGAATATTAGGGCTTCCCCTTCTTATCTCAATTGTGTGGTTTTAATAATAGTTTTTGTCCAAACTTTATCCAAAACACACTTCAATAATTATCTCAATTCTAACCTTGACCTTGACTCGAGACTTGATCGTAACCCTCAACTCGAGATCCAACCTCTAACTCTAACCTTGATCGGAGACTCGACTGACCTCGACTCAAGATCTGAACCTTGAACCTTAATCAACCAAAGACTATCTCGACCCAAACCTCGATTTGTGACCTAAATTCAACCCTAACCTCTACTGGGGACTTGACCCCTAGCCTGACCGACTTTTTCTGAAAATAAAGAAAGACTCCTCAAATTTAAATTTGATTTTCCTTCGTTACCTAATTCATTGATTAAAGTTAAGAACTCGTCAATTTCTGTTGGTAATGGTTTTTCACTCAATCGTATACGTTTTTTTTACAAATTCTTGGTAATCAATATTCGGAAGAAAGATAGTATGAATTCTATTTAGTCTAACTCTCTTTCCCATGAGACTTGACGTTAGGCTTGACATGACTTGAGACCCAAACTCTGACCCTTGACATTCATGATCCCAACCTTAACACGAAACTCGACCTCGACCTCGACCCAAATATAGGATCTAACCCTAGCCCTCAGCGCCTTATTAGAGACTTGAACTTCCATCCTCGACTCGATGACCCGATCCCAACCTCGACTAGGGACACGACTCTGATTTGGGACCTGACCTTGATTTGGAGCTCAACGCCCGATCCAAAATCGAGACTCGATCCATTAATATATATTCTTGTATCATAATTTCCTGCAAGTTATGATCCAGAAAATCGTGATCCAATCCATAAATAATTCCCTTATTTTGTGTTTCTTTTACTTATGCCCCTCATAACAAAAAAATAATATTCCTTAAAAGCATAAGTATATATTTTCATATCGTAATATCTTTTATGACTTTAGTTTCTAAAAAACTTCACCATTTGACATAAAACGCCAAACTAATATTGACACTATATCAAATAGAAATATAGTATTTTGATTTGGTGGGACCCATGTTAGATGATGTGAATTAGCAATGAAAATTATTATGTGGTTCATGGCTAACAAAATTAATGATGCATGAGAGGTTAGGAAAGTGTAGAGAAGTAGAAACATCCTATTGAGCTGTCATTGGTCTTAAAGTCCTTCAAAGTATACATATATATATATATATATATATATATATATATATATATTATCTAACCACTACACTACAAAATTGGTGGTTGTTTTCATTTTTTTGGACCTACCTTATTTATTTGTACTACAAATTAGGTACTCACAAATTTGTAGTTTATTTTTGTATAAAATATAATTTATTGGTTTGTATCTTCAATTTTTGGACATTTATGAAGTTCTTTCATGCAACATTTTTGACTTCCCAAACTTCGGAGTAAAATTATGTACATATTATTCTCTTCATATTTCAGTTGTGAGATTATACAGGATGTGAAGTATTCTTTCGTCAATTGTTGATTGATAAAACTACAAATTCCTTCAAATTGATGTGATTAAATCTGGTGCGATAGCTCACAAATAATACATATAGTGTAAATCACATTTCTATTTTGGTTGTCGAATCACATGAAATTTTAATTCATATATGAAATGTATGAAATGCATATGTACTTGTGAAACATAGAATTGTTTATTTAAATTGAATTGAATTTTTCAACATAACACATCGATCTTTTTTTTAAAAAAAATAATAAAATACTCCTAGAAATGACTAACTTAGGCTTATAAATTAAATTATAGGAATTTGCTTAAAATATCAAAACAAAAAATGATCCCATTTCATGGTAATAATGGAAGTCACGTAAAAGTATATTTGGAACTTTTAAATTATTGTTCAAATAATTGCATTTGATTGCTACCCAGTGATAAATAAAATCTATAGGATCAAAGTCCTTATATAATATTGGATGTACAAGTTGACCACAAAGGAATTTTTTAATTTAATTCGATTTCGATTGAGATTTATGTTTTTTTTTTTTTTTTTTTTTGGTGTGTATATAATTCGATACTTGAGTTTGTATAGAGATGAATAAGTAGACATACAAATCAAGTCGAGTGCATTTCACGTGAATTACCATGCAAATAAGTTTAAGTATTTATTTTTATATACTTAAAACTAGAAAACAGAATTATCAGCTAAAAGCAAATTACAAAAACACATTTATATATTACAACTCGATCGACTCGATATAACGCCTCGACCTACGTGAAGGTGTGGTGCAAAAATTCGATAGGTTGATCCCATATTTTTAACAAAGTGATGGACAAATGGAATGATTTAGATTGATATTATATTTTAACACATTTTTGGAATCTTCCATTAAAGAATTTTGTTATAACCACACAAGATATACCACGTATAAGGATCCAATTATATTTTTATTATAGATAAAAAATATATATAATTAAAATACAGTCAATCGGTACATTAAGTTCCCTCTATGCACGGAGTCCAATGAAGCATAAGTCGATTCATAATTTGAAATTTATGAGTTCTCAATAATTTCAAATTTTAAAAATAATTTTTCTTTTCATATGTGTCTAAATGAAATCAAACCATGTACAATAAATATTTCTTATATATTAATCGATTTCTCAATATAAATTTGAGATATATATAAAATTTAATCAATATTTTAGATTCGCCTACGAAAAAAGATCGAACCACGAGAGCATGAGTTGAAACAATAATGGAAAGGAAAAAAAAGACAGTTGAAGAATTCATGAGCTACTTTTGAGATGATTTCTATGTGTTGTATATATATTCAGAATAAATATATTTTGTTGTATTTATTATTAATAATTGAAGTGGACCTATATTTGATCAGTTGGAAATAAAAAAAAAATTAAAATTTATGATCGAAATAAAAGATCACATATTTGAAGGGCAAAAATAAACATCATTTCAAATTTCATTTCAAATTAGGGTCACAAATTAGAACGATTCGATTGAAATTACGTTCAATTAAATATTGGAGTAGATTCTAAAGAGATATAAATATTTTATAAATATATTTTGAACCGAGATCCTTATGCTCATTTTTGTTCCATTAGAAGGGAGCAATTCCATTTTTCATCTTGAATTGATCAAAATATACGAAATTTCTTACTTTTTCAAGAAAAAAAAAATTAGATCCTACAACCGAGGGTCCGTGGCTAACTCATATTGCCTACCAGTCTATCACCATTTCGCTATATCATTTATTCTTTTTTCGTTACTGGTCATATGTACAAAATTAATTTCAAAACTAAATATCATACGAAAGATCTTTAAAATAATTCGAAAAGAGAAGGATCCTAAAAAATACTGTATATTAAAAATTTATATAGAGGTCCACTGCTATTATTAATAGTACCTACACCCAACAATTTATTTATTTTTTGCCATTATATATACAACACATTATAATAGACCAAAAAACTCATTCTAATTTTTCCAAACATTTTTTTTCTCTCCCAATTATTATTCTTCCACAATGATTTTTCCTTGTAAAATTATTCTCTTTTTGCCCATTCTTCTCATTATTATTTTCCAAAATAAAATTCAAGGTCGAACATTATTATTAAACAATAATAATAATACTAATAATAATAATAATTATAATTATAAAAAATTGCAAAGGCCATTTAACAATACAGTTTCAGCTGTTTTTGTGTTTGGAGATTCCACTGTTGATTCCGGCAACAACAACTACATAAACACCATCGCAAAGTGCGATTTTCCGCCATACGGTCGCGATTTCGCGAACCACTCTCCCACCGGGAGGTTCACTAATGGTCGTCTCGTTACAGATTATTTAGGTACGTACGTACGTACATATATAGTCAAAATCTTTTTATGATTGCATCGTGTATGTAGCATTATTCATGTACATAGATAGGGGAAATAGTACTTTCATTGAAAACGTGGTCATTATAATGAAATACTGTTACAGAGAGATCTAGTTGTACATTAAAATATAATTTTTGCTCTATCACATCATTTAAGATGTATTATGATCTACATTTTCATTTTACATGTTTTGACTGGTCGAACATGAAATTTAACAAGAAAAAGGAATACTTTATAAAAAAAATTGTGGTCAAGAAAATTAATAGGATATAATTATTTTGAATTTTGTGATGATAAATCGAATAACTGAAAGTTTAAAGTTAAATTATTTTGGAAAAGAGGAAGTTATCGTTCTTTTTTTGATTGTCACCTAAAAAGATTTTCTATATTATCACCAATATATATAGGTTTTAGAGTTTTTTTATTTTATAAAATGTTATCTATTTGGTATGGTATTTTTTAAATATGTATACTGTTGATGTATATAACTTAAATAATGTTATAAATTTTTGTAACAGCTTCGTACGTAGGAATCAAAGATTTTGTGCCACCCTATTTGGACCCAAGTCTTAGCTTGGACGAACTCATGACCGGAGTTAGTTTTGCCTCGGGTAGCTCTGGCTTTGACCCTCTCACGGCTCAATTAGTCGTACGTCTCTCTTATTTATTTATTCATATATTAAAACTAGCGATATAATCAAAATATTCATTATATCGATTTGAGATTTCGATAGAAAGGATATTAATTGACTTTCCTTAAATAAATCATTGTTGACTAGTGTAGTTGTACCATAATGGTAACTAAAAATTCAAAAAATTACAAATAATCAACTTCAACTTTATAGTATTTTATTAGGTGCATTAATTTATATTTAAAATTATTCAAATCTTGCAAAATTTATTCTTTAAAAAGAAAGAACAAGTACTCTATTAATCGTAAAAGTTAAAAAAAAAATAACTTTTATAAATAATATTATGCGTTGATAGTCTCTTATATTAACACATACTTCATCTCCACTCCCATGACCTAACTCTCTAGCTAGCTATTCCTCACTCTGACCCTGACCTTAATAATATTATATTTATAATATTTATCTAAATTATATGTAATATTTTTTGTTTATTTATTAAACATAAAAAATAAACCAAAAAAGGCCATTTATATTTTAGAAAGCTTTCCTTTTCTAGTAATGATTTAATTAGATATAGACTTAGGTTTTTCATACCATGTTCCAACTTTATTTTTGTGGAAGGGAAGACATTTAATTTTTCAAAAATAAAAATAATTAAACATAACGATTTGAATGTTATCGTAAGATAAACTACTTATATTATACCAAGAAGAGAAATGGTAGGTATAACTATACGGTAAGACGTGAATAATCAATCATTATTATACTGTAGAAATTGAATAGGTTCGATCTATAGTGATTACACTTTTTTTTTAATCAATTGATTATTGACAAAATTGTGATTTGATATTGATTATTATTATTATTATTATTGCAGGATGTAATTACAATGGAAAAACAGCTGGAATATTTTATAGAATACAAAAGAAAACTTGAAAATTCAATTGGAAAAGAAAAAACAAAAATATTAATAAGCAAAGCAGCATTTATAATAAGTGCAGGGACAAATGACTTTGCTGTAAATTATTATAACACCCCATTTAGAAGACAAAAATATTATAATGTCTCTCAATATCAACAATTCTTGATGCAAATGGTCCAACAATTTATCCAAGTAAGTATCTATCACATAATTCCTATGTCCCAATTTATACGACACTTTTTATATTTTGCGAGTCAAAAAATTTAAGTGAAATCTTTAATTTTTTTGAAATGAAATTTATATATTTGTAAACTATGTAAAAAGTACTACAAGTCACTAATTTATAATTCAAAATATTTAAAAATCTATAAAAAATTTAAGGTCAAAGATAAACTTATTTGACTCTTGAATCCAAAATGTGACATATAAAATGAGACTGGAGGTAGTAATAAATTATAGCCATGTAATTCTTATAAATGTGAAAACATATATAAGACTAATATTTTTATAACATATTATAGCTATGTGTGATTCTTATAAATGTGAAAAAATCTGATTGTATGCATATATTTTTATATTTATTTATTTTTTAAAAAAAAATATGAAAAAATATATTAGTGGCATGAGTACGATAGATAGAGGTGAAGTGCTTTAATAGGCCTTATTGAAATGATATAAATATATATTATAATAATATTTTGGAAGCAAAAACATTTATGATGATTTATGAAGTGGGGAAGGGTTGAGTTAGGTGTTGTAACGTAATTACTACAATTAATTGGAGATACCAAATTTTTACTAGTTTTTAATATTTTTTTTCAAATATTATATTGTTTTTTCGTAACAGGTCTTGCATCTCAATTAATTTTATATAATATCTTCTTATTCTTTAACGATCAAATACATGATGATTTATCCACTAAAACTCAAACAAATGAGAAATTTTTTTTATGTAAAATTAATCTTTTGTCTTGATAGAAATTGAATTAAACATAAGACCATATTATTTTCAATTCATTTCATTAATAACTGGACAACCTATATGGTTCGATTAGGTGCTTGAATTTCTAAAAACAATTTTTTTTCATTGGAGGTAAGGAAAGAGGAAAATAGGGAGGGGATTACGTGATAGATAATCGATTCTTCACGTAATCAATCAACTGAGCAACTAAAATTCCCCGCCTGAATATTCATTAGATATGTTTTTTTTTTTTAAAAAATAAAAATCCAAATCGTATATGTATCAATTTTAATGTGTTTGATATTAATATTTTGTATACACAAACTTCATGTTAATTTGTTCTAGGGTTTGATGAACGAAGGAGCTCGAGTGATCGGCGTCGCCGGAGTTCCGCCTTTCGGGTGCTTGCCGATAGTCATCACGATAGATTCCGATGACGCACTTCAACCCCGTCGATGTATCGAATCGTACTCCGCCGTTGCAAGAGAGTACAACTCGCTACTTCAACGTTTATTAAAGATTATGGAAATTCATGGCACAAAATTATTCTACGTCGATATCTATGGTCCAATAAATGACATGATACAAAATCCAATTAAATATGGTGAGCAACCCAAATAATTAATTTTCCACTTTTGGATTATGTTTTATTTTTCAATTTTTATTAGTCAAAATTTTCTGAAACTTAGATCTTTTAACTTAGAAAAATAATTTTTCTAACAAAATAGATAAAATAAGTATCGTAAGTAACATTTCATATTAATTGTCTCGTCACACCCCTGATTTTCCATTTGCCTCCAACCAGAGGCGAATCCAGGATTTAAAGATTTTGAGTGCACCAATATAAACATAGCTCAAATATAAGGTGTATGTTAAACTTAAAATAAAAATAAGCTTAAGCAGTATTTAAACCCTGGTCTAGAGGGTGGTATCTTTACCTTCTACCAATTGCCCAAGAGCACTTCTATGTTTTTTATGGGTGCACTGTTGACTATATCTTACTTTCTACCAGTTTTTCAAAATAGATATACATATATACATATGATTTTTTCGAAAGTTACCGGGTGCACGTGCACCCCCACAACATAGGGTGGGTCCGCCCCTACCTCCAACCCCGCACCCACTCCCAGCTCACTCCTAAGTCCTACCCCTCATCCTCCTTCACCCCTAGCTCGCTTCTTATATATAAATGTTTTTGGAAATAATTTTTTTATATTTACTTAGTCAAAATTTTAGCCAATGAACGTAAGAAAATCATTTTAATTTAGGAAAATATATTCTAGCAATTTTTTTTCCAGGAAAAACATTTTCTTCATATCAAATACATTTTCAAAATACAAAGAAAGTCTATCATATCATGTAATTTAACTTGTTATAATAAATTATCAATTTTAATTTTTTTGGTCATTAATTCTACTTATCATAAACAGTATTATTTAATAGTTTGATCTGATGGTGTAAAAATTACTTAATATTTTGTAGGATTTAGTGAAGTTACAATGGGATGTTGTGGAAGTGGACTTATTGAAGCATCAATTCTTTGCAATCCAAAATCAATTATATGCAATAATCCTTCAAATCATATGTTTTGGGATGCAGTCCACCCAAGTCAAGCTACTTATTACACTGTTTTCCAAGCAATACGTCCTTCTATTGATTTTGCCATCAACCAATTATAAATTCTTATGTATTTTCACGCCTCTTTGAGATCTCAAAAAATGGACAAATTTCTTTTTTTAGGAACACATACAAGGTTCGTCATTACAAAAAAGATAATGATAACCCTACCATTAACCACTAGTGAATCAAGAACTAGAATTCAGATAACGAAAAAAGATATTGATCGATGTTTTTCTAGGTTTTGATGATATATTATGATGAATGTATTTGGTGGTCTAGTCAAAAATTTAAATAAGGAATTTATGTTAAAAGATACTCTCTTTGTCTATTCATTTTTTTATTTTGTATGATGTTTAAGAAATCATAAATAAGAAGATAATTTTATCAACTCAATTTTAAAAAAACTTTTTTCTTTTCATTTTTATTTTATTTTGTACGGTGCTTAAGAAATCATAAATATAAGGAGATATTTTTACTAACTCGCATCTTAAAAAACTTCTTGAGAATTTTATAAACAAATGTAAACACTTTAAAATATAATTAATTGCAGCAGCAATATAAACAAAAAATAATTAACGTTTTCTTGATTTTATAAGATGGAGAACTAATATAGGACAACTATTTATATAATGATCAACTAATTAATATGAAACGAAGGGAGTAATAATTCTGTAAAGGCGATTCAACGACTTATATATAAAATCAAAATAATTTAATAATTTATAAATCAAAGTATCAATCCAATATACACTCATCAATTTTGATTCGATTTAATTTGATTGTTCGATTTAAAAAAAAATAAAGTACAAAACTAAAATTCTTTTTCCTCAAGAAAACAAGAAATAAATAAAGTAAAAGTATAAACTTTCTACTTTGCTAAGGTAGTTCTATATATGTACCAATGTACATTGGCCCTTTAGTGACATTGATTTGCACTTCACTAAATTCTTAAATTTCTTGCCTGCATGCACTTTCTTTCTAAGGAAGTTGTTATTGTTAACAACATGATTTTTCGCAAATAATCATTGTAATAAATTTAATTATACTTCATAAATATAGTTTGTATATTTATAAGTTATAGCTACAGTTTAAGTTATCTTGTTTGTATAGCTACAGAATTACTATTATGTCTTGATCTGCCTCTTTACCTATATGTATAAGGAAAAAAGTCCGAAATATATTCGAACTTTGACTGAAATTGGTGTTACGATACTGAACTTTATGGAGGACCTTTTACCTCCCTGCAATATTTAATAGTGTATTTTAAAGGTATATATGTCCTCACGTGAACATCATAAATATTGCATCATTTTAAATAGTAATATATCCACGTGGGCACATATATACCTTTAAAATGCACTTTTTAAAAAAAAGTACAAGGTTAAAAGGTCCTTCATAAAGTTTGGTATCGTAACTGCAATACCGGACAAAGTTGAAGTACTTTTCAAACCGTTTTCCCTATATATAACACCTTATGATGTCTACAAATTCATTATCCATATCTAATCAAAATGCATTTTTCATATTCTTATATTTTTCTTTTACATCTTCTTGTGTTAATATTGAAAGCTCATGCTCAAAAACATAATAGTTTAGTTTCTACAATTCTTGTTTTTGGAGACTCAACAGCTGATCCTGGAAACAATAATCACATATTAACTTCTATTAAGAGTAATTTTAAACCCTATGGAAGAGAATTTCCCAATCATGTTTCAACAGGAAGGTTTACTAATGGGAAGCTTGTTTATGATTTCATTGGTAATTATTCTACAAAATACTTTTATTAGTTACTTTGATTAATTAGTTAGTTTGAAATGACACATAAAAAAGGTTGCAAAAGGAGGGTCTAGGGTGGATTTTGTAGGTAGGTTCGACTGAATCCATTAATTTCAATTCGAGCTATGTATATGCATGCATATGTAAAAATAGGTTTGAAACATATTATTATAGATATAATTAAGAAAAAATGTGTTTTATCTAATAACTTAAATTTCTATAGACGAGATGATCTCATAGACTGATCGAGGTAGATTCAGAATTTATGCTCTAGAAGGTTGGACAAGCGCGCCTATATAAGTTTGGGATTAATATTTAGCTAAATAAGGTGGAGCCGTGGAGGGTATTTGTATAAACAAACTACTTCTTCTTAGATTATGTGATGTATATTATAATTTTTATAGAACAAACTAAACGATTAATAAGAAATAGTACTAGGATCGGATAATCTCAGCATAACTAATTTAAGTATATAATTAATTATATCATAATAACTTGTTTTCAAACTAAAATAACCCCATGTGTTCAACTTTAAGATTCTTAATATTGAATTTATTTTAATTCTTAAACTATGGGTTAATTAAGACCTAATATATATTAGTGATTTTAATGCAGCTAAGCATGTTGGTGTCAAAGAATATGTGCCTCCATATTTAGATCAAAGTTTAAGTATTGAAGAACTCAAGAGTGGAGTTAGTTTTGCATCTGCTGGAACTGGAATTGACCCCCTCACAGCACAACTCTCTGTATGCTATCTCAACCCACCCACCCACCCCGAATATTTTTAATATGGTGTAATATTATCTTCGTTTTTGAATTAAGAATATCCAACGATACATTCTTATTGTCTTTTTTGATACCACAACAATATACATATATTCATATAGTATCAATGACTAATAATGAGTAATTTCTGAACAAGAAACCTTATTGATACCTTCATACCAATACTGATTTAGTATCAATTAAGCTAAATTATCAGTGTAATGATATCAATACAATATATGATACTGATTTAGTATCAGTTAAAACAAAATTAGTTTGGGTGTGTATAGTGTTATATTTAGTGAGGTATGAATATAAAGGAGTATATGTTTGTAAGTATATTTTGTTTTATGAGGTATTTATTAAATTTTTCCTTTTATAAAAGCACTTAATAGCTTAGTGAACAAACGCCTTTTAATTCTATAATTCATAAATTTAAAATCCTGAATTCGTGTTAATCATAAAGTTGTCATAGACTCATAGTCATAGGAACCAATTAGAACTTTCTTTGTTCAAGATTTGTTTTATATTACTCCCTCCGTCCGGTATTATTTGTCATAGTTTTTATTTTTAGAGTCAAACTATAAAAACTTTAACTAACATTTTCAGATGTATTTTTTATTATATTAATATGCAAAAAATTGCAATTTATAGTACTTTTCATATAGTTTTAGAATATCTAATTTTTTTGTTTAAAATATCGAATTAATGTGTTCTAATTTAACTTTAAAAATTAATCAATTTGACTTTCGAAAAGCGCAACATGACAAACAATTCTTGACGGAGGGAATATAAGTTTATTCAATTTGTATTCTCAACAATGATTAACCAACCCCACCCCACCCCCACCCCCTTTGTGGAATTTTCAGAATGTGATACCATTATCAAAGCAAGTGGAATACTTCAAGGAGTATCAAGAGAAAATAGAGGCAGCTATTGGGAAAGAGCAAACAAAAAAATTGATAAAAGAATCATTGTTCATTATTAGTATAGGTTCAAATGATATTATTGCAAATTACAAATTATATCCATTTCGTAGTGAAAACTACACAATCTCAGCCTACATTGACTTCTTGTTACAACATGTCCACAACTTCCTAAAGGTTTGTCTACTCGTTTTAAGTTATATACACTGATAATATAATTTTCTTTTTATACTATATATTCAATTTAATTGTCTATTGTAAGTACTCATACAATTTTTTATGAGTTGAGCTTAAATAGAAAAGTGATGATAATGAATGGAATGATCCCTCGTTGAGATCAGGACGATATCCCACGACTCTTTTATATGATCTAGATAATTCTTAGTGTTTTTTTTCTTGTGTTAGTTTTTAGGTGTGAGTTGAGTTAAGCTGACCGAGATCGAATCTAACATGATTTTATACTATAGTCAAGCAAGGAAATCAAATAGTTGAGGACGTGTGGAAATATCTCGATTCATGAATATGCACGAACTGGGCCAGATAATGAAAATGCAAATAAAGAATGTCTCGATCCAGGTGTAAATGGGGTTGGGGTGATGAATGGAATATCCTACATCGGATCTAGACTACTTCTAAAGCTTAAACAATCTTTCTCCCTTCAAGCTAGTTTTTAATGTGTGAATTAGGTCCAAAATTGAATTTGACAGATGTTCAAAGGTTCGTATATTATAAATCTAGTTGAAAATTTACCTATGAAATATTGAGGAACATTTTGATTAATTTCACCACTTCGTAAAGACTTATTTATCTTCAATTAATGATGGTGAAAATGAACTGTTAAAGTAAGCACCGTGGTAAAATAAATAGTTATAGGTAGTCTAGCTCGATCCAAGTAATAATGTCCAAATGTCTTTTTTAGTTGGACCAATTCAACTACTAATAACTTTAATTAATTATTTTAACTTAATTTTAATTATGCAGGAATTATTAGATCAAGGAGCTAGGAAAATTGCAATGGCAGGTCTAGGACCATTGGGTTGTTTACCAAGTGTCATCACACTTAACTCAAATGATGTATTTTCAAAGAGAAATTGCATTGATTCCTTTAATTCCATTGCTAGAGACTACAATTCCAAGCTCCAAAACAAGTTAAATGACATGCAAAATAGCTTTGCAAATTTGGGTTCTAGAATTGCTTATTTGGAAGCCTATAAATCTACTATGGACATAATTCAAGACAAGAAATTATATGGTGAGTAATTATGATTCATACTCTATATTTTAGGAAAAAATTTCTGAAATATATTCGAACTTTGACTGAAATTGCTGTAACGATACTAAACTTTGGAAAGAACCTTTTACCCCTCTGCACTATTTAATTGTGTATTTTAAAGGTATATATGTGCCCACAAGGACATAAAAAATGTGGATAGATATATACCTTTAAAATATACTATTAAATAGTCCATAACGTTTGTTATCGTGACAATAATTTTGGCCAAAGTTGAAGTATTTTTCATTCGCTTATCCCTTATATTTTCAAAGAGTTTTATGTAAGTTTTATATTTTAGAAGTATAAGTAATAATAGTATATATGACAGTGAAGTATGTCTAATTATATACGAGTAGTTTTTTTGTTTATTTATTAAAACTAATATGAATTTTTATGCCTTTTGTATTTTTTATAGATTTTGAATTTGTTAACATTGGCTGCTGTGGAACTGGCTTATTGGAATTTGGACTTACATGCAACCCCATGTCAAATATTTGCCCAAATTCATCAAAGTATTATTGGTGGGATTCAGTCCATCCAACTGAGAAGGCATATGATATTATTTCTAAAGCACTTTTTCCAACTATTGATTCCATCATCCAGAACTAACAATAATAATAATACTTAGTATAAAAAATAATTTAATAATTTTAGTGCGATACAATAAAAATTAAATGATCATCTATGAAATCAAGTCAGTTATCAATCATGTGTTACATGAAAATTCAAATATACACATGATGACATGAAAGGACAACTTTACTATATTATATGAAAAGTTCTCTGGTTAGCATAATCGCGATAATTTTCACATCTCATACTTATAGCATGATCACAATGCACATTTTCCTCACGCGATTGCACAAATACGAACAAATATCTGTAACAGTCAGATTAGCTCATTTTGAAATATGAAAATCTAAAATGAGAGATTGAATCATTACACATATAACAATAATAATATATTCGGTGAGATTGAATTATTACACTTAGTTTGATAAATATGATTGTGTGGGTGTATGAATGTATATGTGTCAAATTAAGGTTCATAGAAATTTGACTAAAAACTCCTATACAAAAATTAGAAAGCATGTTATAAGGTTACACTTATTTTTTTTCATATTTATGAACCATGCACATTCATAAATAGCCGTTTGGTGATCAAAAAGAGTATAAATTATGATACAAGTTAATAATAATTGTATTGACACTTATACCAAACTCAAAGAAATTAATTAATTAGGGATGGTGGTTGAGAAAACTTTAAACAACATTGGAAGTGTTTGGTCCATCAAACAATTACAAGAACAAAAGCAACATCGATCAGGACAACAAAAATAATTTTTAACGATAATAAATATATGCATATTAAAAAAAAATGTCAAAGTTTTTATAATCGGATCAAATAACTGTCATTGGTTTCAGTGTCGATATAAATTTTATAAATGTTTGCAAAGATTGTTAGTTACTGTTGAAGAAGAAGGAAACTGACGATTGAAACATGTCAAAAGAACAGGTCTAACGATTGAGACATGTCAACACTTGCTGTACTGCGTTAGACCTGTTCTTTTGACATGTTCCAATCGTCAGTTTTCTTCTTCTTCAACAGTTACCTCTAAAAAAAATATATATTTAGCGGCTATTAAGTTATTGTTGTTAATTGGTTGCCTCTATAATCATTTTTATAATTAAATTTGATCCAATTAATTACTTAATTAAAATCTTAATTAACTAGTCATGCTATATATATATATATATATATATATATATATATAACTCCTTGTTTTAATAAAGTCATCAAAAGCCATAAGATTGAAGCTTTAAACTTTTCCAAAATTTTCTTGATAAAATCATTAATTATTAATATGAGTCTTTTATATTTTTTTATTATTCTTATGTTAATTTTCTTCATGTTGGAAGCTCCAATATTAATTCAAGCTCAATCTAATAAGAAGAAGAATTTAGTTTCTGCCATTTTTATTTTTGGAGATTCAACAGCTGATCCTGGAAATAATAATTATATATCAACACCTTTCAAGAGTAATTTCTCACCTTATGGAAAAGATTTTCTAAACCATGTTCCAACTGGAAGGTTTACTAATGGAATGCTTGCTAATGATTTCATTGGTAATTTTAATTCTTCTTTCTTTTTTTTCTTTTCGACCATCGAAAATAATTTCTATAATCCTCAGATCTCACTTGTAAAATTACACTGAATATGTTGTTATAGTTTGTAGACACTAATTAATCAATGCAAAACACTACTAATTTACTACATTTTCAATTCAAAATCTAGAGTCAGTGGATTCAGAAAGAGTGTTATCTAGCTATATGTATAGATCATGGGACAAAACATATTTTATGTATTCATACTATACAAAGAAGTCATTGACACTCGGTATTATTTTAATGAAAATCGTGATTCTGCCACTAGATTAAATCGAAAGCAATGAGTTCAATATAGAACCTAACTATAAAACTCGTCTTAGATCCGTCTCTACGTGTATATATATATATATATATATATATATATATATGTTGTGCTTGAAATTTGTGTTTGATTAATGCAGCTAGGTATGTTGGTGTTAAAGAATATGTGCCTCCATATTTGGATCAAAGTTTGAGTATTGAAGAGCTCAAGACTGGAGTTAGTTTTGCATCTGCTGGAACTGGATTTGATCCTCTTACACCAAAAATCAGTGTATTATATCTAATACTCAAACTGTTTTTTTGTTTTTTCATTCGGTGTTCGATATTCATATCAGAGTCCGACTAAATTGAAATTCACGTGGAAAAGTCCACATTGGGGTAAAGCGCACCCTAGTAAATGCGACTTCATACCCAAGGGGACTCGAAACCCTAGACCTCTTGGGTTTCCCACCAGGTGTTTGTTATCTACATTTGTGTCTGACTAAATTTGAATTTACGCCAGAAAGTTCCACATTGAGGGTAAAGTGCTCCCTAATAAAGGTGAATCCATACCCAAGGAGACTCGAACCCGAGACCTCTTAAGTTTCTCACCCGGTGTTTGGTACCCACATTGGAGTCTGACTAAATTTGAATTTATGCCGAAAAGTCCCATATTGAGGGGTAAAATGCTCCTTAACAAAGATGACTCTATACCCAAGACCTCTTGGTTAAGGACGAATGAATACTTATTACTCCATATACTCATCTAATTCTCATTAATCCCCTACTCTTTCATCATTTCTCTTTATGGGACGAAAATATAGTAGGATTCGAACCCTCACCATATAATATACGGAGGAAAACATTATTTTTTCACGTTCACTTGGTCAAATATTTGAAAAACATAGTCTCTAGGGAAAATATTAAAAACGAAAAAAAATGACTTACCTATGCATAATTAAAAAAAAAAAAACAAGTTTCACGACTGACATTGCATATTGATTATATGTCATTCTCACTCACTGACACACCAACAAATCCCATAGCCCCGCCAACCCCACAATCCCTGCATTACATAGTATTTGTCTAAATTATATAATTTTTTTACGATTTTTTGTTTTTTTTTTTGGAAATAAATACAGAATGTGATCTCATTATCAAAGCAAATAGAATATTTCAAGGAGTATCAAGAGAAAATGGAGGCATCTATAGGAAAGGAGCAAACACAAAATTTGATAAAAGAATCATTGTTCATTATTAGTGCAGGCACAAATGACTTTGTTGTCAATTACAACACACTTCCAATTCGTAGTAAAACCTACACACTCTCAACCTACACTGACTTCTTGTTACAACATCTTCAACTCTTCCTCCAGGTTGGTTACCCAACTTCAAGAATTTTTCTCGTGTGAATATCGGAAAAAAATTAAGTTATATACACTGACAATATATAATCTTAAAGTATTTTATACGATGGGGGGTAATTTAATTGTCGATAGTAAGTTCTTATGTTGTCTTTCAGGTTATCATATCAGACTTGATATAAGAATTAAGTTGTCTAATACTCCCTTCGTCCACTTTTATTTGTCATGTTGTGTTTTTTGAAAAATAAATTAGATTACGTTAATTCGATATTTCAAACAAAAAATTTATATACTCAAAAACTATACGAAAAGTACTATAAATTGCAATTTTTTGAATATCAATATGATGAAAAAATATATATCGTAAAATGTTAGTCAAAGTTTTATAATTTTATTTTAAAAAGGAAACTATGACAATTAAAAGTGAATCGATGTAGGACTATTATTGGAGGTCGATCTTACTTGTTAGTATAAAAAAGAGAAATTTGCTCCTAATTACGAAAATTTTATTTGCTTGATTACGAAGCATAGCAGCATTTTGATTTTTAAACGCTGTGAAATACATTGTCTTTGTGTGCTTAATAATAGTAAAATATATTGTATTTGTGCACATCAATAGGTGTATCATGTGTATACAATATTTCTATAGCGGATAACATAGTGATATACATTGTATCACGTGCTTAACAAGTGTATTTACGCATTTACAATATTATATCTCTGTCTAAGTGTATATTACACGTGAATAATTAGTGTATCTGCTATAAAATCTCAAACTATCGTTATACTTGTGATTATTTTAAACTACCGCTATTTAAAATAAATACACGACCTTAGTTTTTTGTGTTACACAATTCATTACTCAATTTATGCTAATTTATATGACACGTTTTTTAAGTATATCTCGAAAAGAATATCACAATTCTATATTCAAAAATAATTAACGACAAATAATATCTCATTTTATCCTCAATGCAGATGATTTTATAGCCACACAAAACAAGACTTATTTCAGATTATAAATTTCAAAAGTCTTTAACGTTATAGCAATTAATTTGTTCCACAGAGAGAATTAATGTCAATGATTTTTTTTTTTTTTTTTTGCTTTGGCTTAATTTTGTGTAGAAATTGTTGGATCAAGGGGCTAGGAAAATTGGCATGGTAGGTCTACCACCAATGGGTTGTTTACCAATTGTCATCACCTTTTACTCTGATGATGCTTTTTCAAAGAGAAATTGCATTGATTTCTACTCTTCCATTGCTAGAGACTACAATTCCAAGCTCCAAAACAAGTTAAATGACATGCAAATTAAGTTTGCAAATTTGGGGTCAAGACTTGCTTATTTGGATATCTATGGACCATTGATGGACATGATAGTAGGCCACAAATATGGTGAGTATATTCTAATTCTTTATGTGTGGAATGCGAGAAGAGTCGGGTCATAGTCTGATTTTTATGTAGGTAGTCTTACCCTTACCCCTTATAAATCCGTGACTTTTCTGATCAAACAATAATAACTTAATTTAATTACCAGTGTATTCTGACTTCCTTTTGAATGATTCTAATTTTGATATGGAAACTTAAAAACTTATTTCCACAAATTTAATAATGAATACATACCAACATGTGTGTGTTCATTCATGCATTATAATCACTAAAACATTATTAATTAATTCACAATCTTATTTTAGTTTTATCATTAATTTGTAGTAAATTAATACAATTTGACGTAAACACTTTGTTCATTACAATATAAATATTTTAAATTACAATAACAACATATTCAATATAATTTCATAAGTGATGTCTGAAGTGATAGACTGGGATTAAAAGACTGTTTTTGATAAACTCTATAAACACTTTTAATTATTATTATAATTTTTTTTCTGATAGATTTTGAAAAGGCTAACTATGGCTGCTGTGGAACTGGCTTATTGGAAGGTGCATTTTTGTGCAACCCAAGTTCATATGTATGCAAAAATGCATCAAAGTACGTTTTTTGGGATTCAATTCATCCAACTGAGAAGACATATTATCTTATTTCTCAAACATTTCAGCCAACTATTGATTCCATCACCAAATAGTTTAACTTATATGTAATAAATATCAAGGAAATTTCTATATTATGAGGTTATTTTTAGTTATCGCAGCATGTAATATATCTTATTTTTAAGCTTAATAAAGAAGTTTTACAATTAAAAAAAGTTTATTTGTAGTTTTTAGGGAAAACTACAAAAATCTCATACACCTGAAATTAATTACATTCTAACCCAGAAGTTTCGTCAATTATAAAAATTTCAAATTTTTTGTTACTTCCGAATAAATTCTTTAGTTGTTCGATACTTTGCAAATGATACATTACTTAATGTGAGAGATGTATTCGAGAAGATATAGGGATGTATCCAAGAGGGTATAGCAATGTATCCGAGAGAGAATTTTTGTTATTTTTTTAAATGACAGGGATTTTAGAAATTATTATACTCCCTCCGTCTCATTTTATGTGACAACATTTGACCCGGCACGGAGTTTAAGAAATAATGAAAACTTTGAAATGTTTACAAAATTGCCCTTCAAAAAAGTAACTCACTTTTCTCTCTGCTCATAAATGTATTAGAAAATTAAGTGGGAGCAATAAGGGTAAAAGAGAAATTATACCTTTAAATACTTACCATATAAGGAAATGTGACATTCTTTTGGGAACTGACCAAAAAGAAAATGGCGCCACATAAAATGAGACAGAGAAAATATTTTAAATTGTGTATATATGTAATTTTTCCTTTTCAAGTGACTTGATAGCGTAAAAGTAATACACTAATGATGTAAACACTATAACAAGCAAATGAGACATTCAATGGCAATGTATATATTTTTAGTAACAATATTTATTGTTGCAAAAATATTTAGCGTCAATTGAGTCAATATTATTGCATCTAAAATCGCTAAATTCTTTAATAACGATATATAAAGTGTTGGTCATAAATATTCATATTATATAATAACCGTTAAATATAATATAACAACAATTGCATTATTCAAAAATCTCTGCATTCATTCACCCATCATTACCACTATTCCTCATCATTATCAACTAGTGTTTCTCGCCGCCAGAGGCAAGCCTACCCGGTGGCGTGAGGGTATACATGCATTTGGTAATTTTATTTTATTTTTGTTATATATGTATAAATAATCTAAGAAAGAATGATATATTTAATTCTGCACTCTCACAAATTAGATCTCATTTGGGTACACTACCGGTTTGAAGCTATGATTGTATATCTCACATCACTGTGAGTTCGAGCCTAGACAAGGAGCAAACTTCATCTTCAAACTTGTATTTGTCTCTGTTCACCGTCCATCATTATTAATTATCACCATCTTTAACCACGACTACTATTACTGTCAATCACTATAATTAATCGTCACCATCACTAGCCACTACTTACAATCATCACCATCAACCATCAATCACCGCCATCATCGATAACAATTATACATAGTCAACCATCACTGTCATTCGCCATCCTATAGATATCACTATCATCCAACTGTCAACGAACAACCATTATCCAACATCATCCTCAATCTTGATTATTTAATCCAACTGTCAACGAACAACCATTATCCAACATCATCCTCAATCTTAATTATTTAATATTTAGATCTTAACACAATATGTTACTAATTATATATATATATATATATTTGTATATGTATTCAATATCTAAAACATTCATACATTAATTCACACGTTTTAATCTTAATAATAAAAATAAACAATAGTTCCATATTTGGCCCTTTGTTTTTTCTAGTGTGTGTATATATATATATATCCGTTTCTTTTCTCACTAATCTGAAACCCGTTTGTCAGCCCAAGTCTAATTTCCCTTCCCTTCTACTGTCTCTACTGCTTAAACTTACAAGCTTAGCAATGGCGGAGTCATCGGACGAAGCCATAATCGAGAAGCTTTACGAGTACGGCGAACGCCTCAACGAGTCGAAAGACAAGTCTCAGGTACGTAAAAACTCAATTTACCTTTTCAGTTTCCCGTTCTAGGGTTCGAATTTGAATCGAATCTGTATTTTTTCCGAATTGAGGTTATTTTTATTGAATTGTGGTTTATTGAGTCAAATTGATGTGTAGTAGTTTCATTAGTTTGATTGAACAGCGGTGTATTGAATGATTTTTTTTTGACAAGTTTCAGCTAAGTTTGAGTGAACTGTGGTGTATTCAGTTAAGTTTAGTTTGATTGAACTTTGGTGAACTGAATCATTTTTTTTATATTTTGTTCGAATAGTTTTAGTTTGATTGAACTATGGTGTATTGAGTCAAATTTCTATATTATTTTTGGATAGTTTCAGCTAATTTTGATTGATCTGTGGCATTATTTGGTGTATAATGTGGATGATTGTGAGAATGTAATTGACGTAGTGAAGAACATCATGTGGTGTGTTGAGTCAAGTTTGTATATTTTTTCGAGTAGTTCAGCTAAATTTGATTGAACTGTGGTGTACTGTATCAATTTTATACATACATTTTTGAATAGTTTCAGATAAGTTTGATTGGACTGTGTAATTATTTGGTGTATAATGTGGAGAGGACTATGAGAATAAATTAAGGCTGTGAAGAGAAGCATGTGGCTTATTCAACCAAATTTATGTTTAAGCTAAGTTTGTTGAACTGCGGTGGGTAGAATCAAGTTTTTATATATTTTTTTTAAGAATGAATTCAGCTAATTTTGATTGAACTGTGCAATTATTTGGTGTAGAATGTGGAGGACTATGAGAATATAATTAAGGCAGCGAAGAGCAGCAGTGTTAAAGCTATGCAACTAGCAGCTCAGCTAATCCCCAGATTCTTCAAGTATTTTCCTAGTTTATCAGTCCGTGCTGTAGATGCTCAGCTGGATTTCTGTGAAGCTGAGGAGCTTGGGGTCAGTTTTTTGTATTTGCCTTTTTAAAAAAAGATTCCTTTTAATATCAATTTGGACCTTTCTCCGTTTGTGTCTGTCATCCTGGTCTAATGCTAATATTCTCTATTTCGTTTTATGTTAATCAGCTTGTTTCTTTTTCTTATGATTATTTGTAAATTTCTTTCGTTTTTTTTTGTTGGCCATTTTAGTAAGCATTCTATTTCTTATTTTTTGTCGACAAGCAGCGATTGGTGCATTCAATTGCTTCATAAAATTGAAGTTAAAGAAACACATGATTTGGGAGTATCAATTCATGATTGAACTTTAGAAATGAAGATAGTTGTTTGCCGGCTCGAGAATATGGGAAGTAGTAGGGAAAAAAATAAAATCATGACATTGTGATAATTGCTTTTTCAAAGCCATCCTACGTGTATATTTATACTGCAAGTTTATTGTTGTGTTCCATCCCTGTTGTCTTAATTTTTGTGCTTAAGTGGAAAGATAAGGTACATAAGTTAAGAAAATTTAGCCCGTAGAAGTTCAATACAAACATAAAGAGAGAAGAAAGACCAGTACTCTTTTCACCAGGTACACAATTGGGGTAAGCGTAAGCTAAGCCTGAACACCACCATAATAAAATAAAAAGAAACCCTGTATTTCTTGATCTTAATCATTTCCATTTTTAGGTTAGAAAATAGGTAGGTAATGACGAAAAGTTTGTGATGAGATTGACCTTATTCTATCTGTTACCTATTTTACATTTGGGAATTTCTCTGTTTCTTGATTACATACAAGACTTCGATTTCATTTGTAAGTATTATTTCTTTCTAGGTCTTAATTTTCTTCAGTTTCTATTCGGGTTTCCTTTCTGTCTTGATTTTCTGCTTTTTAACATGTTTAAATATCTTATTTGTAGACCCTTCGGGGTGGCCCAGTGGTTAGGGCTTGGGACTTCCATGTTGGAGGTCTCAAGTTGGAAACCCCTTGCCGGCGAAAGCAAGGGGTTTGCCTTTTGGGTCGAGCTCGTCGAACCGGGCTTGCCTAGTGCGGGTTACCTCTCCTATGTGGTTTGCGAGCTACTGCACAGGAGCGGGGGTTTTACCCTGTGCGCACCCAAAGGGTAGCGGCTGCGGGTTTCCCTTGTCATCAAAAAAAATATATCTTATTTGTAATGGAGTTCCTATAAACATTTCGACTGCATGATTTAAGTTTCTCTTCACAGCTTACAGATAAAAAAGAAAGGACTTCTCTTGACAGTACTTACGGCATAAATGAGGAGTCCGGAGCCAAAAGGGTAAAAGAAATTGCCAAAAATTCCAAACACATCATATGTTTTTAAACCAAAAGGGCAAAATCGCTACTGCCGAAGCGATTTCCTCTGACACATTTAAACGACGTTTACTCAGTTAAAATTAAAAATCGCTGCCCGAGCAGCGATTTTCTCCAAAATTCTTTTTCTGCTATTATCGCTGCGTCTTCATAAAAATTTTTTTTCTTTTTTTTGAAATAGCTTCCGTGGCAGCTTTTTATTATTATTTTTTGTTTGAATAGCTGCCTTGTTGATATGCATTTAATCAGGAAAAAAGTATTTAAAAAAATAATAATTCAGGCAAAACGCTGCCACGGCAGCGAATTTAACAAAAAAAATAAAACTAAGTAAAACGCTGCGGAGGCAGTGAATGCAATTTTATTTTATTTTTATAAAAGCTGCCAAAGCAGCGATTTTCATGGAAAAAAATTAAAAAAAACTTCTATGAAAAAAAAGAGAAGTTCTTTTTGGAGAAAATCGCTGCTCGGGCAGCAATTTTTAATATTAACGGAGTAAACAGCGTGCAAATATGTCAGTGGGAAATCGCTTCGGCAATAGCGATTTTGCCTTTTTGGTTTAAAAGAATATGATGTGCCCTTTTGGAAATTTTTGGCAATTTTTTAATCCTTTTGGCTCCGGACTCCATAAATGAGACTAGAAGTTTGTAACGTTGATATCTCTTGATTGGACCTTTGAGCTTTGTTTGACCAATTACTGCTTGCAGGTTCGAGTGCAAGCCATTCGTGGACTTCCTCTTTTTTGCAAAGACACACCCGAGCATCTTTCAAAAATTGTTGACATACTTGTTCAACTCCTGACTGCTGGTATAGAAATCTCTTAGTCTTTCCATCAAGAAATATTGATTATGAGGAAAGATATGTGACTCTGACTTCTCTATCTTTCTATTCTTCCAGAGGAAAATGTGGAACGTGATGCAGTAAACAAGGCCCTTTTGTCCTTGTTAAGGCAAGACGTAGAAGGTATGTAGATTCTTTCCCACTGACATTGAAACCAATGCACATAGGTTTTTTCTGTAACTAAATTCAACTTAAGTTGAGTTAAGAAATTAAATTGCTGAACTTATCAAACTGCACTTGCTTTCTTCTGCTGGATGCTATTTCATGTTTCCTGGTACCATTCTCTGAGAAAAAGGTTGAACAATAGATACATTAAAGCCTGGTCTACAAAAACAATGGATGTTTTGTTTGGTACCACTGTTTCAGTGTTTCTTGTATAGTGCCTTGGTAGGTGTATTGTCTTCAACTTACTCTGTAAAATGCCATAACCATGAGCATTTATTGTGTGAAGAAAATGGACCTTGGGCCCAGCTTAATCCTATAAGCTATCTTATGAGGTGAGGATTGCTAAGATCGTACAAGGAGACAAACATCCTATCCCTCAACCACTGTAGGACACTTAACACCCCTGCAAGCCCAGATTTTGACATTTGGAGCATGGTGATGATAACATGGGGGCGCAACATTGCCTGAACCAAATAAGGATGGATCTATACTATGTGAAGAAATTGAACCTTGAGCCGAATCAACCCCAAAAGCTGGCTCATGAAGTGAGAAGTGAGATTGTCCAAAACCATATAAGAAGACAAGCAACTCATCCTTTGTGAGTCACTTAACAACGTTTCATTGTCTACATTGGAATAAATCAGCAAATTTATTGCTGCAGTGCACATTATATGTTGCATTTGATGCACCATTAGGCATTAACAAGCATGCTCTTCCGGTCAATACCTGGACAACTGTTTACCATTGTTCTAGCTTCTTATATATCTTGAGTAAGCTACTAGTTCGAGGTTTTTGCAGCCATTGGTATGCCATATTAAAATGCATCTTTATATTACACTTATCTGAGATAGGAATTTTATTGATTAAATCCTTCTAGGAAATATGTTTTTTCCAAATTTATAATTAGCTTAAATAAGAGCTTAAGTGTTAGCTAGGTGGATATGTCAGCTACAGACAAATATTTATACTTTAGTATAACACTGCTGAACGACGTAGTGCACATTTGTGCTGTTAAAAGGAGGAAGAAGATGTCTGCAGGGATGTAGTTATGTGGGTACTTTGGGTTGAAAGGAATAAAGAGCATTTGAAGGACTAGAGAATGAATTTTTACCTTACCATTATTAAAAAATTACCAGAAATGAATTTGTACCCTAGATGACTTGTCTTTTTCCCCCTCTTGATAAGCTTTTGATATGGTGGCCAGAGGGTGTTGTGGATGCGGGGAAGTCAATTAATTAAGTATTTAATTATATTTTTAAGTAGATCTATTTGTTGGTTAATTATATTTTAGTAGTTTTCTTTATTATTCTAGAATATGATTTATGTTTCATAGCTTCACAAGGATTAGGTTAAGCTATAGTCATTCGTTGGGAAGCTGAAGAGATTGAAGTTCTCTCTTCCATTGAACTCTAAGGTTTCAGCCTCTCTTTAATGAGCTGAATATATATATCTCCCTGTGAATCAATCCTTCCGTAAAGATCCACAACAGAGGGCTTTATCTTTGGTTTTGAGTCAACCTTGGTGCACCCACGAGGTCCCTGTAAGTCTAGATGATTGGATGTCATTCTTAAAAAGCCATGCCCTTTTGCGAGTCATCCATTTTCTTGTATTCACTTGTATATCGGGGCTTCTCTGCAAAACTATGACACTTTCTCTAGCTGGGGATCATTTGTAAAAGCAGATGGGTTAAAGATCCTTCCCGTATGCTAAGGGTACCAACATGAAAACTAAAAAAAGTATTAAAGTCTAATGGAATTTTAAGCATAGTGCAGGCTTTTATTGCTTCAATGTAGAAAGTGCAAATGTTGAGAACTCCCCAAAATAACATGTAAATCGTAACAACTTTTTTGATAAGAAAGTGAAGATAATTAACAACACATACCGAGGTACCAAACTTGTACAAACTGAGAAGACATTTTCCTTCTATATTTTGAAGGAATACAACAGATCTACCCTAATAAAGGAACAGTAAGTATTAACAATGAACACACAATAATTTTTTCTTTTTTGAATAGGTAACTGCTTTGTATTATAGACCAGTACTTAGGTAGTAGTACTGAAAACCCCCTTTACATGAACACATGATAATTATTTGGACAAAAGAATTGAAAAAAAGTATAATTAGGTGAAATAGTTGATATGTAGTTCTGCCTTCTTCCGAACATTGGCATTGTGAATGAGATGTAAGCCTTAGCAGCTTGGTGCCTAAAGTAAATGATAAACCACTGTGTAGGTGAGGCGAAGCACTCTTCCTATGTTGCACCTAACTTCAGGGTTTAAGCTTGCTTCAAATAAGCTGCCTCTGACAACACCCTAAAGTACTATGCAAGTTGTTTTGCTTGAAATTTAGCATCATCTTGTCCCCATAATTATATAGATTAATATACAATCTATGAAATCCACTTCATCAAAGAGGGGAAAAAACGAGAAAAGTAAGAAATCATCTTTTATGACTTTAAAAGGTAAGGCTTGGATGTCATGATATGTTTGTGTGAGCAGTTGTAATAGTGCTTTGATGAGAATTAGTATGTAGCCTATTTTTTATGACTCTGATTCCAATTCCCTTGGTGTGTCCTTAATTAGTCAAAAGGTGGTATGGGATGCTTCTCATATCAATTTTTTGGAGTCTGTAACCTATATCTTCATGAAATTTTTGGAATCTTGGGTGCAAATTTTTCGAACTGCTGTTCCTTTTATTCTGAAGAAGAAAGAAGAAAACCCTAAGTAAAGGAAGAGAATAACCACAATCAAGCCAAAAAAATCTTATATACATATATTACGTACACACTTCTTCTTCATAAGGTTGCATGGTATTCAACGCATAGTCCATTATGCAATCTTGAAGTCTGAGATTGAAGAGAGGTTGGAGCATCATATAGTCGGAGGTGTGAGATCCTTTCCTGCTTCTTCATAGTTTATTTTCGAGCCGAGGATATTCCGGAAACAGCCTCTCTACCTCCTACGCTTCCTGGACCTGCTTTTGGGCATACACTGGGTTTGTTGTTGTTATTGTACACATTGATGGGGTAGAAGGAGAAAGAGAGGAGGACAGAGGCTTAGAAGGGAGAAGAAATGCCTGAAGGGTTTGCAAGGTTAACAGATAAGCAATCCAAGAAAGGATGCTCCGCAGTAGAATTAGCATGCTCGCTATGAAAATTTTCAATCACTCATTGCTTTGCCTTCTGCTACTTCATTTTCCGTCATTTTTTCTTGATGCTTTAACTGGGACAATTTTTTTCTGATAGAATTGCTGCTATGTTATTAAGGAAATTTGACTTTCTTTCTGTCCCTGTAGCTTCATTGACAGCTCTTTTTAAACACATTGAGACTATTGATGAGCAGATGTCGGATGACAACCTCCGTGAAAGGACCTTAGTTTTTATCAAAGACAAGGTAATAAGGTCAACATTCTCTCTGCGGAAGCTGTTAATATGCTCATTTATAAGTCTTATGTATTCTAATTGGCTATATGACTTTGTCTGCACTCTGCAGGTATTTCCTCTAAAAGCTGAGCTCCTCAAGCCTCCAGAAAAAATGGAGAGGCACATAACTGATCTGATAAAGAAGGTAGTTAGATATTCTACTCCTGTTCTTTCTGTCCTGTAGGGAGTTAATGAGGAGATTTGTTAAGTATTTTGACTTGCATTTCAGAAGCTTTGCTTCTTCGATATTCCGCCATTACCTGTGATATCTTGTAGAGTCTACAGTCTATTTGATTGTTCTCTCCTAGAATATGGAGATGCTTGTAATACCAGTGGGAAAAATTCCTAGATGATAAATTCTGTATTTTCTAGATGCTCTTCAATGAGAATGTGAGAAGATTAATTGCATCTATTGCAGAGCCTACAAGATGTGACAGGAGGTGAATTTAAGATGTTCATGGATTTTTTGAGAAGTTTGAGCATATTTGGAGCTAAAGCTCCTCAAGAGCGTGTGCAAGAACTGATTGAGATCATTTCAGGACAAGCTGATTTAGATGCACAATTCAATGTAAGTGTCTTTTTCATTTTAGAATGTTGTAGAAAATTTCTGGTTTCCTGTTGTTCTCGCAGTCAAAAAGCATCACACTGTGGTGGTTGGTTGGTTGTCTACTAATGTATTTCCCTTAGTTACTGAAAGTATTGATCATCCTCATCTTTAGAACCAACAGTTGCTAGATAAAACCTTTTCACTGCAGTTTAGTTGGTTTTCATATTAGCAATTTCATCCCAGGGTGAAAACTTTTACAATCTGTCATTGGATTGAAACCCATAAACTCAACACATTGGGTAACTTCTGTCCCGGATTTCACACATCAAATCATCCAAACTAGTACGAATTCCCAAAAGCATTGGAGCTGAACAGATTTTTTTTAAACCCTTTTTAATAAAACTGATCTAAACCTTAATACATGAAAACTTTAAGCATAGAGGTTTCACTCTGTATCTGCTTTCTTGGCATGTAGCACTTAAAGCACTACATGATGAAACCTCTGAATTTTTTTGGATTACTAAAATCGGTATACTAAATGTGGTGTACGTTGTAATTCGCACATCACTGTATCAATAGAAATCATATGCCGTCCGGAATGAGTTAGATTTTTGCTCTATGTTCTCCGTCTTCTTTCGCTGTGAGTCCAAACTTCTTGTCTGGTAAATTTCTGTACCAGCTGTCCTCTTGTAAATCTGCAGGTAGCTAAAGAATTCCTTCATCTGAATTGTTTAAAATTGCAGGTTTCAGACGGAGACCACATCAATCGATTGATAGCCTGTTTGTTTATGGCTATTCCATTTTTCGAGGTTTGTCCTTATTTTTAAGTACTTCATTACTTTTTCAGTGCTTAATACAAAGTATCATGCCTAACGGTTTCTATAATTCATGCAGAGGGGTGCCTCAAATAGCAAATTTCTGAATTATTTGAATAAACATATTTTCCCAGTATTTGACGAGGTAATGCCTGAATTCCTTGTATCGTAGCATAATACTTATTTGGTTCCCTTATCTGCTATGAAATGTAGCTATAGCTTGGGTATAATTCAAGTGTTTAAAACATATTTATCTAGTATTGTTTCAAATAAGAAGCTGATTTGTCAAAGAAAAACTATAAAAAAACAATCTTTCTTGTTGTGGATATTTGTTTGTTCTTTTGGTAGTTCAAACAATTGTTCTAACCCATTTTTGTCATCAGCTTCCTGAAGAACGGAAGGTAGACCTGCTCAAAAACCTCGCAGAGAGTGCACCCTTTACAATTCCTCAAGATTCGAGACAGATCCTTCCCTCTGTTGTTCAATTATTGAAGGCAAGTATTTAGTTTTCCTCAGTTCTGGTTAGAGGCATCTTTATACATGCAGAAAATGGTAGGGTTGATTAACCTCTATATATTCTAAATATTATTCCTAGATCCATATATATATATAGTAACTCTACCTTATATTGTTCCATGAACAAGGTGAACTTTTGAGTTTGAACTATTTGAAAGATAAACCTTTTCAGTTAATCATTTTCCTTATGAAATTTTTTATTCTCTTTTAGAAATATATGCCTCGTCGAAAAGCGGGAGAAGAGATGAACTTTACTTATGTTGAGTGTTTGCTGTATACTTTTCACCATTTAGCTCACAAGGTACGTCTTTCTCTTGGATACATATTTTGTATCTGCATATTGAGTTCTCACCACTTATTTGTTGTTGGATAGGCGCCAAATGCCACCAATAGCTTATGTGGTTACAAGATTGTGACTGGACAGCCATCTGATAGGCTTGGGGAAGACTTCTCGGAGAATTACAAAGAGTTCACAGAGAGGTAATTTGTTGGTTAAACTTTTTTCTAAATTTTTGCTCTGGAATATCTCAACCTGCACCGAGTGCATATGCCAAATAATGTTCTTGGAATATTTAAGTTACCAGTTCTAAAAAATATAATGTTCTTGAAATATTTGATTTCTTTACAGAGTCAAATGCGGACTAATTTTGCCTATTAGCAAAGTTGTTTGCATTGGTTGCTGGATGGAAAGTAGGATATTCTGCCAGGATCGAGTAATAATCAAAAACTTCTCAGGTCTAAGTGGTCATCATGTTAAAATGTAGGCCATCTTAAGTAAGGTTATCTTTGACTTTTGATAGTTAGACCGCAAAATATTGAGAAAGGTGGTTCAACTGCAGTAGAGTATAGTGATTTTGTTAGTTATAAATCAGCGCAGGAAGAAATAACTTACTGAAAAAAAGCTTGATCATAGTTTGTGTTCTGTGTTGTTCTATAGAGCTTATTCGTAATTGAAGACATGCATTCCAGGTAGTGCTCATAGTTATTGGGGCTATGTTGCTTGGCCTCTCCAAAATAAGTGCCGCACCCGTGTTGATACCTGTAAAAATGCACTACTTTTGAGGATCCAATATGTACCCGGAGGCATTTTTAAGGAGTCCGAGCAACATTGGTTGGAGGTGCAAGATGCAAAAAGGAATAGATGATACTAGCAATGACATAGGGAAAAGAGGGGAATGCACAATATGCTTTCTATTCAAATTGGTTCTAGCAAGTGTGGGAGGAAAAAGAGGACGATGATGAGACTAGCAATGGCCTAGGAAAAAGAGGAGCACCAGTTGAGGATTGGGAGGAAAAGAGGAGTGGGCAAAGCTGGAGCACATACCTTAAAGAATGGTGAAAAAGCTCTTTGTTTGTTTGTGTTTTCTTTTGGGATGGGTGGGGAGGGGTGGGTGTGCAGTGGGTGGGGAGAGAGAGAGAACGAGATGAGTGGAGAGAGAGAGGTCCTAGAGGTTTCTGTCAATTTCTATGCTAAATCAATCATCATGTATGCTTTCATTATTTTTCCTTTTCATTGATCTGCTATAGTATCATAAACACAATTGAAAAAGTAAATAAAACCAATATTCCCAATAAATATATATAATCCTAGAAGAGGAAAGACGTAATTACTGAACTGTACTTTTGCCCTAAGCAAGCTATTGTGGAACCTTGCTAACTGTGGAAGGCTATAGGTGTGCAGTTAACTGATTGGGTGGTGTCAATGATTATGTCAAACTCCCATGTTGGAAGCACTTATCCTTTTAATTTACTGTGCTTTTTTTTCTTTTCTTTTTTTGTTAACCGTGGTGTCTGGGCCAGCTAACTTGATGTGCTTTAGGAGTGGCAAATAAAATTAGCCCATGAAAATATGTTCCGCCCGTTTATTAATTCAACCCGTTTGACCCACCCAGCAGCTCATCAAAAAGTTAAAAGTTGGGCTGATATGTAGCTCAAATTGATTCATGAGCTTAAATGAAAAGGTGGAGATTCATATAGCCGATCCCAACTTATATTGGATTGAGGTGTAGTTGTATAAGAAAGCAAAGAAATTAAAACTTGGGAACAGCTGGGCTATGACCTATTATTTTAGCCCACTTGACCCAACTTATTTCAGCCGAAGTAACCTTTGGGTGGGTTATTGACTCGTCCATTTCTTAACACACCCTGTTTTTATCCGCCAAAACTCAGCTCAACCCACTTATTTGACACCCCTACTGTGCTTGCATTCCTTCAAGTCTTGAATTCACTTATCTTCTTTGGTATTTTATTCAGGTTAAACTGTGTTGAAGAGCTTGCTAGGGCTACCATTAAGAAATTAACTCAAGGGATGGTGGAGCACAATAAAGCATTTACTGCTGCTAAATCTGATGAAGAAAAGGAAAAAATCGTGAGTGCATTCTCCATGTTCTATCAAAATGTTCTTAAAATGCAACTTAATGATGCACTATTTGAGCAGTAAAATCTTTTGAGTTCTGCAGAAGGCTCAAAAACAGAATACTACTACAGGGCTGAGAACTTGCAATAATATACTGTCTATGGCACAGGTAGTTAAACTGAATATTAAGATATAGAAATACATTTGAGTTTGCTTATGCGAAACTGTCTTGAATCAATTGTTATCTTCGATTACTCAGCCATTACATGTAAAAACACCTTCATTCATCGGGGACAAAAAAATCAACCTTTCTTGGAAGGAAGTTGTGAAATCTACCACACCAACGACTGCAGCTTCAACTGGGTATGTTATTGTTTGAATTACTAAGCAGAAAGAGGGTGTGGTTACGCTAGTTTATCTGACTAGTCTGGCCTCATAAGTCATAAGTAATATTGTTGCATGGATTATTAACTGGCTGCATAGTGATATATAATACATATCACATTAGTGAAATGAGATGTTGAGTATAAACCCCACCCTGCTTTAGCATTACATTGATTTGGATTCATTCAATTTATTGTGATACAACTCAAACCAGGTTTCATTTATAATAGGCAAGTTACATATGAAACCTGTCTTCCTTCAGCCCATGCGTAGTGTTTCATTCTGATTGATTTGCAGTTTTAACACATTTATCGGTGGTCAGAAAAGCTAACTGCTATCCCCAGAATAAGCCTCTACTTATTATGGAATTCTATTTTTCTTTGTAGCCACTTTGATGCTCGGTTTAAGTAATTCAATCATCTGATATCATTTTACATTTGTATATGATTTTGGTCATGCTAAACTATTCAAGCACTATTTTAATATAGCACAAAAACCATTGACCCAAGACATAAACTAGTACAAAAAGAAAGGTCTTCTTGGCTTACTGTTTGTCTATCATCTCTAGATGCTTTTAGGTCTCGACTGTTAATTGTTTGAACTCTAAGCTTTTTTTTATTTACCCGTCATTTGTTATTTGCCAACTGTTGTTGTTGGTTATTTACTCAAAATTTCATCCAATATGGAAGACTTAGCAGAGGTTTATGATCTTTTAGGACAGTCACTACTCACTACCTACCTTTTCATATACTTTCTCATCTTACCGTAGTTTTGTCCCTTTCTTTATCCTCAGAGTAAAACGACCCGCTGGTGCTATTAATGGTTCCAGTAGTTCTGGACCAAAGAAGGGCCGGGGAGGTGGTAGCATGCAGAACCAGCTCGTTGATAGAGCTTTTCAAGGACTATCATATGGAGGGAGAAGTTCAAGAGGTAGAGGTAGAGGCAGAGGAAGGGGTTTTCGTGGAGGTTTTCGCGGAAGGGGAAGAGGAAGGGGGGGATATCACTAACCCAGTTCTGCCTCAGTGTGATATGTTACATTTCCCTGTGAACTGATAAGATGCAGAGACATCGGTTTCGTCTTAGAGATGCATTTTTGAGAAGTAGTCAGATGATTTATGGATTCGAAAACGTACTTGATCCCCTGTACACGACTGTCAATTCTAATGTGGCAGTCGGAAGCTGATCTTTCTCAAGACTCACAATTACCAGCAGTTTGCGCCGTTACTCCTGTCAATGTTTGTAGCAAAGGAAACGAAAAAACGAACTTCAGTTGCAAAAAATGATTCTAATGGAGATTTTGTAGTATTTGATTTGATTTTTATTTGGAAGACATCGTTTTGTTGTTAATTTGTGACATAATTTATCGTCATCGTTGTTTTAGTAAGCTCTGTATTTGAACTATTTTAAGTGTGCGTAGATACCATTGAACTTTTTTTTAGTATATGATATTATCAGAAAGTTACCTGGCATTGTTATAGTGAACCAAAACTTGAGTTATATATTAATTATAATTAAAGGTTAATAATGGACTGCTCAAGGATGTACACACTGAAAATTTTAGTATTAGGTGTAACTTTATTCGACCTAATCAATTCGATTGTGCACTTCGCTATAAGTTTTGAACACGAAAAAAAATCATTGTGCAACTCTTTGATGACATAAAAAATATTAAGGTCTCACAGTCACTAATCAATATATTTCGCCCTTTCTTCGTTTATGATTCGATATTCTATAAGAAAAACAACAAAATCTTTTTCTTTTCCTTTTTTCATTTATGTATACTGGAGAAGGACGATAGCAAATCTGTAAGAGGTAATTAGAAAATTTTATTGTTTGTAAACACTAAATTAATTTATTATGTACAACATAATTGTAATAGATATTTCACAAATCTATAAAGATATTAATGATCATATAATAAAATGTTTAATAATTAACTAAAACGGTCCCGTAGCTCAGTTGGTTAGAGCGTTGGTCTTATGAGCCGAAGGTCGCGGGTTCGAGCCCCGCCGGGACCATTGTAATAGAGACTTAAAGTTTTTTTTTAGCCATGATTTTTTTGGGCCTAACATGATATTCTTTTCTTGTCTAATTAAAAAGATAATATAAGAAAATACTTTTCAAGAAAAAAAATAATTGGCTATTATTTTGGGAACTTCACTTTTGAAAAATAGACTTCATGAGAATTGAAAACTAAGATTTTAGTATAGATATTTTGGGGCTATTAGCTTTACAAGAAAAGGGGGGGAGGGAGTACATATCAACCAAAAATCTCATTTGATCGATAAGACGAGTTAGGCGTGAGGGACTATTTTAGATAAACACTTTATTTTCTTGAACTGACTAATTAATTTGACAAATACTTTAATTATTAATATAAAAGCAATAATATGTACTTAAGATTTCAAAAGCTAAAATTACTTCATTCCTATTTTTTTTCTTTTAAATAAGCATTTTTAACTACTCAAAAACTTGTTCAATCAAGCTATTAATCAACAAAACCAAATGCTAATAAGAATAATTAAGATCTTGTAATTGCCTAGCACGTGTGTTGAATTGTTATCATCACCCAACTTTTGTGCTTGATTATGATTGTTAGCATTGTTATATAAGTGGAATAATATAATATAATCAACCCTCTTAAGTTGCTACTTAATGAAGTAAATCATATAAAATTAATTTAATTTATCATGATAAAGTAGTTTAATAAAATGAAAATACACATTAATTGTTCATAATTAAGTGATAAAAGTATACGTGCAAATAATATCATATATTTTTATTAGTATAATTTGATATAAATATCAAATGTAAATAAGCTTTTACCCTCTTATAATTTCTCTTCATTTTTAAAAGCCTACTTGGTTTGTGATTGATGTCAATTGTTTGAAAAATGAGAGGTTGGCTTAAAAGTTTCAATTTGATGTAATTATACTTTTTGACTTTTGACTTTTTTAGGAGCGGCTCAAGCGTATTAGTGACCTAAAGTAAAAATTAAACGGTAATTGTTAATAACTTTTATATAATCTATTTCTTCTAGTTTTCACCTCATAATATAACCATTCTTATTTTAAATTATTTTTCATAAGATATACTACTCAAAATATGTCAAATTTCTTCTAATAATCCATTCATTTTTCATGAAATATTTACTTTTTCTACAAATACTATACAATATTTATTAAAAAATAATAACTTATAACCTATTATTATAAAAATGAGGCTCCTTAACTTTGGGGACCTAAGGCACATGTCTTTTTTTTAACACTGTTGAGCCACTCGTGGACATTTTAATACTTTAAGAATTTCTAAAATATTCTTTTTTGATAGTATGACTTTTAAAAGAGTGAAGTGGGCTCATAAATAAGAGATCATTTGGTGGGATTGAGACCTTATACCTTATGGTTTAGTTAGTTTACACACTAATAATTATGTTACATTATAATGTTAAAGATCATTTATATGGTGTTTAATAATAATGAAAGGGTCATGTGATTGATTAATAATGAAAAATGTAGTTATATATAAAAGGGCAATCCAATTATACACAAAATATTCTGCATTAGCGATGTTCGAGGAAGGGTTATACCTTAAAGGATGTGGTTTAGATAATTTATTCAAATATAAATATTAATAATTATTTTCACTGTTTGAATTAGTCGATAAATCACATTAAAATATTATTATTTTAGAAAGATGCATGTGTCTTATTATTCCAAATCAATAGCACTTATTTTGAGTTCTTAAGCAACCATTGTATTAATTATTAATTATATTATACTTACTATATAATAAGTGGCATGTGATAAACCATTTTCAGCAATTTTTTATTTTCCTCGTTTTCATTTACTTGTTACTATATTTTATTAATTAGTTCTAAAAAGAATACTATATTTTTTTTATATTTCAAGTAATTAGCTTTAAATTTTTGTTTCATCTTTAATAAGTATCTCTTATAAGTGACATGAATAATACAACATGTTTAACATCATAACTCACAAATTTAAAAGAAATCTTAACAACCAGAAAATATATCATAACATGTTTAAGACTATAAAAATTTAAATTTATTATTATAAAAATTTATTCGTAATTAAATTATATCACATAAATTAATAAACGGAGAATAAATTTTAGGAAAACAATGCCATAAAGGCGCATCATAGGGGTTGGTTCAGCAGTCGTTGTAGCTGTGTATTATTGACTTGAATACATAATAAATTAAAGATTTGATCAAAATTTGAGAAATGATGAGAATTTTGTTAAATATAATCCTAATATAACGATGTGATTTGTTTTGATATTTTTCTATTTTTATGATAAATATTAGTATCGAGAAAATATAATATAATATAGTATAAATGATCGATTGCACAAATTAAAATATGAAAATATTATTATAGAGATCTAAATATGTAAATGAAATTAATATTAAAAAGATAACAAAGAAAGGATATAATATATTATTGAACAATAGATAAGGGTAAGATGAGAAGGGCGTAGCTACCCTTTTAGAATAGGTTGTTAATAAGACCTAAATAGTGGAGTAGCTACACTTATATTAGAGTTCAAACACCTTTTGTTGAAAAATTATATCGTATATATAAATAAAATGGTTAAATAATATATTTCAGACATTATTGATACGACAATATGATGTAGCTTAGTGGTTTTAGACGCCTTGAAAGAGCAAAAACACACAAATTTTACTTTTTAAAAAGAACAAATTCACTTTAGTATTTAAACACTCTTCGTGATATTTCTGACTTCACACGAAATCTACACCAAACTTTTTGTATGTTTATTTAAGAGATCTTACCTTATAAATAACCCGAATAGAAAACATTTAACTTCCTCAGCTTTAATAAGTTATCTCAATTTCAAAATTGATAATTGCTCTTTACCATTTATCTTTGAATTTTGATAAACTAATTTTTTTTTTACTTTCACTCTTAAATATAATTTTTATGTGCTTCAATTATTATCTCATAGGAAAGAAAATTTGATCAAATCTAATTTACTTGCCTTTAATCATATTTTACAAATTTTAACTTAGTTTACACCAACACAATTTTTTAAAAATAAATACTCCCTCCGTCCGGAATTATTTGTCATGGTTTCTATTTTTAGCGTCAAACTATAAAAACTTTGACTAACATTTTAAGATGTATTTTTTCATCATATTAATATGCAAAAAATTGTAATTTATAGTACTCATGTAGTTTTAGAATATTTAATTTTTTTGTTTAAAATATCGAATTAATGTAATCTAATTTACCTTTGAAAATTAGTAAAATTGACTTTCGATAAGCGCAACATGACAAACAATTTCGAACGCAAAAAATAATAACATATGCGATTACATCAAATTAATCCTTCAATAAAATAGACATTGTATTTAACAACCATCCAAACAAGCTGTTATATTCTATAGTTCTTTGTTAGTTGAACTCCTTTTGTGAAAAAAAAATAATCTTCTGCTGTTGTTGTCAAGCTGA
Source organism: Solanum sitiens (assembly GCA_016801875.1). Taxonomy (NCBI): domain Eukaryota; kingdom Viridiplantae; phylum Streptophyta; class Magnoliopsida; order Solanales; family Solanaceae; genus Solanum; species Solanum sitiens. The sequence continues at coordinate 827,933 of JABWTJ010000017.1, read as the reverse complement.
AGCCTGAAGGGCCATGGCCAATCCACATATTTTTTCACACAAATGACAAAGGTATAATACCTACCCTTTTGCTTTTTTTTTTTTTGCTTTTTTGCTTTTACATTCCTCACATTATTTCTTCTCAATCACTCAATACTATTTTGCTATTCTATTACTGTCATTACTACTCTTTTTTTTTCTGTGTTCAAGTATACCCTTTTGCTAGCAAGGGCTTTTGCTACTACTGTGGTATGATCTTGTACCCACAATTTAATTTTTTTTTTATGTTCAAAGTTTTCAAGATTACATTTTTATGTGTTCTTGTTACTCTATGGTGTTAATATGTATCTGGGGTACTCTTTGTTTGGCCAATTTTTTTTTGTCCACAATTTGTTTCCTATGTTCAAAGTTTCAAGATTGCATTTTTATGTGTTTTTGTTACTTTCTGGGGTAAATATTTGTTTCTTATGTTTAAAGTTTCAAGATTACATTTTTATGTGTTCTTGTTACTCTATGGTGTTAATATGTATCTGGGGTACTCTTTGTTTGACCAAAATTTTATTTCCTATGTTTAAAGTTTCAAGATTGCATTTTTATGTGTTCTTGTTAGTGTCTGGTGTAAATATGTATCTGGGGTACTCTTTGTTTAACCAGAATTTTTTCTCAACAATTTGTTTCTTATGTTTAAAGTTTCAAGATTACATTTTTATGTGTTCTTGTTACTCTATGGTGTAAATATGTATGTGGGTACTCTTTGTTTGTCCAAAAAATTTTGTCCACAATTTGTTTCTTATGTTTAAGGTATCAAGATTGCATTTTTATGTGTTCTTGTTACTCTATGGTGTAAATATGTATCTGGGGTACTCTTTGTTTGACCAAAAATTTTTGTTCACAATTTGTTTCATATGTTCAAAGTTTCAAGATTACATTTTTATTGTGTTCTTGTTACTCTCTGGTGTAAATATGTATCTAGGTACCAAAATTTGTAAGGAGAAATGAGGATGTGTGTGTGTTGATGTGGGAAAGAAGTCAACAATAGTGTTTTGCTCATTGGATTATTAGCTCTGTGCTATTGCTTCCTTACTGAAACTAGAAGCGAATAAGGGCTTCGATTTGGAGCTCTGGGTGTTTTTTCTTTAACCTACTAGTAGAGTTAAGAGGGCTAGAGGTGGAGTCAGGATTTGAACTTTATGGGTTCTAAATTCTAGGATAATGATATCAAATGTTAGTTACTGGGTTTTGGATTTTATTTCTTTACATATTTGATTAATTTTCTTAATATAATACAAGATTTGAGCTAAAGCTATTAGGTTTGGCCGAATGTGTATGTTGGCTTCTAGCCCTGCCCCTGGTTATGCTTTAAGTGCTGCAGTTCATCTGCAATGATCTTCCAGCAACCGGTCTGTTTTCTTTTAGACATAGGGGCGGGTTCACGTGGTTAGTAATTGGATAGGTCTGTTTTAAGTACATACTTTTGTGATGATGGATGCTCGGTACGAGGTATCGGATTTTTAAGTATTATTTTCGTGAATGTGTTATGTAGTCTATAATTGAAACTCGTTAGGTTGTCTGAATGCATGTGTCATATTTTAAGGTTTTGGAATAATTCTTCTTACTTCTTTGGCCCACTATATCATTGCATCACTTGCACTCACTGATTGCTTATTCCCCATGAGCTGTAGTTTAATTGCACTTTAAGTATTAATAAAGCACATATATCTTGCTGTTATTAGAAAAGTTCCCTATAATATAACATATGATAGGCTGGCAGATTTTATTGCAGAACTTTGACTTTGGTTGTTCTGCATAGTGGTTGAAAAACTACACCTGGATTCTAAGTTAGGCGTGGTTGCCTCTGCGAATCCTCATTATATCGCTCCGTTTGTACTTCCCTTGCTAGAGAGTGTAGTCCTCCTAAATCTCCCACTTCCCAAAGTTAGAAGAAAAGAAATCCATGCAAACCGAGAGTAAGCCAACGCCTTCTTATTTTCAGTTTTTCAGTTGAAGCCACATTTCCTTCTGTAATAATTGTATTTACAAGTCCAAGAATCTTCCTTCTTGATGCACAACCATTTAAGATATCTTCATTTCTTCTATCCTCGGATTCACGTATGTATTAGACGTGGAATATGAAAAGTAGAGAACTTCATAACTGATACTCGTTTCTTTTTCATTTTGTTATGTCCTGCAGGGTAAAACATATATATAACAAGCATCTGCAATGGGTTCTGGATACTGGCTTAAAAAAGTAATCAGTTCGAGAAAAGCAAAAGATGGCAGATCGAAAAGATTAAAGGTAAGCCTCCCAAGTACTTCTTGTATCAACGATTTTTCTTTAACTTTTGGATTTTAGAAGCTGTGGATCATTTATATATCTTAATTTCCAGACTCAACATTGAGATTTACATAATATGATAGGTACTGTTAATTGTGGACAAGGAAGTAAAGGCAGTTGACAAATAATACTCCCGATGTTTCAATTTGTTTGTTTTACTTCCCTTTTTCGTCCGTTTCAAAAAGTATCCTTTTTGGCAACTCTTAAATTCTAACTTTCCACCTGACATGTTTAGACCACAAGATTAAAGGACATTTCGGTATGTTCAACATATCTTTAGTTTAGGACCACAAGATTCAGAGTTTTTTTTACTTTCTTAAATTCCGTGTCAAGTCAAACCAGACAATCAAATTGAAACGGAGGGAGTAGTTTGTTTAAAGGTTACATTTGCTCTCTCAGGACTCAGATTGATTCCTACAATGATGCTTGTCATTAATTCCTGTGTGTGTCATGTGGCTTGACTAAAAGGTTGGAAGATATGTATGTCGCTTAAATAAATAAAGTATTCTTAAGACGGGAAGTGAAATTATTAATGGATACCCTCTCATACACCATGATTCTTTTATAGTCCATCCCTTCAGTTATTTTCATGAGTTGCTTTCTTCTCCAGTACTAGACAAAATCAATCAGATTCATAGTTTTTCTCGAGACAGGGAACTTCTATTGGACGCAAGGAGGATGAACACTCTCAGAATGAGCCTTCAAGAAGAACAAATGGTGCCTCTGTCAAAAGCCACAGAGAAATGGGAATTCCTTCTGAAGATAACGCAGCCATAAGGATTCAGATAGCTTTCCGTGCATATATGGTAACACAAGTCTGGTTAACTCCATAAGTTATAACTTGCAATAGGGATGATCATGAGTGCCTCAAAGAAATTGCTACAACTCTTTCTGTAGGTTGAATATGTGTTTTCTCCTTTTCCAGGCAAGGAAAACTTTGCGTCGCTTGAAACGGATATCAAGGTTACGTTCGATGACACAAGGCCCGTCTGTGAAAAATCAAGCTTCGACAACCTTGAGCGCTCTCCATTCATGGAACAGGATACAAGCTGAGATTAGAGCTTGTCGTGTTCGTATGGTCATAGAAGGGCGTCTTAAGCAGAAGAAACTGGAGAATCAATTGAAGCTAGAGGCAAAGCTTCATAACTTAGAGGTTACACTTAGCCATTTTCTTCTGCTCTTGACTGGTTTTATACTAGATTTTCCATTGGATATGAAGCCTTCATATCTTTATTTGCTAGCATCTTTTGTGCTCTCATATACTAGTTTTTCTTTTATTTATCTTTTCCGGAAAAGGGTAAAAAATGTCCGTATACTATTGCAAAATTATATAGAAATGCCCCCTGTTAATAGTTTGGTCCAAGAATTACCAATGCGTCTGTCATAAACGATGAAAAAAAGAAGAAAAAGTTTCCACTGTCTAGGATATATTAGTTATGAGTAGGATCATTTTGAATTACTTCCATGTTCTGAAATCTAAACTTTGTTTGGAGTTGACTACACAGTTATCTGTCATTAATCTGTCTCATATGACGATAGGGAAACAAACTAAGTAGTATTTGTATGACAATGACGATACATTTGAAGCAGTGTATGAGAGATCTGATTGGATCATAATCCGTTACCATAAAAATAGATGCATGTGTGGCAGCACCAACTATGAGAAATCCTTATCGAATGATAATTCATTCCCTTGTAGGAGCTGTTCTTTCGCAAAGAAGCTTCTTCGAGCACAATAACTTCTAGAAGCTTAGATATATGATTTTTATGCATCTTCCCATTTCCATTGTGGATTAGATTCACACCAAATGAACATTCTAAAACACGTGAACAGCCACACTTCATTAATGCAAAGTTGTGCCTTAACGTCATCCTTGGTGAAGGTTGCAAATTTATTGTTGCATCGGAGTTCTGTTGTTTCTGGCTAAGCTTAAAGTGATTCTCCCAAAATCACTTGAAAAAACAAATTATTACAAAGTATATTAGGAATGGTACTGCAATTAAAAGATATAAAGTGGCGAAGGAAAGCCAAAAACTTGCACAATTGTACATGTAAATTTAACAAGTGTTCCAAGACCATTAAAAGTTCCGTAGCCACTGGAGTGTAAGTGGACAGTGGGAACACTATTGAGTATTGATCCTCCGAGGGGGTGGGTTGGAAAACAAAAAGCTCCGTAGTGGAAGAGGTGGGTTTCAACTAATGCTAATTAGACGTTCCACTCAAATGTTCTAATATTTGAGATAGTTTACCTCCATATTGCTAGGACTTTCCAAAAATGTTGCTGCACCTGTGTCAAATCCTTTAATATTTCACTATTGGAGGATCCGACATGTACCACACTACACCAAAATTGATTTTTAGCGGCAATTAATTAGCAATTGCCGTATATACTTTTAGAGGCAATTAGCACTCTTTGTATATGTCCCTAAGGGGTCGTTTGGTAGGCCGCATTAAATAAAATAGTCCATGTATTATAGATGGTATTATTTAGTACTACGTTTGGTAGGAAATTGGGTCTATGTATAACTAATCCATGGATTAGTTATACCTCCTACATGGTATTATATGATGTATTACTAATACCTTCTATTTGGAGGTATTAGCAATACATGGGATATAATACCATGGGATAAGTCTACTAAAGACAAAAATATCCCTCAAAATATTTTATTATTTGTTTATTTTCTTGATTTTATGTTTTATGGTTGTGCAAGTAAATTTATTTAAATAAATTAGCTTACAAATTATTTAACTCTCTCTAAATAATTTGTAAGCTAATTTATTTAAATAAATTTACTAGCACAACCATAAAACATAAAATCAAGAAAATAAACAAATAATTAAATGTTTGTGCGGTTTTCTAATATTTTGTATTTTCAACAATTTATAACATTGAATACATACAAAAATTACAACTTGCAATTTTATTCGTAAATGTAGATGATTTATTCAATTTTACTATTGTTTACCGTCTTTTCAATTTTAAAAGTTGATAGTTTATCTTTTTTTAAATTGAAAATTGACATTTGTAAGTGATCAATTAAATAAGATGACAATTATTTATCCTCAAATAATTTAAGAAAAAAAAGGCAAACATGACGATAAAATTGTTCTTTTCTTAGCTAGTTAGAAGGTCATAAAAAAATATTATCCGGCAATTATTTACCTTAACCCAATTGCATAAGAATTTAAGGGTATAATTGGAAAGAAGTTTTTTATAAAGTTTTAATCCAAACATAAGATGAGGTCGAAAACAATGAACCAAACACTTGATAAAAATAATCCTTGTATTACTAATCCCTGCACTATTAATCCCTGCATTACTAATCCCTGCATTATCAATCTTTGTACCAAACGACCCCTAAAGGCTTTAGCGACATTGGATCTAATGGCACTTAACTAATGCCGGTAAAGGCTAGAACACTCTTTATTCATGTGTCTATTTATTGCCGCTAAAAGTTATTTTTATTGTAGTGCCAGTTGATACTTTTTGCAGAGTCCGAGCAACATAGGCTTAATTTCACAAGTGTTTTGGCCCTGCATTATGCGGTATTACTTCTCTAACATGAGCCAATGGCTGACAGGTAGAGTGGAGTGGTGGCCCTGAAACAATGGAAGTGGTTCTATCAAGGATACATCAGAGAGCAGAAGCAGCAGTGAAGCGGGAACGAACTATGGCATATGCATTTTCTCATCAGGCATGTTCGTTTTTATACGATTCTCTAGGTTATATAGTATTTACATTGTCCAATTCAGAACAAGAATCATCATTGTTCGGAATATTATGTCACAGTGGAGAGCCAATTCCAACCCAATGTTTGGATCAAGTATCCATGATTTAGGCAAAGCTAATTGGGGCTGGAGCTGGAAAGATCGCTGGATCGCTGCTCGACCATGGGAAAGCCGGATCCCTGTTCAATCAAGTCAAAAAATTGCCAATAGAACAGCAAGCAAGACTCCTAAAAGTTATAAAACTCAAACAACAAAAACACCAGTTTCTGTTAAATCAACTTCTGCCAATTGGAAACGTGCTATGAAGCCTCGAAAGCTATCATACGAAGCAGCTGATAAACTAACTGCACAGAAAGGAATCAACAAAGTTGAAACAAGCATTGACAAACAGGAAGTGGCATCTTAGAAGCTATTGAAAGCAAGATGATATTTTCAACATAAGACGCGTTTCTACAGTTCCGATGAGGATCAAATGATGCTGAAAAACTTGAAGTTTGATATGTTTCTGAACAGTGAAGTGAAGTTTGCCAGTTTTTCGTTTAAATTTCCGAGCTCTTCCAAGCTTATGTATATGAAAGAAAAAAAGTATTTCTGTTTATAGGTTCATAGCTCAGAATATTCAAGTTTGAATGTTCATTTTTTAGTGTGTTTATTGCCATTTTTTTTGCTCAGAACTTCTGTGTTTGTACAAAATGTAAAAGATATTGCAGTGTTTTTGGTTATAGTAACATCTTATTGCTTGGTGATACTTTATTTTTGGTTATGTGTATCCCATGTTGGTTTCATATACAATACATAAATAGACAATTTTAATTTGGTCTTCACCGCGGTTGAACACTTTGACTTTCATTATAACCATCTAGACGCTTCAACTTGACACACGTGTGTCTCGCAGACACCTTAACTTAAAAAACGCATATCTAGGTATCTTTAAGAGGTGCATTCTAGATTGCATTCTCAAAGTTAGGGTGTTAACGTAGTCTAATATAAACCAAATGAATTTAGACATCATAAAAAACACTATATCATTCCTCTTCAACTTCACATAAAAATCACAAAACATCATCATATTTCTTAGGCGACGATTGTAAATTTTTTGAAGTTTCGATTATTGAAGACATGAAAAATGAACTATTAAGGTATTATGCACAATGAATTATGTGAACAACTTGGTGGGTGGTGAGTGGGTGGTGAGTGGGTGGAGGGACTTATGACTTTAGCCTTTGTGAAAGAAAATTTTTAAAGTTATGTTCGATAAAAATATGACATTTTCTTAGTATGGACTAAAAGGAAAAGTATGTTTTTCGAAACATATGAAGTAATATCTTATCCGCCTCTATCCAATGCTCACTAGAGGTGGAAAACTGAACCTTCACCAATAAAATGAAAGTCCAGATAGTCAATTAACTGAGTTACTAAAATATTCTCGATATAAAACAATTTAAACTAGACATTAATGTTTGTCTTTTTCAATAAAAGATTTTGGGAAAAATGAAAAAACAAAAACAAAGGACAAAAATCTTCATACAATAAAAGTGAAATAAATATTTTGACTGTTGATGAGTAGTGCAAAAGGTTTAAATGTGAGCATGCCTATAATAAATATGTAACCTCCATATGACAATCAATCATTTTAACCAAACCAAAAGAGGAAGCCCTAGCTAGGGTTGTTTATTAATTACTCCTACTATCCACTTTATGTGATTCAATAATTATTATTTGGAGTAACAACTTTGTTTGTCCTTTTAAATATTTTGAATGTAAATTATTATATAATTTATAGTTATTTTAAGAGTAAAAAACAATTTAATAAGACATGCTACTTTTGTTCATATCTTCTTAGCTTAGTCAACTTCCAACTGAACTTAATAATCCTATCGCTCTGTCGATAAAAATTAAATTCTTGAAAGAAGATCTCATTACTGTTATTCAGTTCGAATTTCAGAGTCATTATTTTAGAAGAAACTAAATATTTTATATCAAAATTTTATGAAAAAATGATTTTAAAAAATTTCTATTTTTGGGTGAAATCCTTCATTTCATATCCACCAGATAGAGTTGCCCACATGAATGAAAAGCTACTTTCTTGTAGTCATCATTGCTACACATATGAAAATCACAATTCCATAGGCTCACATGGTGTCAGCCTCAGGTTTAGCAGAGCCAATTCTTGTTATTCATCGTTTTAATTTATTTATCTGATTTTTATTTTGGCATTTGAAAAAGATTTTTAAATTTTATGATTTTGAACTAAAGATATGTAGAATATATTAGAATGTTTTTTAATCATATGGTCTTAACGATATCATGTAGATACTTAGAATCAAAGAGTTTCCAAAAAGAAAAGAGGCATTCTGCTAAGTAACACAAACAAATCGAAACAAAGAGAATACTTGTTCAATTTAGTAAACCAGGAAATTGAAATAAAATGAAAATCGAAAAATAAAAACTTCAAAGAAAAATATCTGAGATCACAAAATTTAATGTGTCCTTGAGTAATTTAATTCCCTTACTATATATGAAATGTTGTATTACTTCTTCCCAAAATAAAATAGATATATATATAATCGAAATAGTGGTGCCTCAAATAATTACGACTTCGTTGAACTCAAACATAGTCTCAAATCACATGAAGACTCAACTTTTTGTTTATAAGAAAATATACCGAAGTAGTTCGCAATCAAATCAAAATCCAAAGCCAAGTCGAGCAACGACAACGACACGAGAAATTTCCCACATTTTCCACGAATCTCATAAGAAATTTGTTGTCTAACTATGAACTATCTAAAATAAATCTTGAAACTCCTTACATTATAATTAATTAATAAATATACGTTAATTATAATTCAACTTCAAATACTAGCTCGTAAAACAATAATCTAAACTCATATAAGAAAACAATAACTAAATTCTTTCTAGACAAAGTGAAAAAAAAAAAAACTAAAAGGATACAAATTCAAAAAAATGAACTAAAGGAGTGACAACTCCAAGTAAAGAAGAAACGCAGGTGCACAAAGTATCCTGCATTCATACAGAATTTAGTGAAAGATCGCATTTCAAATGTGTACCATAGACAGTTTATCATGATACAAATATTAATGATTGATTTCATGTCTTAAACAGTAACCTATAGGTTATAAGTCACACAAAATTAAATTTACCGTTACTCCAAGATTGGGATTAAGATTTTTTTTTTCATTTCTATAATAAGAATTATACATCAATGCATCTAACTCACAAATATTTCAGCTCTAAAAAGGACTTGATGAAAAAAAAAACTAATCTTGATAATGTAGAAGAGTAGTGGAAATTGAACCCTGTTCATCTTCTTCTTGTTGTTGTGTTATTGGAGCAGAACAAAGTCCCAATAAACCATCATTTGCAAATCCAATATTATTGGAATAAGGAAAATTAGAAGTGGACTGAAGGGGTTCCCTCTGATAATTGAAAATTTGGTTTTGGCCTAAAACTGTAGGGAAATTTTGTGGTGAAAAGCTAAAGCCATAATGATGATGATGATGATCACCAGAAAAACTGATGGATTCATTTTGATGACATGATTGAAAATTGAAAAAGTTGCCTAATTGAGCTGATTGGTTTTTGGTTTCTGTCTGAAAATGGCCTTGTGGGTAACTCTGCAAATCACAAAAAGATTGAATCTTGGCAACATTTGGTGAATGGTTTTTGGTTTCTGACTGAAAATGGCCTTGTGGGTGAGTCTGCAATTCACAAAAAGATTGAATCTTGGCATCATTAGTTGGTTGGTTTTTGGTTTGTAAGTGAAAATGGCCTTGTGGGGGAGTCTGCAATTCACAAAAAGATAGAATCTTGGCAACATTTGGTGATTGGTTTTTTGTTTCTGACTGAAAATGGCTTTGTGGGTCAGTCTGCAATTCACAAAAAGATTGAATCTTGGCATCATTAGTTGGTTGGTTTTTGGTTTGTGAGTGAAAATGGCCTTGTGGGGGAGTCTGCAATTCACAAAAAGATAGAGTCTTGGCAACATTTGGTGACTGTTTTTTGGTTTGTGAGTGAAAATGGCTTTGTGGGTGAGTCTGGTATTCACAAAAAGATTGAATCTTGGCATCATTTGGTGATTGTCTTTTGGTTTGTGAGTGAAAATGGGCTTGTGGGTGAGTCTGAAGTTGACAAAAAGATTGAATCTTGGAACCATTTGCTGATGAATTCACAATTTGGATGGCATTTGCTTGACAAACTTTTGAACTCTGTTTTTTATAGCATCCCTCTGGAAATTGATCAGCTGAATACTGCATTGTGGCTTCTAACTCCGTTTTCTTATCAGCAGACCAACTCTGTTCGAGAGCAAATTGGCCTACTTCATTTTCCACATTTCGGACATTCAGTGCTTTATTTGTCGAGTCAATCTTATTGGAAAACACTTGAAATGGAGTTTTTTCAAGCGCATTGATAGCTCTTTGAGCTTCTTTAATCAACCAATCGATAGCCTTACTAGGACGGTCATAGCCAAGACGATCTTGCACGTCATAGAACTGAATTGCCGTGTTAGGAGAGAGCCTAACACGCCTGTCCTTCGGACCTGTGGCTGTTGAAACCTTGCTGTGCCTGTCTTTCCTCCCCGTGGCTCGGACAATGCGGCTTCCATGGACTTCCATAACATCTTGTTTAGCCCTCTTTGGCTTCCTTTTTAGTGATACTTTCTTGGTTTCCTCTTTGTGACTTGGACATTGTGTGTTGTTTTGGTGTTTTGGGACTAAAGTTGAACTAGGGGGTGTGAAATAATTAGGCCATTGTTGCAAATGTTGGTAATCACTTTGGAGGATTTCTTGAAAAAATTCATCTTTATTTTCATCATCATCATCATCTTGTTGTGATGATGATGATGATGATTTATCTTCATTTTCATTTGATACTTCAAGATGATGTTTCATTGGAGGATCAAGATTTGAAGGAAATATTATTATTGCTTTCCTCCAACTTTTTGACTTGTAACTTTTTCAAGTGTATTTGGTACTTAGCAATTGCTTTTTATAGAACTTCTTGTGACTTTGGACCCTTGAGTTAAAAGTTGTACTTAGAGTATAACAAATGCATAAATAAGTGAATATAAATAAACTATGAAAAAGTAGAGATATGTTTGAAAAACCTGAGGGGTCTGTTTGGTAGAGTGTATCTGTAATGTTTGTATTAGCTATGCATGTTTTAGTTATGTTTGTATTAATTATACATAGATTGTTTTATGTATTGTTTGATTTGATGCATTATAAATAACATGTATTGCATAAAAAAGTTATTTACAAAGATACTCTCCATTGTTATAGTGAAAAAGATGGAAAAAGAGGTTTTGAGGGACAATTGAGTCTTTAAGCATGCTAATGTATGGATTAAGTGCCTGTTTGGATCGACTTATTTTAGGTGTTTTTAAGCCAAACAAGTTTTTAAACAGTTTTGAAGTATTTGGGTAAAGTTCAAAAATGTTTATAAGCACTTATTTTAAAGACACAAATAGCGAAAATAAGTCATAAGTCATAAACCAAAAGTCAATCCAAACAGGCCCTAAAACCATTGCATTGCTAATACCTAGAAATCCATGGTATTAGCAATACACATCTTAACACACAATAGAGTGTATAACTAGCATTAGTTATACATAGATTAGAAAAGAGTACCAAACAAGGTACTAATAATACACAAGGTTAATGCATGCATTATTTCTCCTAATACATTTTACCAAACGACCTCTAAGTGTTTTATTGACAATACGTCACATAGTCAGGATTTTCACTGAAGAGATTTAAAATGTAAAAGCTTTTGGGCGCACGAAAAAAATGAAAGTGGGTGGAGGGTGCTTTCAACTAGAGTTGGGTGTGGGATCGCTATAGTGGCTAAGGTGAGTTTTTCTACACGGCTAAACACCCTGTTCTAGACAAAGCTGCAATGATCTTCTTAAAAATCGATGTGCTTAAAGTGGTCGAGGAAAAACGCAAATATACAAATAAATCAGAAGTTTCAATACCTAATATATATACATAGAACTAATTTTAATATAAAATATATAGTATAATTTTTCGATAAAGAGAATTCAAATGAATCTATTGCACCTCCTAGCTCCATGTGGCTCTTGCAAAGATTAAACCACCAAAAAAATACGGTTGGTGGTAAAATTCTTTATTTTTAATCAGAATTTTCAAATTTAAACAAGAAAACATAAACCTCTTTTAAAGAAGCGTTAAAATCCCGTAATGAACTTTCTACATATATGGTGACTTTCCTTTGTTGAAGAAAATAAGATTAAAAAAAATTAATCTAATAATCAGATAATAACTATCAATTGAACATGAGAAATTTGTTCAAGTAGTTGAGTATCTCTATCATCAACAACATATTGATGGTTCGAACAATGCTCGAGAGTAAATGAGAACACTATTAATCCTCGGCGGATGGGTGGGAAACAATTAACCTGTGACACTAGCAAGTACTTCTAGTACTAAAGTAGACAACTCAACACACACTTTTGGATTTATATTTTATCTTTTTGTGACATACATTATGATCAGTAGTGTTCAATATTACTCCCTCTGCATAAATAGTTATTTCTGTTTTTTTGTCACTTCATAACCTGTTTGACAATTGACATAACCAATAATAGCCCCTAAAAAAATCATAGTAACTATGACGGTTATTTTTACGGTGAATTAATGAAAAAATTATATTATAAACGTTCGAATAACTTACTGAAAAACAGATGATAGAAAATAGATTTTCACTGAATTTTTTTTTTTTTATGGAAACATTACCTCATTGATTTAATCAAAATATTTATGAAAATTGAAGACGTAAAAAAATGGTAGGAGGTGTAGTGTAAATTAGTAGTTGTAAGTATAATTTTTGTACGTTGAATATGATAGGTAAAATTATGAATTGTACGTCAATTTTCCCCTATAATATGGTAATAGGTGTGTGTCAAATTAGGAGTTGTACGTGGTTTTGTTTTTAATATGAGGTAGAAAATAATTTAATACAAGAAAAATTAATGTTAGTATATAGGAAACCTATATATAAATGGAAGGTGTACTTGAAAAATTAAAGACTATTATAATAAAAATATTTTCATGTTTTAGGTTTTTTTTTTTGTTTTTTAAGAAATGGTTTTCGATTTTTATAAATTGAGAATCATTTTTTTCTAGAAATTATACACGGTATTTAAAGTAAGATGATATAGATGTCCGTTAAAATTAAGTTAAATGATATGTACAATGTCATGTTATTTCAACCGCCAATTAAATTAAAACAGTTTCAAAAAAAATATCCTGAATGATCAAGAATTCTATGTTTCTACTAACATCGACTAATATTTTTAAATTTTAAATTAATTTTTATCTGAATCGTGAATAATCCTTTAAAAAAACCTTTTTAAGTAGGGCCCTCTTATAACTAAAGAAACAAGGCAAATTGCATGCGTGCATGTGCTTGATCTTTATCACCCAACTTTAACTTGCTAGTACTATTTTTCCCTTTTATTATTTTCGTATTTTATTCTCAATATTTATTATTGATAATTTATATAAAAAAAAATATCATATTCAACGAAACTGAGTTAAGAGCCTCGAAAGGCATACGAGTGCCTCTCATAGACGAATACGGAATATTGACTCAATCCAAAAGATATTCGAACACTTTTTATCGTAAAATTAATATAAATCCGTTCGATCATAAAAATCAGGATAAAAAGAGTATTATTATTATATATTATATATAAGTAATATAAACCAAAACATGGTAGATATTATATTAATCTATAGTCTAAATAGTAAGGGTCCTTTTAGTGTCATTTTTTTCAAATCCAAATCATTATTGTTCCCCTAATCCTTTGCTAAATCTATTACAACAATAAATAATTCAGCCTAAAAGCTGAAAAAAGGACCTAATTAAAGTACATAATTGACTTCAATTAATTATTAATTAATTACTTGGGTACCTAAGAACTAGCTCGTTTTATGTGTATATAAAAACCCTTTTTATATTTATTGAAATAGTACAATTTAACATTTTTAATGAAGGTGTTGTTTATTTAATCTTCTTATTGTTATACAAAATATTATTATAAATTAAGAACTTATAATATAGTACCATAATATGAAAATTGAATTCAAAGAAAATATAATTGGTGATAAATAGACTGAGTGAATTTTGATGATTGATAAATAATTTGAGCTAAATGAGTTGGACCAGATCAAATAAATTATTAAAATAAAACATGTATTGAGCTAAATGAATAATAAGGTACAATAATTTCATATTCCATTCAAAATATGGACTCTTACCTCGAGTTATTTTAATAACAATAATGAGAATTTTTTGGGCAGATCTTGGATGATAACAATAACATACCTCGAGTTTTCATGGTATAGAGTTATTTTTGTTAGAAAGAATTTTGTTTTTAATGTGAAACTTTTTAACGTAAATTCAAATGCATTATTTTTAATGTAAAACTTTAAGTGTGAATTTGGATTTAGTCGGGTTTCAATATTACTAAATATTGAGTGGGAAACTCAACAAAAATAATAATATATCCAATAAAATTTCATAATTAGAGTCTGAATAGGGTAGAATATATGCAAACGTTATCATGACAAAAATAACTTTTAATATTAGTAAATATGTACATTAACAAAGAGTGGTGAATTTTTTACCAATATTAATTATATGGTCATTGGATTAATGTCGCTATAGGTTTTATGGACGTTTACAAATATAATAAGTTGCCACTAAAAAAATATATTTAGTGACTATTAAGATATTGTGATTAATTAATTACAGTTAAAGAACATTTCTAGTGTAGTGCCTTGGGATCTCATAGCTCATGGAGTTGAAAAATTGTTCTTGAAAGACCATTAATTCAAGATCAGCAAATTTAATATAGACAAAAAAAAAAAAAATAACAACTAACAAAAAAAAAATAACAATAAATAATCCTATAATGGAAAAACATATTAAAGATATTGAATAATCTTTGCACGAAATAGAACTCTTAAATATATGTCCCCAACTATGTGAAGCACAGGAGTTTGCCTCCGACTCAAATAATATTATTTTTAAATATTTTTCCGTTCATTTTTACTTGTAAATTTAAAATTTTCACCCCTTTAAATAATATAGTAATAATTAATATAAGTATGTTACTTGTAAATTTAGATTTTTCACCCCTTTAAATTTAAATAATATAGTAATAATTAATATAAGTATTTTGTCATAATATTTATATTAATTAATGTTTATTATTAAATTTTTGAGAAATAAATCTAAACATAAGCAATTAATTTTAAAGGTAAAACATGAAATAAAATAATTATTTTTTCTTAATATGTAAAGAATAATAAGTAAAAATAATTTTTTTTTAAAAATAGAGAACAAGTAAAAATAAAAATCGTTTTTTTAAAATAGTGAACAAGTAAAAATAAATTGAGATAGAGTACTACTTTGTTTTACTTGTCATCATAAATATTCCCTCAGTCTCTTTTTACTTGTCCACTTTTGAATTGACACATCTATTAAGAATATAATTAATGACGTAGTGAGTTTACCATTTTACCTGTATTAATTATGAAGTGAATTAAAATATTTATATTTTTCAAAATTTTATTAGTCACTCAATTGAGGGTATAATAGGTAAAAGAAAAATATTCTTTTTTAATTTGTCAAAATGGATAAGTAATTATAAATAATTATAAAAAAAATGGATAAATAATTAAAAACGGAGGGAGTATTAAATATGCAAGTCCTTATGTAATAATTAGCAGGGGGTTATCAATAAATAACAAAAACTTTATAGTCATCAATTAATACTCTGAACTACTATTATTAATTATTTTCCTTGAAGTACTCTGAACTTATTAGCATTATAATTATTGTAGTCTTTAGGATGGCCTTTTAGATTTTAATTATGAGTTATACCTACATGGCTACATTAAATATGATCAATTACACCTAAAGAGATTTGAATCGAGATTTTTGATTAAATATAAATTTTTTATTTGATAGTAGATAGAAAACTAATTTGACATATGTTTATTTTCACTTATCGGATATTAACTTGGTTTTATATTTTTTAAAGAGTAAAATAGAATAATGCTAAATGACCAGAAAATTTGGTCAGAAATTTAAAAAGTCTATAACATCTTTTTTATTTTAAAATAAACCTGTCTTTTATTCAATTTTAATCAAAAAATAGTAAGGTTGGAATGGTAAAAATGTTCAAAAAGTAAAAAAAAATTCTGACCAAAAGGATTTTCTTTTTACTATATCATCTTTTGAATATATGAAATTTTAATACTTTGGAAAACGACAATAGTTAATACTAATAGTTTAGATCCTAAATGAAAAATTATCTCTTCATTTTCCAAACAAAATAAGTAAAAGTGGACATTTATTTTAGTATTATAAATACTTAAAAGTGAACTCAAAAAGTAATCTAAAAGTCTCGAAATAGACGGTATACAAAGGCGGAGCTATAACTAAGGAAAAAACACATGAAGAAATATAGAGGATTTAACATGAATATATTATATATACCACAAACAATAACTTTAATAAACAATGTAAATTTGCGTCAAAGAAAACTCAAATGAATCTCTTATACTTACATAGCTCTAATACTTTTTATCAAACGCAATATAAATTTGCGTTGAAGAAAACTCTAATAAATCACTTGCACCTATATAGCTCTAATATTTTTTATCGAAAAATTATATTTCGTATATTATTATCAAATATTATTTATATGTTACCTGCATATGCTTTTCTTGTTAAGCTATGATGACACACATGAAGAATTGATGTGTACAAGCAACCCTAATAAGGTTGAAGTACAGAGTTCAATGAAACATCACAATGAATTGACATGTGGAGAGATCCCACCTTTTATTGTTTAGTTTGAATCTCAAACTTCTTTGAATTTTTTTTTTTTTCGATGTTTGATATTTGATATTTATAATAAAATTTCATTAGATAAATTTATAACGCATAGAGTCTTAATTAGAAGAAAGCGTTTGAGCTCTCATTTGAAAGGTTGGTATTTCTTCAATTTCATTCTTCACAAGATTTTTAACTTTCATAAAAAAGATAAAAATGACGTGAAAATAGATTTTTGTATAGTATTTTTTTTACCATATTTGCTAGATAATTTGTTTTCACTTTTATGTAACTATATATTATATGTTGAAGAGAGAAGTTACATTGATAAGATCTATGTCAATTATTTAAGGGAAGGATCGGGGGAGAGAACGAGATAATATCATATGACCTAATATATCTGACAAGTCACACTATACGTCAACCCAAGATGAAATTGGATCTACAGACAAATATATTCGAAACTATCGTAAATGATATGTAAATATTCTCTGTCATACTTTTGGGACATTGATGCATCTGCCGTCTAAAAATTAGAGCATATATATACCCTTTATACTAATGGACATACATGTGTCATAATCTTATTCATCGATCTGACATTTATCGACGAATAAAATTATGTCACGTATCCCTATTTAGTCTTCCGTTAGAGTAAAGGGCATAGATACTCTGTTTTTGTAATTTAGAAAAAAACTTTTAAGTCAATATCAATCCTCAATCAAATTTAAAAATAAATTACATGAACGGATTATCCATAAAATGACGAAATTATTTCTTTAGTGATTTTTCTTATTTTGACCTTAATTACTAATGAATGCTTTATAGAGCGTATTAACAAAAATAAATTTAGTAATTAATCTCGCAAAATTAAATATAACTATCTTTATTTTTTTGAAATTCCAAAATAATTTGCACTAAACAAGTCCAATATACTCAAACTTAAATTACATTGAGATAACAATTTTTTTTGAAGACATTATAAGTGAAGTTATTTAGATTATTAATTTTCATAGGTATAATATCATATTTAAGAAATTATACCTATGAAAATTATCGAAGAAAAAAAATAATAATAATTGTTGAACTTGATTTGAGATTTACAAAGTATGTATGCTTTACTTTTTGATAAACCCAATACGAATTTATATGAAAATTCGTTAAGTATGAAAAAAAAATGCTATCTTCAATTCGAAGATTGTCAATTTCTTCAATTTCATCATTTCAATCTCCAATTTCACTTCGCAAATTGATCATAATGGATTCTTCATCTTCATCTTCATCATTAGTTGATAAATCTTCTCAGAAATTGTTTGCTTTAGCTCAACAATTGCGTCTTTACAAACCCCCACCGCCGACACCATTTGGGGACGATGATGAAGCTGAAGCTGATTTCGAGGAGCAGAAATTGGAAGAAAGGGTAGGGAAGGTTGTTTCCCAATTGGGTTTTCAAGAATCAGTAACCCCAGATGCTGTTGTGCAGAAAGAAAGATTTAAACCCAAAAGAGCTGCTGTTTTGATCTGTTTATTTGAAGGGGTTGATGGGGAACTTCGGGTTATTCTTACTAAGAGGTCTTCCAAGCTTTCTACTCACTCCGGTTAGTCAATCTTAGACATTTAAGGCGGACTCAGAATTTGAAGTTTATGAGTTCTGAACTCGATACAGAACCCGTATTACAGTTAAAGATTTATACATATCCAATTTGAAGCTTATAGTATTGTGGGGTTTTGGGAGATTATATGCAGAACTAGTTATTTATCTTAAAGGATAGTTTTTTATAGTATTGGGATGAATGGGTCTGAATTTAATGGGTTGGATATAGAGGTCAATGATTCATAAAGCTGACACCAAGTTTTTTCTTGGATTAAGATGTAGTTGATTGATTTGATATGTGATTTGATGCATGTAGTTGATATTGTCGATGGTGATAGTGTGGTTTTGATGTTTGTTTTGAACTTAAGTCAGCACAGTGGATTCTGCTGTGCTACAATGTATTTTGTCCTATCTTAAGGCAAATTCTTGTGTGTGTTTTGCTTGTTAAAATAGTGTGTAGTTTCTATCAGACTATATAAAGATGTATAGTCTATCTGATATCCTTGTAACTGTATATTGTGAAGAGGGGTTATGGTTGTTGATTGATCGTTATAGTGTAGAGGGATTTTGGTAGATTATATGCAGAACTTATAATTTATCTGAAACGATAGTTTTTTTAGCATTGGGATGAAATGGGTCCGAATAGAACCGTTTGGGTATAGAGGTCAAGGATTCTCATATGGACAACTCCAAATAGTTTCTCGGATTGAGATGTAGTTGATTGATTCTGTGATATGTGATTGTGATTTGATACATGAAAGAGGTATGCAGTTTATATTGTCGATGGTGATAGTTTGGTTAGATGTTTGTGTAGATGTAAGTCTTGAAATATGTACCATTTTCTTTTAGATTTTAAGAGGGATTATAGTTCATCATTGGTAATGATATGTTTGCTCTATCCTGTATCTCTGTTCTGTCCATTGATTCACGATGTTAAATTGAGAAGCTGACATAATGGTTTGATTCTTATCTTTTTTTTTAGAGATTGTTGTTGAATGCTTCTGAAAACCAGTTTGATACATGTGTGTGTTGCTGCTAAAAATGTTGTTGCTTGGATGTTTAGTCAAATTACAATTTTTCTTGTGATTGAAATTTCGGGGCTTGCAAATTTGTCTAATTGAGCCTCATCCTTGTTTGTTCAAATTATGAACTGTCTATAATCTTTTCACCAAGTTGCTTTATGTATTTGTAGTTAATATTTTATGTTGTTGCTACTATCCTCTGCTATGTTCTCTAATACTGTGCTAAAGGTTAGCTGATTTTTACCTAAAATCCTATTCATGCAGGTGAAGTCGCATTGCCTGGAGGAAAAGCAGAAGAAGGAGATGCAAGTGATGCTGATACTGCAACCAGAGAAGCAAAGGAGGAGATAGGACTAGATCCTTCATTGGTTAATGTTGTGACTTGCCTTGAGCCATTCTTGTCTAAGGTATGTGGATATCATCTATAATAGTTTGCACCGAAAAAAATAACTATAATAAGAAAAACTGTAGTCTGTCAAGAAACCTTGGGTGGATGTCATCATAGCTTGTTTGAAAGACAACTTGCATCCTAACTA
This sequence comes from Solanum sitiens, assembly GCA_016801875.1. Taxonomy (NCBI): domain Eukaryota; kingdom Viridiplantae; phylum Streptophyta; class Magnoliopsida; order Solanales; family Solanaceae; genus Solanum; species Solanum sitiens. The sequence goes on along the minus strand of JABWTJ010000017.1, from coordinate 807,844 downwards.
TCTAGGAAACCACATGAATTTTGTCAGAAAATTTGCTTGTTTAGATAAATGATAAGAGAGATGTATCTGAATGTAATGGTAAATCTGCTTAGAAAATCTTCACTGTTCTCTGTGCTAACCGGTTGATGAATTTAGTATGGACGACAAACTTCCATAAGGCCCAAATTCTTCAACAAGATAAATCTATTTGGAGCTTTCTTCTACAGGGGAGATGTGCTCTACTGACATTAGAACTATGTTAATTTAGCGTTGATATCCTCAAGCACGTGTAGCGGTTGACTGTGCGTTCTTTCCTTCTATATCATTTTGTACGTGTCTCCTGCAAATCTTCAATAATGCTGGTTATCTGATAAGTTTGTGTTATATTTAACAGCACAAGTTGATACTTTCAAATCATTAGCTGAACATGGAACCAAATAAGCCTTATAAATGAGATTTTGAAATGTTATATCAGAAGAATGAAACAATCCAGTTCACTGTTTCTTCCTTCTATGTCCAACTTAAAAATCACCGGGTCTTACATTTGCCAAATTAATAGATCTCTTGGCGTCTTAAAGGAGCAGTGTTGCAGTTAATGTACATTAAAAGAGAAAGGCATTGCCTGTACTTTACTAGTATTATGCTAATACTTGATTTAGGTCGCTGTAATTTTGTATGTATCTTTTGTATTCCTATCGAGTTCCAAGTTTTTGTGGTGTTAGAGTATTCAGGTGCTGCTTCTAATGTTGTGAGCTTAGTTAATGTATGTTAGTGCTGCTTCTAATGTTGTGAGCTTAGTTAATGTATGTTTGAGCTGCACAGAACGGAGAACAGTTACTTTTCCTCCCATTCCGCAATAAAGCCAATCAATATCCAGAGAAAAACAAACTGGATAGCATAAATGTACACATTCCAAAACTACTTAAAAGATGCTACAGATCTCAGAATTAGACTTTCAAGAGTATCAATAACCAAATTTAAAATACTTATTTAAAAAGATCGAATATTGCTGTTGGCTTAGAATTGAATATGAGAAAGTGTTAATCGTTTTAGAATGGAGCTAGGTTATGCAGGTGATTAATGTCGATATCTTCATTAAAGGATTCCACTCTTTTCCAGTAAACTTTTGAAATGTCAACCATTTCCTTCATTCATAAGAACCAGGTAACTCTTGTCCATCAAGAGTCCACTGATAGGAAGAAATCACCTAATGCTTTTGCCTCCGCTAGAATCTGAAATTTTTTGACACCTCATGGTTCTCAACCCACTTGATTGACTACTAGGGCACATCCTTGGTTGCAGATTATAGAGGTGTCTTAACCTCTCTTGCATCCAACTTATCATTAACAACTTTCAGAACCATTTTCCTTCCAAAAAAGGTCCTTGCTTGGTGCAGCTTCTTTTGCTTGTCTTTTAGTAGCAAGATGCTTATATGTGGATATCTTGAGCAAATCTTTGGTGGACCTCCTTTAAGATTTATGTGTTAGCTCATCTGGTGTATTCAATCTTTGCCAAGTTTTCTTGTCTCAAACTTAGTGCTGGTTGCATTACGCGACAGTGACCCCAAATTCTTACCCCCGATGAGATTATTATTGGTGCTGAAAATGACCGTGACACCATTTCACTATGAACGAAACTATGCTGGCTCTAGGATGCTTGATCCCTTTGTACTACCTTCAGCTTGTGCGCATATTTCTAATACATTTTGTTATTTATGCAGCATCTTCTTAGAGTAATACCCGTGATTGGGATTCTTTCCAATAAAAAGGAATTCAATCCCGTCCCCAATGTTTCTGAAGTAGAAGCAGTTTTCGATGTCCCATTGGAGATGTTTCTCAAGGTTTGTACTCATGAACATTTCCTTCTGTAGGTCACACGAATAAGTTTCTACCGTTTCTTGGATACTTAAGTGCAACGTCTTTATACAGGACGAGAACAGGAAATCAGAAGAAAGAGAATGGATGGGCGAAAAGTATTTGATTCATTTGTTCGACTACGAGATGGACGACAAGAAATACTTGATCTGGGGTTTAACTGCTGGAATTTTGATTAGAGCAGCATCAGTTGTGTACCAGAGACCACCTGCATTCTTGGAACAAAATCCTAAATTCAAGCTCCCTAAGGTAGTGGACAAGAATACTACAATGAGTTAAACTGTAATTGATCATTGTTTCTTGTATCATCCAGCTTGTATCATAAATTAAATGCATTAGAATGGAGTATTGTGTATTCTTCTAATTATATGATGTAATAACAAAATTTAGGACCATGAATAATAAATTTTTACAGCATTTCCCCTCTCAAATATGTGCACAGTGGAATATTAAGGCCCTATATAAAGCTTGTTCTTTTAGTTTTTATTTTCATTCGGTGGTCGATATCCGCTTTAGAGCCCGATTAATTCGGATTTGCCTTGGAAAGCCCCACTTGGAGGAAAGCATTCCCATCAAAGACGACTTTTGTATCATGAGCTTGTTTTGTTCAACCCAAGTGTTGGAGTAACTGAGCACACCTTTGTTTCCTCATTCTTTTGTATCAAGAATGATCCAGTTGAATCTTCTGAAGCTGATATGTAAAATCTCAAGGGCTCGGATTTGCCTTGGAAAGCCCCACTTTGGAGGAAAACATTCTCATCAAAGACGACTTTTGTATCATGAGCTTGTTTTGTTCAACCCAAGTGTTGGAGTTCCTGAGTGCACCTTTATTTCCTCTTTCTTTTGTATCAAGAACGATACAATTGAATCTTCTGAAGTTGTTATGTAAAATCTCAAGGGCTCGGATTCGCCTTGGAAAGCCCCACTTTGGAGGAAAGCGCTCCCATCAAAGATGACTTTTGTATCCTAAAGTTTTTTTGTTCAACCCAAGTATTGGAGTTCCAGAGCACATTTTACCTTTGTTTCCTCATTCTTCTGTGTCAAGAATGATCCAATTGAATCTTCTGAATCTGATATGTATAATCTCAAAGGCTCAGAAAATGCTTATTTATGCTTATCAAATTAGTACTCGTGCGATCACTCTGGCCATGTAAAAGGTGGATACTTCTCCAACTTCTTTGGCACTCTTGTTAGACGTCAAATTTCCTAATTTATCTCGTATCTCAGAGCAACCCTCTACTATATGTAAACCAAAAAAATTCGAACTCGAGATTTGTAATTTAAAATAGAAAAGTAAAGTAGCTACTACTTTATATCAACAAAAATTGGTTTCATTTCTGGTGAGGCTACCTTGGCCATAAAGGGTATGCCAGCCAACCAACCAATAAATGACAGCATCTGCCATCACCTAATTAATTGAAGATAATTAAAATGATGGAAAAAGCTTGCCACGTTTGTCCTAATTCATGTTTGTATTTTAATAAGGGAAAAGGGTCTGATACCCTCAACTTTATCATTTGGAGCTGATATACCTCTTGTTATGAAAGTGGCTCATATATACCCCTACTTGTATACAAATGGCTCATATATACCCTTTTCCTCTAACGGAAATGATAAAAATAATAATTTTGATCTATTTTTTAATTATTTTTTCTACAAAATATAATCCCTTTATGAGTAAATTTAATCCTCGTCAAACATTTTTTTGACTATTTTTTTGTTTCAATGACTAATTTAGAATTATTATTTTGATAATCAAATTTATTTATGTTTCACTAATATTCTTGTAAAATTTTTTGTAGATGATCAAATATTTTTCTTCGAATACAAAAATTAAATTACAATATAGACAAAAAAAAATAGTTAATTTTTTTTTCTTTACACTAAGGAATGAAAGAAAAAAAATAAGAATAAGAATAAGAAACTCAAATAATTATAATAAAAGAAGTCAAAAAATAATTTATGTACGAAAAAAGTTAAAATATACCTTGAGCTTTGATAGAAAAATCATATATAACCCCTAAATGAATTTTTAAAAAAATTTAAAACAAAAAATATAAATTTAAGACTAATTTTTTAACTTCCGTTAAATAAAGGGTATATGTGAGCTCATTTCATAACGGCAGGGGTATATGTGAGCCGTTTGTATAACGGTAAGGGTATATATGAGCCACTTTCATAACGAGGGGTATATTAGCTCCAAATGACAAAGTTGAGGGGTATATCAGACCCTTTTCCCTTTTAATAATGTATCGTAAAATTTTAAATTTTGAAACTGTCTCTATTTTAAACATAAATATAAATACATATAACTTATAAGCTTTTCATATAAATGTGTAAATTTTCTATTCGAAACCCCTCAGCCCTTACTAACTCCATCATTCATCATTGCAGATTCATGAGCTGCTTTTTATAAGCTTTTAAAAACAACACATTTTCCTTTTCTCCTTTCTCCTTCTCAGTTCCCAAATGGCATCTGATAGATCAGAGAGACTTGTGAAATTAGCTGAAAGACTTCGTCTTTATAACTCTATAAGTACCCAAAGTTCAAAAATTCAAGAATTTGTTCCTAAAAATCAAGAATTGGGGACAAACCCAATACCTAAATCAAACAGGGCTGCAGTTTTGGTGTGTCTATTTGAAGACCCACAAGCCCATCTTCGTGTAATCCTCACTAAAAGAGCTTCAACACTTTCTTCACACTCAGGTAACTATTTGATTTATTGAAGTTAAATTTGTACAATGGTGTTCACTTGGTATCGTAGTATTCAGAGACGGATTCATGATTTGAAGTTTATGAATAATGTTAATTTGGGATCATTTTTCTATTCGGAAGCTCTTTTAACTCTAACCCTTTAGGGATCGTTTGATAGCTGGTTTAGATGTGAGTCGTGTAAGTATTAAATTATGTATAAGTAATAGCTGGTTAAGACGTAAGTTATTCATGTATGGCATAATATATATAGATTTGCTCATAATAATTCCTCCGTTGTTACTGGTACTTGCATAACTCTAACCACCTACCAAACAATCCCTTAATGATATGATGTTATAGAAATGTGAGACTATGGGTTTTAGTGTCTGTTTCAAATTGTTTGTCTGGTTTTGATTTGACACGAAGTTTAAGAAAGTAAATGAAACTTTTGCTAATTGAGCTAATTAACCCCTTTATGCAACATTCAATACCTGAGGATACACTTTTCGTCTCTCAGGGCTCGAACTTGTAACTTAAGACACAAATCTTTCAACCTCTTACTTTAATGTTTTTAGGTGAAGTTGCTTTGCCTGGTGGGAAAGTAGAAGAAGGTGATGCCGATGACGTTGAAACAGCATTGAGGGAGGCTGAGGAGGAGATCGGATTAGATCGTTCACTTGTAGATGTTGTTACTGTTCTTGAATCCTTTACCAACAAGGTAATGCATTTGTCTTCATTCGAGTCTTACATTATATTGTGTTCATGCCCTTTTAAGGTTTCTTAGCTCGTTAAATATTAATGACAAGTAGGGACATAGTTGATAATACAAGCCCGTCTCTTTGTATCGATGTTGAAGGGATCAAATATCACGGAACATATATATGCCAAGAACAGTACGAACAACAATAGTAATACAATGGTACTAAGTAATCAGTTGTTGAGAGAGCACTGTGCAAAATTAAACATGACATTTTAGGTTTCATGTTGGAAAACCGACAAAGAAAGGGTAATGGAACTTTTTATCTATGTTGCTCGGACTCTTTTAAAATACAACTGGTATGCGTTGGATCCTCCAAAAGTTTGTATATTTGAAGTATCCAACACGGATAGGGCAATACTTTTGGAGGTTTTGAGCAACGTAGCTTTTTATCATACTCATGTCCATCACACAATCGACACTGCAGCCAAAGTCTTGTTTACCTCAAGAGAAGTAAAAAAAGAGTCTTTAACTGAAGTATCGGGTTGCAAGTTTCAAATGCTTCAGTTTCATTTTGTGGAACGTTGTTCTCAATAGTACAGTTCTACTGCATCGATGCTTACCTTTTGAAATCTGTTCTGTCTTAACCGTCTTGTTAAAAATTTGGCCCTATAACATTTATATGATCTGTGCTCAAATCGGTGTTTTGTTTTTCCTCAGAAGGGAATTACGGTGATTCCTGTCGTGGGCGTACTTTGGGACCGGAACACATTCAACCCGTTGATAAATACTGCAGAAGTGGCATCACTATTTGATGCACCTCTAGAGATGTTCCTCAAGGTTAGTAAGTCTATTAACTCCCTCTCTTGTTTACGTGTTTCGTCTCCAGTTGCTCTTACGAATACATATTGGTTGATTTAGGATGAGAATCGACGAGAACAAGAACGTGAATACATGGGAGATGAATATGTTCTTCATTTCTTTGATCATGAAACAGAGAATGAGAAGTATATAATATGGGCTATAACTGCTGGCATTTTGATTAAAGCTGCATCGATCGTGTACCAACGTCCCCCTGATTTTCCAGAACGATCACCTAGATTCTGGAGTAGAAATCGTCAATGAAAGACGTTATTGCCAAATCTCTCTCTAGAGAGAGAGAGAGAGAGACTTTTGTCCTTCGAACTTGTGAACCTTTAACATAGTTTCGTCTTGTCTATGGTGGATTGCTTTATCCGAAATTATATTATGTTCATCTTATGCAAACGTTTGAGCGGGCTTTCTAGCTCCAAATTTATCTTCAAATATCTGTTTGATCTTGGAATTTAATTTGATACTCATGAAAATTTAGTACATTTATTTCATTCCAATAATCCACATAGCATATGTATTTAAAACCACAAATAAAAGTTCTGATATATAATAAATACATTAGTTTTTATTGGTTTCATAATGTCTGTATCTAATCAAAACTAAAATACATATTTGAGAATTTGACTATTGATGTTTTTAAGATAAAATTTACATATTCAAAAACTATCGATTTCTAAAAACACACACTAATGACTAACGAGGTACCACCTCGTTGAACCGCCGCGATGCTTCTCGTAACAAAATCTCTCTACCATGAGAAACTTTGTCAATGTCTAGTGTTACATCAACGACAATCTCAAAATCTTTAAGACTTTTCTTAGATGTGTTTGCAATAACTACACGTATTTTGCGTTTCATATCTAGTATGACTCTGTCACGACGATTATTATCAAAGTATTCATCGTCCACATCATTAAGATTTCTTTGCATAACATTGTAAAACATGTCATGTGACATGTATTCAGAAGAGTTGAGTTTGAAACAAAGTGATTTGGTATTATTTCGATTATAAAACCAATGTTGTTCATGAATATGAATATTAAATTGAATGGTTAAAGGTGGTAAAGAAGAAAAATGAGAAGTGATGATATATTTTATATCAATATTTGTGCTAATATTAGAGGAGATAATATTGGGGTATTCTAAAGTATTTTCCATGTTCAAAGTATTTTTATGTGAAATTAAACAAAGAAAGTGGTTTCACTATATTCTTATATATAGTTTTTAAAAAAAAATCATAGACATATTTTGTATTTGATAGGGAAAGAGTAATTAATTGAATTTTCCTTTTCCCTTTGGATGATGGCTTATAAATTTTTTGTATTTAAATTGGAGTTTACCCCTTTTTGTGCATGGCAAATACATAATAATTTTGTATTATTTATAATAAATATAATTGGTAGCTTAAAAAATAGAGTAAATTTATAAGTAGATTGATTGTTGTAAAACATTTAAAAGGGTGTGTTTGGTAGGAAGTAAATTTAAATGTTTTTTAGATTATTTTTTTTAAAAAAAATAAGTGGATTAAATGAAAATATTATTTTGAAACATATAATATAATCTTGACAGATAATTGACAATGGACTCGACCGGAGACTTGCAGAATCCCAACCCTTGTTGAGACCTGATTCTCATCCGGAATCTAATGATACCTAATTCTTGACTCCGACTTGAGATCTGACTCTCAGTCCCGACCTTATCTCGAGACCCGACTTACAACTCCCTATCTCACCTACTAGCCTCTAACCCGAACTAGTCTCTCGATATCTCACTCTTGACTCCGACTCCTGTTAAATTTGACAAGATTCAAAAATGGATTAATGAGAAGATATGGTAGTTAGGAGGATAATTCTTCATTGGTAGGAAAGTCAAAGATAGCACCTTTTGTAGGTGAAATTTAGGTGAACAACAAATTGGTTTCACAAGGTAAATCTTGACATTTTGACATATTGTGATGTCATGGATGACATCAATAGGAAGAATTCACTCCTATAAATAGGTAGCTCCTAATTCATTTGTAACACACCTCTCACTTGCCTTCTCATCTCCTAAGGCGTTTGTTCTTCTTTCTCTCTTGTAGTATTTCACTTGTACTCTTTTGGAGTGAAATAAATATTGGTTGGTTGTGTCTGAGGACTAGGCAAAAGAAAACAAAAGTTTGCCGAACCTCGTTAATTCTTGGTGTTCCTTTTGTTGTTGTCTCATTTACTATTTATTAGCTACATTTAGATATAGCAGTTGTGATTCTATCACTCTCTATATATTTGGCTTCCGCAACAATTGAATCTTCTTTGCCTCACCCAAATCCTTCATCTCAAACTCCTTTCTCAGTTGAATCTTTAGCTTCTCAATTTCCTCTTGACTTTTAGAAGCTATCAACATATCATCAACATATAGGAGAAGATATATAAAGGAATTATCTTCAAGCTTGCGCAAATACACACAATGATCGTATTTGCTTCTTATGTACCTTTGCTGCAACATAAACTTGTCAAATCGTTTGTACCATGTCTAGAAGATTGTTTCAATCCATACAACGATTTTTCAAGTTTGCACACCATATTTTCTTTTCCATCAACTTTGAATCCTTCTGGCTGAGTCATATAGATTTCCTCTTCCAAGTCTCCATGTAAAAAAGCAGTTTTTACATCCAACTGAACTAGTTCCAAATTCAACTGTGCTACCAAAGCCAACAAAACTCTAATGGAGGAGTGTTTCACAACTGGAGAAAATACCTCATTATAATCAATTCCCTCCTTTTGAGCATATCCTTTGGCCACCAATCTTGCTTTGTAGCGAACATTTTCTTGGTTAGGAAATCCCTCTTTCTTTGCAAATACCCATTTGCACCCAATTGCTTTCTTGCCCTCTGGGAGATTGGCCAATCTCCATGTATGATTCTGATGAAGAGATTGCATTTCTTCATCCATGGCATTCCTCCACTTATCTTTTTGTGAACTTTGGACTGCGTCTTTATAAGTGGTAGGAATGTCATCGGCTGCAATTGAGTTAGCACAAGCCACCATATCTGTGAGTCGAGCAGGTTTTATTATTGTCCTTTTTGGCTTGCTCGTTGCTATTGATTCAAGTTGTGGTTGAGGTTCTTGAGATGGAACCTCCTCTTCGACTGGCTCTCCTTCAAGAGGAAAATCTTTTGTTGTTTCCTCGTTTGATCCCTGTGTTGGGAAAATTATCTTTCCCTCAAACTCCACCTGCTTTGAAGCACCATCAATTTGTTTGGCTTCTTCAAGTGTTACCTTATTTGTCAAGGCAGATTCATCAAAGGTAACATCCCTGCTGAAAATAACTTTTCTTGTCTCTGGACACCATAAACGGTATCCTTTGACTCCAGAAGTAATTCCCATAAATAAAGCTTTCTTTGCTCTTGGGTCCAATTTTGACTCTCTTACATGATAATATGCAATTGAGCCAAATACATATAAAGTACCATAATCTTCAGCAGGTTTTCCATACCATTTTTCAAATGGTGTCTTCCCACCAATAGCAGCAGATGGTAGACGATTAATGAGATGGCACGCATATGTTATTGCCTCAGCCCAAAATTCTTTGCCCAAGCCAGCATTGGACAACATACACCGAACTTTCTCCAGCAAAGTTCGGTTCATGCGTTCTGCCACTCCATTCTGTTGTGGTGTATTTCTGACGGTGAAATGTCTGACGATGCCATTTTCCTCACAAATTTTCTGAAAAAGATCATTTTTGTATTCGCCACCATTGTCTGTGCGAAGACACTTGATCTTTCTGCCACTTTGAGTTTCTATCATCGCCTTCCATTTGAGAAAAATTCCCAATACTTCATCTTTTGTTTTCATCGTATACACCCACAATCTTCGAGAAAAGTCATCAACAAAGGTTACAAAATAGTGTTTCCCACCTAATGAAGGTGTTTTGGAAGAACCCCAAACATCTGAATGAACATAATCCAAAATACCTTTAGTATTATGGATAGCTGTTCCAAATTTAACCCTTGTTTGTTTTCCCTTGATACAATGTTCACAAAACTCCAAGTTGCAAGTTTTAACTCCTTTTAGCAATCCTTGATCTGATAAAGTTTTCAAGGATTTCCCTCCAGCATGTCCCAAGCGCATATGCCACAGCTTGGTCATTTCTGCCTCCTTCTCGTCATTGGATGTTGTTGCCGCTGTCCCAATAACTGTACTACCTTGATAGTGGTACATGTTATTATTTCTTCGAATTGCCTTCATTACCACCAGTGCACCAGAGCATATTCTCATCACGCCATTATCTGCAATGACTTTGCACATGGCCAGATATTTCACACGCTGTTGGAGTTGTAAGCAGGTACATGCACAATCCTGGAAAGGATCATTGGCAGGCTGTAAAATGGATTCTACGGTATATTCATAATACTGTAGATGTTGGTTTGGTTTTCGAGCAGAAAGATAGTTAATATCTTGTTGGATATTGTGACTCAGATTATGCAGGTGATTTGGACAAACGAAGATCGACTACTGGTTATGTTTTCACTATTGCAAATGCACCAGTTAGTTGGAAGTCTACTTTGCAGTCAACAGTTGCTTTGTCTACCACTGAGGCAGAGTACATGGCAATTACAGAGGCTGCGAAGGAAGCAATTTGGCTTCAAGGATTGCTTAGAGAACTTGGTATTGGACAGGAAGGAATCACAATATTTTGTGATAGTCAGAGTGCTATTCAATTAGCAAAGAACCAAGTTTATCATGCAAAGACGAAGCACATTGACGTCCGATATCATTTCATACGAGACATCATAGAAGATGGTGGAGTCATAATGCAGAAAATTCATACTACGGATAATCCTGCCGATATGTTGACAAAAGTGGTGACTGCGGTCAAGTTTCAACATTGTTTGAACTTGATTAACATTGTTGAACATTGAAGATTGAGGTTGAAGACACAATCAAAATTGTTGTTGAGAAAAAGTTAAAAATGGAGAATCTTGCCAAGGTGGACATTTGTTAAATTTGACAAGATTCAAAAATGGATTAATGAGAAGATATGGTAGTTAGGAGGATAATTCTTCATTGGTAGGAAAGTCAAAGATAACACCTTTTGTAGGTGAAATTTAGGTGAACAACAAATTGGTTTCACAAGGTAAATCTTGACATTTTGACATATTGTGATGTCATGGATGACATCAATAGGAAGAATTCACTCCTATAAATAGGTAGCTCCTAATTCATTTGTAACACACCTCTCACTTGCCTTCTCATCTCCTAAGGCGTTTGTTCTTCTTTCTCTCTTGTAGTATTTCACTTGTACTCTTTTGGAGTGAAATAAATATTGGTTGGTTGTGTCTGAGGACTAGGCAAAAGAAAACAAAAGTTTGCCGAACCTCGTTAATTCTTGGTGTTCCTTTTGTTATTGTCTCATTTACTATTTATTAGCTACATTTAGATATAGCAGTTGTGATTCTATCACTCTCTATATATTTGGCTTCCGCAACAACTCCAACCTAGGATCTGACTCCTAATCTCAATCTCAACATGTGTCCTAACTCTGAATCCTTATCCAAGACGACCTAAAATTCAATTCTTGATCCCACCCATCACCTAACCTTAACTCCAACCCATGACCCTACCTTGACTTGATTTTGGGTCAGGATTTGGATTGCGGATCCGGGTTTTACATTTTAGTGGATCCGGGTTAAGTTGGTTGGTTAATAAATATTTTTTTTACTAATAAAAATTTCAACCAGTAAGAACCTTATCACATATGAAATAAAAATCCTAATTTTGAGTCTTCTTTTGTATTAAAATCATATCCTTACCTAAATCCCAAATGGCATATAACAGATCAGAAAGACTGATGAAATTAAATGAAAGGCTTCGTCTTTATAACCAAAATTCAAGAATTCAAGAATTGGGGACAGATAATAATAATAATAATTCAATAAGATCCAAATCAAACAGAGCTGCAGTTTTGGTGTGTCTATTTGAAGACCCACAAGGACATCTTCGTGTAATCCTCACCAAAAGAGCTTCCACACTTTCTTCACACTCCGGTAAGTATTTTACGAGTTTCATATCTGAACTATCTTATCGGGACACAATTTGAAGCTTAGGGTTTAGATATAATCGCAATGGTTCAAGTTTGCCCATAAAATTTTGCGGTGTTTTGATAAATAGCTGGTTAATTTTTTTCAACTATCACTGTACCAAAAATTATTTTTATTAGCAATAAATTAATGATAACAGTTTAATTGCTGCTAAATATGTTTTTTCAATGGAACTTTTGTAGATGTCCTTAATGCCTGTAGTGATATTAGATCTTATCATAATTAACTAACGCTGGTAAGGCTAATAGCATTCTTTGTTATTGTGTAAGTTGTTTTTGTTGAAGGGTATGAAAAGCAAACATTTGATAGTTTAGGTTAGAAACTCGTAAACATTGTAGGGAAAATGCATAAGTACTCTTCAATCTATGCTCGAAATCTCAGAGACACACTTATACTATACTAAAGTCGTATTACCCCTGAACTTATTTGATAAAGAATTTTCTGCCCCTTTTCGACCTACGTGACACTAGCTTGAAAAAAAATGTCAACACGCGTTGGGCCCGCAAGATAGTGTCACGTAGGCCGAAAAGGGGTAGAAAATTATTTATAAAATAAGGTCAGGGGTAATAAGACTTTAGTATAGTATAAGTGTGTCTCTGAGATTTCGGGTATAGATTGTGGGGTTACTTGTGCATTTTCCCAACACTGTATGGTAAACTATCTTTAACTAAGTTAAAACACTTGTTAGAGAACTTTTAATATTATTATTGTTATTATTTATATGTGTATTTGACTCATTTTTTACTTTTGTTTTATTTTGTATGACGAAGATGAAATGTGTTTAAATGAAATAGTAAGAATTCATATAGCTAAGCTCAACTTATTTGAGGTCGAAGCCAATCCTTTTGGGCCAATTGCGACATTTGAAACTCAAGGATGATGAGAGTCGCTCCTTTGCCCTTCTCCACTTAAATACTGGATTTAGTTCACTTGGCACGATGTTTTAATTTGTGACCTAAGATACAAGTTCTTCGACCTCTCATTTTTATTGTTTTTAGGTGAAGTTGCTTTGCCTGGTGGAAAAGTAGAAGAAGGTGATGCCGATGACATTGAGACAGCACTGAGGGAGGCTGAGGAGGAGATCGGATTAGATCGTTCACTAGTAGATGTTGTCACTGTTCTTGAATCCTTTACCGCTAAGGTAATGCAGTTATCTTCATTAGCAATCATTTGAGACATTATTTTGTGTTCATTCCCTTTTAAGGTAGGGGTAAGGTCTACGTACACTTTACCCTCCCCAGACCCCACTTTTGTGATTACATTGTGTATATTGATGGCTCGTTTTCTTACATCAACGTTGAAAGGACCATATATATGCCAAGAACAGAGTTTAAGTGATCTTCACATTTTCAGAACTTGTGATCAATGCTTATAGCTGATAGGGATATTGAAATTTCTTTGATAGCACAGTTCTATTGCATTGATGCTTATGGACTATGGTATGATTATTGCTGTTTTGTTTTTCCTCAGAAGGGAATTACAGTGATTCCAGTTGTGTGCATACTTTGGGATCGCAACGCATTCAACCCGTTAATAAATACTGCAGAAGTGGCATCAATATTTGATGCACCTCTAGAAATGTTTCTTAAGGTTAGTAAGTCTTTTTGTTTACAAGTTTCGTCTTCACTTGCTCTTACAATGAATTGTTGGTTGATTTAGGATGAGAATCGACGTGAGCAAGAGTTTGAACACATGGGAGATAAGTATGTAATCCATTTCTTTGATCATCAAACAGAGAATGAGAAGTATATCATATGGGCTTTTACTGCTGCTATTTTGATTAAAGCTGCATCGATTGTGTATCAACGTCCCCCTGATTTTCAAGAACGAAGACCTAGATTTTGGAATAGAAGTCGTCAATGAAAGATGTTATTCCCAAATCTTTCGCGGGACTTTTGTCCTTTGAACTTTGAACATAAGAGATAGTTCCTTCAGAATTACACAAATATGTGTCTTCATATGTATTTATAGCCATTGCTCTCTGTGTACATCTTAGTTTAGTAGCATGATTGATGGTGAAAGTATATTCGACTTTTTTAAATATAAGTAAATAATGGTGGCTGTTTGGGCCAACTTGCGTGCACCTCTACTATTGTAAGGGTTCATTTTCGAGTCAGACAAAACGAGGCTAGAGTTAGAACATTGGGAACCTTAGGCCAAAGCAAGGAATGAATAACCAGAGATTGATAATAATCAAATACCAGTAAGTTTAAGTACAGGTGATTCTGAACACATTTCTTAAGCACAGTACAAAGACAATCTTAAGTTTTTACAATTGTCAAATCTTTAGATGATTTGAGAACGGAAAATTAAGACAAAAGCAAGTATGTTTTACTCTATAAAACAGCTTGGTGCAGGCAAATGTTTACCCAAAGAAGAAAGCCATCTATCTCCTTAGCCAAAAATCTCGTAAAATTTCTCAACAACAAGTAAACCTGAGTCGATAGATTCCAATGGATCCTTCCTAAGTCTGTGTCTTAAGCAGTTGGGAATGACAGTGGCGATATCTTCTGGGGTTACCTTATCTCTTCCTTTAAGTGCAGCCAATGCTCTTGCTGCTCTGTTAGTGACTATATCACCTCTCAATCCATCGACATTTAGCTCTGCACAGACCTTAGAGATTTTAACGCGGAGATCATGATCAATTGTAACAGAAGAAAGCCCGCTCCTGGCTGAGGTGATTTGGCTCTGGAGCTTTTCTTGCTCCCCCTTGTATGACTCCCGGAATTCCTTGGGGTTCTTGTCAAAACGACCTCTTTCCTCGACAATCTTCACTCTCAGTTCTGCATCTCTAACAGTACCGACTTGGGCATGCATTCCAAATCGATCAAGAAGCTGTGGCCTAAGCTCTCCTTCTTCAGGATTACCTGAACCAATAAGGATAAATCGAGCAGGGTGTGAAATTGATATTCCCTCTCTTTCAACAGTGTTCCATCCTGATGCTGCAGAATCCAAAAGAACATCTACCAAATGGTCGTCCAAAAGATTAACCTCGTCGACATAAAGTATTCCTCTGTTAGCTTTAGCAAGAAGACCAGGCTCGAATGCCTTCACACCCTCGGTAAGAGCTTTCTCAATGTCGATTGTCCCACACACCCTGTCCTCAGTAGCACCTAGTGGTAAATCAACCATGTTGATTTTGGTGAGAGATACAGGAAGCTGCTCTCCCTTCCTCAATTTGTCACGGACTTCAGCGCTCATTACTTCTTGGTCTTCTGGATCTGAATTGAATGGATCACCAGAAATAACTTTTATTTCTGGAAGTAAATCCACCAAAGACCTAACCGTGGTGGACTTCCCAGTTCCTCTATCACCCATAATCATCACGCCTCCAATCTTTGGATCTATTACATTCAGTAAAAGACACAACTTCATCTCATCTTGCCCCACTATGGCGGGAAATGGATACACCGGTCTCTGGCTGTCTTCAGCAAGTTTCTGAGCCTAAAAATTACAAAGTAGGTAAAAAGTTTATCAGTATACTTGGTACAACAACAACAACACCACACCAGTGTAGTCCCACAAAATGGGATCCGCGGAGGGTAGAGTGTACTCAGACCTTACCCCTACCTTAGAGGTAGAGAGGTTGCTTCCGATAGACCCTCGGCTCAAGGAAAAACAGTCCAAAGCAGTCTCCAAAATGAATCAATATACCGAGTAAACCCCCAAAATAAAAAGGGTTGCAAATACAATGCCTTCCAAATAAATCATTTTGCCCAAGTGTTGGAACTTTCTAAGCTGAACCTAACAAAACTAAATTTGAATTTGACTTTGGATGATCCTTGCCTTCAAACTTAATACTCCCCATGAGCTATTTGGTATGACAGTCTTTCCTCTTTGGGACATCATAACATGATTTACATCATTTTTGTAAAACTTTTACAATGTTCAAGAACTCAAATACATTAAAATATCCAAAGTAACTCCTATTGGAAACAATCTCTCTACCTCCTCTCTACCTCCACAAGGTAATGGTAAGGTCTGCAAACACTCTACTCTACCCTCATCAGACCCCACTTGAAGGATTCCTTGGGTTTGTTGTTGTATCCAAAGTTACTCCAATATCATGTTTTCTTTGTCAAACTAATTTTCAACTCTCCGTTTAACATTCATTTCAACCATCAATAATACAATACTCCCTCCGTTTCAATTTGTTTGTTTTGCTTACCTTTTTAGTCCATTTGATGAAAAAATGTCTCCTTTTTTTGGCAACTCTTTAATTCTAACTTTACACATGACATGTTTAAGACCACAAGATTAAAGAGATCTTTAGTTTAAGATCACAATATTCAAAAGTCTTCGTTTATTTTCTTAAACTCTATGTAGAGTCGAAACTAGACAAACAAATTGAAACTGAATCGGAGGGAGTAGGCAAAGGGACAGTGTCCAAGCTTTTCAACAAACATCTTATATGCATCTTAATAATCTTCCCACCTCTCACACAATATTGCTTCATAGCCTCAACTTAAATTCTGTAAAACTCCACAACCAAACACACAAACCCCACATTATTATATAGAAAATAGAAATCTTCCACACAATTCACCCAACTGTTTAGCAAAACACCTGATGAAATTACCATATCATGAAAAATTGGTACCTGTTCTTGAGCAGGGCTGATATCAGTTGCAACATTGGAAATTGCCACATGGAATTGGGACCTCCCTTTCTTAACTGGGAGTCTAATTCCTCCATAAAACTTCCTCCCTTGGCTATGTCCTGCAATAACAATGCCCATCAATTCATACTTAATCCATAAAAATTCTAAACTCATAACCACTACCAAGAATCCAAGAACAACATACAGTGAAATCCAACAAAGCAGAACCTGGGAAGGGTCGAGCGTACACAATCCTTACCACTACCTCTTTAAGGTAGAAAGATTGTTTCGGAAAAACCCTCAGCTCAAGCAAGTTAATAAAACGAAAAGAACAAGTGAAGAAA
The DNA here is from genome assembly GCA_016801875.1 of Solanum sitiens. Classification (NCBI taxonomy): domain Eukaryota; kingdom Viridiplantae; phylum Streptophyta; class Magnoliopsida; order Solanales; family Solanaceae; genus Solanum; species Solanum sitiens. The sequence goes on along the minus strand of JABWTJ010000017.1, from coordinate 790,703 downwards.
CATAACAACGAATAGCAAATCAGTGACAACTATATGCAAGGAACCGTAACAACATCCACAAGGTACGATCACCTAAACACAGTAAACCTCATAGAATAACAAATACTACAAAAAATCCAAAAAGTACCTGAATACACAAATGCTTTATACTACCAAGAGTCCAAATTCACACACTCTCAAAAACCAATTCAAAGCATAGATGTAAAAAAAAATGTAAACACCCATTACACAGTAGGAACAAAATCAGTGCAAAAATATAAATCTTTACAGTAAAATAACACTTACCCATCAAAATTCTAGCTCATAATCAACAACCAAGAACCCAAAAACTCACAAAAAAAAAACCAAACCCAATTCAAAGCAAAACAAGAAATGACATAATATACAAAAAAATTGAACACCCACTAACAATGCGAACACAATTAGTAGAAAAAAACACATTTATTTATATACCTGAAGTTGGGAAAAGGGATAAAACAGCAGACTTAGAGGAACGAGAAGTGAAGGGCGTGGAAGCTAAAATTGCTGCTGCTGCAGAAGAAGAAGAAGTTCCCAATAGTGAAGCCATTTTTGTGATTCTCAGTGAAGAAGAAGAAGAATTTTTGGCATCAGTGTAGTGTTCACTACTTACTACTAACTAATGGCTTTGTGTTTGTGTCTTTGGATAAGATGATAGATTTCCGGGTCATATTTTATTGGACTTTCATGGATTCATGGGCTCATCTAATTTCCACTTCAAATTTTCATGTTTTTCTTTCCGAGTAATTTTAGGTTCATCAAATATAAAAATAATATTAGTGCTCTATAGTTATATTTATGTTATTTGCACTTCATAACAAATGACATTTGATTGTATAAATCGGGTGTATGTGTCTATGAAAATTGTGTTTGAATATGTATATGTACTTTGTGTTTGTATATCTACATTAAAGTTTGAATTCGTATACAATTTTATCGAGTTAAAATAGTTATATTTATATATCAAATTTCTCTCTCAATTTATACAAACACAAATCATACATTGTATATTATATGATTTGTGTTTGCATAAACTGAGAAGAGAGAAAGACAAAAGAGAAATGGACAGGGAAAGATTTGTATTGTATAATTATAAGTGTATAGGGCGAAGTGATATATATTTGTATATACAGTTTTCTCTCGCTTTATACAAATACAAACATAATTTATACATTTGTGTTTGTGTAAAGTGAGAGAGAGGGAGGAGAGTGGCGAGCGAGATTCTGGGGAGAGAGGTGAATGGCAAAGTGTCTCTACGAATTAGAATTAAATGAAACTATGGTTATTTCATTTATTTTAAATTAATAATTTGTTGTTTCATATAATTTTCTCTTTTTATTTCGTTGAAAAAATTACCTAAATACACATCTTATTTAATTATAATTTTCAAAATTTCCTATCATTTCAAAGATTTTTTGTAATTTAAAAAAAAAATAGGATAAAAATGTAATTAGTTATTAATCCAATGAGATTTAGGTTTAAAAAAAAAAGAATTTGGGAGGAGGGGGAAGGAGACTTGCACCTTAAAAAAGTAAATATTTATCCTTGAGAGTGTGTTTGGTATGAAGGGAAAATGTTTTCCAATTTTCTCATGTTTGGTTGGGATAAAAGTTTTGGAAAATGTTTTTCAAATCAAATCATTTTCTTCAAAATTAAGGAAAATGATTTCCCTTCAAAAATTAAAGAAAACATTTTTCTAAACTCTCCTCCAATTTCAAATTACATTTTTTTTTTGGAAAAAACAACAATTTTAGAAAAATATTTCAATTTTAAAATTTTAATTTTTTCCCCGCTATAATATTATGGCAAAGGACAGAAATCACATACTTTTAAAACAAAATTATTATTTGTTCCTTATAAGTTTATAAATTACAAAAAAAAAATACTCAAACTGATATAATAATATAAGCTCTGATACATTAATCTGATTCACGAGATACATTAATCGTTAAGTAAGCTACATTAAATTTTATACCTGATACACTAATTTGATGTACATTTTATACATGATACACTAATTTGATGCGCGAGATACATTAATTTGATACACTAGATACATTAATTATATGCGCTGATACATTAATATGATGCGTAAAAAATGAGGAATTTTGAGAATTTGTAAAACTAATAGGGGATAATGATAATAAGAGAATTTAAAGATAGGATTTTTGTCATTTATCCATAATATTATCACAGTATATTATAGTATATGAATATACTCTGATGGTATCAAAGACTAAATAAGCAGTGTCTTCATTGTAGTATTGCTTCTTCCTCCTTGATACCATCAATGCATAATATACTCTTATGATATAAATGAGTAACTGAACACCATTTTCATTGAGGCTTGATTTAGTTCTTCAATGAAATTACTCAATCATCCATGATACCACTATGGTATATCTACATACTGTCGTGGTATCATTGAAATATGTTTTAATATTTCAATATTTTAATTTTTAAAAAAAATATAAAAATATAGTGTCTACTAATTTTGAATTTAACAATAAGATTGTGAATTTAATAATTTTCTCTTAATTGTTTTTTATTTATTTCTCAAAAAAAAGAGTCTAATTCGATACTGAAAGGATATCAATATATCGACGAAGTATCATGGAGTATATTAAGCTCGGTCCTATATGATATCGATATGATATCTATATACCGATAGAGTATCAGAGGATTAATCATAATAGTAATATCATGTTGACATCATACACGAAATAATAAAGGAGAAAGTGGACTAAGCAGGTAAACAGTTTGGGTGAATGTGCCTATTAAGGCTAAATCTTATGGGTTGAATTTAATTTGGATAAATAATTTCACAATTGGCTCTATTTTGTGGAGTTTTTTCTTCTTCTTTTGTGAATTTTCTTTTTAAAAAAATGATATTTGAAAATTGAAGTTGTGTTTTTCATGAATATTAATGGAAGTTGTTTTTCTTTTTGTGGGTAATTTGAAGTGAAAAAAGTAAAATCAATTTTTTGTTATCTTTTAAGTTCGTGAAAATTTTGGAATTCTAACCTTTTTAATAGTCAAATAAGTGTGTATATTTAGGGGTGGGTGTTCGGTTCTTCGGTTCGGTTTAATCAAATTTCGATTCGGTTCTTCTGTTTTAGAAAAGTGTGCACCATAGTATATATCAAACTAGATCGGTTCGGTTCGATTTAGTTCGCTGTTTTAAATCGGTTTTTCGGTGTGAATAAAAATAAAATGGGAATATGATAAAGTGTTAAGAGTTTCATCATGTATTTAATAAAAATAAAGAGGGCATATAGATGATTTTTTAGCAAAGATGCCAAAGGATTTGTTTTTGTTTCTTAGCATAGATGGTTGTCATTTTGCTAAAGCCTAAAGGCTTTCTCCCATACCAGAATACTGAATGAATAAAGAAGAGAACAAGCAGCCTAGCAAGCAGCCTAGCAAGCACGATGCCACAATAAACTTTCGAAGAACCAAAATATAAGGACTCACAATGTACAATTGTACATACACAACAATAGTTCAACACTTTATTGATATTATATTTGTTGTCATTTAAAGATTGAAAATTTAAATGGGTCATGTAAATATTTTTAGTCAAAATTCAATAGTGTATAACTATTATTAATCAAGTAATATAATTTAAATATTTTAAAATTTAGTAAATAAAACTTCGGTTCTTCGGTGCACCGTAGTTTCGGGACCCTTGCACCGAACTCCGAACCGAAGAACCGAAGTTCCGATAAAAAAAAACCGACACCGAACCGAAACACCGAAGAACCAAAATTTTTCGATTCGATTCGATTCGATTCTTCGATATTTCGATATTTATGCCCACCCCTAGTGTATGATACTTTTTAACAAAATTTAACTTGAAATCAAACACCTAAACAAATGTATGTGTTTATAATACTTTCAAACAAAATTTCAATTGAAATCAATCACCGAATTTAAACTGCAATGTTGTGATTTTAAAATTTTTGAATCTAAAATTTGAACCATAAGTTTATATTTTATATTAAAAAAAACTCATAATTTTTAAAGTTTGTAAAAAATAATAATAATCAATATTTGACATGAAACTATATGTACAATGTGAAGTAAGCACTACTACAAATATTAAACAACGAGATTCATTATATTTAACGAACTAAAATAGAGAATTTACAGAAGAATAAGAGGTGAAACACTGACTTTGACTAAGCACAATGCACAATGCACAATGACTATTTTGCTTGCAGGGTCTGAATGGTAGTGTTTCTTTATATACACAGAACTTAAATTCGAGACCTCCAATTAAGAATGAAACAGTCTTATCATTGCACCACAGCCATATTGGTAGTTAATTACCTCTTGTTACCCATATGTTTCAACCAACTAATTGTACACTTGGTAGTGGTGGTTGTATTTCTAGGAATGTAATAATTTAGGTATAGCTATCCATTAACACATTGACAAGGTTTGATCACCTACAAATGTGGAATAGGATCACAAAAAAAGCAAAGTTATTTTCTATCAAGGGCAAATGCAAATGTCTGAAAGCTTAATAAACAAAAACCAAAAAAAATGAAAAGGATAAACTTTACCAAAAAAAAAAGAAGAAGAGGATAAAACCAAAAACAAAGTTACACCTAGTATTACTTAATTGAGAGAGGGAAAAATATAATGCAAGATAAATTTTTAGAAGAAACTACCTAATTATACATCTATTCCTGTCATAATTACTAATTCTTCTTACGGTTTAAAATAATTATATTTTATCCCGCTATTTAATTTTTTTTATATAAATTTCAAGTTAAATACACCTAAATACATGTTATTTTGCCACTAGATACACTGAAATAGGAAGAGAGGTGAACGAGAACAGAAGGGAGGTGAGTGAGATTCGCCCATGTACCTGGGATATTAGATAAGCAATCACGATATGCGAGTGGAGATCAAGATGAGAGGGAGGCGAGTGAGATTTTTCCTTTTATCCCAGAACATGTGAATTCACTTGAATACAATGTATTTAGAACAAATTACATCTAATTTCGACCCCATGAATCCCGCGATACATGTATCTTGATGTATCTGAATGCACCAAAATCTGATTAGACCCGTAATATTACAACTAGCGTGTATTTAAATAATTAAGTCATGAAATAGTGAAACTTTTGTAATCACCTTAGGAGGGAGGGTGAGAATATGGTCTTTTGAAGCATCCAAGGGGCACTCATTGAGCTTCCACACTAAGACTAGTTTTGAACATTTTGCAATATTTTAAAATTAGATTGAATTATGACTTGATTAAAGTATTTGGTAAATGGCCAAAAGGGCAAAGGCCATAACACTTTTGAGGGATTAATGCATTTGATTTTTTTTTTGTGGATATATGCATTGTTTACATTCATATGGAATCTTTTAAAGCATGTGATTTTATAACCATAAGAACATGCCTTGTTGGATAATATATATATAGTTTAATATAACCATGCTCTCTTGTAGTTATTTCTAAAACCTCTCAAAATATTGCTTTACAATTTTGAGACGGATTTAAAATTTTTAGCTTATGAGTTCTAAACTTTTAAGAAGACAAGTTTTATTCAAAATCATTAAGTTCTGTCAAGCCTATAATGAAAATTTTAACTCGATCTGCCTCATATTACTAATTAACGTTTTAAGAACTTAAAAGACATGAAAGAAATAATATACATTACAAAAGAACATGGTCACCTGCAAAATAACGAGCCAAAAATGATTAATTTCAGTGTTTGCCGGCACAAAGTTTAAGAAATAAAGAAAGATTTTAAATTTTTTATAGTTTTAAATTAAAGATGTGTGTAGTCATTTAAATCTTGTGGTTTTAGATATATTACGTATAATGTTTAAATTGAAAAACTTACTAAATATAAAAAACAATATTCTTTTTTGAAAGAAATGAAAATAAATAATAAGACACTTACATTAAAATAAAGAGAGCAGTATATATATATTATACAAAACTTAGTAAAGAAAAGACACTTTGATTAGAAGAACAAAACAAGATTATGTCATTTCGTAGCTTGTTTTTGTTCTTTCCACATAAGCTTGAACATTAGTTAATTAAATAATCCTAAAACTTTGTAATTTCTTAGTACTATATTGTTAAATGTCCAAAAGATTAATATATCTTAAAACTATCAGTTAGATAAAGTAGATTCTCATTAAAAACAGTTATTAGTAGGGTCAAGTGACATTGATTATGCAAATTTTAGGTGTAATGGGCTTAACATGATAGCAAAAAAAAAAAAAATTATTAAACAAAATGTCATATTCCAAAATATTTTAGGTTATAAGATCCAAAAAACTCTTTCTATATTTTGATAATTACATTGTTAAGAAAAAACAATTATCGACAACTTGCCTATTTAGGATCATGAAAGAACAATTAATGTATTTAAAAATTCATAATAAACAAAGTATCCACTGATCAAAAGATTCTTGATTAATTAGTGGCTAAATGCCATTTTTGGTGCGGCGATTAGAATATAAAGGTGCAATTAGAACAATGTCAAAAGATATTGAGTCGAGGATTTATTAGAAACATATTCTTTATTTTCATAAAAGTAGGGGTAAAATTAGTAGATATTTTACTTTCTCGGGTTTTATTTGTGAAATTATATTGATTATGCTATTATTGTTAATGTTGGTAACAAATAAATTAGTGGATCGAGAAGTATCAGGATTCAGATTCTAATCTCTACAGACTCTACAACAAAAACAGTTTTAGCAGAACAAAGGGTTTTAAAGCCTTTACTCACATTAGTTAATTGTAATTGGGTCCGCTTTAGCGACATTTACAATAAGTGCTAATTGCCTTTAAAAATCACATTTACGTAATTAAGCTAGTCGTTGATTATTTTTGCTAAAGGTCATTTTTGATGTAGTGAGAAGTAAAAATGATATAGGTAATTTCTTCTCTTTTCTTTTCGTTGTAGGAAGTCTTAATAATACCACAACAATATATGGATAAACTGGTATGATATGAATAGTTTTGTAAATAAATAAATGAAGAAAACTTTAGTGCTACCACAACAATATATTCATATATAATGATGGTATAATACATGATTTGAAGAGAGTTACAGGTTAGTCCTTTATGATACCATGTTAGTATGTGATAGTTGTGATGATATCATCGATAAATTATGAGTTCCTCTCTTGAAAGAATGTTCATTAGTCAATGATATTATGTTATTATTATATACATATTGGATGTATATGAATGAATGCAGAAAATCTTAATGATACCAACCAAGCAATATATTTTAGGCCTAACCCATCAGTGGCCCCTTAAACTTGGCACGAACTTTCACTTAGACACCTCAACTAGGCGATATTCATTTTAGACACCTCATGTAGAGTTACGCTGTGTTATTTTGACACTTTTCGCGGACTCAGCGTAGCATGTGTGTTACACGAATTTAATGCGCGTGAAACACTTTTTTTGTTCGAAAAATATTTTTGCTCTCTTCTTCTTCCTCACTTTCTCTTCCTGTAGTTTCTCTACCTTCCATCACCCAAAATCACCACATAATTTTTCAAAAAAAATCTACAAAACTTTGTTGGGTTATATTAGAATTCAATTTCTTCAACAAAAGAGTCAATTTCTTTAGCAACCTCACCAAAAAAAATTAAGATCATCATCATTCTCTAAGAATTTGTGACTCTTTTTTTTATAAAAATCAAATCACATAAAGTTTAACCTTTTCTACATTAATATTGTCTGCTACTACAACTAAGAAACTTCCGCCCCCAATAATAATGAGAAGTTCTCTTAATTTTCAGTTTTCTTACTGAAAATTATGCTAATTTTATGTGTCTGTAACAACGAAAATTGAAGGAACAAGTTGTTATACCGTCTGCATCTTCAATATTTAAATAACTGAATCCCCAACATTTTCCCATAGCATTCATTACAAAATCCCCAAATTTTTTCTTCATCTGCATCTTCACCATTTATATAATATTGTTATTTTTGTTTCAAGATGAAATTTTGATTTTTTTTTAAAAAAAAGAAATTAAAAAAGAGGAATCAAGAAATGTAACACAAGAAATCACAATTTTGTACAGCACAAGAAGAACACGTGGGGGCTGAAGAAGAATTTTAATGGATTGGAAGAAGAACAAAGAGAAAGAACATTACAAGATGCATAAAAGAAGAAGCTGAAGATGTGGGGGCTAAGGACTAGGGTTAGATAATTTGAAGAAAAAAAAGAAAGTAAAAGTGAGTTTTTAAAAAAATAAAAGTAAAATTCCACATGTCACATGTTCATTCATTTATTTATCCACGTAGGAGGCGTTTGGATACACACGCTTAAGCTAGTTCTGATAATATAAAAAAAGTGTCAAAATGACACATCGAAACCCTACCTGAGGTGTCTAAAATGAACATCACCTAATTGAAGTGTCTAAGTGAAAATTGCTGCCAAATTTAGGGGGCCACCGATGACTTTTGCCTATATTTTATATTGTTATGATATAATTAATAAATTAGTAGTATTGTGAATTAATGAAAGAAGGGAACATTTGAGCTATCACAATAGTATATTCACATATTTTGATGGCATCGTACATGACATGGGGAGTATTACTGATTATATGAAACAATACTTAATGATACCATGTCAGTACATATATGATAGTATCTTGGAGGTATTGTTGAATGATTAAAGTACACATCAATGATATATACCATAACAATATGTAGATATAATGTGGTGGCATCATTACGGACTGCAGCAAATTTTAATGATATCATGTTAATATATAGATATACTACGAAGGTATTATAGAGGTCTCACTAATATAAAAAACAGTACTCTTTTTTAAGGAAATAAAAAGAAAAACAAGACACTTGAATTAAAACAAAGAAAGCAATATATATAATACAAAATGTGGTAAAAGAAAAGACACTTAAATTAGAAGAACACAACAAGATTATGTCATTTCGTAGCTTGTTTTGATTCTTTCCACATAAGCTTGAAGATCAGTTAATTAAATAATCTTAAAACTTTGTAATTTCTTAGTACTATATTGTTAAATGTCCAAAAGATTAATATATCTTAAAATTGTCAGTTATATAAAGTAGATTCTCAAGAAAAAACAGTTATTAGTAGGGTCAAGTGACATGGATTATGCTAATATTAGGTGTAATGGGCTTAACATGATATCAAATTATTTACAAAATTTCATATTCCAAAATATTTTAGGTTATAAGATCCAAAAAACTCTTTTTATATTTTGATAAGTACATTGTTAAGAAAAAACAATTATCGACAACTTGCCTATTTAGGATCATGAAAGAACAATTAATGTATTTTAAAATTCAAAAAAGTGTCCATTGAATCAAAAGATTCTTCATCAATTAGTGGCCAAATGCCATTTTTGGTGCGGCGATTAGAATACAAAGGTGCAATTAGAACAATATCAAAACACGTTGAGTCGAGGATTTTCCGAAAACGAATTTTCTATCTCCATAGAAGTAGGTTAAGATTCATATATACCTTACTTTTTCGAATTTTGTTTGTCAAAATAATACTGAGAGTGTTATTGTTGTTGATATTAGAGACAAATGGTTGATAAAAACAATTTTTAGCAGAAATATATATGCACATTAACGCCTTTATCGACATAATTAGTTAATTACAATTGGATCTAATGTCGTTATAGACTTTAGAGATATTCACAAAGAGTGTTAATGACCTTTACATAATATATTTAGCAGCAATTAAAGTATTACTGCTAATTAATTATCGCTTAAAATCATTTTTGGTCCAGTAAAAAATAAAAACAACATTAATCCCTTTTTATTCATTTAATCTTGATTGACATACTACTTGTTATTATTTGTGTTGGTTAGACTATAACATATACTTCATCATTATACTTATCACTTCATCGCCACATGTAAAATATATTTATCGTTAATACTTTTAATATGTTAGTTTCTATTTTTTAAATTTATTTATTGACAAATAATCCATGAAAGTCCTAGGAGCTATTCATATTAGATAAATAAAAATATATATATGAACCACTTATTAATAGACTATTCAATCTTACGTATGCCACATGGGCACCGCCACAGCTTGTAATTAATGGGATAATAAACCTTAATCTCATGACTTCTAAGTTTTTCATAGAGTTTATCTAGTTTGAATTTTGAATGATCGAGTCAGTAAATTTTCAATATCAAATAATTAATTTTAAAAATCCGCTTATACAAATACAAAGGTACTCCCTTTAGTGTTGATTTTGTTGGGACAAACATTACTTTCGAAACTATAGAAGAACTAGTAACTTATAGGATAAGATGACTACTCATCCAATAACTTCCATAGACCAATTCTTGTCATATTGGATTAAGGAGACAAAAGGTACAATAAAAGTTTTGAGTGTAAAGGTACAACAAGTGTGACATAGGCGAAATATGTGTTAAAATGATCGAATTGGTTGAGCAGAACATTTGAAATGTTACATATGTTTTCTTGATCGAGTTTGTTGTACATCATTTACCTAGTATAATTTTTTTTATATGATTTAATTTATAAACTATTATATTTTGATATAGTTTAATTATCCTATGCACACTTAAAAGATATCGAAAAGTGTGAAGTAGGTGGATTATTTTGGGGGTGTTTTTTTATTTTTATATTCAAATATAATGATATTTAATTTTTGTTAGTGTTGCTTGTTTAATGAAAATTTATGGACTAAAGCATCCTTATCTATGACTTAATTTAGATAGACATAAGTTAAAGAGAATTTTTGTCTCGCTCAACATAATGGTTCTATAGGAATTAAATTATGCAACATAAGTAGCTAGTGTAGTATTTCTATGATCTAATTTCACCAGACATAAGTTTAAAGAATTTTTATTTTGCTCAACATAAATTCTGTAAAAACTATTTAAGTTATTTCTTTTACGACATAACTTATCAGTTTTGAACTGAAAGTTTGCCTCTATCGGCATAAGTTTTGTTGGAACTAAGTGGCATAATTTGTTATGCATTTTAAGACATAACTTATATATATATTTTTCCAAAAAAGTATAAATTTATACCGAGCGAAAGTTATTTGTTATTTCAACATCCAAAATATTTTTAACCATTTATTTATACTTAAAATACTAAAGGCAAAAATGAAAGACAATCAAATTTGAACAAAATATTAAATCCCAAAATTTATGTGAATTATGAACCGAATTTAATTAATGCAAATCTTAATTAAGCGATTAAAATATTAAATGATCAAACCTAAAAAATCACCTAATTATGTATCCTTCAAACTTACTTTTTTATACAAATATAATTCTATAAACAGTGCATATATCTTTTACATGCGATTACATCTATTATATATTTATTGATTGACTGATCAAATTTACTTGTAAAATTATATTGAATACGTAATTGTTGTAATCTCTCATAGTACAAGATGACTAGTCATCCAACTCAATACAAACCAATCTCATAATGGATTAAGGAGACAAAATAAAAGTGAAACAAAAGCTTGAGTGTATTAGTGGGGACAAGTGATCACATGCATTATGTGGTGATTTTAGGTAATGGGCTTAACATGATGAAAAGCAAAATTAATTAAAAAAAATATCATTAAACAAAACCCCATATATAATCCAAAAAAGAATTCAAGTAAACAAAATCCAAAAACACTTTCTATATGCACATGATTAAATTGGTTTCCACTATTGATACTCCCCCTTTGAATTCACTTTTATATATTTGCATGATCCCTTACTTGATTATTATATATAGCTTACAATAAGCTCTTTCACCTATAATCACAATTATATTCTTAAGAGTTTTAATTTTCCTAGCTATATATCATCTCAATGGCTAATTCAAATTCCAAATTGAGCTTAGTATTTATCCTATTATTATTAATATTTGCAAATGTAAATATTTCAATAGCAACTAGCTATCGTGGGGTTGAAAGTATTATAAGATCAAAGATAGATAGCAAGAAGATTTTACAAGAAATATGTTCTTATTTGGGAAAAAAGAAAATTTGTAATAGAAGGGTATTGGTGGAAGTTATAGATAGAGTGGCACCAGGAGGACCTGATCCAAAACATCATTAGCAACAACTTTTCAAAGATCGCGTCATGGCTATTTCATTTTTTATGTATCAGAGTTCAGTATGCATCGATCTTTACGGCTATTTCATTTTTTATGTACCAGAGTTCAGTATGCATCGATCTTTAGAAAATTATGAAATATTCAATTTGCATGATCGATTGAGGATATTTTTATTTAGTTTCATCCACTAAAGAGCAAATGGATGCATGTTGGATAAAAATATATTTTTCTTTAAAACATGACAATTTCATATAGTTGTGTATGTCATTTGTCATCTTATATATGTTGTGTTGCATTTGATGCAAGTGGAAGTGTTAAATTTTGTTCAAAGATAATCTCTTTGCTTGTAATTAGTCTCTCCTCTTTTTTTTCTTCTTTTTTTATTGTCTTAATTTTATATGAAACAAAATATAATTATAAATTAAAGTAAGATAGATTTTTTAATTTTGTGGTTAAAATTAAATATATGTATAATATATCCAAATGTCTTCCAAAATCTATACTTTAAACAAACACGTCTAAAATTGACTTCAATATTTAAAAAATATTTTTCTAATAAACTTATTTTCCTCCTATTTAATATTGATTTATATGGTAAAAAGCATCCAAACTTTACAAAAAGTTAAATCAAGTTGAACTTGAACAATATTGCACTTGGGGCGGATCTAGGAATCCTTCTGATAAGAAATTATATCGTATATAAATATAATTTCCTTTATATATAAATAAATTCTGAGTCTCATAATTATAAAACTAAAGTTTGACTCGATTGTTTAAAAACTCACCTAGAGATTCAAAGTTTAAATATCTAAAGGTCTGGCTCATCATTTAAAATGATTCAAAATTTACTTTGAAATTCAAATACATTATTATGAGATGCTTTATATTTCCAATATTCAATTCAACACGTTTAAAATTGTTCCGCAAGTAAATTTGAAAGAATAAAAAAAATCTTTGGATATACAAATTTCAGTATGCACATAATTAAATCTTTTTTGATTATTACATAGTGAAGAAAAACAATTACCAACAACTTGCCTATTTAGGAACATGAAAAAACACTAGTGTTTTTAAAAAGTGTCCATCATCAAAACTTTATTAATCTTAGCTAGTTAGTGGAGAATGACATTTTTGGTGCGGCGATTCGGATATGGATAAAGAACAATGACAAAAGCAACTTTAGGGTCTAAAGCATATACTTTTGTGTCATATTTTAAAGTATTTATTACACATATATATTCACTATTTAAAAGTGAAGGTGTATTACACTCAAACTCTATATCAGTATCATCTCAGTATTGAATCAGATATCATATTAGATTTCGAAAAAAGAATTCTTTATGTCATTTAATAATTGTTTCTTTTTCGATGAACATCATTATAAATTCAGTATTATTGTCTTATATCAATATCGAATTTATATATTTCACCTTTAAAAATTAAAATATCTTTCATAAATTTTACCGCTTACCATTAAACTGACAATTGGAATCACATCATCAATGTCATCCTCATAAAAATTGTAAAGTACCACCACAAAATTCTAACATTCATAACCAAATTCATCATTGAAATCACGTCATGATCATCAAAAGGTACAAAAATTACCATCAAATTCACCACCATCAGTGTCAGTATCGATTTATTCTTCTTTACCACCTTCGATTCTTGCTTCTTTGTCACTCGCCATCCACCACCTTATTTTTTAAACTCAACTACCAACAAAGTTGTCAAAATAGAATTTATGAAGAAATTAATTAAGTGTTAAAGAATTGATGAAAAATAAAAAATAAGTGGATGGTGGATGGAGTGTGAAGAAGAAGAGATATTGAAGGTAGGGTGGAAGGAGGAATATTCGAATTTATTTTCTTGTTTTAATTTTATTAGACGCACTTGTTTTTTATTTTATTTTATTATCACATTAGTTTTATATTATCGGGTAGATAAATTCAATTTTAAATAATAAATATGTGTAATAGACAATTTAAGCATGTATTAAACTTTTTGAGATAAGTTCAAGGAATCTATGATTTTTTCTTTAATTTGGCTTCATATCTCAAGAAGTCCTTATGTGTTGAAGGTAATACACTTTCGACTAATATTTTTGGTGCTCGAATTCAAATCAATGTTTAAGGATAAATGATACTTATATATCTAAGATTATGGCATAGTAATAAATAAAATGAATTGAGAATCAAGAGATATCAAATTTTTTAACCTCAGTTGAAGCAAAAAAAAAAAAAAAGCCTCGTTATCTTTTAATCACAATTTATTCAATACTTATTTATTTTTTAAACTGATTAACTAGAAAATAAACTTAAAAGAATTAACAATTATCATTTACTTATCTTCTAAATATGCATTAAAATATAAATATACATGAACCACATTTTGAAAGATTATTTAATATAATTAATTAGGCTTAAGTCATACCCAACCTCTTAAAGTTGTCCACATATTTCACTTAGACACTTCAATTTAGCCTTGTACCTATCAAGCATTTAAATCTTAACAAATTTATACTTATTTGACACAAAATCACAATAAATTGAAAAATAAATGTGTGTGTGTTTCAAACGCCTCTACATAACAAACATACCAATAAAAGAATGACACATGTCATTGGATCCAAATTTTTATAAAACTCTATTTAAATAATCCAAAATGAATATTAAGAAAATACAATTTTATTATTTTGAATTACCCTCCCCACCTGTCTTCTTCTTCGAGGTTATGACCAAACTAAGCCATTATATAAAGTAATTCATTAAAATAATATGTTTTTCTAAAATTTTACAAAACTAGTATAAACGTATTTCACAGTAACGTTTTAGGGTATATTTTATTTTTTAAAAGCTGACGGCGTTAGGTTGATATACGTTACTCACAGTAACGTTTTAATCCTAAAACGTTACTCACAGTAACGTTTTAATCCTAAAATAACGTTTTAGGAGTAAAACGTTACTTACAGTAACACATATCAATCTAACGCTGTTAGTATTTAAAAAATAAAATATACCCTAAAACGTTATTATAAAATACGTTTATATTAATTTTGTAAAATTTTAGAAAAACATATTATTTTGATTATTTACTTTATATAATGACTTAAGAACCTATTTTCATGGCCTTTCAATTTCCATTGACGCCGACGCCGACGCCAGCAGCCTGGAAAATCATCATCCGACCTCTTTCTTCCCCCTCCCGCCCCCTTGAATCGACCCACGTCTTTCTTTCCTCCATCGAATTTTACTCCTTTCATTAACGTCGATAGTACACCATTGTTGTCCACTTAAGCTAAATACCCATCCTCTTTCATTTTGATAGCATCAAAATCATTCATTATCTTTATCTTTTTTCAATTAGAAATTATCAATCACAATTACAACAGATAATAATAAACATTTGTCCGAGAAAGTCAATTCATATTTTTTCATCGGAATGAATGGAGCTTCACCGAAATTTTAAAAGAGTGGATCTACATTTTAAAAAAAAGAACAAGAATTGGAGAGGATGAGAGAAAGAGAGAGGTGGAGGGGGTGACTTGGGGTGGTCTACGGTGTAAAAAAAATTATGGATGAAAATGGCACAGGAAATTGGGTTGGGGAAGAAGATTACTTTTTTCAAAAAAAAAATATTTTTTTCTTTTTCGCTTAATTTTGGTATATAAATTACGAAAAAAATGAAAAAAAAATAATTTCAATAAATTCACGCACCTAAAGAGAGTGTAGCCCACATTTTTTGATATGTCAGCATTTTCTGTCTAATAGAAATGACTTTTGAATAAATAAAGTGTTCAATGGATACAAAGATAGATTAAAGTGTTCAAATAAAATATGCGAACAACTTTAAGAGCTGCATATGACTTAAGCGAATTAATTATTAGTATGTCACATGGGCATCACACCATATATAATAGGATAATAAACCTTTATCTCACGTCACTTCTAAGACAAAAGGGACATAAGAACTTTTGGTAGCCATGGAGCATGCATATTGAGAACAATGTCTAAATAGATAGAGCAATTTATTCACTTCGAGAAATTTATACCGTCTGAATTCAAATTAATTCTACTCGGATAACTTTGTAAGTAGCAATCCATAGAAATGATCATGACTTTATGATCAACTTTTATTCTATTTGTTGAAAGATTTGTTTATATCAATACATTTTAAGTATCGATGAACAATATTAAATTCAATAGGTTAGAACGTCTATCCGCTTTCTTACTAATATTATTATTGTTATACTATCATTCTTCAATTTTATTATTACTTTTACAATAGATACAATGCACATAATTATCATTAAGAAAAATGAGACAAGTGATGACCACAAAACTTACGTTCAAAACTATCTAAGATACATATATAGTAACTTATCTTACAAGATGACTAGTCATAATGGATTAAGGAGACAAAAGGTTAAACATTTGGGTGTATTATTAATTAGGAGGGACAAGTGACATGTGGATGATGTAAGTTCTTGGTTAATGGACTTAACATATAATCAATTGAAATTACATAATCATTAAACACAAAAGATCCAAAAATTCTTCTAATGCACATGATTAAAAAGATTTTTATGTCCTTCGGGATGACTCAGTTGGTTTGGAGGGTGATTATCCACACGGATGATTCGGGATCGATCCCTTCTTCTAAGTCGAGCCTGTCGTATAGGGCTTACCTAGTGTGATTTACATCTGCTGTGTGGTTTGCATTCAGGCTATTATACAGTGAGGGATTTACCCATTGTGCACAAAGTGCTCATCACAGAGTGCTCACCCGAATGGCAGAGGCTGTGACATAGGTTATAGCGGTTACGCGTTATCCTGGGGTTAAAAAAAAAAATTCCACTATTAATACTTCCTTTATATATATCTGCATGATGCTTATTGATGCCTTACTTGATTATATATTTAGCTTACAATAAGCTCTTTTAATATAATTTCCCTCTCACAATTTTTGAGTTATAATTTTTCTTTATCATCCATATATGGGCAACTCAAACTCCATATTGAACTTAGTATTACTTCTAACATTATTATTATTTGCAAAAGCAAATAATTCAATAGCAACTAGCTATGGTGGGGTTGAAATCATAAGGAGAAAGGTAGATAGCCAACATATTTTACATGAAATAATTTTTGATTTGGGAAGGAAGATGAAGAATATGAAAATTAATAATAAGAGGGCATTGGTGGATAAAGATAGACTGGCTCCTGAAGGACCTGATCCTCAACATCATTAGCAATAACGGTATAGTCAGAAATTCCGATAAGAGGATTTTATTAAAAAGTTTCAAAATGCTAAACTTGATATTTGAAAATGTATCTCTCATGTTAAGCGAAATTAAAATATAATATTTCTCTCTGTCACTTGATGTATTCTAGATTCGGAGTTAGTAAGAAACATTTAAGATGAGTTTGATTTTCTTATTTGCATATTTATTACATTTTCTTGAACACGTATTATAATTTTGAGTCCGAAATAATAAATTTAGGTAAATCAACAAAACTTGTTTGAGATTCGCTACACCGTACAACTTTAAAAATGTAAAATAGAGTATCATTTTGTCTTGAGAGGAGATCTCTTATGTCATTTTAATCTTTCTTGGCATACTCTTACTCCCATGGTCCCTAATTATTTGTCCGTTTTTGAAATGACATACTTATTAAAAAAATAATTATTGATATAAATTTACTATTTTATCCTTATTAATTATGAAATAGATAAATTTAAAACTTAAGATTTTCAAAAAATTCTACTTTTTAATTAGCGTACAAACTTTTTGAAATTATAGAGACCCGCTTAGCTATGATCTTTAATTTTAAATTCATATCTTTTTGTTGTAAGTTTATTATTTTTGAATGTCAGAAATATTATGTATATTTTGTAACTACTTTGAATAAAATTAACAAGGGATGAGAAAAATGCTTAAACTATGGACATCTCAATGAACCTGTTCACGTTAGATTTGCGTGAAAAAAAATGAGATAATTTACTACTACATATAAATATATACTATAATTTATTGTAGAGAAAAAATTTAAATTTATTTAATTAATATTGCTTAAAATTTATCAACATTAATAATTTCATATGTATTTATTTTAAAGTTAGAGAGATGATCTAATATCATTTAATTATATGATTCATAAAATAAATTTGTGAACACATATTGCGCGCACGTGCATATGATAACTAGTTCTCTTATATTATATAGAAAGATTTTATGCTCAAGCAGGCACTTAAATACTTTAATTATGAACATTTTAATTGTTCTTTCCACATTAAATTTATATAAATAAAATATAATTAACAATTTAAAATATCTAAAAATTATATACAAATTTAATTAACTTTCTAGATTCTATTTACACCACATATATTTAAAAAAAATGGGCAACTTTCATATATAGCAAACAAAAAATTTATATTTGTATGTTATAGCAAAGTTTGCATAATTGCGCTCCATAGCAAACATATAAATGTATAATTCGCTATACATATTCAATTGTATGATTCTCTGGCCTAAATTGTATAATTCGCTGGCATCACCATACATATACAATTGTATAATTCACTGGCCTAAATTGTATAATTCGCTGCAATTGTATAATTCGCTGGCAAATTTTGGCAAACGTTTGCTATGGAGCACAATTAAATCAAACTCTAGCTACTCCATTTATTTTAGGTTATTAGTTTGCTATTATATATAATTATCACTTAAAAAAAACACTGGGCCCATATTGATACGGACACCTGTGTCTAGTATAATATAAAGTAGGATATTATTGGTGTATGAAATTTGATTTTATCCCGTTAGATTACATATGTTATAGATAACTTATCTTATTTATTTTTATTATTACCATTTACATTTTTTTTAATTTAAGGAGACTTGTCTTATCTTTTAACTATATATATATATATATATATATATATATATATATATATATATATATATATATGGATTAATTACGAAAATTCCACCTTTTATTTTAATTATTACTATTATCCCTGATAAGTTTTACAAATTTCAAAAATTCCTCATTTTCGTACATCACATTAATGTATTTCGCGCATCATATTAGTGTATCTCGCGCATTAAATTAGTATATCATGTATAAAATATATCTTGTGCATCAGATTAGTGTATCTCGCGCATCAAATTAGTGTATTATGTATAAAATGTAATGTATCTTATTTAACAATTAATGTATCTCGTGCATTAGATTAATGTATCAACGCTTATATTATTGTATCCATTTTGAATTTTTTTAATTATAAACTTTTAAGGAATAGATAGTAATTTTACATTAAAAATATGTGACTTTTGTAATTTATCCCATATATAATGACTTAAAATGACATTTCTTGTATAAATCAACCTTTATCCAGTACACCATGAAGCCCACTGGGCCTAGAATACCTGACCATTAAATTCAAGATTATTATTTTGAGAATTTTACACAAATTACATAAATCGATGAAATTCAGATACTTTTTAAAATATCTTGATACATCATGTCCGATTTTGGACAATTTCAAAGTTCTAATATATCGTGTCTGGGTTACAAAAATATCAGTCAACGTCACATTATATTATGGAAAATAATGTATTCGATCGATGCATTACGTAAAGTGATGTGTCCAATCGATATTGCGTAAAGTGATTTATTCGAGAACAGTAAAGAATAGCAATTTTATAAAAAAATAATCAATAGTAGGAAATTTTAAAAGTATGGTAAACTGAATTGCGTATTTATATTTTATTAAAGAAAAGATGAGTAAGCTTTACGAAAAATAGCATTTGAAAAATTGCTACACGATGTGTTGTTTTCACTAGTTGTTAGAGATACCAAACTTATTCTTAGTTTATTATATTTTTTCTTTTTTCCAACTGTATTTTAAATTTAAATTTCTCCTAATTATCCTCTTTTTCTACAAAAATTACTTTTGTTCGATAAAATAAAAGCGATATAACTTATTAATATTCAATTCAAACAGAATGAGAATATAAACACGATCCTAAGTTGTCAGCTTATGTCATATGACTTATTCAGGGTGTATCATAGTTAAATAGATGTTCGATTCTCATTAGTCAGTTTATTATTCTAAATAAATCTTTGTTCAAGTAATCTTAAATTAGATTTCTAAAATTTATATAATTATTTGTAGAATAAGTCCATCTCTTGTATCATTTACAATAAAATATATTTTTTTTTTTTTAGATATCTTATGTACACTCTCTCACCATCACACTCACCCTAAAAAAAAGAGAGAAGAAAAGTGCAAATTTGTGATGTCTATCTTTGGGATTGTCATAGATACATACGAAAGGGTCGATAAGAAAAATGCACACATTACTACTTTGAAATGACAAATAAATATATATTTTGTTGACTAAGAATCTCAAAGAAAAATAAATGTGTTCTTTCATTCGATACCTTATATAGAATATATACAGTACATAAATAATGATTATTAGCAGCAATTAATTCTTAGTTGTCACTAAATATGTATTTTCACTGACAATTAACACTCTTAGTATATACCACTAAAGTCTTTAGGGACATTGATTCTAATGACACTTAACTAATGCCGATATATATTTTAACCATCTTCATTAATGTCAATATCTAATGCCGTTAAAGGTTATTTTTGTTATATATATATATATATATATAGATAGATAGATAAATTTAAATTATAAATATTAATAGAATAAAGTATATAACATATCTCATCTTTTCCTTATAAAGATAAGAAACATTATTTCTAAAAAGACCCTCAAAAATTTATTATTGAAAGCAAATTAATTTATACTCCAATTTAACCTTTATTTTTTACTCATCTAGAATTAATCAAACCTTTTTCTTTTTAAGAAAAAAAATTGAATTATGGAAAGAGCTTGGAAGGGGGGGTTGGTCAACTTATATATACAATCAATATAACATAACGTGTTTGGTGAGATATGAAAATTTCATAAATAGAATAAAAATAAATTAGAAGTTGCCACGAAAAAGGTTTAATTTTGGTTACATAAAAACCATATTCTATAAAGGAAAATATCATTAAATTCACCATCACCCCCCCCCCCTCCTACCTACCTATATATATTATTACTCCTTATCTCCCTCTCTCCTTTTCTTTTCAACAAACTTTAGATCAACAAAGAAAAAACCAACAAAAAAAAATAGAAAAAAAACATTTTGAGTTTTTTTTTTAAATTTTGTGGTGAAAAACAAATCTTGATATTACAAGATTAAAAAAAAAAACATGTGTTGTTGTGGAGATGATTGTCAATGTAGACCTTTAGGTTTTCTATTGGGTCTTCCCTTTGCTTTTGTTGCTCTTCTTCTATCAATTGTTGGTGTTATCATATGGATTGTTGGGTAAGTTCATTATTCTCTATTCTATTTTTTTATCGAGTCAGAAATTTAAATAAGGTGATTCAAAACTCGATTTTTTAAAATCCCTATATGGTTTACTATAATCGTCATGATAAAAAAAGGAGAATTTATAACGAACGTTCAATATCTGTCTAAATCAACCCAAATTTTGATGGATTTTTTATGAGAAGTTCGTTGGAGATTATTTTTTTTTTAAGTAGTTAATTCTTATGAGTTTCTTTGTTACTTCACTAGAATTTTATATTGTGTCAAGAAAATTCAATAATTATTATTTATATACTCTTTTCGTTTTCTATTTTTAAAGTCAAACTATAAAAATTTTGATTAACATTATTTATATACTCTCTCCGTCCAGTATTAATGTGATCAAATTTATAAATTAGTCAAATTGACTTTTGATAAGCGCAACATGACAAACAATTCTGGATAGAGGGAGTAATATAATTCTTCAATGAAATCGAATTAATTGGTTTTTCTTTTTCTCAACCTAGCTCCGTCTTATTTCACAATAGTGAAAATAGTAGCGGAGCTACGTAGTCTAATTAAATTTCTAACAATAAGCAGTTTTTAACAACATAGCCAAACAAGCTAGTGACATTCTTGAAAAATAAATTATTGAAATAATTCTTCTTGATTTTGATCTAAAATAACAATTTATTTTTCTTTTAACTTATTATTTTGTAATTATTTTTTTATTTTTATTTTTTGCAGAATTACATTGAGTTGTTTATGTCCATGCTGTATTTGCGTAACAGTATTGGTAGAAATGGCTTTGGCATTAATTAAAGCACCCTTTTCGGTTATGAAGTGGTTTACTGAACAAATTCCATGTTAGAAAAAAAAATTATCATGTGTAAAAATTTAATTTAATTTTTTTTTTTTGTATTTTTTTCTTTCTTGTGAGAAAATAAATTAGGCTTATTTTAATATTGTTGAACTTGTTATTTTATTTTATTTTGAATTCTTGAAGTTGGTTACTAGCATTTGTTTTTGGTTTTACTACGTAATGTATATATTTGTTGTTGTTGATGTTAATCTTTTCGATGTTAATTATGATATTACTAATCTTTCTTTTTTCATATGTTTTATTTAAGTGAAAAGTTTATAACAGATATTTTCTTTAAATCTCTATCTTTATAAAGTAAGAATAAAATTATATACGAATTATTTGTAGAGCCGAAACTATAATTTATATTATGAAAAAGTAATACGTCAAAAAAAAAAACTCACATCCACTATAATTACAGAAGGAATATCTTTTACTTTACCCTACTCCTAATTAAATGAATGTTTGTCTTTTTACATGACCAATTCAATAAAGTTATTGAAAAAGTTTTTTTTGAAAACTAAAATAAAATAAAACATTTAAATTTGCTGTCAACATTGAATGCCTATGGTGTGGCTTATCTGTAATTGGTTTAAAAAGTCAAAGACATATTCTTTGAAAAAATAAATAAAAAAATAATAGAGTGATAAAAACTTCTAAATATTTTTTAACAAAATTAACTTATATGTGAAGATATAAAAATATTTATTTCTTTATATTTTAAATCTTTCGTTGAGTTGAGTGAGGATGTTTCTATTTCTACTGAAATAGAATAACAAGACTTAGACGAATTTAAATTTAATATGATTTTGATGAATATTTAATACCAAGTGAATATTAAAAAAAATAAGTAAAAGATGATTTTGTCCGATTTTGATTCATTATTTTCAATTATTGATCACATGGAACAGATAAGGCTTTTTTGGATGCTATCCTCACAAAATTCTATAATATCTTTTATTTTTTGGACAGGTGAGTAGGTTTAATTTGTCAATAATGATAATGCATCAACTGCAAATAATTAGGATTAATTTAATCATCAATATCATAATCAAGAACAAAGAAATTGAAATTAACAATGAAGTGAAAAGATATAAAGTTAAAACATAAAATTGGTTGAATTTTTTTTAGTAATATTTAGAACGGAAAATTATGCATTATAGCAAACTATTAACTTAAAATAAATATCGTAGCTATAGTTTCATTTAATTTTAATATATAGTAAAAATACTTTGTCACTCAGAAAATGTAGTTCGCCACTCAGAATCTCGCTCGTCTATCTCACTTCATACAAACACAAATGTATAAATTGTGTTTGTATAAAGCGATAGAGAACTATATGTACAAATACAAATACATATATGTTTGTTTTATACACTTATAATTATACAAATACAGATCTTTTCTTGTCAAGTTCTCTTTTGTCTCTCTCTTTATACAAACACAAACTTTACAAATTACAATGTATAATTTGTGTTGTAGCGAGAGAGATTTGATATACAAATGTTTTAATTCGATTTAATTGTTTACAGACGCTGCAATTTTATACAAATGAGATGTTTGCATGCGATTTATACAAATCAGATGCTCATAATTTGCTATGGAGCGCAAATAACAAAACTGTAACTATAGAACGCTAATATAATTTTTATGTTTGTTATTCCTAAAATTTACTCTATTTAGAATTAGTAGTTCACCTAAATACCTTTAGAAATAATAAAAAACTAGAATGCACCTAAACTATGTATTAGGATCCTCAAGAGACTAAAGATTCTTGCATATGCGAGTGCATAAGTTTCAAAGCAGTTGAACAGTTACAACTAATTACTCACTAATCAACACTAATTAAAGACTAATCAAAATGCTACGTACTCCATTTGACCGATCAAGATATGAGATCACTTGGCCATTTACAAAATGATCGAAGAAAATTGTCTTTTTAAAATATCTTATGTATAAAAATGAAGATCTCTGATGAAAAAAAATCATAAAGCATTAGAATATATATTATTATCATATGGTTAAATGTTATACATATTTCATGGTTCAAATTCAAGAATTATGGAGAAGAATCGATTAAATGTTAATACATATTTCATGGTTCAAATTCAAGTCCAACAATAGGAAAAATTTGAAGTTCAAGCCCCAAAAGGGGTTATTTAGTGGCTGCATGGAAGCCCAAAATATGGGCTGAAAGCTCACACCAAGTGTTTGAATAGGCGTATGTTTTAATAAAAATAACACCCACAAAATTTAAGATGATATATATCAAGTTATAATCATATTCTTTAAAAATAAACTACTTATAGCAGATTATTATCGAGTTATAGCATATCAATTAATAATATATTAATTAAAAAAAATTAAGTTATTATTTAAATAATAATTAATATGTTTAAATAATTACTTTTATTTTTTCAGTTACCTTTTTTAAATCAAACTCTTTAAATTTTTTCTGATTAATCAATTACCTTTTGAAGCTTTTAAAATAAATAATAAATTATTATTAATTAAATTTATTAATTAAATTTCACATTATATAGTTACTTTTTAAAAAACAAATCTAAATAATAGGAATTTGATTTTAATTAATTCCCTATTATACGGTTGCCCAATAACTACCCACCCCCATATCAACCAATACACAGACATCTTCCCCCAATACACTCCATCGTTCCATCTTCCCCAGCACGCAAAGATTTTCATCTCCCCCAAATCCCGCCTCACTCATCATCTCTTCCATCAATATTGAATCATCTCCATCCCCATTATCCTTCTCAAATCAGTTCATCCCCAAACCCAAACATCCACATTAAGTTCGTATAGAATGTCTAGGAAAGATAGTGAAATCCCAAGTAAAAGTAAAAGATTGGTCGATGAGTTTGATGACTTTCATGTTCCTTCATTCAATATATTGTCACAAACTCAAACGCAGAAATCAAAGGGAAAAGAGAAGTGTAGTTCAGTTAATTTGAAGATGAAAAAAAACAAAATCAAAGAGGCAAGAAGAGGAAAGGAAAAGAAATTAGAACATCGTCAGAATTCGATTCTGACTTTGCTGAGGAATTAAAAAATACAAAAAAAAAAGGCATTGAAATTGGTCGATCAACAAGAAAGTCTTCAAAAAAAGCATCAGAGATACAAGCTACAAATAAACCCAAAAAAGTTGATAAGGTCAGTAAAAAGATTATTTCAAATTTCGATTACAATATGTTATATAAGTGTGTTTAATTTTTGATTTTATTTGTCAATAGTATACTACATGAAATTTGTATGATTTATGTATGAGTTGAGTTTTTAGTATTGTATATTATAATTATATATGAATATTGAATGATTTAGTGTTGTATATTTTGTATATGATATAATTTGAATATATCAGTATGTGATTTGATACATAATAAATGTATTAATGTTGTATGATTTTGTGTATGAAATAATTGATCATTATCAATACATGAGTGTATGCATAATGTATTACCTTTGTATGATATATGTATGAAATGATATTCTTGTCCAGTAAAATATGAATGATGTATTAATGTTGTATATCATATAATTTTGACTATTATAATAAGTAATGCAACTGTATATTTTATTTTTTGATTTTGATGTATGAATTGACGTATTCATACTAAATGAGTATTAGTTTGTAGTTTAAAAGTCACAGATTAATTTTTTTAAAAATTGAATATGTATTAATATTGTATGAATTGTGTATGAACTAAGGCATATAGTTTGTATGATTTCTGTATGAATTGAATTAAAGTCCATCGAATATGTATTAATACTGTATGAATTGTGTATGAACTCTTGTATATAGTTTGTATGATTTGTGTATGAATTGAATTGAATGTCCATTTAATATAGCATTGTATATATGATTTTTTTCTATGGAATTTTGTAGTATATAAAAAAGTAATAATTTAGTTTACAAATTTTATAGGAGAAGAAGGTTCAAACACATTTATCTTCATGTATCAACATGAATGTGTTCGCTGATTTGTTGACCTTTCTCGATCAAGATAAGTTCCAGCAATTTTTACAAGAAATTCCATTTGGATTTTTTTATGATTTACATAACATAAAAATCCAATGTCAATTGCTGCGCCATATTTTTCTTCTTGAATCTGAAAATGACAGGGATAACATGTTCACTATCAATGTAAATGGTACAGAGTTACATTTTGGCTTAAAAGATTTTGTCGCTGTAACCGGTCTAAAATCTGAATCAATTTCTGATCCATCTGTTTCAAATAGATTAATTGCTGAAAATTTCGAAAAAAGGATACAAATTTCATATATAAAGAATACAAGAAACAGAACAGTCCAGTTCATTAGGATAACATACTATATGGTCATATTTTGCATTTCAACAATTAAAAAAACTTTAAAAAAAGTATACAAATTTTATACATAAAGAATACAAGAAACAGAAAAGTCAAGTTCATTAGGATAACGTACAATATGATCATTTTTTCCATTTAAACAATTAAATAAACATTAAAAAAAGTATACATATTTTATACATAAAGAATACAAGAAACAGAACAGTCCAGTTCATTAGGATAACATACTATATGATCATTTTTTCCATTTAAACAATTAAAAAAACTTTGAATTCATTTTTTATATCGAAATTACCCGGTAATCTGGCATAGGACTCGGCTGGATCTCCGCGCACCAACTTTATTGCTTTTTCTCTAGCCCTCCATGCCTGTATGTACGTCAACGGAACGCCATGCAATTTCAATATATCAGCAGCTATATCCTTTGGAGTATATACCGTAGATGGATCAATATACTTCTCCATTATCAAGAGAGCTACAATGTCAGTTATCCCCTGACGTCTTGCATACACTCGATCTCTAACCGAACAAGTGTGATGAGCATTATACTTTCTAACTTTGAATAAATTTGATTTATTCAAACTAGATGCTCTCATCATCCAAGAACAAGTATCAGAAATACACTTCAGGTGATAACTGTTTCAAAATTAAGAAAATATAAATCAAAATTTTATATAGTAAAACAAATCAAATAAAAAATAAAACTTAAAACAGTAGTGTACACTTACTTGGATGCATTACAACGCGCAACATGAAAACTAAACTTTTCGACAAGTCCAACATGCCTCATAACCTTCTTCAGTGTTTCCCTATTATTGTAAATCTGATCCTCAGCTACAAATAGATTGGAATGGTCACGTATTACATCATTACCTCCTTCATTATTCTCATTGATAACTCCGTCTAAATTCATTCCGATCAAACAGATAGAATTGTTGGAGTATAAATCAATGTTAGTCTGTGTTAAACTAACATCAGAATTTATTCTATCAGTAATAATAACTCTATGACCTTCATTATGCATCTCACGATCTTTCAAAGAGATGCACAATGGATATTTTGTAAAGAAATCCAAATTCACCTTCATCTGATCTAGAAAACCTTTACCCCAACATCATTATGAATAGTAATAGGTGGACACATATCGCTAACAACATATTTTATCACAATAGAATTTATATTTTTTCTATATTAAGTTGAGTTATTATAGTATTAACTAAACCACTATAGAGAGTAGACGCATCATATATGATGCCCTCCATCTGAAAATCGACATATTTACCTGTTTCACAATATTAAAATAACATTTAGTCAAACATAATATATAGTTGCAAAATAATTCATACACACTTCATACACATTTAATATATCATTTACTGACCTATACACTACTTCAATTAAACAAACAGAATACAATTTCTATACAAAATTAATACAAAACATATATTCTAAATTCAATAGAAACATATGTTGTAAGTTCAAAACAAAATGGACTTTCATACACAATTGACACAAGTTTCGTATAATTTTCATGACTATTAATATAATTTTTAGACTTCACCGTTACACAGATTTATATCTACTTACTTTTTGACTATTTTTTTAACAGACTATTACCATTAGATACAAATTTCATATAAGTTTCAGACATTATTAATACAATTTTCTAATTATTTTTTGACTAGTTAATAAACATACTATACATTTTTCTATTTTGTTCACAAATCAATTAACACGCGAATCTTCAATTTAATTACAACTCAAACACATATAAATACATTTACATATTGTTTTTCAAATACGCTATACGTAACATAACTGTTTCATCCAAAAAAAAAAAGATACAAACTATATTTCAGATCTTACAGTAATCAAAAAAATCAAACACTGTTCTACATGTAAAAAATAACAAATCTAATTAAAATCAACAATTCATAATTAAAACAAACAAATCATAATTAAAATCAACCTGATGAATTCCACTTTCCACCATGTTTAATTAATATCGACACAATATTCTCCATCAGATCAAATCAAATTATTTCCAACGCCAAAATTTATCAGGTTACTAAAAAAAACGAACTGAAATATGCAGATATGAAAATAATCGTGAAATTTTGGGGAAAAAATGACTTGTACGTTGATGCCAATCTGAAAATAAACGTGAAAATTTGAAAAAAATTGACTTTTACGTTGATGCAAATAAGTTTCAAAATGCCAATCTGAAAATAATCTGAAAATAATCTGCAAATCTGAAAATAATTGTTAAAATCTGGTAGAGCTTTTAAGGAATTAAATCAAAAAGATAATCTGATTTAAACTAATTAGAGAGATTTAAGGCAACTAACTAATCTGAAATTTTTTAAAATCCCTTAAAACGTGCTAATCTATTAATACTAATTAATAATTACATTTAATTTAATTAATAAAGGATCCCATTTTCCATTATTAGTTTATCCGTTTTTTTTTAAAATTATTTGTTTTTAATAACTTAAAATTAACATTATGTTTATTAATAAAATGCTATAGATTGAGATAATAAATGTTATACATTGAAATACAAACTCTAATGCTATAACTTGAGAATATTACTATATAAAATGCTATATACCTAATTTACACAATTACACAAATCATTTTATCATATTCTTAAAAATTTCCTACCATTTGAAAAAAGGGCTACTTTCAGATATAACAAACATAAAAATTCAAATTTATATGTTATAGCAAAGTTTGCATAATTGCACTCTATAACAAACATATATATGCATAATTCGCAATACATATACAACTGAAAGCTATGTCATTTTGCTATACATATATACAAAGATGCAATTGTATAATTCGTTGGTTCCTCTTCAGACTTGTATAATTTCGCTGGCAGACCATTTATATAAATTATTGTTAGCCTCTCATTTGTATAAATCATTGTTAGCCTCTCAATTCAATTGTATGTGTTTGTATATCTATATAAAATTTGAATTTGTATACAATTGAATCGAATTGTATAAAACGAGAAAGACAGAAATTATATACAATTTGAATATGTATAAAACGAGAAAGAGAGAGAAAGGCAAAAGAGACTTGGGCAGGAAATATACAATTGAATCGAATTGTGTAAAACGAGAAATAAATAAATTACATACAATTTGAATTTGTATAAAACGAGAAAGAGACAAAGGCAAAAGAAACTAGGGCAGAAAATATTTGTATTGTATAATTATAAGTGTATAGTACGAAGATATATTTATTTGCATGTGTCTATACAATTTTCTTTCGCTTTATACAAACAGAAACACAATTTATACAATTCTATTGTATTAAGCTAGAGAGGCGAGCGACAGGAAGCGAGTGAGAGAGGGAGAGTGGCGAGTGAGAATATGAGGGAGAGAGGGACTGGCAAACAGTTTGTTATGGAACACAAATAAATCAAACGGTAGCTACTGTATTTATTTTACATTATTAGTTTGTCATTCTATACAATTTATCCCTTGAAAAAACTACAAAATTCATACTCTCTCTTATTCTCAGCTGCATCACTTTATGCAATGTATCAGTCGGATACATCTGATATATCGATCAGAGACATCACTTTATGCGATGTAATAGGACGTTGAGTGATGTATCTGAAATCGAGACAAGATGTATCGAGATGTTCATCGATGTATCTGAAACTGGGACATGATGTATATAGACGTTTTGCGATGTATCCGGATTCTACCAAATTTAAAGATTTTTTTTGTAATTTGAATAAAAAAAGAAATAAAATATTATTAGCTCTTACTATGAGATTGTGTAAAATCTTCATATTTTTTTATTGTCAAAATCCTATTATAGAGTATTTATTTCGAGAATTTTCTAGATGGATGATGAAATGTTCAAGAAAAATTTCACTCGAATTCCGGCCAAAACATCACCACAAAACACCCTTTCAAAGTTGATTCATCAAATTTTATGTACTAATTATTTTGCGCAAATAATTGTTTTATTTATTTGCTTGTTTGTTTGTTTATTTGTTTATTTATTTATTTACATGTAAGATGCAAGTTGTTCACAAAAAAAAGTAGGTATAAGCATGATGTAGGATTTGTATTTGCTTCAAATAAAGTAAGAGATGAGCGTGTTTAAGATAGTATATTTGTTTTTGCTTCCATGATGTCATTTATAATATATATATATATCATTTTTTAAATAATTATTGTTAATTAATAATTTGATAAAAATAATAAAATAATAGGTTATAACATGTTAAATTGCACTAATCGTATAAAATATATTTATGTTGGTTAGTACGTATAATTTAATCTTCTCTATAAAACAAAATTTCATTTTGTTTGTATTAGTTAAGTGAACGGAGTCTTATTTTAATAGTTGAAAAACAATATATAAGGTGTAGAAATATTTTTAATGAAAGATAAAATCGTTGAAAACTTATGAGTCTGACATAAAAGTGAACAATATCAAATCATATTAAGAGTATGTTTAGACTGATTTAGTCTAACAATTAATCAATATCAAATTTAGTTATTCAACTCATGAATATTGAGATGGCGAATTAATGGTATGAGACTAGGTTTATTATCTTTTATCATGTCAAAAATAGCTTAGAGGCGAATATTTATCATGAATATTTTTAATGATATAAGGCAGGGGTGGCTCGACAGTGTTAAAAAAAGACATGCGCCTTAGACCTTCAAATTTAAGGGGCCTCATTTTTAATA
Source organism: Solanum sitiens (assembly GCA_016801875.1). Taxonomy (NCBI): domain Eukaryota; kingdom Viridiplantae; phylum Streptophyta; class Magnoliopsida; order Solanales; family Solanaceae; genus Solanum; species Solanum sitiens. The sequence continues at coordinate 759,266 of JABWTJ010000017.1, read as the reverse complement.
ATAATAGGTCATAATTTATTCTTTTTTTTAAAATAAATATTGAATACTATTTGTAGAAAAAGTGAACTTTTCATGAAAATGAACTAATTATTAGAAGAAATTTGACATATTCGGAGTCTTATATCACATGAAAAATAATTTAAAATAAGAATGATTATATTATCAATTGAAAACTAGAAGAAATTAATTGTATAAAAGTTATTAACAATTCAAGTTTAAGGCCCGTTTGATTTTTGCTTTAGGCTACTAATATGTTTGAGCTGCTTGATATATGAGGTCTAAATCAAATGACAAGTGAGTAGACAGTAATCTTCCATTAAGAACATAATTAGGAAAGACAGTATTCCTCCATTGAGCTAAGCAAATCACAAGTTTTTATTTTAATCGTAAGAAATGTGAATTGCATGTCTAAGCTTTGATTGTGATTTGTGAGGGCGGCTATAATTTCCACTAGCCATATAAGTATTGATAACAATCCCTTTTTAAGATAAGATCATATATGTTTAGTCAATATGAAAAGCATATGCAGTGTAATTACAATCAATGACCTTGCCTACTATAATGAAATAAGAAATTAAAGTGACATATATGGGCAATAAAAAAAGTGTTTCTACTTCATGTTACTTTTATACGAAGCATGATACATAAACATGATCCTCATCATGGCTTTAATAGATAATTATGACTTTTAATTTTGGATTTATATAAATAGACGCTTAAACTTATATAAAATTGAACAAATAAATACACTCTTCCGACATGGCATCCTATATGGATATTTTGTGTCCTACGTGTCATCCTACATGTATCATGTCACATATGACAAGTGTGTCTACTTTTCAATTTTATACAAATTTACGTGCATACTCATACATGCTAGTTGAAGTCAAGTTAAGGATCAATGAGAAGAACAAATCATATGATGACTTATTATGAAATGCACTATTGTTAATTTTATTTAATCCCTATGATGTGAGTGCATTATCCTATAATAGTTTGTGGAGATTTATTGAGCCTTTAAACTCTTAATGTAAGTTTGTATCTCGTATGAGTGGGGTGTTAGATTATAGGAGCATCCTTAACGGATTTCACCTATGAGAGAGTGAAAGTAGGCCGCTTTCTATGAGAATGAACTTGTTATGAAAAACATTCATGAAAATCGGGCTAGTACAAGGTCGTAATGTGTTGCCTAAAAAAGCTTATGTCAACACCTTGATTATTGTGTGTAAACAGTGATACTTTATTTCCCTTAAGCAGCCATAGTTCAAGTCTGAGACTATACTACTGACTCTAGAGTAAATGTTACTATTTTACTAAGTGAAGGTTCAATGCAAAACACACCTTCATTATCCATAATACTCTACCTTCAACTAAATTGTGAAGTACTTTCGTATCTTAATTATTAAAATGAGTAGGGGATTGTTAATGTGACACTTTAATATTAATAAAAATATATCATATGTCACATTATGTATCATGTTATGTCGATTGATGGATATTACATTTGCGTTTCTTTGATCTGATCAATTGTGGAAGAAAGTGGTCATTAGTTGTTAGTAACTTATGTAACCACCAACTCTTTATTTCACCAAATATACTACCTAATTATTCTTGTAGCTTATGTAACATTTGAGCCATCCATTTGCTCAGTTTACTATTCAGTATCTTCTTATTCATTGTAAGGAAGACTTCATTACCTATAAATAGTGATGGTTTTATTTTGTGAGAAGAACAAAAGATGAAAAAAAAAATAAGGTAAAGAAGATGAGTAGTATTATATTGTGTAAGAGAGAATTAAGACAAAGAAAATATTCTAAGTCTTCAATTATATTCACTATACAAAAGAGTATTTATATGTTGAAGGAATGTGTTCTTTTTGTGGAGCTTTGGATTCTTCAATTAATCCGGAGTTGCTTAAATTGTACGACGTTGTTGAGCTAGTTGTCGTATCCTGGAGGGGACAAGTCAACAGATATACTACTGTATTGATGTAGATTATACCGAAGTGATCTTGAATCCCCCATAAAGAGAGGGAGATATATCTCGCCTCAGCCTAAAAATTTATTTAATCATTTTTGTCATTTTGTTTTCAACTATAATTATTATAATTTGTGGTATATTACACCAACAAAGAGTGTATATCTTGACATCATAATTTGATTTATATTGACAACTAAATACTCTAACTCATTTCCATTGAGTTTGACACCCAATTATATTAATGCGATACATAAATTGTAAAAATATATAAATAATTAATTCATGAGTTGAAGTGTCCAACTGGCTTATATTATTGAAGATAAGTATCAATCATTATACTATTGAGATACATTAAAACTCATCAAATGTGTATTAGTTTTTTATATATAAAACATAAAACTCATGATGAGCCATATTAGTTTCTTCTCCATCACATGATTATTATGAGAAAAATTGTGTATGCCAATTGCCAAGACAAAAACACACTATTTAGGAAATTCAAAGTGTAAAGAATATTTTTTGAAATTTTGGTAACTAACAATGAAGTGCTTTATTACGCAAGCTAATTAAGATGGCCTATATATAAGCTTAAGTTACAAGAAATAATTTCTACTTTTTATAGATCAAAAGTAGTTGAACAATTTACTTAATTTCTTAATTGCTTGACATTCAACAAGTACAATTTCAAATCATTTATTCTTAAAAAAACAAACATATGTACCAATAAATTCAAATGTCACATCAAATATATTTCATTATCATCATACACGTTTATATAATGGAAATTTAATCCATCATACATTTTAGAAGATAATAGTAATGTAAACAAGTTTTACATGATGAGAGCAATTTAATATACTATAGCAAGTTATGTACTATATATTTTTCGGATTATCATATCATACTTTGTTATTAAGATTTGCAAAAAAAATAAATAAGAAAAATCAAAAGAAGATAATGCAAGATAACAAATAATTGACAAGTATTCATAATTTGGAAAAAAGGAAAAAAAATAAGATGACAAATATGAAATTATACAAATGTTTTTGACATTGTCAATATTACAATAAATCATCAAAATCTAAACTCTCTGGGACTTCAAACTTCATGAAATTATTGAAGTTACTACAATAACTCTCTTTCTCTTCTTCCGTGCATGATAAAGGCGTATCAAAGCTGAAATTCTTATTATTGTTGATGTTGTTGTTGTTTAAGGATTGAATCGTTGAGTTCTCTGATACATCAGTCGCAGAATAACTATAGTTTTGAAGAGGTAACATCACATTTTTTTGAAACATTTGGTCATTATTCATCATATAGTGTCCCATGTTACCTTGCATGGATTGAGAAGATGAAGATGAAACATTTTGTGGGGTGCAATTTGGTATTTCCGAAACTTGGTGGTGCAATTGATCATTATGTTGGAAAATAGAGGACTGATTTTGCAATAATTGAAGTTTTTGGAGCAAGAGTTCAGGTCCTTGAGAGTTTTGATTTTGTAATAATAGTTCTTGATTTTCATGTGTGTTGGATAGTAAAAGGGAATTTGCAAGTTTGAAGATTTCAGGGTTTACAAGTGCTTGTAGTCCTAGTAAGCTTGAAAGATTAAGCTGAGTCGAGTTAAAAAGTGATGATAAATCTAAAAAATCAAGACGAGGGCTATGAGTAACTGGATCAATGCCCATCCTCAATAGCCTTTTTCTTATATGCGTGTTCCAATAGTTTTTTATTTCATTATCTGTTCTTCCAGGTAAGCGTGCTGCTATAGCTGACCACCTGACCACAAACACAATGATATACATGCATGTGAGCTAAAAATATACTATCATGTCTAATAATCAAAATTGAAATTAATCAGGCCTCGATGTAGATATCGAAAAAAGATATTGAAAAAGAAAGAGTGATATATATATAAATCTTACTTGTTACCAAGAACACTATGAAGTTGGATAATAGTTTCTTCTTCTTCAAAAGAGAATCTTCCTCTCCTAATATCAGGCCTCAAATAATTTGTCCACCTAAGTCGACAACTCTTGCCACACCTTTGAAGTCCTACACAAATTTTTTTAAAAAAAATTGAAATATTAGAAACACCTATACATTATTTTTAATTAAGGGCGAAAAAGGGATTCAGATAAATCTCTTTATTAAAAATTTACATGATATATACAAGATTAAAAGTTATTTTTTATTTATTCTTTAATGAAAAACTTGTTTCCGTCAATGTTAGACGACATTTATGTATTATTCTTAGGAGGGAGATATAGAAGGGAGGAAAGGGATTCATCTGAACTCCTTCGCTGAAAAATTACATTATATATAATTAAAAGACTAAATTTATTTTTTTAATATAATAGGTATCAAACTTCTTTATCGAAAAATTATACTGTATATACAAAAATTAATATATATTGTTTACCAGCATTCTTGGGGAGATTTCTCCAATTTTCAGGGCCATGAAGTTGAATATATTGAATGAGTTTTTGATCTTCCTCTGGAGTCCATGGACCTTTCTTCAGTCCATTTTTATCAGAAGATGGTGTTCTTCCCATTGTTTTTTTTTTTTTTTTTTGGTATTTTAGGAATATTGATTTAGAAAATTGTAAATTGTTGAAGAAAATAGAAAGAAATGTGTTGATTAAAGAAAGAGAAGAAAGTGAGTATTTTGGATACAAAAGTGAAGTTGTAGGTCCCTATAGCTAAGGGGGATTAATGACACTTATTTATAGATGAGAAATAAGTGCTTAATTTAAAAATATTGAAAGTCAATAGGATTTATGCCTCTTAATTATTTTACTAAACCCCCCACCCCCACCCCCCCTTTTTTTTATTTTAATTTTGTCATGATACACATGAGTTGAAATGTTTAGATGTCGAAGTTAAAATAAAAGAGAATTTAAAATATAAAAAGTAAATATTGGGAAAAAAACTAATTAAGAAAAATTAACATCAATGATATATACATTAAAACAAATTAATCTTAAATATATCGTTTAATTTCTTATCTAAGAAAATTCGGACAATTTGAATAAATCCCTTATATCCATGTGACTCCACCCATGTAAAGAATGATTTAAGTCGTATAATTTGGATATAAATATTGGAAGTTTTATCTATGTAATTATGTTAATCTATTGTATCAGGTTATACTGCAAAAATCTCACATATAAAGAAAGATCGAAATTAGGAATTATATAAGAGCGAGTTCATAATTCAATTGTTTTGATACTTTTTGAATTAAAATTTAAGAAAAACATAAAAAAAAAGGTATAATAATGATCTCATTCCATGCATTACCCATTTTGATATCCTTTGTTGCATATCAAAAGGAAATTTTTGAAAATTTAATTATTTTTTTTCAACTTATTAAATTATCTTGGAAAAAAAATGTGAATTCTGGAAGAATAGTTAGGGACAAGTGGCTGCTCACTAATGGTTTTGACTTTGCAACAATGTCTTCAAACAAAGACTGATTTAGTTGGTATGGTTGGTAGATTTCCTCTACCAATTATGAGGCCAATATTACATGTTCAATTTTTATGGAAGTCTTTGCTTCTTTGTAATGAAAAAATGTCTTTTTGAATTAATTTGTTTTATAATACTTCACAAAAGGTATGTGAATATTTCATTTATTATGATGATATCATCATCATTTTAACTTTTCACCTTTTTGAAGGTTTTGGGACCAAATCTTGGAGACCAAAGTTTTTATATAACTTATATTGAAATAATATATGGCCACACTACTCTATACGTGTCACTGATAATGTTTATCTTAAAGTTTCATTAAATGCTATAGTAAGATAGTATTATACTCTCACCGTCCGATATTATTTGTCATAATTTCTATTTTTAGAGTTAAACTATAAAAAATTTAACTAACATTTTAAGATATATTTTTTCATCATATTAATATGAAAAAATTGTAATTTATAGTACTTTTCATATAGTTTTAGAATATCTAATTTTTTTGTTTAATATATTGAATTAATGTGATCTAATTTACCTATGAAAAATAGTTAAATTGACTTTCGATAAGCGCAATATGACTAACAATTCTGGACGAAGAGAGTATATGCATATTGATATTTAATATTTAGATCTCATTTAATTGTTATACAATACATACTATATTTCTTACAAAATACTACTCATTATACAATAATTGAGTATGGCTATTCTAAAAGAGTAATTTTACAAATAGTGTATAATTATAATAAATGTGTTAGTTAATGTTATAGGTAGAACGTTATTGTAAAAAAGTAAAGTATAACATGAAAAATCAATTCTGAAAAATTAACTTATTATTACTCATGTGAGAGTACATAGTTCATTATAATTACACATTATATAAAATGTGAGAGTAAATAACTCATTATATAAATGTAAGCTTAGACAAGCGTCAACGCATTTTGGTATTTATTAAAGTGACGGTTATAGAAGTTGTTTAAAGGCTCCATTGACGAAAGAACAAGTCCAAAAAATATTAAAGTTGATGAATTTTATTTTATATGGTTATATCAATAGGAATATAATGATATAAAAAATAATATTATCATTGTACAAATCTTAAAATTAATTTACGAATGTTATTAGTATCGTGTCGTCTATTAAATGAATGAAGGCAGTAAGTATCGGGGCGTGGACATGGGGCGGAGCCACGTTAAGGATGATCTTATGCTTATCTTTTGTCGAAAAATTATAAACATTATCAACTATTATGAGTATATATTTAATTTTGAATGTGTCACTAAATAAATACAAAGATGGTCATTGTATAAAAAATACAAAATAATTGACAAGTACATTTGTTGATCATTTAGAGAGAAACTTAGATAATATTGTAATCATTTATCTAGTAGGACTAGTATTTTTACTTTTGTGAAAGAAATTCACATTATTTTGCCGTCCAAACTTAGCATTGTTGTGATGCTTGCAAAAAAAAAAAAAAAAAAAAAGTCTGATAGTGATCGATTTAATTTTAATCAAATTTTAATATAAATATCAGACATTAATGTGAAATTTAATTTAGACCCCAACTTTCCAAATTGGGTACAAAGTGAGGTCATTTAAGATTATCCTAACACCATACACGTACCCTAAAATATAGTACAGATGTTAATTTTAATTTATATTTCAATGAGATAATCAATCAATCAATTAATTAATTAGTTAATAAACCTTATTTGGTCTCTCATAACCTCACTCCTACAGTCAGCAGTCTACAAATGTTGATTAAAAGTTTAAAATCAATTAATTAATTAATTAATCAGATTAAAGAACTATCTTCTTCACAACCACATATATTACACATGGCCACAATGTAGACATATTAATTTTGGTTATCCACATTTCTTCAACTTTGAAATTTTGCAAGTACAAATTCTTTAGTATATAGTGTATACACTGAAGAATGATGAATTTTGGTGTATATGTGTACTCATTTGATACTCTAAAATCTTAGTCTTTATCTAGGAAATATATAGGTACGTTTAATTTTAATTTCTGTATCGTTCTTTTTCGTTGATAGCAGAGTCAGAATTTTATTATTTAAATAAATTTAAAATTATAAAAAAAGTCAACACATGAATAATTCAAGAGACGAGATTCAGTATATAGTGTATATACATTTTATTTTATTTTCACTTACATTAACTAGCATTTAGCTAGTTCTAACGTCAAACTCTTCCTCTTCCTCTTCCTCTTCCTCTTTATTTAATTTTATAGTATATCCTTGCTATTCTACAAGATACTCTTCACATATTTTTCTCTATTTTATTTATTTTTACTTGATCATCGACGCTTAGAACTAATATTGGAATAAAGATTTGGAATAGTTGATAAAATTAAAAGATAATTATCAATTAACTCCTAATTTTATTCTTATTATTGACCGTAATGTCAAAATATTAAATTATTATTATTATTATAATTTTCTTACTATTTATTATTCTTTAAAAAATGTGTCAAGTCAATACTAAATAAATAAAAATAGACAAAAAATTTGAATTTATTGTAATTGCGTAAAGTGTTATTTTTTCCGATCCTTTTCAATTAATATTTGTAAAATGTGTTTTGATATACCAAAGGGAAGTACATGCTTGAGTTTTTAGCAACATGGTAAAAAAAAGTAAAAACTTATTTGCACCTTATGTATACATTAAATTAATGTAACTTTTCATAATTACGTGATTTATATGTATTGAGTCGAATAGTACACACATCGATGTGCGAATAAGTTTTATAAAAAATAAAATATAAAGGTTAGTATGTGAATGTCGTTAGGTTATTGTTGTGAGTTGTGAGGTGTACGTTCAATAGCCTTCAACAACTTTGAATTACAAATTTTTATTTTTTTTTTATATATAGTACATGTGTATTATCTATAAAACTTATTATTAATTAATGATTTGGGAGAAGTCACATTGTTTAATATATATTAATAATATTTGTATAGAACACATATCAAATCTAATTAAATGTGGATGCATCACTCATGAATATACTTGTTTAATCTCATGCATGTCTCCATATAATTTTGGAATTTTTATATGGTATATTCGTTTTTTATTAAAATAATAGTTGATGAAGTGTATAAGTTATAATTATTTTTTTATCTACCAACAAATGTATGATTTTAAGTTTTACCATGTATAATTTTAAATTCAATATTTTTAATTAGTATTGAATCTATTATATTTTTTAAGTTATAAGTTTACGTCTATTATATATTACTGTTTTTTTATTAATAATAAAAATTCTTATATATAAATTTATATTATGTCTATTCTTATTTATAATCTTTAAATATATTGTGTTTGTGAATTAAGGATCATAACAATAATAATATTTTAAAAGGAATGGTAGTGGTGATGTATTTGGTGTTGAAAAAACTGATTATTACTATAATTATTATTACTACTTTCGTCTACTTTTAATTGTCATAGTTTTCATTTTTAGAGTCAAACTATAAAATTTGACTAACATTATACTATATGTTTTCATCATATTGATATGCAAAAAATTCAATTTATAGTATTTTTCAGATAGTTTTTGAATATCTAATTTTAAAAAAAAAATTATGTAATCTAATTTATTTTTTGAAAGTTGTCAATTTGACTTTCGAAAAATACAACTTAACAAATAAAAACGAACTGAAGAAATATTATTATTATTTTTATTAAAGAACTGATTTATTATTTGGTGTCTCAAAATACGTACGTGGATACGCTTCATGCAAATACGTGTTGATGCATGTCATTCAATGTTTCTAGATTAATATATATTAATGTCTCCCTAATTTGTTCAAATTAAAACGTAATCACCCCAATATAAAATATGTTATATAGAAATTAAATGATATTTTAATCCACTTTAAATATTATTTCTCTGTCTCAAAGTATCTGTTGTATTTTTCTTTTATATATATTTTCAGATACTATTTTCTTTACTTATATTTTTGTCAAAGAGGATCAGAGGCGGATCCAGGATTTGAACTTCGTGGGTGCCAAGAGACACATTGCTTAGATCACTAAATCAACCTTAGGTTTTGATTCCACACAAAATCCATAAAGCGTAACTTTTTTAAAATGATTTTACTAATATTATAAATATATATTATTCATTTATAATATTTCTCGACGAGTTTACATATTTTAAATAACTTATATTTATAAATATGTCCCTTGCTAACAAACTAAACAAATCATTTTAATATTAATCATCACTCTTATTTCATATTTTATTTTTTATCAACTTCATGGAAGAAAGTGATATTTTAAACATTTACTTAATCAATTCTAAAAAGATAGAACTAGAATTTTTTTTATTTTATTAGGAAAAAAGGATTTTATTATATCTAAATAAAAATTAAAGATGAAGTTACTATGATATTATTTACAAAGTACATAACATTATTCTATTTAAATTACAAAATGAGATTAAGTAATTACTAATTAAAACTAAGTCAACTAGAATTTAAAAGAAAAAAGGAAATATAATCTTCAAAATATGAATTGTTGAAGCTGAATTCCTCATCCTGCGAAGTTTTATTTTTTTTTTTTTTAAAAAGATGTTCCGGATTCGATCCGGGGTCTGAGAGGCGGGGAGTAGCACCTTCTACCAGTGGCACCACAACACCTTTTGGTTCTGTGGGTGCCATTCATTTATTTATACAAATGATACATGTATACACCTATACATACATCGCGTTTCTACCGAAGCTCGTGGGTGGCGTGGCACCCCACGAGCTTAAGTAGATCCGCCCCTGAAGAGGATAACAAAAACCTTTAAAAATACTTCCTAGGTCCGTCTCAAATTACTATTGTGGGTTCGAAAAATAGTTATTACAAATTACTCTTTCAGTTCATCTTTTACTTGTCATATTTCGCTTCTTGAGAGTCAATTGGATTAATCTTCGCTGCTAAATAAAATTGGATTGATTTGATAATTTAAAATTATAATTTAGGTGTTTAAAAACTATATAAAAGCACCATAAGTTGCAATTCTTCTCATATTAATACGAGAAAAGATATATCATTAAATGTTGATCAAAATTCATATAGTTTGATTTTCGAAAAACGAAACATGACAGGTAATAATGATAAACTAATGGAGTAAAATTGATGATATGTGAGCTATTTGGGCTCAATTGGTTGGGCCTAACGGTCCTATATAGTTTGGGCTTAACAACGCTGAATTGCAGAAATAACCATATTTAAGAAATAGTCGTAGTTTATAAATTTTTGCTTGTATAACCATTCGAAATTAACTATTAAACCATGGTTAGAGTACTAATGATGATTCCATTCCCTTAATTTATACTAGTACTTGATTTTGTCGATTATATTAACGATAAGTTTGATATAATTTTGCCAGATAAACTTTTGAAATTTTTCAATTTTTTGAGTTTTATATCTAAACTATCAGAAGTTTCAGTTTTTTTTTTATCCGAGAGACCCAATAATGGTTATATAAAAGAAAATTATTAATCTACAAATAAAAGGTAGGAGACTTCATTAAATAACTCAATACATTTTGGTATTTTTGTGTCTCTCTCCACATTGAATGTATCTCTCTACGCTGACAATATGTAATAAACACCCTATTTATAATACTAAAAATAAAAGTAAATTAGAATTAGGAACTTACAAAACTAAGTAAATCTTAATTAAACATAAATAAGTAAAAAAATATCATAAATAACAAATCTTAAAATAGTAAAGAATCATATTCTTGATTTATTTTTGATTGGGAATGTATGTTTTAATTAAATGGAATAATCACCTAAAGTGGTTGAGTGATTTGTAATTAAAATATCAATAATTGAGTGACCTTCGAATTATTAAAATAAAGAAATTAAAGTGATATTTTCAATTAATTATATATCCTTAGTTGAGTGATCATCTAAGAAACTAACACTCATATTTCAAAAAAAAATGAAGGCACAAATACAAAGTCATACAAGAAGCAATTTTAAAATGATTTCGACGTTCATCTCTAGAAAAGAAACATATTCTACGTGAACCCTAGGACTTCCACAAAATGAAAAAACGAGCTTACATGAGGTTGAGGTCGTGGGTCAACATACCTTGACGATATTAAATTCTTGAGTTTCCGGATGTCATATCGTCCTATAATAAATTAAATGTACCTCAAATTAACTATGTCATCGAGAGAAGGAATCACAATTATGTCACTCATCTCCATCTTATATTTGTTCAGTACGTGACATCCAAGCAACTCCCACACATATTAACTATGTGAAATCACAAAGTAAATCATATAAGTCGAAAAGTATACAAATTTATAAAAAAAAACAAAGAGAAATTTTTTTATTTTAATTAAAATATGTATCTGAAATTTCAGTCATAGTTTAAGAATATTTATGTTTTTATCCCTACTAATAATAAAGAATTGATATAAAGTTGTTGTAATACATACCTTCCAAATTACACGTGAGTGAATTTGTGGGACTTCCAAGAAATAAAGCTAAGGTGGGACTTCACAAGTTAAAAACAACATACTCCCTCCGTTTTAAAAAGAATGACCTAGTTTAACTTGAAACAAAATTTAAGAAAAGAAAGAAGATTTTTTAATCTTGTGGTTTTAAATTAAAGTTATGTCAAATGTACCAAAATGCCCTTTGATCTTGTGGTCTTAAACATGTCACGTGTAAAGTTAAAGTTAAAGTTTTGCCCAAAAAAAAAAAAGGTCATTCTTTTTTAAACAGACCAAAAAAGAAATATGATCATTTTTTTTTAAACGAACGGAGTAATATATATAGAGAAAGGGTAAATATAATTCTTTTAAGTTAACGATGTAGAGCTCGTTCGAATTGAATTATTTTTAAGATATAATAACTATATTTAGTATTTATATAAATTTATAAAGTATTTATAAGTACTTGATTTTGAATTAAAATAATAAAAGTAAAACCAAAATTAAAAATCAATCGAGTCAGGCTCTTGTATCTTTGTAGTTTCAGACAAACGTAAATAAATGAGTAAGTACATCAGGAAAAAAGCACCACCTGCAGAAAAATAAAGATACAATGTGGAACTTGTGATATTTCACCATATAATTCAGATTCTCACATACCAGAATAAATTATTATTTGAAAACTCTTAAAAAATTTAAAACTACTTCAAATTTTTAAATTTTATAAAAAAAGACATAATACCTAAATATACATAAATATATATTAGGAAACATTGCTCAATAATCAAAGTCATAATTTTATCAAACAAGTCCATACATAACCCCATATTACGGTGTATGATGTTAATTAAAAAAGTCATGCTCAAACTTTTACATTTTTTTAAAAATATAAATACACATCATTTATATAGTAACAAAACTCACTTAGACGAAATAATGCGAAGAATTTCATATTGTAGTTGAAATTTATTCAAAGAAAAGAACAAATACAAATTAGTCAAACAATAACTAATAAAAATAATTTCGACCATCATCTCTAGAAAAGCTACGTTAACCCTCCAAGGACATTCATGAAATGAAAACGGACTATAGGACGCTGAGTCCATCACTAAATATAGTAGCAAAAGCATTCATTCGAGTTTTGGACAAATACAAACCAATTTCTAAATCTCCATTCGAGTCCTTAGACTTACTAGGAGACTTCAATAAACCACTCCCGAAAAACACAAAGTGCCATTTTTGTGGTTTTCCCCAACTAAAATCAGCTTCATATAAGTCATATTTTGGCGATCCAGCAATAGCAAGATATCTCCCTTCATTTGATGCCCCACCAACTTCTTTCAACCACTCACCATTCGACACGTATTCTTTATCGTTGTTCCTTTTATAAATAATTTCTGCAATCGATTCCGTTGCAACCCTAAACCCTTCAATTCCTACTAAATCAACATGTTTTGTACTTGCAATGTACCAAATAATACAATTCCCAAAATAAGATGAAGGGAGTGGAGGATCAAATCGCGCTCTATAATTTATCGCGCATCCAAAATATTCCATTACATTCTCATCTTTTATTTCAGTCGCGTCCTCTGATTTCACCAAACAACTCCATACATAACCACCTACTACGGTGTGTGATGTTACATGAGTCAGGCTTGGTCGTGTTAATAAAATTAAATTCTTGAGTTTCTCAATATGATCTCGTCTTATAGTAAATGTACCTCGAACTATGTTGTTATCATTATCAGGAGGAGTTACAATTATATCACTCATCATCTCTTTTTTATGTTTCTTCGTTTCTTCCCATATATAATCTCCTAATCCATAAGGGTCTTTGACAATAGACCGATCATAAAATGGAACGATGAATTTATCATCATGATCATCATTTCCTTCGTTTTTATTGAGCAAAGCCCATGAATTTATGAACCCTACTATGGTAGATTCGTCACCAACGACATGATGGCTAATGCAAGAAATAGATATACCATGATTCGAAAAAAGTGTCACTTGAATAGCTAAAACCGGTGTAAATTGGACCCCGGATGCATCTTTAGGTTGAGCCATTTTAGGAACAAAGGGATGAAAATCATTAGCGTTATGTATATGATCATGACTAACAAGATAATTGAAATCCATGTCAGTTTCAGAAAAAGTAACAGATACAGAATCTCCTGTTACATAACGTAGTTCAGGATAACCGGTAGAATTCCATGGACAAACAAGGTTGCCAGCTAGTGGTAAATAGTGTTTGAGAGTGAGTGAGAGTGAATGTTTGAGAGTAGGAATAATATTTTGGATGAAACTATTTTTGTCAATATTTTGGAGTTTATAGAATAAAATTCTTGGTATATGATGGTTATGTAATATCCATAAAGTATCAAAGCAAGTTAAAGGGAGTGTTAGTTTATCTATGGCACATGTAGGTGGTGCAACTTGGCATTGCTCAATAATCGAAACCATGTTTTTGTTTGGTTAACAAATGAGATCAATATGTTTGGCTTATATAGCCGTCAACTTCGCGATTCAGAGTAAATATGTTTTTTATTTTATTATAAAAGGGAAACACTACAAGAAAACTGTGAAATACATGGGGATTTTTTTAGGAATTAATATAAAAATTTGCAAGAAAATAACTTTTCTGCGAATTTACATACTATTCCCCACGAAAATTCCCATGTAATTCAAAGTTTTCTTGTAGTGAAAAGGATTGAATATGCTATCGAGTTTTGAGAAAAAAACTTATTTATGTTAACCGGAAAAAAAAAGTTTGAATGATTTATGTTATTTTTGTTTGTGAAAAGATTTGTCCATGCCATTATTTGTTAAGAGAATAATTTCTGTTATGCAAAATCATTTTTTAGATTTGGGAACTTTAATAAATTTAAAATCACCCTAAACTTTTATATTTTATAAAAACAATCATCATTTATAGTATTGGACTCAATTTCAGTTCTAGTCTGTTGTTATTCGAGTTTGCTCTTTGTAGTCACTTTCAATTACAAGTAGTAATAACAGTTTTTCGTATACAAATCAATAACATTTTATTTTTGTTTTCTTAATTCCTCTTTTTCATATTCATATTAATTGTGTTCGTTGATCTTGACTTTTCACGAAACATATTCAATATAAAATGATATTATAAATTTATGAATATTTTTGACAATTTATAAAACTTATGGATATCAAGTAGTAATAAGGATCTTTTCATTTTTCGTGTGATATAATCCATAAATTTTTTGTATATTTGGCCAAAAGTTTTTGTGGCCGTAAGTGAATATGTTTGGCTTACACAACGGTCAATTTTGTGATTCCGAGTAAAACATTTTTTATTATAAAAAAAGAAAAACTTAATATACCATTAAACTTTGAGAAAAAACTTATCTATGCCATCAAATAATGTACCCTACTCGTTACTGACAGTATGGGAAGATCAAAGAAAATCATTGTGTGATCAATAAATGATTTGGTGTAAAACTTGTGAGAACTTGACGAAAAGAAGGTACTCCATCTCAATTATTTGGACATATCAAATGATGAATATTTATGATTTTTTATTTTAAAAACATCACGTGACATGTTCAATATCATAAAATTTAATATTTTAAAAATAAATTATATTAAATAAAAATCAAATAAATTAATAAAAAATAAAGGAATACTTTATCGATGAATCAGTAAGAAAATCAATGTTTGACCTACATTGATTTTGTACAAAACGAATCAGTAAGAAAATCAATGTGACCTACATTGATTTGGTACAAAATTTAAAAGGAAGATTAAAATCTCTTTTCTAAAATAATTCGTATATATATTTGTACAGTTATAACTCTTTTATATATATATATATATATATATATATATATATATATTATTTTTTTATTATTATTTTAAAAATGTCATGTGACATGTTCAATATCATAAAATTTATTTTTTTGTAAAAAAACTGTATCAAGTCAAAATTAATCAAATAAATCGACAACGAAGGAGTACATAAATAAAAAAACAGTTGTATAATTCGCTATACATATACAACGAAATCAGTTGTATAATTCGCTATACATATATAATAGAAAGCAGTTAGATACAAAAGATCAATTGTATATTTTGCGTATGTATAAACGAGAAAGAGAGAAAGAAAAAAGGAAATTGGGCAGGGGAATATTTGTATTGTATAATAATAAGTGTATAGGACGAAGATATATGTATCTGCATGTGTTTATACAATTTTCTCTTGCTTTATACAAACAGAAACACAATTTATACATTTCGTTTCTGTTTGTCTAAGCGAAAGAGGCGAGGGTGGCAAGCGAGATCAGGGAAAGTGGCGACTGAGATCTAGGAAAGGGAGAGAGGAAAACAAAAATATATGTATATATACAATTTTCTCTCGCTTTATACAAACAAAAACACATTTTGTATATTTGTGTTTGTATAAAAGAGAGAGGGAGAGTGGCGAGCGAGAGTTTGATGGAGTGAGGCAATTGACAAACAGTTTGTTATAGGGCATAATTAAAACAAAGTGTGATTATAATATTTAATTTAATTATTAATTTGTCGTTATATACAATTTTTCCTTTTTTAATTTCTCACTCTTTCTCCCTTTAATTCTTTCTTACTTTCTCTCTTGTTTGTTTTTTTACTCTTTCTCCATCTCTTTATGTTACTCTGTTTTTCCTCTTTCTTTCTCTATCTTTTTGTTGAATTATCAATGATTTTAGATTGAATAAAACATGTATGAATAATTAATTAGACAAGTTATCTTATTATAACAAATGAAGAGACATAATAAGCTGCAAATGAATAAACTTAATTTAAAATGTATTACACGCATATTAAAGTTAAATTAGAAGAGAATTAAACATGAATGCAAAATGTAGCAAACGAAAAAAGAGCATTCTTCGATTTGTAAACTAAATAAAACTTGTATCAATAATGAATTAAACAAGTGATTCATATCGTAACAAATTAACCAATAAATTGTAAAATTGAATTAAACTTATGTTTGAAAGCGAAGTACACAACATTAAAGTTGAATTAGAAGAAATAATTCATGAATGAAATAAAATAACTAACGAAAAAACATATATTGATTTATAAAGTGAATTAAACTAATAACAATAATGATTAAACAAGTATTTAAAACAAATAATCAAAAAATTGCAAAAATGAATCAAATTTGCATTAAAATTGTATTATGCAATATTAAAGTTAAATTAGAAGATAGAATTAAGAACAAATGAAAAACGTAACTAACGAAAGACAAAACAATGATCTGTAAACTGAATTGAACCTATTGTGTTCGTGAATATATAGAATATGTATTATATGTGTCGTATAAATTATTTTGAGTTTATATCATTAAGAAATAGGTGATGTTTATAATATGTATTAAATATGTGTTTTACGTGTGTTGTAAATATATTATAAGTGAATCACCTAAATTAATTCTAATTGGTATCGCAAAGAAGAGGATATATGTGAGTTACCTAAATTATTCTAATTGGTATCAACAGAAAGATGATATATTTGAAATATGTATTATAAAAGTATTGTTCATGATTATAATTCAATTTTAGTACAATTATGAAGCAGATCTAATTCAATTTTAATACAGACAATTCCAAAATCTTCATCTTCTTCGAGTTTTAATTTGAAATTTCTCCTAAAATCAATGCTAAACTCAATTAATCTCCTTTAAACTTAAGATATAAACTCCAGAATGTTATTTTTAATAATATGGAAGAACAACTTATACAAACTCATCATAATTTTGTAAAACCTAAATAATAAATTTAAAGCTTGAAGTTTTTTATTGGTCATCAATGATGAATTCTTCCTACTTTAATTTTAAAAATTTGAAATCTCAATTTGCACACACGATTTTGTAAAATTTTTAAATCTTTGTATTCTTTTCCTCGTGATATTTTGGGAGTTAATGGTGCAACATGGGTATAAATCAATTTGAAGATATAAATATATATTTATGGATTGTTATCTTTTTTTCCTTTTAAAAAATATAATTAAAAATCGTTATTTGAATTAAAAATTTGAAAAAGAAGAGAAATCATATGCAGAGAAAGAGACAGATAAACAGAAAAAGAAAATGGATCAAACTTTTATAAAATTTTGATCCAAAAAATTGTTAAATTTAGTTAAAAAGAAATTATTATCATAAATGATAAATATTTTCTCGATATAGCATATCTAAGTGATTTACCAAATAAGAATGGAATATTAATTCTTCTTTTTCAAATGAAATATGCTTTTCGTGTGGATAGAGATATATAAATTTTGTTGTGAATAATATTGGGCCCATCTTTTTATTTTTTGTTATTCTTTAAAAACCAATGTCAAACTTACATATTCCCCACTATACTATTTGGATCTTGATTGATTATATATTAAGTACCAAACATCCAATTATTGCAGCTATAATTTGAAGTATTTCTCCTCTACAACTTTTAAAATGGAACTCTATGCCACCATTCAAAATTACAAGTCGTAATGATATTTATGTCCCAATGATAGGTAAGTCATCTCTATAAGAAAAACTGTTAATTACATTGAAATTTCTCCCCATTTTCATGGGGATTAGAATGAAAATCTGCAGGAATCTTATTTTCCTGCAAATTTTCATATTAATTTTCAGGAAAATCCCTATATAATTAACAGTTTTTTTATAGTGTCAACCCAAACAAATTTACTAATTCAACTTAATAAATAAAGTGGAAAGGTAAGCAACAAACAAAAATATCTCAAATGCTAAGTCTTTCGAAAGTATAAAATGCGAAAAGTTGAATACTATCAGAGATTTAGTATCATAAATACAACAATTTCTAAAATACGATACAAGTCTGAAACTATACGACAAGACTAGACATAAGAAATATCTTATCGGAATATCAAAACAATATAATAAATAGAGATAGAGAAAGGTGTGGTCACTGAATAACCAAGCAGCTCACCACAACTCCAGGATCATCCAAACTCAGATACAAAAACTCTATGAAGTGCCATCGTACTAAAAAATCTAACATGCACCACAAAAGAGTAATAAATAGAGATAGAGAACTGACATTCTTGAATTACAATCCACGATTCTATAGTAATAAGTGTTCTGATAGACCTTGGTACATTCTTACAAAAAGCTTAGCCCATGGTTGAATATAGCAACAAAAGCATTCATTCGAGTTTTGGGCAAAGACAAGCCAACCTCTAAATCTCCATCTGAATCTTTGTACTTGCTAATGGACATAGATATACCACTACTATTATCAATAGAAATTATCTCTATTTTTTCTGGCCTACCCCAACCAAAATCAACCTCATACAAATTAAACTTTGGTGATCCAGAAACTGAAAGTGTTTGTTTCATGTCAATACCACAAAATTCTCTATACCAACTACAATTCATGATCAATTCCACATCCTTCATTTGATTCTTGATAGCCTCTCCAATGAATTCTACAGCAATTATAAACCCTTCCTCTCCAACTAATTCGACACGACTTGCTTTTGTAGCAATCGTCACTAGGCAATTCCCAAAATAAGATTGAGAAAGTGGTGGATTGAGACGCGATCTACAATCAGCTACACATCCAAAAATCTCCATAACATCGTCATCTATCATCTCATCCTCCATCGCGAACTTTGATTTTATCAAACAAGTCCATATATAAGCACAAGTTATTGTAAAAGATGTCACATAACTTAGGTTAGGTCGTCTTGACAAAATTAAATTCTTGAGCTTAACAATGTTATCTCGTTTTATAATAAATGTACCTCGAACTCTATCAAGAGGAGGAATCACAATTATATCACCTATCACCGGCATGTTTTGCTTCATTTCATCCCATATAATTGTCCCTTGTTTATAAGGGTCTTTTATCGCGGACCTATCATAAAATGGAATGAACTCATTAGCTAAACATTGTTCATCACCGCGTAATTTGTTGAGTAAACCCCATGTTCTTATGAATTTCACTATGATATTTCCATCACAAGCAACATGATGGTTACTAAAACCAATGGATATGCCAAGATTTGGAAAAAGTGTCACTTGAATGGCTAAGACCGGGACTAGTTTAACCCCCGGTGCATCCTTAGGTTGTGCTAATTGAGGAATGAAGGGATAAAAATCCTTAGCATTTCGAGGATGGTTACCAATGAGATGATTGAAGTCCATGTCAGTTTCAGTAAAAGTAACAGATACAGAATCTCCTGTTACATAACGTAACTCAGGATAACCACTAGAGTTTAGTGGACATGCAATGTTGCCAACTAAGGGGGTGTAGTGTTTGAGAGTGAGGGAGAGTGAATGTTTAAGAGTAGGAATAATGTTTTGAACGAAATCGAGTTTGGATATTGGTAGCTTGTAGAATAAAATCCTACGTAGATAGCCAAAACCAAACCACATATGATCAAAATAAGTTAGAGGGAGCGTTAGCTCAGCTGCGCCACCGCCCCACGGTGGCGCAACTTGGCATTGCTCAATCAGTAGTGAAGTCATTGTTGTATGGTAAAGTAATACACAAAGTAGCTAGGTTTGGCTTATCAATATCTAATGACTTTGAATGTGTGGCTCATGTACAAAGTAGCTTGGTATATTAATATCTACTCATAATTTTGAATGTGTGGCTGATGCACAAAGTAGGTTTAGCTTATAAATCAATATTCTAGACAATAATATGAAAGTTGTCAAAGTGGTTGTTGCTACTTGCGGACCGTTGCCAGATTCAGAATTTTCATCAAGAGTGTTTCGGATTTGAATTTGGAAGGTAAATTTTTGAATTTCTAAACTACTGAGTCAACATTTAGTCTTGTGTTCAAGGAATTCAGATTTCAAAATCTCTCTTTATATATACAAAAAAACAAAAACATTATTACCTGACCTATACAATGTAATTGCCGTATATAAAATGTTGATCCTTTTTAAAAGGATTTCGAATAAAATAATATTTTTTTTGTTATTTCTCTAAAAATAATTAGAACCTTAAAATTAGTTAAACTTAGAATTTAACCGCTTTGTATATTTAAAAAAATTAAAAATCTCCTAAATGTAGCAAGTAGAGATGGAATTTGCTCATTTAGCTTGACCACAATAGGTGAACATTAACACGTGCTACGTACCCTATATTTTTTTTTTCTAGTTTTTTTTTAATTATATTTTCAAATAATAAATTTATATTACCAACAACTCTCATTATTTCTCGTTGAATTAACTTTTTATTTTTCTAACACCCTCCTTCAAGCTAGGTGGTATGAAGATATTTTTCATTTTAAAAAGGATGAACTTCCTTCGACCAAGGTAGCTCCACCCCTGTTGCGACCCTTCCCCATCCAAAATAAGCAGCATATAAGTCATGTTTTGGCGATCAAGCAATTGCAAAATTCGAATCATGTCTATGTGATATGTTTAAAGCTACAAAATTAAAAGACATTTTGCTACATCTGGCATAACTTTTATTTCGAACTACAAAATGAAAAAGTTTTTATTCTTTTTTTAAACTTCGTTCCAAGTTAAATTATGTCATTTTTTTAAACGAAAGGAGTATAATGCTCGGCTAATAAATACACATAGAATTGGAATCTCATGGCTTATCATCAATATATATGGACCCATCAAGCTGGTTACTTTTCATACATAAAGTGATTGGCACAATTTTGTCTCCAACTTTGAAATGAACTGAGACATTAATGTTTTAAAGTTTATGAGTTTTTAAATTAATATGAAACTTATATTATAATATAGTAACTTAGATCTATAGTAAAATATTCATAAATTCTTAATAATATATTATATATATATAGTATTCAGATAAAAATTATTGAATTTACGTAAATTATAAATAGAAACCGTCTCGAATAATGACTAAACTAGAAATTTCAGAAATTGGTATATAGTTGTACTGGGCGACTTTTGTACATATGTGGCTGGTTTTGAATTATAGCCTACCAGAAGTACATCAAATCTGCCATGTTTTTTAAACTAGAAATCACGATTCTAGATTAAGTTTATTTAATTTATCAACAAATT
Organism: Solanum sitiens; assembly: GCA_016801875.1. NCBI lineage: Eukaryota > Viridiplantae > Streptophyta > Magnoliopsida > Solanales > Solanaceae > Solanum > Solanum sitiens. The sequence goes on along the minus strand of JABWTJ010000017.1, from coordinate 737,308 downwards.
TCAAAAATTAAATTAATTTATTTATATTTTGTTTGACTATATTAATTAAGTTTTGAGCCTATCTCATTTCATTGATGTGACAGTTTTTTCTCCCACATGTCTAGATTCGAATTATTTTTTTATTAGAAGTTCCACTAGATTATCCCCCCCCCCCCCTAATTGTACCATTTCTTAACGTGTTAAATTAAGAGTCCGTTTGAATGGCTTAAAATATTAGCTTTTAAAAAGTATTTTTGAAAGTGCTAGAACTTATTTTTTAAAATAAATAATTATATGTATGGATAAAAGTGTTGAAGTTAAAAGAAAAAGTTGTTGATGTGTTTGGCAAATAAGTATCGGTAAACACTTTTTTTAATTAAAATGTCTGAAATACCCTTAAAAGATGTTAACATGATAAAAGTTGATTAATTTAATAATAATAATAATATATATATTATAATAATAATAATAAATAATAATAATAATAAGAAGAAGAAGAAGAAGAAGAAATAATAATAATAATAATAATAATAATATGAAAATAATAATAATAATACTCTATAATATATAATATATAATAATAATAATAAAGAATAATAAAATAAAGAATAATGATAATAAAATAATAAAATATTAATATAAAATAATAATAATAATAGTAAAATAATAATAATAATAATAATAATTAAAAATAATAATAATAATATAATAATAATAATAATAATAATTAAATATAAATAATAAAAATAAATAATAATAGTGAAAAAATAAAAAAAATATTAATAATAATAATAATAATATATAATAATAATAATAATATATAATAATAATAATAATAATAATATATAATAATAATAATATATAATAATAATAATATATAATAATAATAATAGTGTAATAAAATAAATAATAATTATAATAACAATAATAAAATAATAATAATAATAATAATAATAATAATAATAAAATAATAAAATATTAATAATACTAATAATTATAATAATAATAATAATAATAATAATAATAAAATAATAAAATATTAATAATACTAATAATTATAATAATAATAATAATAATAATAATAAATAATAATAATAATAATAATAAGTAAAAATAAAAGAATTAAGGGCAAAAAGGTAAAATATTTGGTCTACTTAAAAGAGCTTTTAAACTAAAAAAAAAAAAGCACCCCTTCCTCAGCTTTTAACTTTTGGTTAAAATAATTTTTTTTTAACTTAAAATAAATCACTTTGAGAATTGTCAAACACTTAAATAAGTCAAAAACCAAACTTTTAAGTCAGTTTGACCAGCTCAGGAGCGGCTCAACGTAATTGGGGGCCTAAAGCGAAATTTCAATTCGCAACCTAAAAAATATAAATAACTTTTATATACGTTTTTATTCAAAATTTATTTTTCTTACACTATTTAGATGAAAACTATGGGTGTATAATAAAAAAAAATTCAGTTATTAATTTTAGGTAAGATTTTATCAACTCAACATTAAAAAAACGTCATTTTAGTGAGACAATTATTTTATATATTGTTAACATAATGCTATAAGTAATAAATTGACAAATATTAAATAAAGATAAGAGCTAGAATCATAGAATTCGACTCAAGAAGTTGATGACTTGATATACTTCATTTTAATATGTTTATAGTAATGCTTCAAACTAAAATTTAAAAAGAAATAAAATAGAATCTGTAATTTACTTTTTTAAACACTTTTCATTATTAATTCTTATTTTTTACAAAATACAAAAGAGGTTAAAGAGGATAAAATAATATATTTTAAAAAAATTATACTTTTTATCATAAATAAATAATTTTTTCTATAATTTTTTTAAGACATAATTTATTCTTAACAAAAATTTGAGGCCTCCGAAATTTGGGGCTCCAAAAATTTGGATACCTAAGACAAAGGACTTATTTTCAATGCCTTAGAGCTGGCCCTGGATCAGCCTTTAAGCTAATTCAACATGCTCTAAATTTTGAAGCTCAAAGGAATAAGGATTATCCGGATCTTATAAATATGCCTCGTAGCTTAGTAGATTCTTCCCCATAATTATGATAAATCAAAGAATAAATTATTCATTGCATACAAAATTGTGAAATACACTTCTATTACATAGTAAGTAATTATTTTATTAATATGTAATTTCATTTCTATTTGTATGACATCCCCGTGATTTGATATGAAGACTATTATGACAATAATTTTATTAATTACGTAAGTGATGACCTCAACTTACAATTTCTAAATCTCCTTCCGAATTTCTATACTTATTGAGGGACCTATTATCATATACAGTCGATAGAAAGGGACTCTAATTTCTCTTTCCTTCCCCAATTAAAATCGACTGCATAAAAGTCATGTTTGTATTAGTACTTTATTGGGAAAAAAATCTGAGGTTGAAAATTTTGAATTTTTTTTATTTTTATTTTTATTATAGATTCAAAAGACCATCCCAAATAGTTTAATTTGATATTTAAAAAGGAAAAATTACATAACTATATATACAACTTAGTGTTCATATTCTTTAAAATTTCGCCTATCATTTGAAAAAATTATAAAAATTTCTACTCTCCTATCGGTCGTATACATCACTTCATGACGTACGAGATGTATTAGAAGGTTGAGTGATGTATCCAAAATTGAAACTTAATGCATCGAAACGTTGAGGGATGTAACTTGGCATTTTGAGATGTATACAGATTCCACCAAATTTCAGTGATTTTTGTAATCTCTTAAAGCTATAGAATTTGTATGAAATTCTCTTTTAAAAAATCTGAACCAACCCAGTTCATGCATATCGGTACTATTTATAACCTTCTACTCTTATATGACAATTATATCCACATATTTTTATGTAAGATCATGTCCTCGATAATTAACATATTTAATGTAGAAAGAACATACATAAACCATTGAATAATAACGATTAGAAAAGGATTCTTACTTGGAGAAGTATTATAACACAACTATAGGATAGTCTTAATGCCAAAACCTTGGACAGTACTCAGACTTGGCATAGAAAGCTAAGTCCATGAGTGAATATAGTAGCAAAAGCATTCATTCGAGTTTTAGACAAACACAAACCAATCTCTAAATCTCCATCAAAATCCTTAGATTTACTAAGAGACATCGAAATTCCACTATCATCATTGTCAATAGAAATGAATTCCAACTTCGCGGCCCTTCCCCATCCAAAATCAGTAGCATATAAGTCATGTTTTGGCGATCCGGAAATTGAAAAAGATCGATTCACGTCTAGGTTGTCCAATACTTTTAACCAATTACCATTGATGACCCATTCATCATCCTTCAGTTTTTCTTGAATGACTTCTCCAATTAATTCTACCGCAATTATAAACCCTTCCTTTCCAACTAAGTCAACATGCCTTATTGATTTTGTGACACACCCAACTATGCAATTCCCAAAATAAGATTGAGGTATTGGTGGATTGAATCGCGCTCTAAAATCTGCTGCACATCCGAAACATTCCACTACACTATCATCTATGATCATCTCTTCTCCTATCGCGTCCTCTGATTTTATCAAACAAGTCCATACATAAGCACTCGTTACAGTAAAAGATGTTACATGAGTTAAAGTAGTACTACTACTATCCCTTCTTCTTGAGTTCAATATTAAATTCTTGAGTTTCTCAATTTCATCTCTTTTTATAGTAAATGTACCTCGAACCTTGTGTTCAGGAGGAGGAGTCACAATGTCACGCATATCTAGATTCTTGCTTTTCATTTCTTCCCACATGGACATCCCTTGTCCATATGGGTCTTTTACTACGGACCTATCATAAAATGGAATTAGCTCATTCGATAAGAATTGTTCATGTCCACCGAATTTGTGGAGTAGAGCCCACGCCTTAATGAACCCTGCTATGGTAGCTCCATCACCAACAACATGATGGTTAGTTAAACCAATGGATACACCAAGATTCGGAAAAAGTGTCACTTGAATGGCCAAGACCGGGGCTAATTGGAACCCCGGTGCATCCTTAGGTTCCCCTAACTGAGGAACAAAGTGATAAAAATCCTTAGCATTACGCGGATGGTCACCAATGAGATAATTGAAATCCATATCAGTCTCAGAAAAAGTAACAGACACAGAATTTCCTGTCACATAACGTAACTCAGGGTATCCATTTGTATCTAATGGACAAGCAACGTTTCCGGCTAAGGGTGTATAGTGTTTGAGAGTGAGGGAGAGTGAATTTTTAAGAGGAGGAATAATGTTTTGAACAAACTCGGGTTTGGAAATGGAAAGCTTGTAGAATAGTATCCGCCGCATACGGTGGAACCCTAACCAAACATGATCTAAATAAGTAAGAGGGAGTGTCATCTCCGTTGCGCCGCTGGGAGGTGGCGCAACTTGACATTGCTCAATCACGGAGGCCATGTTAATTAGTTTAATGTTTGGCTAAGAAATACACACAACACATATGTGGAGCCCTTAATATTATAATAACAATTGAGTTCATAATCAAATAAATATAAAAATATTCACCAATAGATATCACAATGTCTATACTCTATATTTAGAGTTTTTGAAATTATAGACATCTTAATTGGCATAACAAAATATGTGTGGTTATTTTTTTAATTATAGACGTCTTAAATCGACCTCGAATAATGTGTGTGGTTGTAAAATGGGCCTCTTTTGTCCTATTCGAATCATCATGTGGCTAATTTTGAATTATTACCGACAAGAGGCACATCAACTCTGCCATGTCTTTTTTATTAGTGTACTAAGTCTTTATTACTCAACAATCGGTTGGTGTGATTTAAAATAACTATATGTTTGTGAAAATAATAAATTTTATTTTGGTAAGACTAATAAATGATTAGAAGTTATTATAAATTTTATTTACATATAAAATAAATGACTAGTCCATATTAATGTGAGATTGTTTTAATAAAATATAAACTTATCGATTAATTTTTATATTAAAAATTATCTCAATCATGATATAAAATTTTTATATCATAATTTCTGAATAATATAAATTATATTTCATTATATGAAATTATGAAATAGAATTGACATTGCACAAAAGAAAAGACGACCGTTCAAGTGTTATAAGTAGGCCTCATAAATCCTTTTTCACCAAACTAGGAGTTCCTTTTCTTTTATCATCAATGACACAAAAATAATTCTTTAACAATGAAGTTTGAATAAAACAAAAATTAGCCAATGGATCAATATCACCTGACATTTTTGTCCAAATAATTATTAAAGAGGATTAAATTATTTTTTTTAAAAACAATTACTTTTTCAGACCCCCCACCCACCCACCCACCCCGACCCTTGTCGTCTTCTCTAACAAATTAGACCTCAACTTAAATTGACATGACATGCATTTCCCCTCATTTCTTGAGGAGTCAGAGATGAACGACATGACAAATTGTGTGCGTCTAAATTATTATTGTGGACAATAAAATTTGTGTTGAAAAAATAATAATTAAGAATAGAAAATTATGTAATAAGTGTATTTATTATTTTAAAGTGTGAGTGTAATAATTTTTATGATTCAAAGACTTTAAAGTTTTGATCTTGAATCTCCGATGAACTTTATCTTTGAACTTTATTTTGATCTTAACTTTTACTTGAATTTAAGTGTTTCAAACTTTTTCTTGAATTCGATGGTTTTGATATTAATCGTTCTTAAGAATTTTATGGCGTTTGTACCACAGATTTTCTCTAGCTTTTTGTTTAGAATTTTTTCTCTTTTCTGAATTATGACGATCTTATTTATTGTTTTAGAATAGAGGATGAGTTGTCATTGGAACTAAATTCCCTTCAGCCAAACAGATTTAAGCGACATGACATATGAATTTTATGGAGCGGACTAGTTATCTTTGACACATGTTATGATTCTATTGGTTTCTTATTTGACTTGGCATACCACATCATTTGCCCACGTGGCGCCAAGATGAGCCTCTAGAATGAGATTAAATTGGGCTCATTTATTGTAGCTCAAATCAATTAATTTAGACTTTAATTAAGTTCATATTTATCGAACTTAAATATTTAACTCAATTATATTAATCCATAATATTTATTTGGATTAATATATTTAGAAATTTTAATATAATCCGAATCATTTTATAAATTTATATTTAATAAATTTTAAATGATTACACTTGTCTTTTAATAAACTTACTTATGGGGGGATTAATCAGAAAAAATATCCCAACTCCTAAGTAATTATAAAAAAAATCATACGTGTATAATTTTCTCGAGAAAAAACATAGGAAAGTTGTGCATTATAGTAAAATGTCAATCTAAAATAAATGTTATAGTTATAGTTTCATTTAATTTCAATTCACAACAAACCCATTGTCATTCGCCTTTCTCTCCTGATTTTCGCTCGCCATCCTCGCTCGTCTCTCTCACTTTATATAAACATAAATGTATAAATTGTGTTTGTGTTTGTATAAAATGAGAGAGACTGTATATACAAATACAAATACCTATATATCCATCTCATACACTTATAATTATTCTAATACAAATCTTCCTCTGTCAGTTCTCTCTCTCTCTCTCTTTCTCTCTATTTATATTAATACAAATTATAGAGATACAATATGTAATTTGGGTTTGTATAAAGCGAGTGAGGGAGATTTGATATACAAATATAAATATTTTAACTCCACTCAATTGTATAGAAATTTAAATCTTATGCAGATATATAAAAGGGAAAAGACATAAATTTTCCACTAAACTTGTCACGAAAAGTCAGTTACATGCTTATAGTATTGCGACGACTTATTACACACCTGAATTACTTAAAAGTGAATTTATTTCAACACTGACGGACATAGATCATTCACATAATGAGAAAGTGTTTCACACTCGCGTCACATCATTACCATGTCACTATCACATCAATAATTACGTCATATTTTTTAAGAAAAAAAAAAACATGTCACCCAATTTCTTCTTCTTCCCTATACACCATCAAGCCCACCATTAAATTACTACCATTGTTGCTATTATCATCAAATTCACTTCTCCACCACTATAGATTTCACCACCCATAATCAAAATCACCACTGAAATCTTTCAACAACCATTGTCATCATAAAAAATCGATAACAAGCATCATAAATTTAACTAATTAAACATCGGAACTGTATCACTATCAATGAAATTCATCACATTCATAATCATAAATTCACGATCCACATCAAAATCACGAGTTTCATTGTCACTATTGAAATTAAAAGTCATACCACCACAAATTTTTCACCCATCACCAAACCCACCACAAAAAATTATCACAAGCTCAAAGAGGAGAATTGTAAAAAGTTACAATTTTTTAATTGTAAAGATTTTAGTCAGACAATTGAAAAATTAGTGCTCGATTTACTATATGTTTTTGAAATAAATCTAGAGAGGATTTTTCTAAGAGAGAAGAAAGGACCTATGAACATACATTAAAAAATGAATTTTGTGCGAAAACCCAAAAAATAAAATACACAAAAAAAATAGAAACAAAATCTGCTTTTTTTTTTTAATTTCAAATGCTCATAATCAACAAAAAGACACAAAAACAAATTGAATAATTTGTTCTTGACTTGACGAATTTGATATGGAAATAGTGTTTGTAATAAGAAAAAATGGAGGAAGAAGAAAGGTAGAGAAACGTGAAGGAGAAGGATGGGGGGTGGGAAAAAATTTGCCCTTATTTTTTTTACTCAAACGCGCTTTTTTAAATTTTTATTTAATTTGATTTTCATGTCAGCTTCGAGGGTGGTATTAAATTCACTTTTGAGTAGTATAAGTGTGTAATAGGTCGCCTCAGTAGTTTAAGCGTGTAACTGACTTTTTGGTACAATTTCTGAGGTGAATTTATGTCTTTTACATACATACATACATACATACTATCTATCTATCTATCTATCTATCTATCTATCTATCTATCTATATATATATATATATATATTAACCTCTTTTCACTATCCACCCTCTCTAGCTCGTCTTTCTCCTCTCTCTCTTAATCTCGCTCGTCAATCTAGCATAACACAAAGAACATATGCAAACATATTTTTCATAGACACAGACGTCCGATTTATACAAATTGTTGTTATTTTATGTGAATCAAATGCATGCGATAAATCAAATGCTACTTTGCCAAATAACAAAATTGTATCTATAGAGCGCTAATTTGATTATGAGTGGTGAAATCAATGATGGTGGAGAAGTGAAGCAACAATCGTAGTGATTTAGTGGTGGGTTTGATGGTGAATATGGAAGAAGAAGAAATTTGGTGACATGGATTTTTCTTTTAAAAAATCTGACGTAATTATTGATGTGGCAGTGACATAGTAATGACATGGCGTGGTGTGAAATACTTTCTCATCATGTGACTGATTGTATGTGCATTAGGGTTGAAATAAATTCACTTTTAAGTAATTCAAGTGTGTAATAGATCGTCACAATAGTATAAACGTGAAGCTGACTTTTCGTAACAAATTCAGGAAAAAAGTTTATGTCTTTTCCCTTTAAATTAATATGAAGTTCATATTATAATATAGTAACTTAGATTTACAGTAAAATATTCATAATTTCTTAATAATATATTCTGTATAGTATTCAGACAAAAATAATTAAATTTATATAAATTTATAAGTAGACGTTTAAACCGTCTTGAATAATGGCGAAATCAGAAATTTCAAAATTGGTGTATAGTTGCATTGGGCGACTTTTGTACATATGTGGCTGATTTCAAATTAATTTATTTATATTTGGTCCGAATATATGAATTTGAATTTAAGCCTATCTCATTATCATAACTCGAAGAAGAAATTATTCATTGCATACAAAATTGTGAAATCCACTTCTATTACGTAGTAAATAATTACTAGATTTTATTTTATTAATATGAATTTCCACTTCTATTTATATCACATCCCTTTGATTTGATATGAAGACTATAATGACACAATTTTAATAATTATATATACGTAACTGATGAGTGATGACTTATTGAGGGACCTATTACCATATGCATAAAAATTATGATTTGGTGATTCTCATACTACAACGTCTGGTTCATATTCGAAATTGAGACATGATTTACTGGGACGTTGAGGGATATATTCGAAACTTGAACGCGATGTGTCAGCGCGTTTTGAGATGTATACAGATTTCACAAAATTTCAGGGATGTATACAGAGTAGGAATATGATGTAAATTATCTCTTTAACACTATACGATTTTTATAAAATTCTGTTTTAAAAAATCTGAACCAACTCAATCATGTATATCTGTAATATAAACCTTTTACTCTTATATGACCTTAATATCTTTCTTACTTGGAGAAGTATTACAACACAACTATAGGATAGTCTTTATGTCTATTTTTCTTGGTACTCAGACTTGGTATAGAATTCTAAGCCCATGAATGAATATAGTAGCAAAAGCATTCATTCGAGTTTTAGACAAACACAAACCAATCTCTAAATCTCCATCAAAATCCTTAGATTTACTAAGAGACATCGAAAATCCACTATCATCATTGTCAATGGAAATGAATTCCAACTTCGCGGCCCTTCCCCATCCAAAATCAGCCGATATAAATCAAGTTTTGGCGATCCAGTAATTGAAAAAAATCGAATCATGCCTAGGTTGTCCAATACTTTTAACCAATTACCATTAATGACCCATTCATCATCCTTCATTTTTTCTTGAATGACTTCTCCAATTATTCTACCGCAATTCTAAAGCCTTCCTTTCAAACTAAGTCAACATGACTTATTGATCTTGTGATACACCCAACTATGCAATTCCCAAAATAAGATTGAGGTATTGGTGGATTGAATCGCGCTCTAAAATCTGCTGCACATCCGAAACACTCCATTACACTATCATCTATGGTCATCTCTTCTCCTATCACGTCCTCTGATTTTATCAAACAAGTCCATACGTAAGCACTCGTTACAGTAAAAGATGTTACATGAGTTAGAGTAGTACTACTACTACCCCGTCTTCTTGAGTTCAATATTAAATTCTTGAGTTTCTCAATATCATCTCTTTTTATAGTAAATGTACCTCGAACCTTGTGTTCAGGAGGAGGAGTCATAATGTCTCGCATATCTAGATTCTTGCTTTTCATTTCTTCCCACATGGACATCCCTTGTTCATATGGGTCTTTTACTACGGACCTATCATAAAATGGAATTAGCTCATTCGATAAGAATTGTTCATGTCCACAAAATTTATGGAGTACAGCCCATGCCTTATTGAACCCTGACATGGTAGTTCCATCACCAACAACATGATGGTGTGTGAAACCAATGGAAACACCAAGATTCGGAAAAAGTGTCACTTGAATGGCTAAGACCGGGGCTAATTGGACCCCGGGTGCAACCTTAGGTTCCCCTAACTGAGGAACAAAGTGATAAAAATCCTTAGCATTACGTGGATGATCACCAATGAGATAATTGAAATCCATATCAGTTTCAGAAAAAGTAACAGACACAGAATCTCCTGTCACATAACGTAACTCAGGATATCCATTTGTATCTAATGGACAAGCAACGTTTCCCGCTAAGGGCGTATAGTGTTTGAGAGTGAGGGAGAGTGAATGTTTAAGAGGAGGAATAATGATTTGAACAAACTCGAGTTTGGAAATGGAGAGCTTGTAGAATAGTATTCGCCGCATACAATGAAACCCTAACCAAATATGATCTAAATAAGTAAGAGGGAGTGTTACCTCCGCTGCGCCGCCAGGAGGTGGCGCAACTTGACATTGCTCAATCACGGTGGCCATGTTAATTAGTACAATGTTTGGCTAAGAAATACACACAACACATATATATATATATATAGCCCTAAGATGAGAACGTTACTTTATGTTTATCCCTCACAACAAAGGAGTCCGAATTCACATTATAATCGTCGACCTCGGGAAATGTGTATAGTTGTAATGAGTCTCTTTTGTCCTAATTTGAGGCATCACGTGGCTGGTTATGATATCTGTGATATTGTTTTTATATTTTTTTCTTAAATTTAGAAATCATAATTCTAGATATTTTAGATCTATTTAGAAAATTTAGTCACATATAGCAAATATAATAATTTGGAAAATTTCAAAAAGAAAATTAATTTATTTATGTTTGGTCTAATAATTAATTCTATTTGAAAAAAATAAAAAAAAATAAAGATGTTAAACTAGATTTTGGATTCGAACTGTTTTTTCTTTATCTGGAGTTCCACTAGGGCATTTGTACCCCACAATTGTCCGATTCCTTGAGGATCCACCTGTTAAAATAGAATTTAAATTTTGGGTCCGTTTGATCATACGATATAATATATAGATATATAAAATGAAATCAAGTTCTGTTTGGACATGCGATATGAAATTTTAGAATTGTATATTTTCTTATAAACATAAAAATTTATAAGTTGTAAAATTATTAAAATAGCTCCAATTGTTTATTCAATCTTACCAGATAAACAAAAATTTATAAAATTGCATAATAAATTATTACATTGCCAGTTGTTCTCCAACTTTAATTCATCAAACTTTAATTCAATAAAAAAATATTGAACATAAATTATAGTGTACTAGTCTTTAATATTATTCAACAATCGATTGATGTGAGTTAACATGACTATATGCTAGTGAAAATAATAAATTTTATGTCGGGGAGACTAATATATTTTTAAAAGTAATAATAATGTCATTATAAATTTATTTACATATAAAAAAGATGGTTAGTAGATATACATGTGAAACTGTTTTAACGAAATATAAATTTGTGGATCACTTTTTATATTAAAAATATTTTAAATCATAATATAAAATTTCTATATAATGATTTGTGAAGAATATGAAATTATATCTCCTGATATGTTATTATGAAATGAGATCAACGAGAAATAGCATATCCAAACAGACAGGCCTCATAAATCCTTAGGAGTTTTTTTCCTTTATCATCATCATCATAGCACAAGATTTTTGAAATACACTTCTATTACTTAATTATGATTTTATTAATATGTATTTTCACTTTTATATTTTATATCACATCTTGTGATTTGATATAAGGAGTATTATGACATATTTTTATTATTAATTACGTAAGTGATGATCTCAACTTAAATTGACATGAGGTGCATTTTTTTCCCCTAATTTCTTTTTAACAAACTTTCTTATGGGGGGATTAATCAGAAAATAATGTCCCAACTCCTAAGTTATTATAAAAAAAATCATACCTATATAATTTTCCTCAGGAAAAATTGTTTGTTATAACAAACTATTAATCTAAAATAAATATAATACCTACAGTTTAATTTAGTTCCAATTCGCAGCAAATACATTACCATTTGCCTCTCTTTCCTGATTCTCACTCGCCTCTCCGAATTTATACAAATACAAAGATATATAAATTGTATTTGTATTTGTATAAAGCGAGATACTGTATATACAAATACAAATACATATTTCTCCATCATATACACTTATAATTATATATACTTATACAAGTCTTCCTCTGCCCAACTCTCTTTTCTCTCTCTCGATAGAGGGAGTGAGAGATTTGATATACAAATACACATATTTTAACTGATTCAATTATATACAAATTCAAATTTTATGCAAATATACAAACATAATCATTAATACATAGTAGTTGCATGCATATACAATTATCTAACCGATATACATGTACAATTCACCTCTCTCATGTCTCTCTCTTAATATTGATCGCCACTCTAGCCTAACGCAAAGAAGATATATATATACACACACACATACATACATATATGTGTGTGTGTGTGCTTTATACAAATTAAATGCTCCGTATCCGTAGCAAACTATGTTTGCTACAGAGCGCAAATAGCAAAATTATAATTATAAAACACTAATATAATTTTTATATTTGCTATTTCTAAAATTTACAACAAAAAAAAAACATACATAACAAAATCTAACAAAAGAATTTATTGGCATGAAAACTCCGATTTTGACCCAAATCCAATTTATGAATTGAAGTTTCATTTAACTATCTTTTGGGCCTAGTTATGGACTGAGGAATTCAATTTTTTATTTTTTTATTCTGTTTCGAATTTATAAAAATAAAAATCTTAAATAATATCAAATTATTTTGAATTACATGTGTTTACCACTTTAAATCCGTCTTAACTACGGGTCTATTTGCATTGGAGTATAAAACTTACATATCTTTAGTGTTTTTAGGCGTGATTTATATTAGAAAAAATATATTTATTTAAGATATTTGACATTACTATTTAATCATGGGTGACTCGACAGTGTTAAAAAAAAGTCATTTGTTTTAGGCCGTCAAATTTAAGGAGCCTCATTTTTAATAGTAATACGTTATAAGTTATTATTTTTTAATAAATATCGAATACCATTTGTAGAAAAAGTAAACTTTTCATGAAAATGAAGAAATTATTAGAAGAAAATTGACATATTTGGAGTACTATATCTCATAAAAAATAATTTAAAATAAGAATGATTATATTATCAATTGAAAACTAGAAGAAATCAATTATATAAAAGTTCTTAACAATTCAAGTTTAAGGCCCCATTTAATTTTTTTTTTAGGCCACTAATATGCTTGAGCCGTTCCTTTATTTAATAATATTTGTTCTTTTTCGTCATTATGTAACTCATTGATTATATTAAATTATCTTACATGATATGTTTGAATAACCAAATAGAACCGAAAATAGATTTACTATCCAAATAATTAAAGGTAATCTCTTTTAAAAAAAAATAGATTTACTATCCAAATAATTAAAGGTAATCTCTTTGGAAAAAAAATAGATTTACTATCCAAATAATTAAAGGTAATTTCTTTGACAAAAAATAGATTTACTATCCAAATAATTAAAGGTAATCTCTTTTTTTTAAAAATAGATTTACTTTCCAAATAATTAAACGTAATTTCTTTGAAAAAAATAGATTTACTATCTAAATAATTAAAGGTAATCTCTTTTTTTAAAAATAAATAGATTTACTCTCCAAATAATTAAAGGTAATCTCTTTTTAAAAAAATAGATTTACTATCCAAATAATTAAAGGTAATCTCTTTGAGAAAAAAAATAGATTTACTCTCCAAATAATTAAAGATAATTTCTTTGAAAAAAATAGATTTACTCTCCAAATAATTAAAGATAATTTCTTTGAAAAAAATAGATTTACTATCCAAATAATTAAAGGTAATCTCTTTTTTTAGAAAATAGATTTACTATCCAAATAATTAAAGGTAATCTCTTTAAAAAATATGGTTAGTGAATCATTTCTTAATACTATATAAGATAAGCATGGTGCTTATCATTTTCATTATCAAAAATACATTTTGAAAAAATCATAACCAAAAAAAAAAAAATTTAAAAAAATGGCAGCCTCTTTGTCTTTGTTTAAAGTTGTGTTTCTTCTTGTGCTATTTTTCATGGGCAATGCAGGTATATCATCTTTTTACTTTATTCTTTCTTTACCAATCAAGAATTATAAGAGATAATAATTTAATTTTTATATATCAATCAATCAATCAACTTTATCGCAAATCATCATGATATAAATTGTGGTAGGGTTGTTCTGGATCTGATCAACCCTACCACAATACTAGTTCAGAGTAATTATAAGTTTAATATCATATAGAATATACATCTTGCATAACGTGAATCTGAATTAATCAAATTTATCATTCTCGTTTATTTATTTTATAAAAAATTCTTACTTGTATTTTATTTTATTTTAACAGAGGCAAATATTTGTCAAGAACCAAGCAAAACATTCAAGGGACCATGTGTAGAACAAGCAAAGTGTACAAGTGCTTGTCAAAGTGAGGGTTTTCAATTTGGAGAGTGTAGTAACTCTATTTGCTACTGCACAAAGCCATGTCCTCCCAATAACCAATAATAAACATTTTGTAATTTTTATTACTTCTTAATTATTATTGTATTTTTATGAGGCTCAAATAAATATATACATCTATTTTGATGATCAATCTATATCTGTTAATGATTAGAGATCTTAAATTTTAGCTATGAAATGAATATTAATTCTGATAGCTAAAAGGTGTTGCTTCATTTAATAAGTTTTATTGCGCAACGTTAATGTAAATTAAAACAATCACTCAAATTCTTTATTGAGTTTAACTACCTTTTGGATTTAGTTTCGGACTGAAAAGTTCGAAATTTTTAATATTTTGGTTCTGCTTCGAATTTAGAAAAATAAAAATTAATCCCAAAGTATATTGAACTATGAGTGTTTTACCACTCTAAAATAATCTTACTTATGGGCTTTTTTGTATTAGAGTATAAAACTTATATATTTAAATAATATTTTTAGGGGTTGTTTGGTAGGCCGCATTAAAACGAATAGTTCATATATTATGAATGGTATTATTTAGTAATATGCTTGGTAGGAAGTTGGTCTATATATAACTAATCCATGAATTAGTTGTATCTCCTATATGGTATTATATGATGCATTACTAGTACCTTCTATTTGGAGGTATTAATAATACATGAGATATGATACCATTGATAAGTCTACTAAAGATAAAAATATCCCTCAAAACAGTTTAATTATTTTATTTATTTTTTTGATTTTATGTTTTATGGTTGTGCTAGTAGATTTATTTAAACAAATTAGCTTACAAATTATTTAGAGAGTTTTTTTTTTTTTTTTGTGTGTGTGACAATTTATAAATTAAATACATATTAAAATTACAACTTGCAATTTTATGCATAAATGTAGATGGTTTATTTAATTTTACTATTATTTACCGTCTTTTCAATTTTAAAAGTTGATAGTTTATCTTTTTTTAAATTGGAAATTGACATTTATAAGTGATCAATTTACTAAGATAACAATTATTTATCCTCAAATAATTTAAGTAAAAGAAAAAGGCAAACATGACAACAAAATTGTTCTTTTCATAGCTATTAGAAGGTCATAAAAAATAATATTTCCCGACAATTATTTATCTTAGCCCAATTGCATAATAATTTAAGGGTATAATTGAAAAGAAATTTTTAATAAAGTTTTAATCCAAACACAAGATGAAGTGGAAAATATTGAACTAAACACTTGGTAAAAGTAATCCCTGCATTACTAATTCTTGCACTATTAATCCCCGCATCATTAAGCTCAACATTATTAATTCCTACATTATTAATCTTTGTGCCAATCGATCTCTTAATGTTTTAGGCATTAAAAATTGGGACCTGTTTTTTTTTTCCCTTCTGATTTAAAAGCCACTGACAGTTTGTTAAAGTTTCTTTAAAGATTTTAGATTGAACCTTCAAGTAGGATTAGCATTTATTGAACATTAGTTTTTTTTCTTATTTGGTATCTGAATTGAAGTTTGATTAAATTTAAATATTTTATTTTTATTTTTAATTTGATATCTATTTTGGAGTCCGATTAAGTATGAATCACATACCACAAGGCTCATTTGGGAGTGGTGATAGCTCGAATATGAAATCTCTAATTAATAGCGAAATAGTCATAGTCACTATATGACAACTCATGTTGGTACCTACTGAATTTCTAGTTGTTTAAGAAATACATCTATTAAACACAAAATATTAATATAACACACAAAAATAATTTATCAGTGTCTATTCAAAAATAATTGATCAGTGTCTATTCAAAAATAATTGATCAATGTCTATTCATTCATCCATTTTTGGGTATCTCTGAACAAATATCAACACTCAAATTAAAATGTAAATCTACTATAAAATTGAGAGGACTCAATAAGGTGATTAATAATGACATTGAAGAATCCGATAGAACCAGACGCGGACCCACACCGTACGGTGGGGTGCACGTGCACCCGTAACTTTCGAAAATATAATATGTATATATGTATATCTATTTTAAAAAACTGATAGAACTTAAGATATAGGTAACAGTGCACCCATAAAAAGCATAAAAGTGTTCTAGTGCAATTAGTAAAAGCTAGAGTTATCAATTTTTAGACCAGGGTTCGAATCCCACTTAACCCTATTTTTTTATTTAAAGTTTAGCTTAGACCTTATATTTGAGCTATGTTTATATTGGTGCATCCAAAGCCTTCAAATCCTGGGTTCGCCTCTGAAATGAACTAATGGATCCTCTCGATTTTTCTACGCCGAAGATTTTGAAATGGTTCACCGACGCTGCTCATACTAATCAAGGGTGTGTTTGGTAGGAAGTAAAATATTTTCTATGAAAATTATTTTCTTTTGGTCAATTACGAATGTAAACAAGTTTTTATATTTATTCTTTTGTGTTTGATATATAATTAATTAAAATGTGTTATCTTAAAAATATTTGTGTATAATTACAACAAATATTATATGATGAGGTGAAGGTAAAGGTAGACGGGGATCTACTAAATTTTGAGTCGTGTAAAATTGAGATTTGAATAATTAATATATAGATTGAGAACCAACACAAACAATTAATATTTGAATAATTAAAATTAAATTAAACATAAAAATATAAACAAATGAAGCCTAAGCATGTGAGTTCAATTTCATATTAAATTCAAGATTTTCTATCCCCTTCTCAGATCCCAACCCCATATAGCAGGAAAAAAAAACCTTTAAAAAGTTAAATCTAATCATTTATTTATGCAGTAGTTATTATTATAATCATCATCGTTTTATTGTTTAAGAAAAGAAACCTACGATGTCATAATCCTTTCTTGGATCATATAAATAGCTTGTTTGTCAAACTTTTAAAATTATCTAACGTTTTCTTCAGAAAAGTATTTTTGGTGAAAAATAATTAGAAAGATGACAAAAACCTCATCTTTAAGTTCTCTTATTATCATTATTCTCAATTAGTTTTACAAATTCTCCAAATCCCTCATTTTCACGCATCAGATTATATCAAAGCATCAAATTAATATATCTCGTGTATCAGATTAGTATATTATGTATAAAATATATGTCAAATTAGTGTATCATGTATAAAATATGCGTATCAGATAATGTATCAACGTTTATATTATTGTGTATCAGTTTGAGGGATTTATGTAATTACAACTTTATAAGAAATAAATGATAATTTTACTTTAAAAGTATATAATAACTGTCCTTTGTCCAAATAATTTATGTATGATAAATAATTAATATTTGATCAAATTTTTTTTAAGCGTATTTTTTTCACAAGTGTTATATATAATATAGATTATATAATTTAGTGGTAGGTCCTATGTGAATATTCTTTAGGTATCACGAAATCTCATGTTCATTTTCTTTTGCGGGGCCCATTTTGAGAATGAAAATTTTAAATAAATATAATAAAAAAATATTTATCATTTATAGCAATAACATTTTTTTTTCACTTGACCACTTTTAATTTATTTATAATACAAGTTTAACATATTACAAAGATAAATTAATTATTCAAATATAATACAAGTTTTGTGATGGATAATACATTTATCACACATTTTAATATACTTATAATACAATGTGATAATTTTTTACCAAACACATAATATTCAAAAACAATTATAATTCAAATATATTGCATACATAATTCATTTTTAATAGATATTACATATTTATCACAATATTACTATAAATGATAATAAATAAAAAGTATCGCTAAAATCAATAATTATTTTTAAAAATGTATTAATTCATATAATTTTTCCTTTTATTAATTGAGTTGAACTTATAAGTTCGTTAATTATGAATTGGGCATTTTATTCATGGATAAGATAAAGATGAATTTTAAGGCCTAATAATTTCACTTTAGAAATAAACTTTTTTTTGGTTACTGTTGGAAATTGAAAGCTTACCTACCTAGTTCCAATAATTTAACTTATTGATGTCATACTTTATGTGATCCTAATCCACAATAGTAATAATACTAATGATGATATTCCACTAATTATTCGCTTTTAAATAATTAAAATTGCTCTGATAATAGCTTTATGGCATTAGATTAATTTACTATTTTAGTTTTTTTTTAACATGCATTGTATTAGAATGATCAAGATGTGTCTATTTTTAATTGGATGTTTTTAGGTTCGAGCTCTTAAAAATTAAGAGTTAACATCTCAGATGGTTACTCAACTTTGACTAGGTTACTTAGAAAGTTACTCAACTTTGAGTAGTTTATATAGAAACTTACTCAATTTTGTTTTATTACTCAAAAATCACTCAACTATTGATATTTTACTTAGAAAGTCACTTAACTAATGATATTTTACTTAAAAAGTCATTCAATTATTTTAAATAATTTCTTCATTAAATTTTGTTTAAAATACAATTTCATTTTAAACTAATTTTTTTAAAAAAAAGATGCACAATTTAACTATTTATTGAATTTTATTGAAATATATATTTTTTAAAATAATAAAATATAACTTGTTGAGAACATTATATTGTGGAATTGTGGGTATTAAATCGTATTAAACCAAAAATAATTCTAATAATAATAATTGAGGGATGACATCTTGAGTTGCTTAGCAAAACAAGTTAACCAACTAAAGCATACACATATTATTTATTATGACGAATGATAAATATTTTTTCTCTCTGATTCAAAAGTAAGTTAAATTTTTTGACATGAATTCGAATTAATTTATATCCAAAATCAGTCAACCCTTTCCCCACACATAATTTTTTCTCATTTCTCATTGGATACTTTTAGATCCAATTGTTTTTTTCTTCTCTCTCTAAAGTAGTTGCATTTTCTGTTTCAGTTGCAATTTCTCAACCCAATCCTCTGTTTTCTCAGGTAAATTCTCTCTTCACTCGCAAAATTCTCATCCGAATTCATTCGATTTGTAATGTTGTTTTTGATCGTTGGAATAAAAAAGTAACAGTTAATCTCTTTGCATTCCTTTGTGATCGTTTTTTATTATGATCTGAATTGCGTTTAAGATGTAATTGATTGATTTCCTCAGTGAAAAAATGTTGATGTTTTTGGCTTTTTAGCTGTTGAAATGATTGCTATTTTGTATGGGTCCATGGGCGGAGCTACCTTAGGCGAAGAGTGATCCATTGCACACCATTCGTTTGAAAATTATATTGCGTATTGAGGTTATATTTAATTTTGCACACCTTTAGTGTAATTGAGAAGAAAAGTTGCACGCCCTTCACTAATATGGGTCACACTTATGACTTAACAACAAGAACATACTCGTTATAATCTCACAAGTGGGGAGAGTGTAAAATGTAGGCAAATCTTACCCCTACCTTTTTGGGATAGATTGGTTGTTTCGGATAGACCCTCGGCTCAGAAAAAGCAAAATTATTTGGGAAAGGGTTGCAAGAAGAAATACTCTTTATTGCTTAACAACAACACCAACATGCCTAGTCTAATTCCACAAGTAGGGTCCGTGGAGGGTAAAATGTATGCAGATCTTAGCCTACCTCTGTGGGGGTAGAGAGGGTGTTTTCAATAGACCCTTGACTCAAAAAGCGATGTTATTAATTGAAGGGTTGCAAAAAGAAACACTCTTTATTGCTTTGAATGTTGTAAATGAGTGCCAACTTTGTATTGGAAACTCTTAATTGCTTGACTGTTGGATGGAAAGGTTGACCTAGTGGATATGAAATTCAATGTTTTTTGTTAAAATCTATATATGATTCTGGGAAATGTTCGCCACTTGAACTAGCTACGAGGTTGAATTAGGTCCAAGGTCCGTTTTCTTAACGTGTTTCCAAAACTCATCCTGATGCTTGGTTACCTAATGTTGGAGTCCCATGTTAACTGAGTTTTAGCAGGCCAACAAGTAGATATTAAGCTGCACAAAAGTGGCCCGAATACCACCATTGCAGAAAAATGAATATAGAGGATTCATTTAACTGATTTTAACTAATTTGAGATTGAGGGATAGTTGATTAATTGTATATATAACAAATCATAGCATATTCATGTATTGAACTAGTGGTGGTTTTGTCTTTTCATATATATTCTTTTCACCAACTCTTTTTGGTTTGCAGGTACTGTTAGTTATGGCCACTTCCGAAAGCAATTTTAATGAGGACATCAAGAAAGATTTCTGTATCCCTACCTATATACTTTCAGAGGATGCAAGTCGGAGTGATGATGTAAAATTGCCTGATGTACCAACATGTCCCGTGCTAGTATTCATCAACTCTAAAAGTGGAGGTCAACTTGGTGGAGATCTTCTTAATACATATCAATCACTTCTTAACAAATATCAGGTATTGAAGCTGGTTGCATTGATTCACATAGCATAAGTGTGAGACAAGATTTTAAAAAAAAACATTTTTGAGTCATCTTTACGAATTCTCAATTGAAAAGTTAGACCTTAAGTCAGGTTGTGACAGTACCACTAAACCTTTAATGGGATATAGAATGTAGAGACACCACTTCACTGTTTCATTTTTAAGCTTGATATATAAATTGTATGGCTCTCTTTTATCATTTTGTCTTTTCTGTTTTTGTTGTTGTTTTAGGCAGATCCCTCATATAGTTGCATTTTAACTTTTCAGGTTTTTGATTTGGGAAAAGAAACTCCTGATAGTGTTTTACGCAGACTCTATCTGAATCTAGAAAAGCTAAAGAGCAATGGTGATAAATTTGCCGCGAAACTTGAGGAGAGATTGAGGATTATTGTGAGTACAGTTCTTTTTAAGTAGTTTATTATATTTACCGAGTTTCTTATAAATTTACCTGATGATTACTTTCCGGCATTTAGCCTTGACACAGTTGTTTACTAGGTTGCAGGTGGCGATGGCACAGCTGGCTGGCTTCTTGGAGTTGTATCTGATCTCAAACTATCTCAGCCACCACCAATTGCTACTGTGCCTTTGGGAACTGGAAATAACCTTCCATTCTCTTTTGGCTGGGTAAGGATCCTTAGCTGAACAGCCAACTCGCCAATATGTGCTGGATATATTTTTTCGTCAATGATTGCTTCAAGTAGAATTGTGTGACAACTGTTAAAATGTTTACTGCTATTTCATTGAGTGATTATTATTTTTAGTTTAGTGTATGCTATCACATGAAATTTTGTAGACAAACCAGCTCATTTACGTTTTCCACTTAAGTTAGACGCTGTATTTCAAGTTTATCTCATTTGTGATACATTCAGAATTCATTATAGAGGTTGATACTCCATATTAATATGCATTTGTTGTAACTGGCAGGGCAAGAAGAATCCAGGAACCGACCAAAACTCAGTTATCTCATTCTTGAAGAAAGTAATGGATGCTAAAGAAATGAAGATAGACAGGTTATTCCATTCAAACGATTCAACGAGTTAGTTTGTGTATGTTATAGTGGCCTCTGTGCTTTGTGTGCTTTTCTAAAAAGTTGATTACTTTAAAAGGACGTTCTTTTGTTCACTAAAATTCTTGCCAGTGTCTGATACAAACTAGAGATATTGTATGCTCTAACCAAATTTAAGTATCCCATTTAAAATTATTGAGATGAGAGTTAGTAATTATAGTGAATACAATGCAGGACCTGTAAGGCTCATGAGTAATAAAATGTTTCGTTTTTCTTTTTCCCGAGAACAGAAAGAAAAGGGAAAAGGTAATATTGAGAAGTAAAAAAGCAGCCTGGACAGATAATAAGGAATAGTGGCAGCGTCTTCATCTATTTTTACCTGTATAGTTTATCCTGCAGTAAACTAAAAAGTGATCCTGGAAGCATACACACCACTCTTTTAATTTCTTCCGTGCACTATTATAATTGGGCAACATTTTGAAGATATTATACTTATTGTGAGAACTGTTGATAACATGAAAGCTTAATTCACAAAATAGAAGTAGCATTAGCAATGTTGATATTCCCAAAAACTATTTTGTTTTATGGTTGTGTTAAGGACAATTATATATTCAAAGCTGATAGATCTGTGTTTCAAAAGTATCAGTTATGTCGATTGTTTTAAAAACTTTTGTTTAAAATATTGTACAACCATAATAAACTATTTCAGAACTTCATAAATTTTTAAAGCGTTTTGGAAATTCTGATCTATAGAAGTTTAATGGAAGTTTTAGTATTGCTATATCCGATATTCTTATTAAGGTTTGATGATTCGTCTCATTTTATACCGTACTCACAATATTATAAGTGATTTTATAGTTTAATTGCTCACACTGATTGAGACCAATCAGCACATATTGAAAGATTTGTCGTTTTAAACAGTTGGCACATTCTAATGAGGATGAGAGCACCAAAACAGGGTTGCTGTGATCCTATTGCACCACTTGAATTGCCTCATTCGTTGCATGCGTTTCACCGGGTGTCTCCTTCTGATGATCTTAATGTGGTAAGAACTGTACATAAGGAAACTTCTATTGTCTAACATGAAAAATTACAGTATCATATTAGTCTAGCTCTATCTTTCATGAGCGCCTAAGGTCCCTGTCATCTTTATTTTTCTTTTTGTGTTACATTCTTTGTGAGACTTGGCTGTGTGAAAAACCTCTGTAAAGCACTGGAGCTCCTACTCCATAAACCAAGTTGTGGTATTATCTTACGTTTTTCTTTTGTTTTTGTTCTTTTCCTTTTTCTGTACTAAGGTGAGTTTATTTCAAAAAGAGTATATGGTCGAATTGTAATATCATATTTTACAATTGCTTGCAGTGTGCTAACTCATTGACCTATGTTCTATCTGAAATCTGAATACAAATTATTTGCGTAAAATATTCTAATGTAATATTCACAGAGAAGAAGGTGCAAATTGAAAGACTACAGTAAACTTAAGAACCTGAATGCCTCTTCCACATTCATTCCACTTCAAATTTTCAATTTTTTATGTATTTACTTGCACATATGAGGTCCTGCTTCAGGCTAGGTATGTAATTTCACTATGAAATTCCTATACAAATTTCTAATTTGATTATTAAATGACAGCAGACAAATGCATGCACAATTTATTGTCCGTTACAAGCTTTATGTTTGTTGAAATTGAAGAGCATAAGCTCCTCTTTTTTAATTTTTCTTTTTATAGCTATAATCAAACTACTTATTTAATATCTCACAGGAAGGATGCCATACATTTCGTGGAGGATTCTGGAATTATTTCAGCATGGGTAACGAATATTCTCTTGATTATGAAATACGTTCCTGAAAGCTATCCAACATCTTCATTTCGTTCCTGAAAATCTACCTTCTTGTGTCAAAATAGAATAATCTCTAATTTTTTAAAGATGGTGTCTTTCTTAATTTATTCAAAGTGTAAACTTTGAAACCAAACCAGAAAGGAGTTTTTTTGTATTATAAAGCTAGAAAGAATCAATTGAATTTTTGAAATAAGTCAGAGCTAATAAGTTTGTAAAGGCCTACATTGGACAATGATTTCACTGAATCACAACCTGTATTTGGATACGAAATCATCCTAGTATTGTAGTTGACATGAATAAACCCGAAAAGGAAAGCTGAGTGTATTTTGAAAGTACTATGCTGCTTGTACTATTGTTTATCTAGTAACACATCTAATCTTAAATTTTCTGTGTCATCAGGGATGGATGCACAAGTATCATATGCATTTCATTCAGAACGAAAGATGCATCCTGAAAAATTCAAAAACCAGCTTGTCAATCAGGTATTGAAGTGCATGAGGATTAAGATGACTTGGTTCCATTTTTATGCATTTATTCTTGAAAGGTGCGGAATTAAGATGACTTGGATCTATTTTCATATATTATCTGATTCATTGTATCCTTTTGTAGTAATATCTGTCTTGAACTCAATAGATTCTAGTTCTGTGATACCTAAAAAAGTAGAAAAAAACAAAATTATTATGAATTTTAGCAATTGACTTAGATGATAAAACAATGTGTGAGATGTAAAGGTTCTTTTCAGAGAGGGAAGGAAGGTTTTTTTGTAGATCCTTAATCTTTCAAAAGGGCTCATTTGCATCTTCATTTTTCAGACATGCGGTAAAAGAGTGGTTTTTTAAAATTTCAAATTGTTACAGAACATTGAAATAGTTTTGCCATCACATTGTATAAATCAGAAAAGGGATATCTCATTTTCTGTTCAGCTTAATATTTATCATGTAAGTAGAATTGATGGTCTCTACACTCTATTGCCAATGTTCGTGCTTGAATGAAGTTATTGTGTACTTTTTCCTTGAGGCAGTGATTTAGCATTCTCCGAGATTAAGCCTATGGTGTCCTTCTGTACTCTAGGCTTATAAAAATGCAATACCCTAGATTATTTCTTGAAAACAAACATTTCATTTTATTCTAAAGTTGGTGGTATTATTTATGCAAGTTTGACATATGGATTTCTGGCTTTCTCATTAGAGTACATATGCAAGGCTTGGATGTACGCAAGGATGGTTCTTTGCATCCCTTGTTCATCCTTCTTCAAGGTGAATCTTCAGTCTGCTTAATACATAACTTCTTGCAGATCTTGTGTTACAATAATTGTAATGGAATCTCTCATGTACATAAGGAAATTAATTAGCTAGATATGATTACTTTAGTTAAATCTGTTGAGAACAACCAAATAGCCATAGTTCTTCTCCGTTTATACTATCCTCAAATAGCCATTTATACTTACTCGGACTTATATAACTCGAACATGAAAAACAAAATTTGTGGAGAACTCAGTAACTACTACAAGATTTATCTGACGCATAACTTGTGCCGATAAATTGATGCAAATAGGAGAGGTATCATGCTTCTTTATAATATCAAGAGGAAAGAACAATGGTTCAAGTAAATATTATAGGATTCATTATCTTTACTGTTGCCTCTTTGATGGTATATATTATGAGCATATATGGATTTACGTTTACTGCAGGAACATAGCTCAACTGGCCAAAGTTAAGATAATGAAAAAGCACGGCGAATGGCAAGACCTTGACATCCCTCCCAGGTAGCATCAATTAGTTGTTGTTACGAGGAAACTTTAGAAGAGATTATGACTCGCCTCCTGTAATATAATTCTGGTCGCATTGTGACGTCTGTCTCTATGTTTTACAAGTTGATTGCTAAACATGACAACATTTGAGTTATAAACACTTTACCTCTTCTGGTTGTCCCATTGTTCTTGCAGTATCAGGTCAATTGTGTGCCTAAACTTGCCTAGCTTTTCTGGTGGACTAAATCCTTGGGGAACACCAAATAGCAACAAACGCCGAGATGTCTGTACTCTATTTACTTTTTCCACCATCTACCGTCTTTTCCCTTTTTCTGTTTTCTTGTGTGCACACATCAACAGATTTCTGTCTTAAAACCTTTTTTTCGCTTTTTTCTAATCATGTATTTATCAATGTAAATGGACAGAGGGACTTAACTCCACCATTTGTTGATGATGGCCTCATTGAGGTTGTTGGCTTTAGAAATGCTTGGCATGGAATGGTTCTTCTTGCTCCAAATGGACATGGGACACGGCTTGCACAGGTTTGGGATATTAATATGTTCTTTCGAATATAAGGTCGTGTACATATTATGCATGCACATTTATAGACATACCTTATAGTGATATTCATATGTAAACTTGACGCGTTATCACTTTAGTGATCAATTATCAGTTGGTTCAAGATGGTCCAAATGTTAAACTTTCATATTGCATATAAGATCCATAAGTTTCCTGTTTGTAGGCACATTGTCTGATACTTGAGCTGCGTTCTTCTTTTGAATATTTTTGTTACATTTCCCTGTTTGTAGGCACATCGTATCCGGTTTGAGTTTCATAAGGGTGCAGCTGACCACACGTTCATGAGGATCGATGGAGAACCATGGAAGCAGCCTCTCCCCGTAGATGATGACACAGTTGTGGTAGAAATCGCGCATCTTGGCCAAGTTAAGATGCTTGCTACCCACGATTGCAGATCCAAAAGTGTACACGACCCTTCAATTCATGTCAATCATGATTATGATGACGGAGATAGTGATGGTGAAGAGGATGATTCGGTCGTGGAAGAACAGAGGAAATTTGGGGCAGCAGACACATTTAAAATTCCTGAGGAAGTTGACATTTCACATATCAGTTGATTCTTTAATCCCAACTTTTTTTTCCAAAATCTTCACCCTAATGATTTCTGTGATATATATAGTAGATGGAAAATGGTTCTTGTGAGTTGTGAGCTATATTAGGACATTGACATTTCATTATTTTGCATACTAATTTCTTGATCAATTACAGTGTAAATGTGAGTTAAATTTCTTAGTATATGATTCTGGTTATGATGGGAGATGTGAGTTAAATTTCTTAGTATATGATTCTGGTTATGATGGGAGATATCTCTCTATTGTAACTTGAAATATCAATAAAATCACACTTTTATGCTATTCATTATTATGTATGTGCTATATGATTCTATGATTTGATAAGAGGCTTACAATATGATTTTATTTCCTTCTGTATTGTTATGTTAGGTGTTCTGATATTCATTACTTAACCAAGGGTCTTTTCGAAACAGTCTCTCTACCATTTCAAGGTAGTGTTAAAATTTGCGTATATTTTATTCTCTTCAGACCTCGTTTCAGGACTATACTAGGAGGTTGTGGTTTTTATTGAGTTTCAATCTTAAATTATTGGTAGTAAATGTTTATATGAGATTGATATCTTATGATATGTTAGGAGTTATATTTTTCACTTACACTAGCTACACACAGTATCATTATCATAATCTCGATTTTTAATTTTTAAAAACATTATAGTATTACCTTACTAAATTAATAAAGCAAAAATATACTGTAATTAACCATATTGTTGGGTGTGTTTGGTATAGAGAAAAATGTCTTTCAATCAACAATAAAAATATTATTTTGAAAAACAAGCGAGGGCCTTAGTTATTTTCTAATGAATGGTATGTAAGCAAAAAAGTACGGAATGCGTGCTAGGGAACTTGATTTTCTCTCGTGAACTATTTGAGTCAATGGATTAATTCGATCCAAAACTTAAAATAATATAAATCGAAAAAGAATTTAGAAGTAGTTATATTATCGGAACAAAGGTCTGAAATATATTTGAACTTTGATCGAAATTGTTGTAACGATACCAAACTTTGAAAAGGACTTTTTACCCTCCTACACTATGTAATAGTACATTTTAAAGGTATATATATGCCCATGTGGACACATATATATCTTTAAAATACAATATTAGATAGTGCAGGGTTAAAAGATCCTCCATAAAATTTGATATCATAGCAACAATTTCAATCAAAATTAAAGTATTTTTCATACCCTTTTCCCGATATAAAATATAGATATCCAATAGGGATAAAATTTTATACTAGCAAACATGGATATTTTCAAGTTATATGACATGTCTATGTGTCAAGTCTTTATCCTTTAACAACACCTTGATGAAGTACAATAATTGTAATATTTTATGAAAAAAGTTTCACATGCTTGTATCCTCAATCCTCCAATACCTGTGGAGACAACATGGTGACATCTTGGATAAACTTCAATTGAATTGATTAGGTTTGAGTCTTTTGTTAATGGTAACCTATTAATTTATAGACAGAGGCAAAGCTAAAATTAGAAGTCTAATATTTTTTCTTTTTAAAATATTGCGGTTCAAATTCACAAATCTAGCGTGGAAAGCATTTTTGTACTCTCTTCCTTCCCGTTGAGTCGTTAATTAGTTTTGTTAGAGGGTTCACAAATCAAGATATATTTATATTTATTTAATTTTTTTACTACAAATATACTGTTTATGAAAAAGCTACTGAATTTATTCGAATCTATAGGCTACGAACTCTCACTTAGCTCCGCCTCTACTTAATAAAAGTATTATAATAGGTGATTTGAGTGTTTGAAGTTTTGCTTTCTACTTTCTAATGTAGAGTGTAGTTTCGAAAGAGATTGTTGGAATGGATTTGATATAAATTTGAAAGGTGCTAGAGTTAATTTCTTTAGCTATAAAGTTATAATTTAAAATTACTCAGAGTTTCAAAGGAGATTGGAGGCAAATTCTTTATATTTTTACTCCCTTAAATAAAGAATTTTTTTCGCAATAAAATTTTCATGTTCCTATATTTTGTAATTTATATATTATTTAGTGACTAAAGAATCTGATTCTTTAACACACAATGGATGCCTTTTATTCACAATTTTAGTTCTTATATATTGTAGTTGAAATTTATTATTTTGACTCTAATAAAAACATAAAAAAATCACACAATAAATTCAATACTACCATAAAAATTAATTTTTTTTTAATTTGCCTAATTATCTTAATAAGTAAAATCACTCAATATTTATGCTAATGAAAAGTAATACATACACCATCATTTTACTATGAAATAACCGATATGATAATAAATTGACTCAAACATCATCGTTATAAAGTAGTAAAAAAAAAAATGAATATATACTGCTGCAAATGTATATAAATTGAGTACTCAAAGACAGTAGTGATAAGGTGGAAATTGACAAGATGCAAGCCTTCAACTGTCTTCTGACCAGAAAATATAATCTTTTATAATATAGATTCTTTCTCCAAAGTTTATAAATTATATTTTACTTTTATATATATTTATAATTTTAAAAGAATGTATTTTTCCTTTTTTAGTGATTCGTTAATTAATTCAACTTTTTGCATGATATCGTTAAAAACTAAAATTACTAGATTATATTTTACTAGTGAGATCTAAAAAGGTAGAATATTCGTAGATTTTATGTTCACCTCAAAGAACAAAGATAAGATAGAAAAATTAATTTCACTGACGTCTAACTCAAGACAAAAACAATTTGAAAAACATAACGAAAATACAAGATATAAAAAATAGTACCAGAACAATACTGCAAACAAACTACACGAAATAATAGATCATAGTAACAAAAATAGAAGAGAAAAAATTCTACAAGTATATAGTCCTATGACTACTAATAAAGCCAACGAGACAAAATACTCCTACCTACTTGTATGGACATACTTATTTTAATTTCACATATTTCTAATTTATAATTACGAAATTCAAAAATCTTATTTACTTTTTAAAATTTCATAATAAATCAAAGGTAAAAAGGAGAAATATATTTTCAAAATATCGTAAATGGTATGCATGTATCCTCCGTCATACTTTTGGGACAATATTGGTGCACCTGTCGTTCAAAACTAAAACATATATGTCGTTCACTCTACATGTAACACAATCTTATCCGTCGATCCGATATTTAATAAATATCAGGTCGATAGATAAAATTATGACACGTGTATGTCCGTTAGTATATATGCCCTAGTTTTTGGATGATAGATATACTAATGTCCCAAAATATGACTGAAAATATTTGCGTATTTGAAATGATGCATAGACTCCTTTATACAACTATGTATATATGAAGCAAACTTGAGTTCATGTTATATATCCTCTCAAAATTAAACAATTTTATTTCCAGAACAGAAATATATATGATCAAATTAATTATTCCTAGAGCAAAAAAATTAGCAGAAGTGAAAAATAAATACAAGAGATCTGAATCTACTTGTAGCAATATCAATGATACGACGCCGTCAGATAAAGGGGAATTTGTTGAAGAAAAGATGAAAAAGAAGATAACAGAGGAATCACTCAGAATTGTTATGTATTTGAGCTGCATTTGGGGGCCTAACTAAGTACGTATCGTGCCATTTTTCAGATTTCGAGATTTAAATAAGTCATTTTATTTTTTTTATGTCTTTTAAACATATCTTTCTTAGCTATAGTACTTTTTAAATACTGCTTAAATATGTAAATTTTATTTTAAAAAACTTGAAACTTCGGTCATGAATTCACGATCAAAATTAAACTGTTTGACTTTCATAAATTAAACTATGTCATACAAATTAAGGGCGAACTTATCTGAGAAGTATAGATTCATACGAGTCCAGTTATATTCATCGAGAAAATCATTAAATATCTATAAATAATTGATTGTAAAAGTCAATTACTATTGCTTATTAACTTAAAACCGATATTAAAATTCATAAATTTCAAATCCCGTAATATTCAAGCATATGGAATCCAACAAATGATGAATTTTTTAGCAATAATATTTGCTTGAAAGAGAAGTATTTGATTTAATTTTGATTTCCAATATGAATATCATAAAAAGCATAATTAAAGAAATGAAAATTGGCTGAGTAAAATAATAATTGTAATAATGTACTCAAATACAATAACTTTACTAATACAATAAATATTTTTCTCAGAATGAAAATTATCAAAGTTTTTTTATTTTTTATTTTTTATTTTTTATTTTATTTTATTTTTTTTATGTGTAGTTCAATCCTTTTTGTGTGATATATAATATATCAAAGAGGGGGACTAAGATACCAAAAATTACAATAATCTTTGATTACTTTCGCCTTTAGTTAGAAGTTTCAGTTCAAGTCACTTCTGTCGGGTAGAGAATCATAAATAGTCAAAATTAGAATTTGACATTTGGACATATCAAAAGGTGACATGTGGCAATCGGGATATAACGGAATCCAACTGAGTAGGAATTAAACCAGGCACAAAGATTGCTTTCTATCACGCAAATCCAAATTAATCAGGTCAATAAATTTCAAACACGAGATGCTTGAATCTACAAGAAAAGGAGATAACTTACAATCTCAGTCACTTGCTAAAGAACAAGTTTATACATTCAAATTTGCAAAGATTCTTAGTGTATTTCTCCAGGAACTGATCATGAAAAATAGATACAAATACAATGGCATGTAACCTGATTCAAGCATAAACATAACAACCTAAGCATGTCAAGCAAAACAGTGAAGAACACGCACCGCCTTCTATGTGGCGTTGAACTCATCAAATCCGGCTTGAATCTCTTCCGAAAATGTATCTTCTTACCCAATCACCAACCACTAAGTACCTCGTGCGCCAGCTAACTTGCTTGCTGAAACGTAAATAAAAATATCAGATTTAGACTCTTTGAATACAGAAGGAAGAAACGATACACTCCCTCCGTTTCATTTCATGCCTTGGTTTGACTGGACACTGGACAATGAAGTTTAAGAATGTAAAGAATACTTTTGAATCTTATCGTCTTAAACTAAAGTTGTAACATACCAAAAGATATCCTTTAAATCTTGGGTCATGTCATTCTGAGTGTAAGTATGAGTAAGATGCCAATGTTGAACTTAAAAACTTACCAACAAAGATGGATTATTATTTTTTAGAACAGACTAAAAAGGATAGTAAGACGAATATATTCATGCGGACGCTGTCTATTATTACCTTGCATACACTGAGTACCATAGCCACTGTGTGCTGTGGCCCATAGAAACCCAGTCCCCGGGAAGTTCTGCTGCTGCTTGATCTCCACCTAAAGGAGCGAATTGCCCTAAATGGCGATACCTGAAATGGTACATATCATTAAGCCAAGGACCACTGAGAGAGAGAGAGGATTGATGCCTATGTTTGAAACAATTAGATATTCGGTCATGGTAGCATAACGAAATTATTGTGAATGAGGATGTATCTATTTACAGAAAAGGAGGTTAGAAGCCAAGATCATAGAGTCGATAAATAACATGAGCAGCTAATAACATCGAAGACCTTGCTGATAAATGTAAAGCGGATCAGGCCAACTATCAGTTGTTCCCTTTTCCTACCTAAAATATCACAATCTACTCACCTAGGTATGTTTTAATACATAGATGGTGATAGTTTAGATAGGAAAGTGGAACAGTTGGTAATAGTTCAGGTCGGAAAAGGGAACATATGATAGTTGGGGTATGAAACTTGCGAAAAAGTGATAGTTCAATGCGTTTTTGATCATTATCTCAAAAAGTTTTTGTTGTATGGAAGAACAATTTCTCGAGAATGAAATTCGGCTCATAATTCAGCTTTTAGTTATCCCAGTATGCTTACATGCAACAATGAAAATAAGAAAAAGAGAGATTCAAAAAAGGTGAGTTATATATACTCGAATGGAAGAAATTCATGACGTCCAGAGCTTTTAAAACGGCGAGGTCCTTCAGGATTACTTTTGCATTGATCCCAGCGGTTAAAGCATCTAGCAAGATATGTACCTTGTTGAGCAGCAACCTAAAGCATGTGAAAAGATAAGAAATCGAAACTAAAGCAGAATACTGAGTGAAAAACAATGTTGCTCGGATTCTTCAAACATATCCTCAAAAAGTAGTGCATTTTTTGATAGAACCAACAAAGGTGCGGTAATAATTTTTGGAGAGTCCAAGCAACATTGGTGAAAAGATAAACGGGGATGAAATACGAACAATGGAAGAAGTACCTGAGCAGTGGCAGGTAGACTTTTCATCTGAGAATCTACATGCAAAAGGGCCAACTTAAAACCTTCAATATCTACCTCCTCTCTTTCATTTCCCTCTGAATCCCTGAATAAGTCTTTTGCCTCTAACAAATGTTTGTTCTTCAGATATAAGGCCACTTGAGGATAACGAATAATAATGTCTTCCAAAACATCTCGGAACTCCTCAATGCTTAACGTTCCAGAATCATCTTTATCCGCAGCTTTAAAAATGGTTGAAATATCTTCCTAGACCGCATAGTTTCACAGAAATGAAATTTTAGGGGAAGATAGAAAGCCAATAAAAATAGTATCTTGAAAACATAATTGTGGAGCATATAAGATGTATGATCATCCTCACACAGCATATATTTCATAGGCACAAAAAATTATTGTACGTCGAGTAACAACAAAGGTATTGGTTTTGATGTGACACAACAAACTAGCATTATTATCCTTATGACCATAAATCATGGACTATTAACTATCAATATCTGGAAAATTTTTACCACAGATAAAGAATTGAATGTACTACAGATCAAAAATTGATTAAATATTTCAGTACAGTTATTTGAAGTAAGGCTTCTTTACCATTACTTTACGTTGATCTACAGATGCACAATCACCTAGTGCGTACACGTTATTACAGCCCTTCACTCGCAACCATTCATCAGTTGTTAGAATACGTCTTTTTTCCTTCAAAGGGGAAATGAAAAAAAATTAAATGGTGATTCATTAATTAAACTTAAAAAGAGTAACTTTTTAAGTATGCATTTAGTGCAGAAACCGCCATGAAACACTAAGAGAAAGGGAATGCAAGATACCTGGCCAACTTGCTCCATGAAATCCTTCACAAATGGACGGGTACCAACTCCAGTTGACCATACAACCATCCCGTAAGGTACTTCAACGTTTTTTCCTGTAGATTTTACTTTCATGCTGATGAAATGATCAGACACACTAGTGACACGGCAACCTGTCGAAACCTCAATTCCATCTCTTTGAAATTTCTGTTCAGCAAATGAGCTTATTCTTTCATCAAATCTACAGAGACACAAACTTGTGATTTCAGGGTTGTTGATTAAAAATGCTTCTGAAATTGTCTCTTAACCGAGTGGAAATTACAATAACAATGCCTTAGTCCCAACTAAGTTGTGGTTGGTTATGTGAATCCTCACTTCTTCATTTAAACTCACTCTAGCTCGCGAACATGAAATATACTTTAGTAGGAAGTGTATGCGAAGTATAACAAAAGAATGCCCACAAGAAGCACATTGTATGAATTTAACTCTCTTCACACCTCTCTATCTTCCGTACTCTCAAATCTTTCAGCACAACACCTATATCAAAGAGTCTGTAGCATGCATTAAAATTTCAGTTGTACAGTGAATCTAGGAATGGTGCATCTTACGTGTTCAGGATATGATCTCCGGACTGGATAACTGTTATCTTCACAAAATCCTTAACAGAAGGGTATATTTTTACTAAATCCTCATAAACATAGTCATGTAGCTCAGCAGCAAATTCTACTCCAGTTGGACCACCGCCAACTATAACAAAATGGAGGTTGGTCCTTCGCTCTTCTTCACTTAGGCCAGGAATGACAGATTTTTCAAAACAATCTATTACTGTCCTCCGTATCCTTTGAGCATCTTCAACTTCCTGTATGAAACATGATTCATTTATTTTTAAAGAAAGTAAATTTTACACTTCAAGAAAAATAAGAGATGTCTCAATCTGATCAGGTTCAAAAATGCATACAGACACGTCCTTGCAGAAGTAAAAAATGTCCTTCGAACTCTTAAGAAATATCATCAGGTGAGTGTCGGATCCTCCAAAGGTAGTGTATTGTTGGAGGATCTGACACTGTCCGGCAATATTTTAAGAGAGTCCGAGCAATATAGGGAAGAAATGTCATGCATCCCCAACTAAGTTAAGAAAGGCTTTATGAAAGAGAATCCTACCTTCAGAAAGTGGCAATGTTCCATAACACCTGGTGTGTTAAAAGTGTTTACTTGAGCTCCTACTGCGACAACCAAATAGTCATATTGTAGGGAGAAATCATTATGTCCTGCCAAATTATCGTTGATACCAGAACGGCAAGATACTGTGTGGTTTTCTGGATCAATCTTCAGACATTCTGCTTCCCAGAATTGAATTTCTCCACTTCTCTGCCGGACCAATCAACAAATATTAAACAATAAAGAGGCAGAAAAAATCTTCAAAAGAAAACAAGACAGCCTTGGAGAAACTTTAGCACATACTAAATGTAATATTCCCGGGATCAGGTTAGAACAATCGAAAAACAAGTGAAAGAGGAAGCATTTAAGGGGCAAAAGAATCTTTCTCAGATGCAGTGCACAAAGCTATACTATTCATTCCAAATCTTATAACTACAACATAAAATTACAAACGAAATGCAAGCAAGTTCCTTATCATGACTTCCTTACCTTCTTTATTATGTTCCGGACCGGCTCTACTACGCTTCGTGCCTCAACTGTACCACATGTGACACTAGGTAACAGTGGTGTAAATGCAAAATAGTTCCGCGGCGAAACCACTTTTACATCATATGAAGAAATATCAAGATCTTTTAAGAAGCTGGTACCACCCCATCCTGTTCCAAGCACCACTACTCTCTTCTTCTTAGACTCTGGTTGATTCTGTTCAGCAACTTGTTTTCCACTCTCTACATTCGATTCCGCATATACCAACAGACCTCCAGTACTGTAACAGCCAGAAGAAAAGTATAAGTAGCAAAATCCTCTACAAAATATGGATAAAAAAAATCATTCTTTAAAGCACAACATTTCATTCATTAAACATCAATCCTTCAAGTGAGTCATTATAGTTTAGTAGGTCAGTTTATAAATGCATTTGCTCTCGTTGTGAATTCTATAAACGTAATTCATTGTATACAACTTAAGAGGCATATGTCTAGGACTATAAGAAACAGAAACGACGAAGTAAGAAAGCCATAACAACCTTGTAATCAGAGAGATAAGTTTCCAAAAGCCAAAACCAGTTCACGTCTAACTTAATAAAAGAAAATGACATCCGTTATGTTTTGTCAAGCTCAGCTCATTAAAAACTCTATTCCCACTTTTGATCCCAAGCCACACAATTTTACCTTTGTAGAGCATCCGATTTACTCGAGCTATTCTCCACAAGAATTAAAAAAAGGATGGCCACTAAGATTTTACATTATTGTTATATACAAATTTCACATTATTCAAACCAGCATGTGGAATCATAACAACAAATGATCACCTAAAAAGATATGACATTTGGACCTAACTCAATCTCGAAAGTTAACTCGGAGGAGTGCCCAAGTCCATATAAGCAAACCATTAGTCCATTTCCTAAAAATTCTAACTCACTCTAACACTCTCATTTAGCTTCTCTGGATCTAAGAGTAGATGACAATATGTTCAAGTGTCACAACAAATTCAGAGACTCTCCTTTCAGTACAAAATCAAGAACCCAAAAGGAAGAGATGAAGAAAAAATGGCTACCAAGAGCTTAGCTAAAATATGTAAAACCCCTCATTTTCTTTTTGTTCAAAGATTGGAACTTTATCAATATTTCTGTCAAATCTTGATTTAAGCTAACTACCTAAGAATCAAATGAGTAATGAAACAAGTGAGATTAAGGTGAATAAGATCTTAGGAGTTGTTTGGTTCAAAATCAGAGTCATATTACACAAATAACAAACAAGTTAGTGAAAAATCATCAAGAAACAAAAAAAAATGAAGTCACTAAAAAATTTAACAAAAATGAAGGGATCAAAAAGAATAACCTGACAGAACAGAGAACCAAAAGTTTAGAATAAGAAGAATGGCTATGAAGAACTTTACTTAAATATGTGAAACCCCTCATCTTCTTTCTTTCTCCTCTTAACAAAAATTGTTCAAAGATTGAATCTTTTCTCAGTATTTCTGTCAAAATCTTGATTTAAGCTATGGATAATATAAGTAGTTATGAGTCAAAGGAGTGGTGAAAAATAAAATAAAATATTAGTACTCCTCTAATGTCATTATATGAGTTGTCTGAAAATGTTAAAAGTCTGACAATTTAAGAAAATTATGAATTTTGGGTTCAAACTAATGAACTATGGGATTTGAGAATTGGTTTATCTAAATTAATCTTTTTTCATAGTCTTAATTTTTTAATTAGATGTTCCCAAATTGATGGTTAATCTAAGGTTTATACATGTGACACATCTTACAACTGTTAATTTAATATTCCTTTGGTTCACTCACAAGCAACATTCTCATATATTGAATTTTCTTAGTATATTCCTTCCGTTTCAAAAAGAATAACCTCATTTCTTTTTTAGTATATTTTAAAAAGAATGATCCATTTTTATTTTTGGCAAAACTTTAACTTTAACTTTCACGTGACATGTTTAAGGCCACAAGATTAAAGGGCATTTTGATACATTTGACATAACATTAATTTAGAACCACAAGATCAAAAAGTCTTCTTCCTTTTCTTAAACTCCTCCAAGTCAAATTAGGTTATTCTTGTTTTTTTTTAAATCTTTTTATGTTTAATTTTGAAATTAATTTAGTAAACCCCTAAGTTTCTGTGGATGAAAATTATTATTCTTATTATTATTTTACTTATTTATTTTGACAAAAAATATTTTCCAATTAAAGTTTTATTGTTATATGATTAAAGGTTATGAGAATTAAAAAATTCAAGTTAATCCTTTGAACGGGTACTTATGTCATGAAAATTGACCATTAAAATTATGTTTATTTCTTCTCCTTCCATTTTTCATTCATTGTATGTTAAAAAATTTCGCCTTCATATTTCGCGTCTTTTTTATTTCTACTTTTAGGATTCGTTTAAACATAAAAATTTATTTATAAAAATAATTTTTAATTTGATCATAAAAATTTGAAACGCAGCCTTTCTTTTTGAAGGTATATTATAAATTTGGAAAACATGTTGGTATAAAAAAAATGGACTCACTTTCACTTTTGAAGCTGTATTGTATAATATGATTATTATTTTTTTTTCAAAAGATAACATAACTCTATTTTCGATTCTAACTTCATATATTTCAAATACAAAAAAAAAAAAATTATAGTCAAATGCTTAATAATAATAATAATAATAGTCATATTTCTATGTTCATAACTTCTAAATATTTAATGTGTAATTTAATAACAAGTGTTCCATTATATATATATATATATATATTTGAGATTCATTTTACTAAACTAGTTTTATTAATACAGTTTAAAATTTAACTATCATATCAAAATCTTATGCAGTTATTTAATGATAAAGAATAATAATTTAAAAAAAATCTGTTAAAATAAATAAGTAAAAAAAATAAAATATTTTCATTTATAAAAACTGAGGAAGTAATTGAATTGGTTTGAAATTAGATTTTGGAGAAAACAAAAAATGAGGGGGGGGGGGGGGCGGTAAGAAAGAGAAACAAAGGCCAACAAGGAACATAAAGCATAAAGCATGGATCTCACGTATTAAAATATAATATCAATAAAATAACGCTTAAGTCATCGATAACCCTTGGAGTTGTTCGCATAATTTACTTAGACATCTTAATTAGAACTTGTATTTATTGAACACTTAAATTGTTCAAAATATATACATATTAAACATAAACTTTGATATGGCAAAAAATATGTTTTTCACTTCCTTGAAGCGTGAAAAGATTCAAAATTGTGTTTTTTTAAATTAAAAAATTATACATTTTTTCTTCTTTTATTGACACTTGGTATATATATAATTAACTTAAAAACATTATTTCTTCTTTCCTTTACAAATTTTTCAAAAAAGAAGTGCACCACGTCCCCTACTACTCATCCTTCTTCAAAATTTAGTTTGCAAAACTTTCTCCATTTTAGTTTCAACATTGTTTTTTCTCTTTTTTATATATATAAAAATTATTTCTTCCAAATCTGAAGATAAATGAAAATCAACTATAAAGAAATCATACGATTCAAATTTGAAAGAAAGACTTTCTTTTGTATGATTTATTGCAAATCTCATAAAAATAATGGAACAAATATGAAGAAGAAGAAGATGAAAGGAGATACACGATTTTTAGTATAAAAAAAGCCAGTCGATACTTTTTTATCACAATTTTTGAACAAATAATTTTACTCAAATTTAAATATAAACCCATTAAATTTACAAAAATAATATTCAAAAATTGAAAGAATTGATTTTTGAGCTATCAATTTCTTTTTGTCATCGATGTAGAAATGAATAACCGCGGGCAAAAATTTTCTTTCTTCTTTACTCTTAGTAGGCGTTTGGCCATGCGATACCATATCACGATATGGTATCGTGAGATAGAATCAGCGTTTGGACATGCGATTTCACGTTGATTCCATCTCATTGAAATGGAATCATGAGATGTGATTTCATATTCTCCAAAAAGCATGATATGGAATTACATG
This sequence comes from Solanum sitiens, assembly GCA_016801875.1. Classification (NCBI taxonomy): domain Eukaryota; kingdom Viridiplantae; phylum Streptophyta; class Magnoliopsida; order Solanales; family Solanaceae; genus Solanum; species Solanum sitiens. The sequence continues at coordinate 697,722 of JABWTJ010000017.1, read as the reverse complement.
GTGATTCCATATCATGATTCGAGATATTTTAATACAAAATTGATCCACAAGTTTATATTTTATTAAAACAATACCACATTTATACTTACTAACAATTTATTTCATATGTAAATAAATTTATAATCACATTATTAATTTTTAAAATTTATTATTCTCACCAACATATTGTCATTTTAACTCACACCAACCGATTTTTAAAGTGATAAAATATTTATGGTCTATACACATGAAAATATAGTTCCGGATGATATTGACCAACAAATGGCTCAAAGTAACAATGTTGGTTCGTCTTCTCAGTCACATGATCGAAAAATGCAAGTTAACTTGAGGAAATTGTTCGTACTATGTGTGATGATTATACTAAAAACTAGTACACAACAATTTATGTTCATTTTTTAAATTAAATTAAAGGTAGATGAAACGATTAAGTGGAGAACAAGTACCTTTGTAATAATTTATTATGCGATTTTATGTTTTTTTTTATTTGATAAGATTGAATAATCAATTGGGGCTATTGTAATTATTTTACAACTTATGGGATCTTTATGTCTATGAGAAAATATACAACACAAAAATTTCATATCGCATGTCCAAACAAAACGCTAATTTCATCTTATGATTTCATATCATGATATCATATCGCAGGGCCAAACGGGCCCTTAGTATGCAAATGTGTCTTTTTAAAAAAAAAATAATTTTCAAGTTATTTGAAAAGAAATTAGGTATTGTGATTTGAGAAAAATGTGTTTTAGAAAGAAGATGAAGTTGAAAGGGGAGGTTTTGTGATTTAGAAAGAATATGTTTTGGGAGGAAAATGAAGATGAAAGGGGGTTTGGGGGAGGGGATTCCTGTCATTTTTATCGTATTACATGACAATTATATGAAAATGGAAAAAGATCAATTATGCCCCTAAAAAATTCGGACACATAAACACCTAATCCGACCCGTTTTCAACAATTTTGTTTAATTTTTAATTTTTTTGATAAATTTCGAAAATGAATAATTGATTAATAAATATAAGAAAAATATAAAACAAATATATAAAATTTACGCCGAAAATTCACAAATAGATATAGTTACCTTAAACTCAACAATTTTAACACTTTTTAAAAATTTTTATTTTTCTCGATAAATCACGAAAATGAGTAATTGATTAATAAAAACTATGAAAAATATGAAAAAATATTAAATTAACGCCAAAAATTTAAAATAAATATAGTAACCTTAACTCCAACAATTTCAACATTTTTTTAAATTTTTTATTCCAGCAAATCCCGAAAATGAGTAATTTATTAATAAAGAATAGAAAAAATGAAAAAAAGAATTATGCCAAAAATTCACAAATAAATATATTAACCTTAAATTCAACAAATTTCTTTAATTTTTATTTTTTTGGGTAATCTAAAAAATGAATTGATTAATAAAAATAGGAAAATATGAAGAAAAAAAAATATGTTGAAACTTTTGAATTTAAGGTTACAATATTTATTTGTGATTTTTTCGCTTTAATTTTATAGTTTTTTTTTATATTTTCCTATTTTTTATTAATCAATTATTCATTTTTGAGATTTATTTAAAAAATAATAATTAAAAATAATTTTTGAAATTATTGATTATAAGGAAACTATATTTATTTGTGAACTAGATAATTGAAGGCCCGTTCACGGGCCCAATATAATCAATTATCTTTTTTATTTTAATTTAAAAAATTTACCTAAAATTACATTTTTGACCTTGGTCGTCCTCCCACTTCACTCTTCTATATAATACTAGATAATTGAAGGCCCGTTCACGGGCCCAACATAATTAATTATCTTTTCAATCTTAATTTATTTTTTTTACCTAAATTCGCATTTTATTTTATTATAGTTTCTCAATTTTCTATCATTAAAAAAAGTTACAAAAATCTCTCTCAAATACATCTCTATCCACTGTAAGATACATCACTATCTCCTCTCGGATCATCTCTATCCTCTCTCAAATACATCTCTATCTTCTCTTGAATACATCTTTCCTCTCCGATACACCCATATTCCCTCTCGTATACACTCCTCCTCTCTTGGATTCATCCATGAGATATGTGTCTGCAAGTTTTTTTGTTTTTTTTGAAATAGTGTCACGACTGATGTATTCACATTTCTATTGATGTATCAAAAAAAAATTAATTCTAAGAAATTTTTGTAATTTGAAAAAGAATAGGGATAAATTGTAATTAGCTCTTAATACTATGAAAAATTATGTAATTTATATTCAATTATGTAACATATTTTTCTCTGTAGTCAATTTCAAAAGAATGATATATTCATATATTTAATAACATTTTGACTTCAAAATATTCATTTTATTCTTAGTAAGATGATTTATAATCATATGAACAACTATGGTTTGTTTTAGACCATGAATTTTAAAAGTGGTTTTTTTATAAAAGAAAAAACTTCATGTTAAGTCAAATAAACATTACATAAATCGAAATGGAGTGAGTACAAACTTTATATTCATTTTATATTTATAAAATTTAAGTTCTTATAACTATTTTGCCTTTTAACAAATTTTAAAATGAAAATACTAAAGCTTTTTCACAATTATTTTCTATAGTATATTTTTATCAATATTCTGTCCATAATAATCAAAACTGTAATAAAAATAAGACAAAAAAATAACTTAATTTTGGATTCAAGTATTGATATCAATTGAGGAAACATTTATTTTTGAGTTGTAAAACATTTATAATCTAATATTTAATATGTTCCGTACTTTGACGAATGACACTAATTTATTATAATTCAAGATTGTAAGAGTTAGAAATCAATACTAAAAAGTGCAACTCACCATTATATGAAGGTCGTTATGAGTTAATTGTCACTCATTAAAGATATATATGTCATATGTTAACTGTCGTAATGAAAACAACATGAAAATTATAAGAGATAATTTATTTATAGTTGAAAAATATTTATGAAAAATGGATTACAAATTATATATTTTAATATGTTTATGTCATATACATATTAGTGTAAAGAAATTCACACTATAAATTTATTTACTTATTTTTATATGTAATTTATTTTATTATGAAAAATTACAAATTTGATGTTTTATGAAAAAATGGTATGTATATTTTTATATGTTCTTATAGTAAGAAGTTCTTTACTTTATAATATAGAGGATTATTACTTAAAATAAGTTATCACGTCAATTAACCATATTAGTTGTGATATATTATTATAGTATTTTTAGACAAACATCACGTAAATCAATTTTCTAAGTCTTAACAAATCATTAATTTAGAATTACCTGTAGACCTATAATAATCATTAGTATGTCGTAAAAATAAAAATTTATTCTACATTTGTTTATTAGATATTTTTTATTTAATGAAAATTTTACACTATATGTAAAATAAATCTATACGAAGTGTAATATCTCGTTAAAATAGACTAATCATTAGTCTATATTAAGAAAAAAGTAAGATTAAAAATATGGGTCCATATTAAATGTCACATCATTAGGATGACATTTTATGAAAATATATTTGTTTGTAATTTGATGTTTTATGAAAAAATGGTATGAATATTTTTATGTCCTTATAGTAAGAAGTTCTTTACTTTATAATATAGAGGATTATTACTTTAAATAAGTTATCACGGCAATTAACAATATTAGTTGTGATATATTATTATAATTTTTTTAGATAAACATCACGTAAATTAATTTTCTAAGTCTTAACAAATCATTAATTTAGAATTACCTTTAGACCTATAATAATCATGAGTATGTTGTAAAAATAAAAATTAATTCTATATTTGTTTAATAGATACTTTTTATTTAATGAAAATTTTACACCATATATAAAATAAATCTATACGAAGTGTAATATCTCATTAAAATAGACTAATTATTAGTCTATATTAAGAAAAAAATATGATTGAAAATGTGGGTTCATATTAAATGTCACATCATTAGGATACATATGACATTTTATGAAAATATATTTGGTTGTTTTGTCATTACAAATCTATTACAACTTTCTTGGTATTATAACATAGAAAAAAAAATTCGAGAATCTTTATGAATTGACAAATTTGCCCTTGGTCGTCCTCAACTTGGCTCTTCTATATAATATATACTAGATAAATGAAGGCCCGTTCACGGGCCCAATATAATCAATTATCTTTTCAATTTTAATTTAAAAAATTTATCTAAAAACACATCTTATTTTACTATTGTTTCTAAAAGTTCCTTTTTTAAAAAAAAATTACAAAAATTCCCTCTCAGCTACATTCCTATCCTCTGTATACATCACTATCTCCTCTCGGATACATCTCTATCCTCTTTCGAATACATCTTTATCCCCTCTTGAATACATCTCTATCCTCTCTTAGATACATCTCCTTTCCGATACACCTATATTCCCTCTCGAATACACTTCTCCCCTCTCGTATTCATCCGCGAGATATGTGTCTGTAAGTTTTTTGAATAGTATCACGATCGATGTTTCCGCATTTCTGCTGATGAATCTATGAATTTTTTTAATTTAAAAAAGAGTGGGGATATAATGTAATTAGTTATGTTTTTTTTTTTTTTTAATCTCTTTAGAATTGTGCTATTTTTGTTTTCTTATTTAAGTCACAATTTTTAAAGATAAAATAAATATTATTTTGGAGATAAAATAAGTTAAATAAAACTATATGAATACTTATGTTTAAAAAGCATTATATATAACTAAAAAGAAAATTACATACATGAAAGATTGTAGGATTATACTGAATATGTTGTAGTAGTAATAAACATAGATGAACGATTTGAATTGTCAAAAGTATAAAAGTAAAAATATTTTTCACATTATTATTATAATCAAACAAATAGAAATTGATTTTTAAAGATAAAATAAAATGAGTTTGTGGGCCACACAAAACAAAATTTTTTGTGACTCTTGAAAAGGAAAAATGGATTATTCTAGAAAATTATTTTGAAATTAATTATACAATTATAAATTTAGAACTCTGCCCATAATAATGTTTAAAATTATAAAATTGCCCTTGGTCATCCTCATCATGACTCTTCTATATAATAATTTCGGAAAAGGGCCTAAAATACCCTTGAAGTATTAAAAATGGTACAAAATTACCCTCCATCCACCTATTGGCTCCAAAATGCCCTTTTCATCCACCTATTGGCTCCAAAATACCCTTGTCATCCACCTTTGGGTTCAAAATTGACCACTTTTTTAATTATTTTAAAATTAAACTCTTTAAATATTTTTTAAAATACTTGGCGTTCAACTATTGGTTATAATTTAATTTATTAATATAATTTATAAATCAACCCACTACCCACTCATTACTAACTAAACCCCACCCAATTAATAATCCAATTATAATATCAAAATTGTCATAAACACTACTAAAACACGATGAAATTATAGATTCCTGAAAATGACATTCAAAATTATTTGAGTCCGAATCGAAGCCCCAATGAAATATAGGTTGAGCCGCTTATTTAGGAGGACACTTTCAATATGATTCTCTTTCAAGATTGAATTAAAAATTTATGATTAAAGGTAAAGAAGTAATACATTTCGAATTAATTCATGCACTTTTTTAAAATATAATTTTATAAATATTTATGATTTGTTTTAAAACCTTTAATATATTATTTTGAAAAAAAGTTAACTATGAAGTAACATCACATAATTGAGACGTAAGTCAGACTTTTAAGTTTATCGGTAATTTTTATTTAGACACTTAACATATGATAATTTACTTCTATAGATATTTTCGCCTCAAATTTTTAAAAACACTCAATTGGCAGTAGCTTTTTTCTTGTTGCATTAATAATGTGACGGGTGTATTAATTTGGAGGGGTTTAATTAGTAATGGGTGGGTAGTGGATTGATTTATAAATTATACTAATAACTTAAATTATAACATATAGTTGCGTGCCACGTATTTAAAAAAATATTTAAATAGTTTAAATATAAAACTGTTAAATAAGTGGTCAATTTTGAACCAAAAGGTGGATGACAAGGGTATTTTGGACCCAATAGGTGGGTGAGAAGGGTATTTTGGAGCCAATAGGTGGATGGAGGGTAATTTTGTACCATTTCCAATACTTTAAGGGTATTTTAGGCCCTTTTCCGTAATAATTTTTAGCGTAAATTTTTAAAAAATCATGTTTTTTCTTTTTATATTAATAAATTATTTATTTTCGGAATTTATCGAAAAAAATAAAAATTATAAAAACTTCAGAATTAAAGGTAACTATATTTATTTGTGAACTTTTAGCATTAATTTTATATTTTTTTTTATACTTTTCATATTTTTTATTAAGCAATTACTCATTTTTGAGATTTACTGAAAAAAATAAATACTTTAAAAAATTATTGAAATTGTTGGATTTAAGGTTACTATATTTATTTGTGATTTTTGGCGTTAATGTTATATTTTTTTCATATTTTTCTTATTTTTTATTAATCAATTACTCATTTTTGGGATTTATCGAAAAAAATAAAATTTAAATAAAATTATTAAAAATGGGTCGGATAGTTTATTCAAAAGATGGGTTGATTTATGGGTCGAATTAGGTGCTTATGGGTCTGAATCCCTTTCCATTTTCATATACATGTCATGTGGTAAGGTCAAAATGAAATGACAATTCCATGTGACATTTAAAGAAATAAAAAATGAGTTGGATATGTCCAACATACCAACCAACACCCATAAGGGCATATTCGGGCCAAAAGTTGGATGACGAGGGCATGAGTGAGCCAAACTTTAAACAGAGGGTATCTCTAGATCTTTTCGAATAGTTTAGAGGCATATTTGACCCTTTTCCCCTTTTTAATTAGTTGTTTTGTCATGTCACCGCAAGTGTATCACACACTCTTCATATTTCTTGCTCATTATTAAAAAATGCCTAATAGGAATAATTTTTGAATAGGTAAAAGTATTCAATAAGTACTAGAGTTAAAATATCTAAGTGAATTATGCGAAAACTTTAAGATGACGTCGATGATTTAAGCCATAAAATAATATCTTTATACAACTAGCATAGTAAATTCTTCCAGGATGTAATGGTCTAAAATATGAAACATTTTAGAACCACTAATAATATTCTTTGTTTTAATTTTACAAGTTGGATAAGAACTATGGGAGAAGACTCGAAGTATTTTTGTAGGTGAGATTGAGTTGCACAAATAACCAGTGTTGAGTTTGATTCTATTTATCTTCATAATGCATAAATTGACGCGACATATTCAGAATGAGACATCTTGGTGTATGTTATTAACATAGAGATTACCTTATATTCATTTGAGGACAAAACAAATTACACCATCAACTCATTTTTAGAAATATTTATTTTTAAAAATATATTACTTATTAATAATAATAATAATAATAAAAGTATTATATGATAACTTGAACTCTAAATTAATTGTGTGAGTTTGTTTAGAATTCTTCTTGGTTGCCAAAGATAAGAAGATTTTTTGCAGTGTTTTCTTGTACTCATTATTTTTACCTCATTTCCCATCAACACCATTGAAGCAAATTTGAGACAATCATCAATGGTAACTTTTTGCTTTTTTTTTTAAAAAAAAAAATCAAGACTAATTGATTTCATAAAAAAAATTATTCATAACTTATTAAGTCTTCTTTCTAACATGAAAAAGTTTTTGGATAGACGCTTCCATTGCTTCAACTTTTCTCTTCTTAGTTCATTTTATCGACAATATCAAAATTAATTAAAAAATAAACTTTGATCCATATACATTCATATGTATTCCAATTTATTTAAGTTATACTCAAAGTCGATAGTATAAAAGATATTTGAACTTATTTCAAAACAATTTTAAATTTATAGAGCGTTTTTTTAAAAAAAAAAAAGCTAAAAGAATCATTAATCTTTAAATATGAAAATATGATAATTCAATTAAAAAAAATAAGTATTTCTAAAAATGAGCTGATGGTGTAATTCTTTTTGTCCATGCCAGTGGATATAAGTTAAAAATTGAGAAAACGCACATCAGAGTCAATAATAAATTGGAGACGTGGAGACGAACATTGAATTCTAAATAGTTTAGAAAGAGTAGGTTAGTAGTAATAAAATATATAAAACGGGCGTGGACTTGATACTCAAGTTATCCCCAAGAGTGAAAGATTTAAGTATCTCAGGTCTCAAATTAAAGGGCATTGAAATATCGATGACGATGTCACACACTATATTGGTGAGACATGAATGAAGTGGAGACTTGCATTCAACATCTTGTAACAAGATGATACACAGTTAAAACTTAGAATTAAATATAATAAAGTGATAGTTAGAATGACGTTGTTGTATGAGACTAAACGTTGATTAGTTAAAAACTTTTATGTTCAAAAAATGAGGATGTTTTAAGATGGATATGAGGGCGCATTCATGGAGTATAGGATTCAGAGATGAGGAAAATAAAATTGAGATAGTTTGGACATTTGGAAAAGATGCCTAGATGCCCATTAAGAAGATCTAAGAGCTTGGTTATAATGGGGCTAATGAGAAAGATGTAGACCAAAAAAGTACTGATTAATGATTATACAAGATATGACACATTTTTAACTTAAGGACATTACCTATGTTACTATTAGGGAATGTTTGTTTTTGCTTTTCGAGGGTTTTGACTTGTGGTGTTTGTCATTGTACTAATCTTATTATTGTTGCTTAGGAATTTAGAATATCCATCATTTTAGTGAATTATTTGCAGAACTCAATTCAAGTGATTAAATATATTCTTTAATAAAAGATAAAATAAATATTTGACAGCTCCAATCGACACTCGACATTAGAGATTGTATAGGATTCAGTTCAATTTAAAAATTTATTATATCGATTAAATTATTAAAAATTTAACAAAAAAATAAATCGAAAAGTTACTTAAAAATAAAATGACAAATCAAATAAATCATACATAAAATTGATTATATCGGGGTAAAAAGTAAATATTACTCGTTATAGAATAATCGACACACTGCCAATTACAAAATAGAAATGATTGATACTTTAGTAACTCTTTCTAACTTACCAATTACAAAATTACCAAATCAAAATTCTATAATCCCGAACCAAATACCAAACATTCACCCATAACTTTAATATTATCTTGGATATGAATTAGCTTTCTTCACATCATGCTATTCTTTGATTGTTATATGCTAATACAAGGTAAACTCAATTAATCAAAGCACTGAACCACAACAAAAGAAGTCGAAAAACATTTTTAGGAAATCCAAACAACAATATAAAATGATAAGACAAAAAATGTAGTGCTGTTATTTAACTCCAAGCATGTTTGATACAAAAGAAGAAGCTGATGTCAACACCTCATAACACTATATGAGTTTATCAGACCCTAAACCCAAAATTTAAAGGAGTAAGGGTATAGTGAACTCAAAATATTTCATTAACAACAAAAAAGCATCAGAAAAATCCAATATGATCATATGTAATATAGTTTCACCAAGTGGTTCTCCCTGCAAAGCAAGGTCTTGGTTCCACTACACCTCATTAACATGGATTAAATCATCACAAGCACAAATTTTTTTTAAAAATGTAGCTGCTCCATAGTGTACTCAAAACACAATTGACAAAAATGGGGTTATGAAAAGAGTAAAATACAATAGAGCAACACAAAAAGTATTGCTTCTAGGGAACGAGTTGATCGAAAATGGATTATGTTTCAACCACCAGATAAAGAAGCCTTAAAAATGGTCATTCATTATATACAACAAATTATATCGATATTACTATTACATTGGAGCTCGACTAATCAAAACTCACACGATGAGGAAAAAAACTAAAAAGGCCTCAGAAGATAAAGGTAATATAACATCAATGGAGCTAAAAGCTCCTCAAATGGTACGGACAATTACCATACATCACTGGCCTATAATTAACAAAAAAATTACATACATTTTAGACATAAAACTCAACAAATTACAATGTATTAGGCTCAGAAATATGAACAGCTCTATCAATCACAGAATATCAGAAGCAGAACTGGCATTAAAGCTGAATTTATATCATCACTGCCAAATTTCAAACAAAGAAGTAACAAAAAAAGTAGGCTCATATTAAGAAATTCAACCATTTTTTTATCATATGCTTCATAGATTACTCTCAGAAGCGCGGATAAATCTTCTAATCATAGCCAAAATTCAAAATAAAATATTTTTGGAGAATCAATCAATAATATAGCAGTGGACTTAGGAGTAAAACAATAGGAAAACATGCATAAACCCTACGTAAACACCGCAATTAGATCTATGCCTCGTTGACTAGCTATATTTTTCATTGAATTTAGAAGAAAAGCTAAAGGTGATATGAGGCATCATAATTAACAAAAAAACGGATTTAGCCGTTAATTTGACACAGATAAGCCATGGATTAAAGGTACAAAAGGGCTAATACTGCAACACTAAACGGCAAAAAAACTTATAGCACGAGCTTTGGGGCATCTAACTTCATGTAAAAATATAAATCAGATGAGCCCGGGAGGCTACGTGCAGAGATCTACAAGAAAATTGACAAAAATAAATACAAGACGCCATTGAAGTGTTGGTGGAGGAAGCTAGATTGAGAAGAGATGATGAAGAAGAAGATGAGAGTTGTTAGCTTTATATAGAAGAGAAAGGAGGGCGGCGAAACCCTAATTGTGTTGTTCTGGATCCGAGTTGTTAGCCCATCAAATCGTAATTCCCCCATTCGACCCGTTTAAGTTTTGGGCCATCAAAGATTGGATCTCTTAATATTTAGATAAACTTACATAAATATATTATAATAAAAAAATATTTATCATTTATAATAATAATATTTTTTTTTTACTTAATCACTTTTAATTCATTTATAATACAAGTTTAATTCATATTACAAAGAACATTTTTTTATTCACATATAATACAAATTTTAATGATAGATAATTTATTTATCACACATTTTAATACACTTATAATACAATCTGTCAAATTTTTACCAAACAAACATAATATATTTTTAAAAACAATTATAATTTATATATAATTCATATATATTGCATACATAATTCACTTTTAATACATATTATAGGTTTAACATAGTATTGCTATAAATGGTAATAAATAAAAAGTATTGCTAAAATCAGTGATTATTTATTAAAATGTACCAATTCATGTAATTTTTCCTAATATTATTTATTTAGTTTAGATAGAAATTTTGTTAAATTATTTTTTTATTTGATATTGAGTGTTAATAAAGAAGACTAATAATTTAATGGACAACTTTCACATGTTGCAAACATAAAATTCAGGTTTGTATGCTATAACAAAGTTTGCATAATTGCGCTCCATAGCAAACTTATATATGTATAATTAGCTATACATATACAATTGAAGCTAATTGTATAAAACGAGAAAGAGAGAAATTATATACAATTTGAATTGTATAAAATGAGAAACCGAGAAAGGCAGAATTAAATCGTATAAAACGAGAAAGAGAGAAATTATATACAATTTGAATTTGTATAGAACAAGAAAGAGAGAAAGGCAAAAAGAGACTTGTGCAGGGAATATACAATTGAATCGAATTGTATAAAACGAGAAAGAGAGAAATTATATACAATTAGAATTTCTATAAAACGAGAAAGGCAAAAGAGACTTGGGCAAGAAAATATTTGTATTGTATAATTATAAGTGTATAGGACAAAGTTATATGTATCTGCATGCGTTTATATAATTTTCTCTCGCTTTATACAATTAGAAGCACAATTTATACAATTATGTTGTATAAAGCGAGAGAGGCGAGCGACAGGAAGCGAGCGAGAGGGAGAGTGGCAAGCGAGAATATGAGGGAGAGAGGGACTGACAAACAGTTTGCTATGGAACACAAATAAATCAAAGGGTAGCTACTATATTTATTTTATATTATTAGTTTATCACTTTATATAATTATCCCTAATTTAATTTGATGCTAAAAATTTATAGAAAAGAACAAATAAAACAACTAAAATTTAGAAAGAATTGAACGGGGTGGATTTTGACCCATTTTAGCTCAAATCGATTCAATCCATTTTAGCCCAAATAAATTTTGAATAAGTCATTGATTCACTTATTTATTAAAGAACAACTTCTTAGTCATTCAAATATTTCTCTCATTTTTTAATAAAAGCTAGAAATTTCAATTACAAAAAATTATCATATATATCCCGATAGTTTGAAATAATTATATATTGAATTAAAAAAAAATTATATATTGTCTCACTAATTAATAATTATATCAAATGTAAAGTCAAATGCACCTAAATACATGTATTTATGCCACCAAATACACTATAAAATACAGGGGAGATTCGAGCGAGATAAGAGAGAGCAAACAAGATATGAGGGAGGCAAACGAGAGAGTTGGTATATCTTAGATATGTATCCTAAGTACATACGAATCCATTTGAATACAAATCTAAGCAAATTACACCTAATTTCGACCCAAGTACTCGAGATACATATATATGAATGCACTAAATACATGTATCTTGGGGCCAAAATCTGCCACAATTGATAATTTCAAAAACTTGCGAAAAGTTAAATTCGTATTATTTACCCATTTATTAACTTAATTCACCTAGTCCAAATTCAATCTAATATGTCAGTTTACTATTTCTAGTTAATAGTTCTTTTGATCCATTAATAGATAAATTTTAATGTTTGATTTTTATATCGGTACTTTCTCTGTCTCAATTTATGTGATTGTTTCATTTTCCTTAAAAAAAATATTAAAATCTCACTTTGAATAATAGGCATCATAACTATCTCAAACTATTTTACCATGCAAATTATCAAATTATTCTCTCTTTTTATATTTTAATCAATTTGCTGTGATTATAATTAGTTCTCTTAACCAAGTCATTGCCTTATTTTCTTATTCTTTAAAAGTTCATGTTAAGGATTTACCTATTAAGCAAATAAATCATATTATTAAATCTTAAAATAGTTAAAGCGGCAACAAAATATATAAAGTAATAACATTGAATGATGAAATAACTACTTTCGAAATAGACATAATTTTCTCATATCAATAATTTTATGAATACCAATCAAAGTTTAGACATCTGTTTACACAATTATAAATACGAAACGATTTACTAATAACAATTATAAAGTGGAGTTCATCCGTTTCACGTTGAAGTTTCCATTAATGACAATGATAAATACGAGACGATTTGCTAATAACAATGGTATGAATGGACCAAAACTGCAACATAACTCAAAATTGAGAAATTTCATATATGAAGAAGGCAATAAAGACTACAACTTTAGTACAGTCAGAGCAAAATTTGAAAGAAAAATAAGCTCAAAGTTGTACAAAAAGAACTGGACGGGCAATAAAAAGAGAAACAACAAGCAATTTTGCCAAATGAGAGAACATGCTGTCATCACTGTAGAAACTAACAACTAAGAATGATCTACCAGCTCGAAAAAAGGGGCAAACGTGTTGCATATCAAACGATCATCCAAGTCAAATGTCGATAACCAGCCCATTTTGCAGCAAGTCGGACACCAATGGCCAATGCAGCACATATCAGAGGAACCGGGACCTTCTTAACTGCACCGGTAGTTTCCCCTTCACTTTTATTCAAAGGTGTTTTAGAGTATTGCAGAATGGCCAAAGCAGCGTAAGAGACCATTACTACCAGTCTAACCCAAGGCTCTCCTACAGCAGCTAATGCAGCAGCAGCAGGCATTGCGGAAGACACATAATCTCGTTTTTTGATAAATCGAGCAAAGAAAAACAAGCCTAAGAGTATAAACCAAAAGAACAGCTCGGAAATATAACCTCTCACAGCAGCAAATCCCATTATTCCAGCTGCTGTAAGAAGGTACGGTTGGCTGTTCACAGAATCTGGAACTGCCGCTTCACCAATAGCAAGAACACAAGATGCCAAAATGATGATTGTTGTCAGCTCTTGTACTGGTGCATATGCAACTACACTGGAGTAGAAAGCTCGAATGGAATAAATTGATGATTCAATAAATCTAATTACAGCTGTGATCTGATCTCCTATGAAGTAGTATACAACAGCCAATGCAAGTTTCGAGATGTAACCGAGAAATCGGAAGACAGCATCCACAGCCTTTTTCCAATTACCCAGTTCCCATAAGACAGTCCTCCAGGCATATAGAAGAAAGGCCAATGCTGCATATTGACAACGATTACGGAGTCAGTGAAGTACTCTATGTTTATAGCTGGAACACTTATTCATAAACAGAGAGCTACACATGAAAAGTGCAGAACACGAATGTGATTTACTACTCAAATGAGAATCGTAAGAAAATCAAATGATCAACAAGTATACGATACTCTAACAGTAGATACATGTTCCCAGCAAGTTCTCCACCAAAACTACGTGGTATCTTGGGCTTTCTTTCTACTTGTATCAAAAACATATCTATTATCAAGCAGCTTATGTACCTATCATGTAGTCCAAGCAAAGACATAACAGTAAACCCTCTCAATTTTTGAAGAATTGTTCAAATTATTGTGGCATTCATTAGATTAAGAGAATAGCGACCTGCTTACTGAAGGCCCGAAAATGTAGCTGTACTACCACTAATATCACCCCAACGAGACTCAGCAGCAGCTATACTCATTCAATGGGAAAGAGGGTGGGGGTGGGGTGGGGGTGTCATCATACATATTATACCAGATCTAAACTAGTTCTCAAACTTAAGAGTCTATCTATACTTACAGATTGCATGAATTAATACATTTGCCGTGTATTCAGCGCTGTTGAAGAAAGTGGACTGTCTTGTAGTATATTCATGAACATTTAGAAGACAAGAACACAAAAAACTAGTACAAAAATTAAAGGTAACTGAGGCACCTAGAAGGCTAGAACGGAATGTAGATTGTGAAAAAAGATCCTCAAGGAAACAATTCTGTCAAAGCAGACATGAATGAGATTGTATCATGCACATGGCTGTAATGAGTGACTGTTGAAACCACTTTTAACTAGTGTATGGTTTTCTGGAATTGTGTAAAGTTCAATTCCTCCTTCTGGTGCCTTTCTTATACCAGCTACTTTACTAAATATAGAGAGAAGAGAATCTATTTTAGATGAGAGTTACCCAGAATCAAACAGGAGGATAGGAAGTCCTAGTTTACCATTATTCAGATATTATCATAAGCCATTGAACTGCTAGTAGAACATAACAACATTCATTTTATAAAGATCACATTTTCCCCCCTTCATTCAAATAAGAGCAGCATTCATTCAGACTTCATTCCTTGCACAGAATGATCTCTATCCTCATCTCAACATCTTTTGTCTGTTTGCATTATGAATTCCCTATTCCCTACACTAGCAAACAACAGCACATGAAACATCAAAGTAAGTAAAACATAAAAACAAAAGCTAGAGTATAATCAGACTGTAAAAAGATTAGTTTCACAGACATATCAATCAATCAACTAAGCCTGCTTGGGGTCGACTATATATTTATACTACCATTTTGTGGGCGGGAAGTAGCAGGTACACCATGGAACTAGTCGAGTTGCCAGCAAGCTAGTCCAAACACCACTGTTATCAAAAGAAAGTAAAACAGAAAAAACAAAAGCTGACTTCTTTTCTTTTCGTAAGGGCAATTCAATTCTCATACAGCAATACCAAAGCCAAATTACCAAAAGATTAGTTTCAAAGACATATCAATCAATCAATTATGCCTTCTATATGACTCATTTATAACCATTCAACTTTATTTGGGGCAGTTCTTTCCCCTACAAAAAGAACATATGATAGAGCTTTCTGATATACCTATGAACCAAGGCCATCTAACAGACTTATCAGGAGCTTCTTTAGTCAAGTATCTGAATCTATCCGGCATTGTGCTCTCTCCACGAGCATCAATTTCAGCTTTATCAACACTGTTTCCATAATCTACTCCACTACTCTCAGCTTTCACAATAAACCCATTTTTCCTACGTAATTGAACTCCACAATTACTAGTGAAAATCCCACAACATTTGTGTTTCAATTCGAGTTTCAAAGGCTTAATTCTGGCAACAGATGAGGGAAAATCAAGAATTTGATTATGAGAGAAAGCATTAGAAGGAAAATTTGAGTAGATTTTATGGGTTTTCTTGAGAGTGGGAATTGAAGATGAGAAAAGTGAGAGAGTAATCGACATTGTTGTTAAGGGTTTAGAGTTTTGCCATTACCAGAAAATTGAGGTTTTGCGTAATCCGGTAGCCCGCCAGACAACCCGGTGACCCAACCCGCAAAATTCATACATTTTTAAATTGAAATTTTTTATGCATAAATTATGTAAAAATTAGGTGAGATCAACAATTTTTGGGTCTGCTGTGTGTTTCAAGTAATAAGAAAATAGTTGTATTTTAGTGCATTTTTATTTTTTTTGATATAATTATTTTTTGATTGGTATGACTTGATCAAAAAAATTATTAATAACATATATTGTGCAGTATCATATTAACAATTGTCTATATTATTCTTGTGTTTTATGTTATTATCATTAAATAATTTTATTCATAAATGTGTTGAAAAATTTCTTCAATTGGTAACATATGACGAGGGCTTTGACATAGCTTTAGGGAGCGGAACATGGTGATGTATCTACTTGCAAAGGAGGGGCCTAGAAGGAAACTTTTTAAGCATAATTAGGAGTTACTTTTGCTAGAGATTTTTTTAGCTACATCTTGACTATGTTACTCATTTAGCTACATCTTGACTATGTTACTCATTTAGTCTCTACGATCCTACTTTTTCTTATGAAGCATAATTAATATAGTTATCTTAATTCAACCAAAAGAATTATGATGAGGAGTTCCATTTTTATTTTACACATAAAGAAAATTAAAGATAAAATAATTTATTCTATAATATCATTTGCGTATGTAACAATTTGTTTTTCTCTCTAATTTTTCTTTCTTTGAAATGTATTATAAGTTTTTCTTTTTCATTTTCTATCACTTTATGAATGTAATAATGTAGGTTATTTTTTATGTCTTAGTTACATAACTATGAAATTTAAGTCTATCTATTCTTTAATTGTGGCCTTTAAAATAGTAATGTGACACATCTCTTATGCAGCCAAATCATTTTTCTTCTTCTTTGACCTCCTTTATATTCGCCATTCATTTATTCATTTTTACAAATAAAATCATTGCATAATGCATAATGTATTTAATGTCTAATAAAATTATATATTCAAATAGTTAGTAACTCATATATCTCTATCTTCTTAATAACCTCTACTCTAAATGAATATTCATAACTCTTGTTTGTTCATTTTCATATTTTTAAAAATATTTATCAATGTGTAAGAGAATGTGGTAAACAAATGTAATAATAAAGCCACAACATAGAAGTTCTAAATCTTTTTTTTAAGATCGGTTTTGCATAGAGGATCAAGTACTCCTAAGGAAACTAAAACAAAAAAATATATTTTCAACTTAATATAATAGATTATTGTTTCAAAATATGACCTCTTATTTCGTTTACTTTACCACTTATATATCCTAAATTTCTTGCTTGCTATGTACATATGAAAGGTTTGTACTTGAAAAGAGGCAAAGAATCTCTATTTTGCATAGTGGAAAAAAAATGAAAGAACATATCATATCCTAGATGAAGATAAGATCTACATTGTATTTTCTACCACTGACATAACTATCAAGTATCAACTCTCTCTCTCTCTCTCTCTCTCTATATATATATATATAAATACATACACAATGAGATATATTAATTTATTAATTTTTCATATAGACGCACGAAGCACGAATAGTTTCCCTAGTACACTATAAGAAGACTAAATGGTGCACTCAGTTAAATGTTTGAGTAATTTACCTAGAGGACTAGGGATCCCACTAGATAATTCAACAATGACTCTCTCACATAAAGCTCTCAATCTATCCAATAATTGCAACAACAATATACTCGGTTTAATTTTCATAAAACGGGTTTGAAGGATGGTGTGTACAGTAATGTTTCTTACTTCGTGAGGATATAGAGAGACTGTTTTTGATAAATCCTCGGTTCGGATTAAGCAAATCAAAATCTACTCTACAATATATATAATCAAAATAAGGCGGCAAAAGCATGGGTTCTTTTTCTTCAAAATTTCTGGAAGAGCTTTGTTTGAAGTAGAGCCTGAGAATGTCTCTAATTTTGTGATACTGGCAAGAATTTATGCTAGCAATGGGTGATTTGAGGAAGCAGAAAGACTCAGAAGAGAGATGATCATGAATACCAAAGGATATATTTTCATTGAAACAGAGACGTCTCGTAAACTTCCATGTAACTTGACTTGAACAACTCGAGCTGTATTTGCTTTGGATAGTGTTCTTTGACCTGACACTAAAACTTACACTGGGTTGTTTCTGTTGCATGCTTCAGCTTTAATAGACGGATATCGGACTAGAGGAGAGATCGTGCATATAATTGAAAAAGGAAAAAATAAGCAAACTTCATTTCCTCCAACAAGAGACAAATCGACATAAAGTATTCATTCAATTCCAACTAGTAAGGATTGATCACTGAGAAGTAGAAAGAGTTACTCTTCTGTTGCAAGATTTGGATAGTGAACGCATCATTATTATCAGATGATACAGACTCTATAATCTGGTAAGGACAGGGGATTGGTACCTATACAGTTAAGTCCTCTTATAAAATGCTTAGGTTCAGCTTTCTAAATGGATCCATATGGCCATGGCTACAAATATGGAGAACCAAAGCACCGTATGAAGTTAGATGGTTTTGCTGGACTTTGATCCATGATGCTTGTCTAAATCAAAATTACAGAGAAGAACGATTTTTGGTAGCAGGTGTTGTATGTGTGGAAGAGAGGAGGAAAATACTAACAATCTTTTTATTCATTGTTCAGTTTCAAGACAATTATGAGACCTATTTTTTCAAATACATTAGGGAATCAATGGGTGACACCATACTCAATTAAGGAACTATGTAGCTGCTGGTAGGGTTGCACGGGAGCAAAATGTATCAAAGAGATAAACAGAAGCTTGGGTTGTTTGGACAATCTAGAATGAGAGAAATAGAAGATGTTTTGAAGACAAGGTCGCAGCAATGCATACTTTGAAGTATAGATCCTAAGGACTTTTGGCCGCCCTTTGCAGCACTGATTTGGTACAGGGCTCTCTCTCTCTCTCTCTCTCATTTGCTATTGTACAGGGTCCATTACTTTGTAATGTCCAACACTAGCTTAGTACTTGGTTTGAAAGTGAAACATATGTATGTGCTTGCAAAAAAACAACTAGTTTTGGTTGAGCTAAATTTGGCGTAATGTATTTCCTGCGAATGCTGGATTTGGGTATTTGGATTAGCTTTTGGCTTTTAAGCTCTATTTTTTTTGGAGGTGTTTGGGAAAGACAAATAGTGCTTTTAAGCACCTTCTTTTGGGCCGAAAAAGTACAAAAATAAGCTAAAAGTCAAAATTAGGTATTCCCAACTTATGGCTTTTAGCTTATAAGCTACTTGGAAAAAAAAAACAATCCAAACACACCCATAGTAACCTTAAAAGAGCTCAAAAACAACGAAACATCATAAGCAACATGTAGAGAACTAGAAGGGTTCCAAATGGAACAAGACTTGACATGGATGGGTGATTACTCAGGGAAACGAATCAAACTAGAAACGCTAATGGAAATTTCCTCCACTTCAACTATTGATAAAGACAAGGCACATTGCTTGATTAGGATAAGGAATCACAACAATTGAACTGGAAATACATCAAAAAGCAACAAGAGTACAATAATAACTATTGTAAGGCAAATAAATGGAAAACAAAAGTTCAACATTCAGTACATAATAAATATTAATAATTATCAGATAGCTGTAAACTAGGTCTACCAAATTTGATAAAAACATCTTTCACTTCCACTACCTTAAAACAACCATAAACTTTGGTAAAATACCTTACCTTCTGATCACATTTTTCTTTATTATATCAATAATTCTGTAGTCCAGCTACTCATCAAGTACATTAACCTCCCACTCCTTCCAAGAAACGACATTGTTCCCATTGAACAAAATAAGTAATTTCATGTAATTATGAACATAAAACGAGTCAGAGCTCCCTCGAATACCAAGACCCCTATTCTGTCCACTATTTGGATCATAAGAAACCAAATCATTGCTCCTAGTTGAAAACAAAACTTCACCATTGTTCCTAAATCCAACTACTTTCACCATATCTGCAACCAAATTTATACGATACAATCTACTCCAAGATTCCAAAACTCCATACCGCTTCATCACCCATAATTCACATGAAGCACCACTTATCTCCCTCACATACTTAACAACAGCAAGTGATTCATCAAACTTCTTAATTGACAAATTTGTTGAAATTACACCAACTAAAGCATCCGGCAACATAATCTCCCCAAACACCTCATCAGCTATACTAAAAGACATAACTAAATTCTGATTTCCACCACCATTTGGAACCACATCATACGCAATCCAATGCACAACTCCATTTACAAAAGCCTTAGACCACTCAGACTCCACCATACAATGCTTAATCTCAACCCCCATTACACTCCTCCAAACCCCAGTTTTAATCGAATAAATTTCAACCTCAGGAGGAACATTATACCCGAACACGCCATTCATGTAATACACAAGTCTAACCAACTTATAGTCACCAGTCTCAGGCAAATCAGCACCAAATCCAAGAACATACATATCAAGCCACTGAGGGTTAATCGAAGGCAAAGGTAAGGTTATAAACTTCTGAATAGAAGGGTTCCACAGAACAAGATTTTGCAACATACCAAACAAAACATCGGACAAACACACGATGCCATTGCAACTGTCAACAATTCTGAAATCCCCAAGTTGGTTGGCATTCGAAAGGGAGAGTCAGTTTCGATGAAAAATCCAAGGAAAAGGGTCGATTCTTACGGTCTTGAAACAACAAATAGTGCTCGTCATTGAGTACTGAAGCAACGCCTAACAAGAAGGGTGTTGGTATGTGGGGTTTGAGTAAGGTGAGCGGAGATGAAAGGAAGACTGGTGATGAGGAAATGCCATGATTTGGAGACAACCATGAATCGAATTAAGGATTTAGCAGGAAGTTTCAGTAGGATTTCTCTCAAAACTTCGGGAGGAAAGTAGGAGTCGTCAGAACCCGTCATTGATAAATTTTGAGAGAGAGAGCCAAGAAGAACCCTAGTTGTAGAAGAGATTTTTGGTAAAATTTGCTTTTAAAATAGGGATGACAACGGGACGGGGCGGGTTATAGCTGGGGCGGGGCGGGTGGGGCAAGGCAAATTTAGATATTCTTTAATAAAAATCATGCAGTGCACGGCAACCGATTTGGGATAAGCCCAATGTTAAATCGCTAAGCTATTTTTGCTACTTATCTTCTGTTAAGAACCTTTAGGCAAGAAAATCCAGCTATCATATACTTACCCTGATTAATCTTTTGTTTGTGTTTTATTAGTTTAATCCCTCAACTTATTCTTAAAGAATCAATAATTATTTTTCTTTTGTCATTGTGTTATGTTAAGTGAGGATCAATTGTTAAGCTTTTTTTTTTAATCGAGAAATCCGCTTGTGACCCACCTTTGGACCAATCATAACCTTCTAAACTCGGTGGATCATGGGCCCGCCCCTCTATCCTTCTCCACTTAAATACCGGGCTTCGCTTTGCGTGGTGTGGGGCTTGGTAAATTAAGGTTGGTTGAGGATTACTAAATGTCATTTATGATTTATGAATTAGACCTCTTCATCATTATTAAATTAAAAGTTTAATTTTTAATTATGGCAACTAATTGAGTATTTTCTAACTTTACTTCTTTGTTATTAATTATTCTTTCATAAACAGTTCTCTTCTAAATCTCCTATTATTTCATTACTCTTTTTGTACATATTCAAATAGTTTTTCTAAACTATCAAATACTTGTCTTTTGATGCAATGTTTTACAGCTATTGTATCAGTAATGTTTTTCTTTGATAGAATAATTTATCCGTCATTCAAACCAAAATCTTTAAAAAAGAAAACAATAACAAATTATGTGGGACGGATTTGGGGCTGCTGGGCAGGTTGAAAAGAGAAAATTATGCTACATTCTTTCTTTTCTTAAAGAATGTCAATCAAAATCACCTATCAAGAAACTAACCGTCATGAATGTCAATCACATTCACCTATCAAGAAATAAGGTTAGTAGATGATTGAGATGCGCACAATAGTTCTAAAGAAAAGTTAACGAGAACTGCACAATTCATTTTCCTACTTTGCCTACTTAGAAGTTTTCTTTTTGACTATTATTCTGTCAATATTAAAGACCAAACCCTTATGTCGGGTCTTCTCATTGTCTTCCATATCTGCTGAATTTAACCCTATGATTTGAACGTTTAGATAATTCACATATATATCATGCAATTGCAGTATGTTGAACAATATCTTTATAGCAGCATTGTGTGGCATGTGTTGTTTGTACTATAGAAGATGAATCTTTTGAAGATATTCCTTATGCTTTCTCATCAAACTGTCATACTTACTGATATACACGGATTAATTTATCCTAATGTGCATAGATTTCTTATTTAGATAATAATTTCCATCTTAGATGAGAGTCAACTACAACCATACAATAGGATAGACAGTTCTATTTTACCATTATTAAGCTACATTATCATAAGCCATTGAAATGCTACTAGGAAATAATAAACAACCAAGTCTTAGCTCCAAACAAGTTGGGGTGCATTTATATTACAAAGATCACTTTATTTGCTTCGTTCAAAGAAGAGCAACACTTGTTCAGACTTCGTTCAAAACAAGTTGGGGTGCATTTATATTTCTTTTATCTGTTCCCTTTCTGAATTCTCATATCATTCCATTAGAAAACAGCAACATTTGAAACATCAAACTAAGCAAAACAGAAAAAACAAAAGCTGACTTCTTTTCTTTTTGCAAGGGAATCTAATTCTTTTTATTATAACCGTGGTATCCGTGTCAGCTAGCATACCTTGATAATTCCACAGGGTACCTGCTACCTCGCACCAGCACACATACTGGATAACTCTGTCTACCAACGTTTGGACAGATGGGAAGAATTCAACATAGTGTTGAACTCAAAACTTGAGACCTAAGGGCAATCGAATTCTCACACAACAATACCAAAGCTAGAGTACAAAATCAGACTACCGAAAGATTTGTTTCACAGGCATATCAACTCACCTACTCAGGGTCAACTATATGAATCATTTGTATCCATTCTGCTTTATTTGGGGCAAATGTTGTCCCCAAAAGGAACACACAATAGATCTTTTCATGTACCTATAAACCAATCTAACAGGCATATCGATCGATCAACTACACTTACTTGGGGTCCACTATGTGAATCATCTACATCTATTGTTCTGCTTTATTTGGGGAAAATTTTGTCCCAAAAAAGTACAAGAAAGTATAGCTTTTGACCCATAAATCAACACCATCTAAGTTCTAACAGGCATATCAACCATCAACTAGCTTACTTTGGGTCGACTATATGAATCATTTATATCTATTCTGTTTTACTTGGGGCAAAAAAATCTCAGCAAAAGCAAACTTCAATCTTTTTTAGTTAGTTTGTCTTTGTTTTCATTCTCGTCTATTTAAAAAAGAATGCTTCTTTCGTTTTTTTACACTCTTTACTTATAACTTTCCACATGACATGGGGCATTTTATACATTTTATATATCTTTTAGCTTAAGCGTACGAGATTCAAAAGTCTCTTTTAGCTTCTTAAACTTCGTAATAAATCAAAACCAAACAAACAAATTGAAATGTATGGAGTATACGATAGAGCTTTTTTTAACATACCTATGAACCAAGGCCATCTAACAGGTTTATCAGGAGCTTCTTTCGTCAAGTTCCTGAATCTATCAGGCATTGTGCTCTCTCCACGAACATCAATTTCAGCTTTATCAACACTGTTTCCATAATCTACTCCACTACTCTCAGCTTTCGCAATAAACCCATTCCTACTTAATTGAAATCCAAAATCACTACCGAAAAGACCCGAATAATTGTGTTTCAATTCAAGTTTGAGAGGCTTAATTCTGGCTATAGATAAGGGAAAATCAAAGTTCTGATTACGAGGGAAAGCGTTTAAAGGAAAGTTTGAGGATATTTTATGGGTTTTCTTGAGAAATGGGGTTGAAGATAAGAGAGCTGAGAGGGTAATCGCCATTGTTATGGAAGTCGGAGAGGTTAAAGTTCAGAGTTTTAGTTCCGCCATTACCAGAAAATTGTGGTTTTGGAAAATTCGGTAACCCGATGAACCCGACCCGCAATTAATTCATACAAAATGGGAAGTTATTGGTTGTGGTTTTTGAGTTTGGGTATTGAGATAAGTGATTTTCTTATTTATCATCGTATATTGCTAATTATATTATATTTATATTATTATTTTTTTTAAATTATAAAAGTTTCTTAAAGTTTGAGATTTCGGATACATAACTCATATTTGTGATACATTATGTCTCGATTTCGGATATACCACTCAACGTCTTGATACAATGCTTCCACTTTTGAATACATCACTCAACATCCGATACATCGCATTCCTATACATTACCTTTGTTGATGCAAGACACACCTACATGATATATCACTTAACGTCTCGTTACGTTTCCTTTGTTGATACAAGACAAATGTGTTTCGATACATCGCATAAGAGTGATGTATTCGAGAATAGTATAAAGTGGAGATTTTTGTAAAATTTTTTAAAATAATAGATAGTTTTAGAGATATGGTAAAATAAGCTATATATTTAAGTATTTTTTCCTTATATTGTGTAAGTAGAAAATATTATTTAAAAAATAGTTACATTTTATTTAAATAAATAATAGAAATGGAAAGTGAGTAAGGGTGATAGGGGACGAGGGCTATGGTGTTAGATAGTTAAATGTGAAATATTATTAGTAAAATTTATTTAGCAATTTTTGCATATTGTAAAGAAGTTGTTTATTTCTCTTATCTTCTTTCGAGAGTCTAATCTTCTCATTCGTATTTTTATCTTTATTCTTGGTTGTTTATTATTTCAGTATTTTTTTTATTATAATTTAATAGTTAAATGTTGTTGTTATAATTTGGTTATCGAATTATATAATAATTGAGTAATTATATCGGTTTGTCACATATATTATACTTTTATTAGTCCTAAATAACATGTTTTGGAATTTTAATCTTTGAATGAATAAGAAATGTTTAACCATATGGTATTTAAAATCGATAAACTCAATTAATTCAAATTCGCATCACATAGAGTCCATTAAAGAGAAATGCACCCTTCCCTGAAAAATTTCTTAAATATCTAACTCAAATTTTTATTTATTTGACTATTTGATTTTAAAATTCACTAAATCAATTCATTTGAATTCATGCGGCATAGGATCCATCAAGAGGAAGTGTTCCCTTCCTTAAATTTCTTCATTCAAAAATTCAAACTATATTTTGTTCAGGCATCTCGCATTTAAAAATACATTAACTCAATTAATTTGACTTTACATCATATAAAGTTCGTTAAAAGAGAAAATGCACCCTGCTCAAAATTTTGACTCAACTTTTTTCTTAACTCTCTAGTATTTAAAACCCTAAATGAATTAATTCAAATAAACATCACATGATCAATAAAAAATATGCAATATATTCAAAATTCATATTTGAAATCTCTAATTAAGAAATATTTGACCATAGAATTCTTAAATTCAACATGAAGTTAGATTTTTGAATTTTTAAGAACTTGAAAAATAATAACAAATTTATTTCTACTTTTTCTCTATCCAAATTTCTCATAAAAAATAAAAGAAAAAGACAACTTCAATTTATACCCATATTTGAACAGAATTCCAATTTTTCTTTTTTTTTGCTTTTAAAAATAATAACAACTTTCATCGTTCAAATTTCACAATGTAACATAATCACGCCAACTAAATATTTGAATATCTCTCCATTCATTCCATCACACTCTCTAGCTATGGAGGTTTTTTTAAAAAAAGAAAAGCTCGAACAACCACCCTTTTGTTCCTTTGGAGTAAGCATTCACAATCTCAAAGTTAGAACTGAAGAGTGCTTACCATCCGATTAATTCTCATCGGAATAATAAGCACATTTGTGTGTTTCATAGTATTCATTTAGAGGTCGTTTTTTCTTATTAGTTTTTTGGTTTATCAAATATACAAGAAATAATTTCTAAGAATAAGTTGTTTGTTAACAAAAATACCTATAAGAATAGGTTGTTTGTTTATTAAAAAAAAAAGATTTAAGGGAATCCTTTTATTATTTTAAATTTTTATTCTGGGGTAAACGATAAGTTATCTCACGATTAGTTTTCCACCCATAAGTAGAGATAACTTATCTGAGTCATGATTATTTATCCTCGTTATGTAACCACACAAAGAATTAAGAGGTACTAAAAATTATTTCGAAATTATTTTTCTTTATCCATCACATCGAACAACCGTTACAACTTTGTTTTATTGGGTATATATATTCAAAACAAGGCGGCAAAATGCACAAAGCAATGAGTTCTTTTTCTTCAAACTTCCAACGTTTGCTCTCTTACACAAAACTCTTAACATCTCATGTCAATCAAGGCAAACATGAACAAGCTCTTTCTCTTTTCCACCAAATCCATTCAACTCTCTCCCACTCGCTCGATCCCTTCGTGTTCCCTCTCGCCCTCAAATCTTGCGCCGCGCTGAGTTTCTCTCAGCTCGGCGCAACCATTCACGCACACACAATCAAAGCCTCTTTCGGTTCCAACCCCTTTGTTGCTTGTGCATTAGTAGACATGTATGGGAAATGTGTCTCCGTAGAGTACGCACGCCAACTGTTTGATGAATCTCCGGAGAGAAATGTAGTCGTTTGGAACTCAATGATCTCAGTTTACGCGCATTGTGATGATGTTGGGAGGGCGTTGGAGTTGTTTCGAATGATGGATGTGGAGCCTAATTCTTCCACTTTTAACGCGATTATCGCGGGGTTGGCGGAGACAGAGGATGGGTTTAGTAAGGCTGTTTTGTGTTACAGAGAGATGGAGAGGATGGGGTTGAGGCCGAATTTGATTACGGTTCTTGCATTGTTGCGTGCTTGTCTTGGTACGGCGGATGTGAATTTGATCGAACAGATTCATGGGTATTCGATAAGGAATGATATTGATCCAGATCCGCAATTGAGAAGTGGATTAATCGAGGCTTATGGGCGTTGCGGGTGTCTTGAGAAAGCTCATCTTGTGTTTCTTAGTATGAGAAACAGGGATGTGGTTGCTTGGAGTAGTTTGATATCAGCTTACGCGTTTCACGGGCAAGCAAGAACCGCCCTTGAAGTTTTCGAGCAAATGCAGAAGGCTAATGTCAGGCCTGATGGAATTACTTTTCTTGGGGTATTGAAAGCTTGTAGTCATGCTGGACTAGCTGATGAAGCACAGATGTACTTTTCTCGTATGAGAGTTCGTTATGGTGTTGAAGCAAGCAGTGATCATTACGCTTGTTTGATAGATGTATTGAGTAGGGCAGGAAGATTGCATCAGGCGTATGACGTTATTAGGAAAATGCCAGTGAAAGTAACTGCGAAAGCTTGGGGAGCACTACTTGCTTCTTGTCGAACTTATGGAGAAGTCGAGCTAGCAGAAATAGCTGGAAGAGCTTTATTTGAAGTAGAGCCTGAGAATCCTGCAAATTTTGTGATTCTGGCAAGAATTTATTCTAGTAATGGGCGATTTGAGGAAGCGGAGAAAATCAGAAGAGAGATGATCAAGAGGGGTATGAAAACGGCCCCGGGTAGCAGCTGGGTAGTACATCAAGATTGACTTATCCGGGAAACAGAGATGTCTATTGTGAAGTTCCATGTAATTTGAACTCGAGTTGTATTTGCTTTTGGCATCAGTTTGCAGAAAACAAATCAAGTCTTTCGAGTATGGATCGTTCTAAAAATATTTGATCGATATACAAAGAAGAGTAGCTACATTATGTTAATTTCAATTACAGTAAGGATGACACTCAAAATTATAACCGTGGTATCCGTGTCAGCTAGCATACCTCCATAGTTCCACAGGGTACCTGCTATCTCGCACCAACACACATACCAGATAACTTAGCTAGCATACCATTACTAATATTGTACTAAAGAAAATGTATGACGACTGTAGTGTCCTGACTAGCTTTCGTGTACCTTGACTTATTCCACATGATACCTGTCACCTCTCATCGAATATGAAAATTCTGCCTCATCAAATCACAGTAGATGCAATGAGAAGATATAATGTGCATATAGCAAATAGTCATGCCACTACAACACCTTATTTAGGTCAAGAAAAAAAGAACAAGTAACTACAACAAAATAATATGACACTCGATATGATACTCGACGGATAAAGACAAGGTCCATTGCTTGATTAGGATAAGGTTTCACAATAAACTAGAAATACATCAAAAAGCAACAAGATTACACTAACAACTAATGTAATACAATGAGTGATTTTATGTAATTCAACATTCAGTACATTACCTTCTGATTAGATAGCTCTAAACAATGTCTACCAAATTTGATAAAACATCACTTCCACTACCTTGAAACAACCATTAACTTTGGTAAAATGTCTTGCCTTCTGATCACATTCTTCTTTATTGTATCGATAACTTCTGTAGTCAGATACTCATTCGGTCCATAAATCTCCCATTCATTCCAACAACCCACCCGAAACGACACTGTTCCCTTTAAGCAAAATAAGTGATTCCATGTAATTTTGAACATAAAACGAGCGAGAGCTCCCTTGAATATGAAGACCCCTATTTCGTCCACTATTTGGATCATACGAAACCAGATCATTGCTCCTAGTTGAAAACAGAACTTCACCGTTGTTCCTAAATCCAACTACTTTCTCCAACCCTGCAACCATATTTATACGATACAATCTACTCCAAGATTCCGAAACTCCATACTGCTTCATCACCCATACTTCACATGAAGCACCATCTGTCTCCCTCTCATACTTAACAACAGCAAGCGATTCCTCAAACAACATAACCGATAAATTCGTTGCAGTTACACCAACTAAAGCATCCGGCAACATAATCTCCCCAAACACCTCATCCGCTATACTAAAAGTCATAACTAAACTCCGAAGTTCACCACCATTCGCAACCACATCATACGCAATCCAATGTACAACTCCATTCACAAAAACCTGAGACCACATAAACTCCACAATACAATGCTTAATCTGAACCCCAATCACTCTCCTCCAAACCCCACTATTAATCGAATAAATTTCAATCTCCGGAGGATCTTTATACACAACATCATCAGTCTTACGATACACAAGTCTAACCAACTTATAGTCATCAGACTCACGCAAATCAGCACCAAATCCAAAAACAAACATATGAGGCGACTGAGGATTAATCGAAGGCATTGGTAAATTTATAAATTTCTTAATAGAAGGGTTCCACAAAATAAGACTCCGCAACTCACCAAACAAATCATCTGACAAACACAGAATGCCATTGCAGCTGCCAACAATTCTGAAATACCCAAGTGGGCAATTGAACGGGAAATACAGTTCCGATGTGAAATTCAAGTGAAAGGGTCGATTCTTAGAGTCTTCAAACAATAAATAGTGTTCTCTATTGCAAGAACTGTCATAACGCCTAACGAAAAGGGCGTCGGAATGTGGGGTTTGGGCGAAGTGAGATGAGATGAAAGGAAAACTGGTGATAAGGGAATACCATGATTTGCATACAACTGTGAATCGAATTAACGATTCAGCCGGAAGTTTCAGTAAAATTTCTCTTAAAAGTTCAAGAGGAATGTAGAAGGAGTCACAATCAGCCGCCATTGATGAATTGAGAGAAAGAGAGAGACGAAAAGCGCAAAAATATGTGTTTTATTTAAGAGGAAAGTACGATAATTAAACCCTAAGAGTTAGCTAATTATAATTTTTAACTCTAAACTTAATCCAATAATATCATAATTAATCCAACGCATTAAATGACGTGACACGTTTAACTAGATACAATTTTTTTTTTAATTTTGGTTCTTTATATACTTGGAATTTAAATTTTGGATTTAATTTTAAAACTGAATATGATTATACTAGTTTATATGGTATTAAAGAGTGATATAGAATTGGAATAAACTTCCAAAGAACTCGTTTTATTTGACCATGGGAAACCAACACTGAATTAGGGGGGTGTATTCGGTTATTTAATTCGGTTTAATATTATTTGGTTTGGGTTTTTGATTTTTAATTTTGAAAAGTGTAACCTAATTCGAACCAAAATAAATTTTGGTTTAATTTGGTTTTTCTCTTTGGTTTGAATTTTTTCGGTTTGATTAATTTTTTTTTATTATATATATATATATATATATATATATATATATATATATATATATATATATATATAAAATATTGACTTTCTTAAATATACTTTTTAATATAAATCACAAGTAAAACGTAAAACACAATACTTAGAAGTATATCAATTATAGATGTCCAAACATAAGAAAATAAACTAAATCATAATGAAAGTATAACTAAAAAGGGAGAAAAATGGTCAACTCTAACTTAATTCTAAACATATATATATAATTCTGTTTTTTTGATTTTTCGATTTTCATTTTTCTAAATTCGAAATCAAACCAAACAACGTAATTATAAGTCCAAAATCAAACCAAGAATCCAAAAAACCAATCCAAATTAAAATTTGGTTTTATTTTTCGATTTAATCCAAATAATGCACACCCCTACACTGAATAGAATCAACATAATTGTATCATTCACTATTAAATGGACAAAAAAAGACTTATATTGCTATAAAAAAACACAAATTTTATGTTTTTATGTGATCGTAATATCAGAAAAGAAAGTTGAATTTTTACGGGAACTCTTGATGGAGAGTATCATTGTATCCATTGTTTCCGTCTATCAAAAAATCTCTAATTAATTTGGTGAAGCCTATTTCCATGATCCTAAATTTTTCATCTCCAACATTCGTATAACTAGTATCTTGACTCAGGCTATTAATAAGGTCGATGAACATCTTCCTACTTGTGAGAAATGGACAAATCCAACCACGCTTTATTCAGGACTATATGAAATGTCAACTGTTGAAGAGTTTCACGTGGAATGAAAAAGGGATGAGTGGTCACCTTTATTATGGTCTCACCCAACCTTTTTTCAAAAGCTAAATTTTGAAGTTGAGTTAGGATCAAGATCTATTTCTAACAGCAATATGTTAAAACTTTTGACAAGTTGCAAACTACAATTATGACATTTTAGTTTCTTTACCAGAACACCCACAATTGAAAAGCTCAGTCACGATCTTGATACCTTATCAACACTATTACGAAAGGGGTTCAAGCATTTTAGTCCATTCAATATCTTTATCAACTAAGCATTTTGTTAATGTTGAGTTAGCTTTCTTATTCAAAAGGAAATGAGCTCCTCAAAATCATAATGATTCTGGAGTCCCGTGTGGAAGGACTCCCACTCAACAAATCAAAGTTCATGACTCCAAGAGCTCTTATCAACGATATCGTTTGACACTTTGATGTTGACTCATTACAGAGGTGGAAAAAGGTCATAGTCTCCGTGATACAAAAAAAAAGTCGATCCAAAACGTCATATTTGACATTTCATCATCAACTTGTGATCATATATTTTTTAGAATCATATCTCAAATGAATCAAAGGAGATAGTATTAATCAATTATAACTTAACAAATTTTGTACAAAAGATACACCTCCAATTTTTACAAGAATAAATATTAGTAAAAACCAGTAGTATTAAAACACCAAGTCGTTGTAGTATAGTGGTAAGTATTCCCGCCTGTCACGCGGGTGACCCGGGTTCGATCCCCGGCAACGGCGTTTTCCCACATTTTTAAGGTAAAATTCCATTTTGATGGAATATTTTTTTTTGCTTGTTCTCAAACGCTTACTATATAGATAGTTAATATCGTGTGTTTCAAATGCTTATTATATAGATAGATAAGTTAACACTTACTATATAGATAGGTTAACATTGTGTGTTTCAAACACTTATTACATAGAAAAGTTAATATTACGTGTTCTCAAACACTTACTACATAGATAGGTTAATATCATAAATTTGTCAGGTTTTATTATAAAATATTTCGTAAAAGAAGTTGAAAAACATTCCAACCTGCCGGATGCTTAATATTGTTTGTTCTCGAACGCTTACTATATAGATAGGTTAATATTATAAACCGATCGGGCTCGATTTTAAAATATTTCGTAAAAGAAAATTAAAAACTAATCCGACCTGCCGGATTCGAACCAGCGACCTAAGGATTTCAGCAACAACTACAGTCCTCCGCTCTACCAACTGAGCTAAGGTCGGTTTTGATTTTCATTTGGCTCATATTTTTTAATATTAAACATAATTGTTATTTTCAATATTTATTAGGAGAATTATTCCAGATAGAACCCTCCCCCAATAAAAAATTGACATGAATATACTACCAAAAAGTTATAAGATTTTCAACGGTCATATCACTTTAGATGTGATTCTTTTTTTAAAATTTTATTCGAATACGAAATGCTTTGTACATTAAAACTGTTATCTTTTAAGTAATATGAAGAGTTGCCTTGTATCTCATTCTATGTCAATATGTGTTTGACAGGCACAAAATTTGGAAAAGAAATCAATGATTATTTTTTTCTTTTTTGAAAAATAAAGAAGTAGTTTAACTATGCCATAGATTCATATCATTAATGTTAAAAATTACTTTTTATACACAAAATATACAAACGCAATTCCTTAAACATCTTACTATTATCACTTAATATCGTATTTTGTATATAGTGAAGAGATGTTAATATCATGACATGCGTTTAATTTATATATCATGCATTACGCTTTTATCACTAATATCACACATATATATCTACAAGTTAAAAGGGCAAATTTAATTTCCTATTTGGTCAAATAATTAATAGAGGCAAGTTTCTTTTATGTAATACCAAGTGGCCAAAAAACAACAAATCTTCCTAAATTATCTACTGTCCTCAAGTTTGGTTTTGTGGAATTTTAATTACTACTAACAAGTGACTGGTTCACCTCTAATAATATTACTTTCAAATCTTCACCAAACAATGATCATGGTTTGTTATTGTCTCTTAATGAAGGCATTTCTCTTGTTGCCTTCTCTTCCTACTCCGGCGACGATTAATGAGAGAAGGCAGATACAAGAGAAAAAAAGTAAGAGTAATTCAACCTACTACGAAAAGAAATAAAAGAAAAAGGTAATTATTAATAAAAATGAATGACTTATTCTCTCCTTCGCTTAAAAAGTATCAGGACCTAAAACAACAGGTCCAGATGGATGATTTGGAATCAGGGACTGGGGGCACGGGTCCTTCCCATAACGAAAGCATTGATCTTGCTAAATTCTTCGAAGATGTAGAGAATGTAAAAGAGGATATGAAGGAGGTTGAGAAGTTACATAAACGATTACAAGATTCAAATGAAGAGAGCAAAACCGTTCATAGTGCAAAAAAGGTAAAGGATATTAGGGCTCGAATGGACTCTGATGTGACACTTGTTTTGAAACGTGTCAAGATCATCAAAGGAAAACTTGAAGGCTTAGAAAGATCAAATGTAGCAAATAGGAAGAACTTGGGTTGTGGTCCAGGATCCTCTGCTGATCGAACAAGGACTTCTGTAGTTAGCGGTTTAGGGAAAAAACTAAAAGTTCTCATGGATGATTTTCAAGCATTGAGAGCGAAGATGAATTCAGAATACAAGGATACTGTGGCAAGAAGGTACTATTACTAAACTTATACGATATTTAGAAACGTCTCTTAGTCCATAAATATTGAAATCATTTCATGTCTTTAATAACAGGTACTTCACGGTAACAGGAGAGAATGCAGATGATGAACTTATAGATAACTTAATATCAAGTGGAGAGAGCGAGTCGTTCCTCCAAAAGGCGATTCAAGAACAAGGAAGAGGACAAATTATGGATACAATATCAGAAATTCAAGAAAGACATGATGCTGTGAAGGAAATTGAGAAGAATTTGATTGAACTACACCAAATATTTTTAGACATGGCTGCATTAGTAGAAGCACAAGGACAACAATTGAATGATATAGAGAGTCATGTGGCACATGCAAGTTCATTTGTTAGAAGAGGAACAGAACAATTAACAGAGGCTAGGGAGTTGCAAAAAAGTTCAAGAAAATGTACTTGCATTGCTATTCTCCTTATCATTCTTCTTATTATTGTACTAACTTTTCCACTTTGGTCACCATTAATTACTAGTAGGTTGTAGAAAATATTATAAATTAAAAACAAGAGAGTAAAAAAGAGACACCCTTTGTAAATTTAGAATTTTTATTTTATTCATTGTCATCTCACTTTTTTTTTTCTTTTTGTGACAATACTTATGTCTTTGTTAATGGCTTCCCTCATTTTGTACATATACATTGTAATGCTTAAATTAATATGTATAAAAAAAATGTGTAGGTAGAGAACAAACTAACAAAACAATTATGTATATGATTGTCGGACCTGTTTTTTACACTTTGTTTGGATCATTGTTATCCATTGTGTCATAATATACTATATTGTATTGTACTTTATTGTACTGTATTGTATGGTAGCTACAATGTTTGGCTAGATTGTATTGTTTGTTGTTGTTTAGTAACATTTTAATTGTTTGGTTTGATTGTATCGTACTGTATTGTAATTTATAAATTTACTTAAATATCCTTAATTATTTTAGGGTATGAAGTTTGACTAGATTTAAATAATTAAGGTAAAGGGTAAAATGGTATTTTGAAATATTATGTAAAGATATAATTGGAAAAAGAAATTAAGTAACAATGAGAACACACCAAATTGGTTGTTACATAAAATAGGGGTTCCATTGTTATGTAACAACGAAATTTAACAATACACTACAATATATTTTAAATAACATTCAAAACAAACATTGTAGATATAATAACGATATAATATAATACAATAGATAACAATAATCCAAACATAGTGATAGAGTCAAGTGATTTTTAGATTTTGTCCTCATTTCACTCTTTCTATTAAGACACGAGAAAATATGTAAACACAACTCTTCATGATTTGAATGGAAAAAAAATAATCTCCTAGCTATATCGGGTGTATTATTATGACATATTTTAAGCTATTTATCTCATATTCGATAGTGTTTTTTCACCGTATCGATGAAAAGATTGCAATCTCGATTCGAAATTAGACGAGTTAGACTTTCGTAAGAGTGAACCTATCTTATAAAAGGCCATCGGAGAAGTGCTACATTTAAAAAAATCTATCTTCAGATAGTGTCAATGTTCTCGAAATTATTTGTTCATCGCCATTACAGCTCTGTTACTTTCTTCACAAATCCTGAATCAGAAATTATCCATCTTTGTAGGTCAGGTTTACTCTCTCAAGCTATAAAGCTTCTCAAAACCACAGAAAAAATCTCTTCAAAACCAATCGTATATGCTACATTGATACAGACATGTACTAAATCTCACTCATTCAATCATGGGGTTCAATTCCATACCCATGTCATCAAAACAGGGCTCGAAACGGATCGTTTCGTTGGGAACAGCTTACTTGCTCTCTACTTCAAATTGGGTTCAAATTTTCTTGAAACTCGGAGGTTCTTTGATGGAATGGTGTATAAGGATGTTGTTGCTTGGTCTTCGATGATAACGGGGTATGTTCGTATTGGGATGCCTAAGATTTCACTGGAATTATATGGGGAAATGATTGATTTGTGTTTTGAGCCAAATGGGTTCACTTTATCTGCTGTGATTAAAGCTTGTTCTGATATTGGGAAGTTGAAATTAGGGAGTGGATTTCATGGGGTTGTGATAAGCCGTGGATTTGAAGAGAATAATGTGATTGTGAGTGCGTTAATTGATATGTATGGTAAGAATTATGAATCAGGTGATGCAGTTAAGCTGTTTGATGAATTGCCTGAACCAGATGCTGTTTGTTGGACTTCAGTTATTTCCGCTCTCACGAGGAACGAATTGCACGAGGAGGCTTTGGGGTTCTTTTATACAATGCATAGGAAGAATGGACTGGTCCCGGATTTGTTTACGTTTGGTAGTGTGCTGACTGCATTAGGTAATTCTGGTAGGACGACGCAAGGTAGAGAAGTTCATGCTAAGATTGTGACTGCTGGTCATTTTGGGAACGTGATTGTCGATAGTAGTTTAGTGGATATGTATGCAAAATGTGGGGTGGTTGATGAGTCTCACCGTGTTTTTGACCGAATGGATAAGAGGAATTCTGTTTCGTGGTGTGCGTTAATGGGTGGGTACTGTCAAAAGGGTGAGTTTGACATTGTTATTGAGCTCTTTAGGACGATGGGGGAGGTTGATCTTTACAGCTTTGGGACTGTTCTTCGTGCCTGTGCAGGGTTGGCAGCGTTGAAGTCAGGGAAGGAAGTTCACTGTCAGTATTTGAGGAGAGGTGGCTGGAGTGATGTTATCGTGGAATCAGCTCTAGTTGATCTCTATGCAAAATGTGGCTTTGATAATTACGCTTATGTGATTTTTCGCCAAATGAATGTTAGGAACTCGGTTACCTGGAACTCAATGATATCCGGATTTGCTCAGAATGGGAAAGGCGCAGAAGCTATTGCAGTGTTCGAGGAGATGATTAGTGAAGGGGTTAAGCCAGATTATATCAGCTTTATCGCAGTTCTTTTTGCTTGTAGTCATAGCGGTATGGTTGATGAAGGGCGAAAGTATTATCTCTCAATGATTAATGAGTATGGTATCAAAGCTCATATCGAGCATTATAGTTGCATGGTTGATCTTCTAGGTCGGGTTGGAGAGGTAGAAGAAGCTGAAAGCTTGATTCTAGGTTCGGAATTCAGAAACGATGCTTCCCTTTGGGCTACCCTACTTGGTGCTTGTACTAGCAATACAAATCCTACCGTTGCAGAGCGAATTGCAAAGAAAATGATGGAACTAAATCCTGATTATCATTTAAGTTATGTTCTTCTAGCAAATGTGTACAGAGCAGTAGGCCGGTGGGCTGATGCTCTTGAGATTCGGCGACAGATGCAAGAGAAAAGAGTGAATAAGATAACCGGGAAGAGCTGGATTTAAACAAACACTGACAAAGAGCTCTAACAAGACACCTTTGTTTCGAGATGCAACTTGTATTCCTCTCGTGTATGGGTGACCCTTGTTTCGAGATGCAACTTGTATTCCTCTCGTGCATGGGTGACCCTTATTTCGAGATGCAACGTGTATCCCTCTCGTGTATGTATCCTTTGACCGGGTAAGCTTGCTGAGTTTCGGTATGAGAACTATTTATCAGAGTATCTAGCAATTAGCATTACAAACGTGTACAAGGCCCTTGTAACAAGGGGGATATAGAAACTTCATAGCTCAAAGGGTTCTAGTGACACAAGCCTTTTAACAATATTAGCTTGGTGGCGAAATCAAATCCAACCCGTTCAATCCAACCCAACTCATTTAGGTTTGGGTTGATTATTGATCTATCCGTTTGTTAGCTCAACTCATCCATTAAAAATTAAGTTGCTATGTAACCCAAATTGATTTTTGAGAATTTTTTTCGTAATATATTTTTATATGTATGTATATATATGTTAATTGTTATATATATATATATATATATATATATATATATATATATATAGTTATAAAAAGGAGTTAATATCTCAAAAGGTCACTCAACTTTGGAAATTTATCTAGCAAAGTCATTAAACTTTATTTTGTATCAATAAAATCACTCAACTTAGACTTTTATAACAATAAAATCATTTAACTAAATTTATCACTAAAAAAACATTTGATATAATAAAAAAATTGTTTTCTATGTCATATAAATATGTATAAATGAATAAAAATTAAATTGTTAATAAACTTTACGAACAAACTTAATTAATGAAATACATACTTTTATAATATTAAAGTATGTAAGCATTATGATATTATATTATTATTATTATTATTTTAAAAAAATATTTACACAAAATTGACTAGTTAAAGCAAAAAATTATGTTGAAAAATTAACGTTATAAGAAAAGATCGAGATTAATATAGCCAAAATAATTTTAAGCTTGAATGAAGAAGTACAATAATATATAACATTATTTTTTTATTTTATTTTTTTTGAAAAAAAGTTACAAAACAAAAAAGACAAATTTTATTAGAGCACTGTTGTTTAATTTTGCATTGTTATAGAAAAGTTGTCAGTTATAATATATTTAGAAAGTTAATTGAGGTCACAATTTTAAATATTATTTTAGTACTCTTATTCTCTAATAAGTCCTAATTAGATTTGTAAATACAAAATTTAATCGATAATTTGTTTGTGTCAATCCTCAAAAACAAATACACTAGTGGACCAATAAATAGAACTCCTAATTATTTTTTTTATTTAGTAATTAGTATATTAAGACAAAGAGTATTTGTTTCACTAAAAAAGTGTCCCATAAAAAAATTAAGCTAGTTTTCTTAATTTTATTTATTTGTAGGGTATATTTTATATGAAACGGAAAAAATTAATGATAAATTTTGTTTAGTCATTTAACTAACACAAGTATCTAAGTTGAGTTATTTTATTGATATAAAAATCTAAGTTGAGTGATTTTTTTTATACAAAACAAACTTTAATTACTTTGCTAGATCAATTTCTAAAGTTGAGTGATTTTATTGATATAAAAATCTAAGTTGAATGATTTTTTTGATACAAAATAAACTTTGATGACTTTGCTAGATCAATACTTCAAGTTGAGTGATCTTTTAAGATATTAACTCTTATAAAAAGAATAAATTTTTTATTAGGTACTAAATGCTTATAAAATGATAAGGCATAATACATAAATATGCCCTTTAACTTTGTCTCATTTTATATTTATGTCCTTCAACTTTGAGTGTGCACAAGTAGACACTTAATTTTGTAAAAAATTGAATAAATAGACACACACGTCCTATATGGCATCATACATGACAATTTGCGTCCTACGTGGTGTCCTATGTGTATTGTGTACACCTAGGACTAATGTGTCTACTTGTTCAACTTTATACAAGTTTAAGTGTCTATTTGTGCATACCAAAGTTTAAGGGTATAAATGTGAAGTGAGGTCAAGTTAAAGGGCATATTAAAAAAAGAGTAAAGTATTAAGAGTACTCTCAACTTATTAGAAATGGTTTTAAAATGTTCCCCATTAAAACTACCCTCAAGGCCTCAAAGTAAAAAAAATGTTAAAAGGTAATTTTTAAAACTAATAGGTGGAAGAATGATATTTTAAAACCATTTCTAGTAGGTTGAGGGTATTTTTGCCCCTTTTTCGCATAATAAATAAAGTTATTAAAAGGGAAAATTTCGCGGTTAACCAAACTTATACTACTTAATTACTCATCATAACTATAGTTTGCTATAATAATCACTCACGACTAACATTATACATTAATTATGTGGGTTGACTTCAACTTTGTATTTAGCCACATTTGTATATGTATAATTCACTAGAATATACAAATACATATATATAATATACAATTATCTCATCAATATACATATACAATTCACCTCTCTCCCTCTCTTGCTTGTCTCTCTCTGAATTCGCTCGCCTCTCTTCTCTCTCCCAATCTCGCATACTTTTTATACAAATGCATATGTATAATATACAATTATACAAAGCATACATTGCACAAGTATGCTTGGGGTTACTTATGAAAGTGGTTCTCTTATGATATGAAGGTCTAAGTATATACTGTACTATGAATATGATATAACTCATATGTTTATGGATTATGCCTTTTGTTGACTAATGCTTATATATGTCTATGTTGGAGATTATGCCTATGACTATGTTATTAACTCTTATGCTTAGAGCTTATATATATGTTTTATGTTGACTAACACTTACGTTATGCTATCTATCATATTTAGTACCTTTTGTACTAATGCATACTTTTTGCTACATTCTTATCAAATGTAGGGTCCGGTGATATCAAGTTCGATCCCCGTGTTTAGGTTTCTAATAGAGTAAGGAGTTGAAGATTTGATGAGTCCTCATAGCATCGAGAATGGATCACCTGGCCTTTATGTCTTTTTTTTGTTTAGACTTTTGGACTGCGTCCCAAAGATTTATTCAAGATGTTTTGAATGGTTTGAGATAAAGTGTTGTAAATTTCCGTTTGCTTTTATAAAGACTTCAATTATATGAAAGATGTTTTAAAATTTTCATATCATTTTTATTTACTTTATGTTATAATATGCTAAGTGACTGAGTATGTTTTTGTGTGACATTACAAATGTAGAATTTACAGTTTTTTTGAGATTATTCTCAATGTTAGACATGTGTTGACAATATGTATTACCATTCTTTTTATGCACTTGCACAATAATAGGAATTACATGGTGTTCATCCAATACACTTGTTGTATTAACCTAGATTTCAATTTTATAATTATATTTTCAAGTTTTGGAAGAAGGCCAAAGTCTCTGCTTAACAAGATGGATACAAGTATTCACGGTTTGGAAGAAGATCAAAGTGTTTGCTTATTATTGTGTTGGAAAAACTGCAACACTTTATCGAAACCCTATCCTCCATCTTGTTAAGCAAACACTTTGATCTTCTTTCAAATCGTGAATACTTGTATCCATCTTGTTAAGCAAAGACTTTGGCCTTCTTCCAAACCTTGAATACATGTATTAGCATAGACGATTAATGCAATATATAAAAAGAAAAAGGGGCTTGGAATTTGGCATCAAAAATCTTATAATAGTAAAGTTTATTTTGTGACCCTTAACAGATGTTTGGATAGTGATTACCTGTTATTTCATAATGTATTGAGTTTGAATCATATATGAGAACACACATGTTTGAATTGATTTAGGAGATTCCATTCAGTTAGGAGTAAGAACATGATTGGGTAGACTTTTTTTATATATTTTAAGCCAAAATAATTTTTAAGCAATTTTATAATATTTAGGTAAATATTAAAGAACAAAAATAAATCAAAAGTCCATTTTACACATAATCTAATAATTTTATTAATAGTAAAAATATAAATAGTTCAATAATACAACGAAAGAAAAAAATAAACCACTAAATAAAAGCAGAATGTATGGTCTTTTTATCCCAATTTCGTCCGCCTATACCTTTCTTCTAATATGTAGCTACAGATCATAATTAATTAATCAAATTAAAAATATAACTCTCTAATTAAGTTCAAATTACGCTCATATTTTAAAGTTCCTCATTTAGAAAGCTTTAAAATATTTGTATATATAATAACAAAGTAAAGAAAAAAACTTAGATGAGAAAATCCGAAGCAGATACCTATTCAAGGGTAGCACTTCTAACATGATTTTTTTTCCATATCTGATTAAAATTGTCTCACCACTATGAGTCGATCAAAAAATGGATAATTTATTCGACTTGACTCATATTTTAAATGGGTAAAACGAGTTACCCAATGAATAATATAGATAACTATATTCCCCATATTATATTAGAGATCTTGTTAAATGCTTTAAAAATATATATTTTTTTTATATCAATTGAGTCCACCCGTACACCCCCCTCCCCCACAACCACCTCCCAAGAAAATGTAAAAAAAAAAATTAATAATTTAACCCACTCCCTCCCCCCACACACCATCCCAAAAAAAAATTTAACAATTTTTTTAAAAAAATCAATAAGTTTTTTTTAAAAAAGTTACCACCCCTGGCCCCTACCGCCCTCACCCACTACCCCCTA
The DNA here is from genome assembly GCA_016801875.1 of Solanum sitiens. Lineage (NCBI taxonomy): Eukaryota > Viridiplantae > Streptophyta > Magnoliopsida > Solanales > Solanaceae > Solanum > Solanum sitiens. The sequence continues at coordinate 655,937 of JABWTJ010000017.1, read as the reverse complement.
CCATCCCCCCACCCCACACCAACGCCCATCCAAAAAGAATTCATTAATTTTTTTTTAAAAAAAGTTTCATTAATTTTTTTTAAAAAATTACCACCCCCTAGAACCCCCTTACCCCTACCCCCTACTAGCCTCCCTAACAGCCCCCACCCCCACCCTAGCCCTACCACCCCTGACCCCTGTACCAAATTAAATGTAAAAAAAAGTTTTATGTTTTTTTATAGATTTTTTTTAAAAGAATTTTATTTTCTTACTACCCAACCCTTTATCACCTTTTTATTTGGTTTTACCCATTTTAAATGGATAATATGAATATTATTTATTTTTTATCCATTTTCAAATGAATTGGATATACAATTCATTTAATACGAATAATATGAATGGATATCCATATTAATTTATTCATTTTACCACCCCTAATCACAATCGATATTAATAGAATGAATTTATATTGGACGGAGCAAAGTAGGCTCAAATTGACTAAACTCATTTTACACCGGTCCTACTCCGTCCTATTGTCATCCCGACTCTATTGGGGTCCTACCTTTATCCCCCAAAAAATTAGTGAGTAATGCAAACGACGTACGCCTCTTAAAATAAAACTTTTCTCATCCCTCGTATGTTCCACATGTCCCACCACTTTTTCCTCTTAATCTCCGTTTTTTCGACATTACCAAAGCTCCAAATTTTCCTTCATAAAAACTTGTCAATTTTCCTGTTTTGAGATTCTCTTCCATAACCAAAAATATCACAATGAAGCTTAAACCTCCTCCAAATTCTTCTTCTTCTTCATCTCAGACGCTAACAGCAACGGCGGCATCATCTCATGATGCTAAATTACTTGTTCGTGAAACCCTACGTATTAGTGCTGATCTTGCTTCTTCTCCTTATGTGACGTCGGTTGGTTCAGTACCGGAAAATGCTAGTTTTGGAGTTGTAGATCGGGAATTTGTTGATTCAAGCTTGAGATTGCTTTGTTGTGAAGAGATCGATGGTCGTAGATGGAAGTATTTTGCTGATGACAGTGTCGGTTCTGAACAATTGAACTTGAAGAAGAAGAAGAAGAAGAATGCGATTCGTGCTGTTAGTTTGCACTCTCCACAAGCTCCTGCTGAGGTTTGTTTGTTTGTTTGTTTGTTTTGATTCCTCTACTACAATGATGTGATTGATTTGTTTAGTATATGTAGCTTTCTGTAGCTATTTAAATTAGCAATTCTTAAAAAACTAATACTAGTTGCATAAACAATGTTTTGACTTTGGGATAGAGTTTTGAATTTTGTGACTCTTGAACTAAAAAAACGTTTAGGATGTAGGAAAATGTAATTTAATCTTTGTGGTTTTAAACATGCAATGTTGAAAGTTGAAATCGAAGAGTTGCAAGGAAATGGAAAGAGACATTCTTTTTTGAAACCGATTAAAAAGGAAAAATTTGAGATGGAGGGAGCAGTTGCATAACAATATTACCTCATTTTTTTAAATGATGGTGGTGTATGAGACAGCTTGCGGCACCTTGACTAATCAATCACAGAGCCTGTTTGTGTATGACAATCCACAATAACAGGTGCCAGGTAGAAGCAGCTCTGTCTCATCATGTCTCCCTGAATTTTTTCAGAAGTAAAAAGGAAAATGAGACTTTGTTTAAGATTCTTAAATGAGGAAGATTACATTATCATGGCTTTCACATCAATGAACAAGAACTATATTATGCGTCTAGTAGTTTCAAATTTCTGGTGAAGAATATATAGTCTTTATCTATAATAATTCAAATAGTCGTAGAAATATGTTGAAAGGAATTTTCAGTTGACCTTAAGTGATCAAGTGGCGAACTAGCGAGTGAACTAAAAATCAAATTGCTATAGCAGTAGTTCTCTAAATTGTTTCATGAGCACCTTGTTTATATAGTGTACGGTGCTGAAATTTCAACATTAGGCATATTTTCAGCAAAGTGGAAGGGTTTTCTCTGGTGTAAATCATCAGAACATTTTCTCTTGTTTTATAATTTCTGTAAGCTACTAAAGTACGTCTCTATGAGGAGTGCCTAGTAGTATATTGTAAGATGGTCGTTTGGGTAGGACATTGTGCGTGTGAGTAAAGACATTGTGCATGAATCTTAATAGACAAAGATTCTCTATTCGAAATGTATTTTTTTAATGTTCCTATTGTACACGTGGTGCAGGAGTTCATGTCATTCATAAGATCCTATGTGGTTCCAGAAGGTTTTCCTGACAGTGTTACACCTTCTTATGTACCATACATGACATGGAGGGCACTAAAGGTATACACCAACAAAATAAATGCTCTGTCTTGATTGCTCTTTTGGCTAATCTTTCATAACATGTTGTGGTTATTAACCAACTACCTCTTGATTTCCACTTGTAGCACTTCTTTGGTGGTGCAATGGGAGTTTTTACGACGCAAACACTCTTAAATTCAGTAGGAGTCTCCAAACATAGAACTACCCCTGGTGCTGTAGCCATTAACTGGATTCTCAAGGTACAGATGGAGTCTTTAACATTGTCTGCATTCTCTCTCTTGACGTTTTACTTAGAGTTGGGACTTGATATAAGAATGTGGAAAATATTATGCAAAAAGTTGGAATAAGTTTGGTGAGTTGGGTTGTCAATTTGGCATTTGAGTCTGCATATCAGATACATGTGTATTTAAAGCTATTTATATGCCAACAAAGTCCAATATTTTCCCAAATATCCTAATAACAAGTGTTATTTTTGTTACAGACTTAAAATAAACAAATGTTTTCCTTCTTGAGCTTGAACTTTTAGATGAGTTGGTTCACACAATTTGATGCTACATGAGCTGACAAATTAGAGTCTCTATCATTACTTATCGACAAAAATATTGTCACGTGCTTGGCCTAAAACAATAGGCCTACATGTGCCGGAGCGTGTTGCATAGTAGGATAAATAAATGTGTCCCTTCTCTATCAGTTTAAACTTTTACTTTTAGATGAGGCGGTTCACACAATTCAGCAGTTTTCTTTCTGTTTCCCAGCAGCCACTAATCCTTTTTACCCCAATATCTATAGATTAGGTTGTTCTTGCTTCCATTGGTCACCATATGAGATCAAACATTATCCTACAATCCCTGTCACCCAAAAAGCAGATACTTTCTTTAATTTTTTCTGACTGAGAAGCAGGAGCGCCCATTCAATCATGTGGAATTATTTTCTAGGAAAGCTTCATAACCTGAATCAAATCCGTCCTGAAAATTGTGATGAGACAGCGAACGAGGAAAAAAAACTTAAGTTTAATTATTTCTGGCTTGAGTGTCTCTCTGTGTGTGTATGTGGTGGGGTCTTCATGTATCTAAAGAAGTCAAGAATGCTCAAGATCTAAGTTTAAGACTGTTCTGTTGCTTCTGATTCTCTCAGCGTTGAATAAACCCAAATCAGATATGCGCTCATTCTTTTAACTGTTACATGTTTATGATATTCCGTGAGCTCAAAATGGATTTTAGAAACAGCTCCTTTCATGTTCCATGAATTCAAACTGGAGGGTGTATGCAATTTTCAGGATGGTGCTGGTCGGGTGGGGAAGATGCTTTATGCACGGCAGGGAAAGAAATTCGATTATGATCTAAAACAGGTATTCTCCATTGTTTCCTCTCTAAATTTTCTTTTGGTTTGTTTTGTGTTTTTGTGTTGTTTATATTTTGTTTTCTTGGTTTGGGCTATGGGATGGGTAAGGGTTGATCTTTAACTTGTAATTTTGTTAAACCAGTTCAGTTTCCTTATACTTGTTTCATTATGTTGCCCTTCAGCTAAGGTTCGCGGGTGATCTTCTGATGGAGTTGGGAGCTGGTGTTGAACTGGTAACTGCTGTCGTGCCGCAGTTTTTTCTTCCTTTGGCCTGTGCTGCGAATGTCGCAAAGGTTTGCCACTGTCCTCTTTTCCATATTTTTTTCCTGTTGCATGGACATATAGTTAGCTAAGCCCTCAAGGTTTATCTTGAATCGCGTGCAGAATGTAGGTGCTGTCACTTCTACTTCAACTCGTACTCCTATATATAAGGCCTTCGCTAAAGGGGAAAATATTGGGGATGTAACAGCTAAGGGGGAATGCGTTGGAAATCTTGCTGATTTAGTAAGCTTTTCTAATCTTTCTTTCCTTCTTTTTCTCTTTTTCTGGTGCTGTAGATATTGATTTGATCTTAACTTAAAAAGGGTAGCCCGGAGCATAAAGCATCCCGAACTTCACATTGCATCAAATCCAATGTTTAACAAGTATATTGAATTGGCAATATGAGTATTCTGATTTCAATTGCATGACCACTTGAGACCACTTCTGAAAACAAATTTTATCCTGGTCTGGCCACAGTTGTGTAATATACTATAGGTTGCATTAATGGTTCAAGTGCCATTGCCACAAGAAGAAGTAGCAGTTCTGTTATTTCCTTCTTTTGAAAGGGATAAGTGGCAGAAGAGGTAGTCACTATATTTTATGGCCATTGTTGCTGTTTTTTAAAGTGATGGGGTTGTGTACCTACTCATTTTCTCTCTAACTTTTCACTCAATTTTTCCCTTCCGAGGGCTTTGGTGGAAGGCAAACTGAAACAAAGGGCCAGTAAAGTTTTACATAGTAGGGAAGCTGCAATTGACTATTATTTGTATTCCAAAGAAATTCACTGAAATTGTTCTCTTGCTTATTGATGGAAGTGACACTTGCGAGAAGACGGGAAGGAAGAGAAACACTGCTTGATTAAATCCTCAAGCTATTGGAGTTTAAATTATTACAATCCTAGAAAGGAAAGAGAATCAGTACATAATTACAATATCATTCAACAGAGTAAATTAAGCTATATAGTATATCAATGATATTTAATATTCATACAAATCCTAACACTTTCCCTCAAGCTGGTGCATATATTTCATATGCCTCAAGCTTGCGACATATATAACTTGTTCTGAGACTGATGAATGAATTGGTAAATATATCTGTAAGCTGATCTTTGTGGTAAATATATCTGTAAGCTGATCTTTCAACTGTTAGAACTTTGTGACAGTGTCTCTTGAGGGTATCTTTTCTTTGACAAAAATCACAATTAATTTTTATGTGTTTGTTCCTCTCAAGAAACATTGGATTTGGTGTAATGTGAAGTTTGGCCTCATTGTTACACATAATGGCGGCAAACATGTGGGTGGGTAAAATTTGGGCGGGTTAGAAAAGGGTTGAATAGAAAATGGGTCGTAACATAATCTGCCCATATTTACGCGGCTAAAAATGGGTTGAGTTCCAGTCAAACCAATATTTAATTCAAGAATTTCGGAATAAAGAAATCATTGAACCAGGGAGTTTCGGAGATGTTAAGTATGGTGAAGGTCTTTACTATGAATTACTATGCGTTGGGCTACTGTACTTTTTTCTTTACACTGATTGTCGGGCTACTGTATTCCATTCCACCTTATTGTTGGTAATTGAAGTATTTGGTTAAAGAACAGGAATAAAATAGTGAAACTTGTTACATGTGTATAACTTTGTACAATAATATGGTAATATTTACAGTAATAAAATTTCAGTGTTTTACTGTTATCTTTTTTATTATTAGAGAGGTATTTTAAACTGAATTTTGATGACTTATGCTATCGTAATTATATCATACTTGGGCATTGCAAAATGGCTAAATACCTAGATACCCCCTTAAACTTGGCATGATTTGTAAGTTAGAAACTCAAACTTTGCTCATGACTAGATAGACACCTCAACTCGTCTTATGTGTCGGTTAAACATACCAATACTACATGGCATATTGTGTGTGTTTTTGTAATATTAGACTTCTTTCTCAGTCAATGTGTTCAATATGAACTTCAGCGTCTTGGCCTTGATTTTTTACAATTCAGAAGCTAAAATATTATTCACATTGGAACACCAATTTTACCGTTTTTCCATCTCAAAGGGTCTATTGTTCATAAGGTGCACTCCTCTCCAAACATATCAGTTTATGGTAATGAGAATATGTAGGAGTTCTCTATGATAAAAAAGAAAATAAAAGAATCTACAAGAGTGAAGCAAGTATGAGAAACAAAAGAATAACAAAAACAAGTTTGACAATCCGTAAAATGTTTCCTTTTTCCTTTCAGGGGGAATTGAAGGGCTTATTTTCTACTTGAATAAGAGTTCAAATTTATCTGCTTAGTTGTTTCTATTATGCATCTTATTACTAATGTGTTTGAACTGGAATAACTTATGTAAATTGTCTCTTATGAAGCTCGGGACAGGATTAAGTATCTTGATTTCCAAAAGGAATCCGTCCTTGGTCAAGACATTTGCCTTCCTCTCATTTGGATATGTCTTCAGCTCTTACCGAGAGGTTAAATAGTGTGCATTAACTTATAGTTCTGCATCTTTTAACAAACTCTTTTTGATTCCTTCCCTTTTTCTTTTCCCATTTGACTGAAGGTGTCTTATTGCTTTTGTATGTCTTAGGTTAAATCTGTTGTGCTGCATACCCTGAACCGTGCAAGATTCACAGTAGCAGTAGAATCTTTCCTAAGGACAGGTTGGGTGCAGTCTTCTCTCCCTCCATAACTCCTCTTTTCTGTTATGATTGAGCCTCCTTTCATACGATGATTTTGTTTGCTGTTAACTGACTGTCATCACAACTGGGTGGTTCATCTTACAAATTTGTGGTGAAAACAGGACATTCCAACATTTTATTAACTCAAAATCTAGCGAAATTATGTGTTGCCTCTTTTACCTTTTCTTCTCCATTTTGATTTTCCGTGGAGTTATCAAAAAATGTGAAAAACTTACGAGTGAAGCAAAGCAGGAAACGGAAGATAAATTAACAGCCATACATCTTTTTTCTTCGAGTTGATGTCTTATGGTGCTACTTGCTCTTCAGGGAGAGTTCCAACACTGCAGGACGGAAATTCAAGGGAAGACATATTCAATTTTCCATGGAGACAGCACAGGCCTATTGTTCTTGGTAATTACAAGGAAAATACACTGTTTCCTTTGTCACCTAATCATAAATTCATCAGATATATTCATTGTAGATTTAAACTAAATGGTTGCAGGACCCAGATTTAAAGAAGCTTTCCAAGATCCAAACTCATATCTTGCTGTCAAGCCCATCTTTGAGGTATGTTTCTAGGAAGGATGAATGTCAAGGGGAGGTCTCGTGTACATAACACACTTTCATCTCTTGCTTGTTATGTGGCAAAATATTTCTTCTACCATTTTCTTGTATTCATGCTCATGAATTGCATGTCAATCTCGATCAACAGAAGGAGCATTATATAGTGACATACAATCCTTCCAAAGAAAACATATATGTGCTGCTGAAAGATCAAGCCAAGTCTGATGATGTACTGAAAGCAGCATTTCATGTAAGACATCTGACTTATCCATGTGATGAATGTGGAACTCTTAATTTACCATACCTAATTAACTTTAAAATACAGGGCCATGTGCTTCTGCACATCATTCGTTCATCCACCAACAAACAGTCTTCCTCCAGGAAGCAACATGAAGATGAACATTCAGCATCCTTGCTATCAACTGCTGATCTTCAAGCTCATGTTGCAGAATCTTATAAAATGGTCACTGCTTTATATATGCCTTTCAAGAGCAAAGCTAAAGAACAGGTGAAGCGAAATTCGCCACTTCATTACACTATTTTAATATATCCTTTTTGGTTTCTAACTTTTAAACAAAATTGAAACATAGAGATGAATTGTTACTACTAATTGCAGCTGAACCTTATGTTTGTACCTATAAACACATATAATTACACTTTGAAAAAAAAACATACAAAGCTGAGGAAGTATCAGGAAGGGCTAAGATGTAATAAACCAGAATAGCTGAGTTTTTAATCTCACTTGCAAGAGGCCGTTCTTTTTATTTAGTTATGCAGGTTATTGATCATTTTACATCTTGCAGGGTTGGGTGATGTCGGAATCACTACTTAATCCTGGCCGACCTCGGCTCTGTGAAATGACCACATAAGATACATAAACTGTTGGAGTTGGTTGCAGAAGAGCTAAAAAAAATTACTTAGTGAAATTTACTACGCGGTGGCAAATGAGGTCAGAGATTTGAAGTAACTACCAGATATTTATCCTGATGTTCTGTGAGACGCAATTCACTACATGTTCTTTCTACTTTTGTAGTACAATGGTTTACCTGTACATCAGCAGCTAGCTATTAGCGTAAGCAAGAAAGGTGCATTCCGCAAAAGAGATTTCAGTAGACTTGTTTATTCTGCCATAGTCTTTTCTTCTTTCTTGCATATATATTTTCAGTTTAATGCATTTTTTTTATAGGGGGAGGCGGGTTCGCCTGCCGTTGAGATACGCTTCTACCCCCAGTTTCCTGTTTTTCATACTTTTTTTTAGCTAATGTAATGCAATATCTTCATCTGGTGTTCTTTTTTTCCTTCTCTACCTTTTTGCTTTTCAATCATGGAAGAACAAGCAAACATGAGGGAAATGCTACACACAAATACCCTACCTCTCATAATATTAAGTAATATTAGCTTAAGATTATATACAAATACTTTAATATTTTTTGCTTATATGTCGAATGCAAGAAAATAAATAAAAAATCCACTTAGTTTTCAGAAAAACATTCTTCGTACCCAACACACTCTCTATACATGCTGAATTTTCACAAGTTTAAAAGACACCTTTATCGTGATTCTTTGTTGTTTCTACTCTTAATTTTACACTAAAAGAAGTATCAACTAATCATTTTCGCTTAATTGATATTATATGTTATTAGTTAGTAGATATATTTATAATTGGTTAAGGGATATATAGTGTAATTATTTAAATTTTGTATATTGTAATTATTATGCTTTTATAAGGTATTTGCCTAATTTTCACAAATATTTTAACTTGAATTGGTGGGGTGCGCCAGGCCTGGGCTGTAGTGCAAAGCCTAGGCGACGCACGAAGGCCCAAGTAGCAAGCTACTTTGATGGATCTCCCCCCTTAAAAAATTAAGTTAATATCGTGTGAATCAATGACTCACATATCAGATATTAAACTGATAAGAACAGATACTACACTTGATCTTAGCCAAAAGGCCGAGAAAGGTATGCTTTATTCTATCCACAAACCTCGTCTTTTATACTGCCTCTCAACTCTCTACTTCTCATTTTCTACTGATGTGGGATAATAAACGCTTAATATAATACCACCTTGGATATTGTTTTTTTTCATTTTGAGGTATAGTGAGTTCAATCCTCATTGTTGATTGACACCAAACACACACACACCTTGTACAAACTAAAAATCTTGCAATTTCATCACTCTCTATATTCATACAACTTTAATGTACCAAATAACATTAGTTATGTGAAAAATAGTTTTGAGATTTTAAGAATTAACACAACACTAGTATAGCCAAAAGCCATTACAACCACTATGTATGTACTTGAGAAGTCACATTTAACAAAAAAAAAAACAAGCTTATCTAAATGGCTAAGGTGTGAGAAGAAACAATGAAAGAATACACTTGACAAAGTTCATAACTCCAGAAAATTTCTTGCTCTCACATGGCTGCGTTAATAGTTGATCTTGCAGCCTCTTTCTTCATCTCCGCAGCTTTTCCACTCCCTCTGAAATACGTGAACACTTGCTGCATATTGTAGATCATGAAAAGGGTTACGTAAGAGCAGAGACGGTTCTGATGCTACACGTTCAACTAAATCAAAAGGGGTTCAATATCTATTGTATATATACATAAAAAAATATTTTTAACCAAGTTTACACATGAGAGGAAATGACATATATAGTCCTTTAACTATAGGAGTAGGTCTAAAATAGTCCTTTAACTATACAATTGACGAATATAGTCCTTTAACTATTCAAAAACTTGTCGGATTTAGTTCCTTTGGTATACACTTACCAGTTTTAGTCCCTTAACTATAAAATTGCCGATTTTAGTCCTTTAAGTATTCAAAAACTTATCAGGTTTGGTCGTACACATGACACAACCAATTTGAAGTGTGTGTATTTATTCACAAGGATAGTTAAGGTATCTATCTAAACTATTGATGTCAACTTTAAGTGTGTATCTATATATGCTAAAATGAAACTTTGGACTTGTAATTTCAGAACTACAACGTGCTCAAGTTTAAATCTTGGATCGACCTATAGGTAAGAGGGATACTAGAAGAAATGACAAAGGGACAAATAAACTAAACCTGAATAACCCATATGCTGATCACTGATTCAAGAGCAAAGAGTCCAGCACCAATGAAGTATAATATCTGCAAGTAAAATCAAGTTTTAATGGCTAGATTTGAAATTTCATCTGATCGCGCAAAGTTCAGAAGACGTTTGATTGTATGAAAATTCGATATAGCCTTACCCCAACTATCGAATTCCAGCCGATAATATTAATTGCAATTATGAAACCACTGTTGAACCAAAGAATGTAAAAAGGAGTTAGTCAAAAAGGGCAAGTTGAACCAGACACCACGATTGTAGAAAAAAGACGAGAAAAACATCCAAACTTACGTAATGGAATTCTGCCTGAACACGAATGGAGGTGCTGCTGTGGCTAAGACGCAGAATATAATGTGAATCTACAATACATATAGGCATAATACATAAACAGACACTCAAACTTGACCTCAACTGCAAAAAAAAAAGAAATGAAAAAGACGAAGAATGTGTGTTCACCGAATAACAAAAGAAAAACCACCCAAAATTCAGCGCGCTATCAGTCCTGCAAACAGAATAGATATGAGAAAATAGTCACCGACAGGTAGAAGAACATTACAAAATTATAAGAAAACAATAACAATATAATACCTCATCGCACGATAAAGAGGACGATACCACAAAAAGTAGGCTGATGGAATACCTAAGAAGTAGATAAGACCGAAAAACCATGCGCCAACGTCTATAATGATACATACAAGGTTAAGTTAGATAGTTGATTTATGCTGATGGTCACTCAACTAACAGTTATTACTATCTCAGATTGTCGTCTTTAGTTGAGTGACCATTTGAGATATCGACTCTGAATGATTAAAAAGATTGTAAGATTTAGTTTCGCAACAACCTCCTCCTTTGATCCAAATACAGGCGGTTGACATAATGTTCCATACCATACAACCCGCCAAACCTGTAATTCACAAAGTTTGAAGTTAAAAGATATCAGAGCAGACAAAGGTCATGAGTTCGAGTCTCACCAACCACGTTCATCAAAAAAGTAATTTCACGTGCTTGATTCAATGAAAAGAAGAATGAAAGTCAACATTTGAAGGGGCGTGTTGAGAATATTACTGATTAAATCGACTTACCCAACAATGTAGTGAATGCAACATATTGTATCTTTTGTAGATGGATTGGAATTTCATTCGCGATATCATGATGAATGATTGGGAGGCACGGTGGCCAATTACGATGCTCTAAAACAACACCAGCTGTCGAAAGAAGAAGGAGAGATCAGAAATGAAGAACAAATTATTCGTCGAATAAAACTTTGATTATTAGCTCAAGAGCTACAATGGAGAAAATGTGTGTACCTCCTGCTAAAGCTTCTTCTCTCCTTCTCACATCCTATAAGAAACAGAGAAAACAGAGAATTACTAGCGCGTATAAAACTGTCACAAAGGCATAACTTGATATCACATGAACTATGTTGTCCAGACTCTACAAAAATGTTGTCATACCAATGTCGGATTCTCTAAAATGCACTACTTTTAGAGAATCCGACACACACACATGTTGTCATTTTAGAAGAGTCCGAGCAACAAAGCCATATAAAGTGCTATGCAAGCCTACCTCTTCTCTTCTTTTCAGATCAGCCTCTCTAGCTTGTAGTTCCTTCTCTTTCTTCTTCAAATCCTGAATAGGTACGCGAGTTTAAAAAGGATCATTAAACCGTAGTCTCACAATGAAACACACGATTACTGTGTTCATTCGCAAGCTAAATATACAGAGTTCAAATTGTCAACTAACTAGTCTCACCTTTGTACTATCAAGAGGAATATTGACTGTTGAACCACGAGCGGAACTCCCATTCTGAACATTTTAGTAAGTAAAACAATGCATAAGCAAGGTATTCAATGAAATTAAAGAAGCTCCTAATAAAGGGCAACCCGATTCACCAAGCATCCCGTGTTTACACAGGGTCCGAGGAAGGACACACCTCAAGGGAGTATAATATAGGCACAAACTACTATGACACAAGCATTAATTACTTATTCCATGGCTCGAACCAGTGACTTAGAGGGCATACGGGGGACGACTTTACCATTACTCCAATATCGTGTTGTATAAGGTTCATTAAAGAGGGAAACACTTCCTATCAAGATTTTTTCCATTCCAGGGCTCGAACCCAATAGATTTTCAAACAAAAATAATTTTAAAAAAAAAACAATATTGTAAATCCATGGGCATTTTTATTGTTTCTAACAAGACAAAAAGACAACTATAAAAAAAAATGGAAACCACACCACCAACATGAACAACACTTTCCTCTAAACTACAAATCAAAACAACAACAATGTATCAAAATTACTCAAAAGCGGAGTCTGGAGAGGATAGAGTGTACAGACACCTTACAACTACCTCGAGGAGGTAGACAGGTTGTTTCCAAAAGAACCTCAGCTCGAGTAACGAACATCATAGCATCTAACGGAACAATACAAAAGTAAAGAGGACATAGAAAATAATAACGAAAAACATAACATAACATAACATACCAAAACGGGAGCAACAACCATATATAACCAAATAATGTGACAACTGAAACACAATAAATGAACGAGGAATAACAAACACAACTACGAGTCAAATGCAAATACTATCAGAAAACAGATACAATACATTCATCTATCTTGCTAGAAACGTACCGCAAACGGATTCACGTTAGCTTCTTCTGCAAAAGGATTATCATTATAGGCCATTTTTTTGTTCAATAATTTAAAAAAAACTCTATGCTCTTAAAAGCAAACCCAAAAAATGCAACAGAAATATACAAATATATGCAACAAAAAAAAAAAAAAAAAAAATCTGTAGCACTAATTGGGGATGTAGAAAATGTGCATTGATCACACAATGCACAATTATTATTGAATTAAATTAAGAGTCATTAGTACTGAATATTTGTTTTCTTTGTAATTTTCTGTTATGTATTTTTTGTTTATCATTCATTTGGTCATTTTTTTGCCTTTTTTTTAGCAGAATAAATTGGGGGAATTTATGTATGAGAAAAAATGTAAGAAGGTATTTGCGGGTGTTCACAGGAAAAAAATTGGAGGGATTTATATAAGTTTGAAGATTTTGGATAAGTTTGATTAGTTGAGATGTGTGGGACTCACCTAATACTAAGATAAATTAATTAATATCGATAAAGATTTTAGCCTTCGTTGTTATTGTGTATATTAATTGCCGCTAAAAGATTTTTTGTTGTAGTGTGAGATAGTAGTAAGGTCTGTGTACACTCTATCCTCACGACACCAAGGCTTATGTTTAGCAGCAATTGATTAATGACAATAACTTAATTATCACTAAATATGTATTTTTAGCGATAATTAGTACTTTCTGTAAATGTTCCTAAAACCTACATCAACATTGGATCGGGTGAGAATTAACTAATATTAGTAAAGGTTTTAGCTCCCTAATTTATTAATGTATATATTTATCGTCACTAAAAGTTATTTTTACTCTAGTGCCTTCCCAGGCCCTCTTAATTAATGGAACTTTATAGAGTATGTTGTTGTTCCCACACATCCAATCATGGGATTGTTGGTTTGAATCACCAAGAGAGCAGCTCTTAAGGAGTGACAAAAGAAAAAATGTCTTAGTTTGATTGGACGAAATTTAATTGAAAAAAATCGAGTAATCATATTTTAAATATGTGTGTAATGTACTAAAATGTTCTTTGAATCTCTTTTGCTAAATAAATTATAGGGTAAAACCTCAACACCAACACAGGGGCGGACCCTACAGTGTGTCAAGTGCGTTCATATGAACCCATTTCACTGAAAAATAATACCGTATATATATGTATATTTAATTAATTTTTAAATTTTATATATATATATTAATTTTTGACCCCACTAACACAAGTGTGACCCTTGGCAGAGTGGTGAAACTATCCAATCCGTCACTGCATCGACACAAACAAATATCAACACTTGAAGGTAGGAGGGAGAGATCATTGGATTCAACTTCCATTGGTGATGGTGATTCCTTCTTGAAAAACGTATATACAAGATCAAAATTACTTTTATAATAATAATAGTAAAATAGTTACTTAATCCTTTTAATTTCTTCGTGTGTTCACTTCTTTATGTTTAATACCCCTTATAAAAATCCTGATTCCATGTAAAGAAGAGGTTGGAATAAGAAAGCCAGTATTCAAATCATATTACACTATAATGTAAATACAATGACAAGTTCCTCAAGGTTAAAAAGCCCTTATGAGTGGACATTTTTCCTAACAAATATCTACTTACACAGAGGTTTTTGTGATAGTGACAAACCATAAATTTCAATTTCATATCTGTATTGTTGTCAACTGGAGCTATGACTAGTAGAAGTTGAGGCTGGACTTGAAGGAGACGCGTCGTTTTGGTGATGAAGGGGTTGAGATGTACATTCCATAGGAGAAGGCGCGGGTACAGGATGTGCGATGAAGGTAGGAACTTCTTCCCCAGGCATCAGTACTGATACTCCATTCGCGTAAAAAGTCATCTGTAAGTATTAACAGAAGAACATTATATAGACAGCTCCACACATATAGGTGAGAATCATCAACAAAAGAAAATGAAATTTAACTTGTATACACTGTCAGTGTTAAAAGTTTCTTCATTAGCTATGCGATTTAACCTTTTGTAGACTTATAGTAGCTCAGAGTCCTCTGACTATAGATAGGAAAAGATATAGAAGTGTGTGTTATACACTCATAAGGGATCGAGAAGTTGACGAAGTAGCCAGTTAAACAAAGACAATAAGTACGTTTTAGATTTCTCATGGTAGAATTCGCAACAATAAAACAGGCAACAACAATAACAATAACATATTCACTATAATCTCATAAGTGGAGTAAGATGGAGTGTACACAGCTTTACCCCTATCTTGTGAAGGTAGAGAAGTTATTTTTTACAGACGTTTGACTCAAGTGAAAACATAATAGTTTTGTTTTAGAAAAGAGGCATGTTTTTTTTTTATAAAACAATTCTCTCCACACCATTGGGCATTTTGGTATATATAAATATGATTATAGTCATTAATCAAAACATTTAAAGCAAAAGAATCTTAGCTTTTAGCAATAATATTGGGAAGAATACTAGACAAGTGTACTTAACTGAAAAGGAACAATTAATAAATATGTCATAATGCAACCCACTATAGAAACTTCAAATACTCCCACTCATAAATCTTTCAAAATTGTGAATTTTTAAATCCTAATTCATTGATCTTCTCCCAAAAAAGGTAACATGTCAAACAATGTTGAATCCCAGCATTGACACCCAAGGGTGTGGTCCAAGTGTGGATACACCTAGCCCCGAGGACAGGGGCGGAACTAGGTAGGGTCGAGGGGGTCAATCCGAACCCTCTTTACGGAAAATTAGATTATATATGAGTAAATTATTTTTTATGTATATATAGTATATGGTGAACCCTCTTTGACTTCTTCATGTATTATTCATATTTATAACCCCTTAATGAAAATTTTAGTTCCGCCACTATACCTGAGGGGTGTTACTTGACACCCTTTGTTGAAATGGATATATAAAACTAAGTAAAATGAAAAATATTGTGTATGAATATAACAAATAACACCACTTGTCCTTCTAAAAACTCTAGCGTACATGCCGCCTCATGATCAATGAAGTGGACTAACAATCATGATATCTCAAATTCAAATTTCAGCTAAGGCAAAAATGACAAAACTATTCGATATCTGCTAGTTGCTAAGGGAAAATAGCAGGTACCTTGTAGAGTTAGTAAAAAGTTAAATCGAACACCGCGATTATAAAAAGAATATTGAATCCCAACATATGCTCATATGTCATCATGGCCTCCAAAGTCAAAATATGGTGGGATGTCATTGGAAGCTATAGTTTCTCTTTTAACAAGATGCTGGGACAAGAATGACAATTAAAAAACTATTGTTCTGAATAACTCTTTGTATAAAATAGCATATCATGGGGCTTTAATGTCTTCTAATATGCATAAAAATGGGACACACACAACATGGGCTTCAACTAGAAAAGTCTTTTTTCTAAAAAGTCTTTTATACTTGGTAGTGTACCATGCAGAAAACACAATGGGGGCCATCATGGCAACCTCTTGTCTAATAAATATTTGGTTTTAGACAAAAGAATCACATGTATACATAGGAATGAGATGTTCCAATAAATTTAAATTCATTGATAAAAACTATGAGTCTCTTTGAATTAGCTGATTAAAAATAGTCGATAAGTATTAAGGTATTGAAGTCGAATTATGAGTCTTTTTATCTGCTCTGATATTATATTGAAGCGTGTGATTATTTTATCTAAAAATTTTAGATATTAGAAATAATACATTTTTATTATTTTATTATATTCTCAATACCCTCCCCATGTGCGAGCCTGATTGTTTTTTCATAAGTCAAGCATGTGAAAATTATTTTTGACATGAGTGGCCGTGAAATTCACTCTCAGAATCATTGCCTGCTCTAATATCATGTTAAAGCATGTGACTATCTCATCTAAAAGATTAAGCTATTAGAGAGAGCATATTTATATTATTTAATTATATTTTTAACATAATCCTCAACAAATGCATTACCTTTAGAGAATTTGAAATGTACCTATTGATATTTTTAAAGAGTCCAAATAACATAGATCATTAATATCAATATGATAAAATAATGTTGATCAGCATTTTTTCTGCTAAAATGTGTGCAATATTCTTAAAAGCTATTTACAAAAAAGTTGGTGAAAAAAGACTATAACTAAAAAAATACTAGGGATAAGACTATAAAAATTAAAAATAAATTAGAACTAGAAACTTGAACTTAGAACTTCAAGATGAATTTTGAATTTCCAAAATCACTTAGCCAACTTTTAATACCTTATATAAATCATGTATTTTTTTATCGAAGAGATAAAGTGAACATCCTCACCCCCTCTTAAATCCGCCCCTAATCTCATCACCCTATATTTTGTGATAATTGACACATTTTCTTTTCCGACTTAAGCATTTGTTATTCGAAGCTTGTGAGTCTGACTAATTCAGAGTTCCGTCAAATAAATTATGAAAAACTCTTATGTTTAACTAATATAATGTTAATAACTTTTTCTTTTTTTTGTCTGAGGGTTAAAGTTAGATAAATTGGATCAAAAATTCAAAATAAATTTTCCAAGGACATGATGATCAAGAATGATTCATATTCACTAAGGTCTACAAAATGATAATTATGAACAGAATCACATTCAAATAATCCAGCTATGAGTTATTATTGTAATAGCCATAATTATGTGAGACGCAATAATGACAGTAAGAAAAAAAAATTAACTGTCACAAAAAAGTTAGTTAGCCTAATCATTGCGATCCTTGAAAATAAAGTATTTCTATTTTAATTTATGCGTCTTAGTTTGATCGAGACAGTAACATAATTTAATATTAAAAATGTTAAATTAACTTATATTTTCTTTGTTCAATTTTACTTGTTCATATTTGACTTGATATATTTCTTAAAAATATAATTAATAAAATAATAAATTTATTATATCACTCTTTGAATATAATAAATATATTTTCCAATTAAATTAAAAACCAAACAATAAATAATTTTCCAATTAAATTAAAAACCAAACAATAAATAATTTTTGAATTTTCTAAATTGAACAAATAAAAGTATCAACTCTTTTAATACTTTTTATGTTACTTTTTAGTTTTCATAATTTTCTTTTCTAGATTCGATATACATTTTAACTAACATTTTAAGATTATTTTTTCATCATATTAATATGTAAAAAATTGCAATTTATAGTATTTTTAATAAAAAAAATTAATATCTAATTTAAAAAAATATATAATATTAATATAATCTAAGTTAATTTTGAAAATTAATCATGAATCTCAAAAAGCATAGAAAAAGTATATACTACTAATAAATAGCCAAATAAAAATAGACAAAGAGTGTGTAATAAATATTTCAATTCATTTAGGAAATAATACTTGGTCTAATTTTCCATAATTAGTATCTTTAACTTTGGACTTCTCATTTTATCTCAACATAACGATAAATTAAGTTTTAATTTTTTAATTAAACAAATAAAAATAGATATTTAATGTTTAATATAGGAACAAGAAGTAAAAAATGGACCAAAGGGTATAATAAACATTTCAATTCATTTATGAAATAATACTTGCTCTAATTTTTCATGTTCAGAATTTCAACTTTAAACTTCTCATTTTATAATGATAATGCAATAGATTCTTAGCTAATAAAATTTCTTTAGTGAGTTAATATTATTTTGATATGTGAGCATAAAGCATTTCGTTATTTCATAAATTTTTCGTTTAATGAAACACTGTCATATAAAACGAAACGAATCGCACACATTGCATCTAAATAAGAAAAAGTGAGAAAATAAAAGCATACCTCAGGAGAAGGATAATCAAGTTTCCTCTGAACTCTCATTTGATCGGAACTATTCCGATCACCACCGGACGACGATGGTCTTCGCCGGAGAAATCTCTCAAAAATCGCCATTACTAAAAACATAGAAATAAGAATAGCAGTCGCAACGAAACCAAACGATACAGCATTTACAGAGTTGTCAAAGTTTCTCCAATGATCTTCTCCTTCTAGTCCACCATTTGCTTCTGCCGGAGCCATACTCGGCGGTGGCACGATTCCCCAAAAATCAATACCGCCATTAATTTGTCGTCTTCCCATTGAGTAAAAACAAAGTAATGTCCTTCTGTAGCATCACCAGTTGACACAAAATGTCAGCTCATTGTTGCACTCTATGTGTTTGATATTTTGCCTGAAAGAACTCAAAAAAGAGAATGAAGCTACAGTTCCAGAAACAGGTAAAGACCCAGTTTTTCTTTCCTCCAACAAGACTGTAGGAGGTATGATGATGAATTTGAGGAGGGTTTTGCTGTTGCACTCTATCTGTTTGATATTTTGTCTGAAAGAACTGAACAAAGGGTCTGAAGCTATAGTTCAAGAAACAGAGAAATACCCTTTACTTGGTTGATGAAAAT
The DNA here is from genome assembly GCA_016801875.1 of Solanum sitiens. Classification (NCBI taxonomy): domain Eukaryota; kingdom Viridiplantae; phylum Streptophyta; class Magnoliopsida; order Solanales; family Solanaceae; genus Solanum; species Solanum sitiens. Next base: position 636,746 of record JABWTJ010000017.1, on the reverse strand, counting down.
GGAGATTTGGGGGGGGGGGGGGTAGGGGTAGTGATGATGGATTTGAGGTGGGTAACTTTCAATGAGAAAAGTTGGTTAGTTTAATTAACTATTAGCTTGGAAAAGCTAAAGCTTTTCTTGGGTTCATGTAGAAGTGGACAAAAGAGTGAGGGAGAAGAAAAAGCTTTGAGCTTTGGGATGGGCAAATGGAGGAGGATAAAGGGGAAGACTATAGTAGATAATCAAGGTATAATGACTAGTTTGTTTAGGAATAATGTTGTTTAATTAGAAGGTAACTATGGTTAGTTGGAAAATAAAAAAGGCATTATACATAGATGGGAAAAAGGATAAATATATCATTGGATTATCGTAAATGGTATGTAGATATACTCATCATACTTTTGGGATATTGCTGCCCTGCTGTCAAAAAGCTAGAACACATACGTCCTTCACTCTAACGGAAGACTAAACAGGGACATGTGGTGCAATCTTATCCGTCGATATGATATTCAATAAATGTCGTTGTCAGTAGATAAGATTATGACACGTGTATGTCCGTTAGTATAAACGGTATGTATACTCTAATTTTTGGACGGCATGGGTACCAATGTTTTAAAAGTATAACGGAGGATATCTGCATACCATTTACAATAGTGGGTATATTTGTCTTTTTTACCTACATTGACAGATAGACATCTTTTGATGAGAATGTAGATTTAGGCACTTCAACTTTTATTGTTGTGTTTCGTGGATATTTGATATTAATATGATACATAAATTTTGAATGTGTTTAAATAATTATTTTATAAGTTGAAGTGTTTAACTGATACAACGTAACAAGTTGATGTGTCTAGGTATATATTTGCAAAGTTCAACTTGTTTGGTTGATTCAGTATTTCGTTATCATTTTAAATACTATAATTACGTCTGTGATAAAGTTGATCAAGGAGATCTTCTTGTCTAATATATGCCTTCTCAAGGAGATCTTGTTTGTGTAATCCTAAGACTCATAATCTATAACACTACTTGATATTTTGTCTATGATACCATCTATAAAGAAGTGTTGTAAGGCCACACGAATTGATGGTGTAACTCTATTAGTATATATGATGAATAAGGAAATATTTTATTGAAAAGGAAAATGTATGATCTAATTAATACAATACAAGTCACAAACTATGAATTTTGTGAGTACACATGTTATGAATTCTAATAATCCCTTCTACAATTCTCAAGAACAAACTTTAGACCGTTGGACATACATAGTTTATAAAGTTCTTTGTTAAGATTTTTCATGGAGAAGACATTTTTCAACTATTCCATTCATTTTTGTTGCTAGTTGTTATCACCACTTTATAATCATTATCAACTACCATCTTTTATCGATTACAATGCTATTTTTAATCACAATTATTATTATCGGCATTCAGCACAATGACTTATCACCACTATTAACTATCATTTACAATTACAATCACCAACCATCGCTATCACAGCTACGTACCAACAATCACCATCATCACAAAACATTATTGATCACCATACTATTTTTAACCACAATCATTATTATACTCGTTTATTACAGCTAGTCGTCACACCATTAACTACTCATCATTTATAATTACAATCGCCATCACTATCACAACTATCAACAATCACCATCACCAATCACCATCATTTACCACAAATTACCACCATTTCAATTACTACTGTCAATTGCCATTACCATTAACCACTTCGGTTAACCACCACCATCACAAACTACCATCTACAATCTGCTTTCATAACCATCGCCAATATTAGACATCATCATCATCATTATCAATCATCATATAAAATTTTCCTTTGTAATATTTTATTAATATAGAAGTAGATTAATTGGTATGATTAAATTTTGTAGTTATTAATTACAATAAAAATGAATATTATGCAAATTCAATTATTAAAAGAAATAACTCAATTATTTAACATTCAAAATTTTATATAATAATATCTTAATATATTAAATCCATCAACTTTTGAGTCTTAAAATTCTAGGTATAATTTACCCCATGGTATTGTACCCAAATCTCCACTACACATCCCCTCTATCACGTAAACCATTTTACACATCAAATCTTTTCAAAAGTAGTACCATTTTTGCTCGATCGACTAGATGCCTAGGCCTATATATAACCCTTTATATTAATCACGTAGAATGTGACAAATAATAAGAGACAAATACAAAATTATGACAAATAATAAGAGACAAATACAAAACTATGTATTAATTAAATAACAAATGAGCATCCCAACCAAGTACTATTTAAGGTCATCGTGACAAGTGCATTATTATTATTATTACTCTCCCCATCTCATTTTACTTTTTGATAGTCTAAAAAAAAAATGTCACAATTTCTTATATAATAAGTATTTAAAGATATAAAAAAAAATTTAACTTAATTTTCTAATACATTTATGAGGAGAGAAAAAAATTAAGTATTTTTTCTGAAAGATAATTTAATAAATATTTCAAAGTCTTCATTATTTATTAAATTTTATATCAGAATTAAATATTATCACATAAAATAAAACGGAATGAATATTTTATAATAAGAGTGATCTCTCTCATATTTCTTTGTCGTTTCTAAAATTGTCTTTTTATGGCACACTGCAAAATCTGAAATTTGACAATTGGCTCTCTTTTTCTGGTTCTATAATAGATATTTAACGATAGATAAAATTATTTCTCTTTTAATTAAATATAAAAACAAATTAGTACAGAGCGTATCCTTTTTTAAGGAATCATCCCATCCAAAATTGTCTAAAATTTGAATTAAATTCTTCAAGTATTAAAAAAGAATATTATATTACAATAAATAATAATTTAAATTGCTAAACTTCAATCAACGATAGCAAATCACATTGACATTTCTTTTGCTTTTAAAATGATGCACATAAGAGGAGAAGAAGAAGATTATTTTTTGGTGTTTTAAAAAAAAATCTTGTTTCTTTTTCTCCATTCATTTTTTATATATATTCAATAGTAATTTTTTTTTTAATTTAATGGAGGGTGCAGAGACAATTGCACAATCAAAGTTTAAAAATAGTGACATGTATGAATCTTTTTTCAAACGATAATAACATAAACGATTTAAACTTTTAACATGTACGTTTTTTTTCTCTAATTCGATGGTATATTTAAATCTTTTCTCTTTATAAAAAAAAAGTTTCTCGTGAGTCAAGCAAAAATACAAAATCTAAATTTAAGCTATTTAATTTTATCGAACTCGTAAAGATAAGTAGTTAACTCTTGGATAGAGGGAATTATTTTTTAAACTCCACACCTTATTGATAAATTTGTTTCATTCTTCCAAGGTATTAAACGCAATTAACGTGACACGTGGCTAATTGGTTCCCTCAGACAAAGAAACTATAACTGAAACAACTGCTAAAGTTACGCGAATTTAGTGGACACGTGGCATATTATAATTGGCTCATCCCTATTGTTTTTTTTAAAAAAATTACTTCCTCCGTTTCAAAAAGAATGTCCTATTTCCTTTTTAGTTTGTTTCAAAAAGAATAACCCTTTCCTTTTTTTGGCAACACTTTAACTTTAATTTTTCACGTGGCATGTTTAAGACCACAAGATTAAAGGGTATTTTGGTACATTTTGATATAACTTTAATTTAGAACCACAAGATTAAAAAATCTTATTTCTTTTCTTAAACTCCGTTTAAGTCAAACTAGACCATCCTTTTTAAAACAGAGGGAGTATTTTATTAAAAAAAAAAGAAATTTAATTAAATAATTCTAAATTTTAAAAGTATGTGCTAATCTTTTTTAAGAACAAACTATGCAGATTGTTGTGTTCTCCTTCAAGTTATTCTTAGCATGAAGTGGAATTTCAATTTATACATAAATAATTACTTTCAAAGAAGCTGAAATTATAATTTGATCATAATTTCATACTCTTCAACTTTGTTTTTTTAAAATTGATATATCAGAACTTTGAGAAAAAACTTATTTATGTCATTCGTTAAAAAAATTTGCTCATCTATGCCATTTTCTTTTGTGAAAAAGACTCATTCATATCATTTTTTGTTAACTAAAAATAATTTCCATTTTGTAAAAAAATTTTTTGCACGTGGTCAATTATGATTCAGCCACATCATTAATTAAATTATTGTTTAAAAAAAGGAAAAAAGTGTTCAAATATGTCAACTTTGAGAAAAAAAATATTTATGCATATTAGTTAAAAGTGTAGCTCATTAATGTCATTTCAGTTAACAAATAATGACATGAATGGATTTAAGATGAATTTATTCATCATATTGATATGCAAAAAAGTAATAATTTATAGTATTTTTTATATAGTTTTTGAATAACTAAATTTTTATTTAAAATATCGAATTAATACAATCTAATTTAACTTTAAAAGTTAGTCAAACTAAATTATGAAAAGCGCAACATCACAAATAAACCTTTTATCAAAGTTCAATAACATATTAGATGAAGAGAGCGACCAATATAGATTATGATGGATGATTAAGATTTCTCTGCCTTTAACTAGTAATTTTTAGTTTGAGTTATATATATATATATATATATATATATATATATATATATATATATATGCATATATCTACTATTAAAAAACACTATTTCTAAAACTTAATCATACTATATATAAATTCAGCTAAATCAATTTCCAATATAAATATTCGATTTAAAAAAGTGAAGTGGTAGGATTTGGACCACCAAGAAAGAAGAGAGACCCGTGCAAGTCGGGTCACGTGATCGGGTCCAACTTTTATCTCTCTGATTTGCTTTCTCTACTTTTAATGCTTTGACAATTTACAACAAGCCAAAATCGTCAACATTTTGAACCCGATATCATCGAAGAATGTGATAAAATAAATAGAATTAATTGATTTTAATAGTAAATGTTTTACGTATGAATTTTTTTTGATATGAGACATTTTATTTTTTCATGAGTAATAAATTTTGTGTAACAATCTGAATACAAATTAATTGAAATTCTAATACAAATATTACACGGCGTATAAGGAATTAAAAACAACTTAGATATAATTATATATAGACAATTTTAAAAATGAAAATCAAATTAGAAGACTATTCATTTAATTCAACTTGTTATTGAATCAAATTATAATAAAATCATATTTATTCTTAACCTATTACTCGTTGCACGATGATATACTCGAATGTTTTAATAATAAGACTCTTCACTTCATATATAACATCATCTACTTATAAGATCTATTATTAAAAATTATAGTTAATTATAGTAAATAAGTGGATTATCTATAGTAAATGAAGGGCCTGGTATAATCAAAATAATTTTAATTAGTTATACGTAGCTTTGAAAGAAAAGTCAATGTAACATTTGCCTTCACTGTATATATCGATTGTCAATTCTATTTTCGATAAGGATATATAATAGATAATCAAATCCATATAATTTTGACGATTATTTGATAATAGTGCAAACAAGCCAAGATGAATATAGTCAAGTATCCAATTTCATAACACAAGAATGGCTACAAAGCTCTTTTTCCCCTTGTTCCTCTAATGGTTCAATTAAACTTCTCCATCCATTCCCATTTGTTGTTGTTTCAAAAACATGTACTTCACTTCTTGTTCTTGTTATATAATTATCACCCAACATATTTCTATAACCAGCCAAAAAGTACAACTTTGTCCCTATTGGAGCCATAGTGCAAAACATTCTTTCCAAATTTGGCCAATTATTTTGTGTATCATCTAATATAGAAATTGGTGAACTTGAACCATCCACTATATACCATAAATTGTGTTTCCCATCATAGGACTCAATATGTCCCTTCCATGTGTTTAAACAATCACCTGAGCTATAAAGCTTCCCATCAATATTCACTATTTGATTAGGTGGCACATCTAGGTCCCACATCCTAGCCATGTAATCCCACGTGTCGCGATCTGGATCGTACACTTCAGCAGAACTTCTTTCCATAATATAGGGTCCTTGATGAGTATCATGAGTGTTTTCTCTTTTGGCAAATCCCCCCACCACATAAAATTTCTCTTGCCATAACACACCAATACACTTGTACCTGTTAAGACATAATATAATCGAGTAGTCTTCTTAATAATGATTTTTTTGATAAGATGGTTACGCAACTCAACATGTATGATATCAAGATTTTCACTCACCTAGTGATAAGTACCATTTGTAACCATTGTGGTGCATGTATACTTATTGTACAACAAGTAATGATGATTGTATATACTATATATACATTATTGATTATGTATATACACATATTATGGAATGATATACTGGCTAAAATTTGTAAAAAAAAAAAAAAAGAGAAATTTTCACATATAGTCACTCAAAAATAACCTAATTACTCTACATAGCTATAGTTTGATAATTACAATTCGTAGCTACATGTTATAGGTAGGAGAGAGGCGAGCGAGACTGGAAGAAAGAGGAAAAAGGCGAGAGAGAGAGGGCAAAGAGTGGGAGAGAGGTAAATTATATATGTATATCGGTTAGATAATTGTATATTATACATATGCATTTGTATATATGGCAAGCGAGATAGGGAGAGGGAGGAGAGAGGCGAGCGAGATAGGGAGAGGGAGGAGAGAGGCGAGCGAGAGAGGGCAGAGAATGGGAGAGAGGTGAATTGTATATGTATATCGGTTAGATAATTGTATATTATACATATGTATTTGTATATTATGGCGAATTATACATATACAAACATAGCTAATTATACAATTTTGAAGTCAGTCCGCGTAATTAATGTATGATGTTAGTCGCGAGTAATAATTATAGCAAACTATAACTATGATGAGTAATCAAGTAATATAAGTTTACTTAACCGCGTAATTTTCCAAAAAAACGAAAAGGATTATATTGCTTTTTGTTATGGTTTTTGTTAGAACTTATATATGTTGTGTAGTGAAACTCCAAAAAGTATTCCATTTGGTGTATTAAAATAATTAGGTCTATATAAGGAGTGTTTTGAGGCAAACTATAACACACGTAACTAAAAAATATACTCTTATCATAACAACTTATATAATTTGACGAGATAGTCACACACTTCAATCCATACCTCGTGGTGCTCATGTTAGGTAGTTGTTTCCATTTATCTAAGATAGGATCATAAACCTCAGCCAAAGAGGTACCCTTAGCACCATCAAATGTTGTTTGTCCACCAGCTACATAAATTTTGCCCTCTTTAGAAGTCATACATGCAAAATTAAACCTTGGAGTTTCTAAAGGTGCACATTTGGTCCAACAATCTTTACCAACATTGTACTTTAGGACCGAAGGAAGAATTTCTATATCGATTTCGTGAATGTTATTAGTTTCCAAACTACCATTTACATCCTTGTAACATTGTCGTCCTCCAATTACAAAAATTTCCTCACCAATAACAGTCATCGCGAAATCCTTGAGGACGTGATTCTCCAGAAGACCTGGAATAGATGTGACATGAGTATTCCAGGAATTTGTTGAAGGGTAGTAACATGATATCCAATTCGACATGTTATCATTAGAATTTTTTCCACAAAACGAGACATAAACACGATAATAATTTATGTCATTTTGTGAATCATGAGAAGAAATGTAACTCATAGTGTTGTTCTTGATTTTATTTATTTTTTTGTTTGTAATATAAGACAATATTGGACTTAGGAAGTGGAGGAATTGTATATTGTGTAATGAAGTGGATATATAGGTAAGAAAATAAATAAATTAAACGGAAAGTACTAAGATTTTATAGTGGGGATTATTTCTATGGATTTTCTTGTTAATTATATATGAATCTCCAATGTTTTGAATATTCAGTTTTTTGGTTTGTTTATTTCATTATTTTTATTGTTCAACAAGGATATTTTTTTTTGGTGAATCACAAGGTATGTACAAACTTTGGTATTTTTAAAATTCATTAATGTGGTAATAATATAACAAAAGTATATTATCTAAACGCATTTTTTAGATTTTGAAAACGGTCAATAATCGCATCATTGTAGTGAGGTATGTTGGAGGCGGGGCGGACACAATCAGTATGAATGTCATTTGTCTAGAGAAGTTATTTTCTTCATCTTTAAAGAACTTAATTTTCTAAACAAAATATTTTCTGAAAATCTTGACCAATCAAACTTGAGAAAATCGAAAAATATTTTTCTCCCTACCGAAAACACCACATATTATTTAAATCCATCAGTATAATTTAACATGTTACACCAAATTAATTTCTATATTTATTAACCTTTCAATTCTAATAGATATAAGGAAAATTTAGCTAACTAGTCAAAAAAATCAATTTATTTAGTGATAATATTCATACTTTAATAATATTAGTAAACATGTCAAAAATATCATTATTTTAAAAATAAATAATTATTCTGATATTATTAATATTTTCTCTCTCATTATTTACACCTTTTTTTCTCTCTCATAGATTACACATTTTTTTATTTTTTTGTAATTGGATAGATATTAATGATATTTTAAATTTTATCTCTCTTTTATTAACATTATCAATTTCTCTCTCATCTCTCTTTTATTAACCTTATCAATTTCTCTCTCATCTCTCTTTTATTAACCTTATCAATTTCTCTCTATATATTTATTCATAATCAATTCCCCAGATTTATTTTCTCTTTTCTTACTCTTCTTTTTATTTTCTCTCTCTAACATTCTTCCAAAATCAATTCCACAGATTCTCGAATTTTCCTATTTTTTATCATTCTCAATTAATTTCTTTTCAAGGTTTGATTTGAAGATTCACAATGATTTGGGTATTATGTTCTTCATATTCCTTATTGATTTACTTACTGATTTTAGTATTTTTTTTTATTTTTTTTGTTTTGTTGTTGTTCTTAAAACATTTTTTAGGGTTTCATAATACAAAATTATCTCTTAAATGGACGCTTACAAGAGAGTTACTAGAGGTATTGGACAAAATAATCTAAGTTCTTCCGAGTTCTCATCGTTTAATATTTTTTCCCCTCAAGAAATAAACAACAATGTAGGTTCCGCTTCTAAATCTAAGGAGGATATACGACGGGGAAAAATGCCTGAATCCGTAATTGTGCAAAATTCCACACAAATTCGTAACCATGAAGTTGAAGAAGATCAATTTTTTGGAGAAGAGGTATTTTTTTTTTTGCATGTGCTGTGTATTGCATGTTTAGTTTAATTTGTTTAGTAATTTTTAAGATTCAAAAAAATAAATGTTACAATGCGTTTGGAAGTGTATATGAAATTTTTAGTCTGTTATAGTTACTATGTATTTTTGTATTGGGAAATTTTTTTAAAATGTCATATATTTATTGTATTTTGTGTTCTGTTTTTTTTTTGTGTTAGTTGTCAGTGTAATACATTTTATGAGCTTGATTGTGTATTTACTGTTATCGAATACATTTGTAAGTGTATATGGAATTTTCATCCTGTTATAGTTATTATTTATTTTTGTATTTTCATAGTTTTAATGTTTTTTATATTCACTGTTATAGTTAGCATGTATTTTTGTATTTAATATGTTTATTGTATTTGTGTTCTGTTTTTTTTTTGTGTGTAAGTTATGTCAATGTAACACATTTTATAAGTTTGATTGTGTATTTACTATTATCGAATAGATTGGTAAGTGTATATGGAATTTTCATTCTGTTGTAGTTATTATTTATTCTTGTATTTTATAGTTTTAATTTTTTTTGTATTCATAGATTTGGAAGTGTATATTGAATTTTGTTGATGTTTTAGTCAGTATGTATTTTTGTATTTCATAGTTTTATTGTATTTTTGTATCCATAGATTTGGAATTGTATATTGTATTATGTATTCTGTCAGTATATATCCATAAATTCATTTTGTATTCTGTTTTTTTTTGTGATAGTTATGTCAATGTACCACAGTTAGTATTTATTTTTGTATTTCATAGTTTTAATATTTTTTGTATTCATAAATTTGGAAGTATATATTGAATTTTGATGTTGTTTTAGTCAGTATGTATTTTTATATTTCATAGGTATATTGTATTTTTGTATCTATAGACTTGGAATTGTATATTATATTTATTATATCTAATGTATTTTGTATTCTGTTTTTTTTTTGTGATAGTTATGTCAATTTACAACATATTAGTAACCATATTTGTTTTTTTTGGTATGTTGTTGTAACTGTGTTGATGTTTTATTTATTATCATTTTTTTTGTTGTGTTATTTTAGTATTATTTCATTGTTTTGAATTCAATATGCCAGGGGACTTCTTATGCTTGCAAAAAAAACTACCAAAAAATGCATCCCACATTCACTATATAGTAAACCATGACATTAAATCCAATTTGACTGACAAGCTAACAACGGAGCAGTATAAACATTTTTGTGAGTATTCTGTTGGATATATAATTTTTTATAAACAAGTTAAAAAAACAATTTCAAATCAGAATACTCTTTATTTTAACAATATATCAGTACATCTGGATTCAAAAAAAAAAATGTCAACAAACACAGAAAAAGAAAAGATAATTGCATTGATTAAAATATATAATAATTCAAAACTCAAATACATATGAATAATTATTATACAAACAAAATCGCATCAAATCACAATCAAATACAAAACATATAAGGATTAATTAACTAAAACATACATGATTTTCGACTTTTCGTTTGTGTTTATTTTCCAAAAATCGTTTACCCAGTTTATTCTCCAAAACATAAACCTCGCAATAATTTTTTTTTTTGATGAACATCATGAATAATGGACAGATATATCGTTCAGATTTTGAATAAATTGTAACTGATGTTGAGAGTTTTAAGCATCTGTTTCTTTTTATAATTTTTCTCTCCCCCAAATAGCTCCAGTTTATTATATAAATTATGTATTCTTTTTAATTAAACAAAATAATAAAAATATAATTAAAATACATAATAGGGTAAAATTTTGACATTATCACTAAATATTAAAAGTGTTGACACTATACCCTATTAAATACTAAAATAATGACATTTTAAAAAATTTCCCAGATATAATTACTTTTAATTACATACTAATTACTTAACTATGTAAACAACTTTTACACTATTATTTCATGAAAACTTTATGGTTGCATATAACAGAACTAGATTTCGCATATAAATTGGGCCTAACCCATTTATAATAGTTGGGCTTCTAGAAAAGAAAGTCAATGTGAAAAGCCCAAATGTAAAATTAAACTCTATTTTCGATTTTGAAATCACAATTAAACTCGAAATTAAAGATTTTGAGTAGTCTTTTAAGTAAACTCGAAATTGAAGATTTTGAGTAGTCTTTTAAGTGTGTGTCGTTGGAAATCATCGGGAGCACGAAGCTATATACAAACGTTAAGGAGCATTGCCAGAGATTTCGATTAGTATGGAATCAAAATTTAGACCTAAATCGATGTTGAAAATATTACCTCGACATTAATGTATATTACATGTACATATCATGTATATTTATAGATCTTATATAGATTTTCAATTGATATATGCATGACTTTAATACTTTTGTAGTAATCTAATTATGTAAATAACTTTTACGTTGTTAGTGCATGAAAATAATTTTATGGTTACTATTATAGAACTTGTAGTAGTTTAGATGTTTTTAATTATCTTAGTAAGTTGTATTACTTAAATCTAGAAAAATGAAAATGATTAATTTGGTCATGAAACACGACAAATAGTAATGTTTGGTTATTATTATTACTCATTTTTTTAGCCTCCAAAGAATCCCCACATTTTTTATTTATATTTATAAGCTCATCAAATAAATTTTTAAATGCTATGATTTTTTTTCCTCTTTTCAACGCAACAAAAATAACTAGCAATGAAGTAATGGTAAAATTAAATGTCATTTTCATATAAATTGTTCACCTATATATAATACCTTAATAATTATTAAAAATATATATGATTATGATCTAATTTTTTTTTATTTTTTTTAGTCGTCGTCCAGTATCCACATCAAAGCCCGATTAAATTTAAATTAGTTACAGAAAATTTCACATAGGATTGTGGGGAAGGGGTCGAGATAAAACACTCTCTCGTAAAGACAATACATAGGATAAAAAAAATTTCCAATTGTATGATTAGATAATGTGCATTATTTTTATGAAATCTTATCAAATAATATGACAAAAATGTACGTTTTAAAATCATACAAAATCAATAAAAGTTGTTTGTTCGTGATAATTCTAGTTTTCAAGTATCAATGATTAAATAACTATTCTTTTTTTTTGTTTTATTAAGAAAAAAAATGATAGAATATGTGCTACCAAATTGTCCACGTTTTCGTTTTTTAAAAATTTTTCGTTTTGCATGGCTATTAATATTTTGTAGTGTAATATTTATTTATTTTTCAATTTCAAATTCTGAATATGAAATTTCATAAAATTTATTATTTTTCAAATTATTGACGTTTAATTGAATTTTGATTAATTTGAATCGAAAATGCTATTTTTTTTCAATATATATTTAAGTTCAATTTATTTGAATTCATTTGAAAAGGTATATAATTAAATATAAAAAATAATATAAATTTAACATCTACTATATAAATAAATTAATTTGACGTAACCGCTTATGCTTTTTAAATAGGGAAAAGGCTTAAATATGCCATCGAACTTTAGGAAAGGATTATTTATGTCATCAGTTAAAAGTTTGGCTCATTTATGCCATTACCGTTAAAAAAAGGCTCATTCATGCCATATTTTTAACAGTGGTTTTGCAAAACTATTTTTGACACATTGCCAATTATACTTCGGCCACGTCATTAAATTTTTTAATAAAAAAAATTGCATTATTTTTTTATATATTTTTTTTGTTAAATAAATTCATGACGTGACCGAATTATAATTGGTCATGTCATCAACTTTTTAATAAAAAAATTAAAATTCTGAATAAATATTGAATTATTATTTTTTATTTCTTTTATTAAAAAAATTGATGACGTGGCCGAATTATAATTGGCCACGTATCAAAAATGGTTTTGCAAAACCACTATTAAAAAATAATGGCATGAATGAGCCTTTTTCTTTAACGATAATGATATAAATGAGCCAAACTTTTAACTAATACATAAATGATTTTTTTTTAAAAGTTCGATAGCATATTTGAATATTTTCCTTTTTAAATATGCACCGTCCATATCTTTTTAACAACGTGCACTTTTGTCTGTAAATTTCTATCATTTTCTCCCTCATTTTGATGGTGAAGAATGATTGATATGAAAGGTTTTTCTAATTATTATTATTTATTATATTGAAACGGAGTAAAAATTTAAAATCTTAATTTTTAAAAAATAACTTTTAAATTATTGAGTTCGATTGAGTTAAATTAATCTGATTTCTATTATTATGTTATCTCTTAGTATTTTGACTTCTATTATTATTAGTAATATTCTCGCATTATTTTATTGTTGTTCTTAATTATTATTTTTTGAATATTATGTAATGTTTTTTCAATTATTTGTTTGTTATGTCTGATTTAATTTTATATTTTTCTTTTTGAACTGTTTCATTTTTTTTTCAAGTGAGCTCTATTTCTACAAGATATGAATAAGGTCTTAGTAAACTTCAATTTTTTTAGATTCTATTTATAAAATTACATTGGATGTATTATTATTATTATTATTATTTTTATTATGTTTTATCTGAAACATAAATTTACATTTTCTTTTTGTAAATTGTAATAAAAAGAAGAGTTGATCATTTATTATAAAAGTATAAAAATTTTGATATTAAAATTTTTAAAATAATATAAATTTTAAATTTTGAATTTACTCGTGTCCAATCATTTAACTGTTGGGACCTAGATGTGTTGGCAGCAACTAATTAAGTAGTTTGTGAATTCATTATTTCAGAAAGCCACAGTATAATTGACCTTTTCTCATGTTTGTATTTATTGTATTTATATTAATTGGTCCTAGCAACTTGTAATTGTGTTGTCATATTCATGCACCCTCCTTTAGTGTCGTATAATTTTTAGGAAAAATTAAATTAATTGGTATATTTTAATAAATAATTATTAATTTTAGTAATTTTATTTATTTATTATTATTTATAGTAATACTATGTTAAATTTGTAATATTATTAAAAGTAAATTATGTATGCAATATTTATGAATTATATATGAATAATACTTGTTTTTAAAAATATCCTATGTTTGTTTGATAAAAATTTGACACATTGTATTATAAGTGTATTAAAATGTGTGATAAATGAATTATCTATCATTAAAATTTGTATTATACGTGAATAAAAAATTATTCTTTGTAATATGAATTAAACTTGTATATAAATGAATTAAAAGTGATCAAGTGAAAAAGAAATATTATTGCTATAAATGATAAATATTTTTTTATTTTAGTATCTTTATGTAAGTTTCCCTAATTTTTATATATGTTGTTATTTAATCAAATATTGAAAAATATATATAATTTTGTTTATAGTTTTATAAATTTATCAATTTTTATTTAGGGAAAAGGCTCAAATATGCCATTGAACTTACAGAAAAGGCTTATTTATGTCATCAGTTAAAAGTTTGGCTCATTTATGCCATTATCGTTAAAGAAAAGGCTCATTCATGCCATTATTTTTTAACGGTGGTTTTACAAAACTATTTTTGACACGTGGTCAATTATAATTCGGCCACGTCATCAATTTATCTAATAAAAAAAATCAAAAAAAAAATAATTCAATTTTTATTCAGAATTTCGATTTTTCTAATTAAAAAATTGATGACGTGGCCAATTATAATTCGGCTACATCATCAATTTATTTAATAAAAAAAATAAAAAAAATTAATTCAATTTTTTTTCAGAATTATGTTTTTTTTAATTAAAAAAATTGACGATGTGGCCGAATTATAATTGGCCACTTGTCAAAAATGGTTTTGCAAAACCACTGTTAAAAAAATAATGGCATGAATGAGCCTTTTATTTAACGGTAATGACATAAATGAGCCAAACTTTTGACTGATGGCATAAATAAGTCTTTTCTGAAAGTTTGATGGCATATTTATGCCTTTTCCCTTTTACTTATATAAACAGATATTTTTACACATAAAAGATTTTTGAAGGATTTTTTAAATTCAAATTATAAGAAAATAATGTTCACTTATTTCAGTAGAGTTTGAACTTAGCACCTCAAGTAGAGTTTGAACCCCCCTAAATCATTAATACAATCTTTAATTTTGTCTATCTCCATGGTATATAAAATCTATATACATACAATTTTATTAATATTAATGATACTTTAAAATTTTAAAATTGAATACTATTATTTTAGTATTATAGATATTTTCTTGCTAATTATCTTTTCACATTTATGTTGAATTAGTTGAGTTATTGGATTGACTTACCTATCGAATATGAAAACATAGATATTATCATGATTTATAATTTTCGATTGTGACATTAATACTATAAAAAAGTTCAATAATAAATCTTTAAATTTATTTTAAATTAGAAAAATAAAATGAACAATTTATTTTTAATATGTATGGAGGTTAAAAATATATGTGGTTCAAATTTCAAACCACTTGTGGTAAGTGATAGATAAGCTTTTTGGGACTACAATCCCTACATGTTACATTTAATTTGGTCCAATAATTAACATTGACATGTCCATCAAGATTGGACTATTCATATGACTGGTTGAGTAATCCTTCCGTTCATATTTATTTGTCCATTATATTTTTTAAATTTTATTTAGTTACCATCGTTTTAGATCTCATATCCTTTAAGAAGATAGGTAAATTTATTATTATACCCTTATTTAATATTTTCTTGAAATCAATTTTTTAATAAATGAACATGAATTAATTTATTTTGATTAATTAATTTGACCAGTGAACATAAATATTTTTTTAGTTTTTTTTTATATTGAAAAAAATTATACTTTTCATAACTAATAACTTTTAAATGGTAAAATAGGAAGAAAAATGTCATTCATGCATTGATTTTGTGAAATGACAAATACTCCTGCCGTCTCATTTTATATGTTATTTTTTTACTTTACACTTGCATTAAAAACTTGTTACTTTACCATTCCACCCTTATTTAATGTTTTCTTAAGTCAACTTTATAGTAAATGATGAATACATTTTCAAGATTAATTAACTATTTTGTCAAGGATATAATAAGTAAAATATGATAATTTATGCATAAATTTTATAAAATGACAAGTATTGTGGTCCACCTATTTATACAAAGGGATGACATATAAAATGGGACGGAGTGAATATTAAGAACCGTCTATTTTTAGTAAGGACAACATATAATACTTTTTCCGTTCACTTTAGTTTATTACTTATTCCTAAAATAAATTTTCGTATTTACTTGTCACCTTTGACGTTTAAAAAAAAACAATTATTTCATGCTTACCCTTAGCATTTTCGAAGACCTAATGCTAAACATATTTTAGTAGGGATAGTAGTGTGATAAAATACATAAATCAATAATTATTTTCTTAATGAGTGTGCCAAGTCAAACAGTGACAAATAAAAATAAATGGAGGGAGTACTATTTTGGGTATTAAATCACAACAAGTTAAAAAAATGATATATTTTTATATTTGTGCGGTTCTCTTTTAGTTTTAAAATACAATAAAGTAGAGCTGGACATTCGATAATTTGGTTCAATTTTATTTTATTTTAATTTTTTTTCAATTTTTGGTTTATGAGATTGTTGTATCGAACACTGAACCAAATCAATTTGGTTTGATTCGATTTTTTGTGAATCGGTTTTAGTTTTCTATAATTCGATTCGATTTATTAAATCCAGTTTTTAATTGCCACTGAATATTTTTGCGGCAATAAATATTACCACAAAATGGAAAATCTATAGCCACTTAACTTAATATCTCCTTTAATATAATTTAGTCGACAAATAAAAGTGCACGAAGATACCACTTATAGCTAGTACTTCCTCTAGACAATTTACTTGTCATGTTTTTTTTATTTATACGTCCCTTAATTCATCTTCAATATATAGAAAGAAAGTTAATCTAAACAATCACAATATTAAAGTTTGTGTATGTGTTCTTCACTTAGATTTTCTATACTAAGAGCAAAATGAGAAAAACATACTCAATTAGACATATATTGATGGTTTTTTTTTTTAATAAGACAAGTGTTTTAAATACTTTATTTTTAATAAAAACGACATATAAATACCGTAGATATTTTATGTTACAAACATTGTATCACCCATAGGCTGTGCTATAAAACCTTTTAATGGTACATACATTAAGGATTGTTAATAGTACTTGGTTACTAGTGCATCTAGGAGTCTTGAATTGGCTTAATGCTGCTCCATTTCCAATAAAATGTTCCAAAATCTTCTTAAAAGTACCTCTTTCCACAATGCAAAGTTCCAATGGTCCAATTGAATTTGTTTTTCTTGATACAACATATCCATGATCCACAAAAGATGCATCCATTTCCCTACAACACTCTCCAAAAACATTTTCATCAACATCACCTTTGATTTCCCAATAGATCACATAATGGCCTGGTCTTTTTGATACATTTGCATGGCTTGTGAAGTCTACTAGCTCAGCTCTTGACTTGCTTATTAGTATTCGCGAACCTCTCTCCACCACTAACTGAAGGTCTTGTTCAGTATTCTTATCGATGTTTACTGTTAATATCAGGTTTCTCCTGCATATAAAGTTGAGTTTGGGGGTCTTCTTGTGGAAACCCGCAACTTCTACTACATCCCCTAGTCTATACCGATAAAGACCTACATATAACGGTTAAGTTAGTTAAAAGAAAATAAATAAATTTAAGGTATATACACGGACACACGTAACAAGATGAATCAAATTACTTGTCTTCTTTGTTTTGTTACTATTCAAATTATTATGAACGATTATTTATAGTTATCATTTAGTGATTGTGTAATTTATTCCTCTTTTTTTATAGGAAAAAATTGCAATATGAAAAGGACAAGATAAGTCCCTTGTTCTTGGAATCTCAGACACACCATGTTTATATTATCATATTTTCTAAAAAATACGATAAGTAATTTGTTATAACATGTTAAAGTAAATTATATATATATATAAAAATAAAATTTAACTTCTATTCACCAAAATAGTAATCCAAATATCTAACTTGCATGGTTGGTGGTAAGTAGAGAGATATTTTCATGAAATGACAAGCAAAAAAGAATTAATGCTATATGTACGGGGCATAAATAGTTAGAATATATTGGAAAAAGTTAACACTAAGGGTTGTTTGGTATGAAGGAAAATGTTTTTCTAGAAAATGTTTTCCTGGAAAATAAGTAGATTTTGGATTTAGTTTCTCATGTTTGGTTGGTGAGTAGAAAATATTTTCCGGAAATGATTTTTAGTGTTTGATTTATGAATGAAAAATATTTTTGAAAATATTTTTTTAAAATTGATGTTTCCCCAAAAAAAAAATATAATTTGAAATTTGAGGAGAGTTTTGGAAAATGTTTTCCTTAATTTTTGAAGGGAAGTCATTTTCCTTAATTTTGAGGAAAATGAGTTGAATTAAAAAATATTTTCCAAAACTTTTGTCCCAACCAAACATGAAAAAATTAAAAAACATTTTCTAGAAAATATTTTCCTTCATACCAAACACACTCTAAAAGTTAGACCACCACCATATGTTACGATGGAATGAATATAATTTTTCCACCTTTATCAACTGTTCAGGTTCTAATCTTAAATATATATAAAAAAAAAAGTACTAATCAAGAGTTATTTCCCTTCGATAGGCCTCATGTGATACGAATTCCATTAGTCGAAACCCTAAAATAGATACAGGCTAGACTAAAATGCACAAATATCCTATTTTTTTTTAAAATCACTCGAGTCATACTCACTAAACATATATAGAATTTGCAAATCTATCAACTTCGAAACAACTCTTAGACATTTTTATATGAAATTAGGCATGACTTCAGATACCACATATTTCAAAGTTGGTAAACACACAAAGATTTTTTTTTTTTTTTAAAAGTGAGTATATGTTAAATAACAATGTTACAACTAATACAATTAACCCCACAAAATATTTTACCACAAGAAAAGAAAAAAAAAAGGTAATATTATAGTACCTGTGAAAGTAGTGAGGACAATTTCATATTCTTGTCCTATCTTGACTTGAGATAAGGGAACAGGCTCATCTTCAATAAAATCATCATTTGCTAGAAGATTAGAATCTTTGTGGCTATTATTGTAACTTTGTGACTTACTTCTATGTAGTGGTATGAATTCAAAGTAAGAAAAAGTGGGTATAATTGCAAAAGTTACTTTCTCTGGTGGAGATGAAGGTTCCACATTCACTCCAATCCAACTCTCTGTGGACCCATAATCAGCACTAACCAAAGCCAAATCACCACAATAATGTCTTAATTTGTTTAAGTATGGTTGCATTGACCCTGTCATTATTGTGTAAACATATTTAACATTTGGCCATAATTTGGGGATTATACTAACCCAATTTTCCTTTTCTACTTCTTCACATATTGATTCAATTCTTGATGCCAACTCTGGATTAGGGACAATCATATCTGTTGTTGAAGACATAATGAAGTAATTATTAAAAACGTATTCAATTTTTGGTAAATACATTTTAATATTGATATCAGAGCAGATAGATGGTTTTTTGTTCAAGACAATCATAACTAAAAAATAATTATTTACGTGCCAGGCCAAAGAATAACGAGGAAGGGTGTGTTGGAGACCTAATGAAGTAATTAAACGTGTGCTTTTCATAAAAGTTTAAGTTCTTAAATGAGATGGTAACGTATTTCAACACTGACATCAAAGTAGACATATGATATTTTGTTTAAGTTACAGAGTTACTCAATATTAAAAAAATAAAATAAAAAATTCACGTTATAGGTCAAAGAAAAAAGAGCCAAGGCACATGAAGGATCGTGTTGAAGATATAATTAAAAAATATACTATTTCTAACCGGTGATTTTTTTTTTTAACATTAATATCGGAGTAGGCATAGGGTCTTCTATTAAATTTAAGCTACACAATCACTCATTATTTAAAATAAAATTTTTACATGATAGGCAAAAGAGAAAAAAAAGAGTCAAAAGGCACATGAAGAGTCGTGTTGAAAACATAGTGAAGTAAATTAAAATAAACTTTTTCTAACAATTTTAAACTAGCATTAATATCGGAGGAGACGAATCCAAAGAAATCCGATATTCAAGTCTCACTACCGCTCATCACTATAAAAGAACTTCCATGTGGTAGGCCCAAGAAAAGAAAACAAAAGTGTTAGGGTCACACATGAATCTAAAACTTTTAGATGAAAGAGTAACAGGACATACCTAATACGACTTTTCGAACTTTGTTTATGTTGATTCTTGAAGTAAGAGTACCTTCTCTTATATCATGACACAATTCCTTCCATAACTCTTCAAATGATCTGAATGCTTGAACTATACTATATGCAAAAGTTGATGTGACAAATTCAATTTCATCACAATAATATAAACCAAGAAGTAGATGACAATATGTTGATTGTTTATAATCTCCACTTGAAATAACTTCCTCAGGGCTACAAGTAAAAGACTTTGTGTATTGTTGTTTAATCTTGAATTCTTCACTAGCATAATAATGTGTTGTGGCTGTTCCTGCTATTAATCCCCCTTTTGTTTTGTATTGTTTGCTACTATAAATAAATTCAAGAACTTTTCCACCTTCTCTTATTGAATAAATCCTGTTTTAATAAAACAGAGAAAATTAAATTTGTTAAAAAAGAAAAAATTGAATATATATTTTTCAACATTTCAATTATAATATATACCTTGATCTATAAGCTGCTGCCAATTTGAAAATTTGAAGAGTTGTTTGGGAGCTATGAGGAGTAAATGGTACAAATTTCTGTCTTCCCTCTGTGGTTCCAGAACTAAAAAAAACAAAAAAAAACATTACGTCTCAATTTCGAACAAGTTAGATATGATATATGAATCAACGTTGTTCATATCGCTTCTATTTATTGATATTATTACATATAGGAGATGAAAAAAAAAAAGAAATTCATACTATAAACTATTCCATTGACAAAAGGGTGCTTCTTAAATGTCATTCCAATATTTGAAAAATAAACAAAGAGTTTAACTTCTGTAAAGATTTAGTAACAGATTCAGAATTTAATCTAAAGTTTTACTATCGACACATTATAATTTTTAAATTATGGATTTCAATTTAGTTTCTGTTGACATCTAGTGATTTTTCATCTTATAAATTATAGTCCATGTCGGTAGTCGCAAATTAGTATAAAAAAAGTAATTTCTAATATGTGAATGAGTGTTTAACTAACCACCCTTCTATGTGTGACTTATCCCCATGTGTTAGAAATGACAAGCTTAGTTAAAACTATCAAACACACAATAAAATTATCTCTATATACACTGACAGTATAAAAAAATCTACACGGTAAAAAATAGAGGAAAATATGGCTTATAGTAGAGTATAGCTCAAATGTTTAGTATATATACATAAAAAGCAGTGGCGGAACTAGGATTTTAAGGTTGTGGGTGCTCTAAAGTGAAAATGTAAAAAATACGTGTTAACAATTAGATTTGAACCTTAGTATAACAACACTAAAAGAGTCTAAGTACCCATCCAAGAACCATTGGGCCAACTATATCATTTATTCATTGGGTGCTCTATGTTAATTTTATACAAATACCTATCAATTTCTGCATAGATATATATATTTCGTAACGAAGTTAATGGGTGCTCGAGCACCCGGCGGACACAATGTGGGTCTGCCCCTGATAAAAAGTAATTTCCAACTATAGCTCCGCCATTGAGTCATCAGTGTCGGAAATGATATTGTTCAATTAAAACCATCAAACACAGAATACATCTACAAAATAATATCTACAGAGTCAAATTTAGAGAAAAATGTGACTTGACATGTAGTGTGATGTAGCTCAGTTGATGAGCTACCCACACCCTCACTCTAGTGATAGTGATAGTGATAGAAGTTCGAATCCCGCTATATCCACACACACCCTATCCAACCAAAAAAAAAAAAAAAAAAAGGAAGTATAGTACTTCACCTTAAGGACAAAGTTCTCATAGGGTCTTGAGTGAGTAAAGGAGCTTTTTCACCATCAGCAATTCTATGTATATAAGGCTCAAAATCTGCATGAGAAGCAAGAGGAACCATAGTAGCATAAAGTGATTCCATAGCATTTTCATCTTGAAGTCTAATATCTCCAAGCCATTTTTTTAGGTACTCAACACTGTGGTTGAGTTCAAGAATCCGCCGAAGCGTCTGCCGCTGTATAGCGACAGCATTTTCGGCAGATTTTTCGAACCAATCAATCATTTCATCAGTGCCAGTGTAATAATTGGACTGATCTAGTGATGGTTCCATTTGCTAGGCTAATAATGTAGTCAGCAGAAGATATATATATATATATGAAGTGTTTTGGGCTAATAGTTGTTGAGATTGATGAGTGGCTTTCATGTTAAAAAATGACACCTCATTGTGAGGTTCAAGTTATTTATATGTCAGAAGTAAGTCTGGTTGTTGAATTCCGTGGCGTATTCAGAATTTTTAATAAGTAGTATTGATATTTGATGACGTGGATAAACTAATAAATTTACTGACAATTGTCACTCTTTGTATAGTAATATTGCCGCTAAATATGTATTTTTAATAGCAATTGTCACTCTTTGTATATGTCCCTAATCCCTTTAGCGACATTGGTTCTAATGGCACTTAACTAATGCCGGTAAAGACTTTAGCACTCTTTATTAGTGTCAATATTTAATGCCGCTAAAAATTATTTTTGTTATAGTAGTGTGAGCATAATTTGTCTTTTTCGTAACGGAAAGAAGTTGGAGATTAATTATATTTATCTTTTTCTTAACCAATAAAATCAATAGATTTTTAGGTCAATCTAATATTGAAGTGACAAAAATATTGATTATGTCTCGTATTTGAGTTTAATTCTACATTATTAGAAGCGGAAGTCTCCAACAAATGTCGCTTCTAGCATATTCAATTGAGAAGAAACATTTTTAAAATAATAATATTTTTAATTAAAATTACATGAAAAATGAATGAAAAAACGGTCAAATTAAAAGTTTTGCATAATTCTTAACTCAATTACGAAAAAATTCACGATTTATTTCATCTTATTCAAAACTTTATCATACTATTTATTTCATCTTATTCAAAACTTTAATTTTTCTTTTTTCAGTTCCTTCCCTCCAATGAAAAAACACGTTTTTTATATTTTAAAATTTCAATCTTAATAGTAGTTAATATCATACTCTTATAACTATATCATATTGTAACATGTTTAAAATAAAGTTTTTTTTTAGAGTATTTTTTATACAAGCTAGAAAAGTATTTTATGCATCACTAACTCTACTCTTTTGAATTTTCATAACGTTGTAATATATAACATACTAAGAATAAATATTTCTCAATATTTTCAAATTAGTAAGTGTTTTGCAACAAAATTTAAAATAATGGAATATGAATAACAACCATAAGTAAAATACAAAGAAATATAGTTTTATCAACAAACATTGTGGGTATAATTCTACTACTCTCATAACTCTTCGTTTGGAATTAATTTCTCTATGACATGAGTTACATATTTCGCGAACGTAGGATGATTAAACTTCTTTAAGATTTACTTAATTTGATTGTCGATCTATTTGGAATATTTGATTATCAAGATATTATCTTTTTGGGGGATTTCTTATTTGGTGTTCCGTATTTATAATGAATTCTGATTAGTGGGGATTCAGGCCGAGTAAAGCCCATTCAAAGGTAGCGGTACTTATAAATGATTTTTCCATATGACTGATACTTTTGATTAATGGAAAAATAGTTTCATCCATTGCACTAAATCTTTTGGTAATACGATCTCACAACATCTAAGTTAAGTATTTATCGAAGTTTATCATGCCATTTATTTCATTTTATTCAAAACTTTTTCATTTTGGGTCCTTTCCCTGCTTCTTCTAAGGAAAGGAACACATTTTTGATATTTGAAAATTATATTTAAAAAAAAAAAAGGTTTTACACTTAATAGTAAATAACACTCTTATAACTATAATCATTATTGTAACATGTCTAAACTCACAAGTTCTTTAAATATGTTTTGATTTGATTTGTCGATTTGATGCAGTTTATCAATTTTCCTTTATAATGGCCATAGACCTTCGAAAAAAATACGTATGTATAACTGAACATTGAACATGTGAGCCATTTATATAATGGTAAGGGTATGTATGAGCCACTTTCATAACGTGGGTATATGAACTCTAAATGACAAAGTTAAGGGATATATCAAGCTCTTTTTTCTTTATTTATTTATATATATATACATATATATATATATATATATATATATATATATATATATATAAATCAGTAACTGTACTTAAATGTTTGTCACAAGAAAGAGTGATTTTAGTACGATGCTTTATACACCACACAAAGGTCTATCATCTATTAAGAGGAGACAAAGATAGAAGATAAAGAAATGATTTTTTAATTTTTTTTTTTAATTTGGTATGTAAGTGGAGTAAAAAACTATTATCCTAAAAGATTTCGTATATAATCTTGGCAAATACTATTGAGGAGTGAAAATGGTTGGGTAAGGGTGAAGGTTACGGGAGTGAAGATGAAGATGAAGATGAGATGCATTTGAGACTGTGAAGACACAATCAATACGAAACCCTGTGAAATTTATTTTATCTACTTCGACTTAAAGAGTTATTTTTTTCGTTTTTAAGAAATTTATTTTCTAAATTTATTATTAAAACATGAAAAAGTATATTTTTCGAATGTTTTCCTTTATTTATTTTTATTTCTTAAATTTTGTTGAATTATAGTTAATTTAATTTCTATTGGTACCAATTGTGTCAGGATAAGTTTGGACCTTTATTGATTGTTTTGCTAAAGAAAAGAACAAAGCTCATTTGGGTCAAAAGACAAATATGGATTAGGAAGAAATTTACCTTTTTACCCTCACCATATATTGTGATATTTCTAGAGATAAAAAGGGGAAATTGTAGCTTTTTTAAAATAAAAATAACGGTAGATATTTGTATAGTTTTAGATTATAGAGAGATTTTTCTATATACACAAACTAGACCATAATTACACTGTCCACATTTAATCATCATATTGTGTTTTTTAAAAGTCAATTCGATTAATTTTTAAAGTTAAAGTAGATTACACTAATTCAATATTTTCAACAAAATATTTAGATATTCGAAAACTATAAGAAAAATACTATATATTGCGATTTTCGCATTTGATATGATTAAAAAGTACGGCCCAAAATATTAATCAAAGTTCTTATAGTTTAAATTTAAACAAAAGTCATGACAACTAAAAGTCAATGGAGGGAGTAAAATATAACAAAGGCATGGAAAAGCTCAAATCTGCTGCATTTAGTAAGTCTTAATATGTATGGTAAATTTAAAAAAACATACATTTCTATGCTTAGTAATATAGGGTTTTATTTAGTTAAGAGGTATGTTTTTTTCTAAATTATCTCAAAAATAAAATAAAAGCTTAAAATCAATTTATTATTTATTGTAAAAATATTACATCATTCTTTTTTATACAAAAGGAAAGTATGACATATAAATTAAAATAAAGGCCATAGTTAACAATATTAGCTAAAAACAATTCTTTATATTTGATTAGGGAAAAAGAAAATTGTATCTTCTTTAAAGATATCGGATAATTTTACCTATAACATAGATTATGGTGCAATGATGTCTATGTAGGACTGCTTCACCCTTAACCAGAAGTTTCAAGTTCGAGCTCTGAATATAAGGAAAAACTTATTGGAAACATTATCTCCCTATGGGCCTTACATTACGCGATACACATTTAATTAGAGTTTCAATGCAGACATCGAACACCAACTATTACAATGAATTGATTATGACTTCAAATTCATTGTACTTGTAGCTGATAAATATGTCCCTCCATACATAGGTTAATATGGGTAGATATTCCTTTCCTCTTTTCCCAATACGCAACGAGCTAAAAAAAGTTATTCGTACCCAATGTTTACACCATACTATATTAACAATGACAAAAAAACTCCGAGCTCAACCCAAAAGACAAACCCCTTGCTTTCGCTAGCAAGGGTTTTTTTGACTACATTAACTCATTACGACTATACAACAAAATAATGTGACAACATATATTAATTGAAACGAGTTAATCGATAAAATTTTAGGTACAAACTCATGTCATGCATTACTAGTGTGTACAAACACATCTTTATTTTATGTGGGGTAGATATAAGAAGAATGATTATTCATATTAGGGACCATGCACTTAACTCTTTGCTGCACTAATTTTGGACCACTAGGCTCAATTGTATTTCATTTACTTAGAATACTCTAGAGATAAGGTCGACATATATCTGACGTTGAGAGGTCACACATACTAATAAACTTCATGCATATATGGCTAAAACTCCGACATTTTTGCATGAACCTCGAGCACATATGATTGAAGTTCAAGCAATTTTTTTCATAAACTTTAGACATATACGACCGAAATCCAATCATATGTGGCTGAAGTGTATTGTTTATGTCTAATGTTTCAAATGGGCTCAAATTTGAGATATAAGTTTCAAATATCATAAAGTTATCAATTTGTCAAAACTAACTCATTTTTCAATAATGATGATTCCCAAATGATATAAGCTTTTCCAATATCTACTTGATTTAAACTCAAACTTTCATATTCAAGATTCAAGACCACTTCATCAAACTATAGTTCAAAAAATTACTATAGAAGAAGTGTGTTCTCTGTGATGTTTTCCAAAACTATGTACACGTTAAATAATTCGAAAAAACTTAGGTACATACTGAGTACGATATGAAATTTTATCGAACTCTGACACACACACCCCACCCTCCACTCCACATACTGAGTACGATATGAAATTTTATCGAACTCTGACACACACACCCCACTCCCACGCGGGAGTGGGCACAAAGAGGACGGAACAAATCCATAAAGATCCAAGTAGCTATTTAGGAGGAAGCAAATGACAAATCCAGATAAAATTGCAATTGGACTATAAATCAATTTCAGGAAGTCACTGTCCAAAACAATACACATCTTTCTTTTCATGAAGGCCAGAGAAAACAACTAAACATTGTCCATACCATAAACAACTGAAGAGATAAAAGATACCAAAATATATATACTAAAAGTAAGGTATTTCCCAATATATTCTCAACTCTTTTTAATGACAAGGGAACTCGCAGTTTTCACTCCTGTGCAATAGTTCGCAAACCACACAGGAGAAGTAAACTGCACTAGGCAAGCCTTGTGTTGATGGGCTCGATCCCCTGTTGTCGCAAGCAACGGTTTTCCAACTTGAGACCCCGTTATGGAAGTCCCAAGCCAAACCATCTGAGCTGGCCCGAAGGGCATATATGCAAGATTTCAATATCCAGCAGAATCTGATAAGGATCAAATTATGTTTCTTAAATACACAGTACTAAATCCTCTATGTCTCTCCAACATAGATTATTGAGGGGAGATTTTTTTTTTTCTCTTTTGCCGACAAGCAATGAGCTTTGTCCAGAAAAAAATAATTACCCGCACCAATGTTCACATCAAGTTATAATGACTTATTGTAGTTTTATGATACATATATGACTATTCATAATAGGGACCATGCACTTACTCTTGCCATAGCACTAGTTTCAGGACCACTGGGCTCAATTGTAATTCATTGACTAGTGACAAGTGAACTCTATGGAAAAGGATTAGGGGGGCACAGCCCGTCATTTCTGAGTTCCAAAGGCAGTTGTTGATCCCACACAGATTTTTCGGTCATCAAAACGAGAAAAACAAGACTAGCATCCGAATAGTTCAAGTCGAGAACAATAATTACTGAAAAAATCATACTCCATATGTAGACGCTGCCTAATTACAACGTTCCTCTCATCCTAGAGGCCTATTAGAGAAGATGATATCCCCAATCATGTCTAGATTGTCCGGTAAAATCCCAAATATGCAACACACATCAGGTGACACTTGCACAGACCCCCTCTCCCTTGAAGGAGTGGGTGTAAAACAAGAAACAAATATATAAATATATCTCTAAGTAGCTAATAGGTTTATTGAGGAGGAAGGGAAAAGCAAATCCAAAAAAAATCTGCAAGTGGCCTATAAATCAATTTCAGGAGGTCCACTATCCAGAACAAATGCACGTATTTTTCACATAAGATATAGTAATCAACTTGCCATTGTACCATAGATTCATACCACAAAAAACTAAAGAGATAAAAGATACCACAATCTATACTAAAGGAAGGAATTTCCCCATACATTATGCATTTCTTTAGAGGTAACTTCCAAATTATCATGCACTAAGATTCAATGATCCAGCAGAATGTGAAAAGGATATATGCTCTTTTCAAGATATATATATGGTTTAGCTTTCTCCACTATTGAAAATTTAGATACCGTATATTTCATTTTGTGATCCTAATAAAAAGTTAATTCACAAAACAAACACTCCTAATGATGAGCATCTTTCTTGATAATGAAATGTATCTGTATATAAATAACTATAGATCACGATGGCTCTTCCATGTTCCAATGTACTCCATACAACAAGCACTTGACATGGACACATCTTTCTTGATAACAATGAGCTTAAGGTCGTTAAAACATGCCCCTCCGTTTAAAAAAGAATGACCTACTTTACTTTGTAGTCTGTTTGAAAAAGAATGCCCCTTCACTTTTTTAACACTTTAGTTTCAATTTTTCACGTGGCACAACATTGAAAAGTCTTTTTTATTTTCTTGAACTCCGTGCCAAGTCAAACTAGGTCATTCTTCTTGAAACGGAGTGAGTGAGTATTGAATTTCTAAAGTTGTGCTAAAAGATATATGCACACCTAAACTCATTACTTTTACCTATAAATCAAAATTTGTCTTTATGATCAAGGATTTTATGTTTGTTCAGACTCTTCAAAAATATTGCCAAGTGCGTGTAGGATCCTCCAAATACAACATTTTTAGAGAGTGAGCATATAGCAAGCAAGTAAATTTATGTTGTGATTACCAAATATTGTCTTTGGCATATTCCATCAGATAATAATTTTCATATGGTGTGGCTGAATGAATATGAATGGATCAGTGTTATCAAAAGAAAAAGCACAAAATAAACTTTGACGTCAGTTGAGGTTTTAAGCACAAATATAGTGTGAGCTTTAATGAAAAAAGGTGCAAAGACATATATATAGTCCAAGAATAATAATTATAAACATAAATGACATATATATGAACAACGAAATTGAAAAGAAATTACAATAAAGTAAAATATCATTTTTTTATGTAGTCTCTCAGGAAAAGGAGAGTAGGCTAGAAAAAATATGCCTTAGAACCTTGACCACACTAAAGCGCACATTAAGCAAGGCAAAGCGATCTACACATTTTGAACCTCATTTCAAGGCTTAAGCACGCCTTTGACAACACTGGAATGGATAAGCAATAGAGGTATATACCTACAAATGTCACAGATGTAGAACATGCAAATTGATCCTATTACAGTGGCTGCAGTTGCGCACGTGTTTAACTGAAAAACAGCTACTTTGAGTGATGTTAGTCGTTAGAACACAAAGATGACAGAGCACAGTGCAAAATTCTCTAGCCACTCATCCCATGTACTAAAACAAATGTACAGCAGTGGAAAAGGACAACATGTAGGCATGATTTTAACTCTCAATGTCCTGCTGCTACTTCGTAGGACTATCCCTCGTAATGTTCTCATATGTGCCAATAAATTTAATTAGCCAACCTAGATAAAAGATCTCAAGTACATTTTACCTCAGAAATGACTTGGAAACAAACAAGTTGGTCGCATTGCTCCAGTATTCATAGGTGCACCAAGGGTCCAGTCCAAGTTCCAAAAGACAACGTGTCTTTACTTGTTGTACAGAAAATGCCTGCTGAAAATATTAGTTACATCTGCTGCTGGATTTTAGATCCCACTTCCCTATCTCCATATCAAATGATTCTTCTTGCATATAAGCATCTGTAAAGAAGCAAAGTCTAGGTCATCTGTGTATGCGGACATCTTCTTGGGCCCAGTAATAAGTGATAAATAAATTTACAGCAACTACAAGTACATATTCCCATGTTAGAAGCTATTCATCTAGATGTCTCAATTACAAAAGGCTGCATCCTGCTTGGAATTGAGACATCTAGACGAATAGCTTCTAACATATAAGCAAGATTTCGATAAACAAAAGCATGGTTTGGCGAAGGAAGATAAAATATAGCAACTAAAACATGAGTGTCAAAGTGCAACTAATTACAGAATTGATGTTGTTAAGAAGCATAAAGAAAACAGAATCAATTGCCTGCATATTATCAAATGGAGCCATTAATCAAAATGAGTGTTGAAACTAATCCCAAAGGTGTGGCCTAGCAGTCAATAAAGTGAGATGAAAACAATCGAAGATCAGTGTTCAAATTGTACCTGAAGCAAAAAAAATATATATAAAAAATAGATGATTTCTTCAGATCTACCCAAGCTTTACCAGCAGGTATACCGTGAAAAACAAATCGACATCTCCGTGTAATACAATCCTTTCAATTTTAGTTGGGAAAGAACGGTGAAATACTTCCAAGTGTGTGTAAGCTGACAAGGACACTACCCTTGTAAAAAAATAAATAAAATGAAGTGTTGAACTGCGAGTGCTGAAGAACAAGTGAATCAGCATTAGAGAGAATCAAAGCCAGACACTACATTACTATAATTGTGTAAAACAAAATGTAGATGAAGAAAATATGGAGGATATTAAATGGGACAATTCCAAATGATAAGAAAACATGTGTTGAAGCCACACTGATGTAGTTATCAATCATTTGTTGTAAAGAGGAAAGAAACCACAGATGTTTACAAAGCTGACTCTGTACATAACTTGAATTCAAGTGCTTGTATGTAGTCACTATCTGATATTATCTTCTGAATGTGAATGAAGTGGATACCTAGTGAGATTCCCGACCTCACTACAGGATTAGTTGGGAAAACCTGACTGAGCCAGCTTTTGCATACTCTCGTCATATCTTATAGCTGGTTTTTGTAATTAGTAATATTCTTGCTGAGTTATCAAGAAAAAATTTACATTGCTTCTGAGACCCCTATTGGAGAAGTGAATTTAGACTTTTGTCTATGCCCATTACTCTTACCGGAAATGCATATAATTGTACAGATAGTCAAGATGAGTATCCAACACACAGCTCACATCCTCGGCCTCAAAATTGATAAGTGAAAAATTGGAAAGGAAGGAATTATGCTCAAAATTGAATAGGTAGGTAAACATTTATCAAAAATAAAGCAGCCTAAAACCATGATAGTGCTTAGGCAGTACACTGGTTAGAGATCCTTCATTACAAAAAACAAAAACAGAAGGAATCCTGCTCTACAAAAACCCATTCATGTAAAGGTCCTATGAAATTTAGCATGCAACGTTCATCTTTTGTATTATACAACTTACGTTTGAATTTCAGCATCTGTGTAGTATCTGGCAAGGTAGAAAGTCCTAAAGTTCAATACATGGTTTAAGATTGTTCATCCTTCACATCATATATATTACACCCAAAAAAACAACAGCCATAAGCGTTTGAATTTCAGCTTCTGTGCAGTATCTGGCAAGGTAGTATGT
Organism: Solanum sitiens; assembly: GCA_016801875.1. Taxonomy (NCBI): domain Eukaryota; kingdom Viridiplantae; phylum Streptophyta; class Magnoliopsida; order Solanales; family Solanaceae; genus Solanum; species Solanum sitiens. Next base: position 605,036 of record JABWTJ010000017.1, on the reverse strand, counting down.
CCTTAAGTTCCAATACATGGTTTAAGATTAAGGCACAGTTATTGTGTGATGACTTACCACCTCTACAAAGAAACATAAGCATTCTACCAGCTGCTTATTATTTCAGAAACTGGAGCCTGGAATTGTGATAGTACCTCTTTTACAACAAATATGAGATAAGTTGTCTGGGAGTACCATATTTGAATGAATTGCAAGAACTGCTGAATCAACTGATAGAAAGCATAAGGTGTAGGCATAAAGCTTATGAGAAGAATCTTTGAAAGATAGTAACTAATATGAGTGGTATATAACCCCTTCCATCAATTTTAGGTGTCGCAGAGTTTGATAAAGTACTTAAAATCAACAGAGGTGGTCGGCGTCTTCAAATAACTCTCAGGCTTTAACCAGAATTACGGAAAAGATCGCACTTCAGAATTTGTGAGTTGACTGTCACGCTACCCTACACTACTTCCAGTTTCAACAAAAAGAAGGCAGGTCTAATGCAAGCAAGATGAATTGTCAGACACTCTATTGACAAAATTTTCAATCAACTTTACATCTAGCTTTGCTTGTTAGAACTCCATAAAGTGGCAGATATGCATAGCTTTGTCAAATGACTTGTTCATTGCTTCTCCGGTCACATATTTGTCTATTTTGCCTCAGAATATTTCACTAATAACCACACATGACAGCATAATAGCAAACTTGAATGTCCCAAAAGTAACCCTAATATCCAGTTTTCACCTCACCTTTCAACCAAAGCTCAAAACTTTACTCTCCTTTTAATGCTACCCTTTATCCAATGCCTCAGCTTTCAACCAAAACTCGAAACTTTACTCTCCTTTTAATGCTACCCATCCTGTCATATCCAATGCCAATCTTACTATGCATCAACTTCACTGCCATATCAGCATTCCCTGTCTTCCTCAATGCATTAATTAAAACAGTACGAACTTTTCCAGGAATTTCTCGACCTCTATCCACAATCCCATCAGCTAATTTGCAAGCCTCTTTTAAACGACCTGCCTTGCATAGAACATTTATCATATCTTCAAAAGCTGTCTCCAGGATAACACCCATTGGTGCCAGCTCATCCAATATTTTACATGCTCTTGCCACCTTGCCAGAAAGACAAAGCCCGGTTGAAAGGGCTCGAAAAGAAGCAGCATTTGGAGTTATACCCTTATCAATCATCATATGCCACAATGTAAGTGCTTCTTCATTTTGATGTTCTTTAAACATGCCGCTGATCAATATTGTGTATGTATAAACTGTTTGATCACAACCTTCATCTTCCATTCTCTTAAAAAGCACCAAAGCTTCATCAATTTTCCCATTTTTGGCCAAGGCATCGAAAAGCGCATTATAACAATAAGAATCACGTGTACATCCCTTCTCAGCCATCTCCTCAAAGAGTTCTCTGGCCTCATCAACTCTCCCTCCCTTTCCTAGACCATCAATAAGACTTGAATAAAACATGGCACTGATAGCTACATTGTTATTTTTACAGTACTCAAGCCACTGCATGGCCTCATCCAACCTCTCACTCTTGCATAAGCCATTTACAATAACCCCAAATGTTACCTCATCTGGTTCAAATCCTTCATTCTTCATTCTATCAAAAAGTCTCATAGCCTCATCCAAGTTTCCATGTTTCATGTATGAATCAATTAGAGCAGTATAAATTGACAGATTAGGTCTAAAACCTTTCTTGATCATATTTTCAAAAACAGTAAACCCTTCCAAAACCTTCCCCATTTTACAAAGCCCTCCAATCACTAACGTATAAGCGTGTGGTGGAATATCCAAGTCCTTTTCCTCCATTTCGTGATAGAGTCCCAAACAAGAGTCAAAATCTCCCTCCGCGTAACACGCTTGCATCAGAGTCATGTAGGTAATCTTGTCAGGCTCCACTTTCCTAACCTCCATATCTCTAAATTTCTCCATTGCTTTTTGAAGCTTCCCAGATCTGCAGTACCCCTTAATCATAGTATTATACGTAACAATATCCGGACTAACTTTCCCGCTTTCCATAACCTCAAAAACGCGTTCAGCAGATTCAATAAACATGGAATTCACCAGTCCATTCATCAAAAAGTTATAGGTAAATAAACTAGGCTCAATACCATTTTCTTTCATTTGTCGCCACACAAATAATAATTCTTCAACCATCCCAAGTTCTCCAAAACTCCTAATCAAAGAATTAACAGCTGCCACATTCATCAAGAAACCTTTATGCTTAAATTCACTAAACACATGCTTAATCCTATCCAATTCACGTGAAGCAGATAAAATCTTCACTAAAAACACATAGCATTCACAATTATGAGCATACCCTTTTTGCTTACAAGCCCAATAAAAGAAACGAAACGCGATATCGGGTTTACCTGTAAGGTAATCTGACTTCAACACATATGCAACAAAACTAGGCGATAATTTAATGAGAAATTTGCAACAATAAACATCTAAATTCTGCTCCATCAATACTGAATTATCTAAAAGATTCAAAATTTGAGACACCCATGGCGACGGTTTGAGATCTTTTCGGTCTGTGACTAAGTCAGAAAGATCAATGAATGGCTGCACCCATTCTGGAGGTGGAAGGTTTGAACCAGTGAATACCCATTTGGGTTTTGAAGTGAAATTTACATAAAAATACGGATTTTTGGATTTGGGAATTCGAAAAAGAGGAAAATCCCATTCTGGAGATGGAATGTTAGAAGTTGTGAATACCCATTTACGTTTCAAAGTGAAATTCAAGTAAATACATGGTTTTTCCGATATGGGTATTCGGAAAAGAGGAATCTTTTTAATAGAATGAGTCTGAATAGAGCTAAACGGATACAGAGGATTGATGTAATCAATCCCAACTTGTTTGAAACTGCGAATTATTTGATTGAGCGATTGGTTGTGTGAAGGGTGAAGACTTGTTTGCGCCATTGCTGAGGTTTGTGGTGATTCTTGAAGTTGCAGCAATGGCAGAAAGGTGGGATTTAAGGGTTTTACTCACTTCTCAGTTTGGGGAAGATGAAGATTATAACAATTTCAACTTCTTTTTTTCCTTTAGTTTTTCGATTTTTGGCAACTAAAACATAATATTTGAACATAGAGAAAATGATCAAAATGGTATTAATTGAATTGGGGTAGCTTTATTTTGGTCCTCAATATATTTTACGTCATTAAAATAGTTTTTCATGTATGATAAAATGTGTTCAATTTAATCTTTTACCATAAATTCAATAATTTATCCCCAAAAATTATTAAATATAACTGTGGAAGCCACATAACATTATAAAATCCACCATTGTTACCATCTTTAATAGCTCGAAAAAGAGTTCCATGAATTTTAAAATATCATTTTCTATAGCATCTGATAATACAATTACAAAATAATTTTTGTAAAAAGATTAAATGAAAGAAAAATGTAATGCAAGGAGTAATTATTACTAGCACATCTCTTTTAAGTATCCGTATATCGTATGCAGATCATGTTTTCGATTGGAAATTCTACATGGGAGCTGCAAGTCTTTCAATTTCGTGTCTCAGTTGATGGTGTTCTTTTGGGTACTTTACTATCTTATCACATTTCAACATAGTTACAATAATTATTTAGTGATTATGTGGTTAGATGTTTAAAAAATGGTATTTTAGAATTCACGAAACTCTTTCCTTGAGCTAATAAAGATGGTAAAAATGGTGGATTTTATAAGTTATTATTTAGGCCCCACAGTTATATTTAACAATTTTTGGGGATAAATTGTTAATTTTAGGATAAGAGACTAAATTGAACACATTTTGTCATATATGAAGGACTACTTCAATCACCTAGAATATATTAAGGACAAAAGAAAGCAACCCCAATACTTCAAGGACCATTTGATCATTTTCTCTTTGAACATACATAAAATCACATATACTTCGAATTAGTTTTAAAAAGACTCATTTCGACCTCACTTGTATCTCTCCGTTTCACATCATCTTAAACTTGTCTTGTTTCGAATAGCTTTAAACTAACTCCGTCTCACATTCGTCCTCTCCATTGTCATCCCCAAATATCATTTGATTCAAAGATAGATTCTCACGAAACATATTTGTATTAATATTTCTAAATAGTATAATAGAGATTGAGGTATTTAACTATTCGTGAACATCAAATTACAGATTATATGAAATATCATATTTAAAGTTCAACTTAAAAAACGAAGAAATAATTGAATAACTCTTTAAAAATATTTCTATTAGATACTTCCGACTTATTCCTCAAATACTTATCATGACTCGTTATATATATATATATGATTATCTAGTAATGTAAGTTTTAAAATTTTATTTTAAAAATCAAAGTTAGAAATAGAAATGTCTATAATAAAACTATTTTGCAATGTGACCAAAAATAATATGTAATATATTTAAAATTAAAATGTTATGATTTGATGACAAGAGGGGTTCTATGGTCTAGTGGTTAGGACATTGGACTCTGAATCCAATAGCCCGAGTTCAAGTCTCGGTAGAACCTAAATGTTTTTTCTAATTCTTTTTTGGTGAAACATTATTGCATTTTTGCGAGTTTTTGGTTAAAATCATTCTTAAACTATACCTCAAACTCAAACTTTATTTATCGTGAACTTCGTAATTGAGTTAAGAATTATACAAAATCTTCTAATTTGACCATTTTATTCATTCATTTTTCATGTATTTTAATTAAAAATATTAGTAGTTTAAATATGTTTCTTCTCAATTGAATATGCTAGTAGCGACATTTGTTGAAAACTTCCGCTTCTAATAATGTAGAATGAAACTCAAATACGAGACATAATCAATATTTTGGTCACTTCAATATTAGATTGAACCAAAAATCTATTGATTTAATTGGTTAAGAAAAAGGTAAAAAAATTAATCTCCAACTTCTTTCCGTTACGAAAAAAGCAAATCATGTACACTCACACCTTTCAATCATTTTCAGTTTCCATAAACAACAGTGTCTAAGATTTTTTATATTTTTCAAGAACTTCTTGTAGCAAATAATGAAACTATGAATAACTTTTATTGATAGTCACGTTAACTGCTCATGTTTTCGTAAGATCCCTTAGTTTTTTTTACTATATCTAACAAAGGGATGAAAGTTGTTCACTTGCAAATACTTAAAGGATGTTTTCTGCTAAAAATAATACTTTAAAGATGTAGTTTAAGTTTGGGGTATAGTTAAAGGATGTTTTCTGCTAGAAATGAAACTTTAAGGATGTAGTTTAAGTTTGGGGTATAGTTGAAGAATGTTTTTGGCCAAAAACTCCATTTTTGCAAATAAATTTCCATGAAATACTTATTTAGCATATTTTATAAACTAAATCTCTTAAATTTTTTAAAACTGAACAAGTAAAAATCAACGTATACTTTTAATATTAAAGAATATATGTATATACGTTTTAACTTGATTTTACCTAACATGAATACTAACTTTAAATGTGTTCAAGTAGGTATTAGCACTTGTATTAAAATAAACAAGTAAACACACATGTTTTATATAGTAAATTACGCATAGAACACCTTGTAGAATATGATTGCTACATAAGACGCTATTTAACTCTGTATAAGTTTAAATACCTACTAGTATATACCAATATCAGTTGATGTCATATTAAGTATCAAAATTTTGAATCTTAAACTTTTTAATTAAATTATTGGTATGTGATGAATAATTTTTTCAAAAAAAATACATATGTTTGAGCTGAAGCTATTGAGTTCGACCGAACCTACATACATTTTCCGATTTTTTCTAGGAGTAACCCCCCCGCACCCCCACCCCCAAATACCTACAAAGCAAATTACTTTTCCCATTCAAACTTGTTTTTTTTTTCTTCTGCAATAACAAACCAATCATGTCAGCACTCAACAATTTTGCTACTCATATCCTTTCTTTTTCCTCAAAAAGACCCTTTCAAGAATCCAGAAAGACTCAAACTTTATCCATCAACTTTTCTCCAACTTTCACCATACAAAATATACAAAAAAAACCATCAAGAACAAGTGTTGTTTGTTCAATAAATGCTGTGACAGAAGATAAAGAAACAGAGGCCAACCAAGAAAATGAAAAGAAAGAATCAAATGGAACTGAAATTGAAGAAAAAATCAAGAATAGCTTCTTCTTGTCCATTTTGTTAGATAAAGATAGGTTTTTTAATGCTTCAATTGTACTTGGTGCTGGTACACTTGCCATCACAAGGTTACTCACCATAGATCATGAGTATTGGCATGTAAGTTCTATCATTTTGATGTTGTTTGCTTTTGGATATTTCATATCAGGAAGGGAAAAAAAAAGGGGGTGTCCCCCTTGTGATCAATTCAAAGTCGGAACTAGGATTTGAAGTTTATGTGTTCTGAATTTGCCACCGAACCTATAGCTTGTGTTTAGATAGTTAGTGGATTTGTAATTAAATATGTTTGTCTCGTTTTAACTTGACATGGAGTTGGGATAAAATAATTAAGACTTTTGACTGTTGTGGTCTTATACTAAAAGATATGTAGATTGTATCAAAATCTCTTTTAATCTTATGGTGTTAAATATGTTACGTAGAAAGAATTAAAGAGTTGATGAAGAAAAGAAAAAGCATTCGTCTTGAAACGGACTAAAAAGGAAAATATGCTAAACAAATTGACAAGGAAAGATTATATATATTTTATGGATTTTCTTCTGTATAAGCAAAAGTTACTCGGTTCGTCTGAACCGGGTACATAGTATTGTAGCTTTGCCCCTGGTGATCATAAGGGTAATAGTAGGATCGGGTGAAGTGACAATTTAGTAAATACTTCGTAGCAATTTAAGCGTTTAGATGAAATAGTCACAAAATTCGACATGCTAACAAGGCTGGGTTGAGGTCCATATCTCACTGCAGCCCTTTATAGGAAACAACTTTTGCGTCCTTGAACCGTGGAGAAGAATCAGGGTTTGGATGTGAGGGCGCGAGTTGAAGATATATAATTAAGTACATAAAAGTGTAGTGTCTCTGACAACTTAAAACTTTTAGTTGAAATGATCGCACAATTCAACATATAGCAGTATGGTTTTAATTTTCTTGACTGTGTACTCAGGGATGGACCCTTTACGAGATACTGAGGTATGCCCCGGAACACAACTGGATTGCATATGAAGAAGCGCTGAAAGCAAATCCTGTGTTAGCTAAAATGGCGATTAGTGGTATTGTCTACTCTGTAGGAGACTGGATCGCTCAAGTAAGTACCGTCTGATAGTTACGTATAGTTATCTTTTAGGTGATTTGATAGTGTAAAACTTTTGTATACCATCAGTTTATGGAAGTTATACTCTTTCGAAATATTGAGAGCTGTTTTCATTAGTCTAAATTGTTTCATTTTGTTCTGTTAATTTACAGTGCTATGAAGGAAAGCCTCTTCTCGAATTTGACCGGACTCGTATGTTTAGATCTGGTCTTGTTGGATTTTTACTTCATGGTTCCCTTTCCCATTACTATTACCAATTTTGTGAGGTGATGCTTCTGGCTTGTATCAACCATATCTTTTGACATATTTTGATGAAACCTAAAAGGTTCAACTCTAATGTACAGGCTCTTTTCCCGTCCAACGATTGGTGGGTGGTTCCAGCTAAAGTTGCTTTTGACCAAACCATTTGGTCAGCAATTTGGAATAGCATCTATTTTGTGGTCCTTGGTTTCTTGCGTCTCGAATCTGCATCCAATATTTTTGGCGAATTCAGAGCCACGTTTTGGCCCATGTTAACAGTAAGGAATTCTTTCGGTCTATCTTAAAATGCTTGCAATATTTAATGATCTGAAGTTGAATATAGCTATAACAGGAATAACAGCGTATTAGCTCAAGATTTTGAGTTGGTTTTCACTGTTTCAGCGGAAGTTAGTCCATGTTTACTGTTTGATCTGTTAAAATTTGGTTCGATATGAAGCTGAATATATCTTCAATGCCAATATATTGTTGTCTGATTTATCCTTTTTAGCATTGCCATGAGGTACTGGAAATTCTAAGAATGATGATACTGATCAATGCGACTCGAGAGATCTAATATGACCTGCATGTTTCTAACGAAGAAAATGTTTCAGCGGCCAAATTTCCATTTTCCAATCCACCAAAAGGAGACTAGTAAACTTTTACTACTCATAAAAGAAAGAAGAAGTTCGACATCATGAGCACCTAAAGTGCTCCATGTCTTTTCGTTTACCTATATTAGTGTGTAAAGCTATTTAAATTTGAAGTTTTGGATTGATATATCATTTCAGATGAACCACAAAATGTTTCGAGACTGTTCTTCTCTTAATACAACTCTGTTGTTCTGATACTTGTATGAACTCTAGTTTAGCAGAGATGATGATTCCTTTGAGAAAACTAAATCAGCTCTTAATTCTTTCAGGCAGGGTGGAAACTTTGGCCATTTGCTCACGTAATAACTTACGGCGTTATTCCTCTTGAGCAAAGACTCCTTTGGGTGGACTGCGTCGAACTGGTTTGGGTTACTATTCTCTCAACGTGAGTTTTTTATTCAACTTTACAATTGCTTTCATATAACCAGTGACAAAATTAGTTGTGGAAATTGTTTGTATTCTCATCATTGCCAATATAAAGAACGAACTTACAAGAACATTATATAGACACACCATAGACGTTGCTTGTGTTTCTTTACAACTTCATCTATGGACATTATATACATACACCATAGATGTTGCTTGTGTTTCTTGTCAACTTCATCTATGGATTAGACAGTCGTCTATAAAACTATTATTTTACCGGCAAAATACATATTTGACATTCAAACTTTGCCTCAGCTCGCAAATAAGCACTCCAACTTTGAGAGTGCACCTCAACTTACCCTCCTTTCCATTTTGATCATTGTTGAAACTTCGCAGCTCTAAGTGTTCTATACATGTCATAATATATAGACTAGAACGTCATAGAAAAGGCATATATGGTATCTTCCTGACACTTGAAATTCGTATTTGCAGCTACTCAAATGACAAATCAGAGGCGCGGATATCTGAAGAATCATCAGAAGCTAAATCTGATTCATCATCGAGTAAATTGCCCGAGGTACTAGTCCAAACTAAACTGCCCTCTTCAATCTTGAAGTTCCCTCACTTCTAATGCACTAAAGCTTATTCTTCTGTTTGCATTTGCAGGATTAATCAAGCTAACAAACTTAAGAGATTCTTAAGTTTTATTATCAAGTTATAGTAAATAATTAGCCAACCTTTGAGAAAACTATTTATTTAGGAAATTAAAAGTGTATATATCCCTTGGTGAATGAGGGAAGATATAAAAAGAGGAGTTTAGTGTGTAGAGAGAAACATCATGTAATATAAATTCAGTCAAAAATATATTCATCATGTATACAAATTTCTCTTGATGTTGTTTCAGCTCTCTATCTTCACGAGGTAGAGGTAAGATTTGGTACTGCTTTCCTTTTTTACCTGTCGGTTAACCGAATTATAATATTTGGTCGAGGCGCGTTTTGAAGTATGAAAATCGTAAAAAGGCCGGTGATATTTACTCTGTTATAATTTGGCGATTGTATTCAGACACTTGGTCAGTCAGTTTCGAGATGTATTTTGATAAATAGTTGGTGATACTTTTAAGAAAGAAATACAAACATCAACTAAGAAAGTTTCAAATTTTGAGGTGTTTTTTGTCTCAAACAAAAATTAACAACTACTATAGTAATCCTTTTTCCACCATAACTATTACTCACAATATACTATATAACATCTGAAACTTTCGGCTCAAAGGGCAGTTCAGTACACAAAGTATCTTGAAACGAAGCAAATTTAGTGAACGAACCAAAGCCACAAAAAACAATAGAAACATGCTAAGATAAGCATCGCTTACCCCGTGTATGAAAGTTGGAGGAGGGTGAACATATACACGGTCTAGAATACAACAACAACGTCTCAATCTCAAATAAGTTGAAGTCAGCTATATGAATCCTCACAATCTAAAATGTTGCAGCAATAATACAGTTACTTGGAATGTAGAGGATGGAACCAATGCTACTTTCTCTATTGATGAAAGAATTTGTATATAACAACAATCATAATTGAACAACACAAAGTTAAGGTCCTTGCCTCTCATCAGAAAATCTTGGAAGCTGAACGAGAGAGTTGACTCGCGTAACGCCTTCCAATCCTGACCATTTCTGATCTTCTGTCATTGTGGTTTCTTGATCTGCTTCTGCTTCTGCTTCAGCTACTACTCGTTTATAGATATCGTTCTCTTCAGCTGATCTGACTGTAGTGTTTCTCTGTAGAGATGGCTCAGAGTTGTGCCCGTCATCCGGTTCTGCAGTAATACCAGAATGGTTACTCTGAAGTGCAGCAGAAGTGAGACATTGCTCCTCCTCATTGTCAGATTCCAAGTCCATCTTTCCATCCAAGAATAAGCAAACAACAGCACAATCATCCATTTTTGAAGTCGGGTACTTAATTTTCCATTCGCGTGCAGCAGAGTCAACTAGGATTCTGGCAGCTGATGATCGTGTAGACGCTGATGACACTATGTCGACCACTTCCTCATTGCTCAAGACATCCCAAACCTGCAATCAAGAGTTTACATTCCATCACTAGGAGTTCTTTTTCCCATGATAATCTTTGTTTCCTCAACTACAACAACAATAACTATATAGCAATCTTAACCAAGCTAGATCGTCTATATGTATCCTCACTGATCATGCCTCTCTACTTAAATTCATCTTAGACTAAAAATAGAGATTCAGACAGCTTAACATACCCCATCAGAAGCAAGAACAATGAACTTGTCCCTCTCTGTAAGAACTCGGTGAGAAAATTCTGGTACAGATATTACCCCATAGTCCTTCACACAAAAATCGCCAAATGCTCGAGCCATAGCTAATCCAGGGGCATTATCAAATGGCAACCAAACTCTCTGCACTTCCGGCTCATCTTGCAATGCAAAAACCCGACCTTTACACTGTTTTATCCTCTCAGCTTCCTCTGGCAACAGAAATACTAGATTATCTAATAGGAATTCTGAAATGGTTAACCCTTCATTCACTATAAAAAGAGACATACTAGGTAAATCAGGCTTCAGATCAACAGTCAACTGGACTGCGACCATTGAATCATTGTCATCTTGTGATGCCAAGATTGCGCGTGAATCACCAATATACCCCATGTAAAGATTTGAACCCTTTAAAAACAGAAAAAGAACAATAATAAGCTCAGGAATGAAAGATATAACATGACGAATATGACTAAACTTACCTGTTTTACTAGAGTAATAGCAGTACTACCACTGCAAAAGCAATCTAAGTTAGGTTGAGACCTCAATTCTTTGTCCATTGCCTTATATGATTGAAGAAACGCTTCTCTCCGCTGTGTATCCAGGTTCACTTGATCCACAACTTCTGATACAGGATTCTCGTTGCTGCAATCTGCAGCAGAACCATTGCCCTTTGATTCAACTGATTGCAAAAAGGACATTAACTTGAGGGGCAGTACATCCCTTACTTTACAAGCAACAAGATGACCATGTGGACCATGACCATCAAATACACCACAAAAGGTCACATCTTCCGCCATGAAATCCTACATAATAAGTACATAATATCAGATTTTTGAAATGACGCAAAAGACAGTTCAATGCATAAAACACGACTTACTTCCCAAACAATCATCGCATCCTGATTAATGCCTTTACGTCCTTGTTGTGTGTATATGCAAGAAGTACGACTCTTGCCATTCGTAAAGATCCGATTAGGAATGGAACTTAGATGCTTCAATGCAATGACATGATCAGAAAAAGTTGTTCTACTCCTTTTTCGACTAAACATGTTGATTCCTAAACATTCAGGTGAAACTTTTTCTCCATTGCTCCTGCTACTACAAGTACTACTGCTCGTCGATACACAACCCCCCATTATGCTCAGATTGACAAAACAACCATCTGATTGACAGCAAAGCTAATAAAATGGATCTCACAGATCAGATTTATGATCAAGTAAAGCAAAACAATGTTGAAATAACTAAGCTGATATCTTTATCATTGGTCAAATATCAATTCAGTCAACTTGAAAAACAAGCTAAACAACAGAAGAAGAAGAAGAAGAAAATATTTAGTTAATGCAATTGTTTATTTTAAAAGTACATAAGAAGATGGAAATGCCAGCAAAGTATAGAAACAAGACTAATCATTGTTTAAAGGAAATTGCATGTGAGCTATGAATAAAATACTCGTCCTCCGTTTCATTTGTTTGTCTTAATTTCATTTTTAGTCCCACATAACATGTTTATGGCCACAAAGATTAAAGAATAGTTTGATACATTCGAAAATATCTTTAATTTAAGACTGCAAGATTCAGAAATCTTTCTTACTTTTTTAAACTCGATATCAAACTGTCTATATTTATACAAGTCAAATTGATAGAAAATATGGACTCATTCATCAATAAAAAGACAATGAAGTTAAGAAGACATAAAGCATGAAACTTTGAAGAAAAAAAAAACATTAAAAAAGACAAGAAAAACAGGAAACAATATGCCCTCATAAGTTGTCAAAGGCTTCACACTTTTCTATAGCTCAATTACCAAAAAATGAGAAATAAAAAGTCCTAAAATAAGCTTGCGTTTGGCCATACATTTAAGAAATAAATTTAAAATTTAATCTTCAAATAAATATATGTTTGACCGTGAAATTTGATCATATCACTTCAAATATTTTTAAGTTCCCAAAAATCTATGGACAAATAGGAGCTTAAGAAATATAGATTGTGTACACAAAATGCACAATTTAGCCTTTTTAGATTGGGTAAAAATTAAAGAAAGTGAAAAATGTAAAAGCAAACAGTATCTTTGGGGAACACAAAAAATGTCAAAAGCTCCAAAAGCAAAAGTACACTAAATCAAGTATTATAACAAACAAAACAATTTAGTAGAAATAAAATCTAATCTCAGCTACACATCACAATAAACCAAGTGGCTAAAAACCACAAAACAACATAAAATACAAAATCATTTATGGGATTTTACCACATGAAGCAAAAGAATTGACACCCAAATTGTAAAAACTAGAAAAGAGAGCATATAAAAGAGATAAAGGACCAATCATTTCTGGGGTTTTGCAGATTAAGCAGAAAGAGTTGACACCCAAATTTTAAACCTAACAAGCAAAATATGAGTGTAGACATTAAAAATTGGTAGGACTCTGTTATATCTGTTCAATTTTAGTTGAGATTCTACAAAGTTTATTCGATTTCAGTTAGGATTCTATTCATGCCTATATAAAAAGGTTTCTCGAATATTTGCATAGATATCAAATCCAGATTATCCTAGTTTGAGAAATACACTACTAACAACAATAATAAAGGAGGAACAAAACTGTATTCACAATCTTGATCAATAAAATTATATTTCTTCGTATTTTATCTGATTGCAATTTATTTTTTATCACTTCAAAACTTTATATAATGAACATTTAGAGAGCTTTAAAATAGTAGTACCTTTTCAATTTGTTGGATTCAACAATTCAGTTCCAATTAGTATATGAATTTTCTCTCTTTTTTTAAAAAAAATCAAGAAAAAATAGAGAACATAAATAATATAATAGTAAGAATCAAGAGAGCTGGCACATTAATTGCACAAGCACAAAGTAGGAGACATTTTTAGCTCTCAATTTTCTTTTTCACTTTCCAGCATCAATCTTATATTTTTAAAAATCATAATTAAAAAAAGTTATAATATTTAAATTCACACATTGTAAGATTATTCTGTCTCCAAACCTAATAATTTTCAACGACTTCATTGATCATGATACTATAAAAAATTATAGCAAACTCTAAGATAGATTATTATTCATGTATTGTCTTTCTTATGGGATTCAAACTATCAAATGGATATGTGAATTAATTTAGTCATGCAATAATAATGACCTTCAAAAGTATATATTTAATTTTTGGGTCCAATTGACAAGTGTTCTATTATTTTTGGGGTCCAATTCACAAGTATATTATTGTCCAACCACAAACCCCATAACTACTCTCAAATCCGGATAAAGATTCGATCAAATATAATTAGATCAAGTAATGTTTAATAGCCTTATAGATTTATGCCATGTGTACTATATAATAATTTATTGTTGGAATTCATTTAAATTATATACTCATTATAATAATATAACCAACTAAATTGTCAATTTTAAAAAAATATCAAATAAAGCAATTAAATGTACTCAAGCTAAGATTTTCCAGAGAAAAAATTAAGATTGACGGGAATATTTAAGATTGACGGGAATATGCGAACTTTCCAACTTTTTACCCCCAAACTTCTTCGGGAATAATTTCACATGCTTTCTCCAAATTATGAAGTAATCCCCAAAGATAGATCAAAGTTACAAATATTATTGAGAACTTTAAATAATAATTCAACTAAAGAACATGATAATACATTTAAAAAAAAAAAAAACTTATTTGGAGGTTTTCAAATAATTATAAAAATATATTTATTCAGATTCTTCAAAAGTGTCGAATTCTTTAAAATTAATGTAATTTAAAAAATTCAATACAAGTATGAGGGTTGACAGGTAAAAAAGTCGGGAAGTCCGCATATTCCCGCCAATCTTATTTTTTTCTTGAAAAATATTAGCTAGGGTACACTTGATTGTTTTATTTGATAGTTTTAAAAAATAAAAATAATTGACGAATTTGGTGTTTTTATTATTAAGATGAGTATATAATTTAAATGGATCTCAACCATAAATTATTATATAATACACATGGCATAAATTTATAAAATCATTGAACATTACATGACCTAATTATACTTGACCGGATCTTTATCCCTCAAATCTATATTTTTCGTGTCAAATTATTTACCGTTTTAAAAATTTAGAACAAAAGTAATTATTTATTCTATTCTTAAAATTATTTGCTCTTGAGTACTACAATCACTTCAATAAAATAAATATTTAATGAAGAAAATTTTTACTCTACTTAACTAAAATATAGTTTTAAAAAATATGTAAAAGAGAAATATAACATATTAATATTAGTATGACATTGGACAACTTGCAGTTGTCTAGCTGTGGCCATTTCATGTGTGGACCAAAAAAAAGTTTCTTTTTCCCACTAAATATATTCTTTTTTACGTTATTAAATCATAATAAATTAAAATAATTTAGTATAAATACTAACAAATAATAAATTTTTTAATCATTATTATCGTTTTTATTAATCATTAGCTCATAACCCAAGCGAAAACCATCACTTGATGAGGACCTAAGTTTTGGGCTTGCTTGGGATAGAAACTTGGATCGACAGAGCCGATCCAAGTGAAGATCACCACTCGAAGCCCGGAGGTTTGAGGAGCAACCCGAAAAGGGAAAGCCATGAAAATGATAAACGCGGTAAATATAATTGAGTCCTCGAAAAAAAAAAAAAAGGAAAAGAGGACTAAATTGTTGGGCTTGCTTGTGACATATTGGACTGGACCAAGTTTTCATGCATGGGCTAATTTTTTGATGGACAACTTTCACATATAGCAAAAATAAAATTTATATTTATATGATATAACAAAGTTTACATAATTGCGCTCCATAACAAACATATATATGTATAATTCGCTATACATATACAATTGAAAGAAAAAGAGACTTGGGCAGAGAATTGTATAAAACGAAGTGTATAAAATGAAGTATATAAAATGAATTGTATAATTATAAGTGTATAGGACGATTATATACAATTTGAATTTGTATAAAACGAGAAAGGGAGAAAGGCAAAAGAGACTTGGGCAGGGAATATACAATTGAATCGAATTGTATAAAACGAGAAAGAGAGAAATTATATACAATTTGAATTTGTATAAAACGAGAAAGAGAGAAAGACAAAAGAGACTTGGGCAGGGAAGTACTTTTATTGTATAATTATAAGTGTATAAGATGAGATATATGTATTTGCATGTGTATATACAATTTTCTCTCGCTTTATACAATTAGAAACATAATTTATACAATTCTATTGTATAAAGCGAGAGAGGCGAGAGAGAGAGGGAGAGTGGCAAGCGAGAATATGAGGGAGAGAGGAACTCACAAACAATTTATAATGGAACACAAGTAAATCAAACGATAGCTATTATATTTATTTTATATTATTAATTTGTCATTCTATACAATTATCCCTTTCTTAATTTCCAGTCCAAAAAAAAATTGACATCCAAACCATTACCTAACATAATCTATAAGACTACTTTCTCTTGAAAAACGCGGAGTTCAATTCATTTTGTTTAATAGAAATATGAATATTCCTTGCTTATTCGCAATGGAAAAATTAATTTTTATCGTCCAATCCATGAATAATCATTTCTAACTTTGCTCAACCTTATCTCTTCAAGAGATATTTTAGTAACACATTTCATAGGAATCAAACAATCCTATCTGGTCAAATATCTAGCGATAAATTTCTATATTATTTTAATTAAGATATTCCTTGCATAGATTTCATTAAAATAGGTGTCGCAGTCAGAGTAGAGTTAGATTTATATGAAATTAAATATAAATAGAGAAAAGGGAGAAAGAGAAAATTGGTCAAAAAGATGATGAAATAATTATACATTGGAACCCAAAATTTGTAAATTGGACTGATTCTATAGTCAAAATTTGATATCCAAACAATTACCTAACTAAATACATAATATGTAAGACCACTTCCCCTTGACTGGGAAACTTTCTCAAACAACATTTAAAAATAATAATAATAATAATAATAATAATAATAAAGGAGATTTAATAAAATGAGAATCTTATTCCCTTAATCTAGCCAATAATCTTATCTTTTTCTTCAAGTTTCTATTGCAAGAATATTCTTGTTTTAATTGTGCTTTGCCTTTTAATTTATAAGATATATTTTTTTATTTATAGTTAGTCGCAGAAAAATGTTATATTATTTTATGTAAAAATAATGTAATTTTAACAAGATACAATTTTAATCACACAAATATTTATTAGTATTTGTTTTGTCTATATATTTTAAATCTTTATTTATTTTTCTAAAACAGTCATGCTAGTATAACACCATTACACACTATAATAATAAAGCATTTTGCAGCAATAATATAATTGCCGCTAATATTATAGTTTGCGATAATAATAAATAGAAATATTTATAATCAACACTTTATATAATTTTGTTAGAGATTTTAGCTACTTTGAATGTAATGATATGCTCAAGTGTAATAATATGTAAGTCACACCAGACAAATGTTGTGTGATAAGCTCGGTCGAAAAATTATGCAGGATGTTTTTGAATTTGTGACCACTCGGAGGTGGACCCACGTAGGTTCTAAGGGGTTCACCCTAGCCCCATCGACAAAAAATTGCACTACATATAAAAGGTGAATTTTCTATATTTATGTAGATATATTAGTTTTGGACATGGTCATGAATAAAAGGCAAGTCGTAGTGTAGTGGAATAGATCTTTTAAATTTACCCTAGTGTTCTCTTGGGTTCAAATCCCATTGTGAACATTTTGTTTTTTTTTAGCTTCTTTTCATTTCGTTTCCGGATCAATTTTTCACTTTTTTATTTTTTGTATAAAAAGAAAGCGTACTAAAAGTTCTCTTGTAATGGAACTAACTTCTCGTACCTATAAATTATGTATTACTACTTTTTTCGGAATTGTGTTTTGTTGGCCTATTCACACGTTTATATTTTTATTTTTTGAACTCTCTGAATGAAAATCCTAAATCCGCCACTAGTGATCCTCATTTGAGAGATTACATGTATGTTCAACCGACGCAATTTCTCTTGAAAAAATATATTATGTATATAAGATTAAAGATAACCGCTATATACTACTAGATGAATCTATTGATGAAAAAATTATTGATTTCATAATATTCTTCTCTTAATAGTTTTCTAGGGCAACAAGTGTTCTAAAATTCATCAAAATATCAGATGCGCAAGAATTAACCTAAATATCACTTATATTGGGATAAATAAATTATGTAACGATAAATGCATAATTTGAAATTTATAAGTTTGAGAATTTTAAGCTTTTTAAGTTACTTGTGATATTAAATTAATAATTCGTACACTTTAGGATTTGAATGGGTTACCTAAGACATTTTAGTATTAAAAAAACAATACAACACATGTTAAAAATCTATCAAGTGGCATGTTAGTTAGGTTTAATAGTTAAATTATTTAGAGTTAATTAAATTTAATTGGTGAATGGAATTAGGACATCACCGCACCATGTTACATGTCCTACATTGAATTGTTTTCTTTATTTTTTTAATACAATCTTGAGCAATTTTTATCCACTATAAGGAAAAAAAAACTATAAAATTCAATAATAACCTATCATTAAATAGTCTGTGAAGTTGATAAGATTTTTGTAAATTTATTATTAAAAATGATTTTCGATAGAAATTATCTATTGCTAATTACAATTTTTTTTTTTTAATGATCATACGATTAAGCTTTTAGATTGGTGGTCGAGTAATCTATCTTTTTCTAGAGGAGTGATAGGACTCTCGCGTAGTTTAAGATAATTTCACCTTAATACTACTTATCTTGTCTTCCTGCGGAGCTTCCGTCCCATCTTCGGGCATTAGTAGCATAGAGGGACTATTGGGCGGAACTTTCTCAATCACAATTTTTCGCTTAATCAATTCCTTATGCTATATCAAAATTTTGCAAGGACATATCTCGAAAACTTTATAAAGATCGAATTGAATTTCTACGAGTAAAAAAATATAATTATTAAAATTATATATAGGATTGCCAGTGATTTATACAAATGAGAGGCTAACACTGATTTATACAAACGATTGTCAGCGAAATTATACAAATCTGAAGAGGAACCAGCGAGTTATACAATATGATGCTCCATAACAAACTTTAGTTTGCTAGGAGCACAATTATACAAACTATAGCTATAACATACAAAATTAATTTTTATGTTTGCTATATGTGAAAGTTGCTCTTTTTAAAATCTTGACCCAATATCAATTGATGTTTAAAGATGTTTTTTTTTTTTTTTTATTAAAATAAATTGATTTTAAAAATTTAATCAGATAGGGTTTTTTTGTCCTTAGATATTGTTTTGACATTTTATTATAGAACTAAAACACTTCCAATAGAATTTTTTTTGTTATTATAGTTCGATTTTAAATTCAAATTCAGTTTTAAAAAATACATTTTTGTTAAATTCAAATGTCGATTACTAGCTAAAATTTGAATATCTATCTTATAATATTCGTTGTCTTTAAGAGGTTATCTAGATATTAACTTTTCATTATCATTATTTATATTATTATATTATTCAAAAAGAAGTTACATCACATATTATATACAAAGTATATATATATATATATATATATATATATATATATATATATATATATATATATATATATATATATATATATATAGAATATAAAAGAAAAAAAGAAACACATATTTAAATTAAAATCTATCTAAATGCAATAATCCAAAAGTGTCACAAATTCACAAAAAGAAAAAAAGATTTTTGCTTCTAAACTGTTGTGTTATTTTATTTGTTTGTTTTGAAAGGTATTTATTTTTTATTTTTTCCTTTTCCCCTTTCCAAATCCTTGCAATAGCTCCCACTGGACCATATTATAAAAAAATTATAGATATATTGGGTGTGAAAATAAACGTGTTCTACAACTAGAAAAAGACAACATAAATAAAAATATCTCCAAATTATTATAATTCAACATGTATATATAGAAAAGATTTCTCGTGAGACCGTAGTGGTATATATTTTTTCATTTTTGATAAAAAAAAATCAGATTTATACATTATAAATTTTAATTCACTTATCTTTTTACTTATTGATCAGTTCAAATAGATTATTTATATGCACTCTCATATAGCTCTATCAGATTAATGACGTCGGAATTTTCATTAACGAAATTCAAAATACAAAAAAATAAATATGAAAAAAAAAATAAAAAAAATCAACATTTAATATAGAGATAATTTATTTTTAATTTTTGACACCTAGCTTTTGCAATTAATATAATATGGTCCCCTTATTATGTGAGGTTAAAAAAAAACGTTTTTTTTTTTTACATATAGATAAGATCCTATTGCTTGCCAAGTCATTTTTATAGGTCCATAATTTTGTATAAATCTCATGTTAAATTAGAGTATGTACAAATGAAAACAAAATAGAGAAAACATATATAGTAATAATAATAATTATTATATTTGGGAGAATGGTCCCTAATTTAATTTGTCTCGACGTTCTAACAATGAATAATCACAACAAAATTTTATTCAGTTGGTACTAGTGATTTGTTGCGAGCCATATTGTAATCGGGAAAATTTCATAAATTGATACATTTTAATAAATAATTATTAATTTTAGTGATATTTTTTTATTTATTATCATTTATAGCAATACTATGCAATATGTATTAAAAGTGCATTATGTATGCAATTTATATGAATTATAATTTTTTTGAAATATATTATGTTTGTTCGGTAAAAAATTTAACACATTATATTATAAGTGTATTAAAATCTGTGATAAATGTATTAACCATCATTGAAACTTGTATTATATGTGAATAATAAATTGTTCTTTATAATATGTATTAAACTTATATTATAATGAATTAAAAGTGATCAAATGAATAAAAAATATTATTGCTATAAATGATAAATATTTTTTTATTATTGTATATTTATATAAGTTTCCCTATGTAATTTTATGGTGACAAATTAATTATAATGTCCATAGGTACCGTTAAGTCTCTTATATATTTAGGAAAACCTACATAAATATGTTATATTAGAAAAAACATTAACCATTTATAGTAATAATATTTTTTTCCACTTGATTATTTTTAATGTATTTATAATATAATTTTAGTATATATTACAAAGAACAATTTATCATTTATATATAATACAAGTTTTATTGATATATAATGTAATTATCATATATTTTAATACACTTATAATACAATGTGTCAATTTCTTACCAGACAAGTATAATAAATTTAGAAAAACAATTATAATACATATATATTGCATACATAATTTACTTTTAATACATTACAGATTTAACATAATATTACTATAAACGATAATAAATTAAAAAATATCGCTAAAATTAGTGATTATTTATTAAAAGATAACTATCCAAATAATTTCCCCTGCAAAAACTAAAATGTTGGTGAAGAAAAACCAATAGTATTAAAGATATTAAAATTAGGTTTGATGTCTTAAACCAATCGTTACTAGAGCACATAAAAGAAAATATATTGCGGTAATTATTTAGCAATAATAATATAATATAATATAATACTTGTAATCAGCCTTTTATATAAATATCTTTAATCAAATTCTATGATTTTAACTCTTATTTTTATTTTAAGTTTGTCAACTTATTACTAGGAATTCTGTTAACAACTCACATAGTAATAACTTCAGTAAAAGAGTGTTTTCTAATGTTGAATTGATAAAATCATATCTAAAATCAATAATAATAATTTTTTTTTTTTAAAGAAATCTTCTATAAAGAAATTCTACGCAAAAAGTTACATCTGAAAAGTTAGAAAAATAATTTTAAATAAATAAATATGAAGTTTATTCAGATTGTAGGCCTCTAATTATAAATCTAAAAGTTAAAAAATAATTTTTTAATAAATATATGTGAAATTTATTTCGCTTTAGGCCTCTAACTGAAATTTCGCTTTAGGCCTCTAATTACTTTGAGTCACTATTGATTACAACATTAAATATTATCATTAAGAAGAAATTTTTTTTCACTAAATATATTTTTTATTATCGTGGAACAAAACTTATCTTAAAGTAGGTACGATGTTGACAACTTAAATGAATGTTAGATTTGGAATTTTGGATTTATTAGCTTTGTACTAGTCTAAAAATAATTTGTTAATAGGACATACTAGATCCTATCTCATAAATTAAAATTAAAATTAAATTAATAATACATGTAAAAATTTTGAACGACATAATTTTACAGACTTATAAAATATACACTTGATACTGATGACATTATATTATATATTATTATTATATATAGAGAGAGAAACTTATAGTATGTTGGCCAATTTTAAAATTTTACTTATTTTAATTTCTTTAAGTTTAAATATTAAATATATTTAAAACAAATATTATGCATTATATGTATTGGTTTTCTTAAAACCAGAGTCTATCAAACGAAAAAAAAACAATAATAATTATTTTAAAAAATAAATATAAAAATTAAAAATAAATAGAGTGTAGACAGACCTTACACCTACCTCAATGATAAAAAAGTGTGTTTTTAATAGAAACTTAGTCCAACGTAATCCAAAAAAGAGTAAAACAAATACAAGAAAAATTAGATAGTAGTAATAAATAATAGATAGTAAAAGGGGTAACAACTACAACAAAATAAAATGATAGTTAAAATATATAAAAAAAAACTAGTAGTAATATATTAAAAGACAAACAACTATCGGAACAATCTACAACTACTACCTATTACCCTTCTAACTTAATTCAAACTCTCCACAACCTTCTAGAAAATCATATCCTTAGTAACCATCACGGTCAACATCTCACTCGTCGCATTGGGACGTCTGTATATCTTCTTTTCATATGCCTAAACAATCTCAATCCTTGCGTCCAATATGTTGTCCTCCATCAAAACCACGAACATCTTGTCTCAAATGTCCTCGTTTCTAATTTTCATTCTCCTAATATGCCCATTCATTTATTGCAACATTTATCTTTCTGTAAGTACTTTATTTCTAATGTAATTTTGATTGTTACCATAATTTGTCTAGTTATTATTCCTTAGTAAAAAAGTTTTCAAGAAGGCTATATAAGTTATATCATTCTTGTGTCTTTAACAAGAAATGTTAGGATTCAATTTTTTTTCTATGTGAGCAATTTTCTTTTTAATGAGCCTTAAGTTAGTATAAGTTTAAAATAGTCATAACTCTAAGATAACTATAATATAAGTCGGATATCAATCATCAGACCCCTATTAAAAAAACAAAGAAAACAAATTGAAGGATTGTTTACTCCAATTATTCAATCAATTTGCTTTGGTTTTTGGCAAGATTCGAAGAATCAATAAAAGGAAAGGATTCCAATATTATTAGAGAATCAAGAGAAAAGCTTTTCCCAATTATTTTGTAAGAAAATAAATAAAATTATCACTTCAATTTTTTTTAAATTAATTATATTTGATGCGCAGAGATTATTTGTACCATATGAAATGATTATCCTAAAGTATAATAGTTCTTACTATATATTGTTAATTAGTAAATCTTTATAAAATAGTGTGTATTTAAAAATTTATAATAAAAAATATTTGTTTATAAAAAATATATAGAGATATGTAATTTATTAATGCATTGCCTATGAATATTTCAATATCTTATATATTTTATAAATTATGATTCGTTCATTTGGTAAAATAAAAAATGGTATAGAAATTAAGAAACTTTTTATAGTATACATATACGAGAGAAAATACAATTTAAAATTATTATTGAATACTAAATGTTTATAAAATTATACGTATCTAAAAGTTTGTAATAACATACATTTATTTATGAAAGAAACACATGAATATGTTATTTAATTTATGAATGCAATATATTAAGATTTCTCAATATATTGTCTATGAATTATAATTTGCTTATTGATAAAATTGTATAAGAATTAGAATTTCTTTTACAACTTATTGACTTCTCATATATACAATAAAAATACAACATAAAAAACTAAAACTTGATATTCAAAGAAAATAATTTATTTTCAAACTAATCTGATTTTAAATCGATCGAAGTAGGCCTAAATGTCTCACACAAATACATTACTTTTTATTCAAAAAAAAATTTGTTACTAATATAAAAAGAGAGTATTTTATTACATGCTTCATGTTTAATTTCTTGTCTCGTTTTTTTTGTGTTGGCCTAGTTAACTAATTTTAAATGTTATATATTTCTTAATTTTCAAATTGTGATTTTTAAAAAAAATTACTAAATCAAGATTAAAAACGTGGTCCAAAAGAGAACATGAAATTAATGTGCTTTATGTATAGTTATTAAAAAGAGTGTTCCTAAAACATATGTTTATGGTTGTGTTCGATAAATTAAAGGTTATTTAATAGTTGTTGAATTTATATATATTCGTAAATGAATTTATATAATTCGTAAATGATCAATAGTGATGTAATTACTTTCCCCATTTTAAGTGATTTTTAGCACTTTCACATTTTTTTTATCTAAATAGCATTTTTTGTAAAAAAATCAAGAAGATATTAAAAATATTCTACAATTATCATTGTTTAATAAATATTAAATAAATTTCTAAAAAGTATTTCATTTTTTTTTCATTTTTCTGTGCATATAATATACACTAAAGGGACCTTTCTTGATTTTTTAAATTTAATTTATATTATTAAGTTTTTTTTAGTGAATGTGTTAAATTCTTAAAAGGAAATATTTGGTAAAAAGATTTTCTACTTTATGCTATATTTCAAAAGTTTCCAAAAGTAATAATAATAAAAGAAATAAACAAAAGTATAAAACAAAACATTCATTAATGATTGAAATAGACATGCACTAATTAACGTTAAATCTTCAAAACTCTTGTCTTATTTATATACACACAAATCATATAATTTATTTAATCATCAATTAATTAAAATATATAATTAATTTTTTAAATAAAAATATGTTATATTTTGACCATAGTTAAATATATTATCTTCAAATATGAAGTAAATGCATCAATTTTACATAATCATGAATGATTAAATAGTTAATAATTTATATATATTGTTAGTAAGGAAATTAAAAATGTAATATATTTTAAAAGAAGTTAAAAACTAAATGTGTCTAATTTAAGGGATCAAAAATACTACTTTAAATCAAATTGTCTAAATCAGTCAAAGACATATTTGCCCTTGATATAGAAGCCTAATATAATATAATTCAAGTCAATTAAAAAATTTATATTGATCCAATATAATTTATGAGTAATTTTCAAATATTTTATAACATTAAATTTTATTAGTTTGTCATGATTTGTGTGATACTGCTATTAACTTTGAAACCATAACAATTGAAAGAAATGTGTAAGTTTGACCAACATAACTATATAGTAAATGTAACGCAAAATCTTATTGATTTATTATAATTTTCATAATATAGCGTCAAATTTTATTGATTTATTAAAATTTTCATGTCACAGTTATCAATATCGTTAAACATATTTGACACTCAATTAAGGATATTTTAATTTCAAATTTATCATTAAACATAAGAAAAATAATTTGCGAATAACTTTTAAATACCAATACAAAAAATAATATATTTATGTAAATCCTTCTCTTATATTATTTTTTATTTGATATTTATATTAAAATTTAAATTCATACTAAACATTATAATGTTTCCAAATAAAAATATTAAATACAAAACCTTCAATTATAAATTTTAAAATAGACTTTATCATTGTATCTCGATACTTATGGATGAATTCCTTTCCTTTCAACGAGTCTTGATCACATTCATAAGTTATAAACCTTAAAATTAAATATATAAAATCATTATATAAAAGTATGTTATATTTCGATCATAAATTCATAGTTAAATATATTACCTTTAAATATAAAGTTAACATATCAACTTTAAATAACATTAATGATTGAATAGGTAATAATTTATGATATCCAAATAATATTTACTTAAAGAATAATATTTACTTAAAGAAGCCTAACATATTTTTGAAAGTCAATAGAAAAATTATATTGATCCAATTTGACTTATCAGTAACTCAATAAATATTAAATATTTTCTACATAATATTAAATTTTATTAGTTTGTCAAGATTTGTGTGATAATGTTATGAAACTTGAAATCCTAATAATAAAAATAAATAAATTATGAGCTGACCAACATAAACACAAGATTGAATATAACATAAATCTTATTAATTTATAATTATTTTCACGTCATAGTTATTAATATTGCTTTACTATTTAACTCTCAAATAAGGATATTTTAATTTCAAATTTTATTTTTAAACATAAGAAAAATAATTTGCAAATAACTTTTAATTACCAATACAAAAAACAATCTATTTATGCAAAACATGCCCCCCTCCCACCCCAACTAAAAAATTAAATTCAAGACCTTCAATTATAAATTATAAAAAAACACATAATATTTTACCTCAATTCTAATCAATCGTTTTTATTTGACGAATCTTGATTACATTCATAAATTATAATTTTATCGGTCATTTTTTTAACGAGTCTTAACTACATTCATAAGTTATAATTTAACATTAAAAATATAAAATTTTTACTATTTAAGGAACGCCCTCTTATTTTGACGAGTCTACTCGTCACCACTTTATATTATAAAAAGAGTGTTAGTATAATTTTATCTCACCACCTTAATTTTCGCTGTTTTCTTCGCGTCACACAAATGTCTTCCTAAAGTCCAAACTTTTTCTTATTTTCTTCTTAAATCTGTTTACCGGAACTCGCGGGTAATATTTTTGCTTTGTGGGGTTGTGTTAATTTCTCTGAAAATCAAAGAAAAGTCTCTGTTTTTTCTTGGGTTTGTGTAATCTTGAAAAGTTTTAGCTGAAATTAGTGTTAATTTTAGCTTGTGGGTTTTGACTCTTGTCAGAAAATCTCGCCGGAATCATAGGTTTCCGGTCACCGGAAGCATAAAAATCAAAACTTTATGTTTTTTGTTTCCATATATAATACATAAAATCCCGTTTTTATCTCCCCTCTTCTCTTACCCTGTTTTTTTTTTCTTTTTGTCTCTCTTCCATTCTTTGGTGAGAGAGAAAGAGAGAAAAAGTTTCTTTTTTTTTTTTTCTTTTGTTTTTTTTTCTCAATTTCTCTCTTTTTTTTGTGTTTTTTCTTTTGTATAATTAATGACAATGGAAAAGGGTTCAATGCAATCAAATCTTGATTGTTTTCTTAATTGTACAACCCCATTAGTCCCATCTCAGTTTCTAGCCAAGGTTTGTTTTTTTTATTTGATAAAATTTTATTTCTTGATTGTGTGTATAATTTTGTGTTTATATGTTATTTTTTGTTTTTGTTGATGTAGAGTGAGATTAGAAATCTGAATAGGCTATGGCATCCATGGGAAAGGGAAAAGGTGGAATATTTCAAGTTGGCTGATCTTTGGAATTGTTTTGATGAATGGAGTGCTTATGGGGCTGGAATACCTATTAGATTGGATACAGGGGAAACTTTGGTTCAATATTATGTTCCTTATCTTTCAGCAATTCAAATCTTTACCAGCAATTCGCCTGCAAACCTTTTAAGGTATACCCCTTTTGTTTACATTCTTGTTTTATCTCAATTTGATCATAACACTAGAATTTGGTTGTTGTTTGGGGGTTAGGGGGTTGTTGCTTCTTTAAATGTTTTTCTTAGAATTGGAAAGCTTGATCATGAATGGAGTCAGGTGGGGCTGAGGGGATTCCTCTTGAGTTTTTTTCTTATGTAAATATAGTAGATATTGAACTCCTCGATGAAAATCCTGGCTCTGCCGCTAAGGTTAATGCTTATGAACTATGTTGAGCTGGTCAAAATTTGGAAAAGGTGGTTTCTTGATTTCTGTTGAAGTTTACACTGTTTTTTGAATTGTTGTTTATTTTGATAATCATGTGTTTCCTGAAGTTTACTCCTTCATAAGTTTGTTCATTATAGCACTAGAATTTGGTTTGGATTGGGGTTGGGGTTGGGGGGTGTTCTTGCTTTTTTAATATATTTCTAAAAGTTGGAGGGTTGAATGTTTATGCACTATGTTGAGCTGGTCAAAATTTGTAAAGGCGGTTTCTAGCTTTCTGTTGAAGTTACACTGGTTTTAGAATTGTTGCTTTTTTTGGTGATCATGTGTTTCCTGAAGTTGACTCCTTCATTAGTTTGTTGATTACTTGGTAAACCAACTAAGGTAAATAATGGTTATGCAGAAGAATGAACAGGTAAAACTGACACTGTTATGACATGTCAAATTACAATGATTTCGAAAAATGTTTGTTTCTTTTAGGGAGGAGACCGAATCTGTTTGCGAGATGAGGGATTCTTTCAGTGATTCGTTAAGTGAAGAGAGCGAGAATGAAAAGCTATCGAGGTGGGACGGATG
This sequence comes from Solanum sitiens, assembly GCA_016801875.1. Classification (NCBI taxonomy): domain Eukaryota; kingdom Viridiplantae; phylum Streptophyta; class Magnoliopsida; order Solanales; family Solanaceae; genus Solanum; species Solanum sitiens. Next base: position 576,893 of record JABWTJ010000017.1, on the reverse strand, counting down.
CTCTTCTGAGGAAGGTGTAGTTGAACAAGATAGCTTAAGCAGAACGAATGATAGATTGGGCTACCTATATTTTCAGTATTTCGAGAGATGTACTCCATATGGAAGAGTTCCTCTAATGGATAAGGTATCATCTTTACCAAATCATGTCTTTTTTTTTTTTTTTTATGCGATAAGGAAATTTATATTGAGTTATGGATTGTTACCATGCTAGGTGTTAGTTACTTTTCTCGCTTCTTATAATGTACTTTGGAAAGTTATGTGGTAGAATTAGATAAATTTGTTGTAGTTCATCATGTAGAATGTTGCAGTTTCTTCTGCCTCTTAATTTGTTTTAATTGTATAATCAACTAATATATGCTCTTTTTACAGTTTTTTCCCGAAGCCATCAGTAGCATAATATCATATCATCTGATATATAATTAGAAGCATATGTTCTTTCTTTATGAAGTTAGATTAATGTAATGCTATTTTATGATGATAAGAGTATTAATTCCATGTGAAATATGTGGTTTGTATGTTTAAGAATATGTTTCTTTCTTTTGATTTACGCGAGTCTAACACCAGTTCATGCTGCCTTTCAGATTAATGGCTTTGCTGAAAGATACCCTGGACTAATGTCATTGAGAAGTGTAGACCTCTCGCCTGCTAGTTGGCTGGCAGTTGCTTGGTATAGCAGCCTTTACTCTCTGTTTGCAACTTATGATCTTGGAATCTGTCGTTAATCTATACGACTTTATCAAATTCAAGTGATTTAGATGCATTAAACTATGTTTCCAACCAAGTACTTATAAGAGGTGACGTAAAATTTTATATTTACCTTCCATTAGTGGCCAAGAAGAATCAGGAGATCATGTTTTCTCTGTAGCATATCCTACATGATATCATGTCATTGATGCGTTATACTTTTATTGTTGCTGTCTTGCTTCTTTCTTGCAACCATCAAATATGGAAAAGGGAATAAAGGAATGATCGGGTCACTAACTTTATTGAGGTGAAAAAATTGTAGGTATCCGATATATCACATTCCCATGGGGAGAACCATTAAGGACTTATCGACGTGCTTTCTCACTTTCCACACCCTTTCTTCTTCTTTTCAAGGTATTATTCCTTTTGTCCTTTTGAACAACTGAATTCACCATTGCTTATATTCCCTTTCAATTCCAAGCTTTATTCTTTACTCTACTAGTGTCTATTCGGAATATTCTTTACTCCATATCCTTCATCTCTTGTCCAGATATGGATCTTGAAGATGACATGGAGAATGGTAGTAGGAAAAGAAAGGAAGGGGAGAGCATCTCTCTCCCACCTTTCGGTTTGGCCACTTACAAGATGCAGGGTGACGTGTGGATTTCTGATAGAAGCGGAAGGGACCAAGAGAGGCTGATGTCACTTTTTAGCGTGGCTGATTCTTGGCTAAAACAGTTGGGGGTACAGCACCATGACTTCAACTACATGAGTATTCGTCGTGGTTGATGAAATCATCTTTGCACGCTAACAATGGAATTGACTCTACTTTGGCCTCTTTGGAATCTTGTTTTGTCACTTGAAAGCATGATCAGCCTTTGAACTAAGAATCATCGATGCATCTTATGTAAAGGCGTTAAGCTTTTATGCAGTCCCCTCCTTTTCCTAACTTGAGGATCGCAGTAATCTTTACCTTGTGACTTCTGTGACTACCTTTTTGTATAGGAAAGATCCTAGCTTTTAAGCGATAAAACTTGAGATGAAGCATGAGACGAGCTGTAGTGGCTCGTTGTAACTGTGGACTAATTCGGGTACATGATCACCAGATGTCAATGAAGTCCTTTCTCTTGAATGCAGTTGTTGCAACCCTTTATTTGTATAGTGGTTGTGCTTTGTAAAATTGTTATGCTAAATATGTGATCTTTATGCAGAGAAAGAACTAATCTATTACTCCACTAATTGGCTAATTGCATAGAAGACAAATTGCAAGAAAAGATGATACTATGACAAAATCATGGTTTAAATCCTATTTACACATGCCTAAACATTGTTAGGCAACAAAGGTTGCGGTGGTAGAGTGGTAAGTATTCATTCATCCTTAATCACTAGTCTCAAGTTCGAGCCTCAAGGTATGCAGTCGTATTTATTTGAGAGGATTTACCCTCCAATGTAGAACTTCCTAGCATAGATTCGAACTGAATCGATTTTTGATTCATCCTTAATTACAGTCTTGGGTTTGAGCCTTAGATATGGAGTCGTCTTTATTTGAGAGGATTTACCCTTCAATGTAGGACTTCCAAGCATAAGTTTGTACTCGGTCGAGTTTCTTTTCATTCTTAATTGGAGGTCTCGAGTTGAACCCTTAGGAATGTAGTCGTCTTTGTGAGGAAGTATTTCTCCTCAATATAGGACTTTTCAACGTAAATTTGAATTTAGTCGTGTTTCAATTTATTCTTATTCAAAAGTTTTAGGTTTGAGCCTTAGGTATGAATTCATCTTTGTTAGGAAGTGTTAAACTTTAATGTAGCACTTTCCAATATAAATTCAAATTTAATAAGAAGTCTCGAGTATAGGTATGAACTCGTCTTTGTCCGAGAGTGTTTCAATACGAATTTAGTTAGATGCAAATGAGAAGACCAAATACTAGTAAAAAAAAACCAGAAGACAAATACTATTGATTTTAATGAAATAATTGAGGTGCGAACAAATTGAATATTGGTATTCACATTGAATGAGTTAGTTGATCATTTAATTGATCTCCCTAAAAGTCTAAAACCTGTTTTGGGCTCCTTTTTGCAAATAGCAATACATAATTCAAACTTGAATGAAGTAATAGAATGTTGGTTATATATATACTCTATAGAGTTGAAAAACTATTATTAAATTGTCCATACTTTCTTTATAAGGTAGGGATAATGCTACGTACACATTATTTTCGTATTATAAAATTATTATTAAATATGTTGATATTATATTTGTGTGAATCCAAATAATAATCTAGACATAAGTTTGCTCCGAGAGAGAGGGGCGGAGGACTTCTTTCACTTTAGTTATTCGATATTCAAAGTTTGTTGATCTGATTAATTCAATTTCACACAAAAACATCGAGATCAATGCAAGTGATACTATAACAATTAAATGATTTAGCAGTAATAATTTAATTATTGATATATTATAAATAAGGGTATCTATAACAAACATTCTTTATAAATATTGTTAAATATTTTAGCAATTTTAAATGTAATGATATTAACTATATTTAAATATTTTTACAACAATAAATACTGCTACTAAAAAAAATCTATTACCATTAAATATATATATATATATGTATTTTGTTGTAGTGTTAACATAAGAGATCTTAGAAACTAATACAAAAAAATCTTTGTAAGACATTATCTTGTGTTCACATGAAATTATTTCCTCTTTACTCTTATACTAACTAGTGGCAAAAAAAGATGCACATTGTCAACAAAACTGTCAAATCATAAATAAAAATTGTACTCCCTCCGTTTAAAAAAGGATAACCTAGTTTGACTTAGAACGGAGTTTAAAAAAAGAAAAAAGACTTTTTAATCTTGTGGTTCTAAATTAAAGTTATGTCAAATGTATCAAAATACACTTTAATCTTGTGGTCTTAAACATGCCACCTGAAAAATTAAAGTTAAAATATTGACAAAAAAGGAAAAGAGTCATTCTTTTTAAAACAGATGGAAAAAAAAAATAGAATTATTCTTTTTTAAACGAAAAGAATAATAAGATAGATTTATATTAGCAAAAACTTCGATACGAATATCCAATATTTTTAAAAAAACCATCACATCACTGATTTATATATAGAGTAGAAAAGATATACTACGTCCATCTGTAGTCCATTTTTAAGTGTCCTTTTAGTCAAATAAATTTGGTCCAAAAAAAAGTACTCTTATCACTTTTAAAAAATTAATAAAGCATAAATACTTTTTTCCCCAAATTCTCCTTGGTCTAATTAATAATTTATACAATATTCCAAAATATCTTCTCAACTGTATTCACTCTTCTTTTTTTTTCAGAATCTTAAACAATATTTAAAGTTGTCTTATTTTGCATTTCTTTAAAATATCTTTTTTTATAGTTTAAACTCGTAATTTATAATTATTTGATAATAATTTTATCCATCATGTTAATTTTTTTTCCTAGCTTAATGTATCGAGTTGCCTTTTTATTTAACGCTATGTTTAAAATGGACATGAGGAAACATGTAGTTTAATACACTATTTTAAAACTATGTGTTTGTACTAAATTCTTATTTATTGTAATAAAAATAAAATAATATTATGTACTCACTTGCATTCTTAAATTATCTCACTACACAGGTCATGATTTGAAAAGAAAAACAAAAGAGAAGAACTTTTTTAGGTAAAATACAAAAATATTCAAAATGAGAGATAGATTCTAGCCATCAGTTGTTGGATTAGCCTTCGAACTTTTTTAATTATTTGTTTTTTTTGAGAAAAAAGAGATCTAACTAAAGTTGAACATTCAACATTGTCATGATGATGATTGAATATTTATCGATCCAACATCCGACCAATCAAATATATTCTTAAGTTCGATTTTAATTTATAAGTAATTTTCATCTCGAAAGAGAAATAGTTATTAGGTCAAGAATGAAATTTGAAGAAAAAAGATTTAAATAATTAGTGGGAATCATTCGTTGTCGGTCCATATTGGATAGTTTTCTCATCTAATCTTGTCTTAGCATCCTATAATCCTTAATCTATCGTTAAACTTTACTATACTAAATATTTAACTGTAAACTTAATTATTATAAAAAAAAAATCCTTTAACTTGGCCCAACAAATTATATTAAAAGTGGTCTTGCGTATTTTTTTTGTCTCGATTTACAATAACACATTATTTCTTTTTTAGTCAGTTGAAAAGAAGTGTAACATATTTTTATTTCATAAATATTTAATGATGTTATCGATATTTGACGTAGAAGTTAGAACTCAACTAAAAATAAAAAGTCATTTGTAAAACACAATTAAAGTATATACATTGATATTTCAAACATATTATCGACATAAAACAAATATAACAAAGATATTCTCATCATAAAGCAGACACATTGACGAAGCGACGAAGTCATTCAAACACTTTAAGAGTTAGGTTTCGACTTTTTGCGTCCATTAATTATCCCATTGGAAGTACATGGAATTAATTATCTTGGACTTTTACCTAATTTTTTGTTCCTAGGATGATGTACAAACTACAAAGTAGTATTAATCAAGCACTTAATTGTGGGTCCAATTTATTAATTAAAATGTTTTAGATATCCTTTGACTTCTTGAGCATAAGAAAGGTCCACTTTGCAAAATTATGCCACTAATTAATAACAAATGAAATCTCATAATCTAGTGTTGTGTATGAAAGTTTGAAATAGTTTGAATTTGCGGATTATAAGTTTTATTTTTACGTTAGTATAATTTTTTTTTATTTTCAAAAGTTAGAGTTTGAATCCGAATTCGAGACCTCAATTTAACTAAGAATATAGCGATCCTGATAATCCTACCACAATCCAATAACTCGTGTTGGTAAGTTTGATTCTTACTATATATCTTCCATTTATCCTTTTTTTTTATATATATGCAATTTTTTGTTAGTTAAAATGTGTATTTTTAATTCTTCTGTTTATGAATATTTATTAAAAATTCAGAATTATTGACCTTTCACTGTTTAAGTATTTATGTGTTATGTTAAGCTTATTTTGTTACTTCATATTTGAGAGTATATACTTTTAAAAATAGCCTAAATTAGACATATTATCCACCTTAATTATTAAGTGTTTTATCATTCAATTATATTGTACCTCCATATTTGACGATAATATATTTATAAAATAATACATATATAGTCATATATTATATACTACATAAAGGGACAAAAATTATATATTTTATTAATTAACAAATAAGTATGTTGAATCATATATTATTATTGTCAAAATCAAAATTTATCAACAATTGAGGTACCAACAATACTACTATAATATTTTTACAACAATATCATATTCAATATAATCCCAAAAGTGAGGTCTAAGCAGAATGCACAACCGTTTCCCTTTCTTATAAAGGTAAAATATTGCTTTTTCGATAGATCCTCAATTTAAATATAACATTATAAAACTACATATATATAAAATAAGTAATACAAGATTATATTTTTACAAGTTTATTATATTGAATTTTTTATTTTAATATTAAAAATGAAAGTCTCAATATGGATGAATTTAATTTTTTGGAGACAAAGAACATCATGTTATCTTAAAAGCACAACTACTAACCATATGGCAATTGGAGAAATTTTAAGCAAATTCCCAACAAACAACTCCTATCTACACATGGGGCATGTTGTTGCATTTTCAAGTAGAATTTAATTTAATGTTCCTTTAAGTAGAGTGAAAGAATTTCTTAGATCATTTAAAAAGATAAATATTATAATAACTTGATACGAATAAATTAAATTTAATAATATGACAAGTTAAAATACATTGATAGTATAAACATTCTTTACACTCATAATCAAGTGTAACACTTACAATTATAAATTCATCATAACCAAGTGACAAGTATTTTTACACAAAAAGGTACAATATATTCAAATCTTAATAGCTTTGTTGATTGACTGAAGGTTTGATTCCCCGAGAAACTTAACCACCACTTCTTTTGTCTATTCAATAACGATTAAGTAAGTTGAAATCGACTATATTAATCTTTACTGTCTATACCGTTATAGTTAAACTAATCTCAATCCAATATTATACAAAACAAAATTAAGAAAAAAAGTTAATAAGCACTACAGATTTTCTATATTGTCATATTAAGTTGCCAAAACCATCACCTTTTGTACAAAACTCTTCAGGTTTTGGCTATTGGATGTATCTAAAATCATTTTATAACACACTGACTATCTTTAACTTATGTTGTTTCGGATACTACAAAAATGTTGTCGTACTCGTGTCAGATCCTTTCCGACACACACCACCTGTCAACATTATTGAAGAATCCGAGCAACATAGAGGGGAACAAGAAGTGTGTTTACTATATCAGGTTGAATGCAGGCAGATCTTCTATTCTTTGTATATCATCTAATGATAGTTCCCTCTCTAACTGCATCCTCGTCGCTTGCAAAACGTTCTGATGGAATGAATGACACACAAAAACCGTTTAGTAGAAACCATAGAAGAGAGTGTAAGCTACTAATTCATCTAAGATAACAACAGATCAAACTGCTCGTTTTCGTTTTCATATGCATTTCTTCATCTATGTACAAAGTTTTTTCGAAGCCCTTTTCTTTTGCTTGTGTTCGATAAGAAAATAATCAGCATTACCATTTCCTAAAATCACACACGTTGATCTTAACCCATAAGCTCGTGACATGCTCCTCATATGGTCAACATAGCCTATGTGTTTCTTACTGAGAGAGGCACGCGCACACACATACATACAGAGATAGATAGACACAGAGAGAGAGAGTGTGTGTACATTAAACTCCATGTATGAAGCACGCATAGCCAGCCACTGCGCATCCATCATCGCAAATGCTATACAGTATAGAACATCAAACGCCTCGTCATCTTCTGCAGGGTTTTTTTCAGAAAGCAAAGTTCATCTAAAGAGAACAATGATTCACAAGTACTTCAATTAATGTTCTATGTTACCTGACTGGCTTACCTCCTATCAACTTAACAAAATTTAATCCTGGAAGACACTTTGGTTTTTCTGCAAGAGAAAAAGAAGTATTAATTAATGTCTGTTCGTATATTTCAGTTATGCTAAAATGCCGACGGTTTTTAAATTCCAAGCATAATCATAATGATTCGAGCTGAAAAGTAGTTTAGATACTAGTAGAGAAAATGAAAACTCAGAGAAAAACCAGCCATAAATCAGTGCAGAAAAAAAGAAGATAAGAAAAAATGTAATTGGTATCCAAAAGCAGAGGAGATGGTCTATGTTGCTTGTACTCTCCAAAAATGTTGTTAGGTGTGAGTCGAATCCTTCAAAAGTTAACGCATTTTTGCAGGATCCGATACGAGTGCAACAACATTTTGGAGAATACAAGCAACATAGGAGATGAGTTTTAGCAAGATGAATTACTCCCTCCATTTAAATTTGTTTGTCTTACTCTCCTTTTAGTCCGTTAGGGACATTTGATACACTCTACATATCTTTACTTTCTTAAACATCGTGTCAAGTCAAAACCAGACAAACACGTTGAAATGGAGGGAGTACTTAAGAGAATCTTCAGTAGAATTGTCAATGTTTAGCTTTTCTGATTTTTGAAAATCATTCCAATGAGCAGTTACACAAATTTGCAGCACACTATCCACCTGAGAATAAGTCGAGCATCTGAATCAACATGAATGTAACATTAATCCCAGCAACTGCAAATGGATACTCCCACGTTGCTCTCAATCCACTTTGCTTGAAAAGCAACCTATGAAAACAAGCCTTGATTTTGAATATCCACAATTAGTTATGTTATTATGTGACAATAATACTACGAGCACCTAAAGAGAAACCAGTTTTAGCAGCTTAAGCTTTTTGCAGAACAGCTGAACAGTCATACCGGATATCTTGTTGCAAAATACAGCAAATTCTCGAGAGAAATGAATCCACAACCCCTGCAACAAGAAGATTTTACAAATGAGACATAAAAATCTCGCTATCTCAGTATTACTTTACATCGGTTAAAAGTGAACAAAACGATGAATCACTTCTCTCTAATCCTCAGTTATCTACTCATTGTTATAGAAATGCAATTAGACAAGCTTTGCAAATGCATAGTTGGATACCTTCTTCTCTAGAGATGAAAAAGCAACACTACTCATGTTAATTAATACAGTTGAAAAACATAAACGATCTCCGCCATCCAAGAGGTCTTTACACATTTCTTGCTACAAAAAGCAACCAAAGTATCGACGTGTCTTGACAAAACATTTAACATCTTAGAGGGTGAATTTGACCTGAAGTCAGTTGATGGATTTGCTCCTTGCCAGCCCATATCTTTCCATTGCTCGGAGATCAAACTTTTAAGCTTAACATTTGGAAATGCGGCATTCCATAAATCTCGAAGAGCTTCCTGAAAATTGGAGTTAGTTATGTTCTAAAATACAGGTTGTAACCAGAAAACATAAATGAGATTATAATTCGAAAGAGATGCAGGTATAGATAGAAACAAAATCCAGAAGAAAAATGCAGACGTACAATCTTTTCAACTTTTATAAACTAAGTTACTACTCTGAATATGATCATAAATACTGATATTATAGTTAAAGACTTAAGATAAAATGTAATAAAATAGAGACATCGTCACATCGGTGCTTTCCATGAAATCAGAGAGACAGAACGTTTTTGTGATTTCTTACAAAACTTCAGCATATTGAATTAATATAAGTGCATATGGCCTATGCAAACTTTAGATTTGTTTCAAGAACTAGTGCATAGCTTGTTTCGGTCTGCAATATCACTAGTTATCTGAAAACATTTGTCCAACATAATACTTGTAACCGATAGTAGATAGCATAATTCTTTATCATTCTGAAAAATATGTCTATCTAGTATATATGATTTTTATATGAAGTGTACATAACTACATAGTTTTTAAAACAATATGATAGATAACTTGGATCAATAAATATAGTAATCCAAGTCCCTTATGAAAACATGCCTCTACGTGACGGTAGATTTGCAATTTCACTATCTATAAATATTTTTTCTGGTGACTAAATCAAAATTAGCACGAAATAAAATAGAACAAGCATTTTGGAAATACTTGATGATCTAGACGTGCTTCATCAAAAGGTACTCCTAGCCGTTCTTGAAGCCCGTGTAAGCTTTGTTCCTGATAGAAATTAAATATACATGCAAAAATTCACAATGTTAAGAAGGTATAATAAATTACAATGGGGAGTAAAATGAAATTTCCAAAACAGTCTCAACAAATTTCTACCAACAGAAAGAACCACTTAACAAAGGAACTGATTCAACCAGATAGGACAAAAAATAGAGGTAAGATAACCTCATAAGCCAATATGGTACTCTGGTTTACCTGATGAGGAGTTAAAGGATAGTTAAGATATTTATCACTTCCAAGTCGTTTATTGCTCGAGCGGTTGAAGATTCCTCCTATCCATGCTCGTGGTCCAACCATAGCATTAGCTACAGCCATCAAAATCTGCTAAGTGAAATGAACAAATAACAATGGAAATGTACACATCTCGCTTTACATATTAAGTAAAAGGAACAATAGCCATAACAAAAAAGAATCTAAGAGGTGCTTCTTGAAGTTTATATTAAAGTCCTTTTCACTATGCTTCACGTTGTAGTATACTCCATGCACTAATCTATCATATACCATGCTCATCGGCTCCTAATTAGGCCGTATACTTGCCCCGTTGTGCTTATCCAGCCTCTACAACTAAATTATGAAGACTTCTTTCTGGATAGTAATACTGGTGATGAAAGATGCTCAGCCTCACATATATATAGAAAAAAGGAGACTTGACGTCCAGAGTGTTTTGTTGTAAAAAAATTACGGCACATGGCTTTTCAAAAATAACAATTTCTATTTGGACCATCCCGAAACTTGCAGTGCATAAGCACAGACATCATAAAATCACATATTTGTTGTACTATGAATTTCACAAAAAAAAAAAAAAAAGAAAGATTGAAATATTGAAATACACTCCAGTTGCACTACCTAGGAGAAACTTTTCCCAATAGTAAGTAAAGATAATACAGATGCAGACACCGTCAATGAAATCATTTACGTGGTAACCTATAAATAATTTGCACTCACTAAAGCACTGAGCAAACTGTGAAATTACGTGTGGAGGATTATGTGACCATGCTGGCTCCTCATCTAGCTTCTTTCTGTGCCAGTTACTTTCATCTTCATCAGCCTGAATTCATACATTTCGTGAGGTAAAATTAGAATAGAAGTGCCATTTGTTTATTATAAATTGCTAATGGAAGTAAATGACACAACTAAATGAAAAAACGTGACAGAATTCAATCATCTACTTTGGCTATCAAACTATGATTTCAGCAGAAAGTTGCTAATTAATGTTCTTCAAGTCAACCCGTACAATTCCGGATGACAATTCAATCATCCAATCATCTAACCTAAGATCTATATCTTATACAATCTAATAGAATGATAAGCTGTTCCACAGTCAAAGTAGAACAAAAGTTTTAAGCATAGGAGGAACCATTAGGACTTCAAGATCAAATCTTGCCTCTGATGAAACCTATACTTCAATTCCACATGGCCAAAGGATTCAAGAATGGCAGTGTGAACTGATGAAACCTATACTTCAGTCCTTTCAACTATGCTTTACATTCATTAACGAAAACTACTACACCTCAATCCCGAACTAGTTGGGGTACGCAAATACAAATCATCAACATCCACTTCGTTCAATTTGACCCGTTTCAGTATGTTTGCACTTAACCAAGCTATAAACAACCAAACTTTCAGAAAACTGAAATGATGCCAAGAAAAAGAACAAGAAGAAAGAGGAAACATTATAAATATCAAGATCAAATCTTTCCTAAGATAACCAAAACAACTCACACTGCCAATGGGATTTAAGAATGACAGTGTGAACTGATAAAGCCTATCATTCAGTCTCATCAACATGTTCTGTTCAACTAAACTTGCATTTGATAATAGAAACTAGTACACCTCAATCCAAAACTAGTTGGAATCCTCAAACCCCAAATCATCAACATCCATTTTGCTCAATTCGACCTTTTCCGTTCAACTATGCTTGCATTAAGCCAAGCTACTAAATACCGAAACATCCAACGAAATACAAGGATTCCAAGAAGATGAACTAGAAGAATGAGGATAAAAGAAGCTTACTTTGTAGTAGGAGGTACAAGAAAGTATGCATTGGCTACGCCTTAATCTCATTAGAAAGAAAAATTGTTGGGAGATCAAAAAATTTCCCAAAGTTTCAAACAGAAACAAAAAAAGGTTAAAGAAGAATAATAATAAACAGTTGTTCAAATGATTACACTAACCCATGCTTCCTTCTTACAATTTCAAACTATCATCATTTCAATCCTCAATCTTTACTTCCAACCACCAAAATTATGTAACCCCAAAAAGGGAGGAAAAAAAAAGAGAGGAGAAATGTGGGATAATTACAAACAAATTAGAGATTAACACCACAATCAAAGGGAACTTTTATTTAATTGCCTTCATTACAGGTGCACAATTAAGGAAAAAGTTGGTAATCAAGATACTTCCTCTCTTTTTTTACATCCAACAAATACATCATTACATAAGACAAAAAGAATATGAAGTTTTCAAACTGCATGCACATACACAACAAGAAAAAGTGGGCACCACCTTTAATTAGCATATAATAAGAGAAATTTCTGTTCTTGATTCAACAGTTCTGGGTAATGATGACTCCCAAAAAAAAAAAAAAAAGACAAAGTTTGCACATTTTTACAGCATACATAAGGCAAAGGGTATCACCCTTTTGTGTTATTAAAGAAATTTGTGTTCTTGATTCAACTATTCTGTGTAAGAGTAAAAAACCCCAAAAGACATAAAGTTTGCATCTTTACAGCATACATACAAAAAAGATATCACCTTTTATATAATAAGAGAAATTTGTGTTCTTGATTCAATAGAAAATGGTGAAAATCCCCAAAAAGATATAAAGTTTGCACCTTTGGAGCTCACATAAAAAAGGGTTATGTACCTTTTATGGCATAGATAAAGGTAAATCCATGTTCTTGATTCAACTGTTGATGGCAGACAGCAGAAGTGATGGAGAAGGAGGAGGACATCAATGGAGAAATCAAGAAACACATTTTTGGCTTCCATAACCAGACATGTTGCTAAAACATCGCCTAATTTATAGCTATTTTTGCAGATTAATTTACAATTTGCAGATGCTAAAAGCATTTTTGCTAATCAAAGACTTGTCTTTAAAAAAAATGAAAATAAAAAAAATATCTTTTAAATTAATTGAATGAGTTTATAGGTATCAAATTATCAATAGTTGTGTCTTTGATTTTCTAAAATTATTCTTAATTGAGTGATTATGTGATTATCTCGCGTTATGGTAGGTACATTTTAATGTATGATTAAGTTACCAATTGCTCTTAAAAAAAAATTCATTGTATTTATAGAAAATATTTTGGTGATATATATTAGAGTATTTTAGAAATGATGTAATGTATGTAATTTTTAATATACTAAATCAATTGTTGTACTAATACACTATATTCAAAATTATTTCTTTTACACCCACCAAATGTTCCCTTGGTACTTCTAGTTTAGAACTAATACGGTTTGTCAAAATTGTCCTTAAATTATGTGAAATAGATTAATTATATCTTTTATTATATTTTGGGATAAAAAATGTCTCTGCTTTTATTTAAGAGATCACAAATATCCTCAAGAGTTAACACCTCATACTTTTGTTGATGTGGCAAGCCACGTGAGACTAATCCTTCCACCTAAGCGTTGTCAACTAGGATTCACTACAATAGAACTAGACCTTTAGCAGTAACAACAATCGCCACAAAACTCAGAAAATCGTCACTAAAACTTTTTAACATTTAATTCTAATTTTGTGTTTTTTTTTCATTATTTTTAAAAAGTCAAAAATAATATCGATTAAGTAGGAGTTTGAAGACATTGTATGTTTTATTTATGTCATATTTAAATGTATAAAATGGAGTACAATGATGCATTATATAGTAGGGGATTTGAATCAAGAAGTAAATTTGATGATTTTTCATAATAATATTGGATATTTTTAATATTGATATTGCAAGTTATTTATTTTAAAAAATTAGGTTGCAATCGAAAATTAATTATTATATTATTTTTTTTAAAAAAAATAGGTTTTACTAGCGAAGGGTTGTTGGAGCCTTAGTCACCACTAAAAATCACTCATAACCTTTAGTAGCAATATTTTGGGATTTTGTGGCGACAAAGGTCAAGTTCTATTGTAGTGAATCCTAGTTGGCACTGCTTAGGTGGAGGGATTAGTCCCATGTGGCTTGCCACGTCACTAAAAAATTGAGTTGTTAACTCTTTAGGATATTTGTGGTCTCTTGGGATAACAACGGGGTATGTTTTATCCAAAAATGTAATGAAGGGTATAAGTGGTCTTTTTCGCATATTTGATTCTTTTCCGAAACTTATACTTATATTTAAAGTTTTATTAAATATATAAATAATTAATCAGAAAATTATCTAAAATATCTTCTATTGAAAATGTTACAAAATTATCTTTTATCCACCTATTAGATTCCAAATATCCTTCACATTTGGATTTAATATTGACCCTTTTTTTAACAGCCATTTATTTAAATAATTTTAGTTAAAACCTGAAATACATGGCGATCCCCTATTGATCACATTTTAAATAAATTAAATTAATTAATAAATTCATCCATTTCTAATTTGGATTCAATATTGACCCTTTTTTTAACAGCCATTTATTTAAATAATTTTAATTAAAACCTTAAATACATGGCGATCCCCTATTGATCACATTTTAAATAAATTAAATCAATTAATAAATTCATTCATTTCTAATTAGACCCGCCCAACATTAACATGATCTAATTGAGCTGAAAAAGTCATTATCTGGGTCATCTTTGAACTAAAATGGTTCAATTTCAAGTCGGATCATTCTGACCCGGTGGAGGAAGCTTCCAATACTCATTGGGGTGGGGTGGGGGGAGGGGTTCTAATTAAAAATGAATGGATTTGTTAATTGATTTTAAGTTATTTAAAATGCGATCAATAGAGAGTTGTCACGTATTTAAAGATTTAGTTAAATTTATTTAATTGAAAGCTTATTAAAAAAAGAATCAATGTTGAACTCAAAGATAGACGTGAAAGATATTTGGGAGCTAATAGATAGATGAAAGGTAATTTTATACCATCTCTAATAGTTCAAGAATATTTTAGATCCATTTTCAATAATTAATTAAACACTCAAATAAATTTATTTTTAAAAATCAAACACATTTTATATTTGAGAATGTGATTTGTTAAGACCACACTTCTCTTAATCATAGCTAAAGTTTGATTACATACTGCAAATATTTCCTCCTTTTTTCTAAAATAAGTGTTTGTTTTAACTAAAATAAAATTGCCCAAATTAATTATCCAAATAGAAATTCAACACGAAAATTAGGTAAATACTTCTTTCGTCCCAACTTATGGGGCAGAGTGAAAATTTCGAAAGTCAATCAATTTTTTTCATTTCAATTTCTTTATATGTTTTAAATATTTTAATTTAATAAAATTATTATTATCTATTATACTTGTTATATAATTTTCAAACGTACAAATTTTATTTTTAAAAAAATTAAAATTTTGATATCCTAATTTACGGTAAACATTGAATACAAAAAATTCTAATTATTTTTTATACTACATAAATGGGAACTTAAAAAATATCTCCAACTATATTTTTATACTAAATAACCATATCTAATAAATAGGAATATAGAGTGCTATAATAGTCAATAAAAGTAATACATAATTTATTTGTCAATTAATGTAAGCTAAGCTTAGACTCCCACTACAAAGAGACAAGCAATCATGTGAACACCTCAAAAATGAATTGAATTAATAAATTTAATTTATCTGATTGAATTGAAATAATAATACACATATTTTTTATTTTTTTAATTATTAAAAAATATTGTGAGATAAATAAGATATTTCTCATTATCCTTGATCTGAAATTTACAATTTCGTTCTTGGAATGAAATAAAAATCTAATTGCTAGGAGCAATTCCCCACTTAAATAACTATTATATGGTGCGATTCTAAATTAGTTAAGATCACAATTTTCAAATATTATATAGTTTTTTTCATTTATTTTAAATTATTACGTTTTGTTTTACAGAGTCAAATGACTAATTTTTGAAGTTAAATTGAATCAGATTAATTAAATAATTTAAAATTAGATATTCAAAAATTTATATTTTCATATTTATATGACTAAAAAGTACCTCTTAAAATGTTTAAATTAAATTTCACAATTAAAAATGAAACATGACAAGTATAAAAAAAAAAAAATAGTTATAGAAAATAACTACCACTTTATTTAATGTAATGTGTCCAATGTGTCCCATAACACACATTGGACTAGTCCATTTGTTTCTCTTAAAGTCTTTATATATGCAAAATCCCATCACACCTTCCAATCACACAAAAAAATGGACAAAATTCAACAATTTTTTGTGAATGTAAGAGGACTCGAGCTTCACTTTGCAGAAATTGGAACAGGTCCTAATTAATATTCCATAATTTTTTATTTTGTTTTTTTATATAGGTCCTGTAGTAGTATTTCTACTAAGTATTATATGATGTGAATCTAAATTAGTTAAGATTACAAATTTTTAAATATTATATATTTTTTTCATTTATTTTAAATTATTATGTTTTATTTTATGAGGGTCAATTGACTAATCTTTGAAGTTAAATTGAATCAAATGAATTAAATAATTTAAAATAGATATTCAAAAATTATACCGTTACAATTATTATCAAACTAATATGATTAAAAAAAGGAAAACTTTCAAATATAGCCACTTAAAAATAATTAATTACTCTCCATAGCTATAGTTTGATAATTATAATTTGTAGCTACATGTTATATAGAGGAGAGAGGCGAGCGAGACTGGGAGAGAGAGGAGAGAGGAGAGAGGAGAGAGAGAGGGGGAAAAGAGTGGGAGAAAGGTGAATTGTATATGTATATCGGTTAGATAATTGTATATTATACATATGTAATTGTATATATGGCAAGAGAGATTGGGAGATAGAGGAGAGAGGCGAGCGAGAGTGGGAGATAGAGGAGAGAGGCGAGCGAGAGAGGACAAAGAGTGGGAGAGAGGTGAATTGAATATGTATATAATTGCATATAACTGTATATTATACATATATATTTGTATAAATGGCAGCGAGATTGGGAGAGAGAGGAGAGAGGCGAGCGAGATTGAGAGAGGGAGGAGAGAGGCGAGCGAGAGAGTGGAGAGAGGTGAATTGTATATGTATATATGCTAAAAAATTGTATATTATACATATTTATTTGTATATCCTGGCGAATTATACATATACAAACATGACTAATTATACAAACTCGAAGTCAGCCCACGTAATTAATGGATTACGTTAGTCGCGAGTGGTAATTATAGCAAACTATAACTATGATGAGTAATTAAATAATATAAATTTGCTTATCTGCGTAATTTTCCCTTAAAAAACCTCTTAAAATGTTTAAAACTTCACTATTAAAAACGAAATGACAAAAAAAAAGTAAAAATAGTTATAGAAAATAAATTCCACTTTATTTAATGTAATGTGTCGAATGTGTCCCCATACCACACATTGGACTTTGTCCATTTGTTTCTCTTAAAGTCTTTATATATGCAAAATCCCATCACACCTTCTAATCACACAAAAAAAAATGGACAGAATTCAACAAAATTTTGTGAATGTAAGAGGACTCGAGCTTCACTTTGCAGAAATTGGAACAGGTCCTAATTAATATTCCATAATTTTTTATATTATTTTTTTAATTGGTACTGAAATTAAACTATTTTACATTTATATAGGTCCTGTAGTAGTATTTCTGCATGGATTCCCTGAGATATGGTACTCATGGAGGCATCAAATGATAGCAGTGGCGGATGCAGGATTTCGAGGTATAGCTCCTGATTTTAGAGGCTATGGTTTGTCTCAGATGCCTACAGATCCCGAGTTAACGACATTCAAGGACCTTGTTGATGATTTACTTGATATGATTGATTCATTAGACATCCATCAGGTGAAATTACATGATTTTCACCAAGATCATTTATCAATCTCCTAGCTCTTACTTAACTCCTTGTTTCGTAAATCGATGACTTCTACTATTTTTTGTTTATGAAGGTTTTTCTTGTGGGGAAGGATTTTGGAGCTAGAGTAGTTTTCCATTTTACACTCCTACACCCTAATAGAGTTTTAGCAGTTGCAACAGTTGGTGTTCCACACCTTCTCACTGGTCCAGGAACATTTCCTCAACATCTCCTTCCAAAAGGATTCTATGTGTTGAGATGGCAGGTATGAGCGCGTGTTTGATACGACGAAAGTCATTTTTTAAGAAATTATTTATCATAGATAAGTTATTTTTTAATGTTTGGTTGAACGGAATATGTGTGGACATATAGTAGGTGTGAGTAATTTTGGATAGTGGTGGAAGATGAAAGGTTGATGTGATAGAGTTGAAATGTCATTTTGATTAAAATAAATGAGGTTGGTGGAAGGTCAAATTTGGGTCACTAATATTACTTTAAGAGCAAATATGGATAGATAGTATAATATTAAAAAGATAAAACATGGGGGATGGAAAGTGATTAGACAGAACATGACATATTTTTAGAAAAATATGAAGTCGAGGATTAGGGTGAAAATGTATTAGATAGTCGAGTGTTGTAATACTTTTGTGTGGAAGAGACAAGGAGTAGTCTTCTCTAATTTTTCCTTTTTAGAATTATTCCTTTTTGTTGCTCCGATTCGTAGACCATAAAAGAAAAAAATACTATGCTCCTTTGCCTTGTTCATATTGCTATTTTATTATCGTAATTCTTTTAATCCTGCTTTGGTCAAACTTCTTTTGATTCGAGTGTTTAGGAAAACCTTTCTGCTGCATACATATATCTTACCCTCCTTAGACTCTATTGTGAAATTACACCTGCTATATTGATGTATAAACTGATATAATATTAAACCCTTTTCAATAGTAGAGGAGGAGCAAATATGATCCTTTACTCTTTTCTATATTAAATATAAAATTATATATATTCTTAGAATAATATTTTTTGTTTACCTATCAAATACAATTAAAAGTCCTAACTCAGGACGGGTATTACTAGCTCTGACTAACACTTGCACATTTTACTACTAGTCGTTATACTAAAATTCAAAACTCATAAAGTTGAAATATCTGGCTTTGCATTGCCTATGTTTTGCAGGAGCCAGGGCGAGCTGAAGCGGATTTTTTGTGGTTTGATACAAAAACAGTAATTAAAAAACTATATATATTATTCTCTGGAAGTGAATTGCCAGTAGCAAAGGATGATGAAGAAATAATGGACTTGGTTGATCCTTCTACTCCATTGCCTGCCTGGTTTACTGAAAAAGATCTTGCAAACTATGCATCACTTTATGAACACTCAGGCTTCCAAACTGCATCGCAGGTGCCTTACAGGTCAGTCAGTCACTTCTAATTAACTGTAGATCAATTGGTCCCGTTACACATGGTCAGATTAGGATAGAAGATTAGAAGGTAGTTTTATGTTTTCAAGCTTTTCAATAGGGTTAAACTTGGTGGTGTCTAGTGCACCGTGTATGTCGTAGTATTATGGTGGGGTTTTTGGCAGGGCTTGGCTGGAAGATTATGGAGTTGAAGATGTCAAAATCAAAGTTCCCTCTTTGCTTGTGATGGGGGAGAAGGATTATGCACTTAAGTTTGGTGGATTAGAGCACTTCATTTCTAGTGGAATGGTGAAAGAGTATGTACCTGATCTTGAAATCACATTCTTACCAGAAGGGAGCCATTTTGTCCAAGAGCAGTTTCCTCAACAGGTCAATCAGTTGATCATCAACTTCCTCAACAAGCTCGTTTTACAAAAACGAGTCGAAGCAATGCTTTTCCCTCTTTGAATTTGAATACTGATCACATTTTCGCCATATCTCTACTTGTATGTTGATCAATAAGCGAGGCAATGGTTTTGGATGCCTCGGTTCTACATTATGTTTCCACAGACTTTACAGCAACATTTCCTGTTATACTTCATTGAATCATTTTGAATCTGGTCTAACATGCAAATGGAATAAAAGCAAATGAAATAGAAGAGATGTAGGTACATATCACAGAAGAGAGTTTGCTATACATGTAAGAGAAGTGCTACTATGCGTTGCTCTCTAGTGGGATGAAGTTTTCACTCATAGGCAGGAAATCGGGCGTTTTTTGGATCTGTCATGTCTAGGAAAAGATAAGCCATACCCGCAATACCTTCAAAAAGGGAGTATGGGGTATCTCCTCCATGCATTTCTCCTTTCGCTATTAGCTTGTGAGCTCTATCAAGAAGGAAGCAGGCAAAAGCTTTGGCTCTATACAAGTACTCCATATTTCCTGTGAGCCGATACAGAGATAAGAAGACATAAGCATTCCCACTGATGCCATGACACATCCCAACACGGTTAAGAAGACCGCGGTTCCATACTACCTCTGCTGCAGCTACTGCTGCATTAATAAATTCTTCGTCTCCAAAAACCTGGCATTGACAAGTGTTAGCGATCAGTACGATGTCATACATAAAGGCATGTGAGGCAAATATAATTAAAGGGTTATCACCTCAGCTGCCTTGACAAGTGTTAGCACAATCCCAGGAGCTCCATGGCACCAATGCACCAGTAAATCTCTCCTCCTATCATTTTCAGTTGCAGGGTAATTTCCACTGGGAAACCGATTCTTAACCATGTACTTTAAAGTCCCTTTGACATCTTCAAGATCATCGGGTTTCAGTTCAAAGTCCATCAGAACATGCATAATTCCAGCCAATCCATGAGCTGCACCCCAGTACATCTCACCATACCATTCATGCATCAATGGGCTTCTGCCCTTCCCGCCCAATTTTCTTCCATTCTTGATGATTTCATTGATCACAGCAGCCTAAGACACCGTCAAGAAAGGATAAGTTTGGATTGGACACCACAATCGCCTGACTGATTCCCGCTTAGATTACAGAACTTATTGTTGCACTTACAGTGTAGGTGGAAGGAATTGTTCCTTGGCCAATATGCTTATTTATAAATAGAAAGGCCCAGAGGTATCCAGCTCTACCATACAGCAATTCATCAGGAAGATCTTTGGTTAATTTTATCTGCTCGTAGAACAAAATGTGTATCTTGTAAGCTATCATGTAAAGGGAAATGGAACAAAAGCTTATATAAAACAAACCTTCAATATGAAAGTCTAGCTATAAGCTTCCGTTTTGTTTTCCTATCACGTAAAGGAAAACACAGACGGAAGTTTATATGAAACAAACCTTCAATATGAAAGTCCAACGATAAGCTATCAAAACCAAACCTCTTTAAATTGAGATACATAGTAGAAAACCAATTGATCATCACCAATGTACTTGGCAACGACGGCACCTAGTGCACAAACCCCAGCTCTCCCACAGAGGAACGTCACATCCCTATAATTCATTGATCAAATTAACACAATAATCAACCCAAAAAAAGGCCATTTTGTTTATCCGGTTGCCATTTGAAACTTTAAATTGAAAAGCCAGGAAGTCTCCCTCAAGATCATTTTATCCAAATTAACACAAAACATATACTAGAAAAGTCCATTTTCCTAATATTGCTGTCTATTGAAGCATTACATTGATAACCCCACAAAGGGATGCCAAATAATTAGAACTAGCGGATCCAATTAACACATAAAATCAACCAAAAAAAGGCCCGATTTCTTATCTTTACGCCATTTGAATCTTTAAATTGGAAACCAAGAAAGGCGTGCGAGATATTGATCAAAGTAACACAAAAAATCAACAAAAAGAAGTTCATTTTGATGATGTATCGTCATTGAAAACTTTAAATAAACCACAATGCATATAACATAGAAAGGATAAGACTTCCCCAGATCAAGCGCAAACCTCGAGTGTCGAGAAGCAGAGTCACAATCCTTAACAATCTGAGAGCAAACAGCAAGGTCATTCGTGTTCTTCGTCACCTGATAGGCCTTGAAGAGCAAAAAAGCAGTCCCAAGGGTTCCACAATAGAGCGTAAAATCTGGAACCTGTTGCCTTGTTAGTCCCCATGTCTCCGCCACTATCTGTCAGCAACCGCACCAAACATCACTTTGTCAAAAACAACAATTACACCTCAAACTCAAACTAGCTAAAATCAACCATATTAGCCTCATGTCATTTAGCTATTTATAGCCTGTTTGACCATGCTTTCAAAATCTACTGAATTGAAAAAGAGTAATATATTTAAAAGTCTTCTCCAAAAAAAAAGGTACTTTCGAAGACTATCCGTTTATGTTGACTAATCAATTTGAAAAACACTTCTACCTATATTAGATCAACAAGTTATTCTTCTGCTATTCCATGCTAAAAGCTTAATCAAATAGACTATTAATAAGAGTCGACCGTCAAAAACACATTAGAACTATCATTTTTTCACGAGTTTCATATCTCAATCATAATTTGCTCAATTTTCCTATCTCAACTATGAAAAAGTAAACTTGAATCGTGAAACTTGCGCAAACACGTGATATTATTAAAAGATTATGTCTATTAATAATAAATATTGAATATCAAATTGCTTACAGTTTCTTTGAGATCGAGAGCTGCGCGTTTGAACTTTTTTGATAGAATGTGGTACGGTGTTGAGAGAAGCTTCAACAGTGATTCATTCGTTCCTTGCGGAATTGGATGTTGTTCTTCTTCTATCGCCGGATTCTCTGCAACAAAATCCGGCATTACATTTGGGTAAAATCGATCCGCCATTTCTGCAATTCCACTGAAAATCGAAGAAATTTTCAGAGAGACGCTATACTAGGCTGAGTAGTCAACGAGAAAACGACGTCGTTCGGAAATATTTTTATATAAAAAATCTTTTAAATTAGGAGAATTTTATGACCAAACATGTTCATTCCGCAAAATATATAGTTGAAATGTTCATTCTTTCATGTTTATTCCGCAAAATATATAGTTGAAATGTTCATTCTTTCGCCTATAATAATAATAATAATAATAATAATAATAATAATAATAATAAAATTCGAGAAGAATGTTGTTCAACTTTTATCTCTATCTTATTTCATGAGATATGCTATTGTTGATGATTTATATACAATTTTTAATAGGTTAAACTCATAAACAGATACTCAAACTTGTTGGGTGTTCAGATACCTCATGTAAATGCCTTCAATTATGTTCGTATTGCAATAATTTTGATTGCAGAAATGAAGACAAATTATGTGTTAATCTCATTTGTTTTCTAATGTGTTTAAATGACTTGAAGTAAAATACAATTATTCTCGAACAGTGTCACTATCAATTGGACGAATGAGTTCTGGAAGTTAAATTCCATTAGCACAAAAGGTATTGCTAAAAGCCATAATTATAATTCATAAAGAGAGTTAAACAAAAGTTCCCTAGTTCATCATCCAAATTCTTCTTTACACTAAAAGTAAAAGGAAAATAAAGGCAAACAATTCATCTTAAATCTTCTGGATAGTATTGCCAGTATCTTCGAAACATCTCGAGATTCTTTCCTTCCGTATGTTAGAGACAGAATGATGGTCTGTGTGTACGTTGAACCTCAATACTCTCGTGCTCGATGTATGCTAGCAAAATGCATAGCTCTATCGAAGGAACAATGCCACCATTCGAAAAGATACCTGGAAAATGCTCTGAGCACGGGAATTTACTAAATACTTGCACCAACATTTATATCGTCGATGAGATCAGCTTCAAAGGCAGAACTTGATTCGATGATGAATAAACCCAGAATTCTTGTGGTTCCTGCATTGATTGATCGTGTCATTGGTATAGAACTATAGATGATATAAATTTGTCCCTCGTCCCTTTATCGATGACAAGGACACGTGGGAAAGCAAACAATCAAGCATGTAAACCGTACAGTCCAGGTCATTCATATCATACATACAAGGCACACTTTACTCAGACATGGTCAGTCACTTAAAGCATTCAACAGATATAACTAGCAAGTTTCACTTCGACACATTCACAAGAGTTATAACAAGTCATGTATGACATATGAAGGCTTAACTTAGTCACTATTTATCTAATTATCTTCTCGGGATAATTTTGTGTCTTCTCGTAAAATATGCTTGTTCCAACACACACACGGTTAAGGATAACATGACTACTTCACTTTAAGCATTTTAACAAACACATGGCACTAGTTTGTACGCAAACCAATTCAAGGGTTGTGTCTCGATTACCTCAATGCTACGAGGTCAAGAATGCAATCAATCTACATCACCAATAACATAACAACATCTTGTCCATCTGTAATGAAGAGACGGGGAAGAGTCTCTTGTTAACACAAATGGGAGCAAGACACGTGTTCTAGGTCAGTTTTCGGGCTAATCAGTATGATAATTTGTCTCTATGAAAACATATTGGGAAGGTCAGTTATACTGTATATGTGGGTGGGTGGGTCTAAGGCTAATATATTCCTTGATGGGAAGCATTTATGATTTAATGAGCACCAGAAAGATGCTTAACCTCAGTTCCCGAAGAGGAAAAAACCCGCCAAAAACATACAACAGAAAAACTTGCAGCACTTAAATTTCAAGTAATCAACCTAAAACCACTTTCACAAACAAGGTCCATTTTGTACTAAGATATCCAACTTTGTCGTATACTCCACCGAGTTACTCTATTAATCTTCATAAAGCTCACGACAAGATAACCAGCACACACTTTATTAATGCATTCAACCAGTTACTTCCTATTTGGCATTGAGGATTGTGTATCAACATGATATGAATTGTGCGGGAAGATAGAACTTAATTGAGCATGATAACAATAATATTTCAATGTTGCTGAAGTACCAAGCATCTTACATGATAAGGAAGATCGCAAAAGAACACAATGACAAAGATACAATGTGATCACTAAATATGAGAACATGGATACAAGACAATCAGAAAGATTTTTACCCTCTTTTAATTTCTCTGCCTCCACGGTGTTATCTGTAACCACATCACTACATATGAGGTGAAGCAAGGCTCTCAAAGTAGGTCGTAGCTTGAGCTTGACGAAAATAATCACCGGATGAGTAACCGTCAAGTCGCTTGTATGAACCATCCCTAGAATTATACAGTGCTAGCTCTTCCCCAAGCTGCAGCAGAAATTCATCACAATTCTCAGCCACAAACAATGGTAAGATATAAGCCCTACGATCAACAGGTAACAAGATGGTAACCAATTTAGTCCAGGATTCCTCAACACCATACCCCTTCATCACCCACACATCCGCCTTATTCTTTTCGTAGTTGCAACAACCGACTAAATACCCCCTCGAAACACTTAACGTCCAATAAACACCTCCATCTTCATAACTAGGCAGTGCTATTTTCCCATAACTCTCTGCAGCCAGGTCTAAAGTAACAATCTCCCAAAACGAACCCGAACAATGACTATGGCGCACTTCCCAATGAAGTGCCCCATTTACAAACACACCAACCTTTCCATTTAAACTACCACTATTGAATCCCTCAATCATTTTCCAAGATTTAGCCTTTAAGCTATAAACATTAACCATATTCTCATATCTCCCCTCAATATGAGGAAAACTAAAGATCTTCACAACCTTATAATCTTCAAAAGATGCATCATAACCAAATCCATATCTAATAAAACAACCAACACCACTACCACCACCACCACCGCCACCGCCATTACTCCGAAGCATTGAATCAGGAAACACATTAAACTTTCCAGTACATGGGTTCAATAACATTAATGTAAACGAGTCACTAGTTAAACAAATCAACCCATTACAAGAACCCAAAATCCTAGCTGAAATAGCTAAAGATTTAACAGGACAACTATTTCTAGCCAAACTAAGACATGAATTTTCAAACCCCATGTTGTAAAAATTGCATTTTCTACCTGAACCATAAACAGAAGCTACCACAGCAAGTCTATAATCAGTCAAATTGGGGTTTTTTAAGCAAAAATCGATATGGGTTTTGCTGAATAAAGGACTTGAGAGCAAAAAAAACCAAGATTTCGAAACACACCTGAATTTCAAGAGGGATTTGATAGGTAACCTCAAGAAAATCTCAAAAATGATTTCTTGGGGCAAAATTGTTGACCCTTCAGAAGTTTGCTCCATTTTTTATGATTCAATTTGCTTATTGAATGCATCACTATTTTATTGATGCAATTTTCATCCATTTTGGACGGTCAGTCGAACATTATTTTATCTGTTGTACAGACGTTGTCATATCTGCTTGCCGATATCAGGGTATTTTTTATAGGAAAACTTTCACATATAGCCATTTAAAAATAATTAATTACTCTTTATAGCTATAGTTTGATAATTACAATTTGTAGCTACATGTTATTTGGAGGAGAGAGGCGAGCGAGACTGGGAGAGAGAGGAGAGAGGAGAGAGTCGAGAGAGAGGGGAAAAGAGTGGAAGAAAAGTGAATTGTATATGTATATTGGTTAGATAATTGTATATTATACATATGTAATTATATATATGGCAAGAGAGATTGGGAGAGGGAGGAGAGAGGCGAGCGAGATCGAGAGAAGCGAGCGAGAGAGGACAGAGAGTGGGAGAGAGGTGAATTGTATATGTATATAACTGTATATTATACATATACATTTCTATAAATGGCAAGCGAGATTGGGAGAGGGAGGAGAGAGGCGAGCGAGATTGAGAGAGGGAGGAGAGAGGCGATCGAGAGAGGGCAGAGAGTGGGAGAGAGGTGAATTGTATATGTATATAGGCTAAAAAATTATATATTATACATACTTATTTGTATATCCTGGCGAATTATACATATATAAACATAACTAATTATAGAAACTCGAAGTCAGTCCACGTAATTAATGTATAATGTTAGTCGCGAGTGGTAATTATAGCAAACTATAGCTATGATGAGTAATTAAATAGTATAAATTTGCTTATCTGCGTAATTTTCCCTTTTATATATATATATATATATATATATATATATATATATATATTAGGTAATTGTTTTATATGTATTGTCTTTGGTTTAGTTGAATAGTTGAACGCTTATCATTAGTTTTACCAGTGGCGTTTTCAGCAGATGGATGAGTAAACTTGTAATGTTTGCTTGTCGATACGAAAGAATTTTTTATTTATGAATATGAATACTTTTAAATTGTTATATGTAATGGTTTTTTTCTAAATATACTATTCCCAATGACTAATCGAATATCATTCGTCGAAAGTTATAATGTCATATAAGCTATACAGATAATTTTTTACATAATAAATCTTAAACATCGTTATTAAAATGTTTGACTTTAGAACTGCAATTTGGAGCACTAAAGTGATTTTTCAAAGTCTAATAATGTATTTGAGAGAGTTGGTAGTTATATGTTCCACATTTAGTAAAAATGTTAGAAAAAATACCATTTCTTATTTTTTGTTTTTGGTTCTTTTTTAGAAATTTTTATGTCAACTTGTCGAATTATGAGAATATTTTTAATATTCTAAATTTGTTTGCTTCGAAATTTGGTATAAGTAATAGTTTCTCATATGTACTACTTTTAGATTAGAACATTGAATTAATATTTCAAAGTCCAATATAGAAATAGATATGTTTGGAGTATATTAACATGATTTTAATTAGTGATATATAACAAATTTAGTGAAACCATTGAAGATTTTGTGTTCTTATTTGAGGGCATTCTAGGTATTCTATATATATATATATATATATATATATATATATATATATATATATATATTGAAATCGTTGAATATTTTTTTGTTATTATTGGTAGGCAAACTTTCTGATACAGAGACATTTTCTATATTTTGGACTTGTAAACTTTAAAATTGTTACAAATAAGGATTTTTCATATGTATTATTTTCAATTTTGAGCATTTGATTGATTATTCAAAGTCCAATAAAGCAAATAATGGTTTGAAGGAACTTAACAGTGACATATAGTGTCACGATCGTGAGTGGCACCCACACTTAACCTCCTAGGTGGGCGAACCAACAAATCTAAACTCCAACATAAACCAATAGTTCAACTATAAATAACAAAAACATTGCGGAAGCTCCAAAACTTATTAAGTAACCAATTAAATAAGCTTTAAAAGTTTAACATTTGTTATCCCCAAAATCTGGAAGTCATCACACCAAGGACATCTATTTTCAAATTACCAAGTCTAAGAGTGTTTAAGAAACCAAATTAAGCAAAAAGATGATCCATGTCCGAAATTCAAAGACATCAAGACGTGAATGAGAGAATCCAGCACGAGCTAGAAATAATAGCTCACCCTGAACTCTGATGATCTTGAGATTGGCTAGAGCTGAGGGCGAGTTGAAGTCGATGGTACACTTGATGCACTCCACAAAAGAACAAAGAAAAAAATACAAGTAGGGGTCAGTACAAGAAACACGTGTTGAGTAGGTATCATCGGCCAACTCAAAATAGAAACCAATATATATTGAATAATAATATAAAATCAACTACAATACTTAACAGGTGGCAATCAACAACCACATGAATCATTGACAACAACACTATAGTAGGTACACCATCAATCACAACATCACGCACATCTATGAGGACTCATGCCTCCACACCATACTCATTTGGAAAATAGGTTCTTTGAGATTGAGTAGATTAAGTTAATTCAAGATTTCTTTCCTTTAATGTTATTGTGTCAGAACGTGATACCCCGATCCCATAATACCATGTCGGAACGTGACACTCCGATCCTATAATATTGTGTCGGAACGTGACACTCCGATCCAATAATACCGTATCGGAACGTGACACTCCGATCCAATTATCTCATTATTTTATTTTATCAAGCCTTCTTTATTCAAGGCGTCATTTTAATAGAGTGGGTTCAAGATTAGAAATTCAACAGTCTCATAATTTTAGGCCAACCACAAACCACACAATCAAGACATACAATCACACAATCAAGTACATAGGAGACTTTACAAAATCACTCAATACATATCAATCGCTATTTAGAGTTTATCTATCAAATAGAAATAAACCATAACCTACCTCCACCGAAGAACCGAAGTCAAGCACTACTTCTCCAATGCTTTTCCTTTCCTCAATGTCTCTGAACCCTTCCAATCTATCAAGTATATATATATATATATATATATGCATAATGTGTAAGTTAACAAGCCCATAAACACTTAGATTATTCTATGTCTAGCCTATACCCATCAACTCACCTAATTCTATAATCTATTTTCTTAAAGTTCAAACTTAAAGGTATGTCTTAATTCCTCCAATTAGCACAATTTAATGAAATTTAAGTAATTCAATAAATCTAATATTTAATTACCTATGTCAATATATTAAACACTAACTTTTATAACATGATAAGAATATTTATAACCTTAATTCCTATACCACTGGTAGGCTCAACCAACTGTAATTCTATTCAACACCATATAAAACTCAATTTAATGAGCACCTAAGCAGTAATGGTCATTTAAGGATATTGGTAGTATCCTTCATCCTCTCTGGTGGACACATGCAAGATTTAAAGTCCTTTGTTTTTCTAACTCACCAAATGCACATGCTAATTTTTGATATTGCTATAATTAATTCTCATCCAAGAGTTTTTGTCCTTATACAAATGTAATAAACTAAGACACAATCAATACCAGAATATATTCAACACCATAGAATATTACCTGGTTCGCTGGTTCTTTTAGATGCCGTCGATAAAGAATTCGCTAGGTTGGTTTTTCCTTCTTCTCCCTTTTTTTTAGATTATTTCTTTGTCCAAATACTTTTATACCCAATTATAGACATGGTAAAAGTGACCCACTACTTATTATAAAATTATTTTCTTTAACCACCAACTCTATAAATTATTAAAACAATCCCACTAACTTCATAATTATAATTATGAATAGTCCAAACACCCATTTAAAATCTATCGGAAAGTATTTTCTCAAAGAAAAAGTTCTAGTGCTCAAAGCAACTGAATGGGTTGTTACATATAGCTAACTTTATATATATATTGTGTGCTTTAAAATTAGAGCAACTTTCACATATAGCAAACATAAAATTTATATTTGTATACTATAGCAAAGTTTATATAATTGCGCTCCATAGTAAACATCTATATGTGTAATTCGCTATACATATATAATTGAAGCGAACTGTATAAAACGAAATGTATAAAACTAGAAAGAGAAAGAAATTTGGGCAGAGAATTGTATAAAACAAAATTTATAAAACAAAGTATACAAAATGAATTGTATAATTATAAGTGTATATGGTGATTATATACAATTTGAATTTGTATAAAATGAGAAAGGGAGAAAGGCAAATGAGACTTGGGTAGGGAATATACAATTGAATCGAATTGTATAAAACGAGAAAGAGAGAAATTATATACTATTTGAATTTGTATAAAACGAGAATGAGAGAATGACAAAAGAGACTTGGTCAGGGAAGTACTTTTATTGTATAATTATAAGTGTAAAAGACGGAGATATATGTATTTGCATGTGTATATATAATTTTCTCACGCTTTATACAATTAGAAACACAATTTATACAATTCTATTGCATAAAGCGAAAGAGGCGAGCGAAGGAAGCGATCGAGAGAGGAACTGACAAACAGTTTGCTATGGAACACAAAATAAATCAAACGGTAGCTATTATATTTGTTTTTTTGGCAACTTTCACATTTAGCAAATATAAAATTCTTAATTTTATGCGATGGCAAACTTTTCAAATTTGCATTCCATAGCAAAATTGTAGTTTGCTACGAATGATTTGATGTTTGGTGAATTGTATAATTAGTATATTTATATAATGTAGAATAAATTGTATAAAGTAAAGAGAAAAGAGAAAACATTTGTTTGTAAACTACAAATGAATTGTTGTTTGGTGAATTGTATAATTAGTATATTTATATAGTTGCAGAAGAAATTGTATAAAGTAAAGAGAAAAGAGAAAACAACTGTTTGTATATTTATATAGTGAAGATTTAGTTAGGATATATGATTATGTATATATACATTATACAAACAGATTTCAATTTATGTATGTGTATAAGTTTGTGCAATTGTATATGTTTAAATGAACATTATACAAAAGTATCCTTATACAAATGCAAAAACTTATACAAATCAATTGTATAATTTGTATATGTATTAAACGAGAAAGAGAGCAAGACAATAGAAAGTTGGGCAGGAAAATATTTGCATTGTATAATTATAACTGTATAGGACGAAGATATATATATTTGTATGTGTATATACAATTTTCTCTCACTTTATACAATTTTCGTTCTATTGTATAAAGCGAGAGAGGCGAGCGACTGGGAGAGAGCGAGAGAGGGAGAGTGGCGAGCGAGAATAAGAGGGAGAGACGCGACTGACAAACAGTTTGCTATGGAACACAAATAAATCAAACGGTAGCTACTATATTTATTTTACATTATTAGTTTGACATTTTATACAATTATCCCTTAAAATTATTATACCTAATGATTTTTCGTTTGTGTTAGGGTTGTTGTACGGTCTTCGACCACTTATCGTTATATTTTCCTTTTTAGAGTCAAACAAATAACGATAAGAAGTTTGACTTATATTTTATGATATATTTTTCATAATATTAATATGTAAAATTTGCAATTTTATAGTATTTTTCGTATAGTTTTTAATATCTAAAAATTTTATTTAAAATATCGAATTAATGTAATCTAATTTCACTTTGAGAATTAGTTATATTGACTTTCGAAAAATGAAACATGACAATTAATAGTAGGCAAAGCGAGTAATGCTCTTCTATTTTTTATTTTTTAACTTAAAAGCTTTTTTTTTTCTAAGCTAATGCATACCAACTCTAATTGGTGTAGAGGGTGGATACAGTTTGGTGTTCGATTTGATTTTATCAAACCTCAGCTCAATTCTTCAAACTTCCAATTATAAAAAAAAAAAAAAAAAAAAGTGCACCAAACATCATTGAATTTGGTTCGAATCGATTTATCTTTTTCATATTCAATTTGATTTGATACTTTTTACTAAGATGAATTTTCAAATACAAATGTGGAGTAAAATAAATACCAAATCATAACCAAATCATAATAGTAATCAATATTGAACTCTCTAATTTCCATGAATGAGGTCCCAGAAACTAAAAGCAGGACAAAAAAACTCTAATCCTAGTTAGATAAAAAATAAAAAAATTAAAAAATATATATATATATTTCCTCCGTCTCATTTTATGTGGCACTGTTAATTTTTTTTATCAGTCTAAAAAAGAATGTTACGAAAAGAATGTTATTCCCTTCGTTTAAAAAAGAATGACCCTATTTCCTTTTTAGTCTGTTTAAAAAAGAATGACCCCTTTCCTTTTTTGGCAACACTTTAACTTTAACTTTCCACGTGGCATGTTTAAGACCACAAGATTAAAGAGTATTTTAGTACATTTGACGTAACTTTAAATTAGAACCACAAGGTTAAAAAGTCTTCTTTCTTTTCTTAAACTCCGTTCCAAGTCAAACTAGGCCAATCTTTTTTAAACGGAGGGAGTACATTTCATTATATGGTAAGTATTTAAAGGTTCAATTCTTTTTTTACCCTTGTTGATCCCACTTAATTTTAAAGATAGTATCTAATACATTTATTAGGAAAGAAAAAAATTAGTTTACTTTTTTGAAGGACAATTTGATAAATATTTCAAAGTATTTATTATTTATTATATTTCGTGTCCGATCAAATATTACTACATAAAATAGAACAAAAAGTATATATATATATATATATATATATATATATATATATATATAATAAAATTTGATTTTTCGATGCACCAAAAAGTTGGCTTTTAAATCAAACTATCAAATTGAAAAATCAAACTGTTAAGAGATAAATTGCATTCAACTAGATGAACTAAATGAATTTTGTTTGGTCCAATTTTTTTATTTTTCCAATATTTATGGTCAAACTCTAATACATATTATGTTACTCTAATATGTATTGGAGTAACATGATAGTAAGATCCTTAATTAGAAATCAGAGGTTCAAATTTTGAATATGAAAAAAGTTTTTAATAAAAATATCTTTAAAAATAGATTTTATTATATGAATTTCATATTTAATCGAACTTTAATATACGAAAATAATACTTAATAGGGGCATATAGAAAATTTGGTGAAAATCTCAATTTTTATTTCCCTTTTTGTTTTCTTTTTCTTCTCTTTTGTTCCAAGTAGGTGGTTAACAACTAATGATTAAATTAGCCAAATCTTTGCTCAACTGAAAAAATGGACTAACCAATTATTAGAATCAAACATCAGATTATTGATTGGCCTAATATAGAGTGATTATAATCTATATCATTTGGTTTGACTAATTAGTGAAACAAATTCATTGTTATTTAAGGGTTATGGTGGTATAATAAATTTTCGTCGCCTTTAAATAAATGTTTCGGTTTTAAATTACAATAATAATAATAACAATATATTCAGTGAAGTCATAAATAAGGTATGAAAAAAATGTAAATGAAGACCTTACAACTATCTCGTAAAGATAAAGAGATCCCAAAACATCTTCTTCACATATACAAAAAAAAAAAGTAAACAAATGATGAAAACATAACAATGTAACTAATATATATAAATTAAAGCCTAATTAAAGTTTGGATACGTACAACAACAACCAAGATAACATTGCACTATCTACTAAACCTTCTACCCTAGTACGCGATCTCTACTCCCTCCTATCTAAGATCACATGTCTCGTCACTTATATGTTCTCAACACTTTGCCACATCCGTAGCAAACCCAAACGAACTAAGTATGTAACTCTAAATTCAATAACACTTTCTCATGTTGCCCCTTTGTTCAAATAAGTATTGTATTATTCTTTCTATTTTATCCTTGAGAGTTATTAGCCTTAAAAGAATGAATTTAACTACCATAGGAAAACTAAATGATTAATATATGTTCATTGGTCAATTTATTTAATCAGAATAAATTAACTTACGTTTATTTATTAAAAGATCACTAAACAAGAATTTACTATTTAATTTCTTAAGGGACGTAAAATATAACATGATGACATAAATAGAACAATGAAGGAGTAATTATTAGGTTAATGGAAAACTTGATGTGATTATGAGAGAGGGAGTCAAGAATTTGATGTAATTTTAAGATAATTTTTTGAATTCTTTTTATTCTTTTTCATTTGATTGTGTAATTATATTTGTCCAATCAAACATGACAAAGGAGTATATATTATGCAAGTGACAATCATTAAAAAAAATTGTTCTAGCCAAAGATATAGTCACCCTTTGTTTTGGCCTAATCAAACTAGTGATAGTGTGATTGAAGTTCAGACATTTTTTTTTAAAAGAAAATGTGAATGTATTATAAGTGACTAAAGTTCGATCACTTTTTAAAATGTATGTCAATCACATATGACTGATATTTAGTTATTTATATCTGAAGATTAGCTCAATAATTTATTGGAAGAAACAAAAACAAAACATATATTTTTCATTCATTTTATGTATTCATATAAAACTACAAAAACATAACATAGTAAATCACTTAACATACAACCAAAAAATAAACATAGTAACACAAAGGGCTCACTCTCCTTTGGAGAGGGCTACTACTATTAACAACATATAAGCATTTTACATTTTACAAAATAATAGGAAGAAAAAAAAAATTACATCAAAATAATAAAGAGAAAATAAAAAAGGAAAAGAAATGAGCCTAGGAAATTTATTATACTAATCCAAAGGCTGATTTTCCTTTTAAAAAAATAATTCCAACCAACATGTTATATAGGGTTTAAGTATTTAGTTCTTCTAAATCTGTCCATACAACGACAGATTCAAGATTTGAAATTTCTCTCATAACCCATTATTTGTACTTATTTAGTGAATCTACAAGTCTTTTTAACTACATTCGTCTCAGATATATTGTTATGAAAGTTAAAAAAAAAAGTTACTTTAAGAAGTTAAGTCGAGACGTATACGTGGCTTTAGGAGTCCATTTACTTGGAATAACATCTCTAGCCGAGAGGGTTCGCTTTTTGGTTAGTGTGGTTAGCTTGATTGAAAATGGTCCTTGTAATGGTCCACCAATAATGCACCAATTTGCACCCCATAGGTGTGTCATCGTTAACCATTGATTAGACCTTGCCTGAAAAATAAATATTTCAAAATTTTAAAAGACAGATAATATTCATATTATATCATGTTATTTCGTTTTTATTGCATGTCCTTTATATGGATAGTACATTTGTTATAAAAAAGCAATAAAAGTAATAACCTATTATTGTCTCTCTAGTGCAAGATAAACCACTATACTAGATAATAATTTTTTTTATTTTTTATTTTTTAAAAAAGGAAATAATTAAGTCATTTTGCATTATATGATTGGTTGGAAAGTCAATTTTGTAGATTATTTGAAGGAAAAAAAAAAGAAGAGGAGCATGTGAAGAAAGTGCTTTTAGAAAAAATTGCATAACAAAAATAGAGATATTATATTCTATAGACAATAATGTGGTGTATAGAGATATGTCACTAATTAATACCTATTTAATATTTTTTAGATGATCTGATAATTTAAAAGTAAAAATTAATTTTTAAAACGGGTTGAAGTTTCACACTATAATGACATAGAAAATATTTACACAATTAGATCATTTATAAAAAAATCTATAAAAAACACTTTGTAATATAGCTAACCGTTACGTATTACAAGTTGAATTTAATTTATTTTTCGAATATATTTTATACTATCAGTATATATAATAGAAGATATGTACCTCTTTTATTTGCATGGATCCAATATCACCATCTCCATCCTCAAATTCCACCAAAAGAGAAAGCCAATAAGCTGTTGAGCCAACATTTACATGAAATGCAATGTTTTGTCCAGGATATTTACAAGGAGTCCTACACACAAATTCAAAAATTTAATATTTTAATTTATTAATCGAAACAACAAAATATCAAAATTTCAATCGATCGTGATGACAGTAAAATTACTCTGTCATTAACAATACTTCATCCCATATATACTTAAAAGATTAAGTCTCAATTGCACAGAGCAACAATGAAGTCACTCTACCACTTATAATATTTCGTTTGATTTTATCGATTGCTCGATTAAAAAAAAATTACTATATTAAAAATGAAAAAATATAGTGACTCAGTGGTGTCATTGTCAGTTTGTCACTACTTTCTCAAAAATTTTAAAGTAAAATTGTACGGTAACTTTTATTAAATTAATTTAATTAATTAAACCACAAATTGACAAAACTGAAACTGCAGTCTGTTAGTGTTATTACTCAATTAATTAAATAAAATTAAGACACGTAAAATAAAACTAAATGCTCTTTATGACTTACTTGCGGTAAATAATGGAGATTTTACCACGATTGCGTAAGTTAGTGTTGCGACCCGAAACAGCCATACGTCCGAATGCTGACCCACTAAGGTCGAAGTGGTTTAGACCTTTAGTTAGGGTCGGAGATTCATCGGTAACGATAATTGTCACAGCTCGTTTCGAGCAAATGATTTTATCTAAGCATCTTACTTTATAGCAAGCGCCACAACCTTCGCCTTTTTTAAATAAGGCTGAACTCACGGCCCCAACTCGAGCCCTGAACGGCTTCACATCCACCATTGTCCCGTACCCGCATGCTCCACCTACACCAAAATTTCATCATTTAAAATCAAGCTAAGATATGTCGAAATTTTCTAGTCGTAAAATCTTGATTCCGCTACTATATAAAAAAAATAACGATTTTATTAAATTCTCATTGGCCCTTTTCTCTATCCATAATAATGCATGACCTGGAAAGCACGTTATGATGCATTTAATATCATGAAATTCCTCAGTAATAATTAGCTTATTTTACTATAACTTTCCACTTGTGTCTCCTTCTATAGAGGGTGAAATCATAATTTTCATCGAGCTGATTTAAAATTATGTAAAAATATCTTCTATATATTATTTTATTTTTTAGTAAAAGACATTTTGGTTCTAAATATTTTATGAACCCTTCAAAAATATTATTTTATTTTAGAAAATTGAACATTTATCAGCATTTTTGAAAAATCAAACAATATTTCAGTATAAAACTCGAAACGTACCGTCACTACCGTCTCCATTGGGACTACCATACCAAGTAGCCGAAGCAGAGTGCCAATGTGGGTTCACACCACGTCGGAGAGTGGTACTCGATGCAATGACCGTGAATAAAATCAGAATCACCGACACAACGTAACTAACAAGGCAAATACTAGAATCCATAACGTCGTGTAAATATAATCCTCGGTTTCTCTCTGCGTTTCGCGGAGAAACCGAGGTAGTAAGAGATTGTAAGAATTGAAGAAGAGATGAGAGTGTTAACAAGTTAGAACTAAGAAGAGAATTATATAGTCTTATTTTTATAAGGTGAAGAATATTATAAAGGTAAGTGCAAATTTTAGGGTCCATGTGACCTTATATTATTTTTATTTATTTATAATGGTACCACTATAAACTTTATATTATAATAAAAATAAAATAAATGGGGGCCAGCGACAGTTAAGGCGTTAGAACAGCAAGCTAAGTATAGTTCTTGTCAGTTGAGGGGTCACTTTGGTTTGTTGGTTTTTGTTATAGATATTTTACTACATTCAACAAATAATTATTGTTGATTTTTTTTATAAAAAAAAATAATTATTGAGTTTTAAGTTATAATATATAGTATTAGATGAGTAGTATGTATTTTTTTTATTTTTAATCAGAGATTTTGAGTTTGAATTTTTTATATACGTATGAAATTGGCTTTATTAGGAAGCGTTTTAACCTAATTTCTAATGTGAGACTTTCTGGTGCGAATATAAATTTTGTTAGGTTTCAATGTGAGTACTGAAATTATATATCTAGAAAAATGTGAAGTAGTTAAGAATCCTGTAAATAAGAATGGTAAATATGAGGAAAAAACTTAGGAATTCTTTTGAACTTTGAAAAATCACTTATTTTGAATTATGAAATTCGATTACTTATTATGGACCAGATCGAGGGAGTACTAGTCTGACTTGGTTTAATCAATGACATATACATCGTTTTTGCATTTTTAACGACCGTAAATTGAATGATTATGGAACTTAGTTAGAGAGGGAGATTGTTTGTGTACGAATAAAGTCTTACATTAATAGTTGAAAAAAATGAGTTAATTATTAGGCGTTGGATCCTTTTAAAGAGTGAGACGCACGCCTATAAAACCTTTTAGGCAAAATTATGTAGATTTGACTTAAATCAGATAATATCTCATGATATTTCTTAGACCATTTTAGATCCATAATTTCTTATACTATCAAGCTCTACATATAAAAAAATAAAAAAATTATACTAGTATTAGTTATATGAAGATGAACATTATACACATATTTTTTTTATTTCATACCAAATATGGTTGTATTATTAAAATAATTGCTTAACGGTAAGTGCTTAGGGGCAAATAGGTCATTTGACGAAAAGAATAGAGCATTCTACCGTTATTTTACTTATTTTTGTTTGTTTATTGGGTTTTGGGATTTTCCTATTTATAATTTCTATTCTTTGGTTTCATCTTAAAAAAACAAAGAAAAAGAACGTAAGAATCTTTTATTTTTCAATATTTGGATCTAATTTTATTTTTTAATGGTCCTTTTGAGTACATGTTTGTTTTATATTTTAAACAAGATCAACTGCTTTCTTCCATTTTTTTTTTGCTTTTTCTTTTTATCTTTTTTTTCTTTTTAATATTGTTTCTCACAGATCTGCTATCCATATTAAAGTCCGATTAATTTAGATTTACGTCGAATAAGGATTCAGAGGATAGCTCCCTAACTTAAATAAAAAATCAAGAACTGAACATAGACTTTATCTAAATATAACAAAAAATGTATTTCAATCGACCTATGTAATTGTGGATGGTTATGATCCCTTATCTTTGTTCTTCTTTTTTTAACCTTAAATCAGCAGTCAAGAATTCAACATTATTCTTGTTTGTCTAATGGTTATGAAAAGTTTCTTTCACTCTATCTAAGTAATGACGGAATAATTGATATTCTTTAATTTTAAATTAACAATTTTAGATTCAAGCTTTAAATAAAAAATCAAATAAGAGAATCAACCCTTTGAAATATTTTTGTAATAATATATAGCATAATTTTTTCAAGCCCTCAAAAGTGTTATTTAGTTTGACTTTTAGAATATTATTATTGGCTTTATATTATATATATTATTGCCATTTAATTTTCACGTTATATTTTGCACTTTAGGCATCTCTTTAATTTAGGGGAAAACTTTATGCTCATGTGATTGACACCTCTATTAGCCTGTTATATATATATGCAATTTTGTTTTTCCATCACTTTTTGGGGTCTTGGACAACTCATCTTTAATTTGATAAAAGTCCTACAAAGAAATTTTCGTGATTAATTTAATTATTTAATAGACAAATAATAATATACAAAAATAATTCAAAATTTTAGTTGAAATTGACAAATCAAAACGTATATTAGGAGTCAAGATGTATATTAGGAGTCAAAATGCTTAACTGAAAGAAAGGATTATAAGTTTGAATATCTAAATGAAATATTCTGACAAATCTAAAGGATTATGAAGCATTAAACTGACGTTTGATACTACATTAACAACCAATGGACAACTCTATCTTCTTACCTTCGATGATTATAGTGAAATAGATAGGAACCTCGCGTCAAGGTTTGAGTTTTGTATATCAAAATTAAAAAATTATATCGGAGAATATTTTATTCTTTAATTTGTCTTATGACATGAATCAAAATTAAAGGTGATCTCAATATAAATATTGAACATTAAATAATTTTCTAAAAAAAAACAACATATTTCCTCATCATAAACCACATACTATTTTTACTAGTAATTAGTAAATGATTTTACTAGTAATTAGTAAATGGAACTTGACATATATATATATACACAATTGTTCCTCATCATTAGCTTGCATTTTTAGGGAGATCCTTACAAAAATTTGTTATCCCGTTATTTATTTATTTAAATCAGAGACGGATTTAAAATTTAAGAATAAAGTGATACGCTAAAGTATAATTTGTACACCTTGTATCAATTAGTATAACTATTCAACCTTTGTAAATGAAGATGTCAACAATTAAAGGTAGGTCTACCTCTTTTGTAAATGAGGATGTTGAGTAATCACGATCCTCCTACCTTAAGTTAGAAAAGAGGTAGACCTACCCGATCATGGTCACGCGATTGAAATATTCATTTACAATGTATCACATAAATTAAAACGAGAATGAAGAAGTAACAAACGTAAATAATCAAAGGTGATCTATATAAATTATTCGTCAAATTTCTGATTCCGCCACTAGTAGGTGAGGTGTGGCTTCAACCTTCAAGACTAAGAATTATATATTATGATTGCCTCAAAAACATGCCTCGTGCATTCCTTATCTATCCAACAAACGTATCACCAATCACACACTCACTTCATAATTATTTTAGGCAAAAACATGTCTAACTTTTACCATATACAATCATTGACACGTTATTATCTTCTTTTCTTTAATTGCACGATGTGTAACAATATTTATGACCAATCAATAATATTTTTTTTTGTTTTAATTTATTTATAATTTATAGTCTTAAATATGTAATATGAAACTTAGAATCAAAAGAAACATTTTTCTTTAAAACAGATTAAAAAAAAAAGTAAGACAAACAAATTAAAATATAGGGAGTACAGGTCAATAGCCCTTTGAAATTCTCAGCAATTCAATGTAAAAGTTAGATTGTTTCAATTGATCATCTGAATACATAATAATGTGTATCTGTTAGATAATCTCGATTCAAATTTTATAAAAAATATCTGAAGGTGTTCTCAAATATAGCATATTTTGTTCTTATAAATTATCAGCTTCTTAGACAAAAGTCATATATATAATAAAGGGAAAATAGTCTGAAAAATAATTCAACTTTGGTTAAAATTATTGTTACGATGCCAAACTTTATGGAAGACCTTTTACCTCTTGAACTATTTAATAGTGTAGTTTAAAGGTATATATGTGCCCACGTGGAATTTTACTATTTATAATTATGTAATATTTTTTATGTCCACATGGGCACATATATATACCTTTAAAATACACTATGGGTAAAAGGTCATTTTCAAAATTTGATATCGTAATATCGATTTCGATCAAAATTCGAATATATATCAGATCTTTTTCTCTATAATAAATGTAAAGAAAAACTATAACCTAATATTTTTTGCATTATCTATTTTATAAAAATATATCTATATTTATAATGTATACAATTATATATTATATTATATTATATTATATATAATGTATACTTCGAATATATATATATATATAAAATTAAACTATCGAAGGATATATATATCCTTCGATAGTTTAATTTTGAATATATATATCCTTGGATAGTTTAATTTTATATATATATTCGAAGTATACATTATATATAATATGCTACCTAAGTTTTCATATAATAATAAATAAAACCATCTCAACATTTTAAGGGGTCATTATGCTTTTCTAATATTTACTAATTAAAAAGTTTTCATATTATATTTTAAAAAAAATAGGACTAATGTACGCAATACACGTAGAGGAAGCTAGTAAATATATTGGAATCTATGATACATTAGTTTAATTAATTAAGTGGTACAGCTAAAGATTACAATATTTATTAGATTATTAGGATACTTTTTAATTTCATCTATTCCATAAAGTTGGGATTTTTTGTTTAGTTATAAATAAAGTTAAATATACAAATAATTTAATACATCTACCTTACTTAACAAAATAATTTATAACCAAATGCAAGCTTTTATTTTACACGTATTGAAGTACAGGCTTGAGAAAATCTCAAAGATTTTCTGTGATAATGGATAATGATACTATTTGAATTTCAAAAATTAAAATATTAATCTTAAATTTAATAAAGAGTTTTTAAAGTAAAGCTAATTGTATTCGAGAATTGAGTAAAATGCAATTATATAAAGAAAAACTCTTTCAATTCTTTAAAATTCGAACGATATCACGTAAATTAATTAGATGGGATAGGAGTATATGTTACAGGCTGTTAGTTAAAGTAACCAAATCTCTATGATTGCCCTCTCAGCTTATAGAACAATACTTACTATAAATCGATTATATTATTTATAGTAAATTTCTCAAATTCTTATATAAATGAGCAGATTGCAATTTATAAATAAGATATTGAAAATATCGCGGTATGTTGTTGTATCGATAATTTTGTACATCTTCAAATTTCTCATAATATGTAGTTATTCTTTAAAATAATCTTTTCACATGATACGAATATCTTATCACTAGAGCGTGAATGACTCGATTCATTTTAATCCATTCAAAGCCATCTCAAAGTTAATGAGCTCCAAATCTAGAGTTTATCAAAGTATGAGTTTAAAACTTTTTACGATCGACGATGATGAGTTCAAAAAATTATAGGTCTGACACAAAAACTAGGACATTATAGATTCAACATTATCAAAAGATTTACGATACATAAATAGAACGTACTCAATATCTCTAAACCTCCGCCACCAAACAAAGATGTATGAGAAATGTACTTTCAACAGGACCTATTTTATCGACAAAATTTATCATCATTTTACCGACTCTAAAACTGTTATTTTTATTATTATTTCTCTATTCGGTGTCCAGTACCAACAATGGAGCCTAGATTTCCGTGGGTAGAGCCCATTTGGGAGTAAATACTAAATTTATTGCTAGAAGTTGGTACAACATGTAGTTGCTGTGGTGTAGTGGTTATCACGTTAGTCTTACACACTAAAGGTCCCCAGTTCTTGGGCAGCAACATTAAGTTTTATTTGTTGTTCGCTTTAATTTTTGTTCCACCATCTTATAATCGATTCACTTGTATGGTTGACCATAGAGGTGTCAAATGAGCGGGTTGATTGCATTATCGGGTGATTTACAAGAATGGTCTTGGAAGTGTGTGGCGCCTTAAAAAAAAATTTTGTTCGCTTAAATTTTTGTTCCACCAATTTATAATCGATTCACTTAATTGTTGGTAATGTAGGTGTCAAATGAGCGAGTTGATTGCAGTACCAGGTGATTTACAAAAATGGCCTTGGAAGTTTGTGGCGTCTTGAATTTTCGCTCCCACTTTCCCATAAGCAAACCTTCAATTTTAATAAAATGTTACCCAACATTTTGACTTTTAACCTTGAAAGTCTATCCACGAATTTAGTAGGGGTAAAAGGTTCAAGACTTTTCATTTTAAAGGTTGATATATAATGATTTGCAAAACCATCATATTTTCATTGACTAATTTCATCGTCCTTATTAATTGTTTTGGCAATTTTGGATGGAAATAGATGGGGTTATTAGTCTTGCTATAATAATGAAGTTTTATATTCCATCATGCTTGAGACTTGTTAAATTATTGAGATTTTGAAGACTTTTTTACTAAAATTTTCCATGTGACATCATGTGAATAAGATCATAATTCATAAGAGAATAATTGAAGTTAGTACTTACTTGGCTGGTGGGATTTGATTCAAAAGAAATGATATGTTGCTTTTTTCAAGTTTTCAAGGAATTTGTTTCCTTCCATCAAATAAAGTAGTGTATATTAATAGTAGATTCGGAATTGCTAAAGTTTACGTTTTTTTTTAATAATGAATGACGCATAATTTGTTACATGAAAACCCCTTATTCAAGAAAGTAAAAATTACGATACACTCCACCTAAAATTAAGTATCCAACACTATATAAGAACCAACTAGCACGAGCCAAGTCCTTTAACTGAGTTGTTAATGTTTGTTAATCATCAAAATCATAAACAATGTTCTTCATCAGACATGTACTTATAAATAAAATAAAAATCAACCAAAAATTATAAATCGATCACCTCAACTTATCATTTTACATCTTATAAAAATACTGATTTGATTAAATCTTTTACAATTTATCCATAATATCTTTGTAGTCTTCAAAACATTTTTCTTCAGACATAACATTTTTATTATTTCTTTATTATGTTTCTGTTATTAATATATATATATATATATATATATATATATATATATATATATATATATATATATATATATATATATATAACTTATTCATTTTTACGTTAAAAAATGGCTACCAAATACATATGAACTATTTAAACTTTACTTTTTCTTGGTTCATCCCCCTATTTATTTCTTTTACCTTTTCTATGTTCTTTTTTGATTTTTCTGTTAGTGTTTGGTATTTATATTTGAGTTTGACTAAATTTAGATTCGCATTGAGAAGTTTTATATTAGGGATAAAGCGCTAACAGAAACGGCTCCATACTCAAGGTGACTCAAATCTGAGCTAGACCTCTTTGTTAAAAATGAAAAAGTACTTACCACTGCACCACAATTCTCGTTAGTTTTGAGTCTTTGTTATGTTGTATTATGCAACAACTTTATTTAAAGGGGAAAGTAAAGCACAAATAAAGTCTTCAAGGGCATAAAATTCAAATAAAGCATTTCTTTTCAAAATGTTTTGTACAAAAATTAAGGAGGCATTTGACAATAAAATTTTGAAATTGAATTTTCTAGAATTTGTAAAATAACAAAAAAAGATGTTTTCATCTTTTTACTCCAAGTTATTCACAAAAGGTCAAAAAATAATTTCAATCTGTATTCATGGCCAAACACAACTCCATTTATAAAATATCATTTTCCATTTTGAGAACAAAAAAACTAGTTTTTTTCCTTCAAATTTTATAATAAAACATGATCAAACGTCCATTAAATTAAATAACCGTTATGTTGTTGTGCAAGTAAAGCAGGATTTGAAATCTCAAGAAAACCCACAATTACTATCATTCGAAAATGAATGTGCAA
Source organism: Solanum sitiens (assembly GCA_016801875.1). Taxonomy (NCBI): domain Eukaryota; kingdom Viridiplantae; phylum Streptophyta; class Magnoliopsida; order Solanales; family Solanaceae; genus Solanum; species Solanum sitiens. The sequence goes on along the minus strand of JABWTJ010000017.1, from coordinate 532,183 downwards.
TAGATAAATCTGCTTCTGTAAAATAGCTCATAAACCTTTAAAAGACAAATATCATTCTTTTAAATCGATAAAAGTATAATTATATATATATATATATATATAAGCTAAAGAAATAATATAGACACTTTCTTCACGTCTATATCTTCTAAAAAAAATACTCATAATATACCTTATGAGTTGGATCCCACGAAGCCCTTCTCCTTTTAAAACTTTTGCTTTTTAATTGAATATTCTCTTTCACATTTAAAAAATATTTGTGCATATAAGTTCTTGCTTGCTATTTTAAATTACTCGTAGCGTAAGCCAACAAAATTATTGTATTACATAGAAGTCGCTAAGATATTGGTAAGAACATCTTTTTATTGCAAGTTTATAACTATTAGAGTTTGTCTTGAATTTTCTATATTATTTTAATTTTATCTAATTGCGATTTACATTTTTTTTTTAAAAATGTTATCTTGATGGAATAGAAAAAAAACTCTTTCATATTTAATTATTTTTCTCATTTGAAATGTTTAAATATTTTTATAGGGAAATTTAAATATGGGAAGTTTTGATAAGCAAGTGAAGGAGAAAACACAAGAATTGAAGATCATTTTGAAGAAGGGTTGGTACAAGATGAAGAACATAAGGAAATGAAATCTTTTTATAATTTTCTTTAATTTGAGAGGTTTTGATTTTATGTCACTAGGTATATATTTTGGTTTAATTTACAAGCTTGGTTCTTGAAAACATAGAAATGTAAAGAGTATTTTGATATTATTTTTTCTAGTGTTTAATTCTATGCAACAAATTCGGTTTTGAACTCTCTATTTTATGGTTTACTATGATGGATATTGTTTGTTGTAGTTTGATTGAATATAAAGTTTAAAAAAGAAAACAGTAATTTTTGAAATTTTATGATTTTATGTATAATTAAATATTTGTATGAGTTTTGAAACTATTGATCATCTTAAATTTTGTGGTTTTTCTTATTCCTCTTTAATTTTTGAAAAAATCTCTTACATTGTGAGGTTTGATACAAAACTATAATATTAAGCATGGTTTAAACTAATTCAATAACTTTTACTTAAATCTTGTATAGATATTGGAAATTTCAATAGGTTTTTACAAATATTTAATAATAAATTTAGTAATAAAATAAGCTATATATTTAGATTTTGATGAAAAAATGAGAATCATAAATTTCAAATGACATATAATTGCAATAAGAAACTTTTTAGGAGCCTGTTGCTACAAGTAACCTTAGGACAAAACAACTTCAACCTAAAGTATTGTATAGATCTAAGGTATACAAATATTTATAATTCGATTTGAGTCAATTTTTCTTAAAAGTTACATTAAACTTTAAAAATAGATTTAGAATACCAAAATGCACCTTAAGAAACTACACCAAACACTGAAATTAGACCAGAAATAGTAACTATAAAAAATGCACTTTCAAATGTGAGTTTCCTAAATCATTTTTCTTTACGATTTTTATTCTATCTAACACGATATGTAAAATATTTGATGGTAATAAAAATTCTCAATTTTGACAAATAGTATAATAATGCATGGTATGTTAGGGCGAAGCCATATGTATTTGACATCCCTTCATCAAAAAATTGCATTTATGTAGTTTGGTAAGAATATCTTGTTTGTGTGAATATATATTACATATTGATACCCCGCTTTACTCGTAAGTCTTTAAGTCTTAAATTTACTTTCTTATATTTTGACACGTTTTAATAAAAGATTTGACTCTATTATGATAAAATTAAACTTTAGGACCTATATATCATGCAAATCACTAGAAACATAAAACTAGATACGTAAACATACATGAATACATAAGCACCATATTGTTTCTCTGTTTAGTACGATTTGAGGACCATAACCCATATATAATTGCACAAATTTATGTAATTCCAATTTTAGATCATTGAATCCATATAAGAATTCATACTTCATCAGATTATTATTTTTCAAATTCGAAACCTTTCATGATCATATCTAGGGGTGTATATCGGTTGGTTCGGTTTGGTTTTATATATCGGTTCAATTGATTTGTTTTTTATTTTTAAATACGCTAAACCAATAACAAATTAATAAGATTTTTTATCGATTTATCGGTTTTGTCATTAACGAAACTCGGTTTTCAATTTATCCAATAAGAAAATGCTCATAAAAAATATATATAATTCTCACTTATCTAACAATTTGGCACGATACAGTAAGATAAGCAAATAGATGTAAATGCTTTGATATAGTAAAACAAGAAATATAATGAGAAATTGCATCAATAAGAGTAGATGTAGTATGATGCTAGAATAGCATGTTACAACTAAAATATTGTTAAATTTGACAAGATTCAAAAATGGATTAATGAGAAGATATGGTAGTTAGGAGGATAATTCTTCATTGGTAGGAAAGTCAAAGATAGCACCTTTTGTAGGTGAAATTTAGGTGAACAACAAATTGGTTTCACAAGGTAAATCTTGACATTTTGACATATTGTGATGTCATGGATGACATCAATAGGAAGAATTCACTCCTATAAATAGGTAGCTCCTAATTTATTTGTAACACACCTCTCACTTGTCTTCTCATCTCCTAAGGCGTTTGTTCTTCTTTCTCTCTTGTAGTATTTCACTTGTACTCTTTTGGAGTGAAATAAATATTGGTTGGTTGTGTCTGAGGACTAGGCAAAAGAAAACAAAAGTTTGCCGAACCTCGTTAATTCTTGGTGTTCCTTTTGTTGTTGTCTCATTTACTATTTATTAGCTACATTTAGATATAGCAGTTGTGATTCTATCACTCTCTATATATTTGGCTTCCGCAACAATTGGTATCAGAGCCAAGGTATTATCTGAGTATGCTCTGTGGTTGCAGCATAGTCTGAACTTCCACATCAGAAAAAGATTTACTTTGGTCTTTGCATTGTTAGCTAGTAAATAGTATTTGTAGTAAAATGGGAGACAAGAAAAATGATGAGTCCACATCAAGTGTCAATAATACGTCATCATTGGCATCTTCGCTTATGACAAGAATTGTGTCAAATGCGAAATTTGCAGTTGAAATTTTTGACGGGTCAGGACATTTCGGAATGTAGCAAGGCGAGGTCCTTGATGTTCTTTTTCAACAAGGACTAGATATTGCCATTGAAGAAAAGAAACCAGACAGTGTAGGAGAAGAAGATTGGAAGATTATCAACCGTGTTGCTTGCGGTACCATTCGATCTTACCTTGCAAGAGAACAAAAGTATCCATACACGAAGGAAACATCTGCAAATAAATTATGGAATTCATTGGAGGAGAAATTCTTGAAGAAAAACAGTCAAAATAAACTTTACATGAAAAGAAGACTGTTACGCTTCACTTATATTCCTGGTAGCACAATGAATGATCATATCACCAGCTTTAATAAGTTGGCGACAGATTTGCGGAATATGGACGTGACTTTTACGGATGGAGATATGGCCTTAATGTTGTTAAGTTCACTTCCCGATGAGTTCGAGCATCTTGAAACGACTCTACTGCATGGGAATGATGAAGTATCTCTCAAAGAAGTTTGTTCTGCCTTATACAGTTATGAACAAAGAAAGAGAGAAAAACAAAAAGGCGGAGAAGCAGAAGCACTGGTTGCGAGAGGTCGTTCTCAAAATCATATGAGAACGAAGAAAGGGAGATCCAAGTCAAGATCGAGACTCAGCAAAGATGAATGTGCCTTTTGCCGAGAAAAAGGGCATTGGAAGAAAGACTGCCCAAAGTTGAATAGCAAAGCCAAACCAAATAATGGGAAGGCTGTCATGGATTCAAATGTGGCTGATTGTGATGACTCCGATTACTCACTAGTTACAACAGATCCATCCAAATCATCTGATGTATGGTTGATGGACTCAGCTTGTAGTTATCATATGTGTCCCAATCGGGACTGGTTTATTGATTTACAAGAAGGAGAATGTGGAGTTATTCACACTGCAAACAATAATCCTCTTACCGCATATGGTGTTGGTTCAATCCGATTAAGGAACCATGATCGATTAAGTAGAACATTAACAGATGTTCGATATGTACCAGATTTGAAGAAAAATCTCATGTCTGTTGGAGCCCTAGAATCAAAGGGATTCAAAGTCATTGCAGATAATGGCGTGATGAGAATATGCTCTGGTGCACTGGTGGTAATGAAGGCAATTCGAAGAAATAATAACATGTACCACTATCAAGGTAGTACAGTTATTGGGACAGCGGCAACAACATCCAATGACGAGAAGGAGGCAGAAATGACCAAGCTGTGGCATATGCGCTTGGGACATGCTGGAGGGAAATCCTTGAAAACTTTATCAGATCAAGGATTGCTAAAAGGAGTAAAAACTTGCAACTTGGAGTTTTGTGAGCATTGTATCAAGGGAAAGCAAACAAGGGTTAAATTTGGAACAACTATCCATAATACTAAAGGTATTTTGGATTATGTTCATTCGGATGTTTGGGGTGCTTCCAAAACACCTTCATTAGGTGGGAAACACTATTTTGTAACCTTTGTTGATGACTTTTCTCGAAGATTGTGGGTGTATACGATGAAAACAAAAGATGAAGTTTTGGGAATTTTTCTCAAATGGAAGGCGATGATAGAAACTCAAAGTGGCAGAAAGATCAAGTGTCTTCGCACAGACAATGGTGGAGAATACAAAAATGATCTTTTTCAGAAAATTTGTGAGGAAAATGGCATCGTCAGACATTTCACCGTCAGAAATACACCACAACAGAATGGAGTGGCAGAACGCATGAACCGAACTTTGCTGGAGAAAGTTCGGTGTATGTTGTCCAATGCTGGCTTGGGCAAAGAATTTTGGGCTGAGGCAATAACATATGCGTGCCATCTCATTAATCGTCTACCATCTGCTGCTATTGGTGGGAAGACACCATTTGAAAAATGGTATGGAAAACCTGCTGAAGATTATGGTATTTTATATGTATTTGGCTCAATTGCATATTATCATGTAAGAGAGTCAAAATTGGACCCAAGAGCAAAGAACGCTTTATTTATGGGAATTACTTCTGGAGTCAAAGGATACCGTTTATGGTGTCCAGAGACAAGAAAAGTTATTTTTAGCAGGGATGTTACCTTTGATGAATCTGCCTTGACAAATAAGGTAACACTTGAAGAAGCCAAACAAATTGATGGTGCTTCAAAGCAGGTGGAGTTTGAGGGAAAGATAATTTTCCCAACACAGGGATCAAACGAGGAAACAACAGAAGATTTTCCTCTTGAAGGAGAGCCAGTCGAAGATGAGGTTACATCTCAAGAACCTCAACCACAACTTGAATCAATAGCAACGAGCAAGCCAAAAAGGACAATAAGAAAACCTGCTCGACTCACAGATATGGTGGCTTGTGCTAACTCAATTGCAGCCGATGACATTCCTACCACTTATAAAGATGCAGTCCAAAGTTCACATGAAGATAAGTGGAGGAATGCCATGGATGAAGAAATGCAATCCCTTCATCAGAATCATACATGGAGATTAGCCAATCTCCCAGAGGGCAAGAAAGCAATTGGGTGCAAATGGGTATTTGCAAAGAAAGAGGGATTTCCTAACCAAGAAAATGTTCGCTACAAAGCAAGATTGGTGGCCAAAGGATATGCTCAAAAGGAGGGAATTGATTATAATGAGGTATTTTCTCCAGTTGTGAAACACTCCTCCATTAGAGTTTTGTTGGCTTTGGTAGCACAGTTGAATTTGGAACTAGTTCAGTTGGATGTAAAAACTGCTTTTTTACATGGAGACTTGGAAGAGGAAATCTATATGACTCAGCCAGAAGGATTCAAAGTTGATGGAAAAGAAAATATGGTGTGCAAACTTGAAAAATCGTTGTATGGATTGAAACAATCTTCTAGACAATGGTACAAACGATTTGACAAGTTTATGTTGCAGCAAAGGTACATAAGAAGCAAATACGATCATTGTGTGTATTTGCGCAAGCTTGAAGATAATTCCTTTATATATCTTCTCCTATATGTTGATGATATGTTGATAGCTTCTAAAAGTCAAGAGGAAATTGAGAAGCTAAAGATTCAACTAAGAAAGGAGTTTGAGATGAAGGATTTAGGTGAGGCAAAGAAGATTCTTGGCATGGAGATAAAAAGAGATAGACATTCAAAGAAACTCTATTTATCTCAGAAAGAATATTTGAAAAGAGTACTAAACCGATTCGGTATGAATGAAAAAACGAAGTCGGTTAGCACTCCGCTTGCTCCTCATTTTAAGCTTAGTGATGCTATGTCACCTAAGAATGAAGCTGAACGAGAATATATGTCAAGAGTACCATACGCTAATGCTATTGGTAGCTTGATGTATGCAATAATTTGCACAAGGCCAGATATTTCACACGCTGTTGGAGTTGTAAGCAGGTACATGCACAATCCTGGAAAGGATCATTGGCAGGCTGTAAAATGGATTCTACGGTATATTCATAATATTGTAGATGTTGGTTTGGTTTTCGAGCAGAAAGATAGTCAATATCGTGTTGGATATTGTGACTCAGATTATGCAGGTGATTTGGACAAACGAAGATCGACTACTGGTTATGTTTTCACTATTGCAAATGCACCAGTTAGTTGGAAGTCTACTTTGCAGTCAACAGTTGCTTTGTCTACCACTGAGGCAGAGTACATGGCAATTACAGAGGCTGCGAAGGAAGCAATTTGGCTTCAAGGATTGCTTAGAGAACTTGGTATTGGACAAGAAGGAATCACAATATTTTGTGATAGTCAGAGTGCTATTCAATTAGCAAAGAACCAAGTTTATCATGCAAGGACGAAGCACATTGACGTCCGATATCATTTCATACGAGACATCATAGAAGATGGTGGAGTCATAATGCAGAAAATTCATACTACGGATAATCCTGCCGATATGTTGACAAAAGTGGTGACTGCGGTCAAGTTTCAACATTGTTTGAACTTGATTAACATTATTGAACATTGAAGATTGAGGTTGAAGACACAATCAAAATTGTTGTTGAGAAAAAGTTGAAAATGGAGAATCTTGCCAAGGTGGAGATTTGTTAAATTTGACAAGATTCAAAAATGGATTAATGAGAAGATATGGTAGTTAGGAGGATAATTCTTCATTGGTAGGAAAGTCAAAGATAGCACCTTTTGTAGGTGAAATTTAGGTGAACAACAAATTGGTTTCACAAGGTAAATCTTGACATTTTGACATATTGTGATGTCATGGATGACATCAATAGGAAGAATTCACTCCTATAAATAGGTAGCTCCTAATTCATTTGTAACACACCTCTCACTTGTCTTCTCATCTCCTAAGGCGTTTGTTCTTCTTTCTCTCTTGTAGTATTTCACTTGTACTCTTTTGGAGTGAAATAAATATTGGTTGGTTGTGTCTGAGGACTAGGCAAAAGAAAACAAAAGTTTGCCGAACCTCGTTAATTCTTGGTGTTCCTTTTGTTGTTGTCTCATTTACTATTTATTAGCTACATTTAGATATAGCAGTTGTGATTCTATCACTCTCTATATATTTGGCTTCCGCAACAAATATAACATGGAACTTCTGATGTGAAGTAGAAGTATTATAACGTGTAAAGTGTGTAGACAATTGTAAAGTAATGACTAGATAATGAAATCACAATTTTATAATAGAAATTTGGTAAAATTTTAAAAGAAAAATTATTATGATATTTTCAAATTAACATGATAAAAAATAACAATAAAACATACTATTTATTAAAAATAATGACGGATGAAAATTATAATGAATCATCTCATTCTTTATAAAGTAATAAAAAGATGAAAAAAAGTTATGACTTTGGTCTTAATATTTATTAAAATTAGGAGAACAATTTTGTATAATAAAGAAAGAATTTTTTCCAAAGTAATTAATAAACATGATGGATTAATATTTTATATCAAAGAAAGAGGATTTAAAAATATCAGCAACATTTGATGTAATATATACTGTAGTAATTTAACATGAGGTAGTTAATATAATAATTTATATAACTTGTTTAATTTAACTATGATAAAATAATAGTAATAAATAAATGTTTTTCAATAAATTATATAATGACATATATGTTACGTGAAGTTTTGAGATTATACATTAAAAGAGAAATCAAGTTAATTAGATACTTCAAAAATTATCTCTATAATTCAAAAAAAAAAATCAATGCCATGAAATTGAAAAGTTCGAAGAGAACCAAACGAAATGACATAACATGCTTCAGAAATTGTTGAAAATTTTGTGCTTGAAGAGCTATCTCACTAGTTACATTCCTTTTGAATTAAGCATTTTGAGAAAAGTAATTGTGATTGATATTGAATTTAACATGTTAACTAATTCATTAGGATGTTTGAAAAGTGTGGATTAGTTGAATTTTTTTTAAAGTTGAGTCATTATAGAGAAAATTGATCGAAATGTAGTTCTTAATGTTGAAAAAGAAACTGCATTATTGGGTTTCCTATAAGAGATCTATACCAGAGTGTATAATATTTAGGACGCAAATAAAAAATAAAGGACGAAAAATTTATTGGTATAAGACATGAGAGGGGAGAGAATTAAAGAGTGAATGAAATGAAGAATGAGTTAATGTCTATTTATTTGTGTCATAGATTTAATTCTAAAAAAATCTTATAATTTGTAGTTTTTAAAAAAGTCAAGTAACTTGTGGAGGAAATTTACCACATGAAAAAAAAATATTTTAATGAAGTTTAAATTACAATTTATTGTTTTTAAAATGAAATATATATGAAATGACCATATTTCCGTAGATTGTCCTCAACTTTTAAAATCAAACACATTTAGATTAATATGTTTGAAATCAAGTAAAAGTACAGACTTGATTATGTATTTTAATGAAGAACTACACTTTTATAATCTAGTAAACATTTTTAGGGCCTGTTTGGCCATAGATTTCCCAAATAATATTTGAGAAAAAATTTGACAAATAGTATTTGTTCATGTGCTTTGTCATTATTTGACAAATATTTTTGGCAAATATTCAAAATTTCCAAATACTAGTTTTTTCTAGTATTTGGGCCAAATCTCATTATTTGAGATTTTTTAAAAATTGAAATTTTACCCCAAACTTTTATTTTTTACAAAAACATAGTTGTTGTTTACGTTGTATTACATAATTTCTTATGTAAACACCAAAGTAGTGATGAAATATTCGGTGATTGTTAAATGCTGATATGATTATTGATGAAAATGATGAACAATCGGCTCAAGATAACAAAGTCATGTGTTTTGTCTACTTCACAATGTATAAAATGATGCTTGTTGCATACACCACATTGCTCTAGTGTCATGGATACTATTTGTAATTGTTGTAATGAAGATCCAATTGACTTGTAATACAAACTTATGGTTAGTTTTGATATTTTTAAAATTTATGGGTATAAATCATATTTTTCTAAAAAAAATGAAATATATTTCCCAAATACTATGACCAAACACATGGTGAAATTTCACCCAAATAATATTTGCCAAAAATATTTGAAAATCTATGGTCAAACACTAGCTTGCTTTACTTTAAATACAAATATATCATCCTATTCATTTTATTTGTAAAGTTACTTTTTAACATCTTTTAAAATATATATTTTTAAAAATATTAAAATTAATTTGATTTATTCTTTAATTTCAATCTAATATATATTATTAATTTTATCATATTTTTTTCTTTTTCGATACATTAATTAGAGAAAATAAAGGTGCAAATAATTAACTATATTTTTAAGTAATGAATTTTTATGTTAAAGTAGGCCTCTTTAGTAAACATAATGAATATTAAAATATTAGGAATTAATTAGAATAATAATTAAACAGAGTAATGAATAGATATCACAATAACTCAAAAAAATTGTGAAGTGATAACAAAATGTGTTGAAGAAATAACATTAACCAACAATGTTTCTATAACTATTTAGTTTTTTGTTAGTATTCTTGGTAGATTTTTGTAAGTATGAAATTACATTTTTACCATTAATCACCATTTATTTTCATATACAAAGAGATGTTTCTAGAATTATTTATTTTTCTTGCTATCTTTATTAATAGATTTTTATTAGTATAAATTATATTTTTACCCTTAATCGTCCTACCACTTCACTCTTCTATATAATAGAAAATTATATTTTTCTAAAAAAATGAAATATATTCCCAAATATTATGACCAAACACATGGTGAAATTTCACCCAAATAATATTTGCCAAAAATATTTGAAAATCTATGGTCAAACGCTAGCTTAGTTTACTTTAAATACAAATATATCATCCTATTCATTTTATTTGTAAAGTTACTTTTTAACAACTTTTAAAATGTATATTTTTAAAAATATTGAAATTAATTTGATTTATTCTTTAATTTCAATCTAATATATATTATTAATTTTATCATATTTATTTCTTTTTCGATACATTAATTAGAGTCAAAATAAAGGTAAAAATAATTAACTATATTTTTAAGTAATGAATTTTTATGTTAAAGTAGGCTTTTTTAGTAAGCATAATGAATATAAAAATATTAGAAATTAATTAGAATAACAATTAAATAGAGTAATGAATAGATATCACAATAACTCATAAAAATTGTGAAGTGATAACAAAATGTGTTGATAGAAATAACATTAACCAACAATGTTTCTAGAACTATTCAGTTTCTTGTTAGTATTCTTGATAGATTTTTGTAAGTATGAAATTATATTTTTATCATTAATCACCATTTATTTTCATATACAAAGAGATGTTTCTAGAATTATTTATTTCTCTTGCTATCTTTATTAATAGATTTTTATTAGTATAAATTATATTTTTACCCTTAATCGTCCTATCACTTCACTCTTCTATATAATAGAAATATAGTGTTTAGTTATATTAAATTTTTAATATTTAATATTTATGAAGGGTATAATAGTAACTTACTACTCCCTAGTTCAGAATTGTTCGTCATGTTGCGTTTTTCGAAAGTCATTAAATTTCGATACCCTAATAATTTTTGTATGAAATCATTAAAAATCAATTAATCCAATAACATTTTTGGTTAATACTTCATCCATTTAAAAAAGAATGACTTTATTTCTTTTTTAGTCTGTTTAAGAAAAAAATGACTCATTTCCTTTTTTGACAATACCTTAACTTTAACTTTCCACGTGACATGTTTAAAACCACAAAATTAAAGAACATTTTAATAAATTTAACATAACTTTAATTTAAAATCATAATTATTTTTTTCTTAAATTTCATTTTAAGTTAAATTAGGTCATCCTTCGTGAAGGGAGTATAATTTATTAGTTGGTTCAATATTTACACGCCCTAATCATATCAATCACATCATATGATAGGTAGTTTTTTTTTTTCTCTTTTTTACTTTTGTGATATCTAAAATATAAAAATAACACGAGATTTAGCCAGTTGTCAATTAGCTTACGTGTGAAATTGTTAAACAAAATACATATATATATATATATATATATTTAAATATAACAACAGAAATAAAAAGGAATTATAATTTATTTGCCATGTTTATCAACATATCCCAAAGAATCTTCCTTCCCTTACCAAAATCAACTACACATAACATTTTAATCCTATATCTACAACTAACAATCCTAGCCGTTCATCATCATACTAAGTTCTAATTTTTCATATCGATCATCTGTTGTTTATCGTATTTAGATTATCATACTCTTTTATTTTCTTTCTCTTTTTGTAGGTTTTGTATTGTTTCTTTTATTAATTGCTACTTGTATTTTCGATATCAAAGGCAAATTTAAGATTTGAAAATAATGGATTCACCATAAAACTCTAGCTAATGCACGACGTTGGTTAAAACATGTCATGCAATAATTTAATCAACACAAAACTATAAAACTAATGTACTTGTATATGCTAATTAACCGACTCTTATTGACAATGTTTGCTTGGTGGAGTGATGGCAATCAACTCCAGTTTGCATCATGAGATCGCATGTTTAAAACCATTCAACCCCCTTGCCCTACAAAGAGGTCCATCCTTGCTTGCAGGGCGATGTCACCTTGTACGAAAGGGGGTTCATCGGAATTTCATTCGGCAAAAAATTATATTATTTATACATGATTAAAATGATTCTTTTTTATGTATATATAGTAGATGTCGAACTCACTTCGTCTATTTCGTGTGTTTGTTTCTACAGATTTGAACCTCTTTATTGAAAATCCTGACTCTGTCATTGCTTTCTTGACGCAGATGCTACATGATTAGTGAGCATCCGTCGACAAAAAAATTACTTAAGATGATCATCACGTGGTTATCGAAAACAAGTGAATAAATCGATGGTTATAAAAGCTGGAGCATACTTTTACTGTGGACCGTATAGTACAAGATTACAACCCACTTTTTTTAAAATTATTTTTCGGTTCCTTTTTTTTAACTATTTAAATACAGATATCCACCGAAAATTCGTTAAAATAATATTTTGTTTTCACAATTCCCTCTTCTTCTTCCCTCCTCTCTCTCTCTAGAACCTTCCTTTGTTACAGTTTCTCTCTCTACCTATACATACACTGTATATGCAATCTCTGTTTCTTCGTCTTTGATTCTGATTTCTAGTTGTTGGTGTTGATTCGGTGCCCTTCTTCGTTTTTTTTTTGATTTACGATTTTTTTAATGGAGATGAAAATGGAGGATTCGTGTATGCTTTCGTTGATTTCTGAGGTTTCTTCTGGAAGATGCGCTGCTAAAAATGGTAGAGTTACGCGGTTTGCGAAAAAACCTATAATACCGAGTACGCCTCGAAGTTGTAAGTTTAGGGTTTGTTAATTCTTCTGTTAGGGTTGATTACATTTTACATTTTATCTGTTTTGTTTCGTACTGAATGAAGCTGAATTTGAAGAATTTGGTGTGGAATTTCGTGAAGGTTGTTGTGAATTTTGTGATTTTGAAGGAAATTGTTCGTTCGGAATCACCGAATTCTGAATTCTCTGTTTGATAATTCTGCGTAATTCGAGAAAAGTGGTTATTGCGTTGTTATATTTCATGCGAAAATTCTGAAAATTTTAGCGGTGTTTGGTGATTTCTGTGATTGTATGGACAATTTTGAAAATCTGGTTAGAGATCTGTTGGCTTTTGTTGTTCAGAGTACTGCTTGAAAGATTTAAGAGGCTTTAAAAGACTTGTTTCTGTTGATCATTTTAAAGAAGTTGTTATCTGAGTTGAAACTGGAAAATTGATTGAATGGCGGGTAAGCAATTAGATTTCCCGAGGACGAGTGGTGGTAACTTGAAAGATCAGTTAGTGAGGAGAACTTTGCAGAATGTGAGGTCTCAAGGGCACATATATGTTGAGCTTAGAGAGGATGGGAAGAGGCTGATCTTTTTCTGCACGCTATGTCATTCTCCATGTTATAGCGATTCTGTTCTGTTTAATCATTTGAAAGGCAATCTCCATACTGAAATGCTTGCTGCTGCTAAAGCCACATTGTTGAAACCTAATCCTTGGCCCTTCAATGATGGTGTACTTTTCTTTAATGATCCGGAGCAAGATAAGCAAGATAAGCACTCACCTAATGTGAATGTTGGGAAAAGCAGACTGGTTGACACTTGTCTTGAAGATGAAAGTAGCGTTGCTATTGTTGAGTATGATGACAACTTGAGACATAATGGGGATACATATGTTTCTGAGTATAAGTACGGCCTGCTTGATAGTGAGTTAACTGGTAATGAAGAGAGTGATTACTTGGTTATTCCGGGTGTGTTGTGTAAAGACGAGTTATCTGATCTAGAAGTGAAACATATTGGTATTGGAAAAATTGCCGCTCGTATTAGTGTACGTGGCATTGACTCGAAAAGTATTCGTAGAATATGGTGTGAATGGTTGGCAAAGAAGGACTCTGATGATATGGATACCTCTGTGATTCCAGATCATGATTTTGCGGTTGTTACATTTCCTTATAACTATAATTTGGGTAGGACCCCGTTACTTGATGACAGATTTTTGCTCCCGTCCAGTCCTTATTCAGAATCTGAGGAGACCAGTGGTACTGGAAAGAGGAAGAGGAAGTCATTTTCAGACCCCGAGGATTTCAGTGAGTCTCTTAGTAATCATTGTGATTCGTCCGGGGAAGAATCTCAATCAACAAATAACTCAAATATGAAACTGATCTTGGGAACATGTGATGATCAACTAGTGAGTTCAAGAATTATATCCAGCAAAACTATGAGGAGAGAGTTGAGGAAACAGCAGCGAGTGGCTTCCGAGAGAATGTGTGATATCTGTCAACAGAAAATGCTTCCTGGTAAGGATGTGGCAACTCTTCTGAGCTGGAAATCTGGAAAACTTATGTGCAGCAGTAGAAATATGTCTGGGGTAACCACTGCTCTCTTTTGGTGTTTTTTTCCATATGATATTTGGTTATTATTGTGTTGTAGACTTGTTTCTCTACTTTTGGAGCCTTAACAGAGATCCATTACTTGTTACTACAATTCATGCTCATACAAATCCTGTGTCAATACAGGCATTTCATTTGTTTCACGTATCTTGCCTCATTCATTGGATACTTCAATGTGAATTGCAAACCTCTGTGAAACCTGTTGACGAACCAAAAATGGAACCAAAAGCAAAACGAAGATCTAAGAAGAAGACTGGAACCAAACACAATGCAAAAGAGAAGGAAGATGAGATAAAATCAGCGAGACGGATCAACTCAGTGTTCTGTCCGGAATGCCAGGGCACTGGTATCTGCATCGAGGGAGATGAGCTGGAGAAGCCTCCTGTCTCACTTTCTGAGGTTTGCAAACAATCTGCAAGTTTCCATTCCTCTTTTTCCACATTGCCCACCCATCATCATCACACACAAAAAATAAAAAGGGAAACCAAAATAGACGTCTTTCTTGCTTTGGTAGCTGTTGATCACCCCGTTTATATGCGTTTTTTCCCACTTGATTGGATGGATACCTGTTGATCACCACAGTTGTGGTATTTAATTCATTTACACTTTTTGTTTCTTCCATGTGCTAATTCTTCTTAGATGAACTCTAACAGAATATAGTCCCTGTTCCTGTATTCGTTATGTGAATTGGGAACTAGTGCCAGTTTATATCTTGGCTGTAATCCTCCGCTATGCTAGTAATATCTAATATCTCTAAGTGCCCATTTAAGAGAATCCTGTTGGCTCATCGACCCAACAGATGATGTGGGGCCTAAAGGGTCATTTAGACTTGAACCTGTCGTGTTGCCATATTAGACTCATTTGAGTGCAGTGTTTTGACTATGAGTGGATGTGACTGAAGTTATTAGTACTTGTTAGCTTATATCTTTAGCTTGATTTTCAGGTGTACAGGCTCAAAATTAAACTGAGTGATGCACGAAAAGCATGGATGAAGAATCCTGAGGTGTTGCAAAATTGCTCAACGGGTTTCGATTTACCCCCTGAGCATGATGATCTTCTCCAGGTTGGAATATTAGATGTCAAGTCGATATATATATGAAGGGGGATTGATCTTAGGGATCTTACTATGCTTTTCCTTTTGCAGGAATATGTATCGCCACTCAAATTGCTGCACTTTTATCGCGCCAATGTTTGAAGCTGAGGCTATATTTTTGATGCATCACACTGACTAGCATTCACAACCGTGATTTGTGTGGAATGAGTCTTTACTAGTGTTATGTGTAGAACTTAGTCTTTCCGTTGATATTAACCTTTTATAAATTTCATCATGGGTCTGATGAAACTATTGGTTACTATAGTAGTGTGTACAGACTTTAGAGATGAATGTGTAATATGAGAAGACATGATTTTCAATTCAGATGTACACTCCTATTTGGTAAAAAATGCATATATCATATGCTTCCCAAGTGTGAGACGGCGTAAATTGTTAGGTGCTGCGTATTTCTATCGTGAGAAGTTCAAATCTCTCCTGTGAATCCCAGGGTGTTGAGAAACAAGCTGTTTGAATATTGCTGAATAGTAGTATCATTTAACATTTTCAATGCTCCAGCAAGAACTTTATGCATAAGGGAAAAAAGCAGAGACCAATAATTCAGTATAGTAAGAAATTTTATATTTCAAGTGATGAGTAGTGTCTTCCATTGGTTTCTTATTGAAGATATACAAATGGTTTCATATTTCTTACAAAGTTACAGCAGGCAAAAAAGTCTTTATCATAACAAGACAAGACATAACACTACACAACAGAAGAGAAAAAAATGTACTCTGCGAAGTGATTTATCATCAGCTTGCAGTTGTTGCCTTCTCATTCTCAAACTAGTGCTGCCTGCTAGATGATGCGCGTTTGGATATGGATAAAATGTTGGTGATGAGTTTCCAGAAACGCGCGCTGCATAAGCTGTTTCACCAATCATATTTGTTGTCGTGCCACCAATCCTGCTTGTATTTGACTGATGGAGTTGTTGAGATGGAATAGTGTGAATCCCAGGTCTTTCTGGTATGGCTTCAACTTCATCTTCAGATGTTTTTGTAGCTTGGTCGCGGCCATAGAGTGGAACCATGGTTGTTTGTGAAACATCAGCCTTGCAAACAGGGCATTGTGGGTGGCGTTGAGCTGGATTTTCGGAAGGGATGCTATGTAAGTGAATCCATTTGTAGATACAAGGCCAGCAGTACAGATGACCACAATAGGTAACCACTGGATCATGTGCAAGATCTAGGCAAATGTTACACTCAAAACCACGAGAGAGATAGCCGCCTTCACGTTCATCATCAAACATTTTCGACTTCTCCAAGGGCGTACCTTCTTCTATTTGCTTGTTGCAAATGATATCTAGGGCCATTTCATGCTTCTTGATTGCTAATGCCTGTAAAAAAAATATATGAACAGATTCCAGGATCTCAATACAACACAGAATTGAGATCCAACAAGAGCTTAACTTACATCATAAAACACCAAATAAACTGATATCGCAACTATAAGAAAAACTACTAGAAACTTGTGCATAAAATTTAGAAACTGAGGGGGATCTTTGTAGATAAAACTTGAGAAACATATGCTACGTAAGAATACGTGCGTATATTTATTCAATTTTATAGTGTTTACTTGAGCACACTGAAAGTAGATACTAATTGAAGTCAAGTTAACAGGGCCATACTCTTAATGGTGTGACGCATTTTAGCAAAAATCATTTAGATTTGGCCTAAAACAAACCATATATATCTCACTAGTCATTAGAAACAACAAAACCCCCTCCACCCCCAATTTCCAAGAAAACAAAAATCCATTAACAAAAACCTAAAATACGATACTTCAGGCACAATAGAAATCTTTGCTTGGAATATTCCGTACTCATGTTGCATTCTTTAAAAATACACTACTTTTGAGAATTCAACATGCATCTATCGACATTTTTGAAGAATTAAAACAATATAATTAAAAACTTTTTAAAACATCAACTGAATTGCAAAAAAATCTAAATCTTTCTCAATATAATACAATCCATAAGTGAATTAGAAATATAGACACAAAGAAGCAAAAAGGAAAATACCTCAATTGGATACAAGCATCAGAATATCCCAATAAAAAAAACACTTTAATCATATGTTGATTGATATTAAGTCCCCAAAAGAATGAAGGGGCTAAAAATAGTCATAAAGTGAATGGTGTGCTATTGAGTATGACACTTTGGTAGTATATACTGGCCATTAGACCATGTGTCAAATATGACTAAAGCAAGTGTTAAAGCTAACTGTCTCTGTGATATATTATTTTAGGTGAAAGGGCTTAAAATACCCTTCAAGTATAGGAACTGAATCAAAAATATTCTTCTTTTATCTTTAGGCTTCAAAATATTCTTTCAATCTATCTATATGGATTTATATTATCATTTCACTTAACAGATTCTTTAAGAATAATAATTTATCCTTTCATTATTGACGTGGCAGCGTTTAATTGGCTGAAACTTAAATTAACCAAAAATAATAATTTCTCCTAATTAAACTAGGATAAAACTAAACTCTACCGACTCACTTTGGCCATTGATTTCCCAAATAATATTTGGGGAAAAACTTGACAATATTTGTCCATACACTTTACCATTATTTGGCAAATATCCCAAATTCCCAAATACTAGTTTTTTCTAGTATTTGGGCCAAATCTCATTATTTGGGATCTTTTAAAAATTGAAATTTTACCCCATACTTTTATTTTTTACTAAAATATCATTTATAGTTATTGCTTACGTTGTGTTACATAATTTTTTACGTTAATTCCAAAGTAGTGATGAAATATTTTGTGAATGTTTAATGATAATTTGGTTATTGATGAAAATGATGAACAAGCGGCTCAAGATAGCAAAATCATGTATTTTGTCTACTTCACGATGTATGAAATGATGCTTGTTGCACTCATTCCAAATTACCACATTGCTCTAGTGTCATGGATACTATTTGTTATTGTTGTAACAAAGATCCAATTGACTTGTATCATACAAACTTATGGTTAGTTTTGATATTTTTAAAATTTATGGTTATAAATTATATTTTTCTAAAAAAGTAAAATATATTTTCCAAACACATGGTGAAATTTCACTCAAATTTTCACCCAAATAATATTTACCAAGAATATTTGGAATTTATGGCTAAACGCTAGCTTAGAATTCTTCATTCTACAAATTACTTTCTCTCCATCATTAAAGTTGGAGTCAAGATATAATCTTTGGGATAATTTATAGAGTAGATCTATGTTTATTTGTTTATATTTGTCTTTTACTGTTACTTTTTTTTTGTCTCCTCCTCAACATACCCTTTTACATATTTAGCTCTAACAAACAAACTATTCATTAAAAAAGAAGAAACTTTAGGTGGGTCTTGAATAAGCACCCTATTATTGAATTCTTTTTGCAAAATATGTGAATACCCATTTGGAATTTTTTGCAAATCGACCAATTCTTTAAGATTTCATCAGTGGATACACATATTATTTCGGAATGAATGTAATTGACAATTGAATTGCAGGTAATTTCAAAATTTTAGGAAATGAAGAAGTTTGGATAATTTGAGGAATTCTTGATCGGAATGCCATGAAAATGCATTTTTTTTGAGATTGGAATGCCATGAAAATCCATTTTTTGTTGTTGAGATTTTTGAGCTTTTCTCCATTGAGAAAAGCTGGGATTGGAGAGTATGAAACTGAGGAAGCCACCTCTTTAATGGTGGAAAGTATTTTTGGTTAATTTAAGTTTCAGCCAATTAAACGCTGTCACATCAATAATGAAAGAATAGATTATTATTCTTAAAGAATATGTTAAGTGGAAGGGTAATATAGGTCCATATAGGTAGATAGAAGGATATTTTGAAGCCTAAAGGTGGAACGAGGACATTTTGTTTCATTTTCTATACTTGAAAGGTATTTTAGGTCCTTCTCCGTATTATTTTAGTCAATTAAAAAAAAATGTATTTTTATGATATATTTATATATTTAGTGATAATTTAATTTTAAAATGCTCATTTTATCTTTATTGAGATGATTTATATATTAGAAGAAAAATAACAGAGAAATTAAAGTTTTGAGGCATGGAAGGTCAGTTAGCGTTTTACTCTAATTTTTTTTTACTTTGTTTGATTTTTATTTTTCTCTTCAAAGAAAGTCAAAGTATTACCATAAAAAAAAGTATAATTTTCTTCCAATTTGAGTTAATCCATTCTTGGACGAAAAGTTTGAACTATATACATTAAAAGCATATGCCCTTCACTCTAACGGAAGATTAAATAGGAACACGTAGCAATATCTTATAAATCCATAAATATCGAATCGATGTATATGTCCATTAATATAAAGGATATATATGTTCTAATTTTTTGACGGCAGAGGTATCAATGTCCTAACAGTATACCAGAAAATATTTTTATATCATTTACGATAATTCGTGATATATCTATCTTTTTCCGTACTTTAATTCACCACCTTTTAGGTTTTTGGGGCTACTCAGCAGTTCCTAATCGTTATTAGACATACTCTGACTCTCTCTAATAATTAACTAAACAAAATAATTAAGTATTGTACTTTACACTTGTAATTACTTTCTTGTATTTGACTAATAAATACTACTATTACTAAGATCTGTAATTAAATTGCAACTTCAAAACTGTGTTCTAGAAAATCTGTGTTCTTTGTGATAATTCTATCATTTTTTTAATTATTAAATAGCTACAAACTAGAAAGCAATTAATCACCTTTTCATGTTTTTTTTGGCCAACCTTCTAATTGGCGTATTCACGCACCTCCTCTTCGTATATCTGAATCATCTTATTCTTCCTTTATGTTATTCGCCAAAGAGACAACTTTCACCTTGTCCCCTATAACACTTTTTTTTTAACAAATTGTTAATTCGAACTTTCAACCTGACATGTTTAAAATCAAAAACTTCATTGACAATTTGATACATTTCACATTTTTTTAAATTGAAGACCACAAGATTCAAAAATCATTCTACTTTCTTAAATTTAGTATGGAGTTAAAATAAGACAAACAAATAAAAATGGACAGAGCAATTGTTATTTTTAATCCTTTGTTTCTATAGATTGAGACACAGATTTATGCAACAGAAGCAGAGTTTTCATGTCAAACCAAGAAACTCAAAATTAACATCTTTTGACATTTCAGATAACTACACAAACTGTTGAAGTGACTGTAACTGAGACGGTTTGGATATGTGAATAGGAGATGTACTAATATCCTAGTGTGGAGATTGGCTTTGAATAGTTTTACGAAAGGTGGAAGTAGGCCAAGGAAGTATTCCGGAGAGAGTAATTAGACAGGACATGACACAATTTTGACTTACTAAGAACATGACCTTAAATAGTAGGCTACGAAAGGCACAAATTATTTGCTTGTTCTTTTTATTTCTGTTACTATCGGTTGTTTCTTTTACTTCAATTGTATTATTATTATGTTGTAGTTATTATTCATTTTTTTTTCTTTCAAAATGTTTTAGTATGCTATCTTTAGTATATTGTCATGGTTTCTTCACTTTCGTTGTTTTGATATACTTGTACTCGAGCCGCGATCTATTCGTAACAAACCTCTCCATCACCCGAGTAGGGTTTGCATTATTGCGTACACACTACCTTCGACAGATGAGATTATAATGGATATGTTATTGTACAAAAGATGAAAGAACAAAGAAAGGTAGAGCATCTTTTGGTTGTTAATGGCACACCTTATGTTTAAAAAAAATGTGTATTAGCCAGCATCAAGAACACAAAAAGCTTCGAAGACATGTTACATTGAGCGAAGCTCGTATATTCAGCATCTAATAAGGTATACATATATACAAACTACACGCAATGTAGCGCGATAAGTGATCAAAACAAGAGAAGGCATGCCAATACACAACAGAAGAGGAAGAAATATAATCTTCCAAGTGATCTATCCGCGAGTAATAGCTGCCTTCTCATTCTCAAACTCGTGTTTATTTCAAGGTTATACGAGTTTGGACATGCGTTTCCAAAGACTCTTGCATAAACCACTTCACCAATCACGGGTGATGAGGCCGTGTAGCTCCTTGAATGTGGCTGTTGTCGATGGTTAAGTTGTTGCGATGGAAGTGAATTTGTTGTAGTTGCTATATCCCCACTACATGTTGGCCTCAGAGGCCTTTGTGGTATGACGATGCCTTTACTTGTAACGCCGTCTTCAGATGGTTTTGTTGCTTGGCCAGGGCCATAGAGCGGAATCAACTCTTTTTGTGAAACTTTAGCTTTGCAAACAGGACATAGTGGCTTTTGGTGATCCGAGTCACTCTGGAATTGAATCCACTTGTAGATACAAGGCCAACAATAAAGGTGACCGCAAAATGTAACCACGGGATCTTTCACAACATCCAAGCATATGTTACAGTCAAAACCACTAGCGCGATTGTCTTCATCACGCTCATCATCAAACGTCTTCCATTTCTGTAAGGGGCTACTACGACATTCGTCAAAGGTACTCTCTGCTATCTGTTCTTCAAAATGAAGATCTAAAGCCATATCTTGTTTCTTGATGTAGTTTTGTTGATTTCTAGTGCCTACAGAAAACAAATGCCAACAATTAGAAATCCATGATCTTAAATAAGATACAACTATGGTCACTCAACTAACAACTTTTTATGTCAAAAAGTCATTCGACTTTATTTTATAACTAAAAAATCACTCAACTATCGTCATTTCACCTACAAAGACACTCAATCCCAAGAGATATTGTAGTATAAGTCTGCATAACTACAATGTACATAAACTGAAAACAGAAAATCCCAACTCTGTATAAAACATATCAAACACCAATTGAACCACAAAAAGCACTAATCTTTTCAATCAAAATACATCAAGAAAACCTCAAAATACCAACAAAACCACAAAAAGCTCTAATCTTTTCCAATCAAAACACATCAAGAAAATCTCAAAACACCAACAAAACCACAAAAAGCTCTAATCTTTTCCAATCAAAACACATCAAGAAAACCTCAAAACACCAATTGAACCACAAAAAGCTCTAATCTTTTCAATCAAAATACATCAAGAAAATCTCAAAACACCAACAAAACCACAAAAAGCTCTAATTTTTTCCAATCAAAATACATCAAGAAAACCTCAAAACACCAACAAAACCACAAAACGCTCTAATCTTTTTCAATCAAAATACATCAAAGAAAACCTCAAAATACCAACAAAACCACAAAAAGCTCTTATCTTTTTCAATCAAAAGACATCAAGAAAACCACAAAAGGCTCTAATCTTTTCAATCAAAATACATCAAAGAAAAACTCAAAACACCAACAAAACCACAAAAAGCTCTAGTCTTTTCAATCAAAATACATCAAGAAAACCTCAAAACTTTTCAAAACACCAACTAAACTACCTAAAGCTCCAATCTTTTCAATCAAAATACATAAATAAAACCAAAAAACCAACAACAACAACACATCTCACAAATGGGGTGTGAAAAGTATATTTAGAGAGATTATTTTCGATAAACACAGATAAGAAAAAGAAGAAAAAACCACAAAAAGGTCTAATCTTTTTGAATATAATTACCTGAATACAAATC
Organism: Solanum sitiens; assembly: GCA_016801875.1. NCBI lineage: Eukaryota > Viridiplantae > Streptophyta > Magnoliopsida > Solanales > Solanaceae > Solanum > Solanum sitiens. The sequence goes on along the minus strand of JABWTJ010000017.1, from coordinate 509,164 downwards.
AAGAATGCCCTTTTAACTGATGATTTTCACAACTCCCAATCAAAAAAAAAAAAGGGAAAAACTCTTCAATGTTATACTGAGTGATATAAAGAGGCAAAGTGAAGATAGAATGAAGTAAATTAGGGGTTTGCTTTTAATATATATACAAAAAGATGCACCTATAGATACAGGTTTTTTTGTATGTATAGAAAAATAATAATTTTTAGCGCGTAATAAAATAAAAATTAAAAAAAAAAAAGAAAAAAACTTTTGAAATAGCAAAGTTATCAAATTTGTTTTGGATAAGAGGACTTTGTTGGCCTACGTGGTGATGACAAACAATGTCTATTTTTTTGTGTTTTTTTGTGTTTTTCCAATTTTTTGTTCCCTATTTTTGGATTTTATTTATAATAAAAAATTTAAAATGGCAAAAATAGTACTCCTAGTGATTCCTGTTTGGGATAAGGATCAAATAGTCATAGTCACATACTCGATGTAGTTTTACGAGTAAATCGAAGATTGTAGAGTTTGTACGTAACTTGTTGTTGATTTTATTTTTGATATATATAATTAAAGTAGCTTTTTTATGTATATATATATAGCAAATGTCAAAATTTTTTTGATTTCTTTGTATGTATGCTTCTTTATATTTGAAACTTCTTTTTCAAAAATCATAATTCCACCATTAAAATAGATAGATTGTTTCAAAAAAAATTTAGCTCAAATAATATATATCAAAAAAACATACGTATACGTATGAAAGAAATATAACAAACACTAGAGAAAGCACAACAAGTATGTACAGAAAAACAACAATGACATCAATGTATCGAAATAACAAAAACATACAATAACTATTGATATTTTATTCTAATTCTATTTAAAATTATGTCCTTAATATGTATAAATATATTATAACCTATATAATTGTAGCTCACCTTTGCCCAATATTTTTTAAAAAAATTGGCTTTTACTATCTAAAATTTATCATCACCAACCTCTTGCACCTACTTGTAAAGGCCTCAAATATCAAAATCAAAGTCATACCATTTCACTAATTAGTATATAATATTAAAGTCAATTTATTAGTCTTTTATCACCCAATTTCTTTATTATAATTTAAAACTTTTTTGTTTATCAACTATGTTTTGTTTTGTGGGACCTCGTTTTTTCCTTTTCACATTGGTTGGTGTATAATATATAATATGTTATTTAGCAATTTCCTAATAGTAAGTCGAATTAAATTGCAACATCAAAACTATGTTCTAAAAAAAACTAAGTTCGTAGTGGCTTCTAATATTTAAGAAGCCGCCTTAATTTTAAAAAATATTTTGTGCTAATTCTATGATTAATTAAAAATTAGAAAGCAATCAACGTTTTGTATATACCTATGAAAATTGTATGTTGGGTATCTAAGAACAAATAAATGACACATTATATATAAATGTGTTATTTAATTTGATCTTAATTGATATATATGTTCTATATATATATTTTTTAATTTTAAATGTTCATAAGTAGATAATTATATATATATATATATATATATATATAAAATTGAATAAGTAAACACACGAGGTCTTATATGATATAAAATGTGTTCTATGTGGCATTAAACAGATCAGAACAAGTTATCTTACGTGAATTGTCATGTAATTAAAGAAATGTATTTTTGTTTGTTTAATCTTATACAAATTTATCTTATGTGAATTTTTGTCATATAAACATATATTATGTTTAGTTGATCATACATATTACATACATATACATATCATTATAATTAAATAGGTTATATGCGTGATTTTAATTAAGATTAGATTCTATATGCACACAGATATAATATATTTTGCAACATTTTCAAACGTATATACCAATTGACCTCTAAAGAATGTTGACATTATATATTTTCATTTTAATTTAATTCCGTCCAAGAATTAGAGGTTAAAATGTAAACTTAAAAAAGTCAAAGAGGTCTAAGAGTAAATCCTTGATTGAATAGTATATCAATTAGGAGTAATAATTAGGATAATTTTATATGACAACAATAATATATTAGTGTAATTTGGTAAGTTAGACTTGATAGACTGAACGGAATTCCCTCATCACTTCATACAGTTGATACAGATAGGGGACGTCAGTTAGACATTGAAAAATTGGATTATAAAATTGCGAAACAGAATTTTGAATTGGATCAATACTTCCAATTGAATAAGTATGAATAAAGGATCCATGGATGAAGATAGAAAGTTTATTTCTAATCGTAACTAAATCAAGCGAACCCTTCTAGATGTTTCGACGCTTGATTCTCGAATAGGATTGAATCTAAGATGAATGCTTGGTTTACGTTATGGAAGAAAGACATGTATACAAGAGGTTCTTTTTCTCACGTAATTTCGCCCGCCCGTTTCATTTCCGTACCGGAGGAAATGAGATTCGAACCCAAAAGATACGTGTAATATTATTCATGTTTTTATGGTGTAGAAAGACTATTATGATGTAGGTCTAATCATCACTCTGTAGCATTTATCCTTAAGCATTGACGATATATTCTTATCACCTAAAACCCCAAATACGAGATTCTATTTTACCCCCTACGCCAACCCTAATCCATAGGACAACAACAATATTCAATTAATTATTAATCTTCTATCATAATCCGTTATTCTATAATAATCCTCCTATTAGACTCATATCTTTATTAAACTAAAAATATATCAAATCTTATCTAATCAACTCTGCTCGACCTCAAATTCACTAACATCGATCTTTGATCTCTCATACCTCCTCACCGAAGACTTTAATTTCAAGATCAAAATCATACCTTGATAGTTAAGCTAAGGCCTTATCTACCCTGGCAATTAGTATATAATATTAAAGTCAAGTTATTAGTCTTTATATTATCACCCAATTTCATTATTCTAATTTAGAGTTTTCTTTTTTATTTTCACATTGGTAGGTATAATAGGCCAATTAACATTTTCTTAATCATTAGTAGACATACTCTGACTCTATTTAATAAAATAAAACAATACTATTATTAATTAAATTAATTAATTAACATAAACGAGTATCGTACTATACACTTTTAAACTTCCTCGATTTGACTAATTAATACCTTGATTAGTACTACGCGCTTGATCTGAATTAATTAGTAAATATTATAATTTATCAAAGTTAATTAAATTACTTCTTCAAAACTATGCTCTTGAAAATCTGTGTTCCTAGTGGCTTCCAATATTAACAAAAGCAATAATAATAAAAAGAAAAAAATAACATAATTTTACATGAAAAACCCTCAAAGACACGATTAATCGACAACTCTTATTACTTCCAATAAAAGATGATGCTATGTTCATCTCAGAGTGCTCACCCAAAACGCAAAGATAGTAACAGAAATTGTAACGACTACGAATTATCTGAGGTTTCAAAAAAAAAATATACCAAATACGTTATGTTTATATAAATATTATTAAATAAAACATTAATTTGCTTGTTTTCGACTAGAAAATGAGATATTATCATTGGTTCGTCAGAATGATGAAAGCCTCCTTGTTGCTATTATTCAAAACTTTGCTTCTCGAAGAGTCAATGTGATTTGTCATTTGTCAATTAAGGAATATTTCCGTCTCAATTTGTTTGATTGATTTTATTTAATGTTGTATTTAAAGCCTATATATATTATAAACTCGAACAGTTATCTTCTTATAAACTAATTTTTAAAATTGTGTCCACACTCCATATAAACATGATAGTTATATTGTCCGCGCTTCAGTTTACCGTTTGGGGATGTAAGGGGTGTTAAAAGTTTCATATTGTTATACGAACTTGGATAATTCTTTGTTATGAGCTAGCTTTCGAAGTTGAATTAGATTAAATGCATAATTAGTTAAATTTTTAACTTACCCTCTCCCAAAATCCTTTTGTGCTTCCCTAAACAAGACAAAAGGGTTGAGTGGGTTGTAAACTAAAAATTTATAAAAATATATCAAATTGCTCTTTTAATCGTGTAGTCTTAAACATGACATGTAAAAATCGAGACCTTAAGAGTGGTCAAAAAAGAAAGAGACGTTCTTTTTTCAATAGACTAAAAATAAAGACAAACAAATTGAAGTAGGAGAATAAAATAGATCACGGATCAACCCGCCCAAAGTTTGCTTTGGGTCAAGACGGATTAAACGACGAGTTTAATCCAATAGCGCCAACTCAAATTCAAATATTCGGGTTGAATATACTTCCATGGATCAATATTAACTCCTCTAGTTCTGGTAAAAATGAACTTCATTTAAGTTAAAAAGCTCAAAACCAAGTGTAGCTTTGGTTTTACAATTCAAAAGAAAGAAAAAAGAAGACAAAACAAAGCAAATGTAGCTTTTGGCTTTTACCATTCAGCAGCTTCTACAAGAATTTGTCTATGGTGGCAGTTAGACTTGTTTTGGGTACAGCACCAATGATAGCATCTTTCTTCTCTCCGTTAACGAAGATCATTATTGTTGGGATGCTTCGGATTCCATAGCTAGATGCTACAGAAGGGCTGTCATCGGTATTCAATTTGAAGCACTTCGCCCTTCCTGTGTATTGCTTCGCAAGATCACTGATTACTGGATGAAACATGCGACATGGTCCACACCAGGGAGCCCAAAACTCAACCACCACGGGTTCAGTAGCGTTGAGAACAAGTGAATCCCATGTTTCCTCTGTCACGCTAGGAACTGAAAAAGAACAGAAAATGAACCATACAAGAAGATTACGCAAATTTGTCTGGAAAGCTAAAACTTTCAACCAGTGATGAACCTCCTCCAAATACATTTAGTGACTCGATATGCGTCTAGAAATCATTCAGACAGTCTCCCTCCACACCAACCCCCAAAAGCCAAGTAAAAAGAACATTGATAACACTATGATAAAAAAGAATACCATCTAAAACAGTTTGAACAAATGAAAATACAAAGACGGCTACGTTTATACTACTTGGAACACCAATTTGAATATAAATATAGGCTAGACTTAAAGGAAGTGTAAATTTCTTTTTTTATGACTCTGCCTGGGCAAGCTTGGTCGTACCGCGACTATTTTACTAAGTACTAGCTATCTTCCACAAGGCTTGAAGCAGATGGAAAGAAAACACCTACTTTATTGACCACTACGCCACAACTTTGGGTGCCATCAGTGTAAGTTATAGAATGATGTTGAGAAATTGTACTAGTCCAAGCTTTCAACAAAATAGATATACCCTAAATTCCTTTTGGAATTACGGTGTCAAACCATGGGATCAATTGCTAAGATTTTCTCTATGTGCTTAAAATTCACTCTAAATGTGAGGAAGCAATAATGTCGGTAAAAGGTCTTAGGAACCTATACTAAAAAAGTTTTACATCTGCTTTTGAAGAAAGTAAAACTTAAAAAATTGTGCAATCATTGAATGACAAAAAACTACGAATTTTTAAATGGGTAGCTCAAAAGTTCTCTTCCGCGACTTCCCTTCTTTTTTCCTCCGAGACAATTTCATGATCTTTCACCCAAGGACATCAAAGCTAACTAATTCATTGTGATTTTCACTGCACAACCTCTCAACATGCGCCAGGCAAAGCAACAATTTTTACAGTAATACTTACTTGGTGGAAGAAAATTCCTAGCAAACCTTTTCAGTTTTGTTAGTTCAATGAAGAAAGAAAAAGAAACTCCCAAGAGTGTGATGACGACTCAACTCCCAAAATAGGACAGAGAGCGTGCACTCTTCTTATAAAAAATGCAGAGTAACATACACTACCAAATTTTTTTAAAAAAAAACCTTCGCTATGGGTAGTACTCTCTTTGGCTACAATGCATCCCAGGCCACTCTGAAAGAAAGTTCTTTTGCCCCAAGAAAGTTAGAAGAACATAATTACAAGAAGAAATATTAAGTACACGAACAAGAACTTTTTGTCAGTTATGGAGAAGTATTGCTAAATCACTCTTATCCTTCGTAACACATGTAATAAAACTTGCTTGCTACAAAACCATCGAAAAGATGTTCCTTTCTTAAGCTCGCACTAGCTCTAGAAGTTCTCAATTTTACAATGAAAAGTCCTTTGCTCCAACACCAGTCACTCTTGTCCTTTGATCTCCTACCATGAAAATGACTTAGTATCAATTGACATTATTACCATGGCTTTAAGGTCCCACGATTTTAATATCAATCTTGGTTGCTTACTCCTCAACTGAGGGTACATGCATAAAAGCCACATCACTTTCTTTCAAATATATATATATAATGCCAGCTTAACAAGCACTAACGTAGAAAAGCACTCCCATTCAATATAGTCACATCACTGTATCTCCAAGAAGAGAGATAGTGTAAGCTGAACGAACCACTACCCCCTTCACATCTCTCCCTATACACTAATCTAGCTGATATTTTGGTCATAATTCCGCTCATAGAAAACACTCAACTCAGATAGTGCTCTATAGCATTTTACGCTAAATCATGTTTTCTCATCAGATATTTGACTTCTCCAGCTCAGACTACTAACTTTTTCCTCAGTACCTAGATGTGTTTCTCATAGTACTGAAATTTTTTCAGAAGTCTTTGTCCATCCCTTCAATTGAGCATATTTGAAATCAGCTAAGCAGTTCTTAGGATTTGAACAGATGAATAGTAATACCATGTCGGGAGCTCTTGATCCTTCATGCCATCTTGATTATCAAGAAGATGTGACCAGTGTTAAATTGCATGACTTTTCCTGCGACATACTAATAAATTCACCCCTACTACGTAATCTACGATATCTCAGTGACGGCGAGATCCAGACCCTGCCTCTGCCACTGAAACCTTAATGAACTACCCACAGTAAATAGCAACAACGCACATTAGAACAACGTCAGCATATTACAACTACCATGAAATTTTTCGTGATGTCTTGTATCAAGGATTCTACTTCTTCCCTCACATTAAAAGTAGGTCGAATCCACATTTTTGCAGCTTATAGGAAAAGGGACTCACATCATCAGAGAAAAGAACATGCTTATATTGTACAGAGTTTGAAAGCCTTACACGAGTAAACTGGCTGTATTTTTCAACCTTCCTAACAGCCAGAGATACATCCAATATATGCAGCTGAATTTTGGACACAGGGAGTAAGCAAACATCTTCAAATTGCAAAGCTAGTAGCTGAAACTTAAACTAACATATCCTCTTTTTTGTATTTTTGGGATAACTCATAACTGTAATGTCTTGGCCAACTTGCGTACAACTCGACTAATTCCACAGGATATGTGTCAACTCCTACCCGCAACAGGTACCTAGTAACTTTGCCCACCAAAGGAGAATATGAAGGAAGAAGTCACCTAGTGTTTTTGTCACTATTCTGATTTGAACATGAGACCTCATGGTGCTCAACCCACTTCATTGATCACACATCCTCCTTATTGTTATCCTGTTATGTTCTACATAATCTTTACTCTCTCTTACTTCATGTAGCATGTATTTATAACTGTTGCATATATTCCTCTTTCTTTCAATGACTCACAAAAATTCATATCTTAGTGGTGATCGGTCTGTCTTTTGTAATTACCACGCTATAATATTTGACTCCTCCCGTATTCCTATGTGATCGGTTTAATCTTGATTCTTGGGGGTCAATGCACCAGGATAGGAATGTTTTGGGGTGGAGTTTACAATATCAAAAAAAAGGCCCATTTTTTCCCAAGCCAAAATGAAAATAGTTTACAAAAGCAGTTCCATAATAAAATGATGTTTAGGTACTGTCAACCCATTTACAAGGAGAAGAAGCAACAACAACGGCGGATTCTTGATTTTAAGAAGTGGATACAGATTGCACCAAACTAGTCCTTAAGAGGGGTTGGATTCTGTTGCAGATAATAGCGAGTTAGCTAACACACAATCACAAAAAAATAACACAAAGATTAGCGAGGTTATACATAAATCTAAATTGTAAACCATCACAACCCGTAAATTCAAGAAAAGATGATAGCTTGTGAAAAATCTAATACTCCCTCCGTCCCATTTTTTTTAATACTTGCAGCTCAACTAATTCCAGGAAATACCTGTCACCTCTCACCCTCACTAACAACAGGTACCACATAACTCTGTCTACCAAGCTCACGGTGCTCAAACCACTTTATTGACCACTAAGCCACATCTTTGGCACCTCCCTCTGTCCTTTGTCCTATTTTATGTGTCATTTTTCGATGACATTTCAAAATTAAATTTAAAATGTCAATTCGATTAATATTCAAACCTAAATTCAATCAAATCAACGATGACATTTCAAAATTAAATTTAATTACTTTTCAACTACATGCAATTCTTCTCATATCAATATAAAGAAACAAATATTACATTTCAAAATGTTGCTAGTTTGAATCTCGAGAAGCGAAATATAGAAACGCATGGTGTAGTAAAAAAAGCTTTTAAAAGGGGGAAAATGTGAACGAACCATCGAAGACAACATCGGAAGCTTCGCCGGAGACGCTATTTGTGCGGCGACAAATCCTTGAAGAAGATGCAAGTGAAACTTGATTATTAAAAGGGGTATAGGATATAGAAAAGCCGGTGAATTTCAGAGGGGAACGGCGATCCCATGCGGCGGAGAACGGCGGCGAGGGGCGGAGGGATGGGCGGAGATTAGAGGAAAAAATTGAAGAGATGGCGACTGAATCGAGAATTGTCGACATAGGAGGGAAACTGTGCGACTAGTTGACAGATTTCTATGTTTTATTATGCAAATGTGAAAAAAGACACATTTTATAGCTGCACTAGGCTCAATCTTTTTCCTTCTTGGAGCCGAACTAATTCAAATACTCTCAACTTTGACTTGGTATCCCATTCTGACTTCGACTCGAGACTTGACCTAGACTCATGACCTAACTCTCAATCTTGACCTCGAGTTTGGGTTGGGTGGGGTTGAATTTCTAGTCAGAGTTAAATCTCGAGTCATTATCAAAATTGAGAGTTGAATTCTTGGTTCAAATTGAGAGTCAAGTCCTAGGTTGGGGTCAGGTTTGAGATTTGTGTTATCGTTAGATCGGGAGAAGGGTTTCCATGTGTGTTAAACTGTTCGAATTCTAGTTTGACGTTATAGTATTTGATCAGATACTTAAATACTATAGAGATAATATTTTCTTTTTACTAATCAAAAGATGTGTATATAGATAATTTATCCTAAAAAGTATTCATACCAAGCACCCTTAGGGGCCGTTTGATCGTGCAATATGAAATTATGAATTGAAGTTGCAGTTTTGTTTGGACGTGCAATTTGGACGTTTTATGTTGTATATTTTCTCATCCGGGCTAACCCATACAGGCTTTGATATTTTACGGGCTAGCCCATTTTTGGCGTGGGTCAGGAAACGGCCGGCCCAACCCACAAGTACGTGGGCTACAGGCTTGTTGGGTCAGCCCACTTTTTTAAAAATTATATTTTTTATATAATTATTAAATTAAATTATAAATTATAATATAAAAATATTATCATAAATATCGACAAAACAATATTACATGATGTTAATGTTACTACTTGTTAATCAAACCCATAAATAAAATATATATATAATATATATATATATATATATATATATATATATATATATATATATATATATATATATATATATATAAATCTGAATCCAAAACAGCTGATGTGGCAGCCCCCAATGGCCACCATTTGGAACTCCTTATTTTATCTTTTTAATTAAATAAAAATCTGTGTTTTTATCCAAAATAAAAATAACCCCTCATTTAAAAGATCACACTAAATAGTAGTAATTAATTAATCAGTCCACAATCACTAAAATTCAGCCCATCCGAAACGGTTCAAATCCAGCCCACTAACATCTCCTTAATTATCCAATTTAATACGTTACTTTATTAGGCTTCTGATACTTTATCTTTGTCACAAGTTATTTCCTCAGTAGCCATCTTCTCCCTCCCAACTTCTTAGCCTATCTTCTCCTTCCCAACTTCATAAGTAAGTAGCCAGTCTTCTCCCTCCCAACTTCATAAGTTTCATAAGGTATGTATTCTGTTTTCATCTTAGGTTTCTGTTTTGATCTTCATGATTTCTAATTGTCATGTTTTTAATTTGTATTAATCATAATTGATTTTTGTGGCCTTTCATACCCTAATTCTTCTCATATATATAGTTTGATTGATTTGTATTAATCTTAATTGATATTTGTGGCCTTTCATACCATAATTCTTCTCATATATATAGTTTGATTGATAGTGATTCCTATATTCATATCCACATTTGCATTCTTTGTAAAAATCAAATTTCAGTTGTTACAATGCCTTATTCATTCCTTTCGAAGTTCGTTTTTGGTTGACATGATTTTATGATAAGGGTTCGACTTTGTAGACTCTGCTATGCCATTATTCCCAACAAAAATGGGGAGCTGATTCAAAGTTTATTTCTGGTTGACATGATTTTATGATAAGGATTCGACTTTGTAGACTGTGCTATGCCATTATTCCCAACAAAAATGGGAAGTTGATTCAAATTTTGTTTCTGGTTGACATGATTTTATGATAAGGGTTCGATTTTGTAGACTCTGGTATGCCATTATTCCCAACAAAAATGGGGAGCTGATCAGTATTGAAATGATATTTGTAGATGAAAAAATAAGGTATGTTATTACGTATCCAAATTCAGTTGTTACAATGAATTATTCATTCCTTTCAAAGTTGGTTTGTGGTTGACATGATTTCCTCATACGGGTTGGACTTTGTAGACTTTGGTATGCCATTATTCCCAACAAAATGGGGAGCTGATTAGTATTGACATGATATTTGTTGACGAAAAGGCAAGGTATGTACTTTGTAGACTCTGTTATGCCATTATTCCCAACAAAATGGGGAGCTGATCACATGATATTTGTTGACGAAAAGGCAAGGTATGTTATTACGTAATTCCTAAAAATGGAATTCACTTTATCAAACTATATATGATTGATTCAAGGGTGAACAACAGTGTTTTATCAAGTCGATATTTATATATAGTGTGTTTCACTAAAATATTTAAATGACTACGTCATTTTTAACAGAACGTCTTCCTCATCTGTAGATGTGGTTGGTTATTTATACGAAATCGGTGATATGGAAAGTGCTTGGGCGAACCGGGAAAAAAGGGAAAATCTACATTGTTACAAATTAGTAAGTCACTCATCTTATTTTAATTAGTTTGATTATGTTATCTTCTTACAAAATAATAGTTAGATAGTTTTATGATGGCTAATCTTAGGTGCTACTGAATGGGAATTCATTTGAAATTATTTTACTTACATATTTTAAGCATCTACATTACTGACACATGTGTATTAACAGATGATAACTTCACTTCTTTTTATTAAATTTTGATAAATCAGATGACTTTTTCACCTTTACATTCTGATTTATATTTGCTCTGCATAGTTCTGCTACATCAAAAATTATCTTATGGGATGAACTTGGGGAGAAGTTTCCTCTTTAACTGTATAACAAGGATGTTGGCTCGTATATAGTGATAGTGACTGCTACTACAGTGAGATAATTATGCATCCTTCCTGTTCAGTTAGTTCTTGCGCCTATGCATGAGCGGGTTTCGTGCTTCTTCTTCTCTTATATTCCCCTATATTAGTTCCCACGTTGTTCAAATTGTTCCTTTGGTTGTTGCTATGTAGTCGTACATACATAGTTGAGGTTTTTCCTACTATTCATTTTCCTGCCACTTTGAACTCGAGTTTTGATAGTGGAAACACTCAAATAAGTTGATGAATTTAAATAAATAAAAGTGTTATAATTATTAAGTTGTTCCCTTTGTTTGTTCTTTAAGTAAGATTTAGCTATGGTTGGATGACTTTTTGAAGATATAGGATAGTTTTTTTGTCGGTATTGAAATGATAATTGATCTTAACATACATAAGAAGGTGTGTAATTGACCCTGAATACTTTGACATTGAGGTGTGTATAAGCTTTGGATGCGTCTTAGTTTTTGATCTGTATCCATGTAAAAACTTTGGCTGGTAATTGTCTTAAAACGTTTGTAATTATAACATAGAGCTGTTAAAATAAGAGTTCTTGAATCTGGTAAGAAGGAAAAAAGGGAAATGATGTTGGAGCTAATCTAAATGACTGTGGCTGCATTTCTTTGGACTGTATGAATTAACAAGTGTGATAAAATTGCAGGGGAGGCATTGCTTTGGACTAATAAAACATGGTTCAAGCTATATTTCAATATCTTTGACACAAATCTTTTGTTTCATAAAATATTTACAGCTTTGATCACACTCAATGAGCTATAACAAAAGAGTATATGTTTATGGATCTTCCCTTTGTGGCAGCCCTTACATCTTTCTCAAATGTGGATTATGTGTTTCTTCATCAAAAAATGTATTTTAACACAAAAAACATCCATGGTAGATATTACAATATGTAATTCAAGTGAATATATACTCATGTATGACTTAGTTTCTTAAAATTATCTTCCATAAGTTGTCTTTTAGTCTAAAACTTAACACAAGAGGTATTTGATGTCACATTCACTTTTGGATTTGTGTTGTTGAAGAAGAGATGCTTTGAGTTTTTATACACCTGTCAAATGATAATTTCCACCCATTCACGAGATAACTTCCATACAAAATAACTTAGTTACTTATAATTGCCTTCTGCCAGTTGCCTTTGAGGAATAGTTTCAAGTGGTTGTTAACTCATGGATGACTTAGTTCTTATAATTGTCTTCCATAAGTTGCCTTTATGACTAAAACTAAACACATAGAAGTATTTGCTACTCTATTGACTTTCAAGAAAATCAAAAGCCAGTTTGAACTTGTATAAATTCTGTGAAAATTTGTGAAGAGGGGGAAAATGAAGTGGTTTTTTTTACTTCAAGGATAGAAATAGAAATAGGAAAAGAAAATCAGGACCAGTGGTACTCCAAGATCAGAGTAAATCAGATATTTCAGGTGGTGGTGCAGAAAGGACAACTAAGTCTTCATGTTCAACTTCTTCTGCACGTAGCTTCTCTGATGTGTATGAAGGGAAATGTCAGAATTTGAGGGTTTTCACATTCCCTGAGCTTAAACAAGCAACTAATAATTTTAATAGGTTACTTAAAATTGGTGAATAAGGTTTTGGATGTGTATTCTAAGGTAATATTAAGCCTGTTGATGAAAAATGTGAATCAACTATTGTTGCCATTAAAAAACTCAATAGAGATGGTTATCAGTTAAGTTTTTTTTTTTAGAGTATGCTCAATTATGTGTAACTGATCTTGGAATATGTGTTTAATTTGACTGGTAACTGAAATGTGAATGCACACATGTGATTTGAGTGTGGTCTTATTTGTTAAATTGTTGTTATCTGTGAAACTGTTTATAGCAGCTTTGTCTGATAATGGAGCATTACTCATATCATTATTCATTGTTGTTTTTTCTGTTTTTTTGTTGCTATGTTAGTAAAGAAGTATGATACTTACAGTACAACACTTTGGCTTCTTTTTTTTGGGTAGGTGCATTTAATCTTTCATCTTTAGTGAAAAACTTCCTAACACATATTTATTAATCCGCGCGCGAAGCGCGGACATGTTCCCTAGATAAGGATAATTTCAGAGACCTTCCTCCAGCTTTCACTCTATAACACTGATCTCCCTTGTTGTTTACGATATTATCTCTACCTCCCTTATTTCCATTTTCTTGTGACCATTCTTTAAATCTATTTAAAATAAATATAAATTAATTTAGATTTGACAATTTTACCCTTGTATATGCAAGTTTAGATATAATTTTCAACGATTTATCTCTATTTGTTGGATCATGTTTCTTCTTCACTTGTGAAAATGTTTAACTAGAACAAAATCTGATCGTTCTAATCGAATTTTTCTCTTGAGGAGTTCATATTTATCTTCTATTTGAAGAAATTGTTGCTGGAAATTGATGGGTTATTGTAGGCGAAAAATCTATGTGAATTGATAAAGGTGAAATGGATATGAAAAGTTAATATTTTGTGAAAATGGTGAGTTAGCTTGAATGAAGACTTTGATCTTTGTTTGATAAAAACTATGTATTTGTGCTGATTTATTTTTAAAATAGTTGTTAAATAAGTTATTTTTATATCATATTTATTAATATGAAGAAATTAATATAAAATGGGTAAAATTGTCAAATTTAAATTAATTTATATTTATTTTAAATTGATTTAAAGAAATTACAAGTAAATAAAAATAAGGGAGGTAGACGTAATATCGTAAACCACAAGGAGATCAGTGTTATAGAGCGAAACTTGGAGGAAGGTCTCTGAAATTATCCCATAAAATTATCTTTATAGTATTTATTAAGTTTTTTTCAAGAAAAAGTATAACTATTTAAATAGAAATATTAACCTAGTTGTTTTGAGTTTGGACTCTCTTTAACTTTAAATTTTAATACTATATTATATTTTTTAATTAATTTTTATTGGCCCACGGGTCGACCCTACCTATTTCTGAAGCCCCACAAACCAACAGACTTATTCAGGCCGGGCTAAAAAGCTCTTTTCTTAAATGGGCTCCAAAAATCTTAGCTCAACCCTATTAAATCCCGGGTTAGGCCAAATCGGTCCAACGAGCCTAGCTCATATTGACGGCTCTAATCAAACATTAATCCAATAGAAAGATTAAACATTTATTGTTCAAGCTAAGAAAATTGTTTTTACCAATTAACGCCACAGTGGTCAGTCAACTTGTCCACTTAATGATATAAACGATAAATTTTATCTGTTTTATTTTTTACATATAAAACAAATGATTGTTATATATAAATATGAGTTCTTTTTTATAACATATAAACTTGTGAATCAATTTTTGTATTTGAAAAATCCTAAATCATGATTTGAAATTCTCAAATCATGTTTTTTTAAAAAATAAAATAAAATTGGAATGTTATATCTCAATGAATTTACATGTCCAATCACCTACTTTTCATGACATGGAACAAACTATATCATAAGATAGACAATTAGAAAACACAAGTCATCATCATAGTCAATACAAGCTTAACATGTTTGAAACATTTTGTGAGATACTTTAGAAGTAACCTAGTTCATTATTGTGGGATGTTTACCATTAAACAACATGGACTATGTGACTTAAAACATGAAATTTCGTGTCTACCCCACACCGAAAAATTATCAAGTACCACAACTTCTTACTTACATTGATCCACCAGCTAAGGCATCCTACCGGACATGTAGTTAGGGATAAGGAAATTGCTACTAGAGGCTCAACCTCTACTAACGGGAGAGCCTCCTTCTCTATATTCTTCGTGTTAAGTAAACTTCCACATAATAGTCATTAATAATATTTATTTCATCATTCATGGAAAGACACAATTAAGCTACTAATCCAAGTTAAAAGTCATTTAGAACAACTCCTAAAATCTTGATTCAATTTAGGTTCAAAAAAACATTTCAATCTTGTGAATCCTTAGATGAGAAAATCTTCACAATCGCGTTGGTACTTTCATCTAAAAGCATCCTCAAGTCATTTACATCAATTCCATAAAAGCATGCATATCTTCATAAATAAGTTCATATGAATTTAACTCAAAAATATGTAGTTAATTCAATTCATGCCATATATATATATGATACAAAATAGGTAATTGAACCATAATGGAAAAAAAATCATGAAGATTATATAAAATTTGAACTTGTAAAATTGGAAGATTTTGAAACCCAAGGGAGGAAACACAACATATCTTAATAATTATATATCAAAAGTTATGGTGAATTTACTAAGTCTCAAAAGTTAGGTTGAATTGTATATTTCAAAAATTAGGGTGAATTGGAGATCTTGAAGTAAAACAGGACTTAAATATTTATATATGGCTTAGAATGTGGATTAAAACGACATAGTATGCATAGGAAACTAAAATAGTCTAAATTAAAAAAGCTGAACTCTTCCCTTCATGTTTAACCCTTCACGGTCAGTGAAGGGGATCGTGAACAGGGGCATCGTGAACAGGGTAGGGGACAATTTGTGATCTCCAGTCGATCACCACACATCGAATGAATGGACTATTTATCTTTTCACATGTCATTTAACTCTCTTGAAAGAGCGTGCCTGGTTCAAGATTGGGCTAAGAGATCGTCTTCTCCATGAATCAGAAACTGACCATCAAACCTATTTTAGAATCGAATATATCTGTTATTTTATCCTCGTCATTAAAAAGTTAATTATTATACAAAAATATTTATTGACAATTTTCAGATAAATCATAAAGTTAATGAAGTACAAGACATGATTATGAATTTTGAAACAGGAGATACAATTTTTATAATAAAATTAATGAGATAACCATTAACTTTTTTTTTGTCACGACTATAAAACTAATGAGATAATTATTAAGTTTTTTTAAGTTTGTCGCACATAAGTTCACCTAAGATGGCGCAGCTTAAACTCAAAATCTTAATGACGTTAGTTAAACTTATTTAATCAAATACATATTATCCGAAGCTTCGTTACAAATATATTTGTTAAGAAATACTATTTATTTATATTGACAAGGGCTATTTTATCAAGTAAACGAAATTTTAGCCATGTTTTTATAATACATTATATGGATCTTATTATAAAGAATTTTATTTACATTATACAAAAATTTAAATAATTTAATTAAATATTTTAAAATATTAGACAAAGTTATTTAGATATTATAAATATAAGCAGCTAAACACTATATTAACAGAAACACATTAAAGAACCTTATTACACATTTAATTAATTAAAATGATATACCATGAGTCTGTGACATGCATTTATCCTCTTTTAAAGAGATTATTCATAAATAGTGACACTTAATTACCTTCTGTTGAATTTCAGTAAATCTATATATATATATATATAAATCTGAATCTAAAATCGGTGATGTGGCATGTCTCTAAGAGCTAGAAAAATATTTAATTTTTTTTGATTTTTCACCATTTTCAAATTTTAAAATACAAAAATATTACTTAAATATTGAAGATAATCAAGATTAGTCATTAAATAATATTTACTGTAATGTCTGTTATCTATCTTTTCATATTCGTATGTTACTAATTATTTTACTAACTATAAATACCAAAACAAATACCTTGCACTACACAACATTCTTTTTTTTTCATTCAGAATACATAAATAATTCTTATGGTAAGTAAATATATATATTTTATGTGTTTCTGATTTAAAGTTTATATGACATTTTGGATATACATTTTGTATAAACTTGAGTGAATATTAATGCTATAATTTCTTCTAATATTAACAGATTCATCCTTTAATTAACTGATGGTTTAAATATGGCAAAAGGAATCTCCATATCTATTTTGATAGTGCAAATTTCATTTGGTAGGAAAAAGAAGTTTACTCAAAGGAGAAGATAAATAAGTTGGGAAAGAAATCTGAGAACTTTTTTTTTGTATACTGGAAGTTGGGAGGTGGAATCTGAAGCAATTCAAGGTGACAGGTTAAGTTCTTCTAATAGTAATATAAATAAATTTCATTGAACTGTTATTTTCGATTGAATTTTCCTCATATTTTTTGAAGGTCGTATATTTTAGTGGCAACATATTTTGAAAAGTATGTTTCCTGACGATATTTTTAATTGTCGTTTTTATCAGTAATATGTTTTCATCATGTGAAGAAAATAGAGTTCTTCATATTTTGACATGTTAATAGTAATTTCTAATATTTATTCGGTATAATAATAAATAATCACATTTGAGACACATGAGAAATATTATTACCTTCCAATTGCATTTTTTTTGTAAACTATATTCATATATACTTAATGTTGGGCGTATACAAGATAATCTAACAATCTCCATATGATCAACATTCAAATTTGAACGAATATATTTATTGTTGTAACAGAAAACAAAAAGTTATATAAATGAAGAATCATGAAAAAAATATAATTTAATTGCGTCAATTAGATTGAAACTTTGATTTGTTTGTATAAATTAATTAGAATGGGCAGCCACTATATATAAAGTGCCATTTCTTTCTTTGTACTCTTTTGGTTTAAAAAAATGAGGACTATATAAAACATTAAAATGATACGAGAAGTTATTCGAAAATATAAATTTATTTCTATTTTTTTTAAAATATAAAATAAACGGAAAAGGGCCTAAAATACCCTTGAAGTATTGAAAATAATACAAAATTACCCTCCATCCACCTATTGGCTCCAAAATGCCCTTTTCATCCACCTATTGGCTCCAAAATACCCTTGTCATCCACCTTTGGGTTCAAAATTGACCACTTCTTTAATTGTTTTAAAATTAAACTCTTTAAATATTTTTTAAAATACTTGGCGTTCAACTATTGGTTATAATTTAATTTATTAATATAATTTATAAATCAACCCACTACCCACTCATTACTAACTAAACCCCACCCAATTAATAATCCAATTATAATATCAAAATTGTCATAAACACTATTAAAACACGATGAAATTATAGATTCCTGAAAATGACATTCAAAATTATTTGAGTCCGAATTGAAGCCCCAATTAAATATAGGTTGAGCCGCTTATTTAGGAGGACACTTTCAATAGGATTCTCTTTCAAGATTGAATTAAAAATTTATGATTAAAGGTAAAGAAGTAATACATTCCGAATTAATTCATGCACTTTTTTAAAATATAATTTTATAAATATTTATGATTTGTTTTAAAACCTTTAATATATTATTTTGAAAAAAAGTTAACTATGAAGTAACATCACATAACTGAGACGTAAGAATAATTAAGATGAACATAGTCAGATTTTTAAGTTTATCGGTAATTTTTATTTCGACACTTAACGTATGATAATTTACTTCTATAGATATTTTCGCCTCAAATTTTTAAAAACACTCAATTGGCAGTAGCTTTTTTGTTGTTGCATTAATAATGTGACGGGTGTATTAATTTGGAGGGGTTTAATTAGTAATGGGTGGGTAGTGGATTGATTTATAAATTATACTAATAAGTTAAATTATAACATATAGTTGCGTGCCACGTATTTAAAAAAATATTTAAATAGTTTAAATATAAAACCGTTAAATAAGTGGTCAATTTTGAACCAAAAGGTGGATGACAAGGGTATTTTGGACCCAATAGGTGGGTGAGAAGGGTATTTTGGAGCCAATAGGTGGATGGAGGGTAATTTTGTACCATTTCCAATACTTTGAGGGTATTTTAGACCCTTTTCCGTAAAATAAATTTGGCATAATAAATCGAAAAGAATGAGGAGAAAGCAATAATAAATTACAAAATAAAAAGGAAAAAGTTATTGAAACAAATGGAAAGAAATAAAAAGAATAAGGCAGGAAGGAAAGAAAAAGGAAATGAAAAGGAAAATTTAATGATTGTAAATAAATAATAATTTAATAAAACAAACAAAGAAAATAAAATAAATTTAGATCCTTAAATCACGTTATTTTTTATTTTATTTTTCTCCTTACTTGTTCCTCTTAGTCTTTTTTAATTGAGTGTAGGGAATTAAAGTATTAAAATGAATAATTCAAATTACAAAAGATATGCACATACATACTTATATATAAGAAAAAATGTAATGAATTTATTAAACGAGAATTAAATATATAATCTCATAATATAAAGGTGAAATACTAAGAGTCTGTTTGGTTTGACTTTTGCTTATGACTTATAAGTTAAAAGTCATAAGTTCTAACTTATAATTTTTGACTTATTTTTGTTATTTTCACTTTAAAATAAGTGCTTATAAACACTTTTTAATTATTTTCAAATACTTTAAAACTGCTCAAAAACTATTTTGGCTTTAAAATACCTAAAAAAAAGTCGATCCAAACGGGAACTAAAACTACATAACAAAAAATTTAAAATAAAATATATTTTTATAAATTATTTAAACACAGTTAAATAAATTATTCTATATTTGATGTTTTTGATTGCACCTTTACTCTTTCCTTTTATTTTTTCTACTTTTTTTCTTTATTTACTATTTGTTGTTTCGGATCATAAATAATTCTAATTTCTTAATCATTGCTAACAAAAGTCATGTACGCTAGCAAGAAGTTACGGTATAGTTTTTTTTTTTCATTTGGTGCTTTTATTTGCACATTAAATTCTAAATATTTACTTATCCATTAAATTATGGATACAATACCCATAAAACTTTCGTTACTTAATTCTGCTTTTTCTTTCTGATTTCTTTTATCTTACTTAAAAATTTGCTTAGATAATTTATATTTATAGTAAATTAGGCATTATAGTCTTCCATTGCCCTTTCTATTACGTATTTATTACACATTTATTTTGAATTATTATAAACATACACTATCCAAAATTAAAATATGAGACTATATATAAAGCTAGATAATAAAAATGTGATGTGGCACATTTCAATGGCCAATGATCCTATTTATTTTTTGGGGAATTTTTTGGCATTTCCTTCAAAAAAAATTCATTTTTATTTTATAAAATCATCTTCACACCTCTTCAATTACATATATCTAAATTTTTAATTTAATAATGTTTATAACTCCTAACCTTTCATATTCATAATCTTTAAATTATTTTAATATAAATTTATAACTCCTTAAAATCATACTTATAAAAATTTATTTTGAGAAATGTATGATGATGATTTTATTTTCATTTTTCTATTCATCTTTTATATATTTGGTTGACAATTTGTAATTATTATTATACAAAAAGGAATGATTCTATTACTACTTAAGTGTCATGTTTATACTCCACTTAAGTGTCATGTTTATAGTGTTTATTATGTTGGTAATTTTTTTAATGTTTTAATAATTAAGATAATAAGAATGATGTTTCATTTATTTATTTATTTATTTATTATAGTAAATTCACGATTTCTCTTTATTTTGTATTTTATATAAAGTTCTGATTGTTATAAATTTATAGTTTATTTGGTTCAAAATAGTAACTTGTGATTTTATTGAACATAATTATCTCTGCTCTTTTTTTTTTACTTCCTCAAAAATGTCTAAATAGTTATTTTTTTCATGAATTTTCAATTAAAAAAATACTTTATTGAAAGTTTTAAATAACACTAACATCTACACACTAATATGTTGAGTTTCTTAAGTTTTTCATCTTTATTATAATTTTTTGCTAAGAATTCTGTTTATTTTTATTATTATTTTTTTACTTTTATAATTTCTCTATTTTTTATTGTAGAATATAAATATGTGAATTAACTATTCATTTATATTCGTTAATGTAAAACTTAAAGATCATTATTTTCATTACTCTCATAATTTTATTATCATAATCTCTAAATAATTAATAGTCATATTCTTGACATTATTTGTTTTTCATATTATAGTTCTATAAATAATGCATTGTAAGACTTTGGACAAATGATCACATTAGTTTTTTAAATTAGTATGTTTTTGGTACATGTTTTATTCATCCTTTAATTTGACTCGAAGAATAAAACTATTGAATGTGATCAACTTGTGGAAATAGATGTGAGACAGGAGTTCGAAAGATTGTGTATTAATTTTATATTTATTTTTTTATTTTTAATGATTAGGACTGTAAGCAAGGTAAAAATAATGTTGCATTCTTTTTCTATAGTTCTCTTTATTTTTTATTTTGTACGAAAAAAATTATTGTTATAAATTTAATTATAATTTTATGGTTCAAAAGAGTAACTTATGACTTTGTTGGAGGTTATCTAACTACTATCAAAATATTTTCTCTATTAAAACAATTAAATATATGGATAAATATATAATGAAATTTAATCATTTCTATAATCGCGCGAAGCGCGGATAAGTTCACTAGTTTATTTAAAATTTGAAAATAATCCATATCTGTCTTCGAACTTACAAATGACTAAATTTACCTTTTATATTGTTATCGCTAGCCTATACAGAAATAAAAGAATCATTCTGATATATTTTCTCCGTTCATTTTTATTTGTAACTGTTTAATATTGTATATTCATCAAGAAAATAATTATTGATATAGGTATTTTACTATACTACTCTTACTAATTAATGTTTAGTACTGGTAAAACATTTTTAAAAATTATTTTTTCTTTATATGTCAAAAGTGACAAATAAAACGAAAAATCTCTTGCCTAGTACAATTTATATTTCCGGTGTAGAGTGGGTTGCAAGCTATTAAATAGTGAAGGTTTACCCAATATGCACAAAAAGTACTCACCCGAAAAGCAGAAGCTATGACAGAATTATAGCAACAGCAAATTATCATAAAATTCAAAATAAATGAAATAAATAATAAGTAAATGTAAACAGAGGGAATAATAACTATTTAAAATTGGAAAATTATATATAATAGCAAACTATTAATTCAAATTAAATGCTATAAATATACTTTGATTTGATTGTATCATATAGCAAACTATTGCTATTTTCTCCTCTCTCCCTGGTGGAATCTTGCTCGCTACTCTCGTTTGGTGGCAGTCTCGCTCGTCTCTCTCGCTTTTATACAAAGACAAATATATAAAATGTGTTTGTGTTTGTATAAAGCGAGAGAAATTTGTATACATACATATATTTTCGTCTGCCTCTCTCCTCTCTCCTCTCTCCTCTCTCCTCTCTCCCAAATCTCGCTCGCCACTCTCTCAGATCTCGCTCGCCACCCTCGCTTATAAAAACACAAACGAAATGTATAAATTGTGTTTTTGTTTGTATAAAGCGAAAGAAAATTGAATATATACAAATGCAAATACATATATCTTCGTCTTAAACACTTATAATTATACAATACAAATATCCCTACCCAATTTTCTTTTGTCTTTCTCTCTTTCTTGTTTTATACATACACAAATTATACAATTGATCTTTTGTATACAACTGCTTTCTTTTGTATATGTATAGCGAATTATACAACTGGTTTATTTGTATATGTATAGCGAATTATACAACTGTCTTTTTTGTATATGTATAGCGAAATATACATATTTATATTTATTATGAAGCGCAATTATGCAAAATATAATTATCATACAAATATAATTTTTATGTTTGCTATAGGTGAAAGTTACTCTTTAAAATTTAGTTGAGATAAATTAGTAACGTAGGTCATGAGAGAGAAAATTATAGAGTTCAATTAATTAAATTGGCTGATATACTATGACATACGTTTATTTACTTTTGAAAGTTATTATAATAGTTACTGATACTTAATTACCTTTAGTTGAAGTTAAATGAATTTACCTTTAAAGTTTGCAAATAAATCATATACATTTATTTTAATTTATATGTTACATAATTTGATTTAATGTGACTTTTTTAAATTATTTAATTTGAAATTTTGAGTTCTAAAATAAATCATAAATATTTAAATATTCAGGTAAAAATGAGAATTTAAAATTAAATTGTCAAACATATAAATGTAGATCATTTTGTAAAAAATTAACTAAAAAGAAAAATAAAATAGTACAAAATTGAGCTATTTTAATAACAACGAAGAAAAAAACATTTTTTTTTTGAAAAACAAAAAATAACATATTCGATATGATTAAAATTTCAAATAATTAGTATATATACGCAACATTATCTATATCAAACGATACTATAGTTCAGAGACAGGTTGAACCGTTTCACTAACTAAAATAACATTTAATTCTTGTAAATAGAGAAATTAAAGAGCCTTTAAAACCCCTTTATTTTCTCCTAGTATTTCTCTTTTATTTTCATTAGCTTCCACTCTTTATTCATTTTAACATTTCTCTCTCTAAACAAAAACATATTCAAAAAAATATTCAAAAGTTTTTTGTATTTGAAGAAAATTCTGGCAAAAAATAAAAAAATAGGTTAATTAAGAAAAAATTCATAATTATTTGCCAAAAAGAAGAAGAGAAGCTTTAAATGGGCTTCCAAAAATTCTTCTTTTTGTTTCTCTTCTTCCTTCTTGTTGGCTTGTCATATTCTTCTCCATTATATATCAAACGTAAATTCCTACATTTTTTAAAATTATTTTTTATATTCAAATTTGGTTTCTTAACAAAAAAAAAAATGTTCTTGTTTTTTTTTTAATTATTTGTTAAAGACTGAAACGTAATTATTATTGTTGTTCGAACAGATGATGTGTTTGAGGCTCGTGTTCATACGGGACGTGCCCTTCTTCAACAACAAGGAAGTTAGTATCAATTTAATCCCTTTTTATTGTTATTATGTTATATTTCTTGTTTTATTCAAATTTTATGTTAATACAATTAATTTTATGAATTGATATGTTTTAGGCTTGTTTTTTCTTTTAAAAATATATTACAACGTTTGTTCTTGAAAGCTCAAAAAATTGATTAATTTTCGAGAATTAATGCTCCTAAGAAAGAGTTGAAATTGAAGAGGTGTCAAATGAACGAGTTATACTGTTAGAACTATATTTGGACTTGTTAAAATGATTCGAATTGATAAATAGTTTGAGTCATAATGCACCTAATGTTTTTTCAAGTCAAAATTATTTAACAATCCCCAATGCCAAACTCATATGCTTGAAGTTTGAAAATCTAGACTCAAAATTTTCTCAGTTTTGTAGATCTGATATTTATTCTAAAATCTATACACATTAAGTATTTGATACCTTTTGAATATGTCTTACTTAACGATCTTCAAATCAGCGATTGGTGCACCGAACCCTAAATATATACATATTTAGTACAATTAACCGGCTCAAGTTTGAACAAGTTGAATGAGTTATATTTTTATGGACTAAACTTAACATCCCTACTTGAGTCTTCATATGGCTTCTTTTTTCTTTTTTTTTTTTGTATTTACTTTATTATATTTTAAATCTGATTTCTGAGTGAAAATTCTGACTTGTTGCGATCTTGACTTTTTCTCTTCTTCTTTTTTCTTCTCTTTTTTTTTTTCTCAAAGATTGTCCCATTGATTTTGAAAGGGAAAACTACACCATCATAACAAGCCAATGCAAAGGACCTCACTACAATTCATCAATATGTTGCAATGCATTCAAACAATTAGCATGCAAACATACACAAGAAATAAATGATGTACAAAATGGATGTGCTACAACTATGTTTAATTACATTAATCTATATGGCAAATATCCACCTGGCCTATTTGCAAATATGTGTAAAGAGGACAAAGAAGGCCTAAATTGCAAAGATGTTATTCAGCCAGAAGCCAAAAGTGATGAACAAAAGAGTAATTCTTCAAAAGGTACTAAATGTTCAATAATTCTTATGGGGATAACCACTTTTTTAATTATATTAATGTTGAATATATGAATGAATGAAGGATGGACAACAAGTCTTTTTAATTTTCATTTTGTTTTTTTTTATGTGTAATACTCTTATTTACTTAAATATAACATTATATTTGAGACCTGTAATAATTCTTTTTATTAACGGGTAATTTATAAAAATAGTCTTAGAGACGGGTGGTTTTTGAACTTTTGACCTCGTTTGTCCCGTGGGGCAAGAGGGTGCGAAAATTCAAGAACACCATTGGGGTGTAGTTTCATATAATTCAATATTTTTGCTTCCTTTTATTTATTGTTCTTATGGAAGTTTCTTGTGATTATTTATTTTATTGGGAGAGGTAAGAAAAAGAAGATCAAATCTATTTATTTATTTATAAGTACAATTCTCATACTGATAAAAATTACTACGAAAAAAGCAAGGGTATGAGAAAGTTTACTTCGATAATGTGAATTTGTTTGTAGACGAAAAATGTGAAATTAAAGGAGATCGAAAAAGTATTGGTCTTGAAATTTTTGAAGATAATAACTATTATCTCAAACCTTGCATATCAGGTTAATAATGCCGTGACTTTAATCTAACTGTTCCAACCCTAAGATCACATATATTTTTTTTGTTTCATATTTTGTGTTTGATATTGGTATTGAAGCGTGACTGGTGACTCCTCGAGATTGATTACATATGCAAATGGATTTTAGCTATATAAAAAATTATTTTGAATCAAATTATTTTATGAGAAAATTATGTCATTATTTATAGATGATTATGAATTAAGTAAATGGAGAGATTGCTAATCCTTCTCAACCTTGAATCAATGTCGAGTTGGATTGGGTTGACTCGATATCCATATAAATACAATTGTAATTTTTTAACTAATTATGTCATCTTCTTTTTTTGTGGAGTAGTGTACTCTATCGTCACAATTATTTGTACAAATTGATAATTTATTATTAGATATAATTACCAGCTATAACAATATATACAGTGTAATTTTACGAAATAGAATTTAAAAAAGAAGTTTGCATAAACGTTTTTCTTCTACCTTAAAGAAAGAGAGTTTGTTTTTGATAAACCCCGACTCAAGAAAAAAAGTCCTAACATAAGACAGCCCTCGAAGTGATGAAATTATGGTCTATACTATGTAAGTACGTCAAATCATGCAGAATAGTAACTATAACAAAATAATATAATAATTAAAGTATAAAAAATAATCATTTTAATAACAATGAGTAATAAATCTACACTTATCTTTAAATTTTAATTTTTTATGATTTTCAATCTATTTTATTGACTCTAAAATGCGGGGGTTAAATAATATTCCCATTAAAATGCAAAAAAGAGAAGTGGAAAAATCTTCACCCCAAAGATAAAGTTATTGGGAAACAGATGAGAAATGCATTATAGAGGTTGAGATTTGAGAATATGCAGAAAATATTCGATGAGCTAGTTTATGGTCTAATAGAGTCAGATTTAATATTTAAATTTTATAAATTAATTTTTACGTTTATTATTATTGAAAATATTTTAAAAATTATGAATTTAAGAAAAAAATTATATAACTTTAGTTTTTATATTAAAAATATTAAATTTTGATGAAATCGAGACATAAAGTTGATAATTTTCAAAATTTTATGCTTTTAGGGGTAACGTCGCCGCCATTTTGACTTGAAAAACAAGTCACAATAATAGTTTATTACACCAAAATTCAACAAAATCTGCTAGATCTATTCTTTTGTATTTTTTTTATTTCTGGTAATTGATTATGCCATTTCACCCAATTATTTTATTACAAAATAAAAGGTAAAGAATATTATAACAATCCACCAATCATGTATGATATTTATGTTATGATCTTATTATAAGATATGAAATATAATGTCATATCGGTTTAATTATATTGATCATAATACCGAAAGGATTATAACTATAGAATGTAATAACAATTGTAATATAGTGGAACATCTGCTTTACCTTTAACTAGAGGTCTCGGATTCGAGCCTTGAGTATCGAAAAGAATGAGCCCGGAACTTCTATTGTTCACCGATTCTAACTTACCGATTTCATAACAAAGAAAGAAGTCCAACCTTAAACTCTTCCACCTTAATAGCTAACTTCAAAGGTATTCAATAAGTACATATATAGGAGATTAGAGTTTATATGTCAGCAAAGACAAAGACATGAATCTTTTGATCTAATTGATTAGCTAATCACAATTATTATTTTCTCAGCTAAAATTTGTTTGGTTTATACAACCTAAAACTCTTCCACCTTAATAGCCGGGCATTTTGGTACATAAAGGTACAGGACCGGGTTACCGGTTTTACCGGAACCGATACCAAATTTTTCTTACCGGATTTTCTTACCGGTACCGGATTTTACCGGACCGGATTTACCGGAAAAACCGAACTGTTCCGCCCGATCCGGTAGTAACCGGTTTGGAACCGGTTTGGACCGATTTGGAACCGGGTCTTATCGGTTCATCCGGTACTTTTTTTTTTTATATATAAATTTTAATTATTTTAATTATTATATAAATATTATATATTTATATTAAAACTTCAATTGAAAACTTTAAAGTTTATATAAGTTTGAAATTGAATTTATACTTTAAAGTTTATATTGAATTTAAAGTTTCAAATTGAATTTAAAGTTTTATATTGAACTTAAGTTTTATATTGAACTTAAGTTTTATATTGAATTTAAAGTTTAAACTTTATATTGAATTTAAAGTTTGAAATTGAATTTAAACTTTAAAGTTTATATTGAAGTTAAAGTTTTAATTTAAACTTATATTAAAATAATTAAAAATTAAATTTATAAAATGACATGATAAATAGAAGAGACTATTATAAAAGAAAATAAAGGCGAATAGCCGTATATTTATTCAAATAAATAAATTATACAATACAAATATTAGAAAGAGAATAAGAGTAAATTTAGGAGGAATTGAATATTAATTAATATACTAACATAGGTCTTGGTGACGTAAAAAAAGTTTCATTAACACGAGTATAATCATTAGTATTAACTAAATATCTAGGTGGCAAATTTTTAGAACAAGAACTACTTACTCCTCCCCTGTTATTTTTTAATTCCGACATTGGTCTTTTACCACTATTTCTTTCGAAATTCATGTTAAAATTTAAAATAATTAAATATTATGAGAAAACAAGCAAAATAATATAATAAAAGAGATAAAACAACTAAATTAATAAACAAATAAAAATTAAAGTTGAAAGTTGGAACGAATGTACCAAACGTCTACGTATAAGTAGACGTATAACAAAGCCGGATTTGGTAGATGCCTATTGTAGCTTCCGAAATTCAAACTCCAACTCAATATCACAATATAATAATTAATAATTTATGAGAGATTTAAAATTGAGACTTTGAGAGATTGTATAAGATTGTATAAGTAGTGAATTTGTGATTTAAAATGAAGAAAAAGGGTATATTTATAGTATAAATAGAAAGGGGTGGGGGGTGCTACTAGACCGTTTTGGGCCCCAGCCCAACGGCTAGAAGGGCCCAACGTCATAAAACGGATACATAAATTAGAAACCGGACCTTACCGGATCGGACCGGTCCGGAACCGGTTCTTACCGAACCGGTTCAACCGGATAAAAAACCGGGAACCGATTCGGTAACCGGTCCGGTATACAAGAAGACCGGTTCCTATTACTTTACTTTAACTACGGGAACCGGCAGGAACCGGACCACATCATTAAAAATATTTTGGTACATATGACGTAACTTTAAATTAGAACCACAAAATTAAAAAGTGTTCTTTCTTTTCTTAAATTCCGTTTCAAGTCAAACTATGTTATCTTTTCTAAAACGGAGAGAGTAAGATTTAAATTATTACTTTTTTACTCTATTAAAATATCATATCAAATCAAAATCACCCAAACAAAATTAAATCAAACATTTTTCTAAAAAAGGAAAAGAAATCTAATCCCACCAATCAATTTCATACAACAAATAAGAAAGCAAAATCCCTCTTTGTTCCTTCAATCTCTTCATTCATTCATTCATAGTACTCATAAACATTTTTAAAAAAAAACAGTCATCAAATTGCCTAATTAAATAACAATTAAGCAAAAATAAACCCATCAACAAAATTAATATCATAAAATTCACCTTCATATATTCCATTTTCCTCAGATAATATCTTCACTAATAAATCTGTCAAAAATTAATTTCTTTTTTTTTCCCTCTTGTAAACTTATCTGTGAGCTGTAACCAAAGTCTCAATAAATCTCAATCCATCAAATTTTGGTGCAAATTTGTCTGAAGAAGATTGTGATTCTTCCATTTTCTTCAATGAATTTTCTTCATTCTTCTTCTTCTTCGTTGAACTTTCATCCTGAATTAACAATTTTTCCACAAAAAAAAATTAAATTAAATTTTTATAACAGCTTTGTTTCTACGCAAGCTCATCGCATCGAGCTTATCTAGTAAACATATATATCTTCAGTTTAAAACAACTGAACAACAATGGTAAATTATTTACTCTGATTTGAAATTCCAGATCTATTTTCAAATTTTAACAGAAAATCACCAAAAAATTCAAAAAAAAAATTGAAAATTGAGTAGGGAAAGTTACAAGATCTGCGATATGAGTAAGTATTAGATTTAGAATTCAATTGTTAAAAAGTTTGAAATCGTTATTTCAAAAAAAAAAAAAAAAAAAAACTCATAAAAAAGGAAACATTTATTTACCTGATGATGAGAAATTCGAACTTTGGATGAAGAATTTGAAGAAGAAACAGCAACAGCAGAAGAAGCTGCAGTTATGGAAGCTACGAAAATACTTGATTTCTTCATTTTTTGAAGCAAAAAGTAATTTTTTTTTTTTTTTTTTTTTGTGTTCTTTTTTATGTGTTGAGAATGAAAAATTATTGGAGATATTTATAGGTAAGTTGAATGAATTGGCCCCATGACATGCTGGCATGTATTCACATTTTAAATACGCGGCAACTATTATCTTTTTCACGCCATCTTCGTTTTATATTATTTGGCCTTTGTTGATTTCTGCGTCTCGCATATTGTGTTATAATGCATCGAGATGGACGAACAAGCCACACTTTGAAAAATTTGCGCGTGTGCTTGTGGCCGAGGATTTGGTATATAGTGTAATTTTTCGTAATTTAAGTGAGATTATGGTTCAGTATTTCTTTATGCTTTGTATTGGTTAGGTTCGTTATATCTCGTCAAGTCCAGAAGCAGATATATTTTGATGTGTGGATGTGAAAATAGACTTTTTTTATTTTTTTTAAATAAATTTTAAAGTAATTTAAAATTTATTTTTTGACTGTTCAAATAGTAATTAACCATTTTAGGATGAAAAATAATTAGAAATATGTTTGACTATTTAATCTTATCTGATTTTTAAGATAATATTTCTTTTCACTCTATTATATATCATAATTAAGATATTTACAATCTCGAAGATAATTATTATAAAAGGTAAAAATAATAAATTAAAATGTGTGACTATTTCATCTTTATCTATAATTTAAGATAATATTTCTTTTTACCAAAATATTTACTCTATTATATGTATCATAATTTGAGATATTTAAAGCCTATAAAAATTAACTAATTACTATAAATGGTTAAAAATAATAATTAATTACCATAATCATTTTGATAGCGAAAAGAGGATAGGATTAAAAAGACCAGCCCACGTAAGATTTGTTTTGATGAAAAATAAATATTTTAATAAGGACTAAGTATTTTGAAATAAATATTTTAATATGAATGATAAATATTTTGAGATGAACAAATAAAATTATTAATAAATCTAACTAATAAATATGTAGAAACTAAATAATCAAAAGAATGATGTTTCGAATAATTAAAATTTAAACATATTTAGTCATATACTATAATGTCAAAAATTAAATATCATAATTAAAAAATCCAAAAGTACTATAATTAACCTCTTTTTTGCTTCAAATTCCCATTATATGTACTATATATAAACAAAAAAAACCATCCACAAGTTTTTTTCTTTTTTTGTCTTTTATTAATCTAAAAAAATTAAATAACCAAACAAAATACTAACATTTGGTACTTTGTAATGGTAAGTCCGTGATAATTTCTTCTAGAAGGGTAAATATATTTAAGTTTTTTTTATCAGCAAATATATATATATATACACACACACAACTATGAGGAAGAAATCATTTATAACTATTTATAAATTAAATAAAAAAAGCATTTTTTTTAATGATTTTTACATATAAAAATTAACACGCGACCAAAAATAAATTTGAGGAAGACTATAAAATCAAAACTTTGAAATTGGGTAGAATTTTATATAGATAATCAAGATTTATTATATATAGATAATATTTTTAAAAAAAATATATATATATGTTTAATATGTTATGATAGTTTGATTTTCATTTGATAAAAAAAAATCAAATCTCACACGTGTATGGATGTAATTTGTCCACGACAGCTTTGCTGTGTTTCCACATGTTCAATATTATGATTTTTTGGAAAATTGTTCATTTGATTGAGACAACATTGATGTTGAAATGACTTACTCTCTTCGTTTAAAAAAGAATGACCTCTTTTTAATTTTGGTAATATTTTAATTTCAGTTTTTCACGTGACAAGTTTAACGATACAAGATCAAAGGACAATTTTGTACATTTAACCTAACTTTAATTTATAACCACAAGATACAAAAGTCTTCTTTATACTCTTAAACTCCGTGTCAAGTCAAACCAAGTCATTCTTTTTAAAACGGAAGGAGTATTACAAGTTGACTTGTCCAAAAATATAGAAAAAAAGATGAAAATGCTACCCTTTGTTCGTTTTATTTTATTTGACTTGATTAGATTTTAATTAAGCGTGTGTATATCTCATCCCTATTTATCGAGATAGAGAAGTTGATGCAAAACGATTAAAATGGAAAAAAAATAACTTAAATATATAAAAGTCACTTAAAATAAAAGGAGAAACTATATAATATATATCCCTTTCAAACATGAAACATGTTTTGCCTGTCCCTTTTTAATACAACACTGGCTTGCATGTGATCTTGTCATTTGACAAACCCAATCAAACCTTCTTTTTTTTTTAATGATTAAGATGATTAGGTTTAATGTTTTTTAAGTACTTCTTAAAACAATTAATTACAAGAGAATACTATTAAATATTATTATGTTAATAAATTGGTCAATTAAGTGTGTATATATATGTTTAACTTACATTACCTATTTCGCTAAGGATTTGTGAACAACGTATTGAGAAAGTGAATTTATCATGTTCATGGCTTAAAGATCTCGAAAATTTAAATTGTATTTTTTTTATCTAATCTATGGAATAGTGTTTATTGTATATTGAGATGTATAAGAATGATAATCTCATCTCTTCTACGAATTAAGAATATTGGTTCGGTCTTGATTGTTTTTATTTTAAAGAAGGGTGTGACATTAAAAGCGGATTGTGCATCGTAAATGGTTTAGGATGTGTTTTATATGTGGAGAAAGACGTTTTTAATTTTTTTTTATATATTTGATTGGTAAAAATATTTATATTAAAAATAAGAGTTCTTTAAAAATATATCTTATTTTCTATCAATGATATTATTTTAATTTAATCAGCTTAATAATCCACCATCAATATATTATATATAATAGAAATAAACCACATGTGAATAAAGAACAAGTATGTATTTTCAAATAAGATAATTCAAATTTTGTGAATCAAAGTTAACATAGTGTGTGCATTCTCATTCATTGCACCCTCTCATAATCACCTAAATAATGCAACATGCACCCCAACCATATTGTTAGATGAATAATTAAAACTTTGAATTTTAAATTTTGGATATTAAAATAAATTTGATGAAGTTGAGGATGCATGCATTGGGGAAAAAAATATTTATATCATGTGCTTATCAAAAAACACTACTCAATTTTATTTTTCTAACTCAACTTTCCAAAATATAATATGTATTTGTCAATTAAAGTAAATGAACATAAAAATGACTATTTATTCATCATGAACAAGTACCCTCAACCTATATACTATACTAAGGTCTTATTACCCCTCCTAAAATTATTTTATTAATAATTTTCTATTTCTTTTTTGCCTATGTGATACTATCTTGTGGGTCCAACGCTATTTGACTTTTTTTTCAAGCTAGTGCCACGTAGGCCGAAAAGGAATAGAAAATTACTTATAAAATAAGTTCAGCGGGTAATAGGACCTTATTATAGTATAAGTGTGTCTCTGAGATTTCGGACATAGGTTGAGGGGATACTTGTGCCTTTTCCCAATTAGAAAACATCGTTACCTTTATTTTTACTATTTTTGACGTACTTTTTTGTTAAGTGTATTCAACCATATATTATTTATGATCTACGTGATATTAATCTAAATAGGCATTAAACATTATTCTCAACCCTTTGTGCGTTGAAGAATATAAATTCTAGCTACTAATAATCAACCTTCTATCTTTGAAATTATGTAAACGTATTGATTCTTCCATCTCATTAATTTCTATTAACAACTTATTCCAAGGTCTTTTTTCTTTTAGAATATACCTAGCTAGTTGTAATTAAAGATTATGAATAATTCTCAAATTCTTCTAGATACATTTCATTGAGATTTTTATTTGCAATTCCACTTGCTTTCCCAATTAAGAGAATTTCATTTTCTCGATTATAAATGATATATCGAAACAGAACAGGAATATAAATATCAAATATCGAATAAGTGACATGAACCCTCTCGTGATAAAAAAATATTTTAATTTGAGAAAGTAAACTTAATCCACCAATAGAAATAAAACACATGGAGATGTGTCACGTGTCACACCGACTCCATTATCAACCATTCTTTCTAATCTTATCGAATCAAATCATATTGTAGCTAGGGCATGGAGATAATATTTTATTTTTTTGGTCGGCCAAATTTACAGAAGAGTTAACAAACAAACCTAATAGTAGTAGTCAAGGGTCCCTATATAAAAGGAATGAAAAAGAGTGGGTGGGGTGGGGGGAATATTATCAATTGTCATCGATAAATTTAAATTTAAATTGTAAAAAATCTATTTAAATTTTTTTAGCAATTTTTAATTTAAAAAATGTATCATCAGATGGAGACGATATACCGTTCTGTCATAACCCTTTGATAATAGCTTTTATTTTATATAGAATTTATCTTCTATAGACTATGTTACCGACATTATAAATAATTTTTTTAATATTATCACATCACTTAAAAATAGGGATAATAATATTTTTACTTCTTTAATTATGCATAAAATTTGATTTTGCTTTTAGTAATTTTTAACTAAGCATGTTTAACCTTCAATTAGTTGAAGTTGTACACTATTCATCCTTCTTCTTGTGGATCTTTTCAAATTTGTCTATTTAATTGACTATTTGTAATGTTATTATGTTAAATAAGTCTTGTTTTTTTGTAAAAAGATAATCACCCGTAATAAGTGATATTAGTAATCTGAAAAAAAAAAGAAGAGAAAATAAAGACTAATATATGATAAATTAAAACACACTTAAATTACGAATAAAATAATTTAATTAGCACAATTCTTTTTTAATATATATATATATATATATATATATATATATATATATAAGTCTTTTTTTTCCTTTTTGTTTGTAATGTTGATTTACATGACAATATAATTTCAGTGGTGGTTGACGAAACTATATATGATAATATCGTATCTCATCAATCATTGTATTACAACCATTCATTAAAAAAGCAATATATAGTTCAAGTCAAAAAGACACTTAAAAAATGTAGCAATAATATGGATAAGATATAAAGTAATTTCTTTACTATTTTCAGTGCTACAAACATAATATACACCTGTCTAAATGTGATATGTAATATATATATACACTATTATAAATAGACATTTTCCACGGAAAAATATTAATGGCTATTTTAATGAAAGAGATAATGTCTAGCGATTATTTTCAATATTTCAGTAGCAATTTATTTTCGATCATGCGTTGATTATGTGAAAATAAATTTAAAAAATTATATTTTATAGCATAATTTTTCAATTTTATTATACATTTATGCTCTCCAACTTTGAGTATACACAAGTAAATACTCAAATTTGTATAAGATTGAAAAAAATAGACACACACATCCTATGTGGCATCCTACATGGCAATTTGTGTCCTACGTGCTGTCCTGTGTGTATTATGCCACATAGGACTCATGCGTCTAGTATTTGTTCAACTTCATATAAATTTAAGTGTTTACTTGTGCATACTCAAAGTTGAAGGATATAAATAAAAAACGAGGTCAAGTTAAAGGGCATATTTATGTATGATACAAAAATAAAAAAATGTACGTGATCTCTTTAAAATTATTGAGTTATTTCATCCTTTCAAGTAAGCATAGTTTTTAAAGCAGCTTATATTTTGTACGCCTATACTACTTGAACTCTTCAACACTCTAGCTACATATGTGTCGATCCAACACGAATTTAGTGTGGGCATCATGAGATTAATTACATCGAGTTTGATTAACATCATATTGGTGATGCTATAATAGATTGTGATGATATGGTGTTGACTTCAAGAGTATTAGCGATCAATTACTATTAAATTTACGTTATATAAATTGTCATTGTAAAACACTTTTACAATATTATGTCATTCAGAGGATATTTACAAATAATTTTTTTTTTAAATATGAAAATTTTTTAATCTTAAAAATAAGATAAACTATTTGCTAAAGCAGATAAGATGACCTGATAATGTATAAATTTCTTACACAAATATTGTATATAATTAAATAGGTTTTATTAATCATATACTTATATTCCTCCTTCCATTCTATAGTATAG
This sequence comes from Solanum sitiens, assembly GCA_016801875.1. Classification (NCBI taxonomy): domain Eukaryota; kingdom Viridiplantae; phylum Streptophyta; class Magnoliopsida; order Solanales; family Solanaceae; genus Solanum; species Solanum sitiens. The sequence goes on along the minus strand of JABWTJ010000017.1, from coordinate 473,147 downwards.
TTGCTTTTCGATAAATATTCTAAACAAAGAAGTTGAGACTTTTACCAAGGAAAGTCAAATTATAAGAAGTAATTGTACATAAGAAGCCTATAAGAAATTTCACCTATCTACTAAATATAATTTTTTAACGAACTTGTTAAATGACACTCTCGAATAAAGATAACTTTGTCATTCCAAGTAGACAAAAACCTTATAACAATATCATGCAACTCGAAACATTTTTATTATAATGTATTGTAGTAATATACCAATTGTTGAGATGGCCGAGTTGGTCTAAGGCGCCAGATTAAGGTTCTGGTCCGAAAGGGCGTGGGTTCAAATCCCACTCTCAACAAATTTATTTATTTATTCATCATTATTTTTTTCTTTTTTTCTTTTTTTGTGTATAAATTCATCATTTATTTTTATTTTTAAGTTTTCAGATATAATAAAAAGATTTTCACCTCAGAATTCTCTGAATTTTCAACATCATTATAAATAAATATTCATTTGTATTTGCAGTAAAACTTATAGTTCTTGGACATATTTATTCAGTGTATTTTGCTCCTCATACTGAAAAATAAGTTCAAAAAACTAGATGATGGACTTGGAAAAGAAATAAAATCCAAATTAATCACCAAGAAGGATTGAAATGTGTTAATTTTTTTTAATCTTTAATCAAAGATCTCGAGTTTAAATTATAAAATTCAAAAGAAAACAAAATTATATTAGAGATCGCTTCCGTAACAAAAAAAAAAATCTGATCGACATAACACAGTGTAACAATGAAAGGGTTCTCGAGAATTCAAAGTATTCTTTTTACATAAAATTTATATTTGTATTGAAAAATTAAATTTCATTGAAATAACACGGTGTAACAAGGAGAGGTTCTCGAGAATACAAAATATATTTTTTTTACATAAAATTTGTATTTGTTTTTAAAAAATTGGAAAATATATAAGGAATATTACTTAGGAACCACTAACAAAGTATGTTGTTTGATCCAGTGGATCTTTAATACTTTGTCACTATTACCATATAGGTTTTATAATTTGAGATGCGTGTTAATCTCAGAAATATCAAATATTAAATTTATTTTGAATGATTGTAGAGTCATTTAAAAAACATAAATTCATGTTTAAATTTGTCTTGAAAAATTAGTTATATGCTAAAACTATTATAACGATATATTACATACTTTTATTATTTAAAATTTATTTTTTTACCTTCTAAAACTGACGTGATAAAAAATAAAAAACACGTTGAATGATAAATAAATTAAAATCTTCTTTTTACTATCACCCAACCCTAGCCTCCATCCTCTACTACCACCCAACACCTCTTCTTCTTCTTTATGTTTTTCATCATTTTTTCATTCGCAATTTCCATCCACCCTACTATACCTCCACCAAAATCCTCTTTCCCTCCCGCCCCCCAAAAACCCCCAATCATATCTTATTTTAATGCTTATTTAATTTTATCATTTTTCGTTATGTTTGATTTTTCTCTTTGACTTTGTTGATAGTTGATAAAACTAATGCTTAAGTTTAAAAAATAAAATATAAAGATGGATGGATTTGTTGGTGTGTGGTGACAAAGAAGCGGGAATTGAAGGCGGTGTAGAAGAAAAAATTGATATTGACAATGGTGGTAGTGATATTGGGTGGTGGGTTTGTGCATTTTGATGGTGATAATGTAATTTTGGTGATGAATTTTATTGGGGATCTTTCTAATTTTTGTGGGGATAATGGTGATAGTATGAATCGATGGTGGATTTGATCGTAGCAGGTGGTGAATTTTATGGTGACTATTTTGATTTTTTGGTGAAATATATAGATTCGCTAGTAATATAACGATAACGGTAGTGGTTTCATGGTGATGTTCATTGAAGAAGAAACAATTGAATGATATGGAGAATCTTAGTTAAAATTTGACATGACATTGTTGAGGTACACCTTCCATTGTGAGAGTGGTGATTACACGTCTTAGGGGTAAAAAAAATCAGAAGAAATGTGTAATAGGTCACTATATTAATTTAAGCGTGTAATTGATTTTTTGAAATAAATTCAGATTTAATTTATAGCTTTTTCCCTTATTTGCTTGTTCTACATATAGTCATCATAACAACTTACTCTTTGAATAAGCCTCGTAATTTAAATTTATATTAATTAAACTTTAATACAAATATAAAAAATGAATGAAAAATCAAAATAAAATCACTTTTGAAAAAACAAAGCAAATTAAGGTGACGTATCAGCTAATCCATCATTCTAATACCATGCTTTTCACGTTTAAAGAAAAGGTGTCGGTTGGAAAATAAATAAATACGTTAATTTGACTTTTGTAAAATATATATTAATGGTAGTTGGAGAAAAAAAAGTTCAAGTAATAATTAAAGTTATTTTGACAAATAAAATATTATGTAAAAGTTCGGCATTTGAATAATTAAATTAAATCAATTTGAACACCTAAAAAGTTATGAAAGTTGACAATGATAATATTATTTACAAAAAAAATTCTCAAACATTTTGAAATCTTGTAAAATAGAGAGGATGTCACACAAACAAAAATTGAACACTATTTCTTTTCGTCTAGAAAATAAATATGGGATGGTAGAAATTATTTCTAATAAATTTTTGATTCAAATATTAAATTGTGTCTATCGTCTCGACTTAAATAACATATCGTATATGCTGTTTCGATTTAGACTTGAGTGACTGAAGGTCGAATTAACTAATTAAATAAGGAAAAATTACGCTAATAAGTAAATATATACTAGTTAGTTAACTAGAGCCGTCAAAATGGGTTTAGCCCATATGGCCGACCAAACTCAAACTTTTATTGTTTAGGATTAAGATAAGATTTTTCAAGCCCATTTAAAATGTAGTTTATAAGTCCAAGCATATAAGCCCTTGGTCCTTGAGGCTTGATCGAGGTCGGCTCATGTGGCAAGACTATTAATTTAAGGATAACTTGCAATAATCTCGCTAATATATAAGTTAATTATCTAAATGTACGTTATGTTATAATATTATGAATCTTACCAGATTTTGGTACGTTCAGAAAATGTATTTCTGTATACAGAAACACAAAATTAGGTTAATTTGTTCTAGATACACTCTACCCATCTCCCTCCGATCTTGCTTGCTACTCTCTTATCTCGCTCATGTATCTGGATGCATCACGCCAGATACATGTATCTCGCATTTCTAGTATCATAAATACAGGCTAATTATACTAGATTTTTGTGTTAGTGTTAGCCATACTTGATTTGAAAATCTTGTCGTTTTCTTGATGTTATAGAATTTTAAGTTTGTACAAATAAAAAGAAGGGCTAGCACGCCCGCCCACAACTTGGGCCCTTCTAAAGCTGGGCTGGGTTGAGTATTTTCGAGCCCCTTCCAAATGAAGGTCTGACCCGCCCTAGCCTTCAAATTTCTTGACTCGCGAGGCTTGGACCGAATGAGGCTGGACCGATCCTTTTTGACAACTCTAATTAACTAACATAGCTATATTTTCATTAATTACCACTTACAACTTAATTTTAATTATAATTACATACACTCTCTTCTCTCCTCTCTTATATATAAATGATACATATACATCTATATAACATATATACAATTTTTATTCGCCTTTCTTCACTTTTTACGAGTTAAAAATATGAAATATTAAGCAAAAAATAATTATTTTCTCTTGTTACACATTATTATCCCCACTTGACTAAATTTAACTTTGAAAAGTTTAATCCATATATAATATTTACCCCCAAACAATTTTATTTTTTTTTGGGTTAAAAACCTCAAACAATCACACTATTTGATTACGTTGAATATTTATCAAATTCAACTCACATTTTATTATTCAAATATCTTAACATTAATCTTATGTTAAATGTAACACAAATCATTTTATACATAACGCATGTCAAAAATTAATATTTTCTCCGTCTCATTTTATGTGATATTTTTCACATTTTGATATTCAAACAAGTCTATCTTTAACTGTAAATTTTTCATACATTTTTTTAATATCTTGAATTATTAATTATTGTGAATTATAGTACTCTTTACATAGTTCACAAATACATAAATTTCATTTTAAAAAATTTAAAAATTTTATACATAAATATTCGATTAAAATTAAATTGTTTGATTCTTAAAAAATGATACGTGTCACATAAAATAGACGCAGGGAGTAATATAGTTTTCAAAACCTTTTTCCTTTCTCTCTCTATATAAAGAACCTAATCCTTTCTCTAGTTTCTCTCTCTAAATATATATATATATATACACAAAACCTAGAAGATTAATTTTTTTCTTCGTTTGTTTGATCAGTAAAGTGAAAACCCTAGTTTTCTGATCCGTGAAGTATGGCATCTGGATCATCTGGTAGGCCGAGTAACTCTTCGGGTTCGAAGGGTTTTGATTTTGGGTCTGATGATATTCTCTGTTCTTATGAAGATTATCCACATCAAGATGCCTCTAATGGAACCCACTCTGATCCTGCAATTGCTACCAATTCTGCTAAGGTAACTGTTTTTTTTTTTTTGAAAATTTGATCGGAGAGGGATTACAAGATGAGGAATCGAACTCTGTGGTGGAAGTTCAGGTAGTCATATGAGTAAATTATTGTAAGGTGGTAGTGTTCACTGTGTTGTTTTGATTGATACCCACTAGGGGTTTTGGAAGTTATGAGATAAAGCTTGAGAATTTACAGATGGGTATTGCTGAAAATTGCTGATTTTGAATCCTTGGATAATTGTGTTGTCTGGTCAGCTTGCTCACAGCTCGACGATTAGCTGTTAACTCTTAGTAGTTTTAAAAAATTGCTGAATATGTATTGAAGAACTCAGTAAAGTTGGGTTTTTTAGAATTCATTACTCGTAAATTCAAAATCTTAGCTTTACATTTGCTAGATATCTAGTAGTCCACCAATGGTTAACTATGTTTTAGCAGCTGCACTTTTTTGACCTATATGAGAATTATCCTGATGCAGTCTATTGCAAGTGTGGATTTTCAAAGTGATTAAAGGTTAAAGAGTTGGTTCACTTGGCTTTACATAAATTAATGTGGTGTTTAACTATGTAGTTTGATTTTAGAGGGGTGAGGGGACTAAGATATTAGTCTATCTTCACTCATTTCGAGCTACGAGTAGGAGTTAACAATGTAACCTAAAACTAATGATGACGGAGATCCTTGACCTCTCCTATACATTCTCTTCTTTGTTGTATTAAGATCCTTCCTCTTTATATCTGCCTCTCTTTTTGTTAATGAACAATCCGAAGACATGAGACTGCAAAAAGGGTTTAGCTAAAGTCAATCTGCATATAGAACAATAAGGAAATCATGTTTCACACAATATCCTCAATAGCACTGGCTTTGCATCTGGATTCTAGAATTGGTGTAAACCTTTTGGAAAATGTTTGGAGGCATAGTTTTGATGTAGCTCATTGATAGTAATTATAACAGATTAGCAGCTCTTTTAGGGGTCATAGACAAGAGGTACTAGTTTTCTGATTAAGAATCTTACCATGCTAGACTATCCATAGTCATGTAACTCATGTTAAGTCTTCTCTAGATTTTTTTATTTTGTGGCTGGTTCCCGGGTCTTAACTTTTATCATGTAATGGAGCTAGCATATCTACTTTTGTATTCTTTGCATCTTCTTGATGCTGGTAATTAAACAACCACAGTGCTTTTTAGATCTTTCTAGGAAGACTTTTTCTTTCTACTTCATTACATTCAATCTTACCTAATCAACTTCTATTTGACTTCTTACTCAATTATGCTTTTGTATTGAGTAGGAGTTCCACAAAAACAGAATGACGAGGTCATCAATGTTTCCCACTTCTACGTATAGCCCTCCAGAGGAATCTTCCTTCAATCAAGACATGATATGTACTGTTGAGAAGACCATGAAAAAATATACGGACAATCTCATGAGATTTCTAGAGGGTATCAGTTCACGCTTGTCGCAGTTGGAACTGTACTGTTACAACCTTGATAAGTCCATTGGGGAAATGCGGTCTGATTTAGTTCGAGATCATGGTGAGGCAGATTTGAAACTGAAGGCTCTTGAGAAGCATGTTCAAGAGGTTCGTTCACTGATTTCCTTGCATGGCATGCATTTAAAGGTTTTGTCTGGCTGCTAAATGCTGTGCTTTTAGATATACGTATGTGCTAAGATAAAGTCTGCTTTGAAATTATGGTTTGTATTGCATTGGTTACATATTATGTTTCACATGGTAAATGGTCCTCCTCCTGTTTCATAAAGATGATATGCTGTTTATACCCTCACCATCCCGAGCCCTGTAAAGTAGGGTACTCCGAGTAACATGGTATATATAATATGCATAATCCTATTCTTGTAAGTTCCTCCTCCTTTTTCATAAAAGATGATATGTCTTTTATACTCTCACCATCCCAAGCCTTATAAAGTAGGATAGTCCTCTAGTAAGTTAAGTTATAATGTGATGAGACTTTTTGATTATCTATTATGTTTGACAAAGTTTTAGCTAAAAGTTAAAGTCCATTCAAAGATTTCTCTCCCGCAACTGATGACATTAGAGACTTAACACTTCTTATTCTCAAGTTCTGGGCTTTTACATGCAATGTACGGCTTCATGTCTGTTCTAATATTTGTGGAACATATTTTTCTGTGAATGGAGAATTTTATATGTTTTAGTAGACTTGAGAAGTTTTCAAGGCTAACAGTTTATCTGGTATGGACAATTAGCAAAGTTACCTCATCAGATCAAGTTAGACCCTATTTTAAGTAGGAGTCCATGTGTGTGATTAGAACTAACACCACACCAACAAGGGTTGTGGTGTAGTAGTAAGTACTCCTTCATAGAGGTCTTGGGTTCGAGTGCCCCATGGTACGGAGTCGCGTTCTTAGGGAGCACTTTACCCCCAGTGTGGGACTTCTTGGCGTCAAATCTGGAGTTAGTCGGGCTCCAATGTGGGTACCGGACACCGGATGGGAAATAAAAAAGAACTAACACCACGTTATTGTGGGGACGCCAATCATAAGGATTCACTAGTATAGTTTACGTCCATCTTTCTCTGCAAAAACACACATCTTTCGGTTTATTTTTGCCTGAATTTCAAATGCACTTATTGACGTTCTAGCCTTCTAATGCTCCTAGTCAATAAGTATGAATTTGTTCTTGTCCAATGTTAAGTTGCTCTCTGGAATTATGCCTTCACAGTTTTTCCTACTTTAATAGATTTTCGATGACTAATTTCTTTGCTGTTTGTTATTCCTGCAGGTCCACAGATCTGTACAGATTCTGAGAGATAAGCAAGAACTTGCTGAAACTCAGAAGGAGCTGGCTAAGCTTCAGTTTGCGCAGAAAGAACCAGCTTCAGCGAACAATTCTCAGCAGAATGAGGACAGAAATGCTCAACCTGTATCTGATTCCAATAAAGGTGACAACTCAACTGATGTGAATGGACAGCAACTGGCACTTGCTCTACCCCATCAAGTAGCACCCCGGGCTCCTCTTACTAACCAACCCGTCGAACAGCCACAACAGGCACCTCCACCACCAATTCCATCTCAAAGTATGACGCAGTCGCAAGGTTACTATTTACCCCCAGTGCAGATGTCAAATCCATCAGCTCCAACCCACTTGTCCCAAGGACAATATCTTTCATCTGACCCCCAGTATCGTACTTCTCAAATGCAAGATCTTTCTAGGTTACCACCCCAGCCAGCAGCACCTCCAAGGAATCAGACCCCACAAATCCAGTCAATGCCCCAATATCAGCAGCAGCAATGGGTGCAACAGGTACCTCAGCAGGTTCAAGCATCACAGCAGCATCAACTTCCAAGTGTGCAACAGCAAGCTAGACCTTCATCACCTGCTGTTTATCCATCTTATCCACCCAGTCAACCGAATCCTTCTCCTGAACCTGTCCCCAATAGCATGCCAATGCAAGTGTCGTTTTCTGCGGTCCCTCAATCAGTTGCAAGCCGTCCAGAAGCAATACCCTATGGGTATGATAGGTCTGGCAGGCCACTTCAGTCACAGCCTCCAACCCAGCATCTCAAGCCTTCGTTTGGTGCTCCAGGGGATGGGTATGCAGCTAATGGGCCTCATCCTTCTCTTTCTGCAGGAAATGCATATATGATGTACGACAGTGAAGGCCCAAGGGGACATCCACCACCACCACCAAATTTTCCACAAAGTGGTTATCCTCCCTCCAGCTTCCCTCCCCAGAACGCACCGTCCTCCCCAAGCCCCAATCATATGGTTCGTCCACCTCAATTGATGCGCACTCATCCTTACAATGAATTAATTGAGAAGCTGGCAAGCATGGGCTACAGGGGTGATCATGTGGTTAATGTTATCCAAAGGCTCGAGGAGAGTGGTCAGGCAGTTGATTTCAATACTGTGCTCGACAGGCTGAATGGACATTCTTCAGGTGGTCCTCAGAGAGGATGGTCGGGTTAGGTCATTATCCCAAACCTTTCTAATCATGTTTTCATGTAGGGTCATCTGAAAATAGTGAAAGTACAATTTGACTCGAATACTATCTATTTGCTGAATAAGGGTCATATAAGTAGGCAGTTGACGATGATGTATGCAGCGCTATCATGCTGTGTATTGTAGATTTGCCATGTCTTACTTCTTAAGTTTTATTTGTTGTAAGGCAAAATGTTTTCAACCTTGTAACGTAGGATAATTGATGAATACCTCTTTTTTAAGATTGAACGTCTTCTCTCATTCTTTTTTAAGATTGAACGTCTTCTCTCAGTCTTGTCCTTTGATTTAATCTTTTGCTGTTCACCGCGAAAAGAGTTGGTCTGATCTGGGCCAATTGGCTACGCGGTAGAACCTATGCTTACGACATATATTTGGATATTCTAAACCCCATAGCATGTGTATAAGCTCGTAATGAAGGACGTGATCTTGCTCAGGAAGGTAAGAAAACACTATTTAACATAAAAGTTTAGCTCCACCAGAGGGGTGTATGTCCTTATTCTTTAGTATTATTGAATTGTGTAAATTATCTGATCTTATATTATAAAAACTTACTATAAGAAAGTGAAAATTCCAGTTTATTCTTTCTAACTCCCTTCTTCTATTACCTTATTTATATTGCTGCTAAAGCTGTTAGAGAAAGCAACTAGTAATTGGAGAATAAATTCTTAAGGGCATCTGAATTTATAACTAATATTTTGAGACATTCTTTATAGTTGCCCTATGCACCTAGTTGGAAACTTATCGATGCATTAAAGCTCTCGTTATATATTAAAGTTTTTCAAAGGATGTGATCATATCGTGTCTATTGGATGCATTTATTTTCTTGCATTTTTTCAAAGATATTGTTACCTGTTAAATAAATATTTAGAAGATTTAGCATCTGGTGCCTATCGAAGGATAAAACATGGTGGACAGAAAATGTAAAGATTCTTGCCAAAAGTTGTTGGTAGGCAAGCAAAAATTTTGAATTTTTTTCTCAGTAAGAACATAATTTTGTTCCTTGGACTAATATGAACTTTAATATTTTAGAGGTAAATGAAAATATATCTAAAGTATCACTATTTTACGAGTTCTCTATATGTATCGACTAATGTAATCGATGTGCGGTCTACACTCATTTTTTTAAAAAAATTATAGTGGTGCCAAATGGCACCTCCATGGGGTTATTTGAAGAAATTTAAATTATATAATTAAATTAAAATTAAGAGAATGATGAAAAAAACAGCCCACTCAAAGTTTCATTTTTATTTTTATTTTGCGAATTTTCAATCTAAAATATCAAGTGTCCTTTTTTTGACGATCATCAATTATTCATCAAAACATGCCTTGAAATTAATGAGACAACTACCATGTGGACGGAATTTCATGCGCAAATTAAGTTGTCACATGCACACGCTTTTTCACGATTATATTCAAACACATGATGTAGTCTGTTTCAAGATGTGTTTTTAATAAATAGTTAGTGATAATTCAGATTAAAAAATACAAATTTTAAAATCCAATAAAGTGATACTTCAGTTATATTTTTTATCATTTCTTTTTTTATATTATATCTCATCTATATGTTGATAGAACTTGACACAAAAGAAAGAGAAAAATAAGTTGGATAGAGAAAAAAAGAAAGAGAAATGAGAGGAATGAAAGGTGAAATTTTGCTTAACATCTCTGCAGAAAAAGCATGGGAAATGTATAGAGATAATGATAAAATTAGTAGAATTAATCCACAAATGCTTGCAAAAGCTGAATATATTAAAGGAAAAGGAGAGCCTGGCAGTCTCAGATGTTTCCAGCTTGGTCCTGGTAAGTCTTTAATAAAACTCGATTTACAATAAAAATTTATTTGTATCTGATATTTATATAATAACGGATTATAAGTTCACGTAAATTTATAATTTTTGTCCAGATCTTACATATTCATTAAATATTTGGTTGTGAACTCAGTAATCATCATAGTATTGACTTAAAGGTCGTTATAGAAACATATAATCTTGAAATTTTGAATTTGTTTTTGTGTTTGTACTAAGTACCGAATGAAAGACGCTTGTCGTGTATATGATTTTTTAAAAATGTAATCATGGTTTGAGTAATATGTATTCTTACTTTACTTTGTACTAACGTCTACAAATAAATTATTTGATTTGGTGTAAATAATTGTGAAGTCTTGATTATTTACCTCGTCTTCTAGGTTAATCTAGGATAAACAGTTACTCTTAATTAATTTCAATTTGTTTGTCTGTTTTAGATTTGATATAGATTTTGAAGTATGTCTTTTTTAAAGAGATTGATTCAAGATTTGAAGTTTATCAATATTTTCTACCGTAACATCTAGATCAAGATATGTAGAATAAGTCTACGCCAATACTTACTAGGTTGACGTGAACTCATACATACCAATACAGATTAGCTCCTATAAGGGTGAAATCAGGTCATCGAGAAATTACAATTGAAATTATTTTTATACGTGTATAAAGTAGATGTTATATTCGTTTGATATCTTCGTGTGTTTATCTCTTTATATATTAAACCCCATTAGTAAAAATTCTGTGCCACTATGCCCTTTGTAACACAAATATTTTATGCAACATTGAGCAACTATGTTTAACAATCAATCATACATGTTGAATCCCTTATCTTTGTTTTTTTTTTACCTCTTTGTATTTTAAACTCCATTATTAAAATTTTGGCTCCGTCACTGCGCGTTGTAACACAAATATTTTATGCAGCATTAAGTAACTATGTCAAACAATCAATAGAAAAGATAGAGAAGGTGGAAGAAGGAAGGTCAGTGACATATCAAGTGACTGATGGTGAATTAAGGAAAATGTATAATCCATACATAGTTACCTTCTCTTTTATTTATGTGAGCAATGAGCAATGTGTAGTAGAATGGAAAGCAGAATATGAACCAATTACACCTACAATACCTACACCAGAAAAGGCAAGAGATGCTGCACTATCATTTCTCAAATTATTTGAAAAAATAGACAACCATGCTATGTAAAATAACGAGTTCGATATCTCAGATAATCGCTCAATTAAAAACTATCATCTCAGAAGAACAGTGATTTAATGAGATAATAACTATTAATTACTAAATGGTCATATGAGAAATCAAAAGCGAATTCAGAATCTAAGCTTTGTGTGTTTTAAAGTTATGTGTGTTCATATTGAGTTCAGATGAGTCTGGTGTATTCTGTGTCGTCTGTTTATGAAATTTATGTTGTGTGTAAGAGTGAAGAGGTCATTTTGTTACATGTACTATCCAAAATGATCTCGTTAAATAAGCAGAGGTGGATACATGATGTGAGCTTCTGTAGATATCTCAAGTTAATAAAAATGATTTAATTTATAATCAAATATTTGGTGAATTTCTTAATACGTATACATGGTTTTGGGATTACGTGAATTTGTAACTTATAAGCAGACTGCCGCTTCTACTAATATAATATAAAATTCCAATTAGTGGTGTGTATGAGTTCGCTTTTACAATATTTTATTGGATTTAAGTTAGTATTGTATCACACTTGCAATTTTATATACACTCATCTATCTTCATTTTAAATTTAATCTTAAGAAATATTCTTCTAATTAGAATAAATTTACATTTTAACATTAATTTCTGGTGCATCAATTTCATATGTAAAATGTATATTATTCTTGTTTTTTAAATCTTTTGCAACAAAGTGTGTTTTCACAAACTTATAGAGAAAGAAGAAAGAGTAAATTGGGTTAATAAGTCTGGATTATTTCAAATTTAAACGCGTTATATTACGATTCAAATGGTAATCTCTTGACTATTAAACTGCTCTAATAAATTATGCGTGATCGAAGCAACACAAGCACTTCATTGAGTTTCAAATTAGTAACCCATAAAAAACAATTTGCTCGTATTTCATCTTGTAATTCAATTTCCTATTATTACGTAATTAGTCAAATTAATATTAGATTAACATTAATTAGTTGGATATTAATTGTGGATCATGACATAGATGGGCTTATAGGAGCAATGTTCAATTTCCGGCCCATGATCATTGGGAACATTAGCCCAATTATGTTATTGAACTTCATCGAATGGTTCGGGTTGAGACTCGAAGAGCTCGGGAACATTAGCCCAATTATATTTTTGAGCCTCATCAAATGGTTCGGGTTGAGACTCGTAGAGCTTGGGAAAGTTCTTTAACTTGATCTTATATTGAAAGGCTTAAAAGACAAATTTAAAACCTCAATCCACATTTTAAGCGTTTTTGAGAGTCATTTCTAGTACTATATAAGACTTGTTAGTACGGTCTGAATTAAAACTCAAGGGGATCAAGGGTGATTTAGTACCATTGAAACTCAAGTCGATGTTGTAGATTATGTTTCGCGATCGCTTAAAAGAGGACCGGAACTACATAAGAGGTTATTTGCGTAAATATCCAAATTTTAACCTTTCTCCCTTACCTAAAATTTGGCGCAAAAATTTCAACTCAAAATTTACAACAGCGCGGTAGATATTTGGCGGCAAACGTTCCCGCTAAATATATTCCCTCCATTGAAGCTCACCAGTGAAGCACTATATATAAATCTTGCGGAACACAATTCTTTTTCATCTCAATCTCAGATTCTTCACTCACAAATTCTCAGTTTTCATTCAATTTTTTTGTTGATTTTTGGGTTATCATGGTGGTAGCATTAGGTCCCGGAAAGTTCTATGGCAGCAGCTTACCAAGGCCGCGGTTTTACGAAAACCCAAATGGAGAACGGGTCGATCCACCGGTATCCGTTTTGGATCCATTGATGTCATGGGCTGAGGAAGCTCATTGGTCAATGGGGGGTTTAAGCTTCAAACGCCTCCGTCTTCAGGGACGAATCGAAGGTAACATCAAGAAACTCAGAGCTGAGCATGAGAAGATGGAGAAGATGGAGAAGAAATCGGTGAAAAAGGGTTCGTTGTCGTCACCGGTGGTTCATGTAAGTCCATCTCCTCCTCCTGCTCCGTTGAATTTGAAGAGGAAAATGCGATTGGTTGATGAATCTGATGATGAAAATGAAGGAATGGGGGTAGAAGGGAGAGTGGAAAAAAGGGGTCTAGCGAGGAAACTGGATGATGATTTTGATAAAGTTGCTGAGAAGAGTGATGGGGTAGTGATGGGAAGAACAAGGAGTGGTAGAAACAAAGAGTCTGTAGTTGAGAAAATGGTGAAATTGAAACCCAAAGGTAGAAAATTGAAGAAGGGAGTGAAGGGGTCTGAGAAGAAGAGTGTATCAGTGACACCAAATGCAGCAAGAACTTCACCAAGATTGTCGAAACGTCGGTTGCCTTGAAGGTGTTTGATAATTTGTGTCAATGAACGAAACCTTCAATAGTACAGTTATTATAAGTATGTTTAGCTTTGAAATGTAGGTTGGATTATTGTAGTAAGTTATTAATCTTGATAAGATGAATGAAAATTTTGAAACAATCCAGTTGTTGAATGCTTTATAATTGATTGTCTTTGGTATATGGTTCTTTGTGCAGATCATATAATATACCAAGAAAAATGGGAGAAATTTTTTGAATCTTATAGTTTTCATTTAAAGATGCATGTTATTTGAATCTTGTGATCTTTAACGAGCTTTAAATTGAGATGTTTGTTGAATCTTATGATCAATTAGCAATGCTTGAATTGAGTTGTGGATTGTTTTGGTGATTGTGTGGTTGAAGAAGTGCTTTGTTAGAGTTGTTTGAGTGAAGTTTTGGCCTTCGAGTTCGTATGGTTAGGGAGTCAACTGTGGAATGAGTTATAGTATGTGTTTTAGAGGTTGTTAAGTGTTGACATTTTTGTTTAGTTTGTGTGAAGGCTTGTATGAAATTGATAATTGTTGCTAAAAACTTGTGATATATGTGAGTAATGGCTCGAGCTAGGGGCTATGTGACTTATCATTATACTTTCCTTTCCTTTTTAGTATGTTTCAAAAAGATGACTGATTTCTTTTTTTGGTAACAATTTTCTATGTGGCGTGTTTAAGGCTACAAATTCAAAGGGCAATTTTGTACATTTGATCTAACTTTAATTTAAGATCACAAGATTCAAAAGTCTTTTTTATACTCTTAAACTTCGTGTCAAGTCAAATTAGATTATTCTTTGTGAAACGGAGAGAGTATTTGATATTGAGATGCTCGGAGAAAAAAAAATTGTATTTCAAATTCAATAGAGATAAAAAGAAGTGTTCAACTTAATGCATACTCTTCTTTTGTGTTTTCTATATTTAGCTTTTGGCATGCTAAGCAAAGGAATCTAACAGGTTGTAAAGTTAGGGAACCACAAGAGAAATGAACAACACACAATGAGTCTAACAAGTAAATGTTCCCAAAAGAGTGACAATGCCATTATTTTCTCTCTTAATTTTTGTCCATCTCACAAGTAAGTGGTGAATATACACTTAATAATCCTGTATTTGTGTTAAAAGATTATGACTCGTAAATCTATAAAGTTAAAATCTTGAATCTGCCTCGATCAAAAGTGAGTATTTTGCACCTTCCTCTATGCGGAACTAGGGTCACTACATCCAAATTATTCTTATTGAAAAATAATACTTAACAAGGTTTTATTTTGTTATGTATATATATTTAGTAAATATTTAACTATATTGATTTCTTCGATTGTAACAATATTTAAAACGAACAAAATCATTAAAAAAAAAACCCACTAAAATCTTGAAAAGTAATATATATTAGAAGTTAAATCTATATCATCTCCTTTTAAATTGAAAAGTAAAGCTTACTCAAGTAATTGAGGTCCTTCACTATTAATCGATATATTAAGGGTCTGAATCATATTATAAGTGAGAACATTATTAATCGTCCTAACGTGACAGAATATTAGTCAAATTAATGTCATTTACCTACCTATTCACTAATTTGTATCCCACAAACCACATCAAATAACAAAACAAGAGCCACAAAAGAGCAAAATCCAAAATCCAAATCTCCATGGCTGAAACTAAACAACAAGAAGAAGAAGAACCTCCCCTGTTTCCACCATCATCAACCTCTATTTTGTTCATGCTTCTCTTGAAAAAACTTATGAGCAAAAGACGAACATGGGTTTTCCTCTTTCTCACTGTTTACACAATTTTACTGTCAATTTCTTGGAATTTCCTCAATTCAGTACTTTCTTGGTACGAATCCACCATGAAATTGACACCCACTTCAGCTCTCTACGGATCTATGATATTAGGGCTTGCATTTGGGGTTTTATCGATTGTAGCAGCTCTGATCGTTGTTGTTCCAGCAACACTTGTAACTTGGATAACTATTTTGGTTTTGCTGACATTTGCAGGTAAAGGGAGAAGGGATTTGGTTATCGAGGGGAAGAAATTAACGGCTGAGATTTCTGGGTTTGTTGTTAGGGTTTTGATTAGAGAAGGGAATCTTGTCGCTGTGATTTGTGCTGTTCTTGGGTATTTTGCACTTGTTAGAAGGAATAAAGAAGATGGTATTGATTATTGAGTTCGAAAAATCGAGTTTTCTTTATGATCATAAGCTCGATCACAGTTTCAGTTCAGTTGGTTGACTATCTGAACTTTCAGATTATTGGTAAGAGTTCAATTCATTATCTAGTAATACTTTCCCGTACCCCATTATAAATCAGGGGTTCTTGTTGTATATTGGAGGGGTTTGAATTAGCTCGTCTCGAGATGAAAGAAAAGATTGGTAATTTGTGTTTCTTTCAGTTTCAGGATGTGATAGACCTAGCCTATCTTTAACTTTAGCTGCTTAGAAACCTAAACGATTGATGTTTTTTCCCCGTCTTCCCTTATCATGGTTCTTATTTTATTGGAGGGGGTTTGAATCTTGTTCAACCTCGGAATGTGATGAGCTATTCTATCTTAACTTTAACTGCTCAGAAACCTATAGGAATGGATGTTTTTCCCCGTCTTCCCGGACCAATTTACCTATTTGGAGTTCTTAAGTGAGCTAATCAGTCTTTGCTTTCTCTTCTGTTTATCGACTTTTGCTGTAAAGATAGTTGTTTGCTTGCTGGAAACTTCGACTACCATATTTATTCCTTCAACACTATGATTACATTTCTAGTAATCGTTCTTTGTATACTGTGATCTTGATCTTGATAATCTAGTCTAGCATATGGAGGAGGCCTTACCTTTGATAGACGGGAAGTGATTAATCATATGGAAATCCGGTTGTTTTGCCACACATTGCCCTTTCAAGACATCTCAGGACGACACAGACTGATTTTTGAGGGATTTGGTGACTGATCAGAATTCGATAAAGATTCAATCTTTGAGCTAAGTAGAAGCTCCTTTTCGTCTTGATTATGGATTTAGCTACAAGGGTTGTAAGCTGAAGTTAGAATTGGTAGCTTTGTGTAAACAGTAGAAATGGTACATGTTTCTGCAATGTATGCGATGATGTATGTATATAAAATATGCAGTGGAAAACGGATAGTATTTTACCAGATACTTGTGTTGATGAAAGGTAATTGGTAACAATCTAACCCTTCCTTTTGAGTGTTTACGCGTCGTTGCATGATTTGAGACTTCATATCGGTTCATGTAATGTTTTTAAACTTATTTGTATGTTCGAATTGGGACTCGAGAAGATGAGGGTGTTTCTGCAGCATTTGAATATCTGAAATTGTAAGTTTTCTGGTGCTGGTGCTGGTGCCTTCTTCAGAAACCAGAATTTGAAAAGCTTATTGGCAGTTTCTTGAGAAATCGGAATTTGAAGTTTATAAATTCTTAAATCTTTCAAGTCCTGGATGAATCCCTTTCGTGTCTGCTCGGTCTGGGAAGGCGCCAAAAGTCTTTTCGAGACATGCACATGATGATAAATAAATCGATTTTTTTGAAGAGAAAACCTACTATTTTATGGAATAAGTCATTCCTCCACCTTATTCTTTTAAAGGTATGGAACCATAATGAATCATTCTGAAAGATCGATACAATAAATAATTAGTCTCTATTCGCGAGGCCAATCCTACAATACATAGTGTTTTAGGTAAAACACCACTTGTTATGAAATAAAATGAAAAAATGTAAAAGGTAAGATTTTTTTTTTTGAACATTATGAATTTTGAGACAGACTCAATCGAAATTGAAAGGATGAATCAAACCTAATCAAAAGGAAAGAAGCAACAAGATCTTTCTTTTCTCCCTTTTAGGCGATTAAAAAAGAAAAAAATGGTTAATATATTCAAGATATTATGTATTTACGAAATCATCTCAATTCATCTTATTTCATCAGATTCCGAATTGTTTAAAAGGAAGGGAGTAGAAACTCTTTTGATTTAACTTATATTCAAACACTTTGTAAATACAATATAGATAGCTTTATACAAGTGATACTACTTGTATGCACTTACATCAAAGATCTCAAATTCGAGTTCTGAAAATAAAAAAATTCATATTAAAAGCATCACATCCAGAGATAACCCTATAATATGCAAACTAAAATTAATTAAATTTTAATACGACTATTAAATATTGAGAAGAAAAAAAAACACTCCTAACATGTTACACACAAAAAGAAGTTTCTTATTTATCAAACAACCAATATTTTGCAAGTATGCTAAACTGTCGGTGGTGGAATTATATTTAAGTATAATTTACCTAAATCCCATAGTGTAAAACCTAAATAACATTTTATCCCTACTCTTTTTCAATTTACAAAAATCCCTTCAAAATCAGTGCTATCCGGATACATAGAAAATAATTCAGATACATTAATTTCAATACATTAAAATAAAATCAGTTACACTTTTAAAGGAAAGGGAATCAATTTTGAATTTGAGTTCCCCAAATCAAGCTAATCAATTTGTTGTCAATCTTTCTTAAATGGTAACAATTTCAATTAATTCAAGATTCAAATTTTATTCTCTCAATTCTCCTTCAAATCCTTCTTCCATAATCAACAAATTCAAAATTCATTTTTTTTCTCTATTCATTGTCTCATGTTCATTCAAATTAAACTCAAATTGGCCAAAAATTTGATAAGATACATAATAAATAGTTGTTGAAAAATAATTTCTTTCGTGAATCTCAAATACAATATTGTAGTAGATCGATGAGATGAGAAAAACTTGAAAATCCGATATATAGTAGAAGGAATCGCAAGAAAATGTTGATTCTGCTGCTTGGCATACTCTTCATCTCATCTCGATCGTGGCACCACAGTAAGAGATGGTCAAAGAAGTTACTAAACACTTTAATTTTTATTTCAAAATACATTAGTTGATGTATCCTAAAATTGTTCTTCTTATTCTTTCTAAAAAAATCTCAATTTATTGAATCAAACTTGTATTGATACAACATGAACATGTCCATCTTGTTGAGACATTCCGAAACCTGAGAAAATGAGGTGAGGTATGAATGATACAAAAGTAGTGAGATTATTGTTGGTCAAAAAATTGATTTGTGAATCTCAAGTCAACCATTGCATTTGAATCAAAGATCGATGAGTTGAGGAAAAAACTGGCGATATGTTACATCGTTGAGGTGAAGAAATAAGAGTTTAATTTTTCAATGTATCCGTTAGGGATTGATACAACAAACAGAAAGGCTAAAGAGATGCATAGTTTTGATGAATCATTCATACCTTTTACAATGTTGTGTAATCGTTTTCTGAATTTTGTTTCTAAGCTTGATAGATTTATCAATACATTACTATTTATGTATCTCGTTTAAATTGATAAGTGTTGTATTTCTACCAGATCCATTAAATAAGTAATTGTTATCCATAAGATGTAAGGTTTGAGATTGATACATTACTTTGTGGTAGTTTCTAAGATACAATTAATATAAATTCAAATTAACGTATCATGTCTAGAAAATTATATATTTGTTCATGCAATAATAAAATATTGTGTATTCGATACATTATATCATGTATCAATCATATGGTTTAGTAGATGTAATATTGTGTTTCATAAAATTGTTTATCTAACACACAATTTGTGCAGTTGTGTTTGATAAAAAAAGTTGTATTTGATATTAGCACGGTTTAAAAGACAGATTGTTGAGTATATAATTCATTATGTTGTGTATCTAATACATGATTTAATATATGTATTAATGCGCTCCATGTTTATTGTATCAAAAGAACTTCATATTTTGACTCGAACTAAATAAACTTTTTATAATAACATTTGCGTATCACCGTTTATGAATCTGATACATAATTGTGTGACACTTAATGTATCATGTACTGTGTACAGATACATATCCTTTTAAATTTAAATAAGATAAAAAATACATAGCAACACCTAGATACATGATAACTGATACATTTGGTTGAAGTTTTATATCAAGTATCAAAACTAATTAAGTTTATGTATCAAAACTAATATTTCAACACAATACACTGTGTATGATAAAATTATGATGTATCGTAGTGTTAAAACAGAGGTATTATACATTAATTTAAGAAACAAAATTGACTAGATACATTAAAAATCTAGTTAATGTATCCCAAACTCTAACCGTAAGATAATTTAGTAATTTGAACTCGATACATTGTACATAATGTATTATAATGTATCATAATGTTGAAACAAAAATATTACACATTAATTTAAGAAATAAAAACAACTTGATACATTAAAAATATGAACTCATATATATCAGAAAAAGATGAACAAGAAGAAATCAAAAAAAAGTAATCAACAATCTGATCTATTTTGACTTCTCCTTCTCAGCTATTACTTTAGAAGACAAATGTACATTAACTTTTTTCTACAGTTACTTTAGAAAACGAAGGTACATCCTTCTTCTCATTCTCCTTCTAAACATTCACTCTTGTATCATTTTTTTACTATTAACATAGACGTCACCCATGAATCTCGATCCGAAGTCCTTATTAAAGCCACCAGTAGATCGACTTTTTCACCTTTTTGAGCATTTTTTTTACAATCTATTTGAAAGACGTAAGATGCATCCTTCTTCGACTAGTTGAGTAATATCAACACTAAAAGAATGATCTAAATCCATATGCATCAAGAAATAAAGACTAAAAACAATAAAGTTGAAGAAAACGACTATAAAGAAAACACAAAATATCAATTGAGTAGTTTGAATTTGATTGTCCGGAGAGAGAATCCTTTTGAAAATAAAATTGATATGAAAATTCTAACTGATAAGATTGTAGAGAATCCTTTTGAAAATCAAATTGATATGAAAAATGTAACTGATAAGATTGTAGAGTGAAATTAGGGAGAGAATAAAGGAGAGAAAAAAAGGAAGGAAATCATGTGTCAAGGCTTGGATATTTATGTATCTGGTTGACTTAATAATTGGGAGGAAATAAGGGATTTTGGAAATATTTTAAAATGATAGGGAATAATGAAAATTATGAAAAATAAAGATGTGTATATATGTAATTTATCCTATATTTAATTCACCACAACCCATAATGAGATAAATTGAACATAAGTTTGAATTATTCAAATTCAAATTATCCATATTTATATTAAAATTCAACTAAATTTGAATTCATAATTTATTTTAACACCAATATATTTTTGTTGGACTCATAATGATAAAATAATTGTTAGAGAATAATGATGATACTTTTTATAGTAAGTTGGAGAAGCATCATTCTTTGTTTGGTAAGTGTATTTCTATGAAAGAATTATTTGTTTGTTATAAGGATAAATACTATTTTTTATTTCCAAGTTATTCATAATTTTGTTTTGATTTTTTGTGTTATATGACTAAATGTATTTAATATTTAGTTAATTATGAAGTATGTTTTTTTGGCCCCATTATATAAATAATATATTACATTTGACTATTTATAAAATTACGTTATCATCAATGTAAGTAAATAGTGAAACAATAAATAATTATGATAAATTTATAAATATCTTTACACAAAAGGATTACAAATCATTCGATTGAAGGTTTAATATAGTTAATCAAATATAATATCGATTAATTAAAATATATCATAATTAATTGAAGGACTAAAAAAAGTTTTAATTCTTTATTAATTAAGAAAAGCTGACCCACAAAGGCTGGATTTCTTATGATTTTTCAATCAATAATTATGAATCTATTTGATACTTTGAGTTGGAATAAAACAAAAATAACCATTCATTATGATTAGAAATTTAAATATGATTAATCCATTTGAACAATGGATATAGGTGGATTATAGTTTTCAATATTGTCAAATCAAGAAGATGTATTATCACAAACAATTATTTAATTAGTACGTAAGGACATATTACCTTATTTTTTGAAAATAAATATACTTTATAAATATCATTATTATATAATATGCTTTACTTGTTGACATACAACACTTTGACACATGTATTTTTCACTTTTTATTTTTTCCCCTTCTATTTTCATCCATCTTCACCTTTTTTTTTAAATAAAATAAATTCTTACTATTTTAAAAAAATTAGAATGTGAAATAACAAAAAAAAGTAAAAATTTTCTTTAGTGGAAAATATATTTGCTTCAATGACTAGATATACCAAATAGAAAAAGTTAAATATATGAATCTATTTATAAGTAACGAACGGTGAGCCATCTTTTATTTTAGAAGAGAAAAAAAACAAAAGATCAGTAATTAATTAGTTTATGCATATATTAATAATACAGAAATTAGTTATGATATGATTTTATATAAAATATAAAAATCATTTGATAACTGATTGAAACTATAAAAGATATTAATAACACATGAATTAATTATTCATTATATATATATATATATATATATATATATATATATATATATATATATAAATTCCTCCATAATTTTTAAGCCATACTTTTATTTATTATTTTTAGCGAAAATGCATAAGTACCCCCTCAACCTATGCACGAAATCTCAGAGACACATTTATACTATACAAAAGTCCTATTACCCCCCTAAACTTATTTTATTAGTTATTTTCTATCCCTTTTCGGCCTACGTGACACTAGCTTGAAAAAAAAAGTCAATCAGCGTTGGACCCACAAGATAGTGCCACGTAAGCCGAAAAGGGTTAGAAAATTATTAATAAAATAAATTCAGGGGTAATAAGATCTTAGTATAGTATCAGTGTGTCTCTGAGATTTCAGGCATAGATTGAGGGGTACTTGTGCATTATCCTTATTTTTAACATGACGGATAGTTTGACCTGGACCTCTACCTTATTTATTTATTTATCAAACAACCAATAGTTACAAGAAGTTTGCTAACTGTCGGTGGCCATTGGCTTTAGAATTTTTTTCTTTGGTCAAAAAAATAATAAAATATATATATATATATATATATTCAAAAGCTGGATTTCTTATGATTTTCAATCAATAATTATGAATTTATTAGATATTTTGAGTTGGAATAAAACAAAATCAACCATTATGATTAGAAATTTAAATATGATTAATCCATTTGAACAATTGATATAGGTGGACTATAGTTTTCAATATTGGATTTATTATCACAAATAATTATTTGAATTGCTGATTATTTTTAAGAATTTAAAACATAGGTGTTGAGCTAATAGTATGAAAAAAGATATAATAACTCGTTTCGAACTTATAAATTAGTATATATTCACATATTTTGCTAAAGAGATATATTATCTGTCTCAGTTTTTTCAAAAATAATATTATTTTGATATGCTTTAAGTAGTAATATTACAACACTTTAACACATGTATTTTTTGTTTAATTTTATTTTCTTTCTATTTTCACCCCTACACCAACCCCCAACCTTCACCATTTTTAAAAACAAAAAAAAATTCTTACTTTATCTAAATAGAATATGAAACCATAAAAAAAAAAGTAAAAATTTTCTTTAGTGGAAAAGATATTTGCTTTCAATGACTAGCAGAAAAAACGCCTACAATAGGCCATGATTGAAGCAAGACTTCAAGTACCAATGTTGATTTCTTTTTTCCAAAACAAAAATAAAAAAAGTCAATTTTTATTTTTGTCTTTCATTAATTCAGGTTGAAAAATTTTCATTTTTGAAAAGTAAACAATTCCTACCAAAGATAGATTCGAAGATCGAACTTAAATTTTTTAATTAAAAAATATAAAAATATTTATCATTTTTTCACAATCTTATAAAATATTGTAACAAATAAAAGTGTCAAAACTCTGAAATGCACCTGACTTACCATCAAGCAAATAAAAATACGGAAATTAATACTAATATATATTTATTCTGTCTCATATTATTTATTTATATTATTAAAAATATTAATTTTAAATTATTAGTTGTTAACAAAATTAATAAATAATTAATTAAATATATATTTCATTTTATCATTAAAATGTTTTTTTTGAAAGTATAACTATTTTATAAAGTTCCAAAAAGGTTTATCGATTGTTAGTCTTTATGTTGAAGGCCAAAATATATAAATAGCATGTAAAAAAATGTTTAAAAGTATATTATTTATTTATGATTTTTTAAAAGCATGAAAAAATAGATAAATAATATGAGACAATGAAAATAAATGTAAGGATATAGTCAATTATTGCCCAAAGTTGGTGTAGTAAAACTTATTAATTCCTCATTATCTTTATAATCAAGATTTCAAATCTAATTAGCAAACAATATTTAGACCAACATTATTCTTCCCCATTCCTATCTTCATCTCAAAATTTCTCATCTTTCTCATCATCTTTTGAGAGTTTTTGTTGGATTATTATATGTTAGGTATGCTTTCTTACATCTCTTCCCATTAAATTTATGAATTTAAATTCTAAATTCAATCATAATACCTATGATATTTAAGAAATAAATATATCTTTGCTATTTTAGTTGGTTTCAAATTTTATTGTTAATGCTTAATAATCGTTTCAGTCCTAAATAAGTGAATATCAAGCATTTTTTTCTTAGTTCAAAATAAATAAAATTTTCGAAGATGTTTACTTATGAAAAATTTAACTCATTTTCACATCAGCTATCAGACATATCCATGAACCAATTATTCTTCATAAACAGCGGTGAATACCAAAACTATATAACATAAATGTACAATATATTTGAAACTCGATCTATACCTTTAAAGTTACGACTTATTAGATAGTGATAAAATTTATGTACATTTCATCTTCTTCAAACTTTATTTGTTAGATTTCACTGAAAATGATAATTTTTTTTTGTCGAAATTATCTTAAAAGAAAATGAATCACATAAATTAAGACGGACGATGGTATAGATTATTTAGATTCTTTATCTTACTATACCCATAACGCCTCTCAGAAACAAAAATCAAGTTAGGCCCCCAAAACCCCCCCCCCCCCCCCCACACCACACACACCACACACACACATGTGATGAAGTTTCATGTTGGGTTTCTTGATTTTTCAAATTGATAAATTTTGTCTGTGCTTCAAAAGTAATGGTTTTGTCACTATTTCACACAAGGGATCTGACTTGTTGAAAAAAAAATCACAAGTTCCATAAATTGGGGGAGCTAAGGAGATCCCAGGTACAATTTTTTTATATTTTTTCTAAAAAATACAATCTTGGTATTCTGTATTACATTAAATTCTTCATTTTTATAGCATAAAGTTTCAATCTTGGTTTATGGGTGTCATAAATTTCTCATTTTTATAGTATAAAGTTTCAATCTTGGTTTATGGGGATTCAGCATTTTTCATATTTATATCATAAAGTTCCAAATCTTGGTTTATGGGTTTCAGTACTTTCTTATATTTATAACATAAAGTTTCAATCTTGGTTTATGGGGTTTCAGCATTTTCTCAAGTTGGATCTCCAAAGAGCCTTCTCCAAAATTTCCCCCCTTTTTTACCATTTCTTGAAATGGTTCAATCACCTATGAGCAGAAAGCTAGCAAGAAATGGTGGCCTGTTTTATCCAGTTATTGGGTTTGCACTGTTTGTTACTTTTCTTTATTTGGCATTTGGAGACTTGTGGGGTTTGAATTTCAACAGAGAAGAAATAAAGTTAAGTTTTGTGGAGAGAAATGGAACTCAATTCTTTGTGGATGGTAAAGCTTTTTACATAAATGGATGGAATTCTTACTGGTTAATGGACCATGCTGTGGATTATAGTAATAGACCAAGGATTAAAGGGATTTTACAAGCTGGTGCTAAGATGGGGCTCACTGTGTGTAGAACTTGGGCTTTTAATGATGGTGGATACAATGCTCTGCAGATTTCCCCTGGTAGATTTGATGAAAGAGTGTTTAGAGTAAGTAAAACTTGTTTTTTTCAAGTACAATTTCTATAATTGTTACTTGTGTCTTTTGCTTTGGTAGATTTGATGAAAGTGTGTTTAGAGTAAATTAAACTTGCCCGATTTTGACTTGGTACAAAGTTTAAGAAAGTAAAGAAGACTTTTGAATCTCGCCTGTCTTAATCATGTCATGTCGAAAATTGAAATTTAGGAGTTGCTAGAAAAGGAAAGATGCATTCTTTTTTGAACAGTGTGTTTAGAGTAAGTAAAAGTTGTTGTTTGTACAATTTGTGTTATATTACTGCTCTCTTTTGTATTGGTAGTTTAACCCTTTATAGCAATCTTTCCATAATTATTACTCCTACTCAAGATCATTTACATTGAATTGTAGTACCATATTTGTATAAAGGAAGTTTAGTTATAGGTATTCTAAATTCTTGTCAAGTACATAAATTTTGAGTTATTTGATCTAATCTAATGTTAATATATTTTAAGAAGGAATAGGGAGGACCAGTGTACGAAGCTTCCCGCATTTATGTGGGGTCCAGCAAGGACTGCAACCTGAAGGGGTGTGATGTAGGCAGTCTACCTTGACGCTACCATCATTGGCTGATTGTTTTATCTTGTAAATTAGGCTAGTGTTACTATCTTTTAAAGAAAAGTAGCTTGGTTTACGAAGCATCCTGCATTTTATGCAGGTCGCGCCTGAGTGAGGGCCACACTCCAAGGGTGTGTGTTTAAGGCAGCCTACCTAGTCACAACCATCAATGCCTGATTCTTTAATCTTTTAATTTAGGCATAGCGCTGCTAAGATTTACATGGTGTATAAATCATCTGCATTTATATCTTTGTCTTGCAGTTTTCACTGGATGTGAATATGTTTTGTTGCAGGCATTGGATCATGTTATTGCAGAAGCAAGAAAGAATGGCATTAGGTTGATGCTTAGCTTGGTTAACAACCTGCACGCATTCGGGGGGAAGACAGAGTATGTGAAGTGGGCAGAGAAAGAAGGTGTTGCTTTAAGCTCTTCCAACGATTCATTCTTTTATGACCCTACCATCCGTCGATATTTCAAAAATTATGTCAAGGTAATTTTCCTAGAAAAGAAGTTTCTTTGGGAAAAATTTGTGTCTTGCGCTACGTCCGTGTTTCCACTAGTAGCATACCTCTAATTGTTGAACAGGGAGCAAGCAACCAAATATACATTTGGTCGAGATAAATCTTGTTATTTTCTTCTGTTACGAGTGTTGCATATGGAATCAATGAATCACATGTAATTATCTGAATTAGTGCCTCCACTCTGAGAGTTTCGCCGAACATGAAATCAGGAGATCTATGTCTGAACAAACTGAAAGACAAGAATACAAGATGAAAACGAAAAAAAAGTTGTAATTAAAGTAGAGGAAATAGAAAGATATACTTTTGGTTTGTTGGATGTTGAAGGATATGTGGAAGGAAGATTGACATATTACCAATATTTATGCCCATCATAACTTTATTACATTAAAAATGGAGTGAAATTCTGTTGCTCAGACCCTTCCAAAATGCTGTTGCACGCCAGTCAAACCCTCCGAAAAGGCATATCTTTTGGAGGATCCGACGCACACCCATCGGTATTATTGAAGAGTCCGAGCAACATAGGTGCAAACTCTTGTTATGTACTTTTACCTATTTTCGGCTAGCTTATTGTGTGTACATAATTACTCAGTTGTTTTATTTATTGCCTGTCATAACATGCTATCAGGAGAGAATGAATAGCTTGCCGATAGGCCATGCCATGATTGAAGCCATCGTTTTGCTCTTTCCTATGCAATTATTATTGCTAAAATTATATTTTTGTAAATTTCTGACCCGTGTCATCGTTCTTTTTTCATACTCACAGACAGTGCTAACTAGGAGAAACATATACACTGGGACTGAGTACAGGGATGATCCTACTATCTTTGCATGGGAGTTAATAAACGAGCCTCGCTGCTTGACCGATCCTTCTGGTGACACACTTCAAGTAAGTTTTAGACTCTCATCTCATTTTGATGTCATAGTACTGAACAGAAAAGTAGTCCTTCATTTGAGTAGCTGTTCATTTCTGTTATTCTGCTCTCTGAAGTTTGGGCTGTCACTTGATATTTTAGCAAGTAGTGGAATGAAATAAGTCCAGTTCGGAGTTGAGGCGTGGTTTTTGTTTGTAATATTATGAGCGTTTACCATTATGAAATCATCGTCCTTCTGTGTATACTTCATGCACATGGAAACCAGATTTCCATTTTGCAATTCTTGCCTCCAACATTTCTTCTCGAACGAATTATGAAAGACGAGGTCAAAATTTTGTGCTTGCTTTATGTTGATTTGTAGCAACACTTACCAGAAGATATCCACTAGTAGTCTCTCCTAAACTTTGTATTATAGCATTGGCATAATACCAAAATGAACACTCAAACTTGGCCTCAGCTAACAAGCACTCCAACTTTGAGAGTGCACGTCTAGACAACTCGCTTGTCTTCATTGAGTCAGTTGAACACTCCAACTTACAAAATGATCGTTTAGGTACGTTCAAAATTTATGTGCCACGTCTGTGTTGGTGTTCACGAGACACAGTGAGGTCGAGTTGGAGTGTTTAATCTGAGGGTATCTTGTTTTTGTTTGACTAACTAATTGTGAAAAAAGGAACTTCTCTAGGACTGGATAGAAGAGATGAATTAATTGTGTCAGAGAATTCTGTAGGACTGGATAGAAGAGATGTCAACATTTGTGAAGTCGATCGATAGGAAACATCTGCTTACGGTAGGCCTAGAAGGGTTTTATGGCCGTAAAAGTCCCAAAAGATCAACTGGCAATCCAGAATTTTGGGCTGCTGATCTAGGATCAGATTTCATCCGCAACTCCATGCTCTCGACGATTGATTTTGCCTCTGTACATGTATATCCAGACCATTGGTGAGCTTTTTATCATACTCAACTTTCTTAATTTGTGACAAACATGAAAAGATGAATTCTTGTCATGCAGTGCTAACGATTTTATAACTATTTTTAATACCGAACTGCTTCAGAACATTTGTCCTGTTTGACATCCTTTCATTTTGTAGGTTCCATGATAAAAATTTCGAAGAAAAACTAAAATTTGCAGCCAAATGGATGCTTTCTCACATAGAAGACGGTGACAAGGAACTGAGAAAACCAATCATGTTCACTGAATTCGGTTTGTCAAATGAGAACGAAGACTTTGAACCTGCTCAACGAGACAGATTCTACAAAATGGTTCTTGATTTCATATACAAGTCTGCTAAAAGAAACAGGTCAGGTGCAGGATCATTCTTCTGGCAGTTCTTAGTTGAAGGGATGGAACTGTATAATGATGATTTCGGAATTGTTCCATGGGAGAGACCTTCAACGTACGAGCTAATTACTGAACACTCATGTAGGCTCGCTAAAGAACACGGGCTACTGCATACACAAATGGAACATTTGAAGGATTTTTGTGCATCGATGAGGTTATAAATTATGTATTGATCTTAGAAAAAGAAAGAAATTTGATGTATACAATGAAGAATCTGTTTGTGTTTTTTTCTTGTTTGAGATTTGTTATAGAGGGAGGAGCTACAGGATAGTTATACACTATATTTTCATTTCTTACTTCATAGATGTATACAAATTTGCATAAAGTAAATGTAGAGCAAATTCTTTTCTTTAACTTTTTTTCATTTGACAACTTCATATTTAGGGGTTTTGAGCTATCCTTCTCTCATTGAGCTAGGTTTTGGGATGCGTTAGAACTTAGACGCAGAGTCGTGTAGAGCAAATTCAGGAGCGGTTCAAGCATATTAGTGGCCTAAAACAAAAATCAAACGGGGCCTCAAACTTGAATTGTTAATAACTTTTATATAATTTATTTGCTCTAGTTTTCAATTGATAATATAATCATTCTTATTTTAAATTATTTTTCATGAGATATAGTACTCAAAATATGTCAAATTTCTTCTAATAATTCCTTCATTTTTTATGAAAAAATTATTTTTTCTACAAATAGTATGCAATATTTGTTGTTAATAACTTATAAGCTATTATTATTTAAAATGATGCCCCTTAAATTTAGGGTCTTAAGACACATGTCTTTTTTTTAACACTGTCGAGCCACTCCGAGAGGAATCATCTTGGTAATTTTTCATGTGTGAATTTGTGTGACGGAGAATAATCATCTTTATCCAAAGTGCTATTTGTTTATAGTGGAAATATATAGTATTGTTTTTACGGTTTATATTTAGATCTAGATAAATTATGTGAATTTATGTGATGGAGATTTATCATCCTTGGTCAAAGTGTCATTTGTTTATGGAGGTAATATATAGTATAAAATTATTATTTGTTTTGTCTTTTTTGCTTTATATCTAAATCTAGATAAGTTGTGTAAATTTCTGTGATGAAATTAAGTGAAAATGATCAAAACATAAACGATCTCGATAATTCAATCATCAAATCATAGTTTGCCGAGTAAATTGAATATTAGAACTTATTCAACTTCAAAATACAGGAGATAGACTTAAAAACGTTAACCGCATCAGAGATTAGTGTGATAGAATAAGATGTGAAAAAGGTTTATGAAATTATCTCAAAATAATTTTAAAAATATAATATATTTTTTATTTTTGGTAAACAATGGGACAACATTAGCTGAAAAAGTAATTGAAATTTAATTGTTGGACATATGACAGCTTCATTTAAATGTTCAGTCAATACATACCACTGAAATTTCAATTTGTTTTATCACTCATTTTGCGTTTAATATTTATATTGAGGCTTGATTAAATTTAATTAGTAGATTATAAAGCTTATTTTTTTTCTCTATTTCTCAATATGATTTCTTAAAAATAGATAAAATGCAAAACAAAATAAACTAGTCATTGTCTTTTTCTTTGATATTTTCATCGTTAATTAACTACTCTTTCTTTTTCTATGAATATATTTACCTAATCTTAGAATGATTTTTCTTTCTAAAGATCATACATATTTAGAATGTATTCACTTGAAAAAGTAGAGAACATATTTTAAAAAATATTTTCTCATTCGATGATTCGATTTTTATTCTTCATCTATGAACGTTGATAGAATCTATTCATCGAAAGTTCAGATAATATTTTTTAAAAATGATGCTATTGTCTGCACCAACTAATTGCACACATTATACATTTGAATCGTCAAAAAAAATAAAAAAAATTCATTCTGATGATTTAAAAAAACTTTTTAAAGTAAAATCATTTTTGTTATTCTACTCTTGGAGTTACTTTTTTCACATATATATACATATAAAAAATCACCAATAAAATATTTATCTCATAAATATACTTACATTTAGTTCTATATTTTGGATTTTTTTCCAGTTTTTTGTTTTTTTCTCAATTAATTTCAGTTATAATCACCAATAAAATTTTTTTATCTCATAAATATACTTAAATTTAGATCTATATATAATTTTTTTCCATTTTTGTCTTTTTTCTCGATTAATTTCAGATATAATCACATAAAAATAATCTCATCAATATACTTAAATTTAGTTCTATTTATAACATTTTTTTTCATTTTTGTCTTTTTCTCAATTAATTTCAGTTATAATCACGAATAAGAAAATTTATCTCATCAATATACTTAAATTTAGTTCTATATATAGCATTTTTTTTCCCTTGATTAATTTCAGTTATAATAACCTTTAAAAAATTTATCTCATAAATATACTAAATTTAGTTCCATATATAGCTTTTTTTGTCCTTTTTTTTTCTCGATGACTTTCAATTATAATCACCAATAATTTTTTTATCTCATTAATTTACTTAAATTTAGTTCTATATATAGCAATTTTTGTCCATTTTTGTTTTTTCTCGATTAATTTTCGTTATAATTGCCAATAATTTTTTTTTTGTCATAAATATACTTAAATTTAGTTCTATATGTAGCATTTTTTTTCATTTTTGTTTTTTAAATATACTTAAATTTTGTTCTATATATAGTTTTTTTTTTCTCGATTAATTTTAGTTATAATCACCAATGAAAATTTTATCTCATCAATATACTTAATTTTAGTTCTATATATAGCAATTTTTGTTCATTTTTGTTTTTTCTCGATTAATTTCCATTATAATTACCAATAAAAAAATTTATGTCATAAATATACTTAAATTTAGTTCTATGTGTAGCATTTTTTTCATTTTTTCTTAAATAAACTTAAATTTAGTTCTATATATAGCTTTTTTTTTTCTCGATTAATTTCAGTTATAATAACCAATAAAAAATTTTATCTCATCAATATACTTAAATTTAATTCTATATATAGCAATTTTTTTCCATTTTTTTTCTCTATTAATTTCCATTATAATTACCAAATAAAAAAATTATGTCATAAATATACTTAAATTTAGTTCTATATGTAGCATATTTTTTCATTTTTTTTAATATACTTAAATTTAGTTCTATATATATCTTTTCTATTTCATTTTTGTTTTTTTTCTCAATTAATTTCAGTTTTAGATCGCATTAAAATCATGTAAAAGAACTTCATAATTCGTTAAAAGAAAAAAAAAAAAACTTCATAATTTTTCCATACTCACAATTTCTGATTAAGAATATACAGAGAATCATATTCATTATTCTTTGACCCAAAATGATTTTTGGTAGTTTTATATCATATAGTAGTCAAACAGGTGACCAAAAAATAGTTGAAATAATTGTCAATATTAGGCTAGTTAAAAATTTAATAAAATAATTTTTTCCTCTCATTAATCGATTTGTTCAAATTAAATTCAAGAAAAATTGAGGGAGGTTGAAATCTGCAAAAATAATATTGACAACTTTTTCTACTATTTAAGAACTTATTTCTTTATCAAAAGTTTGACCAAACATTTGTATCATCTATTTTAAAAATAGAATATAAATAAATTTTAGTCTTTCAAAAGTTTTGCACATTTGTATCATCTATTTTAAAAATAGAAAATAAATAAATTTTAGTTTTTCAAAAGTTTTGCCAAATAAGCTATAATATAATATATCATGTATGTCTAACTATAGATTTGTTATTCCAAAACTTAAAAACGATAATATATTTATATTTATCCCATGTCAATGCATCAAGACCAATTTTCTTCGAGATTTTTGAGACTTTATTAGGAATTTACTAAGCTGAGTATTAAAACTTCAAATAATATATTTATGTTAAGAAAAGAAAAGACGTGAACTTTTTATCAATCTAACAACCTTTATAAAATTGGAATTCTTTTTTAACAACATTAGGAAAATCAATAAATTCATACTGATGTTTAAGAGAGAATTGTTTAATTGTTAGTCCTTAATAATTATATCAATTGAAGTCAAGATTTGTTTAAATAAAATGTGTTGGACGATGTAAAACATTAATTCATATTTCAAATGATTAAAAAAACTTAGATTGGTTGTTTACACAAAATCAAAATTATTATTCCCTTTCAATGGAAAATAATGCTCACTTATATGACTAAATAAAATAAAGTAGACAACATGGGGTTATATCATTTAATTGTTCTTGGCTTTTGAAGTTACTTTCTCTATCTATACATGTTAAATATCTCATAAATATAGTTCTATATATAGCATATATTTTTATCTTATTTTTTATCAAGTGTTTTGTATATGTAGTAGGATCTTGAATTATTCAAATTTACGCCGCGTAAATTTCATATAAGGAGAAAATATATCCTAACAAGATAAGTGAAATAACTTGTCAACAAACAATTAGGTCAATTTTAAATTATTTTGACATGATGTCTGATATTCATATTGAACTCAGAAATTCATTTTAGGAAGCCCCACATTGTTGGGGTGGGTGGGGTAGAACCTGCCTAACAAATTCAATTTCATATTAAAGAAAACTCGGTTGTCAAGTCTAATTGATTTTAAGAAAATTTGAGAGAAGTTAAAATTTGCAAAAATAACATTGACAACTTCCTCTACTATATAACAGTAACAATACTTACTTCTTTTATTTAAAGTTTGACCATACATCTTCATTCTTTAAAATATTTTTAAAAAATAAAAATAAAATAGATCTGACCTTACAAAAGCTTGACCAAACAAATTATAATAAATATATCAATAGATTTGCCTCAATTCATACATCATGTATATCTATTCTGGAATGTTATCCCAAAAGTTAAGAATGATAGTATTTATATCCCATGCCAATACATCAAGATCATCGGGAACTAAATCTGGAATTTTATATTCTGAGAGTGGTATAGAGTACAAGTTATCACTCATTTGATCATTGTCCTTTGCATCTTCTTTTATATCCTCCCTCTTATAGCCAGTCCAGCCCATTGATGAATTAAATTTCAGATCCTTCTTCCCAATTTTTCTTATGATTGATTGTGTTCTTGGTTTTGTAGGAATTGACATAAAAGAAAACTCTAAAAACTCAATAATAGCTTCATCCTTTTCTGTCGGCTTCTTACATAATTTTCTTTGAGGTTTTTGAGACTTCATCGTGAATGTACTGACTTTCAATTAATATGATTATCAAGTAAGTGGTCTTGCACTTTTATATGTTCTATAATCCTAATATTAGATGGAGAAAAAGATTTTCTCACTAATATTTATAAGCCAAAATACTTTTGACTTAAAAAAAGTCAATGCAATAATTTCTTTTGTTTCTTTTTTGGAATATGACAATTCTTATAAAATCAGGAAAGAAAATATTACAATATAAGAAAATAAATAAATCTACAATACTTAAAAGAGAAAATATAAACAATAATAATTGTTAGTTATTAAATAAAATGTGTACACGACATAAAACTTTAATTTATACTTTAAATGATTAAAAAAGAACTTAATTAGTTTACTTGTTTTTCACAAAATTAAAATAATTCCTTTTAATGGAAATTAAAGTTCATGATTAGGGATGGACGTTTGATATTCAATTAGATATTTTTAAGGTCTCAATTTTGATAATTCAAAGTAGAAAAATATAACTTTTTTAAAGTTTCGCTCCGTAATAAAACTTTAATATTGTAAATCAAAAGTTGGTTCATGTATTTGGTATCACGAATTGAAATATATATATTTTGATAAAATATGTTCATAATTTGTACAACATTTGACATGTTACCTTTTAAAAAAATTACGTTTAAAGTTAGATCAACACTTTCAAACTCTAACATGATGAAAAATCGACACAGGTCAATCGAGACATCCAAATCACTCACTAATATTATCCATTTATATGACCGATAATTATGTGCATTCGATATTCAGTTAGATATTTTCAAAATTTGATTATGAATAATTAAAAATAGATATCAAATATCGAACTTTTAAAATTTAATATGATATAATAATTAAACTTCGATATAATAAATTGTAATTCGATAATTTATACCCATCCTAAAAAAGTTATTATCCTCTAGAGAAATACAATAAACTAATGTTATTTTATTTTTGAATTACTTTTATATGAAAGAGTACTTACCATTCCACTAAAACGTCATTGTTAAGTCAAATTGAGTTGAAGAAAATTTGAGGGAAGTTAGAAATATGCAAAAAGAACATTGACAACTTCTACTATATTACAACACTTACTTCATTATTTAAACTATTATTCTCTAAAATATTTTTAAAGAATAAAAATAAAATTAAATCTGACCAAACAAACTATAATAAATATATCATAAATTTGCCTCAATCCATATATCATGTATATCTACTCTTGAATGTTATCCCAAAAGTAAAAAATGATAGTATTTATATCCCATGCCAATGCATCAAGATCATCGGGAATCTCATATTCTGAGAGTGGTATAGAGTACCTGCTATCACACATTTGATCACTACCCTTTGCATCTACTTTTCCGTCCTCCCTCTCGTAGCCAGTCCAACCCCTTGATGAATTAAACTTCAGATCCTTCTTCACGATCTTTATTGTTTTTGTTCTTGGTTTTTTAGGAATTGACATAAAAGCCAACTCTAAAAGCTCAACAATAACTTTATTCTTTTTTGTCTGCTCGTAGTTTTCTTTGAGGTTAGAGACTTCATTATGAATATACTAATCAATTTTCTTTTTATTAATATGATTATTGAGCGAGTGATCTTACACTTTTATGTGTACTATCGTCCTAATATTAGATGGCGAAAGATTATCTCATTAAAATTTATAAGCCAAAATCCTTTTAACTTAGAAAAAGTAAATGCAATAATTTCTTTTGTTTCTTTTTGGAATATGACAATCCTCGTAAAACGAGGAAAGAAAAAAATACAATAAAAGAATAAATAAATCTATAATACTTAAAAGACAAAATTTAAACAATAATAAGTGTTAGTTAATAACAATAAGCATTGTGTTAAAGAATTCTCTGAATAAAATGAGTACATGACGTAAAACTTTAAATTATGCTTTAAATGATTAAAAGAGAACTTAATTAATTTTCTTGTTTTACACAAAATTACAATAATTCTTTTAAATGGAAATTTAAGTTCATTTACATTTACCAGGGATTCACGTTTGATAATTTTAAGGATCAATTTTGATAATTCTATAATCGACAATTAAATAGAGAAATTTTCGCATATACCATTTCAACTCATAGGACTACAATTGATCAAAATCATAAAAGAAACAATAGTTCATTTTCTCCATCAACATGAGACAACAAAATTTACTAATAATCATTTTCTTTTATTTTAAATTGAGTCAAGAATTTATCGACAACAACAATTTTATATTTACAAAATAGGAGTAATCACCATTTTCATTCCTCATATATAAATTTAACCTAGCTTAAATTCGAGTGTTGAAAATAAAAAAATTTCATTCTAATGCTTTAGATTATTTTTTTAAAATAGGATCATTTAATTGTTCGACTTTTGAAGTTACTTTCTCCATCTATATATATTGATCATCAATGCATTTTATCTCATAAATTTAGTTCTATATATAGCACATATTTTGGTCTTGTATTTTGTCAAGTGTTTTATATATTTATTAAGATCTTAAATTATTTGAATATTCGTCGTATAAATTTCATACAAGGACAAAATGTTTCCTAAAAAGACAGTTGAAATAACTTGTCATTATTGAGTCAATTGAGAATATTAAGAAAAATATTTTGGCTCGCATAAGCAGTTAGGTCAATTTTAAAACATTTTCACAATTGATGTCTGATATTCGTATTGAGACTCAGACTTCTGATTTAGATGAATAAGTACTCATCATACCACTAAAACTCGATTGTTAAGTCAAATTGAGTTTTAGCAAAATTGAGGGAAGTTGAAATATGCAGAAATAACATTGACAACTTCTACCATATAACAACACTTACTTCTTCATTTAAAGTTTGACCATACATCTTCATGCTCTAAAATATTTTTTAAAAATAAAAATATAATAAAACCCTATATTTCAAAAATTTGACCATAAAAACTATAATAAACATATCACAAATTTGCCTCAATCCATACACCATGTATGTCTACTCTGGAATGTTATCCCAAAAGTAAAAAATGATCTTATTGATATCCCGTGTCAATGCATCGAGATCATCAGGAATTGAATCTGGAATCTTATATTCTGAGAGTGGTATAGAGTACCAGATGTCACTCATTTGATCACTACCCATTGATGAATTAAACTTCAGGTCCTTCTTCACAATCTTTCTTATGTTTGTTTTTGTTCTTGGTTTTCTAGTATTTGACATAAAAGCTAACTCTAAAAGCTCAAAAGTAGATTCATTCTTTTTTGTTAGCTTCTTACATAATTTTCTTTGAGATTTCAGAGACTTCATCATGAATATACTGAACAAAATATTAAACTTTCGATTGATATGATTATTGAACGAGTGATCTTGCACTTTTATATGCCAAAATCCTTTTGACTTAGAAAAAGTAAATCAATAAAATAATTTCCTTTTTTTGAATATGACAATCCTTCTATAGTTGAAAAAGAAAATATTATAATTTTAGGAAAATATATAAATTTATAATACTTAAAAAGAGAAAATTTAAACAAATGATAGTTGTTAGTTATTAACATTAAGAATTGAGTTAAAGAAGTTTCTAAATAAAATGTGTACATGACTAAAACTTTAATTTATACTTTAAATGATTTAAAAAATAACTTAATTACTTTTCTTGTTTTACACAAAATTAAAATAATTCCTTTTAATGGAAATTAAAGTTCATTTATATTGACTAGGGTGGGGAGCGGAGGGGGTAGACCTACCGAAAGAAACTTGAACCTTAAACTCCTGATTTAGATGAAGGAGTACTCACTATACCACTAAAACTTGATTGTTAAGTCACAATGAGTTTTAGAAAAATTGAGGGAAGTTGAAATATGCAGAAATAAGATTGACAACTTCTACTATATCACAACACTTACTTCATTATTTAAAGTTAGACCACACATATTCATTCTCTAAAATATCTTTAAAAAATAAAAATAAAATAAAATCTGACAAAACAAACTATAATAAATATATCATAAATTTGTCTCAATCCATACACCATGTATATCTACTCTGGAATGATATCCCAAAAGTAAAAAATGATAGTATTTATATGCCATGCCAATGCATTAAGATCATCGGGAATCTCATATTCTGAGAGTGGTATAGAGTACCCGTTATCACCCATTTGATCACTACCCTTTGCATCTTCTTTTTTGTCCTCCCTCTCGTAGCCAGTCCAACCTATTGATGAATTAAACTTTAGATCCTTCTGCACATTATTACGTCATTTTCTTTGAGATTTCAGAGACTCATCATAAGAATACTGAGCAAAATATTTTTTTTTTTAATTAATATGATTTTTGAGTGAGTGGTCTTGCACTTTTACATGTACTATCGTCCTAATATTAGATGGCGAAAGATTATCTCATTAAAATTTATAAGCCAAAATCCTTTTAACTTAGAAAAAGTAAATGCAATAATTTCTTTTGTTTTTTTTTGGAATATGACAATCCTCGTAAAACGAGGAAAGAAAAAAATACAATAAAAGAAAATAAATAAATCTATAATACTTAAAAGACAAAATTTAAACAATAATAAGTGTTAGTTAATAACAATAAGAATTGTGTTAAAGAATTCTATGAATAAAATGTGTACACGACGTAAAACTTTAATTTATGCTTTAAATGATTAAAAGAGATCTTAATTAATTTTCTTATTTTACACAAAATTAAAATAATTCCTTTAAATGCAAAATTTAAGTTCAGTTACATTGACCAAGGATTCACGTTTGATAATTTTAAGGGTCAATTTTGATAATTCTATAATCGACAATTAAATAGAGGAATTTTTCGCGTATACCATTTCAAATATTAACTCATAGGACTACAATTGATCAAAATCATAAAAGAAACAATAGTTCATTTTTTCCATCAACATGAGACAACAAAATTTAGTAATAATCGTTTTCTTTTATTTTAAATTGAGTCAAGAATTTATCGAAAATAGCAATTTTATATTTACAAAATAGGAGTAGTCACCATTTTCATTCCTCATATATAAATTTAACCTAGCTTTAATTCGAGTGTTCAAAATAAAAAAATTCCATTCTAATGGTTTAAGATTATTTTTGTAAAACATAGGATCATTTAATTGTTTGACTTTTAAAGTTACTTTCTCCATCTATATATGTTGATCATCAATGCATTTTATCTCATAAATTTAGTTCTATATATAGCACATAGTTTGCTCTTGTATTTTGTCAAGTGTTTTATATATTTATTAAGATCTTGAATTATTTGAATTTTCGTCGCATTAATTTCAGACAAGGACAAAATGTTTCCTAACAAGACAGTTGAAATAACTTGTCAATTTTAAGTCAATTGAGAATATTAAGAAAAATATTTTGGTTCGCATAAACAGTTAGGTCAATTTTTAAACATTTTTACAATTGATGTGTGATATTCGTATTGAGACTCAGACTCCTAATTTAGATGAAGGAGTACTCACCATACTACTAAAACACGATTGTTAAGTCAAATTGAGTTTTAGCAAAATTGAGGGAAGTTGAAATATGCAGAAATAACATTGACAACTTTTACCATATAACAACACTTCTTCATTTAAAGTTTGACCATACATCTTCATTCTCAAAAATATTTTTTTAAAATAAAAATATAATAAAATCCGATCTTTCAAAAATTTGACCGTACAAACTATAATAAACATATCACAAGTTTGCCTCAATCCATACACCATCTATGTCTACTCTGGAATGTTATCCCAAAAGTAAAAAATGATCTTATTGATATCCCGTGTCAATGCATCGAGATCATCAGGAATTGAATCTGGAATTTTATATTCTGAGAGTGGTATAGAGTACCAGTTATCACTCATTTGATCACTATCCATTGATGAATTAAACTTCAGGTCCTTCTTCACAATCTTTCTTATGTTTGTTTTTGCTCTTGGTTTTCTAGGAATTGAAATAAAAGCTAACTCTAAAAGCTCAAAAGTAGCTTCATTCTTTTTTGTTAACTTCTTACATAATTTTCTTTGAATTTTCAAAGACTTCATCATTAATATACTGAATAAAATATTAAACTTTCGATTGATATAATTATTGAACGAGTGGTCTTGCACTTTTATAAGCCATTAAAATTTATAAGCCAAAATCCTTTTGACATAGAAAAAGTAAATTCAATAAAATAATTTCCTTTTTTGAATATGACAATCCTTGTAAAACTGGAAAAGAAAACATTGTAATACTAGGAAAATATATAAATCTATAATACTTAAAAAGAGAAAAATTAAACAATAATAACTGTTAGTTATTAACATTAAGAATTGAGTTAAAGAAGTGTCTAAATAAAATGTGTACATGACTTAAAACTTTGATTTTATACTTTAAATGATTAAAAGAAAACTTAATTACTTTGCTTGTTTTACACAAAATTAAAATAATTCCTTTTAATGGAAATTAAAGTTCATTTATAGTGAATAGGGTGGAAGTTTGATATTTAATTTTGTATTTTTAAGATTCGATTGTGATAATTCGGTAATTGATAATTTAAAGTAGAAAATATCAAATTTGAAGTTTCACTCCGTAAATAAAACTTTAATACTGTAAATCAAACTTTGGTTCATTTATTTGGTATGACAAATTTGATAAATATATATTTTGATGATATATGTTCATAATTTGTAAAATTTTTCACATGTTACCTTTTAAAGAAATCACGTATGATGTTAGATCTACACTTTCAAACTCTAACATGATGAAATGTCGATATAGGTCAATCGAGACATCCAAATCACTCATTAATGTTACCCATACATATGATAGACCATTATATGCATTCAACATTCAGTTAGACAATTTTAAAATTCGATAATTGATAATTAAATATAAATATCAAATACTGAACTTTTAAAATTTAATATTAACTCATAGGACTACAATTGATCAAATCATAAAAGAAACAATAGTTAATTTACGCCATCAACATGAGACAACAAAATTTCGTAACAATCTTTTTCTTTAAATTTTAAATTGAGTCAAGAATCTATCGAAAATAGCGATTTGACATTTAGAAAATAGGAGTAATCACCCTTCCCATACCTCAAATATAAATTTAATCTGGCTTAAACTCGAGTGTTCAAAATAAAGAAATTTAATTCAATGGTTTAAGATTTTTTTTTAACATAGGATCATTTAATTGTTCTCGACTTTTGAAGTTACTTTATCCATCTATACATGTTGATCACCAAGGAATTTTATGTCATAAATTAGTTCTATATATAGCAAATATTTTGAACCCGAGATTCTTATTTCATGATGAAAGAGTACTTACCATTCCACTACAACTTGATTTTTAAGTCAAATTGAGTTTGATAAAATTTGAGGGAAGTTGAAATTTGTAAAAATAACATTGACAATTTCTACTAAAATAACAGTAACAACACTTCTTTATTTTAACTTTCAAAGTGTGACCATACATCTTCATTCACTAAAATTTTTTTTTCAAAAATACAAAAAAAAATAATTAAAAATCTAACCTTTCAAAAGTTTGACAAACAGACTATAATAAATATATCACAAATTTGCCTCAATACATACACCATGTATATCTACTCTCGAATGTTATCCCCAAAGTAAAAAAATAATAATATTTATATCCCATGCCATGATGCCAATGCATCAAGATCATGGGGAATTGAACTCGGGATCTCATATTCTGAGAGTGGTATATAGAGTACCAGTTATCGCCCATTTGCTGTCCTTTACATCTTCTTTTCTGTCCTCCCTCTCGCAGCCAGTCCAGTCCATTGATGAATTAAAAATTCAGATCCTTCTTCACAATCTTTCTTATGATTATTTTTGTTCTTGATTTTCTAGGGATTGACATAAAAGCTAACTTTAAAAGCTCAACAATAGCTTCATTCTTTTTTTCCAGCTTCTTACGTAGTGCTCTTTGAGGTTTCAGAAACCTCATCATGAATATACTGAAAAAAATATTAAAATTTGGATTAATATGATTATTGAGAGAGTGGTCTTGCACTTTTATATGTACTATATAAACCTAATATTAGATGGAGAAAGATTACTAATCAAAATTTATAAGCCAAAATTATTTTGACTTAGAAAAAATAAATGCAATAATTCTTTTTTTTTAATATATCAATTCTTGTAAAATCAAGAAAGAAAAATTACAATATAAGAAAATAAATAAATCATTCAACTGTTCGACTTTTGAAGTTACTTTCTCCATCTATATATGTCGTTCATCAATGAACTTTATCTAATAAATTTAGTTCTATATATAGCACATATTTTTGTCGTATATTTTGTCAAGTGTTTTTGTATATGTATTAATATCTTGAATTATTTGAAGTTACGTCGAGTAAATTTCATATAAGAACAAAATATACCCTAACAAGATAGTTGAAATAACTTGTCAATATTAAGTCAATTGAGAATTTTAAGAAAAATATTTTGGCTCACATAAGCAGTTAGGTCAATTTTAAAACATTTTTACATATGATGTTTGATATTCGTATTCAAACTCAGACTCCTGATTCAGATGAAGGAGTACTCACCATTCCACTAAAACTCAATTGTTCAGTCAAATTGAATTTAAGAAAATTTGAAGGAAGTTGAAATTTGCAGAAATAACATTGACAACTTCTACCATATAAAAACATTTCTTTATTTATAATTTGACCATACATCTTCATTCTCCAAAATATTTTTTAAAAATAAAAATAAAATAAAATCTAACCTTTCAAAAATTTGACCATACAGACTATAATAAACATATCAC
The DNA here is from genome assembly GCA_016801875.1 of Solanum sitiens. NCBI lineage: Eukaryota > Viridiplantae > Streptophyta > Magnoliopsida > Solanales > Solanaceae > Solanum > Solanum sitiens. Next base: position 430,268 of record JABWTJ010000017.1, on the reverse strand, counting down.
AAATTTGCCTCAATCCATACACCATGTATATCTACTCTGGAATGTTATCCCAAAAGTAAGAAATAATTTTATTGATATCCCATGTCAATGTATCGAGATCATCAGGAATTGAACCTGGAATCTCATATTCTGAGAGTGGTATGGAGTACCAGTTATCACCCATTTGATCACTACTCATTGATAAATTAAACTTCAGATCCTTCTTCACACTCGTTCTTATGTTTGTTTTTGTTCTTGGTTTTCTAGGAATTGACATAAAAGCAAATTCTGAAAGCTCAACAATAGCTTCATTCTTTTTTGTTAGCTTCTTACCTAATTTTTTTTGAGATTTCAGAGACTTCATCATGAATGTAGTGAGCAAAATATTGAACTTTCGTTTAATATGATTATTGAACGAGTGGTCTTGCACTTTTATAAGTCGTTAAAATTATAAGCCAAAATCCTTTTGACTTAGAAAAAGTAAATCAATAAAATAATTTCCTTTTTTTAAAATATGACAATCCTTGTATAATCGGAAAAGAAAATATTATAATATTAGGAAAATATATAAATTTAGAACACTTAAAAGAGAAAATTTAAACAAATAATAATTGCTAGTTATTAACATTAAGAATTGAGTTAAAGAAATGTCTAAGTTAAAGAAATGTCTAAGTAAAATGTGTACATGACTTAAAACTTTAATTTATACTTTAAATGATTTAAAAGAGAACTTAATTACTTTGTTTGTTTTATACAACATTAAAATAATTCCTTTTAATGGAAATTAAAGTTCATTTATATTGACTAGGGTGGACGTTTAATATTCAATTTGATATTTCTAAAGTTCGATATTCATAATTCGGTAATTGATAATTCAAAGTAGAAAATATCAAATTTAAAGTTTCGCTCCGTAATAAAACTTTAATACCGTAAACCAAACTTTTGTTCAGTTATCTGGTATCACAAATTCAAAAAGTATATATTTTGATGATATATGTTCATAATTTGTACAATTTTTGACATGTTACCTTTTATAGAAATCACGTATAAAGGTTAGATCTACACTTTCGAACTCTAACATGATAAAATGTCGATATAGGTCAATCGAGACATCCGAATCAGTCAATAATGTTACCCATACATATGATAGACAATTATATGCATTCAATATTCAGTTAGGTATTTTCAAAATTAGATAATTGATAATTAAATAAAATATCAAATGTTGAACTTTTAAAATTTACTACAATTGATCAAAATCATAAAAGAAACAGTAGTTAATTTACGCCATCAACATGCGACAACAAATTTTTCGTAACAATCTTTTTCTTTAAATTTTAAATTGAGTGAAGAATCTATCAAAAATAGCAATTTTACATAGAAAATAGGAGTAAGCACCCTCCCATGCCTCACATATAAATTTAATCTGGCTTAAACTCAAGTGTTCAAAATAAAGAAATTTAATGGTTTAAAATTTTTTTTAAACATAGGATCATTTTATTGTTCTCGACTTTTGAAGTTACTTTCTCCATCTATACATGCTGATCACCAAGGAATTTTATCTCATAAATTTAGTTCTATGTATAACACATATTTTGAACCCGAGATTCCCGTTTCAGAATGAAAGAGTACTTACCATTCCATTACAACTTGGTTGTTAAGTCAAATTGAGTTTGAGAAAATTTGAGGGAAGTTGAAATTTGCAAAAATAACATTGACAACTTCTACTAAAACAATAACAATAACAACACTTCTTTATTTAAACTTTTAAAGTGTGACCATACATCTTCATTCACTAAAATATTTTTAATAAATAAAAATAAATGAAATTTGACCTTTCAAAAGTTTGACAAACAGACAATAATAAATATATCACAATTTTGCCTTAATTCATACACCAAAAGGAAAAAAAATAATATTTATATCCCATGACATGATGTCAATGCATCAAGATCATGGGGAATTGAACCCAGGATCTCATATTCTGAGAGTGGTATAGAGAGTACCAATTATCGCCCATTTGCTGACCTTTACATCTTCTTTTTTGTCCTCCCTCTCGCAGTCAGTCCAGCCCATTAATAAATTAAACTTCAGATCTTTCTTCACAATTTTTCTTATGATTATTTTTGTTCTTGATTTTCTAGGAATTGACATAAAAGATAACTTTAAAAGCTCAACAAAAGCTTCATTCTTTTTTTCCAACTTCTTACATAGTTTTCTTTGAGGTTTCAGAAACCTCATCATGAATATACTGAGAAAAATATTAAAATTTGGATTAATATGATTATTGAGAGAGTGGTCTTGCACTTTTATATGTACTATATAAACCTAATATTAGATGGAGAAAGATTATCTCATCAAAATTTATAAGCCAAAAATCTTTTGACTTAGAAAAACTAAATGCAATAATTTTTTTAAATTTTTTTTTGAATATAACAATTCTTGTAAAATCAAGAAAGAAAAATTACATTATAAGAAAATAAATAAATCATTCAAACTGTTCGACTTTTGAAGTTACTTTCTCCATCTATATATGTCTTTCATCAATGAACTTTATCTTATAAATTTAGTTGTATATATAGCACATATTTTTGTCTTATATTTTGTCTAGTGTTTTTGTATATGTATTAAGATCTTGAATATTTGAATTTACGTCGCGTAAATTTCATATAAGAACAAAATATTTCCTAACAAGATATTTGAAATAACTTGTCAATATTAAGTCAATTGAGAATTTTAAGAAAAACATTTTGGCTCACATAAGCAGTTAGGTCAATTTTAAAACATTTTCACATATGATGTTTGATATTCGTATTCGAACTCAGACTCCTGATTCAGATGAAGGAGTACTCACCATTCCACTAAACTCGATTGTTCAGTCAAATTGAGTTTAAGATTATTTGAAGGAAGTTGAAATTTGCAGAAATAACATCGACAACTTCTACCATATAACAACACTTCTTTATTTATTATTTGATGAACATCTTCATTCTCTAAAATATATTTTAAAAATAAAAATAAAATAAAATCTGACCTTTCAAAAATTTGACCATACAGACTATAATATACATATCACAAATTTTCCTCAATATGTATATCTACTCTGGAATGTTATCCCAAAAGTAAGACATGATCTTATTGATATCCCATGTCAATGTATCGAGATCATCAGGAATTGAACGTGGAATCTCAAATTCTGAGAGTGGTATATCTACTCTGGAATGTTATCCCAAAAGTAAGAAATGATCTTATTGATATACCATGTCAATGTATCGAGATCATCAGGAATTGAACCTGGAATCTCATATTATGAGAGTGATATAGTGTACCAGTTATCACCCATTTGATCACTACCCTTTGCATCTTCTTTTCTGTCTTCCCTCTCGTAGCTAGTGCAATCCAATGATGAATTAAACTTCAGATCCTTCTTCACAATCTTTATTGTTTTTGTTCTTAGTTTTCTAGAGATTGACATAAAAGCTAACTCTAAAAGCTCAACAATAGATTCATTCTTTTTTGTATGCTTCTTACGTAGTTTCTTTGAGGTTTCAGAGACTTCATCATGAATATACTGAACAAAATATTAACTTTTTTATTAATACGATTACTGAGTGAGTGGTCTTGCACTTTTATATGTACTATCGTCCTAATATTAGATGACGAAAAATTATCTCATTAAAATTTATAAGCCAAAATCCTTTTAACTTAGAAAATTAAATGCAATAATTTCTTTTGTTTCTTTTTTTGAATATGGCAATCCTCGTAAAATTTGGAAAGAAAAAAATACAATATAAGAAAATAAATAAATCTGTAATACTTAAAAGACAAAATTTAAACAATAAGAAGTATTAGTTGATAACATTAAGAATTGTGTCAAAGAATTCTCTAAATAAAATGTGTACATGACGTAAAATTTTAATTCATACTTTAAATGATTAAAAGAGAACTTACTTAGTTTGCTTATTTTACACAAAATTAAAATAATTCCTTTAAATGGAAACTAAAGTTCATTTATATCGACTAGGGATTGACGTTTGATATTCCATTTGATAATTCTGTAATCGATAATTAATTAGAGGAATTTTCACATATACCCTTTCAAAAATAACTTGATTATGCTTTATAACTATAGTTTACTAACTACAATTTGTAGTTAAATGTTAGAGGAAGGTGAAGACGGAGAGGGAGGAGAGAGGCGAGTGATAGAGGACAGAGAGTGAGAGATACCAATAATGCATGTATATATGTCGAATAATGCATGTATATATGTCATATATATATATGCATTTGCATATCTGAAAAGCGAGTTCCGGAGAGAGAGGAGACATGCGAGCGAGATCGAGAGAGGGAGGAGAGATACGAGTGAGATCAAGAGTGGGATGAGAGAGGCGAGTGAGAGCAGTGAGAGGCGAACTATAAATGTATATTTATCACATAATTGTATATGTATTATGTATAATTTTTATTTGACAATTTGTATATCATGTATATTTAACTCTCGATTGTTGTCCCACAAATTAAAAACAATAATGTACATATTTATATCATGTCAATGCATCAAGACCATTAAGAATTGGTCTTCGAATTTTTTATATAGTTTTCTTTGAGGTTTTTGAGACTTCATTATGAATTTATTTAGGAGTATAAAAACTTCAAATAATATGATTATTGAGCAAGTTCTCTTACATCCTCCTTATATATTTGATAATCCTAATTAATGGTAGATAAATAGATAAATATTGTCTTATTAATATAAAAGGCGAACTCCTTCATACTTAACAAAAGATAAGGCGGGATTTTTTTAAAATATAACAACCCTTATAAAATTGGGAATTTTTTTTTTACAACTTTAGGAAAATCAATAAATTCATAATGTTTTGAGAGAGAAAATTTAAATGATAATAATTGTTAGTTCTTAATTAAGAATACCAATTGAAGTCAAGATTTGTCTAGATAAAATGAGTGCACGACGTAAAATTTTAATTCATACTTCAAATGATCAAAAATTTTAATTAGGCTGGTTGTTTACACAAAATCAAAATTAGTATTCCCTTTCAATGGAAACTAATGCCTACTTATATGACTAAATAAAGTAGACAACATGCGGTTATATATTTTTTTTATATATTATTACGATCCGAATTTTCAATAACAATTATCCTCTATGTATAATAGTATTTCACTATACTTAATGAATAATTTTATTTTTTTTGGAATTGATAATTGTGCACGCTCCAGGCCGATAGAGGAACCCTAATAAAAATGTTCGGATCTCGGATTGAGTGGGTAACTAATAGAATGTCTCATGATAATATAAGATTTGGACAATTTTTTTCTTTTGGGATAACTTTTCAGGTGTAAGTTACGCCCAAATTCTAATTAAATATAATATCATAGTCAGATCTATAATTAGTTGAATCGATATTGCATTCCCAAACTATGTTGGGGGTTGTGAATATACTCATTGTCCATGATTATATATACTCACTCCATATAGGACAATTCAGACAAAGAATGTTTGAATCTAAATGTGAGGGAGGGGATGATTGATAATGAAACTTTTGACTCCTTATGTCACGATCCAAATCGAGTCGTGAGTGGCACTCACACTTAACCTCTTAGGTGGGCGAACCAAGGGATCCAAATCCTAGCATATACGAATAATTCAACTATGAATAACTAAATAATGCGGAAGCTTCAAAACTTATTAAAGTATCATTTCCCAAAATCTGAAAGTCATCACATCAAGGACATCTAATCTCCAAATACTAAGTCTAAGAATATCAAATACACCACAATAAAAGAATTAAATGGTATGTGTCCGAAAACATAGGATATCATGTCATGATCAAGAGAATCCAACACGAGCTTGAATGAATAGCTCACCCTGAAACCTAATATGCTGGAGACTGGCTAAAGCTGAGGGCAATTTGTAGTCATTGGTACACTCGCTACACTCCAAAAAAGAAAACAAAGAAAAACACAAGTAGGCTCAGTACGGGGCAACATGTACTGAGTAGGTATCATCGGTCAACCCAAAATAAAAAATAATATACAATGAACAATAGTATGAACTCAACTATAACACTTAACAGGTGATAAGCAACAAACAAAATGAACCAGTGTCAACAACACAAAAGTAAGTATGTAATAAGTCAACAATATCACTATCATCCATGAGGACTCATGCCTCCAACCAAACCATTTGGGAATTGAGTTCTTTGAGATTGAGTACATTCCGTTAATTCAATATGTTTTTCCTTTAATATTATCGTGTCGGAACGTGACACACCGATCCAATTATATCATGTTGGAACGTGACACTCCGATCCAAGAATACCGTGTTGGAACGTGACACTCCGATCCAATTATATCGTGTCGAAACGTGACACTCCGATCCAATATCAATCACTATTAAGAGTACATAGAAAACTTCACAATATCATTTAATGCATATCAATCACTATTAATAGTTTACTATCAAATAGCATAAACCATAACCTACCTCCATCAAAGAATTGAAGTCAAGAAAACTTATTGTCCAATGCCTTTCCTTTCCTTGACGCCTCTGAACGTTTCCAATCTATCAAGTATACATGCATAATCTATAAATTAACGAGCCTATAAACACTCAATTTATTCTATGTTTAGCCTAGACCCAAAAACTCACCTAATTATATAATCAATTTCCTAAAGTTCAGACCTAAGGGTAGGTCTTAATTCCCTTAATTAAAATAACTCTAATGAAATATAAATAATTCGACACACCTAATATTTAATTACCTATCTTAATACACTAAACTCAATTTATAAGAAAATGATACACAGTAAAATTCAGGGTCAATAACTCATTGATTAGCGAACCATTAGCATTCTACGAAAAATAAATTGCAGAACTTACTATGTGAATTATCATACCATAATCACTATTGTGAGAATCTTTTTCCAAATTCCCTAAGATGACCATTTTTTTATTATTATCTTCTTATTTAATTTTTATAATAATGTCTTTATCCCTATTTTTCTTATACACAATCATAGGGATTAATGTATGCCTCTCATTACTTTTCTCCTCTTCTCTCATCTTCACCATAAATTAAGCATTTACTTCTATTATAGTACTGACAACAATTGTTCTTAATTGAAATTTAGGCAAGACCCACTCACTATTATTATTAATAACAAATTATAAGAAGTGGTAAAAGTGATCCACTATTAATTTTAATGTTATCTTCCTTAACCACTAACTAAATAAATGATTAAAACTACTCTACTAATTTCATAATTATAATTATGAATAGTTCAAAATATCCGTTTAGAATCTATAAAAAAAATTAATATGAAACACAAGGCTTTAGCACTCGAAATGACCAAAAGGATCGTTACACCTTATAAGGCTTGAACAATCTTTAGCTTGTTCCTTCGAACTAGCTTTTGAGATGTGAGTGAGATCTAAGACGTAATCTAAATATATGATATCAGAGCTAGGCACAATGTAGGATCTCATGCAATTCGACAGTTCTGGAAGGTGGTGGCGGTGGTAGAGGTATTACTGATCTTTGAATGTGCATGCATGCACTTGACCAGATAATAAAAGTTCAGATAAAGAATATTTGGATTCGAGCATTGTGAGGGCGATATTGAGGATGAATAGAATATTGCACATAGATGGATGAATGATATCTTTCATTGCTTATAAGGTTTGAGTCATCATCATTTCTTTAAGCTAACTTTAAGGTGTGACTTAGGCTCAATACCTTATTAACTCATAGGACTACGATTGATCAAAATCATAAAAGAAACAATAGTTCATTTTCTCCATCAACATGAGACAACAAAATTTACTAATAACCATTTTCTTATAGTTTAAATTGAGTCAATAATTATCGAAAATAGCAATTTTATAATTACAAAATAGGAGTAATCACCATTCCCATACCTCATATATAAATTTAACCTGGCTTAAATTCGAGCGTTCAAAATAAAGAAATTTCCTTCTAATGGTTTAAGATTTTTTTTTAACATAGGATCATTTAATTGTTCGACTTTTGAAGTTACTTTCTATATCTATATATGTTGATCATAAATGAATTTTATCTCATAAATTTAGTTTTATATATAGCACATGTTTTTGTCTTATATTTTGTCAAGTGTTTTGTATATGTATTAAGATCTTGAATTATTTGAATTTGAGTAGCGTAAATTTCATACAAGAAGAAAATGTTCCCTAACAAGATAGTTGAAATAACTTGTCGATATTAAGTCCTTTGAGAATTTTAAGAAAAATATTTTGGCTCGCATAAGCATTTAGGTAAATTTTAAAACATTTTCACAAATGATGCTTGATATTCGTATTGAGACTCAAACTCCTGATTAGATGAAGGAGTACTCACCATTCCACTAGAACTCGATTGTTAAGTCAAGTTGAGTTTAAGAAAAATTGAGGGAAGTTGATATTTGCAGAAATAACATTAACAACTTCTACCATATAACAACATTTACTTCTTCATTTAAAGTTAGACCATACATCTTCATTCTCTAAAATATTTTTGCAAAATAAAAATATAATAAAATCTGATCATTCAAATATTTGATCATACAGACTATAATAAACATATCACAAATTTGGCTCAATCCATGCCCCATGTATATCTACTCAGGAATGTTATCCCAAAAGTTAAAAATGATCCTATTAATATCCCGTGTCAATGCATCGAGATCATCAGGAATTGAATCTGGAATCTTATATTCTGACAGTGGTACAGAGTACCAATTATCACCCATTTGATCACTACCCTGATGAATTAAACTTCAGGTCCTTCTTCACAATCTTTCTCATGTTTGTTTTTGTTCTTGATTTTCTAGGAATTGACCTAAAAGCAAACTCTAAAAGTTCAATAATAGCTTCATTCTTTTTTGGTAACTTCTTACATAATTTTCTTTGAGATTTCAAAGACTTCATCATCAATATACTGAACAAAATATTAAATTTTCGATTATATGATTATTGAATGAGTGGTCTTGCACTTTTATAAGCCATTAAAATTAATAAGAAAAAATCCTTTTGACTTATAAAAAGTAAATCAATAAAGTAATTTCCTTTTTTTAAATTTGACAAACTTTGCATAATATATAAATTTATAATAATTAAAAGAGAAAATTTAAACAAATAATAATGGTTAGTTATTAACATTAAGAATTGAGTTTAAAAAGTGTCTAAATAAAATGTGTACATGACTTAAAACTTTAATTTTTACTTTAAATGATTTAAAAGAGAATTTAATTATTTTGCTTGTTTTACACAAAATTAAAATAATTCCTTTTAATGGAAATTAAAGTTTATTTATATTGACTAGGGTGGACGTTTGATATTCAATTTGATATTTTTAAGATTCGATTTTAATATTTTTGTAATTGATAATTTAAAGTAGAAAATATCAAATTTAAAGTTTTGCTCCGTAAATAAAACTTTAATACTGTAAATCAAACTTTAATTCATTTATTTGGTATCACAAATTTATATATATATATATATATTGATAAAATATGTTCATAAGTTGTACAATATTTAACAAGTTATCTTTTAAAGAAATCACATATAGAGGTTAGATCTACACTTCAAACTCTAACATGATAAAATATCGACATAGATCAATCGAGACATCCAAATCACTCATTAATATTACCCATATATATGGTAGACAATTATGTGCATTCGCTATTCAGCTAGTTATTTTCACAATTTTAATTGATAATTAAAAATAGATATCAAATATTTAACTTTTAAAATTTAATATGATATAATAATTAAACTTCGAGATACTAGATTGTAATTCGATAATTTATGCCCACCCTAATAAAGTTATGATCCTCTGGAGAAATACAATAAACTAATGTTATTTTATTTTTGAAGTTCTTTTATATAAGTTATATAAAAACCTATTTAAGCTATAAAAATATGGTAGACAACATGCTATATAGGTTTTTATAATATTTTGTAGTATTATAACAATATTCCTATCTCTATAACAATATTTTATTATGATTAACGATTCTTTATAATAATATTTTTACTACAGTAACTAAAACTTATTTGGAAAAATAATTTTATTACAATTTTTTTTAACTGTGTGTATATAAATTAAGTCATCATTATTCCAAATTAGTAATTTGTAACATTTTTATTGTAATTTAATTGATCAACATGTTACTTATCTGTAAGTAATTCAATGTTAATACATTTTGAACACTTAGTTCCTTCTCCAAAAAGAATATCTCATATTATTAACTTATAATTTAAATAAAAACATACTAACATAAATATATATTATGTTTTATTGCCTATTTTCTGTGTTTTTTAAAATTAATTCTTGTAAATTTAGTTATGTAACTATTAGAAAACAAAATCAAATCTTTTCTGGATCCTTTTTACTAGCTCTATAATTTTTAGGGAAAATTATATATAATGACAAACTGATAATTCAAATCGAATGTTATAATTAGACTTTGATTTAATTGTGCCATATAGTAAACTATTTGTAGTCCTCTCTTCCTCAAACTCTCGCTCGCCACTCTCCCTCTCTTGCTCGCCTCTCTCGCTTTATACGATCAGAAATGTATAAATTGTGTTTCTGTTTGTATAAAGCGAGAGAAAATTGTATATATACATGCAAAAGCATATATCTTCATCGTACACACTTATAATTATATTTTTCTACCCAATTTTCTTTTGCCTTTCTCTCTTTCTCTCTTTATACAAACACAGATTATACAAAATGCAATGTATAATTTATGTTTGTATAAAGAGAGAGCGATATTTGATATACAAACAGTTTTTTCGATTCAATTGTATACAAATTTAAATTTTATACAGATATACAAACACATGAAATTGAATTGAGAGATTGTCAACGATTTATACAAACGAGAGACTGCCAACAATTTATAGAAATGGTCTGCCAGCGAGATCATACAAATCTGAAGAGCAGCCATCGAATTATACACGAGAGGCTACCAACAATTTATACAAATGGCCTACCAGCGAAATTGTACAAATCTGAAGAGGAGTCAGTGAATTGTACAATTGCTTCTTTTGTATATATGTATAGCGAAATAGTCTAGCTTCTTTTGTATATATGTATAGCAAAAATAGTCGTAGCATGTTTGCTATGAAACACAATTATACAAACTATAATTATAGCATACACATATAAATTTTGTGTTTGCTATGTGAAAGTTTGCTCTAATTTCTATGCATCTTGTATCATTCACAATTTTTTTTCTTAATCAATCGTATGATGTTTTTTTGGTATAATAATAGGATATTTGAAATTTACTAACCACTAATCTTATTACACCATAAAATAAAATTAGAATTTTTTACTCTCTTGATCTTCGATGCATCTTGTAGCTTTCACAATTATCCTCGTAAATCGTAATCAACAATTATTACATCAAAAATAATTTTTTGTAGCAATTATTCATTAACAAAAATAACTTAATTGCTACTAAACATATTTTTAGTGGCATAATATTTTTTATAAATGTCTATCAAGCGTATATCAACACTAGATTCAATGACAACTACGTAATACTGGTAAAAGTTTTATCATTCTTTGTAAATGTATATATTTATTGATGCTAAAAGCTAATTTTGTTGTAGTGAATACACATATATTTTGGGAAATCTATTGAAATCTCACTAGTTTATGAACTAATTACTTAGATACATCCTAATTTGCAAAATTACGAATCTTATAACACTTTGTGTTGTGAACCAAGCTAGCTTTACAAGGGCGTATGAGTTAGAAGTGGTGAATGAGATTGGGCCAAGTAAAATATTAGAGTGTTTTAATTGGGATCCAGGCCCAATTAACATTTGATTAAAAGGCAAAATGAGTTGGAAAGAACGGTGGATGCATATTGAAGAAATGTTTGTCCTCTGCTCTAGAGTCAAAGTTTTTCACCTCCATTCATATCTCTATCTTTTAGTTACTTGCTATTTCAATATTTCTATTATAAATTGATAGTTTGATTAATGCAATTAGAATCTTAAAATTGTAAGTTGTAATAGTATTCCAGTGCTCTTATTAATATAATGAGGATTTCGATTTGTTACATTTTGGTAGCATAGATTCATGTATATCGGGATACATGAAGTCAAAATTAGGTACAATTTTATTTTAGATACATCGAATTCAAGTCGATTCACATGTATATAGGATACATTATAAATCTCGTTCGTCTTTCTTCCATTCCTATCGCTCGCCTCTCTCATATGTATCAGTATCCCAGATACATGCGAATTACACTAGATACATACAGTTACATATATCTAGTGTGATTAACAGATACATGGCTATCTCACTCGCCTCCCTCCATATTTTAATTTTTTGATAGCGTTTCTCTCTCTATATTCCTTAATATATGCTAGAAAACTCTTAATGTAAACTTTTAAAGAGAATTCATTTTAAAAAGGGGTAAGAAATAATAATAAAAGAATATATTTGAAGTATCACTTTTTTATTAAGAGATTCCAAATACTTCTTGTCCCAAGAGAAGAAAATTGGGTAGCAAACCTTTTCACTTACATAACTTCTAATTTTGCAGGCATAATTCAGTTTAATAACTATCAATTATTCACAACCCATTAAAAACAGAAGATAATTGATGATAATTCACATAAAAATATATGTACAAATAACATATATATATATATATATATATATATATATATATATATATAACTTCTAATTTTGCAGGCATAATTCAGTTTAATAACTATCAATTATTCACAACCCATTAAAAATAGAAGATAATTGATGATAATTCACATAAAAATATATGTACAAATAACATATATATATATATATATATATATATATATATATATATATATTCAAATAACTCATAGCTTAAATATGAAACTCGCAAGAGAAAAATGAATTTCTAGAATTCTTTTTGACTATTATCTTTTTTTAAAAAGTATTATTTATCAAATAAAGTTTTGTTTTCACGGTTCTTGTGATAAAAATTAAAAGTCGGAAAATTTCATTCATTTCATCATAATATGTATGAATTTTTGAAAGAAATTTAGTAGATCAATTAGCTGATTCCCCATTCAATCCATTTTCCCCAATTTATTTTTATAAAAAAACATACAAATTTGTGCTCCCTTTATTTTAATTTATTTGTTTTATCTTTTAATCTATTTAAAGAAACTATTTTTTTCAAGATAACTCTTTAATTCTAATTTTTCCACCATACTTAATATCATAAAACTTTATAAAGGCATTTTAATATACCTAATATATTATAACTTTAAATTACAATATTTTAAATGGTTTTTACTTTATTAAATTTTATTTCAAATCAAACATAGTAAACAAATGAAAATCAATATTAAATTTTATATCAAATTAAAATATAATACATAAATTAAAATAAATAAAACACTAAAAATTATTCATTCAAGGGAGTATTCGGTCAAAAACTACGCACGAAGTGCGACTATTTCAGTAAAAAAAAAATGTGTTAAGAAACAAAAAAGCGGTCCCAAACCGTCAAACCCAACGATCCTTTATGACTTTTTTATTATACTTTTATAATTAAAAAAAGAATAAATATATTGTTTAATTATAGTAAATGGTGTATAGATATTTTCATTATAATTTTTAGATATTAATGTTTTTATCGTTCAATAGAATATATATACCTTTTATATTAATGAACATATATGCATAGTATTTTTATTTATCAATTCGACATTTATTAAATTTCAAATTGACAGATAAAATTGTATTACATGTTCCTATTAGTCTTCCGTTTGACTAAATGACATATATGCTCTAATTTTTAATAGCAGGAACATCAATATCTGTAATAGAGTGTATCTACATATCATTTACAATACTTCAAATACTTTATTCTTTTTTCCTACTTTTATAAATCATTTAATCGACAATAAATTATTTCCTAGCAACTTATTTGATAATTATAATATAAATAATAATTCTCTATTATTTTGATTAAATATATCATAAAATAATCTTACATTTTATTTCGAAATTATTATAGTTTATGCCTCCTCTTACACAGGTGAGAGCCTTCAGCATATCATGGCTGACTGAGCTTTTTGGCGGCTCCAGTTTCTCTCACTTTATCCATTTCTTGATTTCATATGAGTTTTCAATTTTAGCAGTTACCTATAAACGCGTTGAACAGTCAAAAAAGTAGCTAAGCAACTTCCTTTTTTTGTCAAAAAGATCAATTTTTTAATCATTTTTTGTTGTTTTGTTTTGTTTTGAAGAAAGTGGGGTTTTAGGCTTCAGGAGGAAGTTGTTGAAAGAATTGTCAAGATCAAGACTTTGATTTTTTTTTTTTTTTTTTTAATTATTTTGAGGTTGTGAAAAAGGGTATTCTGGAATCTTTGATTTTTCACTTGTGCGAAAAAATTGGAGTCTTTTTGGGGTTTTAGCTAGTTACTCTATACAGTTCATAAAAGCTCTAATTCTAGAGAGTTTTGAATTGGGATTTTGAAGGGTTGTTGGTGTGAAGATCAAGTGTTTTTGAAGATTTTGGAAAAGGGTATTCTGGAATCTTGATTTCACTTGCTGTTGAATTGTGTGAAAAAGTTTAGTTTTTTTAGGGTTCTTAGCTAGTTCCTCTATGCATTTTATATGATTCCAGTTTTGGGTATTCTGGAATCTTGATTTTACTTGGTGTTGAATTGTGTGAATAAAGTTTAGTTTTTTGGGGTTCTTAGCTAGCTCCTCTATGCAGTTTTGATGATTCCAGTTTTAGGTATCTTATATAGTTCTTTTTAAAGCTCTTATACTTGAGGGCTTTGGATTGGGATTCTTAATGGTTGTTGTTTCACTGAATTCTGTTTGATGAGTGGCTTGAGGGCATTTGTTGATGGTTTTCTTCGAAAAATGGATTTTTGATAAGCCTGGTATTGTGGGGAAGTTAGTAGCTTGAGGAAGGTCTTTGATTGGTTTGATTGTTTGTTGAATATGGGCTGTGTTTGTGGTAAACTTTCTCGAAAGGTAAAAAATCGTCGGGATGGCCAAAAGAAGAGAGAGTTAGATAAAGGGGTATCAGCTGTGAGTTCAAAGAGAGAAAAGAGTTTTAGGGTGAAAGAGAAATTGGAGAATGGTGATATAAGCGTTGGTTCATTCGACAGGAAGCCTAATGGATCTAAAAGGGTCGGGGACAATCACTGCAAGAAGCTTGAAGTTGTCCCAAAAGCAATGGAAGGAGAGTTGATTGCTGCTGGATGGCCTTCTTCGCTTGCTACGGTAGCCGGTGAAGCTATTAATGGTTGGATTCCACGCAAGGCTGATACTTTTGAGAAATTAGACAAGGTATAATTTTGGTGGACTTATTCTACGAAATTCGTTTTATCGATAACATTGGATATTAACCACATTTACTGTATATTCTAATAGTATGTGAGCTCATGAAAGAAGTTGTTAGTTTTCTCATGAGTAACACTGCTTAATTCCCTCGAATTATTTTTCCTTGAATAGTTCCATTTTGTATATATATATGCCTCTTATCCAAGTAATAATATTGTTAAATATCCTCTTTCAATAGAATTCTAATGAATAAGAATTCACCTTGAAACTTTCATGATGCCCGACACCGCTTTTCAAAATACAGATAGTACTTTATTGGATGGAAAAAATTCTTTGTTTATTACCTAAGCTGCTGCTAACCCACTTTTATCCAACAATCAGGAAAGAGTTGTGACCACCCCTTAGGTTCTACGCGTCGTTAGACTTAACAGAGTTGAGCAAAGGAATTGCTCAAGAGATTCTAAACTCGAGTTAGTAGGAGAGTCAACACAACAATAACATATAGGAGAAAGGGAATGACCAAACCTGAACTCTCTCATCAGTTGGCAAATTAAATTTTACCTGAATGGTATTTCTTTCCCGTGTCCAATAAATTATTGGGGGTTTCTTTCTGTTCTTTTAATGGTTTCAGTACCTAACAGTACCTTGAAATGAAAATTGGTTTTATGTAACAGAAGAAAGATTTCCTATTCCTTAGCTGGTAAGAGATGTGGCCGCGAAAGAGGGAGTAAGTAGAACAAAATTGACTTGGTGGTAGAGTTTTGGAAATTCTTATTTCTTCCATATTTTGGACCTTAGTACCATGGAAGAATATATTACTTCCAGACTTTGTTGTTACTTCTGGTAGGCTGTGCACTGAGTTGAGTATCAATAGTCTGATCGCTTGCAGATTTCAAAGAATAGGGAGGTAGACAGTTCCAATGAGTAAAAATCATGAAAAGCCTGTGCACTTTTTGGTGTTTTAAGTTATGGAAACTTAACTTTCCACTTTCTGGCTAAGTTCTAATCCCTTCACTGTTTGTATTTTCTCTTTTTTCCTGAAACAAATTTAAGTCTGTTTCTTTTGTGTTAGGTTGCTCTTACCTAATCATATTGACTCTAGATATCCTCCGTCTTTCTTCTGCTTCCTCATTTTTCCTAACTTCGAACCTTGTGCTTTTGTCCCCTTGTTCCATATACCCATGTAGGGAGAATTATCAGGTCCCTGTTATAAATTCACCTAGTGAAGGCTTGGTGCAGATTGAAATATGCTAGTTATGTAGTTCATATGATCATGATGAGATTTTTATTCAGCTGATTCGAAAGTCATTCCATGTCATTTGCAATGCTTGTGGCATTTAATCTTTTATCCTTTATGGCCTAGTTTTGTTCCCAATGTGCGCTAGTGTTGTCAATTAATAGTTTAGTGTTTTATTCTTACAGATTGGCCAAGGGACTTATAGTAGTGTATACAAGGCTCGTGACTTGGTTAATGATAAAGTCGTTGCGCTTAAAAGAGTAAGGTTTGAAAAAATGGATCCTGAAAGTATCAGATTTATGGCAAGGGAGATTGTTATTCTGCGAAGGCTTGATCATCCAAATATCATCAAATTGGAAGGCTTGATCGTATCAAGAACATCTTGTAGTTTGTACCTTGTATTTGAGTACATGGAACATGATCTCACCGGACTGGCAGCTCTTCCCGGTATTAAATTTACAGAGCCACAGGTGCTTTTCCACAGATTGTTTGTTGGACGTTAGTTTTATTTTTATTATGATAACTGCTTCTCTCACGCTCCATAATTCAATTTTAATAATTACTTTCTAATCTTATTTTGTTTTTTTACAGGTTAAATGTTACATGCGGCAGCTTTTAAGTGGACTTGACCATTGCCACAATCGGGGTGTTCTGCATCGGGACATCAAGGGTTCTAATCTTCTCATTGACAATCATGGCACTTTAAAGATTGCAGATTTTGGGTTGGCAAACTTTTTCGATAACCAGCAAAGTGTTCCATTAACAAGCCGTGTTGTGACTCTTTGGTATCGACCACCAGAGCTCTTACTTGGAGCAAGTCATTATGGAACTGCAGTAGACTTGTGGAGTACTGGCTGCATTCTCGGAGAATTATATGTTGCCAAGCCCATAATGCCCGGTAGGACAGAGGTATATTGTTGTAACACTTCTTTTGACTTGAGCATGGTTAATACTTCACTGCTGCACTTCAATTTAATGCCTCTATTTCGGGATGTCAACTGCAATTTATAAAATAAATCGTCAGTTGAAAAATATTAAAGGAGAGCATGGTGGAGTCAAGTACGACAAAGGACTCTTCAATCAATTAATCAATTCATTAACTTCACCTCAATTTATGCGAAACTACTGTGCGTTTCTGTTTTATACCTCAATATTGGAATAATACTCCAGTTCATATAACAGACGAGTGTTGAGAAAATTAAAAACGAGGAGGTGGAGCCGTGGAGGAGGCAAGTATGACGGGAGGACTCTCTACAGCCAATCAACCTATTGATCAACTATGCTTCAATCCTAAATGTCACTCTATGCAGATTAATATATCCTGTTTTTCTCGTTGCTTATGATATTATTTGTTATCGATGATCTCACACACATGAGCTAAATTTTCGTCCTTGTAGGTGGAACAACTACATAAGATCTTTAAGCTTTGTGGTTCACCTAATGAGGATTATTGGAAGAAAACAAAACTATCTTATTCAGCAGTATTTAAACCTATACAGCCTTACAAGCGGTGTATTGGCGAAAGATTTAAGGAGCTTCCTCCATCTGCCGTGGGGTTACTGGAGACATTACTTTCTATAGATCCTGCACTTAGAGGAACAGCAGTCGGGGCTCTTGAGAGTGAGGTACTTTTCTAACTCCTCCATTCCCATCCCTACTTTTTTTTTTAAGATAACACTGGTGTCCGTCCATGCCAGCTTGTGTGTGCCTCAGCTAATCCATGGGGTGCTTGTTACCTCCCACCAACACAAGTACTGGGTGACTTGGATAAATGAAAAGAAATTACCTAGTGTTTTTTTCTTCGGTAGGATTTGAACCTGAGACCTTATGGTTCCTGACCCACTTCATTGACCACTAGGACACACCCTTGCTTCACCCCGTCCCTTCTTTCTTCCATCCAAAAGTTGGTGCTTCAAAGTCTCGTCATACTAGATCAGCAACTTCTTACTTTCAATGCTTAAAATATTTGTACGTTTTTGTAACTTATTTACTTTAGTTTCATGTTTCATGTTGTTAATGAAGCCTAGTAGCTGTCTTACTAGCTTTTGAACTATTTTCCTTTCTGAAATTTCATTCCAACAATTCAAACTTAGATAAACCAGTGCTACTATTTTTAACTTGTTATGACGTCTTTTCAACTAACTAGTCCAATTTTATCACTTCGCAAACTATTATGTTAAATACTTGCTCTAATTGAATATGGTATGATAAAAACAGTATCAAACTTAAGTCTTATTGATGTTGTGGGGAGAAATTCCGTACACAAGAACTATTTTAAAAGTAGATAACATAACATATGTATGAATCTACAAGAAACGCCCCATAAAATGTCTTGTTCCACATTTTCAGAATGTTTTGGCAAATTAACCACATATGTGCCAGGGTGAGAACTGGGAAAGGGAGTCTTTATTCCAGAAGCAATATGATTCACACATTAGGAAGATGAGATTGACTAACGTCGTTGCTGACTTGCTGTTGTTTCTTTTTTCCTTTTTGACAACTTTTTTTGAGTTAAAAAAAATGTTATTGAAATTTGCATCTTGTGTACCATTGATTTCCTTTTCACACGTTCTTTTAATATATGATGCATAACTGTCCATTCAGAAGGACAAGGAACTGAAGTATTTATTCATTTATATTGGCTAGTCTGAGCGAGTAATAAGAGTAATAAGACATTTTCATGACTCGAACACTGAAATTTTCTGACAAGTACTCGTGTTGTTCCAAATAGACAGATTGTTAATGATTTTTGAATGTGTTTCCATCATTTATCGCGTTATAAAATTAGCAACAATTGTTTTCCTCACTAACACTAAGGTATGCCGTGACTCACAGTTCTTCACCACAAAGCCATTTGCTTGTGATCCTTTGAGTTTGCCAACATACCCTCCAAGCAAGGAAATTGATGCAAAACTGCGGGAAGAGGAAGCTAGAAGGTAGTGCCTTAACCAATCCATCTTTTGTATGGCAACGTAAAACTGAATGTTTCTCATTCTCTTAGTAATAATTCTTTAATTTTGTACTGAAACTTATACCTTGTGTTGGAATATGGTTAAGTGGATCATACATTAGGAAAGAGAAGTGTCAATTGCATATATTACATAGTGGCGTATCCTTTCTAATTAGCATCGAATGACTCTATTTTGCTTATACAGTTCTCCATCATATCTTGATTATCAAACATTTGTTGACATAACGTTATATATTTCTGACTGGAGATGTCCATGGATATATCGTAATAGTTTGTCTGAAACAATTACTGCAGACAAGGGACTACAAATGGATCAAAAGAACGTCAAGCGGTTCCAGCACGTGATGCTAATGCCAAGCTGCCTAGCTCAATGCAGGTACTTTTATGGGCATTAATCTTTTAGACTTCAAAATTAATTTAAGTTTTCCTTTTTGTAATGCCAGAAGCCAATAAACTTCATGATTTTTCAATTTTCGTTTGGACGTCGTAATGCATAAAAATAGAACTGTCAATTGATAAATTAGTTGTATTCCAGCAAAAGGTTGGAATTTGTCTAACTTGTCGTAGTTTGCAACTTAACAAAAATTTCTAGGCGCTATATATTTGATAACTTTTGTGTCTTACTAGACTTTGGTTTCAAAATAACTCAATCTACACCCGTACAATGTATCTGCAAGTATGTTTTCTCCTATGTTGCTCAGACTATCAAATAATGTTGCCGCACCCGTGTCAGATCCTTCAAAAATGTACTGCTTTTGAAGGATCTGACATGCATCAGCCAGCATTTTTGAAGAGTCCGGGCAACATACTTTTTATGTTTTTCGATTAATTTGGTCTTATGATTTGCTCATTATAACAGAGGAGGCAGAGCAGTTCCAATCCTAAGAGCCAAAGTGACCGGTTCAATCCCTCGAAGGAAGCTGCTGCTCGTTTTCCAAATGATCCTCCTAAACCATCACAAGCAGTGAAAGAAACTGCGAAAGATCACATGGAGAATCGTTCAGATAGATTTTCAGCCAAAGACAACCTCGACGATCTTTCAGAGACATTTTCTCATTCAGTCCCTCTGGCTCTAGGGGTATTTGGGAAGAAATATGACGATATCTCCATTGGTCCCAACAGAGCTGACTTGTCAGACTTAGTAGCATCCAGGTCCGTTGTGTCTGGAGACAACCGAGACAGATGTGTTCAGCTACAATCAGCCCATCAAGTAGAAAGGACAGCACGGCTTCTAGACGAACATTCAAGGAAGCAGGATCAGGATCAGAAGTATTTCAAGCAGAACTTTGCCAATTCTCATCAATTCGAAAGTGGAAGGACTTGTACGGAGGCAAATCTGGTAAGTTCGACAAGGATCTTCATTTTTGTTCTTTGCCTCAAACCTTTACTACTTTCAAACCCTCGTCTTATCAAATATCCCAACACAAACAAAAACACAAGGTGATTTCTTCCTATCTGTCCTAATCTTGGTAGACAGAGTTACCTGGTACATGTTGCTGATGAGAGGTGACAAGTATCTCGTTGAATTAGTCGAGATGTGCAGAAACTGATCCAGACACCATGGTTATCAAAAACAAAACGTCAATAATAACACCCTTGTTTTTTCCCGTTTAATTTTGCTACATTTCCGTGGTGGTTAGTGAGAACATGTAACTCATGCTAATCAATTTCTTATCACCCTCCTGTTTGTTTGTGTAGCATGACCATAGTGACAAGGGAAACAAAATCCATTATTCTGGTTCACTTCTAGTTGCATCAAATAAAGTGGATCAAATGCTTAAAGATCGCGATCGTCACATTCAGGAAGCTGCTCGACGAGCAAGGCTCGAGAAGGCACGAGCAGGTCAGGGTCAGGCTCCAGCGCGAGTAATGTGAAAAACATTCAAGTCTATAGTTATATATATATATGTATGTCTAGTTTAGGAACAAGGTAGATAAGCATATTCATAAAAAGAGAGATTTTTTTCTTGTAAATTATAAGTAACTCTATGTATATTATCTTCTGAGGAATATGATATATTTATATTTCTTATAGAATAAAAGAGAAAACCAAAGATTAATATAAAAACTATCAATTAGCAGCCACAAATGCAAAATATATCATTCTTTTTTTGGTGTATTCATTTAGTTCAGAATAGCCAAATAGTTTGATTGGGTACATACACTGTTGGAACACAAGCGTTTTACCTCCGTTAGTTAGAATTTAAAGTTTATGAATTTTGTTTCTCGTGTTTGTAATGTTGGATTCTTTCGAATTTAGTGTTTACATCAACTCAATGATACATATCTTTACATTATATATTATCATGTCATTGAGTTGACGCGCATCGCTCCGTTACCATCTCTATGCATGAAATTTCCTTTGCTTGCCTGAAGTTAATATGAAGCTTGACTAGGTTAATGACTCGTCAATTTATTAATCCAGCTCATTTGATCTGTATAATATAATTCAAACTTATTTGAAAGTTGGTTTGTTATACAACGCATTGACGCATGAGAGTTCTTATTAAAATATTTTAATGATATTATTTTATTTTATTAATAATATATAGTCATAGTAAAAAATAAATAATTATGAGGTACTTAAGTGAACTAAAATAAATAAATAAATGAATTAAAACTTAGTAAGAATCGAATCAATTGAGCAATGATCCTTTTGTTAATCAAACTCATTTTAGTCCAAGTAAAATTATTAAATTTAACTTATAAACACAAAAACGCGATCTATTATATTTTACACTTATCAATCATTTTTTTAGTTGTCGCATTTTAATTTAACACGATCATTAAAAAAATTGACACAATTATTTTATCATATTACCTCTATTAATTGATATTTAGAATTAAGTTTTAAAAAATGAACTAAGGAAAAAGTAAGTAATGATAAGGGCAAAAACATTAAAAACAAATAATTGTTTTTTTCTTATATATATATGCTAAATTAACAAGTAAAATATAAAAATCTATTTTTTAAACCGTAAATAATTAAAAATAAACAAAGAAGTATTTAAAATTATGAGTTCATATTTATTATTTATCACAATTTCATAAAATCTTACACTCTATTTTAAAAATAATAAATTCAATTGAATCGGTACCTATCGAGTCAGGCTTAACATCAATCTTCTAGATATTTTGAAGGTAATTAATTAATACGTAGGCCTACTCTTAATTATTTTTGAACTTGACCAGGTGGTTGGTAGGTTCATTTTCTGCATCTACATCTTTATCATAATTAATTATACATTAGTATTATTTTCATGCATCATGTTTACTTGGAGAAAACACAAAAAAATTATCGACAGGATTCAAGTGAAATACCCTCGCAAAATCTAGATCCACACGGAATTTAGAAAATTTAATATTCGTCAATTAAAGATTTCAAGTGCAATATTTAACGCAATATTTTTAATTCTTATAATTATCTTAGAGAAAATTCTGAATCTGTCATATATTCTTTGTCCAAAAGGCAAAGTCATTTTGATATAGTTCTTTCCATCAAATCTATTTAGGGTACATATATATACATTTGATCAAATCTTATATTTAAATTTTATACGGTTGGATCAATGTCTTCTGTAGCAGCAGTAAATTCAGTATTTAAATCTTATGAGTTCATTACTCTTTTAAGATTTTTCGCATTGAACTTGTGATCATATATAAAATGTCATGAACGTATCATGTCTACTATTTATTTCAATTATAATAATTTTTTATAGGAAAAATTACGCGGCTAAGCAAACTTATACTATTTAATTACTCATCATAGCTATAGTTTGCTATAATTATCACTCGCGACTAACATTATACATTAATTACGTCGCCTGACTTTGAGTTTGTATAATTAGTCATATTTGTATATGTATAATTCACCAGGATATACAAATACATATGTATAATATACAATTTTTTAACCTATATACATATAAAATTCACCTCTCTCCCACTCTATGCCCTTTCTCGCTCTCCTCCTCTCTCAATATCGCTCGCATCTCTCCTCCATCTCCCAATCTCTCTTGCCATTTGTACAAATGTATATGTATAATATACAGTTATATATAATTATATGCCTATACAATTCACCTCTCTCGCTCACCTCTCTCCTCCCTCCCTCGATCTCACTCGCCTCTCTCTTCTCTCTCCTAGTCTCGCTCGCCTCTCTCCTCCCTCTCCAATATCTCTTGTCATATATACAAATACATATGTATAATATACAATCAATTAACCAATATACATATACAATTCACCTTTCGTCCACTCTTTCCCCCCTCTCTCTCACCTCGCTCCTCTCTCTCCCAGTCTCGCTCGCCTCTCTCCTCCATAAACATGTAGCTACAAATTGTAATTATCAAACTATAGTTATGAAGAATAATTAATTATTTGTAAATTGCTATATGTGAAAAATTCCCTTTTATATATATATATATATATATATATATATATATATATATATATATAAATTTATATTTCACTCAAAATTTATAAACTCAATTAAATTTTTATTTATAATGATAGATCCGCCCTTGCGTTAGACTTTGCCATCTGTCTTTCAGATATTTTGAAGTTGCTATCAAGAAGGTTAATTAATAGGCCTACTCTTAATGATTTTGAAGATGACCAGGTCGTTTGAGTCATTTTTTGTGTCAACATCTTAATATAATCATAAATTCATAATTAATATATTATTATTTTCATAATAAATTTTGACGAGGTAGGTCCATGGGGCTTGAAGCAAAAAGACAGAAATGAAGCGCGTTATTCATTAAAAATTTTTTTTGAGTATATCATACATATATTAATGTTATTTTATAGTTAATCAAATGAGATATAAAACGTGCTATGAAATAAAAGAAACTAGATTATTAGTACATATACAAGACTACAAGCACTTAATTAAAATAACTTTTTTTCTATAATGAATTTAGTTCTATAATTAATCAAATTTTAACTTAAATAACTAATTTATTATGTTAACCTTTTCTTTGCTTGCCTCAAAATTATGAAGTTCTTTTTTTTCAAAACAAATGTTACGTCTACGAAATCACTAGTTTAATTTATATACTCTCTACATTTTAATGTACTTGTTTTATTTTAATCTAATGTGATATGGAATTTTAAAAAAAAAAGTAAAAAAAGATTTTTGGATTTTACGAACTAAATATATGTCGACGTCGATCTGGTGATTTTAAGCGTGTCAAGTAAAAAGTTAAAAATTAAAAGTTGTCAATAAAGGGAAACAATCTTTCCAAAGTAGAGTAAAAAGGAAATTAAAACAAACACATTGAAATAGAAAAGTATTTCAAAGAAAATTGGAACATCAAGCTAGATTTTTATTTTTGCTTTGATGTTTCATGCAAATTTATAAAAGGGCAAATTACAAAAGTCACCTACTTTTTAGGTAAAATTACAATCTATCCCTTAAAAATTTATAATAACAAAAATCCTTAAAACGGATACAATAATATAAGCAGTGATACATTAATCTAATGCGCGAGATACACTAATCTAATGTGTGAGATACACTAATCTGATGCGCGAGGTATATTTTATGCATGATACACTAATCTGATGCGCGAGATACATTAATTTGATGCGCGAGATACACTAATCTGATATGCAAGATACATTTTATACATGTTACACTAATCTGATGCACGAGATACACTAATGTGATGTGCGAGATAAACTAATTTGATGCGCGAGATACATGCGCTAAAATGACTGATTTTGGAAATTTATAAAACTTTTAGGGAATAATGGTAATAAGTAAACTATAAAAGGTGGGATTTCCGTAATTAATCCGAAAAAATTTCACTTATTCAAAAGGCTTTAGTTGTGGTGGTTGACAATTATAATAGTTGTGATCGTCGCGAAGATAATATGTGTGATTATAGTTAACGATCAATGTAATAATTAACGATAATAACGGTGATTAGTAATATATAATTGGTGTGGTGACCATAAATTCCAATAATCTTTCCATGTTATATATATTTCTTTCTCCAAAATCTAACGTAATCTTTGATAAATATATATTTTTCTATCAAATCCACTTTTGTAATAAGTCCATAGTCGTTGTATTAATCCAAGTCAATCCATTTGAATTAGCAGCAGTTTTCTCATGTTGGATTATATATAAATGATATAAATTTATTTTTATTTTTTATCATAGATTTTGCATGCTCTCTTTTTAAAAAAAATAATAAATGAAGTACACATCTATCATAATATTCATATTAATTAATGAGCAATTTATTTGAATTGGAAAATAATTTGGGAACTGAATAATTAATGTTAACGATAAAATTTCTGTGCAAGTAGATATGTAAAAATAAACATAAAAATATATTTTTAATATAATAGACAAATAAAAATCAATGAAAAATATAAACAAGTAGGCCGTGAAGATAAATATCCATAGTCACCGGTCACCATTATTAAATACCACAATCTAACAACCTAATAATTTGACTATTTATTTAGATTATTTTATTTGATTTCTATATTTATTAATAAAGATAAATTGAATATTCTGATATTAATAAAATAAATAATCTTAATTATTCATTTTTTAGATTTGAATATAATGTTTAAATTTAAATGTGTATTCAAATTTAAACATCTCAATCTTAAAGTGAAATAATGCCGCCTATAATTAAAATTTATTTAAGACCGGGACCATAGAACATGGTTGTGCAATCACTATTAATAAAATAGAAACTGTGACCGACAAATTTGATAGCTAAACAACAATATTCATTGTCAATTTTACTTAACGACAAATTATCAAAAGAATCTATTAGTAATGAGCAAGTTCCCATGTTATGTTTCTTTGCTCAAAACTCAAGGTAATCTTTGATAATATGACCATTTTGTAACTAAAACTGGTTATGAACAAAATAATTAGGTGTTAATGTGGAAGCTAACAAAGTAAACCTTAAAACATCACGAGTATGAAGACAAATGAGAAATATATCATAAGATACAAATTTAACGTGGTTCAGTTACTCGATCAACGTCTACAAAGGAGATGAGCAATCACTGTATAAATATGAGAGTACAAAATATCGAGAGAAATAACCTCTCCCCAATTCCCTCGAAATATAAAGAGGTTCACACAAGTGACACTGTATCACTAGTGTCCCACAAATTATCTCATCTAACCAAAATTCTCAAAGCCCATTGCCCATTGGACTACATTATGAATGTTGATTAAGTTAAAAGAAACGAATCTCTATTTATAGAGTCTTAAATTTTTTTCTACCAGAAAATGACTAGCTAAATATTGAGCCTTCATGTATTCCTTTTGGGAAAAGAAAAATCTATATATGGGTTTGATATTTGATTTGTATTATTGAGTCTTGGGTAATCACATGATAATCAAAAATCAACTCATTTTTTATGAATAGGAAAAACACATGATAGAAAATAGTTTTTTGTTGAAATAGCATAAAAAAACTTCCTAATTTTCTGTGTGAAAATACTATTACTATATTTTTCTTTTTTCACTAATTTAATCAAAATATATATACGAATAATCACATAATACTTTTTAATAGAACTTTGAATGAAAAAAATGGTAATTATTTTTGTAGTGTCACAATTTAAAACAGAGAGACAAAAAAATGAAAGAGCGTGACCCAATTAATAATTGTCTTACTATATATATATACACACAAGACATAAATGCTATTTTTGATTTATTGAAATTAGAGCATAGTTTTTGCCCCAAACTCAAGGTAATTATATTTTTGATATGACCATTTTCTAATTAAATCAATAGTCGTAGTTGCCAAGTCAATTTATAAAAGGACTGGACCCTTTATAGAGAAATTGATATATTGCTGTTGACATCCTAAATATCTCTGTCAATTTTGATAAAAATTAATTCAAAGGTATTGAATTTCTTGGAAGAAATTTAACTTAATTCATAGGTATCACTTGCACTAGACCACGAGGTGGCTTTTTGACTATTCGTCGACGGCCTCGGTTATATTTGTATCAAAGTATAACATAAGAAATAAATCAAAAATATAATGAAAAATATATTTAAATTATTTTTCATAGTACAAGGATATATTTGACCATTTTCTGTATTAGATATGCCTACTCCCTTAAATATATAATTTATGTTGCACAACATTTTGTTAGACCTGTTACGTCACATGAATTTATAAGAAGGTTATCAGAGGTTTCGCGTTGGAGTTGTAGTTTTGGAGAAAGTTCTGTTGAGAGTGTCGCTTCCTAATAGACATTGAAGTGTATGATCCAAATATAATGAAGACTCCAATATAAATATCAAACACCAAATATTTTTATTTTTTTTAAAAATAAATCATAAGGCTAAGAAGTCTTTACAAAACAAACTTATTTATATATGTATAAACTCTTTGTGATATTCATCACATACATCTTTTAATGGTGGCATAGGTGTGTAGAGTGTGTTTAATTTTGTATAGGTAAAAATATTTTTCATAATTTGTTGGTCAAATTCAAAGATAATCCATGGGTCCTACTTAATATATTACCTTGAGAAAAGAGATATGAGGCATTTTAAATGCATGTATAAGCAAAATATTTCTAGAAATTCTTGCTATATACTATGGACTAAAGACTAACAAATTTTATGCATTTTTATTGAATCATAGGAACTCTCCATAGAGGGCATGTTACCTTTTATTTGATGAACCATATTAGTAATATTTATTTTATATTATTATAATCAGTATCGATCTATTATATGTATTTTAGAATTATTTGATAAAGCATATTAATATATATTTCGGCGGAAGACATTGTCAGGTGGGAGTTTGGCTGGGGCGGCACATCTGTTAAAGATGACGCAGGTGTCCTAAGATGAGCTCAACGAGAATAGAAATCTCGAACGACTGAACCGCTCGATTCTAAGGTTGGGCTATTTCAAAATCGTACGAACCGTTAAAATAACGAAGAATGTTTTTTTTTTTATATTAAATTTATCAATCTTTTTATCAAATCAATAGTAAGATATACAAGAAACATTTTAGTAAGATTCACTAGGATAATGTCGTAAGGTTAAAACACATGAAATATTAAGTAATAAAATTAACTTTTTAAAAAAAAATATTTTTCTTTGGATCGTTTGGTTGTTGATATAATTTGTACATGTTTTAATTATAATGGATTGTAAATTAGTACCACACATTAGATAACTTGGCGTGTTAAATTTTTACCAAACAACTAAAATGCTATCAAACATTGTACTTCTTCAATTCTAGTTTATGTGGCATATTTTAATTTTGGAAGTCAAATGAGTTTTTTAAATAAGTTTTTTCTATATTTTAGCTTGTCAATTATTATAACAATAATTTTTACATAATTTCAAATATGTAAATTTTATTTTCGAAAAAATTATAAATTCCATGTTCGAATTTAATGTTGAAGTACAGAGATTTCACTCTATAATTCACTTCGTACGGCAACCAAATGACCCCTACAATTTATTTTCCCCATAAGCTTCCACTAGCTGATCCTTTGGGTTTTTTTTAAAAGCTATTTGTAAAAAAATAAAAATAAAATAAATAAATAAATAATAATAATAATAATAATAATAATAATAATAATAATGATAATAATAATAATAATCGTGTTGGTGTAACTAGCTAGTAACATGTCATGTGACCAGGAGGTTATATCTATGCAAGGACGGAGCCCTCTTTGTCCAAAGAGTGTCAAATAGGTTAAATTTTAATTTTATCTAGATATATATTGATGATTGACACTTATTGACACAAGATAAACAGTTGGCGCAGTGGTTAAGAGGATACAAAAGCTCTCCTGGTGGATGTTCAATCCTGAACCCGTCACTTCATATCAGTGGCGTAGCCACACAGTGGTAAGGATGTCCAATTGGATACCCTTTGTCGGAAAAAAAAATACCATATACATAAATAAAATGATACATGAAATGAATAAATAACATATTTTGGATACTCTTAACATAAAAAGTTGCTTTTTTTTGGACACCCTTAGTGAAATTTCTGGCTCTGCCACTGTTATTGTATATACGAGGTGTGATAACAAACTCTTACAAAAATGCAGGTCGATCGCCCTTTTTTTTTGTAAAACAAAAATGTTATTTATTTGAATCTAAAGTACATAAAAGAAAATAAGACCAAAAAACTAAAAGAAGAAAGAAGAAGAACATACATAAAAACTTGAGACTAAAGTACACATGTGTTTCAAGTTTCATAAGCACGTCCAACTTATATTTATTTGAATCTCGAGTCGTTATAAAAATTTATAAATTTCAAATTCTGAATTCGACGTATATGAGAATTAAATATGACGCATTAATTTCAACATCACTAATTATTTTTATGTCTACAACATGTTCTTGTTGACCCCAAAGGAATATTGATTGATTACCTTTGTGGTATATATATATATATCTATAAAAAGGAGTTATACAATTTATAACAAATTATTAGAAATTATACTAACTTATAGTTTCTAAAAATAGTACTCAAACAGAAAAAAAAAATGGAAAGACGCTTGAAGTCTAAATTAGCTCCAAAATTGGAAAGGAAATATGTGGAGAAAAATAGAAGGAATCATATGAAGAATTTATGTAATCAACTTCATTCCATGCTCCCTACTCATTCATCTACCTCTAAGGTTAGTTTATGCTTTCGTAAATACGTCTATTGGATCAAAAATGTCCTCAACGTTATTTTTTTGGGCTCAAAAATATCGTATGCATCTCTATTTCTTACCATATATGAGAGTTTCGAGCCAATAAAAGGAATATAATATTTAAGTCATGAATTCTGATTTTTGAATCTCTCTCTGCATTGCATGTATCCAATTATTAGCTAAGATATGTATCATTTGTGCATCCATGCAAGCTCCTACGTATATATTTCTGTAACTTTAATTCATATTTTGTATACAATGATACAAAAGAACTACAATTCAAAACAGATAAACTTCAAATTCCTGAATCTGTCTCTATGTATATATTTCAGTAACTTTGATTCAAATTTTGTATACAATGACACAAAAGAACTAAAATTCAAAACAGATAAACTTCAAATTGTTGAATCCGTCTCTGCGTTTATATATTTCTTCTAATACAATTTGTTTGTTGCAGGAAACAACAATGACAGTGCCTGATCAAATAGATGCAGCAGTGAAACACATTGAAACCTTGAAAATGAATTTAGAGAAGAACAAGAAGCACTTAGAAGAATTGAAAATGGGCCCAAAGAAGGCCCAATCACTCAATCAAACTAATGAGCCCGGCCCAATCACAAAGTCACCACCTCAGATTGAATTCCATGAAATGGGCCCAAACATGGTCGTGGTTTTAATAACTAGCCTTAATAATATAGCCACTTTTAACAACATCATTAGATTGTGCCATAAAGAAGGTGTTGAAGTTGTGTCTACAAGCTTTAAACTCAATGGAAACTCAACACTACAAATTTCTCATGAACCTAAGGTCAGTATATTACAAATGTATGTTTGGACACAGGTGCGACTCAATAGAATTAGTGGTCTAAATCCAAAATATATTTAAAGAAGCTCATATGTCTTAAATTTTATAACTGATTATGAAAGCGCAATGTGTCGATCTGATGAGAATATTATTTGTTGTAGTTGTCAACTTCTAGCAAATCAAACTCAAACTAGATATTTTTAAACTAACATTTAATATTTGATCTATTTTAGGTACAAATCAATAAAAGTTCACCAATGGAATTTAAGGCTACAAGTCTTTGTGATAAGATGAAGGAGTTGATTGATGGACCATCTTGTAACAATGACATTGAATCAAACCAACATCTATGGGACTACATTATTGAATCTGGACTTATAGAATTTAATACAATAGAGTTACCACCAATAGAAAGTCACACGAAAAATATTTACGAGACTCCTAGCTTTTTCTAAGTTAAAAAAAGGGCGTTCATGAAATATCGAAAACCAGATCAAATCGAAAAAAATAATTGATATTTTATGGTTTGAATTGATTTTGGTTTGATATTTTAAAATTTTTACGATCGGTATATATTAATCTTTTTCATTCATAGTTTGTAATCTAGGTTGTTACCTTTATAGAAATCAAATTTTTTCTCTTTACTTTCTAAGTATGATTTGTAATTTTTTATTTTTGTAATGTCAAGAATTTATTTCATGTTCAAAATAACTTGTAGTTTGTTCATTATTGTTTAATTCACAACTAAGTATTTAACTTCTTTCACAAAAAAATTCATGCATGGTTATAATTTTTATTATAATCCTTAGAAATAACTTATATTTAGCTCAATCTATATCATATGTATTCAATATTAATAAGTCTAATTTTCAAAGGTTCAATATATTTTTACGCTAAACCCTATTAATTAATTATAGCATTAAGTCCAATTTAAACTTTTCTACTAAATCAAATATAATATAAGTTTTTCTTCTTTCTCACATCTTCTACTAATGGATTAAGGTTGTTAATTATTATAGCCTGACTTAAAAGACTTGAACCTCAAAATTGTTGGGAATAATCTCGTAACAGAAATAATATTTACGGTGATAAAAGCAATAAAAGCGGAACACAACAATACGGTTAATCAACGAGAATAAAAAGAGAAATAATGACACCAAGATTTTACGTGGAAACCCTCCTAAATAAGGAAAAAACCACGACCCGAGAGGAGCAACAAATATCACTATATTAAGGATTTTTACACTTGTAGGTCTGAGTAAAACTCCAAAGACCACTACACACTCAAAAGAAATAACCCTCTTTTGATTTTTCCACCTCACTACAATATCGCTCGCACTCTCTATTTTTTCCTCACAGATTATTTTCTTCTGTGATGCCTCACTCTTCTTTTCTCTCCTTTGTAATTTTTCTTGTACATTGAGAATGAAGAATTGTCCTCCCTTTTATAGAGAACAAATACACTACCTTCCAAATGTGTTACAGAAGAAAAAATAATTTTTTCTTCTTCATAGCTTACCAACTCTTGCCAAACTTTGAAATTGAAGAAAGAACAATTTTTTCTTTACCAACTCTGCCAAACTTTGAAATTGAAGAAAAAACAATTTTTTTTTACCAACTCTGCCAAATTTTGAAATTGGCAGAAAACAATTCAAGGTTTGGTACATGGGATGGACCCCACAATCTCCCCCTCCAGACCCATTCACCTGAAAGAGGTAGCTCTAGGTTTCTAGCTTGAGTGCATGCCGACAAGTTCTTTGCATAGCTCAAACTTGTCTCTTGATACCACCTTGGTCAGCATATCTGAAGGGTTTTCACTAGTAGGGATCTTCATGACCTGTATAGATCCGTCCTCTATCTTTTCACGAATCCAGTGATATCTCACGTCGATATGCTTCGTCCTTGCATGATACATGGTGTTCTTGCTCAAGTCTATTGCACTCTAACTGTCACAATAGACGACATACTCCTTCTGATGCAATCCAAGTTCTTGAAGAAATCGTTTCAGCCATACCATCTCTTTGCCAGCTTCAGTAGCTGCAATATATTCTGCCTCAGTTGTAGAGAGTGCGACACACTTCTGCAACTTTGACTGCCATGATATAGCTCCCCCTAAAAATGTAAACAAATATCCAGTAGTGGATTTTCTATTATCGAGGTTACCTGCCATATCAGCATTTGTATAGCCTTCAAGATTGGATCAGATCCTTCAAAACACAAGCAGTGTCTTGTGGTACCTCTTAGGTACCTGAGTATCCACTTAACTGCCTCTCAATGTTCTTTTTCGGGATTTTCAAGGAATCTGCTAACAACACCAACTGCATGAGCAATATCAGGTCTTGTACACACCATCGCATACATCAAACTCCCCACTGCTGAAGAATAAGGAACTTTAGCCATTCCCGCTTTCTCCTCTTTTGTTGTAGGACACATCTGTTTGCTCAACTTCAGATGACTCGCAAGAGGCGTGCTAACAGGTTTAGCACTCTTCATGTTGAAGCGTTCTAGTACACGTTCAATGTACTCTCTTGAGATAGCCACAACTTTCTTTTTGTTCGTTCTCGAACAATCTTCATCCCTAGAATTTGTTGTGCTGGGCCCAAGTCTTTTATGTCAAATGACTTGGACAAATCTTTCTTCAACTTTGCAATCAGCTCTTTGTCTTGTCCTACAATTAACATGTCATCCACATACAACAACAAAATAATAAAATTGTTGTCAAAAAATCTTTTGAAGTATACACATGAATCAGAATAGGTCTTTGTGTACGTTTGACTTTTCATGAAAGAGTCAAACTTTTTGTACCATTGCCTTGGGGCCTGTTTCAACCCATAAAGACTCTTATTCAATTTGCACACCATGTGTTTCTTTTCAGATACTTCAAATCCCTCTGGTTGCTCCATATAAATCTCTTCTTCCAAATCTCCGTAAAGAAATGCAGTTTTCACGTCCAATTGCTCCACTTCAAGATCTAGACTAGCTTCTATGCTCAAAATAGTTCGAATAGAAGTCATTTTGACAACAGGTGGAAAAACTTTCATCAAAATCAATACCTTTATTTTGTTCGAAGCCTTTTACAACCAATCGAGCTTTGTACCTGACCAACTTGTCATTTCCATCTTTCTTGAGTTTAAAGACCCACTTGAACTTAAGCAATCTTTTGCCTTTTGGAAGTTCAACTAGCTGGTATGTGCCATTTTTCTGTAGAGATTCCATCTATTTGTGCATGGCTTTCATCCAATGGCTCTTTTCTGGATGAGACAACACCTCCTTAAGCTTTTCTGGCTCCCCTTCATCATTGATGAGGACATACTCTGAGGAAGGGTATTTGGATGACTCTACCCTTTGTCTTTCTGATCTCCTCAGAGCTTGAGATTGTTCTTCTTCTTCTGGGTACCCATTTGCTCAGTATTATCACCAAGTTGCTCCCCCTGCTCAACAATCTCATCAGGTTGCTCTTCATGCGCAGCAACTTCATCGATCGTACTTTCTGCACTTATAGGATAGTTAGAAGAAGAAGGAATGGTAACAAGATTAGGGACTATACCATTCTTTTTCTTGGCCTTCTCGGATAGATCATCAGCAGTTCCAACTTCACTTTCTCGAAAGATTACATCTCTGCTTCTGATGACCTTCTTCTTTACAAGATCCCATAGTCTGTAGCCGAACTCTACATCTCCATATCCGATGAATATGCAAGGAACTGATTTATCATCTAGCTTGGTTCTCTGTTCCTTCGGTACATGTGCAAAAGCTTTGCAATCGAACATCTTTAGGTGCGAGTAAGACATCTCCTTGTTGGTCCAAACTCTCTCCGGAATGTCAAACTCCAACAAAACTGATGGACTACGATTGATAAGATAACACGCTGTCCGAACTGCTTCACCCCAGAATGTCTTGGGTAATTTAGCCATTCTGAGCATGCTTCTCACCTTCTCAACAATGGTGCGATTCATTCTCTCAGCTATACCATTGTGTTGTGGGGTTCCAGGAACTGTCTTTTCATGTCTAATTCCATGGTTTGAACAGTACTCATCAAATTCTCTTGAAGTGTACTCACCTCCATTGTCAGTTCGAAGACGTTTTAGCTTCCGACCTGTCTCTCTTTCTACCAGAGCATGAAACTTTTGAAATACTTGAAACACCTGATCTTTGGTTCTCAAGATATAAACCCACAATTTTCGAGAAGCATCATCAATAAAGGTAACAAAGTATTTATTACCTCCTATCGATTCTATCTCCATTGGACCACAAACATCAGAATATACCAAATCAAGTATATTCGACTTTCTTTCAGATGATGTCTGAAATGAAACTCTACGTTGTTTACCAAATAAGCAGTAGTCACAAGGTTTAATCGTTATACCTTTGGCAAAAGAGATGAGTGATTTTTTGAAAAGAATTTGCAATCCCTTCTCGCTCATATGACCCATTCTTTTATGCCATAAATCTGCAGAATTCTCTTCGTGAGCCGCATTTAATTCACCTTGGCATATTTCTGCATTTGTCCTGTACAACGTGCCACGAGCAACTCCTTTCGCAATCACCAATGCCCCTTTGGTGAGTCTCCATTTTTGATTTGCAAAGTAGTTCTCATATCCATCTCGGTCCAAAGCAACTCCCGAGATCAAGTTCATCCGCAAATCAGGTAAGTGGCGCACATCTTTCAACACTAATGTGCATCCAATATTTGTCTTTAAGCAAATGTCTCTGATCCCCACAATCTTTGAGTAACTAGTGTTACCCATTTTCACATTGCCAAAATCACCGGCTAAATATCTGCAAAAAAAATCTCTTATCGATGTGGCATGGTAAGATGCTGCTGTGTCGACCACCCATTCCGACTCTACACCTGCCAAGTGCATGCATTCTTCTTCCTCATTTATGAGGAGAACAACACTGTCATTATTTTGCACCATGGCAATTGTGTTGTCATCATTCTTTTGGCCGCTGCTTTCCCCTTTGCCCCTTTTTAGATTTGGACAATCTCTTTTGAAGTGTCCTGGTTGATCGCAATTGTAGCAATTTCTGGCCTTCGATTTTGATCGGAACTTGGACTTTCCACGAGCTCCGGATCTACCATAGTTACTTGAGCTCCTTTGGTAACTTCTGCCTCTACTTTCCGTGATGAGAGCCTGTCCGTGATTTTCAGGTCTTTTTCTCATCTTCTCATTAAGCAAAAGGGCTGATGTGACATCCTTCAACTCAATAGAGTCCTTACCATGTAAAATGGTTGTTGCTAAAGTATCGTAGGAAGATGGCAACGAGTTTAGGAGCACTATGGCTTTATCTTCATCCTCGATCTTTACTCCGAGGTTTGCTAGCTGCGTGATTAGTCCATTAAGTACATTTAAGTGAGACAAAAAATTTGTACCTTCACCCATATGTAGCGCATATAACTGCTTCTTTAGGTATAATTTATTTGTCAGCGTTTTGGACATGTATAGATTTTCTAACTTTGTCCAAATGCCACATGCACTCTCTTCATCGATGATGTTATTAACTACATCATCTGTTGAGTGCAATCTGATTGCACTAGCAGCCGTTTCATCCATTTCTTCCCAATCCCCAAGTTTTATGGATTCGGGCTTTTTGAATTTGCCGCCTAGTGCCTTGTGCAAACCCTGTTGGATGAGCAAGTCTTTCATCCTTCTCTGCCACGTTGAGAAACCGCTATCACCGTTGAATTTTGCTACCTCGTACTTTACTCCAGACATTTTTTTTTCAACTGAGTATAGTACAATAAGCTGCAAAAAATATTTCTGTAAATGAGCACAACCTGTGCTCTGATATCAAATGTTGGAATAAACTCGTAACAAAAATAATATTTGCGGTGATAAAAGCAATAAAAGCGAAACACAACAATACGGTTAATCAACGAGAATAAAAAGAGAAATAATGACACCAAGATTTTACGTGAAAACCCTCCTTAATAAGGGAAAAACCACGACCCGAGAGGAGCAATGAATATCACTATAGTAAGGATTTTTACACTTGTAGGTCTGAATAAAACTCCAAAGACCACTACACACTCAAAAGAAATAACCCTCTTTTGATTTTTCCACCTCACTACAATATCGCTCGCACTCTCTATTTTTTCCTCACAGATTATTTTCTTCTGTGATGCCTCACTCTTCTTTTCTCTCCTTTGTAATTTTTCTTGTACATTGAGAATGAAGAATTGTCCTCCCTTTTATAGAGAACAAATACACTACCTTCCAAATGTGCTAATTAAGAAAAAATAATTTTTTCTTCTTCATAGCTTACCAACTCTTGCCAAACTTTGAAATTGAAGAAAGAACAATTTTTTCTTTACCAACTCTGCCAAACTTTGAAATTGAAGAAAAAACAATTTTTTTTTACCAACTCTGCCAAACTTTGAAATTGGCAGAAAATAATTCAAAGTTTGGTACATGGGGATGGACCCCACAAAAATCAAACATTTAAAATCAAATCTATTGATCTTAAATATAAACTTAAAAAAATTCAATCATATATGAATTTATTTAAATTGGATTTGAAAATAAGAACAAAGAAATAATAAAAACGATTATATT
The DNA here is from genome assembly GCA_016801875.1 of Solanum sitiens. NCBI lineage: Eukaryota > Viridiplantae > Streptophyta > Magnoliopsida > Solanales > Solanaceae > Solanum > Solanum sitiens. Next base: position 392,686 of record JABWTJ010000017.1, on the reverse strand, counting down.
ATTCAATGTAACAATACAAGTAAGAATTATTCGTAAAAAGACAAAATTATGTCTAAGAGTCACCAGGGTAAACAATTTTTTTTAACAAAGCAATAATAATAATAATAATAATAATAATAATAATAATAATAATAATAATAATAATAATAATAATAAACAGTATTACCATAACTTTAATTTAATTAAATAATATATCAATCATATGCCTTGAACTTTATTGATACAACAACACCAAATATGTAGCCAATACTAACTTATATTTAAATCTTATTTCAATAATTGATGTGACCAAGTCATAACTACTAACTTCTCCCATTTTGTCCTCTTTGATATTTATCTCAGAAGTATTAAAAAAATTTCATAATAAACGTGCTTTAAAAAAATGATATTATATTTTAAAAAATTTAAATTCAAAATATATAAATTATAATAAAAAATGAGTATATACTTACCGCTCAATAACTAACTCGAGACAAAAAAACATAACTCACACCATCATTATTCGTTACACAAAGAATTACATGAATATAAAGTGGTCCATTTTAATTTTTTGTTTTGTTTTTATCACTAGAGTCGATGTATTTTGACTATTGACGAAGAACCTTGAATTGGTCTACTCAAAAATCTATTCTCCATCATTATTGCAACAATCCTTAATTTACTTTCCTCCGGGGTGGCTCGACAGTTAAAAAAAAAGACATACATCTTAGGATCACAAATTTAAGGGGCCTTATTTTTAGTAATAATAGGTTATAAGTTATTATTTTTTAACAAATATTGATAATAATTTGTAAAAAAGGTTAATTTTTCTTGAAAAATGAAGAAAATATTAGAAGAAATTTGACAAATTTGAAGTACTATTTCTCATGAAAAATAATTTAAAATAAAAATGATTATATTATTAATTGAAAACCAGAAGAAATCAATAACATAAAAGTTATTAATAATACAAGTTTAAGACCCCGTTTGATTTTCGTTTTAGGTCACTAATATGTTTGAGCCGCACCTGCTTTCCTCAAGGCATTTTTGGGACAATATATATTGATAGAATAAAAAATATTATTAAAGGTATTTAAAATTTACTATATACATATACTTCTTGGTAGGAATCTTCTTGTTGTAATTCTAGTATTGGGTTATGTAAATCCACAGGAAGTGACCTAAAACACAATATTCAACACTCAAATAATCATTTAGATGGTAGAAATAGTTATAGTTGACAGTATTAATATACTGATTAATAATTGACGATATAATTAAATTATGAATTTATTTTTGTGATTACGGAGTTGATTAATTACTGATATTTGTGATAGTTAGCAATATTGGTGCTAGATGTGGTACTTGACACTAGAATCAAAGTTAAATTCCGAATAACGATATAAGTATTAGTAATTAAATTATGAATTTATTTTTGTGATCACGGAGTTGATTGATGTGATAATGATATTTGTGATGCATGTAAAGATTGACAATACAATGATGTGTTTTCTTGTCCAATCTTTGTAATATTTGTTATACCAAATCTATTTGCCTAAGTCAATGGATATATGGGACTTGAAATCCTAAATTAGCATTGCTTTTACATAGAATCTAAGTAGTTGTTAGGATATTACTAATTATGTAATATTTGAAATAAAAAAAAGTATTTAAAAGGTGATTGAGAAAGAGTATTTGAAAGTATTTAAAAGGTTCTAGGCCTTTAGTTAATTACTATGAAATTTTGAGTTTTTCCTTTTTAATTAATTTTTACTTAATTAGATTTAAAAATAAAAGAAATCAGAATAGATACTCTATTAAACAATACAATAAAAGATTCCTATTAAATGTTTAAGATCAAACAATATGCCAATAAGGTTTTACATTTTTGTCTTCTTGATGAAGAATTGAAGTGTTTCTTCAAGAACATATTTGTGAAATAAATATTTTAATAGTAGTATATTTTGAGTTGATATTTTAAAAGTAAAAAAATAATGAAAATTAACTGAACCGTACCAATATCGAAGAGAAACTAATATGATTTGTAAGTTATCATATTTAATTCATTTGTAAGTTGTTTAAGGGGGTATTTAAACATCCGTAAAGTTATGATGCTAAAGTGAGTTTTGGAGACAAGTTCGAGGGGGATTTTATGTATTTTCCCATAAAAGCTTGTAAAGAATAAATAAAATTTTGAATAAATTATTATATATTATTATAGGGAAAATGCACAAGTACCCCCAACCTATATCGGAAATTTCAGACACACTTATATTATACTAAGGTCATATTATCCCCTTGAACTTAATTTATAAATAATTTTTTACCCATTTTTGACCTATGTGGCACTATCATGTGGGTCCAGTTCGTGTTTACATTTTTTTTCAAGCTAGTGTCACGTAGGCCGAAAAGGAATAGAAAATTATTTATAAAATAAGTTCAGGGGTAATAGAACCTTAGTATAGTATAAGTGTGTCTCTGGAATTTCGGATATAGATTGGGGGGAACTCATGCATTTTCCATTATTATATATAAACATATTTTTTTATAATACACATGAGGGTTCTAATTTGACTACTATACATCATATATATGACGTTTAAATATACTTCTTCTTTAAATTATAAAAGAAAAAACATGATGCATGCTTTGGAGAAATCTATAAAAGGTAGACTTAGATTATACGCAAAAGGAAAAATGAAAAGTAACCTAAAGTCTAAATTAGGTCCAAAATTGGAAAGAAAAGATGTGGAGAAAAATAGAAGAAATTATATGAAGAATCTATGTAATCAACTTTATTCATTGATCCCTTCTACACATCTCTCTCAGGTTCGCGTTTTCTCCTCCTCCTTATCCATTACAGTTTGTCGTACAGATTAATAAGTCTTCTTTATTAACTTATATTTCACGTCATGTCAAATCAGACAAATTGAAACAAATAAAGTACAAGTTGTAAACTCATGACTACTAGTACCATTTTGTTACTTTTATACGTAAACTTATAGTCTTATACCACAGCATTGAAAGTACTGAATTCAGATGACTTTAGTTTCTGCGGGTGAAAGAATAATGAACGAGGTTGAACGCGTGAAATAATAATTTTTATTGAATATATTGCAGGAAACAATGGGATTGCAAGATAAAATAGATGCAGCAATAAAGTATATAAAAAATTCAGAAATGAAATTGGAAAAAAACAAGATATATTTGGAAGAATTAAGTAGGATGAGTAGTAGAAAGAGGCCCAAATCATCAAATTCTACTAATGGGCCTAGCCCAACTACAGAGTCATCATCAACTCAGATCCAATTCCATGAAATGGGCCCAAATATGGTTGTTGTTTTAATAAGTGGCCTTTATAATATAGCCACTTTTAATAACATCATTCGATTGTGCCATGATGAAGGTGTTGAAGTTGTGTATACAAACTTTACACTAAATGGAAACTCTATGCTGCAAATTTCACATGAAACTAAGGTAAGATTTTTGTATTCTTCGAAAAATAAGTTATATTTCGATATTTAATCGGCAACATATTTCATTAGGATTAACATTTTTCTTTATAGTTTTCTCAACTCTTTATTCTGATCGTATTAATCAATATTTAGATATTATTATCTCTTTAATACTCAAAAATTACTCCTATCAATCATGATAAATCTTGTTTTCAAAAAGAATATTTCATAGTTCAACAAGACACTAGAAAATAAATCATTTTTAAAATTGTTTTTAAAAATTGGCTTCTATCGTACCAAACACATCATAAATGACATTTCTCCTTTGTTGTTTGGTCGATCTAGGTTTATGAATTTATGATTTTAGCACTCTTTATTTAGTTTAAAATTAGTAATTCATAAATATAATTGAATTTCTTATGTCTAAGATTAGAAAAATGCATGACATTTTGTCACTTTTTTTTTTCTATTGTAGATCAACATGAGTTCAACAATGGAATGTAGAGCTGCAAATTTATGTGATAAGCTGAAGGAATTAATTTATGGAAAATCACATGACAATGAAATGGAATCCCAATTACATTTATGGGACTACATAGTTGAATCTGAATTATTAGGATTTTATGATGTCGAATCAAAAACTCAAAATCCAAATATGTTTGTTTAATTTATCTTAATATTTCATTATAACAATTCAAATTTATACATATTAATATCTTTAGTTTAAATTAAATCAATATCAAATCTTTTTTTTATTGTTCAAAATAGTTGAATCATGATAGTAAAAAGGAAAAATTACATAAATTGATACATTTTAATAAATAATTACTGATTTTAGCAATATTTTTTATTTATTATCATTTATAGCAATCTTATGTAAAATCTGCAATATGAATTAAAAATGAATTATGTATGCAATATATATGAATTAAAAGTGAATTATGTATGCAATATATATATAAATTATAATTGTTTTTTGAAAAATTATGTTTGTTTGATAAAAATTTGACACATTATATTATAAATGTATTAAAATGTGTAAAAAATGTATTATTCATCAATAAAACTTGTATTATATATGAATAATAAATTATTTTTTATAATATGTATTAAACTTATATTATGGAGTAAATGAATTAAAACTAATCAAATAAAAAAAATTTATTATTACTATAAATAATAAATATTTTTTTATTATAATATATTTATGTAAGTTCGCCGTACTAAAATAGGAGAAAGTATATATCCATGTATTATTATGATGATTATTTATTGAGAGACAATCTTAATGAATTATTAATTTATCAATTAATACATATTATTTTTTTACAAAACAATGTTGAATTTATTTGTTAAAATTTTATTATTATCTTGATGAAATATCTGGAAATATAGAGGCATTGAATGCACAAAAATAATTAAAAATAATATTTGTGCTAAAATCTCTACCTCAATTTATTATTGGCAACGTACAGCGCTAAATACACTATTAACAAAGTGTATCAGAGACTCTAATTTATTGCCTTTCGTAGTCGTTAATTAACTCAATTTATTTTGACTCATCATTAATCAACTCAATTTTAAAAAAATATATATATTATAAAATGTAGAGGCATTTGAATGCACAATGAAAATTGCAATTAATCATCGTGCCAGAATATCAACCACATTTTATTATTGGCAACGTACAGCACTGTATACACTATTATACAAAAGTGTACCAGAGACTCTAATTTATTGCCTATTCAATAAATAATAATAATAATTTCATCAATTTGAATAAATAGGCTCAGAAAATAAGAATTGAGATTTAATCAATAAGCTTATATAATTAAGCTTTCTTAGTTTGATGGTATAAAATTTCAATCATCATTGCCTTAAATCACAAAAAAAAATTAAATATAATTTTAAAGTATCAGGAAAAATAAAATCTTTTCTCATACACAGCATTTGGCGTACTGTGTCAGAAGGTGTCCTAAGATTTTATAATTTCATCATATACTTATATAGACTATAAACATATTTTCTGAGATAATAATTATCAAAGAAATTGATCAAATGACATCTGAAAAAGATAAAATAAACGTGAAAAAAAAAGAGAATGAATCAGAAAGAACGTAGCGAATAAGGATATGTTTTTGGATCATTTGAACAAAAATCGATCATCAATTCTCCTTATATTCATCATTTTCATTCAATAGATGGAAAAAAAATACAAAAAATACAGAGAAAGAAAGAAAAATTGAGATCGGCGCAGTGTAAAAGAGTTGAGTACAGAAATGTTCAGAATTGAGGGATTTATAGGAGGAGAAGAGGAATATGGAGCCCTAATTAGATTAAGGCCCATCTTCTTTGATGGTTTGGCCCAATTACTCCAACCAAGTCCAAAAGCCCAATTTGTTTTATTTGTTTCACTTTATATTTATTTTAGCTTAGTTGATTGATTTTTGAATTTCAATAATAACATTTAGCGTTGATCTAGGTGATTTTTTGATAGATTCTCGGCTCAAGACAGTAACAGACGTAATGAAAGGATAAGAGATAATATGTAGTAAACAGAACAATAGATAGTAATAGAATAGTAATACGACAAAATAACGCTAGCAGGGTCAATTCAACAACATTAGGCGCCTAAAGCGAAAATGAAGAGAGGGGCCTTAATATTTTATTGTTTTCAAACATATATAATTTTATTTAAAATGTACTTTTCTAGCTATTTTAGATGTTAAGTCATTAGGTACTGTTTTATAAATCAATTTATTTTAATAATTCTTTTTTCAAATGGTAATATAGCCAATTCATTCAATCTCTCTTGAGACATTGTTGATCATAAAGAAGATTTAATCAATTTTAATTTCGAAAAAACTTCTTTCGGCTGAGGTAACAGTTTAAAGGAACTGTTAACATTATTCTATAAGAAATATGTGTATTTGGAAAAGTATATAGTCTTTTTATTTGATTAAATATTTCCGTTAGATCATTATCTTCTACTTGTATTATTTTATAAAAAAAATAATAAATATATATATATATTGAGAAAATGACTAAGTTTCGGAAAATCAATTAATCTTATGATTTAAGAGAAATCGACTTTCCAAATTAACAGAGTCGCCACTTGATTTTTAGAAAAATCAAGAAAACTTAAATTATTTTTCAAAAGATTTAAAAACAGATAAAAATCAATTGAAAAGGGTTCGAAGTTCAATGTACATTCCGAGAAGGTGTTAGGCCCTCGTAATGCCCACTAACTCGCGGTTGATCGGCGATTTGACTAAAAAGACTTTAACTTGAATTCCTAAAATTATAAATAAGTAAAGTTCATTTTATTTACTTATTTGTTCTTATTTTCTTCTAATTATCTATTAAGGGAAAATAACTAGGAGGATCATTCTTTAGGGAAGAGAATCAAGTGTAGACTAAACTAAAATAAAAGGCTAAGTAAAATATAAAATAACTTTTACCCTTTTTCGGATATATATATAAAAAATAACGAAATGACTATCTTTGAGGATTAATTAAATTAAAACCAAAGCAAAATAATATTAGTCAACATGATCACAAATAAATAAGGCTGAAAAGAGAAAAATGACAATTTTTGGGGCCTTTGACCCCAATTTCTGTTAATGGGCCTGCTGGAATTTTAAGGCTTTTGGGTCCCTTTCATTCTCCTAAAAAATATGGTATATCCCTTACGTATACTACTGTATACGGGCCATATTTGGATTTTTTTTCCTGTATATTGAGCTGTATTCTGCATGTACACGACCCAACTCACTGTACGAGCACCTGTATCATTTTGACCTATATCTTTATCCAAAATATGCACTCCTGCAATTTCCAAGACTTGTACGACGTATATTTCGACTGTATATCAGTGTATACAACCGGTATATCGACCTGTTCTTCAAATTTTGAGGACTGGAAAATTAATTTCCAGCAATGACTTTACTGCTTTCGATCTGTACACCAATTGGAGGGGCTGGCCGACTCAAGGAAGATATTTCGGAGCCTTTATGGCTCGATGAGAAACCGCAAAGAGATGGATTAAAGTCCGTGAGGACTCGAGGAGAGTTTCACATGCAATAAAATAGAAATGAATTAGCCATAAAGTGATGAAATAAGGCACATCTTAAGCACAACATAATTTATGAGTAAATAAAAAAATATTTTAAGAGATTCGAGTTAAGCCAAAATATATAACTCAAAAAAAAAAAAAAAAGATCTTACAACCTTCAAATAAATAAAAACCTACATCTTGAAAAGTAAATGATGCAAGAAGAAGTGATATTTACCTTTCTGAGTGCAGCGATTCTGGCATAGTACGAGCAGGGGATGCAGCGACTTCACCTCACAATTTGGATTCAAACGATGATCGAGAATTTCAAGTGATATCTTTGACCCGAATACGACTTGAATGTGTTTAATCTATGTATTCTTTTTTTTTTTTTTTGCTTGAACTACTATGAATGTTCAATTTTTTTTTATATCGAAGAAAAATATATCATGAATAATGAATATTGAATGTTGAATTGAAAAATGAATTGAAATGAATTGAATTGAATTCTTGAATTCTTCAATTCTTGCCTCTTTTTTTTAAAATCATGAATGAGAAAGAAGAAGAAAAGAGAAGGTATTTATAGGAGATTTTTATGGTAGATTTAGGGGGGAAATGGAATGGATTGGATGAATTTGATTTTCAAAATTCAAAATTCAAATTCAAAAATTTTTTTTTTTTTTTAGGGGGGCAAAAGGAATGGATTTTGGGATGAATTTGAATTTCAAAATTCAAAATTCAAAAATCAAAATTTCAAAATTCAAAATTCAAAATTCAAAAATTCAAAATTCAAAATTAAAAATTAAAAATTAAAAACAAAATTCAAAATTCAAAATTCAAAATTCAAAATTCAAAATTCAAAATTTCAAAATTCAAAATTCAAAATTCAAAATTTCAAATTTCAAATTTCAAAATTCAAAACCTCCCAAAAGTGTAGTTGAAATTAGTGGGCTGGAAATTGTATTGGGTTTGACTGAAAATTGAATCTGATCTTGGCCCAAATTTTTCTCAAAATTGAGTTAAGTTGAAAGTCTAAGATGGGTTAAATTTAAGAAATAGCCAAATTGTGTTACATTAATAAATTTGGCTAAACCTTAAATAAGACAAATTAATATTAATTAATCAACGAGCTTCTTAATCTTAACAAAAAATAATTAATTTAATCGTAAACTTAGTGATTCAAAAATATAACCATGATTTAAACTAAACTAATTTAAAAGACTACTTACTAAATTTAAAATATTTGTGAGATGGTTTTTGAATAATCATAAAATATACTAATTATATACATAATTATGTAAGATATATATATTATCTAAAAACTATAAGAAATGGCAAAAATTATTCAAGATAACGCAAAGTTTATATTTTTTCTTAAATTTAAAAACTAATTATTTTAAATTGTTTCAGAATTTAAGAAGCTCATGAATTAATCCTACTGGGGAGGGTCAAAATTGGGTGTCAACATGTATTATTTTCCTTAAGACTTTTTATTCAAAAATATAAATCTAAACCATCAATATCAGGATAACTATTACATGTTAAAGAAAGTTCAAGGTTAACACAATCTTTTAAAAAATCTCATAATCTAGTGATCTCAATATTTTACCACTAAATAAGAAATCAAAAATATTTTCATATGCTTCAATTGGTTCGAATCTATTTTGAAGTGAAAAAATAGTTTGATCTACCCTACATATATAAATCAATAAACACTAAAAGATTCTTCAGGGACTTTGTGATTTCACTATCCATATTTTCATCAAATTGTTTCTTACAAAATTCAAATTTATTTTCATCTCATATGCAATTTCGTAGAAATTATAACACTCATAGTATATATAACTTATTTTTTTAAAAAAATAACATATATAAGTAATTATTTTATAAATAACTGGGACCCCAAAATTTATGAAGCCTCAAGTGATAACTTTAGTGGCCTAAGGATTAAGACAAGCCTGACTATACGAGACAATATATATCAACAAAATTAAAGAATAAGAAAACACAAGCATGAAACTATGAGTGCTAATTAGCAAGGGCTACAAGTGAATATACTACCAAAATACAAGCATATAGACATACTCGTACCTACTAATTTTCTATCTTAATTTATGTACTTCATACCTTTTTATCTAAGGTCATGTCTTCGATAAGTCGAAATCGTATGTCTTATTTTGTTTAATCACCCCTTTTCAATACTTTTTGATATATTTTTACCTCTCCTGAATTTATTCATAGTAAACCTCTCACACCTCCGTACCGAAGCATCTGTATTTATTTATCACATACTCAAATCATCTCAACCATGCTTCTGTATCTTGTCTTCAATGAAAGTCACCCCCACACTGTCTCAAATATCCTCATTCTAAATCATACCTCTTCTATTAAACCCCACACATCCATCGTAGGAGCTTTATCGATGTTACTTTCATTTTTTAAATGTGAAAATTTTTGACTAATTTAAACATGCAAATAATTTATACAATTATAAATCATATTATTAATGTTCAAATTGAATGAAATGTTCTAAATTAGCTCATTTTTAAATATAATATATGTTTAGTTTTTTCAGTGCCGACTCTTCCATATAATTTTTTAGGCCGCTGCCTCAAATTTCTAAAAAATAAAAATTATGTTTAATTTTTTCATGAAATAAAATTAATTATTCATAATATATATATTTTCTTTGCTAACACTCACATTTTTTTAAAATCTTTTTAACTCCTTATGCATTCTAAGAATCTATTTCTTCAAATCTTTGATAGTTAGAGTAATATTCTGTCAAAAATATGAATCAATAGTTGAAAAGTGTTGAACAAAGTAAATTACAAATATTCTTTTATTTCTTCGTAATTTTATATTAAAGTAGGATATATCAAGTTATCAACTTTTTGAATTAGATTCTATAACTTCAACTCTTATCTTTATTTAGTTTATCAACATATCACTTATAGAACAATATTTTCGATTCATATAATAATTTTCTCAATAAAATGATATTTTCAATGTTGAATTGATCAAATCTTGCTTAAAAAATAATATTTTAAAAAAGTATTTGAAAAAATCATTTATAAAAAAATAGATTAAGTAATAATTTACATCTAAAAATTTAAAAAATAAATAAATACAAATATTTTTTAAAAAATTTAAGCCTCTAATTAAAATTTCGTTTTAGGTCTCGAATTATGTTGAGCGGCCCTGAATTTCTTTCATACACAAACAAAAAAAAATACGTAAAAGTAGTACCTAATGCAAATTTCGGCTAAAGTCCACTCTATATATTTATTGACTTATTTCAAATGATTATTCCTTTTTCTAAATTTTTATTAGATTGACTATGCCATTGTTCATTCATTTAATTGACAAAAACTACAAAAGATTATAAATGTGTTTTGGACAGGCAAATAATATTACAAAGGAGGCTCACTAGGAAAGTTCTACACACTACAAAGAGTGGTCCAAGATAAATATTTTTCTTTACTATTTCTATAAAGTATTTAATTAAATATAAACCATTGAATCTTCGAACAAGTCTCTTAACATATTTTTAATAAATAAATAAAAATCACATATTTTTCAGAATATACTATATTAATATGTGAAAGAGGTGTGATACATAAACTAATAAACGATATTTGAGTGATGAATTTAAATAAGTCTAACGATGTTGACATTTTTCATTTATTTCCGTTAGCCCTAATCGACACAAGATTTGACGTATGCAGTGATTTTATACTTCCTCGATATTTTTGCCATGTGTACACGTCGAGTTTCCTTATTGTTTTGTTTCAACACATTTTGAGAGAATGCACAAGTACCTCCTAAGTTATGATTGAAATTTCAGAAACACACCTTAACTAAATTAAGGTCATATTACCCTCTGAACTTATTTTTTTTAATTATATACACCTTTTGTCTTACATGGCACACTCCGTAACCTCATGCAATTGAGGCGCGTGAGAGATATTTGAATACCACGTAAGCTAAAAAAGTGCACAAAATTACAAAAAAAATAAGTTCAGAGGTATAATAGGACCTTAGTTTAGTTAAAATTTATCTCTGGAATTTCTCTCATAGTGTAAGACTTTAGGGAGGTATTTGTGCATTTTCCCATACATTTTTTATAACTTTTTTTTATTTTTTTTTTAAAAAAACAGAGAGATTGAAAGCTCTCTTTCATTCATAAGACTTGGTGTAGACTTAAGAGGTTATGAGATGACATGAAAATGATAAGATTTTTTTTTTTTTAATAATTCATGTCGATGATGTGAAAATAAATTTAATAGTTTATTCCTAACAAAAATAAACTATACATTGTGCAACATAAACCCACCGGCTCCAAAGTTTTAATGTTGTACCAATTAATAAATAATATTTTTTTTCATCTCAAATTATCTATTGTGTTTCTCGTTTACAGTACATCTCCTAAGAAATATTTATTAGAAAGAGTATTTTAAAAATATATATTTACTCCTACTTATGTCTTAAGATATAATATATATTAATTAAATATTTACTCTATTGAGTTATTTATAGTCTTCAAGAATATTTACTACTAAAAATAAAATAAGAAAAAAATAATTAATTTTATCGAAAGTTCCAAAATATCAAATAATTTTATAAAACTAATTTTAAAAATTACAATAAATATTTTGAGAAATACAAATTACAAGAAAACGTATCACATAAATTAAAAATATAATAAAAATGTTTGAGCTATAGATTCAAAATCTAATTACGATGTTGGCACTTTTGTTTGTACCTTGGCCCTAGTCGATACAAGATATTATATGTGCAGCTATTTATTTTCTTGATATATTTGTCTTTTTTTTTGTCATTTCTTGATATTCTTTAGAGACATTTTTTTATAATTTTCCTATTTAAAAAAAAAAAGAAGAAAGAGAGATCGAAATGAAAAAGAAAAAAAATTTAACATTTCATATTGATTATCTTTCTCTATCACTCAATGCTCCACCCTTGGTGTCCCACTCCACCATTGCCCCTCTCATAGGTCACAGTTTGATTTAAAATTTAAATTTTGTAAATTTTTATAATATTGTTATACTAGTATATTTTGTTTATTTACGTTTAATTAAAAACAGATAATTTCTCGATTTTTGTGTTTCATTCTTGAGCAGAAGTATTCATGCTAATTTTCTTAGTGTCATTCTTGCATTCTTGCAAACTACCATGGTATATTGTTGTTGTTGCTTATTGAGTTCAACAATAACCTCAATTTTCCCCATCAAATCAAGTACACTCATAATCTTATAATTAGTTTTACAAATTATGGAAAGTTGAAACAAAGCTAAGAGAACTTTTTATTTCAATTCAACAATAAAAGAATTCAAGGCTTGACAACAAATACTCATCTTACATAAACCAATTGTTTTCATGTTCAATGAAAAAACTACTTCAACTTAGAAAAAAGTAGGAATTTCATAAATATTTTGCATGTAACAATACATGTTAGGATTTTGACTTGTTGTAGGTAATAATTCCAATGCATCAAATTCAATTTTGTAGTCCCATAAATGCAATTGGGAATCCACATCATTTCCATCATGAGAGGGTCCATAAATCAACTCCTTCATCTTATCAAACAAAGTCGTCGAACTTTTATTCATCTGCGAAAAAAATTGAGTGTCAACAATGGCTCACAAACTTTAGCTATTTTTTCGTATTCGAAAAACAATTTTCAAACTTTCAAATACCTTAGTTTCATGAGAAATTTGTAGTGTAGAGTTTCCATTGGGTTTAAAGTTGGTACACACAACTTCAACATCTTCCTCATGGCATAATCGAATGATGTTATTAAAAGTGGCTATATTATGAAGGCCATTTATTAAAACAACAACCATGTTTGGGCCCATTTCATGGAATTCAATCTGAGTTGGTGACTTTGTAATTGGGCCGGGCTCATTAGTTTGATTGAGTGATTGGGCCCTCTTTAGGCCCATTTTCAATTCTTCCAAGTGCTTCTTGTTCTTCTCCAAATTCATTTTCAAGTTTTCTATGTAATTCACTGCTGCATCTATTTGATCTGGCACAGCCATTGTTGTTTCCTGCAATTAGAAAGAAAAAAAATGTTACGCGAAGGCGGATTCAAGAGTTTGAAGTTTATATGTTCTGAATTTTAGTTCTTTTGTGATGTTGTATATAAAATTTGGACCAAAGCTATTGGATTCTATCGAATACCTTTTAATCTATACTCCGACTTTGCATGCATGCACAAATTATGTAAGCTAAAAGCAAGTGATCATTAATAATCCTATGGGAAAAAGAGAATAATTGGATGCATGCAATGTAGTAGATTCAAGATTTAAATTTTATCAGTTTCACTGACTGAATTCATTGTATATTAAATATATGGATTCAAATTATATATATATATATCGAAATTTGAAAGTTATGAATTCAGAATTTAAATTCAATACTAAAAACTTTAAAGACTAACCTTAGAGGTAGGGAGCATGGAATGAAGTTGATTACATAAAATTTTCATATGATTCCTTCTATTTTTCTCCACATATTTCCTTTCTAATTTTGGAGCTAATTTAGACTTGAGGCAATTTTCCATTTTTTTTTGTTGAGTACTATTTTTTTTTTTAGAAACTTATTTTCTCTAGTATTTGCCTATTTGGAGGAACTAAAAATATTGTTAGCTCTCAATAGTTTTTATTATGAGAAGTATTATTCCTTTTATAGATTCCACACACCAAGGCAGCAGCTGGTGCCCCTTTGGGGTCAAAAAGAACATGCATCATGTTGAAAAAAAATTCAACTAAAAGAGAATTGACCCAACTCATGACAGAAAATCATTGATGGGAATTTGCCAATAAATTAAAATTGAAAGGTAAGTTTTACGAGTGTTGATTAGATCAACTATGTTGCATAAAGCGGAGCATTAATATTATATTGTCTAATCAGAAGATGAAAGTTACAGAAATAATGATGTTGTAATGGATGTGTCTGCATACTAGGAGAGATAAGATTAGAAATGAGGATACTCAAGATAAGATGAAAGTGACTTTGGTGGAGTAAAATATATGGACAGTGAGACAGAGACGGTTCAGGCATGTGAAGAGGAGATGCATAAATGTCCAGTATATATTCTTATTTTTCAATTTTTGATACTATTTGTTATTCCTTATACCTCGACTATCGTATTGTTTGTTGTAGTTTATGTTCAGTTACTATATGTTTTTTTTTTGTAATAATTATATGTTGTTTCTTATACTATCTTTAATTTTTTGGACTTGCGCTGACAGTCTTATCAGAAACAATCTCTTTAGCTACCTAGCTCTAAGGTATAAGTACGGTATGCGTACACTATATCCTCTCAAAAGCCTCATTTTGTGGGGCTAGTATATCCGAAACAATTTTTCTAGCTACCTCTAAGTTAGAAATAAACTAAGATATGCATACACTTTACTCTCTACCCTCTCAAATCTTACTTAGTGAAACTAAATTGATTATGTTATTCTTATTGTTATCGTTATTATAGTAATAGTAGTGCAGTGTAATTATCATATATCTCAAATCCAAAATTTAATCAAAATCCTTCTTAATTTTTAGGAATAAGTAATTTTGAAAAGGGTGTGTGTTCCAAAAGCAAAAAAACCAAAAATTTATAAATATAAATGTGAATTCAAAATTTATGAAGTTTTACAAGAATAGCAAATAAACATAATAATTGATCATTAGTTGACTTAATTAATATTTATTTAATATAAAATAAAATACAGAATCTTTGCACTTAGGAATTGACTTATGAAAGGTGATGAAACACATGTACATTCCTTTAGTCTTTAAGTCCTTTTTTTTTGGTCTGTATTTTATTTTGGGGGAGGGAATAGTGAGGAAACAAAGAGCTAAATCAGCTGATATTGTTGAATTAATATCACACGCAAAAAATTATTGTAAAAACATTTTAACCTTACTATTCATAGTAAAATATAGTAGTTCTAGTGAGTCTTGTTTATATGATTATTTTTAGGTCAATCTTACTTATAAGACATTATAATAGTAGTAATAGATTGATGTTGCTTGAGCAAAATTTTATTATAATATAGACACGAGAAAAATAAATATAAAATGACATCTGAAGTTGTTTTGAATTTTCAAAAAGATACCTAAAATTTATGGGTGTTTTATTATCCCATGGAACTATTTCAAATCGCAATAAATCAACACTTTTGACTCTCTCACATTTGATAGGCGCGTAAATGAGTAAAACACACGCTCAAAACAGTGTAAAAATGCTACGTGACACTGATAATTTGAACTTTCTTCTTTATTAAAAGACCAATTTCTCATCTTCTCAAAAACCTCCATTCATATATGTTGAAGAGCTTTACATCTATTACCAAAAAAAAATCTCCATCCTTAATGAAATTTCATCTAGCTTTACTAGCTTTAATTTCTTCTGTTTTTTTCTCCATTTTATTTAAAAGTTATGAGATCAACTAATTTGTAAACCCCGAAAGTGCAATTGCAAACATATTTCAAAACTAAATTGGTGAAGAAACATTCACACTCAAATCAGTCCTAAACTAACGTTACATACACATGAATAATAGATAGCACAAGAAGAAAATAACAACAAATCACTATAAACATTATTTTTCAAAATATCTCTACTATATAAAAAGAACATTTTTTAAAACCAAAATTTGCATTCAAATCACTTCTTTCTTTTGACTCCATATATAATTAAAGAAATTATCACCGCAAAATAAATTTATTGTGACTATTCAAATGCTTTAGGGTTTTGATCGTCAAAGAGAGAGAGAGAGAGTAGAGTAAAAATTTCAAAGGGTTTACGGTTAAATGGAGCAAGGTATGATTAAAATGTGAAGTTTTATCCAATTTTTACTAAATGGATTGGAAAAATATGCAATTATATTATTAATTGGGGTGAAACTCTGATCACGCGCGTGCATTGAAAATGCAGATTGTGTAAAAAAATGTGTATTTATTATGATTTGGAAATAATTTGTAAGATAATAGAACGTCCACAAAATTAAGATATTTTTTAAAAAAATTTAAGACAACTTCAAATGTGACTTTATGCCTTTTCTCATATACACGCAATAAATCGAATTGATTATAATTTATCATAAATAAAATAAATATAATCCATGAAGTAAAAGTTTAAATTCATCTTTTTACTCTAACTCATGTTTCAAATAAGTTAAATTGAAAATATCAAAATGAAACGAGTTAATAAATAAGTGAATTATTAACAAAGAAGAAGCGCAAGAATCATGTTTTCATGGGCTAATTTTTTATCTTTGTTAATAATAAAAAGTTTAGATAATCATCAACTTAGAAGAAGTATGAGTTTTATTAACATTTTGCATGTAACTATACATGTTTGGATTTTGACTTTTTGTTGGTAATAATTATTCCAATGCATCAAATCCAATTTAGTTGTCCTTCATCTTATTCCATTGTTGAATTTCTATATATAGATTGCACCTAAATAGATCAAATATTAAATGTTAGTTTGAATAAATCTAGTTTGAGTTTCATTTGAAAAAAAGGTTGATAACTAGAGTAAACAATATTTTATGTAATCAATAGTAGTAAAAAAATTCAAATTCAAATTTTAATTTTTTTTTTAGAGTTTGTACGATATTGAGTGAGTAAATTATATTAATTTTGTTAATGCTCATTACTAGCATAAATAACATTTTATGCAATCGATTCGATCCCTATTAGGTTATATGATACTATTTCTATTTCAATTTGTTTTAACTTTGACCTAATAGGGTTAAACTAACTATTAATCACTACAATAAAAATGATCATTAGCGGCAACTGATTCTTAATTGCAGCTAAATATGTATTTTAGCGGCAATTGACACTCTTTGTATATGTCCCTAAAGCCTTTAGCGACATTGGTTCTAATGACACTTAATTAATGCCGATAAAGACTTTAACACTTTTTATTTATATCAATATTTAATGCCGCTAAAAGTTATTTTTGTTGTAGTGAATTAATGTATGTTAATTTCAACATAAATTCTTCAATTAAAAAATAAAATAAAATAAACATATTTAAAAAGTAAATTACTTATTAATTACAGCAATTAACAATTCAAAATATTTAAAAATTTATACTAAAAATATATACTCGTGCACTTATTATTATAGATGGATTTGATTTGAGGAAAAAAACACTAGTTTTTGACAAGGAATCATAAAATGGGAAATTCCATAGGAAAGTTATGCATAAAGTGGTTGCAAATTGAATTTTATTAATTTCTCCGTTTTAATTTATGTGACATTTTAACTGAACATAATAAGAAAAGAAAAAAAAAGTTCAAATTAGGGTTTGTTTTGGACAAAGGAAATTCCTTATCCAGTGTAAAATAGTCCGATTTTCGGCTATAATTAGAATATCAAAATGTTTTAAATTGACTTATTACAAATGAAAAAAAATTATATACAAAAAAAATGGGGATAACTAAATATATTGTTCTCCACGTTTAAATTTACGTAATATGAAAATGTAATAAAAAAGAGAAAACAAATAAATTTATGATTTTTTGAAGTATATCGATATTAGTGCAGTCAGAAATTTAATTAAGGAGTATCATAATATTAAAAGAGTGAACACATGTAAAATATTACATAAATCTAACTAAATAATAATTAAAAATTAATGAAGAAATTCTATTTAATGTATTATAATATAAAATAATTTTGCTATTGATCATATACTATAAAAAAAAATGTGCCACATAAGCTTGAAAACATGATAAGAGTGTTGGATTCAAAAGTCTAATGATGTTGGACATTTTTATAAAATTCTTTGATTGAAAAAACTAAAAAAAAACTCTACTTTTGTACATGAGAAATTCCCTAGGAAAGTTCTGCATTTGACTTAATTGAGAAGTCATTTTCTCCCAATTTTAGAAAAATGAGTTATTTTTAAAAAATCTTTTCAATATTAGTGATTCAGTTTGAACTTTGCACATTGTTTTAAAAATAATGACTAATATGAGTATCTTATCAAATACAATTAAAAGAATCATTATGTTTACGTTTGAAAATATTTAGTGATAAGTCTCATACATATTTTAATAAAATTAGTGAGAAAAAAATAACATGATTTTTATATAAAAAATTAAGAAGCTTTTCTATATATCAGTGAGAATCTATTTTACAATATGAGTTGTCTAGTGAGCTTGTTCGAGTCATGAAAAATGAGTGAGATAATCATGTTTTATAGTACTCATTGATTCGCGATAGAAAAAAAATATTGTTTTCTAGAAGTGATACTATCCATATTAATTTAATGTATAGTCTTAGCCCTTATAAACTCTTTGAGAAATGATTTAAAAAATAAATAATTAATACTAAGGTTAAAATATAAAAGAAAAAAATATATTTTTGTCTTGATACATGCTAAAACTAACAAATAAAAATAAAAATATATTCTTAATATAATGAACAAATAAAAGTAAATAAAAAAAAACTTATTTTTAAATAAAAAGTTGAAGGATTGAACCTGATAGCAAACACCATGAATCTAATAAGATACTAAACTAAAAAAAATGAAATTTTAGAAATCTCATTTGTTTCCATTTTGAATAAGAAGCTATTCTAGTTCCAAAAAAAGCTAGGACTTTCTTGAAGATTTAGCATTTTGTATTTTGACTTGGAGTTGTTAATACCTCCAATGCATCAAATTCAATTATGTAGTCCCATAATTGTATTTGAGAATACTCCATATCATTGTTGCAAGATGGTCTATAAATCAACTCTTTCATCTTATCACAAAGACTTGTAGATCTGAAATCCATTCTTAAATTTATGTTGATCATTTTCATCTAAATAATTCAAATTATATTAGTAAAATGTTAGTTCTAGTTTGAGTTTGGAATATAACAATAGTTGACTATAGTCTATGAATTTTCTGTGATCCGGAATTTTCGAAATAAAAAGAACAAAATTTTTTATGGACGTCCATGAGGACCTTAGCTATAGACCTAGATCATTCCGCGGGGAAAATAGACTCATTTTCATGTTCAAACGATTTTCAAAGCAGGTAAATGCAGATTTTGTCAATTTTCGTGTGCTATAGTCCACAATTTTTTTGTGATCCGTAATTTCCAAAATAAAATGACCAAAATTTTTCATGGACATCCTTTAACACATTAACAATGGATCCAGTTCGTCCCGTGGAGAAAACGGGCGCATTTTCAAGTTCAAACGAGCCCCAAAGCAGGTAAATGCAGATTTTGTCAGTTTTCATGTGCTGTAGTTCATAAATTTTTTGTGATCTGGAATTCCCAAAAAAAAATGGCCGAAATTTTTCATGGACGTCCGTTAAGACCTTAGCTATGGACCTAGTTCACCCCACGGGTAAAATGAGTGCATTTTCAAGTTTAAACGAGCCCCAAAGTAGGTAAATGCAAATTTTATCGATTTTCGTGTGTTATAGTCCACAAATTTTTGGTAGTCCAGAATTTTCAAAATAAAATGGTTGAAATTTTTTGTGAAAGTCCGTTAAGACCTTAGCAATGGATCCAGTTCGTCCCGCGGGAAAAATGGGCCCATTTTAAAGTTCAAATGAGCTCCAAAAAAGGTAAATGCAGATTTTGACGATTTTCGTGTGCTGTAGTCAATGAATTTTTTGTGATCCAAAATTTCCAAAATAAAATGATTAAAATTTTTCATGGACGTACGTTAAAACCTTTTTCTATGGACACAGTTCGTCCCGCGAGGAAAACATGCTTATTCTCAAGTTCAAACGAGTCCCAAAGTAGGTAAATGCAGATTTTGCCAGTTTTCATGTGCTATAGTCTATAGATTTTTTGTAATCCAGAATTTCCGAAACTAAATCGATTATGGAAAATGGGTGAGATAAACATGTTTTATAGTACAAATTTTTCATTGATTCAAGATAGAAAAAATAGTTATTTTTAGAAGTGATAATCTCCATATTAATTAATGTATAGTCTTAGCCCTTATAAACTCTTGAGAAATGATTTGGAGAATAAATAATTAATACTAAGGGTAATATATAAAGAAAAAATATATTTTTATCTTGATACATGCTAAAACTAACAAATAAAAATACAAAATATATTCTTAATATAGTAGATAAATAAAAGTGAAAAAAAAATATAAAAAATTGAAGAGTTGAACCTGATAACAAACACCATGAATCTAATAAGATACTAAACTAAAAACAAATATGAAATTTTACACATCTCAATTGTTTCCATCTTGAATAAGAAGTTATTCTAGTTCCAAAAAAAAGCTAGAACTTTCTTGAAGATTTAGCATGTTTGTATTTTGACTTGGAGTTGTTAATACCTCCAATGCATCAAATTCAATTATGTAGTCCCATAATTGTATTTGAGAATACTCCATATCATTGTTGCAAGATGGTCCATAAATCAACTCTTTCATCTTATCACAAAGACTTGTAGATCTAAAATCCATTCTTGAATTCATGTTGATCATCTCCACCTAAATAAATCAAATAATATTAGTAAAATGTTAGTTCTAGTTTGAGTTTGGAATATAACAACTTGAGATAACTAAAGGGCGTCGTATGGTATTATGAAAGTTTGAAAGACGATCTGGTACGTTCTTCTAACCGACAAACGATGTATAATTTTGAAAAAGCTAGTAGCCCACTAACATTTGAAGAAAGAAAAAAAATATATAAATATCGTGTTTAACTTCCCATCGACCCTAACCTTACAAATACTATTTTTTTCGTCAAATATCAACCAAATCATGTCCAAATTTAAACTTTTCCATCATTACCAAACATAACCTTAGAATCATTACCTTAGTTTCATGAGAAATTTGCAATGTAGAGTTTCCATTGAGTTCAAAGCTTGTAGACACAACTTCAACACCTTCCTCATGGCATAATTGAATGATGTTATTGAAAGTGGCTATATTATTAAGGCTAGTTATTAAAACAATGACCATGTTTGGGCCCATTTCATGGAATTCAATCTGAGGGGTTGACTTTATAGTTGGGCCGGGCTCATTAGTTGGATTGAATGCTTGGGCCCTCTTTAGGCCCATTTTTAATTCTTCCAAATGTTTCTTGTTCATCTCCAAATTAATTTTCAAGTTTTCTATGTAATTCACTGCTGCATCTATTTGATTTGGCAATGTCATTGTTTCCTGCAACATCATATTGTATTAGAAGAACAAATACGGAGTCAGAAGCTTGAAGTTTATGAGTTTCGAATTCTATAGTTATTTCAAGTAGTTCGTTCCAAAATAAAAACTTGTAAAACAAATACAGAATTCAAATCAAAGCTACAAAATTCTACGGAATCCCATGCATGCAAAAAATGTTTTTGCCAAGAGCAAGTAATATGGGAAAAGGAGAATAATTCAATGCATGCAATGGCATAACAATGCAGATTAGATAGATTCAAGATTCAAAATTTAATGGATTCAACTTTTTTTTAAAATATTGATCGTTGTAATATTAATTATAGGTTCAATCTAATATTTGATTTTATGTTTTCAACGTTGAATTCGTTGCACTTTCAAAAAATTTAAAAAATAATAAGTTTAATACTAAAAACTTTAAAAGAACTAACCTTAGTAGTAGGGAGTATTGAATGAAGTTGATTATAGAGATTCTTCATATAATTTCTTCTATTTTTCTCCATATCTTTCCTTTTCATTTTTGGACCTAATTTAGACTTTAGGTTATAACTTTCCATTTTTTCTCTTGAGTATTACTACTATTTTTTTTTTTGAAACTTTTTGCCTAAAAAAGTACTAAAATAACATATTTAGTGACAATTGAACTATTATTGCTAAGATAACATATTTAACGGCGATTGAGCTAATTGCAGCTAAAACTACATATAATAATGATCAGCATTACGATACGGGGTAGGATGTACTCATAGAGCTTACCCAAAACCTTTGTAGAGTAGAGGCTATATATTTCCGATAGATCTTCAACTGGAAAAAAAAATGTTTGTTTGTCATACATAGCATAGATGTATTAAATTGAGTGGACACATTTGTTCATGAAAGAACATTATTATTCTGAAGAGTCATCTCTTAAGTTCTATAAATAAGACTCTCCTGAAGTAGTGTAAGGAAAAAATCGATATGTACGTATATTAAACATAAGTTTTGTTATATCCCGAAGGAAATTATTGCTTGTATTTTTTCCAATCTATATTATATATACGAGCAATATTTCTTTAAAAAATGTCGACACCTCAAAGTAATTTGATTTCTTGTTCGATATGTTTCCTATAATTGTAACAAAAAAAAAGTAATGAAAGAAAATAACGATAACAAAATAATTCAAAAAATAAAGCAACAAATAATAATAAAGATCAAAAGATATAAGATCTTATGTGAAATACTAACAAATAATTAAATTCACTAATTGTGACTTTGACTTGTAAAAGTTGAAACACATGTACGTTTATTTAGGATCTTTTTGTTCCATTAAAGAGCTGAAATTGTTGAAATATATTTATATCACGTGAATAAAATTATTGAATAGTTTAGGAATTTTAATTAGCTAATAATGGGAGATAATCAACAAAAAAATAAATAAAAAATTGTCTTTGAGAATAAATAAAAGAATTAACCAATTTGTTATAAAAGAATTCAATTTAATTAAATAAAAAATTGTCTTTGAGAATAAATAAAAGAATTAACCAATTTGTTATAAAAGAATTCAATTCAATTAAAATTTTGTCAAGTATTTTTAGATCAAAATGTGAAAGGGTATTTTTGAACAAAAAAAAAACAAAGATGAGTGACATTTTTAGACTAAAAGAATATAAAATAAAGATATTTTTGAGTCATTTTCAATAGATTAGATTTATTCTTACTACAATCTGATTCAAGATAAGTAATCGAGTTTTTTTTCCTACGATCGACACGAAAATTCTTCTCGATTATACAAAAAACATAATTTAACATAGTCCATGAAATATAAGTTTAAATACATGATCTTTCTTACTCTTAAAGCGTACTTACTTATAAAACGAATTACAGTAAAAAGATTGATGCCAACTCTCTTTTTTTCTTTTTTACTTGTCACGTTTCGCTTCCCAGGAGTCAAACAACCTGAACTTCGACCATTATTAATAAATAACTATTTTTTCGTTGAAATTTCCCCATGAATAAAATGTTTCATAGTTATTGTCATAGATACTTCAATTGAATCAGTGAGAAAAGAAAAAAAAATGTTTAGTGGTTATTTCAATAGGAATATGTTTCTCAACATGTGTTTTTTCAGTGAGCTGGTCTGATGGGAATGAAGTGGAAATATTATATTTTATAGCACAAATTTCTCATTGATTTAGCGTTAGAGAAAACCTCCATTCAAATTCTATTGTGGACCAAAATTCTAAGATGCATTTTGTTTATTAAATTAATATGAGAAGAATTACAACTTATAGTATTCTTCATACAGTTTTTGAATATCGAAATTTCAAATATTAAAATCATTTTTCTAATTTTATTTATTTTTAAAAATTAACCAAATTGACTCATAAATCAAAACGTGACAAGTAAAAAAGAACCGAACGAGGAAGAACTAAAGATAATTAGGTGAGTGTGTGGGGTTAAAAATAGTATTCCCTCCGTCTGTTTGTCATGATTTCTATTTTTAGAGTCAAACTGTAAAAAAATTGACTAACATTTTAAGAGACAACTCATGATATTCGTGTCGATCTATTATGCACCTCTATATCTAGTACCGTAATTCTCATAAAATAATTGTCCTAACTCTACCATATTTTTGTTTCATTTCTTTTGAAACAATCACAAACACTTTTTTATTATGGATCTACTACCAAAAAAAAATAATCAATGTGTAATCTTAGCATTCAATATCGTGTGTGATAACTCTACATAAATAGTCTCTTAACTATAAGAGTAGATCTAAAATGGTCCCTTAACTATATACTTGACGGATATTGTCCTTTAACTATTCAAAAACTTGTCAGCTTTGATCCCTTAACTATACACTTACCGATTTTAATCCCTTAACTATAAAATTATCGATTTTAGTCTTTTGAGTATTCAAAAACTTATCAAATTTGGTCTTTTTCCATTTTTAATATAAATAGCTTAGGTTTATATTAAAGAACCTTAACCTTAACGATTCAAATTAAAATTCATGAGCAAAGAAAATATAAGTCATAATTTTATTCAACAGAGGATAAAATAAAGCATATTTATTGCTACTAATGACTTGAATATGTTAAATTTTATTATAAAAAGAAGAAAAAAATTCCTCGTCAAATTCAAAGTTTGTACTCCAACGACTTCATTGAGCGGATTTGTTTAATTTTTCAGAAATTGAAATTTATAAAATGGTATATTTGTAAAAAAAATTTAATTGTTTTTAAATAGATCAATTTTATTATTCTATTCATTTTATTTTACGTAAAGAATTTGAGTAAATTAAATAAAATTCACACTAATTAAAATATTCAAGTGCGACTTCAAGTCATTAACAACAATTATATGCTTAATTTTATCCTCCATTGAATTAAATTACGACTTATATATTGTTTCCTCATTAATTTTATTTTGAATTGTAGACGTTATTGTCTTTTTGTAACAATAGTTTGAAGAAAAAAGGCGGGGATAGAGAAATAACTTTATAAACGGGTTAAAGATTTAATTTCACGAGCTATTTGTATTAAAGAAATGGACAAAGACCAAACATGATAAGTTTTTTAATACTTAAAGGACTAAAATTGGCAACTTTATAATCAAGGAATTAAAACCGGTAAGTGTATAGTTATGGGACCAAAACTAACAAATTTTTGACTAGTTAAAGGACTATATATGTTAAGTGTATAGTTAAAGGGCCATTTTCTATATATGTTAAGTGTATAGTTAAAGGGCCATTTTAGACTTACTCCTATAGTTAAGAGACTATTTATGTCATTTTCTCTGCTCTTTTATGCACTCTTTTATGCAGACAATTGTGTGATAACACTACAAAGAAATCATATAATATACTATGGTCTCAACGTTTTTACAAGATAGTAATGAATTTCACACTCTCTAAAGCAATGCCACACCCATTCTACCCTACCACCTATAGGTAGCCGTCCTAAATAAATTGAGGAGAAACTTTGGGGTAAAAATTAATACTTTGTATTCCTCAAAAAAATTCAATATATGGAAATTGTAAGCAATAATATTCATATGGTATAAGAAACTTGTAAACATTAGCTTCTTTACCTATCTACGCTCTATCTTTCCAACAACATATTCAATGTAATTTCAGAGGTGAAGTCTGAGGAGAGAGTAGAGTGCACGTAAACCTTACCTCTACCTTATCTTATGTAGGTGGTATTGAAACCTTTGCATTAGCCTCTATGCTTGTTGAGGAGAAATGAACGCACGCAGACCTTAAGTTTCAGCTGCAACACAATGCAGAACAAAAAAGTTACTATAGGATGGTATACGCATTGATTCAACGAATGCATGTAAAACTTACAGTTATAAAATTTGTGGATTCGCACCACAAGATCGTCATTTCCCATGCTATGTTGTTCTTCTTGAATCCTATTTGCAGAGACATCAGCAGAAGGGCTACAGTGATACAATTCGATGAACTGCAATGTAGGTATTTCCGCTACATCATCAGGAATCTCAGAGAGGCAATAACAGTTCTTCAGAACAAGACTCTCAAGCTTAGGGAATTGAATAGAACTAACTATCCAGTTGATAAGATCAGTCCCATCCAACAGTAGAAATTTTAGCTGCTGAAAACGTTCGTCAGTTGACTCCCATTCTGATCCTTGGAAAGCATAATCCTTCAGCTTAAGCACCTCAAGTTCCGGTAACATACAGAGTATTATCATTTGGTTCCATGGAAGTTGGCACCCCCGCAACGTCAACTTCTTGAGGGTTGGTGGGAAAACATCACATTCTTTAAGTATCCATGGTTTAATAAAGAAACACTTGAGTGTTTCAAGTTTTTCCAACAGAACCAGCTTCTTGAATTTTCGAGTCATCTTTTTAGAAGTCAAGTGCTCTTCTTCACATTCACGAATTCCTAACTTCTTCAGTTTGGGCATGGCTTTGAAGATGCGCCTTTTAATACTACCAAAGGTAATGTAAGAGAGGGTTTGTAGCTTGGTTAATCCCAGATTAGAGCGACTAAACTCACTCGGATGATAAGAAAAGGTTGGCCACCTGCAGGTTAATGCAAGATTAGAGCGACTAGACTTGCCCGGATAATGTTCTTCTTCAGATTGAACATTAGGAAAGTAGCAACATTTCCTGAAATAGAGATGCCTTAATTGTTCAATCTCCCATATCTCTGCCGGCAAACAAATACTAGCCTGGTGACTGTAACGAATTAGTGTCTGAAGATACCTAAGATTGCATATTGATGGAGGGAGAACAGTAAAACTGGCAAGGGCAAGATACCTCAGTGAAGATAGTTGCCATATTTCACATGGTAGATGGTCAAATGGCTGAAAACATATATCCAAAACTGTTAACCATGTGAAGTTAGTAAAGGTGATAAACGAATCAACCTGAGAACAGGATCCAGGAGTTCCATCTCTTCCAAAACAAAGAAAGGAACTTGCATGAGGAAGTGAAGGTTGATTAAAGATGACCTCTAAACGTGTCGATGAGACTTTGTGAAAATTGAAAATGATGCGATGCTCAAAAGATGCCACGGATGGAGAAAGAACCACATTGGATTTAGTAAAGTAGATTGATCTCTCTTTCCATGCTTCTCGTATGATTAAATCATGCAACAGATCATGAACCTCGCATGTTTTGACTTTGCCACTTGAGGTCCTTTTCTTAACCATAATTAAACTTCTATCTATAAGATCTTTTAGGTATCCCTCAGCAACTTCTTCGAAGTCCATTTCAGGTGTGCGTTTTACGAATTCCGCAGCAATCCATAGCTTGATTAGTTTTGAAACAGTCATCTCAAAGTCTTTTGGAAAAGCTCCCATATACAGGAAGCATGTCTTCAAGTGAAGCGGCAAATGGTTATAACTCAACGCAAGTAAGTCCATGCATTCTTCTGTTTCCCTACTCACAACCAGACCAATTTTATGTGCTACGTCTTCCCAACAGTTTTCCGTCTTGCTAATCTTTGAACAAAATCCCGCCACCACAACTATAGCTAGTGGTAGTCCTTGACATTTCTCGACTATTTGCTTTGTAGCTTTCTCCAGTTCAAGGGGGCAAGTCTCCCTTCCAAACACCTTTAAGTTGAACAACTTCAAGCTCTGGTCCACACTTAGGCACCGCATGTAATGAGGAGGGCTGCCTGAGCTAGCGTACATACCAACATTTGCTAGCCGACTAGTAAGTATGACACGGCTTCCAATTTTATCATCTGGAAAAGATCTTTTCACGACATCCCATGCAGTGGTGTCCCACACATCATCCATTGCAATGAGATATCTCCTTCCTTTCAAACTTCTGTATACTTGTTCTGCCAATTGCTCGGTACTTTTTAGGTAGGTGTTGTCATTGACCAGTGAAAAACACCGCAAAATGCCCAACAACATTTCTCTCTGTTGATGCATTTGAGATACGGTAATCCAAGCACGAACGTAGAAGTGATGCTCCATGTAAATATCATCATAAACTTTTCTAGCAAGAGTCGTTTTGCCAATCCCTCCCATGCCAACAATAGAGACGACATCTAGCTTTGAAGGAGGCCCTATAAGCCGAGATTTGACAGTCATTAAGTCATTATCAAGGTCTAATACAGTAGCTTGGAGAATGGGACTGCATTCTGAATCACTCTCCACGGTATCCCGTGTAGGTAGAGCATCATTATCATTTCGAGCATTCATAACCTTCATCAAATATGCCTTTATGCTATCGGAACCTGCAGTCACTACCTCGTTCTGGAACTCTTCCCAACTTTTTGGATAGAAACCATTTCTACTCTTTTTCAATTCATATAAGTCAATGCTACCTAGAAGTTCAGTTGCCATCCATTTAACATGCTTTTCCAAAAGTTCCACTTCTTCTGGAGCATTTCTAATTGACAAAGAGTCCTCCAAAAATGCATGCCAGGAACTGACTGCTTGACGTAATGCAGGGTAACGAGAACTGTCACCTTTCAGCATTTCCTGCAGTTTTTGTTGAAGAGATACGACAGCAGAATGAGCCATTTCCGCTTCTTCCCTCCCACAGATTGTTTTTTTTTAAATTTGAATGAGATTATTCTATGTTGTGTTTAAATTGACCCTGCAAATGTTCCATTTAGACTGATTTTTGTTAGAGAAAACAGAAGGGTAAAGGCAAAAAGGAATAAAGCAATAGGAAATTAACTTGCATAAATGCAGTATATTTATGATGACACAAAACTAAATATTTCCACTGATGTAATTACACACAAGTCCAAAGTCCAAATCTGCGATACTGGCATTTACTGTGGATGATGAGGAAGAGAAGTCGAAAAATCAAACAGCTAAAAGCAAAAGGAAAAAAAAAAGAACTTCTAACCACCTGTCATCCGAAACTCACTGGTTTAACTAACTCGAATTCATGCTCAAAATCCTGCATCCACCTTTGGACCCTTAATGCCCCCAAAGGGTGAAGGCTCTACACCAGGAGTTTATCCATTATCAAAACTCACTGGTTTAACTAAATCAGAAATGCTTTTCCAAAAACCAATAACAAACTAAAATCAGATTTTCATTTAAAAAAAAGTACTTAAAGCAAATACGACAGCAACAACGACAATATACAACGTAACAAAAATGCCTAAAGCAAACATTCTCATAAATAGTTTCGAAAACTTTTTCACAGATCAATTAGCTCTAGTCAAACCAAAACCAAATCCATATATATGAGAGTTCTTCAAAAACATTTCTTAACCAGAACAGAGAAGGTTCACCAAAAGCTCAAGTGATTATAAGAGTTCAGATTCCGAAGGATGACCATACTTCTTAAAAACCCAAAACAGCAAGCAACTAATATTATTTTTTCTGATGACCGCAAGTAAGTTATATTATATCAGTTAAAAAAGTCCAAACTCTCCAGAAATAGCAACAAAGAAAACAACAATCAACAACGTAGCTAGTACTAGGATAGAGAAGCTGTTACGATAGACGAAGAAAACAAGAAGCAACAACAACATAGCTAGTATAGTTCCTACTTTGTAGGATAGAGAGGCTGTTCCAATAGACAGAGAAAATAACAATCAACAACAACAACATAGCTAGTATAGTCCCTACTTTCGTGGGATAGAGAGGCTGTTCTGATAGACAGAAAAAATAACAATCAACAACAACATAGATAGTATAGTCCCTACCTTCGTGGGATAGAGAGGTTGTTCCGATAGATAGAGAAAATAACAATCAAACAACAACATAGCTAGTTTAGTCCCTACCTTCGTGATATAGAGAGATTGTTTTGATAGACAGAGAAAATAACAATCAACAACAACATAGATAGTATAGTCCCTAGTCCCTACTTTCGTGGGATAGAGAGGTTGTTCCGATAGACGGAGAAAATGACAATCAATTTCTATATATTCAGAGTTGTAAATTCAGAACAAACATACCAGCCACTGAGCTGAAAAAGATCACAAATGAAAACACCAACTGGAAGCTGTAATCAAGTAGAATAAAGAAGTACAGGAATTTGTACAAGTGTTAGCAGAGCAAAAGTAATGTTGTAAAAGAATATGCAGTAAGAGAAATGGGAATAAGATGAAGTCAAATGATCAATAATTGATCTTTCACTTTCAACTTGTCAATTTTAAGCAACCCCACACAATATAAAATCTTCTCATCTGTTTGACTTGAGCAACACTATACAATCCTTTCTTATTCTTTTGCTTTTGCTTTCTATTCTCCAAAAGGAATCTACATATTCATCTGAATAAAGGTTTAATTTTATTTTTGATAATTAACTTCAATTTTAATTTTTGTTTTTTACTACATGATGCTAAAAGTTACACTGTAATTACATTATAACAAACATACATATCATTATAACTACTATATTGTGTAATTACTAGGATGTGCAGGTTGATAATTTTAAGGTGATTTCTAAACACACTCTACATAAGAGGGAGGAAAGAATGTCCATTGAACAAGAGTTAAAGTAATCAGGACAATTAAATCTTTCATTCAAATTGAAGAAGGAATATGATCTTCAACTTGTATATACATTGTGAAGAGGTCCATCAACAGTTTCCCTATAAATATATTGATGTAGTTTTGCACCTTATAGTGAATATTGATGGAATCATCAAATAGTTGGGACATGGTGAGAATATGAAGTACATAGAAATAGGAAAGTGCAATACTAGAAAGTTTGAGAGCATGTCCAACCCTATCACTAAGATGGAGCTAGAGGGATGTAAGGATTCATTTAAACCCCCTAAGTAATAAATTACACAATATACAAGGTCACAAATATTTTAATGTTATATGGCAGAGGGTGAACCCCTTGGTGAGAATCCTGTCTCCGCCACTGCACTATCCAGCTAACCTGTTTCATACATGTGCACCATATCAAAGGATGAGTAAAGGCAAAACTGCATGTAAATATGATAAAAAGAACAGTATCCTATCACAAACATAAATACAATGTTAGCATGCATTTTTTAAGAACACAGATTTCAGATCAAGAAGAAAACATATACTTGCTACCAAACTATCTTAGGGAAGTTGAGAAATTAGACAATGTGCTGCATAACTAGTGAACAACAATATTAATATATAATTAGGACCGCATGGAACAGCGAAAAAGACAGGGTTAAGATCAGTTCTATTAAAGCCATTGCATTGTCACTTAAAAGCGATAAAGCAAAGTGCAACTGTTTGATGGCCCAAACCATGCGCTTTAGATAAAATTGAGCTTCAACGCAGGGTACACAAAGTGATCCTAAAAGTAACTGTTGATTCTTTGATTCTCAACTTTATCAACACTGGCCATATAACTGTTTCACAAAACGGTAAGTACAACAAGTTGCAACATTTTTCATGTTAATTTGTATACTGGTCAAGGTTTGCATAGTTTGACTCTCTAGATGCGAAACATGACAACTAATATGGGACGGAGGGAGTGGCTTTAAGACAAGGACAAATGTGTGATTGGACTCACTCAGCACGTGCACACAAACAAACCGAAAGTTCCATATGAAAATATTATTTTAAGAGGATTCCAATCCCTGAGAAGGTGTTTTAGCACCCCTTCTGTCAGTCCTATTCAATGATATGCGTGCTGAATGAACAAATTAAAACATTTTAGTATTAGTCAACCAATATAACCAGAGATGGAGTGAGGACTTCCCTTAGGGGAGTCAAAATATAAAGAATACACCGACGAAAAAGTCTAGGAAATTCACCATATGAATAAAAAAATTTACTTATCTAGATAGAGTAACTTCCGAGCAAACCTTGGAGAAGGTGGTTCCACCTATCTTCAATACGAAGGTCCACCATTGTATGTACATAGTATCATCCCAAAAGAAACCAAGTTGATGAATCATCCTGGGAAAAGATTCACTTCCCTGGGAGAAAAAAAGGTTTTGTATCATAACTGCAACCTAAATAACTCTTGATATCCTCAGCAGTCACAAAAGAATTAGAAGTTTAGAAGTTGAAACCTCTGCATTAGCCTCATTGCTTGTCAAGGCAGCACGCCAAATTTCAAACAAACGCAGGCCTTAGGGTTCAGCTGCAACACAATAAATGTTACTCTACAGTTTATAGACCGCGGATGTGGAAATATACAAAGGTTTAGACTTTAGATAGAGCAAAAACATTATTATGGGATGGTATCAGTTGATTTTGCAGTTTGATCAAAAGAAAGTTTTATTCAATGCACTAGAGAATTTGATGAACGAATATAACACTCACAGTTTGGAAATTTGTGGATCCGCACCACAAGATCATCATTTCCCATGCTAATTTGTTCTTCTCGAATCCTATTTGCGGAGTCGTCAGCTGAAGAGCTACAGTGATACAATTCAATGAACAGCAGTGTAGGTATTTCCGCTACATCATCAGGAATCTCATACAGGCAACCACAGTTCTTCAGAACAAGATTCTCAAGCTTAGGGCATTGAATAGAACTGGCTTTCCAGTGGATAAGATCAGTCCCATCTAACAGTAGGAATTTTAGCTGTTGAAAACGTTCGTCAGTTGATTCCCATTCTGATCCTTGGAAAGCATAATGCTTGAGCTTGAGCACCTCGAGTTTGGGTAACTTGCACAGTATCGTCATTTGGTCCCATGGAAGTTGGCACCCCCGCAACGTCAATTTCTTGAGGGTTGGTGGGAAAACATCACATTGTTTAGGTATCCATGGTTTGATAAAGAAACCCTTGAATGTTTCAAGGTGCTCCAACAGAACCAGTTTCTTGAGGTTTCCAGACATTTGCTCAGCTGTCAAGCACTCTTCTTCACTTTCACGAATTCCTAACTTCTTCAACTTGTGCATGCGTTTGAGGACGCGTCTTTTTATACTACCAAAGGTAATGTAAGTGATGGTTCGCAGCTTAGTTAATGCAAGATTAGAGTGCCTAGAACTTCCCGGAGAATCTTTTTGTATAGATTGAACAATAGGAAAATAGCAGCATTTCCTGAAATAGAGATGCCTTAATTTTTTGATCTCCCATATCTCTGCCGGCAAACAAATACTAGCCTGGTGACTGTATCGAATTAGTGTCTGAAGATACCTAAGATTGCACACTGATGGTGGGAGAACACTAAAACTGGCGAGGGCAAGATACCTCAGTGTAGATAATTTCCATATTTCACAAGGTAAATGGTCAAATGGCTGAAAACATATATCCAATACAGTTAACCATTTGAAGTTAGTAAAGGTGACAAACGAATCAACCTGAGAACAACATCTAGGAGTTCCATCTCGTCCAAAACAAAGAAAGGAACTTGCACAAGGAAGTAAAGGTTTATCATAAACATGCTTTAAATGTGTTGATGGGGCTCTGTGAAAATTGAAAATGATGCGATGCTCAAAAGATGCCACTGGTGGAGAAAGAATGACATTTGATTTGGTAAAGTAGATTAATCTCTCCTTCCATGCTTCTCGTATGATTAGATCATGCAACAGATCATGAACCTTGCATGTTTTGACTTTGCCACTTGAGGTCATTTTCTTAACCATAATCAGACTTCTATCTATAAGATCTCTTAGGTACCCCTCGGCAACTTCTTCGAAGTCCTTTTCAGGAGTGCGTTTTACGAATTCTGCAGCAATCCATAGCTTGATTAGTTTTGAAACAGTCATCTCAAAGTCTTTTGGAAAAGCTCCCATATACAGGAAGCATGTCTTCAAGTGAAGCGGCAAATGGTTATAACTCAACGCAAGTAAGTCCATGCATTCTTCTGTTTCCCTACTCACAACCAGACCAATTTTATGTGCTACGTCTTCCCAACAGTTTTCCGTCTTGCTAATCTTTGAACAAAATCCCGCCACCACAACTATAGCTAGTGGTAGTCCTTGACATTTCTCGACTATTTGCTTTGTAGCTTTCTCCAGTTCAAGGGGGCAAGTCTCCCTTCCAAACACCTTTAAGTTGAACAACTTCAAGCTCTGGTCCACACTTAGGCACCGCATGTAATGAGGAGGGCTGCCTGAGCTAGCATAGATACCAACATTTACTAGCCGACTAGTAAGTATGACACGGCTTCCATTTTTATCATCTGGAAAAGATCTTTTCACGACATCCCATGCAGTGGTGTCCCACACGTCATCCATTGCAATGAGATATCTCCTTCCTTTCAAACTTCTGTATACTTGTTCTGCCAATTGCTCAGTACTTTTTAGGTAAGTGTTGTCATTGACCAGTGAAAAACACCGCAAAATGCCCAACAACATTTCTCTATGTTGATGCATTTGAGATACAGTAATCCAAGCACGAATGTAGAAGTGATGCTCCATGTAAATATCATCATAAACTTTTCTAGCAAGAGTCGTTTTGCCAATTCCTCCCATGCCAACAATTGAGACGACAGTTAGCTTTGAAGGAGGTCCTATAAGCCGAGATTTGACGGTCATCAAGTCATTATCAAGGTCTAACATAGTAGCTTGGAGATGCGGAATGCATTTTGAATCACTCTCCACGGTATCCTGTGTTGGTAGAGCATCATTATCATTTTGAGCATTCATAACCTTCATCACATATGCCTTTATGCTATCGGAACCTGCAGTCACTACCACTTCCTGGAACACTTTCGAACCTACTGGACTGAAATCAGGTGATCTCTTTTCCAATTCATATAAGTGGATACCATCTAGAAGTTGAGTTGCCAAATCTTTAACCCACTTCTCCAAATGATCCACTGCTTCTGGAGCATTTCTAACCGACAGAGAGTCCTCCAAAATAGCATGCCAGGAACTGACAGCTTCACATAGTCTAGGGTAACGCGAATCGTCACCTTTCAGCATTTCCTGCAGTTTTTGTTGAAGAGACACGACTCCAACAGATTGTTTTTTCAGTTTTTATGAGAAATTCTATGTTGTGCTTAAATTGACTCTGCAAATATTCCAATTAGACTAATTTTCGTTAAAGAAAATAAAAAGGGAAAGGGAGAAAAGAAAGATACACGAGAATTAACTTGCATAAATGTCACTATAATTATAGTGACAAGAGCTAAATATCTTCACTAATGTAATAACACACAAGAGGACTCCAACACTGCGACATTCAAACTACCCTAACTGGGATCAATTTTATTGGCTTTTGAGATAGAAAAGTTGAGAAATCAAACAAACAACAAAAAGCAAAACAACAACATACCCAGTGTGATCCCATAAGTGAGGTCTGGAGCAAAAAAAAAAAAAACTTTTAAAAAGAAAATGTAAGTTAAAGCAGCCTCATTCTGGCTTCTGAATATATACATAACCCCCTTTGTGAATATCCCAGTCATTTTTGTAGCAAATTTGACTTAACATTATAAATATCAGGCAAACACATTATGATGAAGTACCACAATTATCCCAGTCTTATTTTTTTTATTCGACTAATTCGAATTTGTGCCACGTATATTATTAGCCCCTTTGATTAGAAACATATTTTGATTCTAGGAAACAGCAAGAAAGAAAATAACAATCATTTTATGTGTATATTCAGAGGTTGCAAATTCAGAATAAACATACCTTTAGTTCTCAAAACACCAAGTGGAAGCAATAATGAAGTGAAATAAGAGAGTATACAAGTGTTAGCAGAGCCAAAATTAAAAAAAAATGATGTGAAGGAGAAACAGTAAGAGAAGTGGGAAAAGAATGAAGTCACTTTCCAAACACAACAAAAAAGAAGGAAAGATCACTTTCCAAACTTGTCAAATTTCTAGCCATACAATATCAAAATTGTTAGGATCGAATCTACACACACACTTTTCGGATGAAGAACACAAGAATTTTGAGAGAAGAAATATGAGAGATCTAGAGAGAGAAAGAGAGAAACTTCTTTCGTGGTAACAACCCGTGAGTCAACTTCCATGGCGGTACGGTACATATATTAATAAATCAGAGTGTTTTCGTTACAGAGAATAAATGGAGAATAAATAGTACAGCCTAACAATTCTCCCACTTGGAGACTGATGCAGTCATCCAAAAAAAATTACATTCTCAAAAAAAATCTCTTCATCATCAACGTCTTTACCGCACCGCAACATCTGTAGCAACAACGACAGAAGACCAACCGAGGTTTTGCATAACCCCAGTTTCCCAACATCAACACATTTCGTCAACATGTCTGCCGGGTTCTTTGCACCCTCTATCTTCTCCAAACACATATCACCATCCTCTACTGCTCTGCGAGTGAAATGGTACCGCCTTCTGATGTGCTTTGTCTTCGAATGATAGACTGGATTTTTCACCAACTGTATGGCACTCTGGCTATCTGAGTAAAGAATCTTCTCGCTCTGCTTCTTGCCCAATTCCTCCAGATAATCTACCAGCCATATCATCTCTTTCCCAGCTTCAGCTATTGCCACATACTCAGCTTCAGTAGATGAAAGAGAAACACACTTTTGAAGTCTGGACATCCAGCTCACTGCTGTTCCACCTATGGTGTAAATGTACCCGGATGTACTCTTGCTCGAGTCAACATCTCCACCAAGATCAGCATCCACAAAACCCTGTAGAGTCACCTTGCCTTTGCCAAAACAGAGTGAAGTACTGGATGTACCTCTCATATATCTCAGAAGCCACTTCACGGCTTCCCAATGCTCTTTCCCCGGGTTTGCCATGTACCTGCTAACAACTCCCACTGCATGTGCTATGTCAGGTCTTGTGCAGACCATAGCATACATCAAACTCCCAACTGCTGAAGCATATGGAACAAGTGCCATATGCTCACGCTCCTCGGCTGTCTTGGGTGACTGCTCCTTTGACAATTTAGAGTGATTTGCCAATGGAGTAGTCCTGGGTTTAGCATCATTAACCCTGAATCTGCTCAACACCTTCTCAATGTACAGCTCCTGAGATAGATTTAAAGTGCAAGCAGATCTATCCCGAGAAATCCTCATCCCCAGAATCTGCTTCGCTGGACCCAAATCTTTCATCTCAAACGCTGCAGACAACCTTGTCTTCAGATTGTTAATCTCCATCATACTAGATCCTGCAATCAACATATCATCCACATACAAGAGTAGAAAGACATATGAATCAGTGTATTTCTTGAAGTAACAACACGGATCCTTTTCAGCTTTGCAGAATCCACTCTTGGTCATGAAGGAGTCAAACTTCTTGTACCACTGCCTTGGTGCTTGCTTTAGTCCATACAAGCTCCTGGTGAGCTTGCACACCATGTGTTCCTTGCCGGGAACAACAAATCCTTCCGGTTGCTGCATATAGATCTCTTTGTCCAGATCTCCATGTAAAAACGCTGTTTTTACATCCATTTGCTCTAGATGCAAATCCTCTGATGCAACAATACTCAACAGAATTCGAATAGAGGTTAACTTCACAACAGGAGAGAATATTTCAGCATAATCAATACCTTTCCTTTGTGAATATCCTTTAACCACTAGACGAGCCTTGAACCTTCTTTTGCCATCTGGTTCAGTCTTGATTCTGAACACCCACTTGTTCAGCAAAGCTCTCTTCCCTGCAGGTAACTCAGTCAACGCCCATGTGTCGTTCTCCTCAAGTGACCTCATCTCATCATCCATGGCTTGCTCCCACTTGATCGAATCATCCACCTGTAGGGCCTCATCAAAAGACTCTGGTTCCCCCTCATCAGTCAGCAATAGATAGTGTAATGAAGGTGAATACCTATCTGGTGCCCTGATGGTTCTGGATGATCTCCTTAACACTTGCTCAGGTGTAGCATGCTCCACTTCAGATTCTTCAGTAAGAGTTGGTTGAGTATCTGCTTCGACATCTTTGGGGTTAGTCTTCTCCAACTCAACCTCAACTCCCACTTGCTTTGTAATCTCAAGAACCTTCTGCTCTCTGTCCTTGTACAGGACAGACTCATCAAACGTCACGTCACAATGTCTCAGGATCTTTCTGTTCTTGTCATCCCAAAACCTGTAACCAAACAAATCAGAACCATAGCCTATGAAGTAACACTTGACAGCCTTGGCATCAAGCTTGTCTCTCTTTTCTGGATCAACATGAACATAAGCAGTGCAACCAAAAGTCCTCAAGTGTGAGTACTTGAGTTCTTTTCCTGTCCACACCTCCTCTGGAATCTTGAACCCTAAAGGAACTGATGGTCCCCTGTTGATCAAGTATGCAGCTGTGCTCACAGCATCCGCCCAAAATGTTTTGGGCAGCCCACAGTGTATCCTCATACTCCTCGCACGCTCATTCAATGTTCTGTTCATCCTCTCAGCAATTCCATTCTGCCTTGCCTTACCAGGAACTGTTCTCATCAATCTGATTCCCTCAGCTTCCCTCAGCTGCACAGAATGCCTTGAACTCTGATTTGTCATACTCTCCTCCATTATCAGACCTTAGGCATTTGACTTTCAAACCGGTCTGATTCTCAACTTCAGCTTTCCACTTCTTGAAGGTTGCAAACACATCTGACTTATGCTTCAAGAAGTAAACCCATACCTTCCTGCTGTAGTCATCAATGAAGGTAACATAGAATCTGGATCCTCCAAGTGATGATACTGGAGATGGTCCCCAAACATCTGTATGGACCATTTCCAACCGCACTTTCTTTGGCTCTCTAGGAGTCTTTGTGAAGCTTACTCTTTTCTGTTTGCCCATAACACAGCTCTCGCAAAGACCCATATCAACAGACTTCAGACCCTTTAATGCTCCTTTTGCAACCAGCATCTTCATTCCTTTAGCACTCATGCGTCCAAGTCTGTTGTGCCACAGACATGAACCGGAAGCACCTTCAGTAACAGCGGCCATGTTAATACACCCATCAGTGGTGTACAAGGTTCCAGATTTGGTGCCACGAGCTACTACCATAGCACCTTTCACAATCTTCCACGAACCTTTCCCAAACTCTGCTGCATATCCCGTGCTATCCAACTGACCAACAGAGATCAGATTTTTCTTGAGGCCAGGAATATATCTGACATCCTCCAATGTCCACTGGTTTCCCGAGGTGGTCTTTATGCAAACATTCCCCTTTCCTTCAATCTCTAAGGCTTTATTGTCAGCAAGATATACCTTTCCAAAATTTCCAGATTTGAAATTTTGGAACAACTCCTTGCTTGGAGACGAATGAAAGGATGCACCAGAATCCAAAATCCACGATTCAACCGGGCTGTTCACACTAAGGATTAGAGCATCCCCAATGTCCTCTGCTGAATTTACAGAATCATTGTCATCTCCAAATTTCTGATTCTGTTTCTTCTTTGGCTTTGTACAGTTCGTCCGAAAGTGCCCTTTTTCTCCACAGTTCCAACAAGTCACGTTAGATCTGTTTGGGGATTTTCCTCGATTCTTTGATTTAGATCGACCATGTTGATTTTGGCCTTTCGTCTTACTTCTTCCCCTTCGGTCAACGCTGAGAGCACTGCCGGATGAATCTCCCACTTCTCGTTTGCGAATACTTTCGCTAAGAACAACATCACGGATTTCATCAAACTTCAGTTTCTCAGATCCACGGGAACTGCTAATCGCAGCAACAACAGTATCCCAAGACTCGGGCAGAGATGACATCAAAATCAACGCCTTAATTTCATCTTCGAAATTAATATCCACAGAATTGAGTTGACTCACAATCATATTAAACTCATTTATATGATCAGAAACAGATCCATTCTCAGACATCTGTAAATTGAACAATCTACGCATCAAATATACCTTGTTCATCGCCGATGGTTTTTCATACATGTTTGACAGTGCCTTCAACAGACCGGACGTGGTTTTCTCCTTCACGATGTTGAACGCCACGTTTCTCGACAAAGTCAACCGGATCAACCCAAGAGCTTGGCGATCCTTGAGCTTCCACTTCTCCTCCGTCATGGATTCCGGCATCACCCCGGTCAACGGTTCGTGAAGAACTTTCTGGTACAGATAATCTTCGATCTGCATCTTCCAGAAACTGAAATCGGATCCATCAAACTTCTCGATTCCAAGCTTCGAACTATCCATCTTCAGTGATCGTGTTGAATCAACCTTGCTCTGATACCAGTTGTTAGGATCGAATCTACACACACACTTTTCGGATGAAGAACACAAGAATTTTGAGAGAAGAAATATGAGAGATCTAGAGAGAGAAAGAGAGAAACTTCTTTCGTGGTAACAACCCGTGAGTCAACTTCCACGGCGGTACGGTACATATATTAATAAATCAGAGTGTTTTCGTTACAGAGAATAAATGGAGAATAAATAGTACAGCCTAACAATTCTCCCACTTGGAGACTGATGCAGTCATCCAAAAAAAATTACATTCTCAAAAAAAATCTCTTCATCATCAACATCTTTACCGCACCGCAACATCTGTAGCAACAACTACAGAAGACCAACCGAGGTTTTGCATAACCCCAGTTTCCCAACATCAACACATTTCGTCAACATATCTGCCGGGTTCTTTGCACCCTCTATCTTCTCCAAACACATATCACCATCCTCTACTGCTCTGCGAGTGAAATGGTACCGCCTTCTGATGTGCTTTGTCTTCGAATGATAGACTGGATTTTTCACCAACTGTATGGCACTCTGGCTATCTGAGTAAAGAATCTTCTCGCTCTGCTTCTTGCCCAATTCCTCCAGATAATCTACCAGCCATATCATCTCTTTCCCAGCTTCAGCTATTGCCACATACTCAGCTTCAGTAGATGAAAGAGAAACACACTTTTGAAGTCTGGACATCCAGCTCACTGCTGTTCCACCTATGGTGTAAATGTACCCGGATGTACTCTTGCTCGAGTCAACATCTCCACCAAGATCAGCATCCACAAAACCCTGTAGAGTCACCTTGCCTTTGCCAAAACAGAGTGAAGTACTGGATGTACCTCTCATATATCTCAGAAGCCACTTCACGGCTTCCCAATGCTCTTTCCCCGGGTTTGCCATGTACCTGCTAACAACTCCCACTGCATGTGCTATGTCAGGTCTTGTGCAGACCATAGCATACATTAAACTCCCAACTGCTGAAGCATATGGAACAAGTGCCATATGCTCACGCTCCTCGGCTGTCTTGGGTGACTGCTCCTTTGACAATTTAGAGTGATTTGCCAATGGAGTAGTCCTGGGTTTAGCATCATTAACCCTGAATCTGCTCAACACCTTCTCAATGTACAGCTCCTGAGATAGATTTAAAGTGCAAGCAGATCTATCCCGAGAAATCCTCATCCCCAGAATCTGCTTCGCTGGACCCAAATCTTTCATCTCAAACGCTGCAGACAACCTTGTCTTCAGATTGTTAATCTCCATTATACTTGATCCTGCAATCAACATATCATCCACATACAAGAGTAGAAAGACATATGAATCAGTGTATTTCTTGAAGTAACAACACGGATCCTTTTCAGCTTTGCAGAATCCACTCTTGGTCATGAAGGAGTCAAACTTCTTGTACCACTGCCTTGGTGCTTGCTTTAGTCCATACAAGCTCCTGATGAGCTTGCACACCATGTGTTCCTTGCCGGGAACAACAAATCCTTCCGGTTGCTGCATATAGATCTCTTTGTCCAGATCTCCATGTAAAAACGCTGTTTTTACATCCATTTGCTCTAGATGCAAATCCTCTGATGCAACAATACTCAACAGAATTCGAATAGAGGTTAACTTCACAACAGGAAAGAATATTTCAGCATAATCAATACCTTTCCTTTGTGAATATCCTTTAACCACTAGACGAGCCTTGAACCTTCAACAGTACATCAAATATTAATCAGGCTCCACAACCTAACAAAAATATCTCATATTTTTTACTTGAGCAATACTATGCAAGTCTTTCTCCTTTTTCTTTATTGTTTTCTTTCTTTTTTTCTAAAAGAAAATTAAAGGTTCCTTATCTCTAGTAGTAGGTTCAGAATAGTCCTTTTAAGTTTGTCAAATGGAGAGCACTTTTGGCTTCAATTGTATTATGACAAACAACCATGTCTTTGTAACTACTCCCTCTAGCTTCATTTATGTGGCATCCTATCATTTTTAGTTTGTCCAAAATGAATGTCATCTTTCTATATTTAGAAATAAATCAACTTTAAAATTCTCATTTTACCTATAATGAAATAATTTTTAGTCATACTGATACAAATGTCTAAAGCTTCTTTTTAGACAATAAGTTTCAAAAGTCTTCCGTACAAACTTAATTTTCAGGGTTAGTCAAATAATGTCACCTAAATTGAAATAGAGTACTATACTGTGTTATTAAAAAGATGTACAGCCTAGTAATTATACAATAATTTCCAAACACACTCTATATGAGATGGGAGAAAAAGATACATTCACAAAGTTGTTAAGGAATAAGGACAATTAAACTTTTACATCAAAGTGAGGAAAGAAAATGATATTCACATTGTACATATATATAGTAAGGAGGTCCATCATCAGTGTCCCTATAAATTTATTGATGTTTTACTATTTTCTTCCTCTTTTCTTTTTTCGTTTTGCACCTTGTTGTGAATATTGATGGCATCATCAAAAACATGGGACACAGGGAGAATACAAAGTAAATAGGAGCAATGACTAGTAAGTTTAAGCCAACCTATCCTCGGGGCAAAGCTAGAGGGATGGAACGGATCCATCCAAACCCATTTTATTGAGAAAGTGCAGTGTATATACAGTAGATGATGAACCCCCGTGGAGAAAATCCTATCTCCGCCACTGCGTTATCTTGCTTACTTGCTTCATCCATTTATATCATTTTCTCCTGCAAACATGATGCATGAAAATAATAAAAGAGAGAGTTACCATAACATGTTTGATGCAGAAAATGAGCCAAATGACCAGGTTGACTTTTCAAATATCAGTAAGACCAGGCCTACTAACCTTCTTGCTAGCAATTTTAGAAGTCGACGCGATTTAGTGACTAAATATCTGGAGGATAGATGACAAGCTTGAACACATTGTCCTTGATATCTCCTTGTTTCTCCTGTTGAATAATCCTGGCAGATGCTGCAGCAGCGGGAGTGGGCCAAAAGAGCTCCATATTCTGGAGGGAAGACACCTCCACTAAACCAAATGGGATTTCATTAAGGCTTGAGCAGTGTTTAAGGAAAACTTGTTGCAGTCTAGGGAAGTGATGGCCTGAAGCATTCCAGTGTTCCAAATTCGTCCTTCCAATATGCAAGACCCGAAGCAGACGGAAGCCTCCATCAAGCGGTTCCCACTGTGTTCCCTCAAAAGCATAGTCTTTTAGTTTCAGCACTTCAAGATTTGGCAGCATACCTAGTGTAGATATATGGCTCCAATCAAGGAAGGTGTCTGATAAAGTCAGCTTCTTCAGGTTTGGCGGGAACTTGTACGATTGGGGAAGACCGGGTATTTGACATTGGGATGGAGGGAGGGGAAATGTGTCATTAAGCAGCTTCAAAGTCTCCAGGTTGTCCAATTTGGCAAGATTATCGAACAAGCTTGAGTCTCCATTTGTAGCCACAAGTGTAGCTAACTTCCCACGAATTCCTAACTTCCTTAGACCAGGAGTTCGTGCCAATATATTTTCTTTACAGCAATCAGGCAAAACGGTGGAAATGGTCTGGATGTTTCTTCTTACAAATGGATCCGCATTATCCTTCCGCGTTTTGGCTGGAGGACCACGTAAACAGCTCAACCCACTGGTGTACAAGTGTTTGAATTGGGACATTTTCCATATATCCACTTGAATGTCAAGCTCACGTGACTTTGTCCTGACAATTAGTGTCTCAAGGTTCCAAAGTTTGGAGATTGATGCAGGAAGCACCCTGAAATTTCCTGAAAGAGCTATATACCTCAAATGAACTAGCTGCACTATCTCATTAGGAAACCTTGGAAAATTGATATACTTTAAGTCCAACACCCGCACCAATCTAAATGCTTCATGGAGAAAAGATGTATGTTCACGAAGCAATTCCATTTCGTCCGAGGCAAAACACAAGAAAGAACGGACATTTGGATCAAAAGGCTTTGAAGTTATGAAGTCCAGAAAATGTGAATGCACGCAAAGACGACGATGATATTTAAAAATCGGGCTCAAAGAATGATTCTGAGCAGATTCTTTGAACACCTCCAGGAATTTCTCCTCAGAACCCATTTTTACACTCAAATCTCGCAACATATCATGAATGCGACAAGTCTTAATTCGCCCATTGGCCCTCTTCTTCGCGACTAAAACTAGATTTCTGTCAACAAGATCCTCAAGATATTCTTCTGCTGTATCCTCCAAGCATTCTTGCCCCATTTTCTGTATGAATCCTTCACTAGTCCACAATCTGAGTAATTTCCACACAGGAATTTCAAAGTCTTCAGGAAAGACTCCGAAATAGATGAAGCACACTTTCAAGTGATCAGGTAAATGCTTATAACTCAGTGCTAGAACATCCATGCATTGCTTTGGATCCCTAGCAACATATGAACTAACATCATTAGAAATTTTCTTC
The DNA here is from genome assembly GCA_016801875.1 of Solanum sitiens. Classification (NCBI taxonomy): domain Eukaryota; kingdom Viridiplantae; phylum Streptophyta; class Magnoliopsida; order Solanales; family Solanaceae; genus Solanum; species Solanum sitiens. The sequence continues at coordinate 348,227 of JABWTJ010000017.1, read as the reverse complement.
CACCAGTCACGTGTTTTTTCTTTCTTTAATAGAAGACCTGAGACTACAACAATTGCAAGCGGTAGCCCATAGCATTTTTTGGCGATTTGTAGTCCAATATCTTCTAGCTCTAAGGGGCAGATTCCTTTGCGGAAAACCTTCTTTGAGAGGAGCTCCCAACTTTCTTCATGAGTCAGAAAGCGTAAATGGTGAGGGAGACCTTCAGGGTTAGCATGCAATGCGACCTCTGTGTTTCGAGTTGTTAATAATATTCTGCTCCCGGTAGCTGTCTTTGGGAAAGCCATTTGGAGGTCATCCCAAGCCTCCATTGTCCAAACATCATCAATGACAACAAGGTATCTCTTGCTTCTCAAATGACTAAACAGTTCTCCGGCCAATTTTTCATCGTTCATTTTATACATTTCATCTGTGATGAGACTTAAAGAATCTAAAATTCCAAGAAAGACCTCCTTTCGACTATACTGCTGAGACACATAAATCCATGCACGGTTATAGAAGTGGAATTCAATGGAAGGATCAGTATAAACCTTTTTAGCTAAAGTTGTCTTTCCCAGGCCACCCATCCCGACAATTGAGATGATATCTAACTCCTCTGACCCATTGGTAAGTCGACTACTTATTTTCCTAGCCTCGTCATCAAAGCCCACCACATTTTCTTCTTCCACCATCGGAACTCTCTTTTGTGGTGGACTTCTACGAGAAGACTCTCCACCATGTAAGCTTTGAATCCCAAACATCTTCTTGTCATAAATCTCCTTCACCTTCACCTTGATTGATTCAATTTCCTTTGCAACATTTCGAAGCTTTGATGAGTGATCAAATACATGAAAGGCTCTCCTGACAGGGCTCCTAGCCTTTTGCATTGCTGCATTAGTCACGAACGTGTCAATTATATCCTCTGCCTCATAAGCCACAATGGTGATTTGGCTTACCAACTCTCTGACATATTCATACTCACTCCGCTTCTCCCGAGAGTCCTTGAGAAAAGCTTTCATCAAACTAAGCTCTCTGTGAAGAGACTCAACTTCATCCTTTACTCCTGAAAGCAAATCCACATGATAAAGGAGTAGTTGTTTCAAATTTAACAAGAGAAATTCGACAACAGCATCAGCCATCTCTCGCAATAGTGTATACTCTCCCTGAAGAAATCTGAAAATGCAAGATGCCCAGAATCAATTTTCAGCTAGAGCAACATTTAAACAGATGTATTCTCTTTGTAGGAACACAAATACATAGTAGTAGATTCGGCACTTGCATATAGATACTACGACAACAGCAACAAAAAACTCAGTATAATACTACCTTGTGATTTTGGCTATTATAATTCGAAAGTTTTCCTCCAAAATCTAAAAGTGCATGACTAACTTCCCATACCAATAGCCCAATTACAACAGCAACAAACAACATATGCACTGAAATTCCATAAGTTGGGTTTGGAGAGAGTAGAGAGTACGCAGACCTTATCATTTACCCATACCTCGTAGAGGTAGATAGGTTGTTTACAAACGACCCTCATCTCAAGCAGGAGCGGAGGTAGCATATAAGTAGGGGGTTCACCCCTCGATGGAAAATATTCCTATTTATAGATGGTTAAAATTGTTTTTTAGATATGTATAATGATGTTGAACCGCCTTCCACTAGTTCGTGTGTTCATTTCACAGATTTTGAACCCCTTATTAAAAATTAGAAAATTATAGCTCCGCTACTGAGCTCAAGTGTAGCAAATCAAAGTAACTATGAAAAGGAAAAAACGGAGTGAAAAAAAAAACATGACAACACTTCCTATACCAAAACAATAATTATTTCTCCTACAGTCTAAGAAAATTTTGGTTCTTAACAATTTGAAATATTTCCCTGAAAATCTTAAGGGGGCCTTTAACCATGATTTTTTATTTTTTTTTACTTTTTCCCAAAGTTGAACTCCAAAAACATGTTTGGCCAACACAGCTGTATTCACTTTTTTCACAAAAAAATAGTTAAAAAAAATAATCAAAAACAACTCTGATTTTTAAATATCATTTTCACTTGGAAAATAAAAACTATTTTTTTATTCAAATATTCACAATTTTCATGGCCAAAGGCCTCTAAATTTGGGGAAAAGGTCCAAATTGCTCAATTTTATCCTTCATTATACCTCTGAAGCTCAGATTATTATTTTTTAATCCCAAAATTGCAAATAAAAATATGCTAAAACACTATAAAATGATAGTAAAATATGCTGATAAAATAATAAATTAAAAAGAATGGAAGAATCAGAAGACTTACCAGTTGTTTGGTATCAGAAATAAGTTGTTGTTTTTTTTCTCAAAAGCACCTTTTATGAGAAAAAAATTGAAGCTCAATATATGGGAAAGCAAGAATTTTTATGAATTCTATTATTTATTTTTTAGATTTTTTGAAATGTTTTCTTCCCAGAAATGCAATGAAAGACTTTGGGTTCTTTTAAGTCAACTTTAGGGGTTGTTTGGTACAACAAGAGTTGATTTTGCGATAAGTTATATCAGAATTAATAATTAATATCGAGCCATCAAAATATTTTTTCAATTCATTTGTATTGATTCTCTATTTCAAAACTAGAATTTATTTTAATTTATTACTCTTAATGGATTAAGAAAAGACAAATATTTTTTAAATTTATAATGTTATTTAGAATACAACAAATAAAATCGTTAATAAAAAATAACATTAGAATAACTAACCTTTTAACATAATGTATTTTAAAACCAAACAATGCCATTAGTTGTTTTCAAAAAATAAATAAATTATGGTATGTTACCGTAGATTTAATTAATTTGATAGTTGACCTCAAAAAACCCAAAGTCTTTCATTTCTGTCTACTCTTTTTTTCCCCTATCTGATACACGATAGTTATATTAAAGAGCAACTAATTCAAATTCACGTTGCATCGAGCCTATTCAAGTAAAATTCTTTCTACTAATTTTTTTTTATATTTAAAGCTTAAAATCAAGACCTCTAGTTAAGTTTTTTAGTTCGGCCGAATACAATGTTTGAAATAACAAATGAATTTGATAATCTTAAACTTGTCGAAAGTAAGACACTTAAATTGCGATTAAAGGAGTATCACTTTGAAGCTGAAGCTGGCCCAGCAAAGCAACCAGGAATGTGTGTGAACACAATCTTGTATAAACTTATAAAGGTGATCTCTATATAACCATAAACCACTGAGGATCTCTATAGTCTATATTATCGATAACATTGATCGTTTAAAATTATTCAAAAGTCAAACTCAACAACAACAATAACATATTCAGTATAATTTAAAAAATGCACTATTTCTGGAGGATCGAAAATGCACCTCTGCAGTTTTGAAGACTCCGAGCAACATAGACTATATAAACAATAACATACGCAATGTAATCCCACAAGTGGGGTCAGGTGAGGAAAGATTGTTCCCAGACCTTAAAATTACCTTGTAGAGGTAAAGGTGTTGTTTTCAAAAGACCTTCAATTCAAGTGCAGCAAATCAAAGTATTTTTGAAAAAAAAAAGAAAATACGATAGTGTAGAAAACATGTTATAATAAGTAAAGCGGTACAGAGCATTCAGAAAAAAAAGAACAGTAACAAAAGCGAAATAATGTGCTAAGTGAAACAAAATAGACAACAAATAGTAACAAATATCAATTTGCTACATGTGGAAGGCTAGTACTATGACAGAAGAATGCTAACAGACTCCCAAAAAGGCTAATCCCGCTGAAAAGCGAGACAAAACTTAGCTACCTACTAACCTTCTACCTTAATCAAGGACCACCATACCCTCCTCTCCCGAGCAACATAGACTATACGGATCAATCAACAGTGTAATAAACGAAGTTGTTATGAAGGTCTCACTACTACTACTACTATCTTTTACTCGATCGAGTTTAAGTTCTATGCACAAATGGTGTAATACATAATCAAATGACTTGAAAGGAATAACAGGTAACTCAATTTAATATCATTGAATCAATCTAAATATAAACTAATTTCATTCATTTCAAGCATGAAAAAGTTCCCCACCACTATCGAAGTCATAATTCTCCATCCTTTTTAAGTTAAAGTCGAACAAACTATTATTATTGACTAAAAGCTTTCATGCTTCTAATACAATATAAATAAACTAGTTACTTAATTACATATAGTCAGTCATATACAATACAAATTACTCAAACATGTTTGTCATTTCAAGTCTAACAACACTAGACAATTGTCATTCATTTCAAGCATGAAAAATTTCCCGTAAAGTTAAAGTCGAACGAATTATGATTACTTATCGTATAGAAAATCTTTCAATTACTTTACTATTAGTTTTATAGCTTACTGGTTTCTGAATATAATATTATTTACGCACATGGAATACAAAAGTTATTGAATTGTGCTGAACTCAAACTCAAAATGCCTTGACCATAGTTTGTACACAAAAAATTACACACAGTATAAGGTGTTTGTGTGTGTAGAAGAATAGAAAAAGTAGTTAACGGGACCTTCTTTGTACTCAAAATATCTACCGATTTCTTCATAAATTACACACAGTAAAAGGTGTTTGTATTGAAGGCAAAGTAACTTAACTGAATACTCATGAATGACTGAATATATATATACTTGAAAGAATATTGGAGATACAATATCTATCCTCCAATTTACACAAGTTTTACAGACATTATAAATACAACAATGAGATAAATTTGGAGCATAAAACAATCTCCTCACACTCTGGAATTCAAGGCTTCTTGAACAACTAGTTAGCTCTCCGATTTTTGAATTGATAGTTGTACTATCACCTCATTTGGTAGGCAGCACTAGAAGATGGCGCGTAGGGGCAGGCCATTGTCTTCCTTTCTTTTCTTTTAACAATCTGTAGCTTTGGTGATCTTGGTTTCGTCACTTGTTTGGAAGACCTGTGATGCGTGAAAGTTTTAGAATATGCAGAGAAACAGGAATGTAGAAAAAATAAAAAGAGAAACTCGCGAACTTGCTGTACATACTTCTGAGGTAGAAAAGGATGATCAAATTTAGGCACTGGTCTTGCATGGGGGACCAAAGTTCTCCTCAGTTGTTTCAATGCTTTCTCTTCCTCCATCTAATCCATAAATGAAAATAACACGAAATTTAGAGAAGGGGCTTTACACATATCAGCTTAACGTAAGTCATTAAGCATAGCATTCGTCATGTTAGTGCCATAACTAGGATGCCATGCTCTCATATCTCATTAACATAGGTGCATAGGACTACGGAGTCTCATACATAGTGTGTACTAACTCAAAGTATCATGCGCGTTAAAGAATTTATGCAAGTTCCAAAGCTATCACAAGAGGTTAAAGAGTCTCATTTATGTTATAAATGAAATAAGAATTAATCCGACTTCATCACAAAATTAGATCAAATAACACAAAATCAGGATGTGCATTACCATTCTTGCAGATTCTGTCTCTTCTCTATACCTCTTATGCATCACCTCTTTCTGCTTAATCTGCAGAACAAACTTGTGACCTGAGCATTGGATGACTAGCAGCGAAAGCTAAATATGTGTGATTCTAGATGGGAAATGAAAGTACCTTCTTATCGAACTCAGCTCTATCAAGAGAACGGTAATCTACATTCAGTTTAAAGTCCTGAACTTCAGTGAGGGGTTTACGTACTTTCTCAGGAAGTGGAATAGGGTCCCTGCATTAATGTTCAAAAAATTATAAGCCATGGTGGTACTGAAAATATGACACAGTATGGAAAAGCTTATTCTATTATATATCTTACTCGGCCAAGACTGGTTGAGCCTTAAAATTCCTCATCTTTGCTTCTTCCTCCTCCATTCTTCGCCTTTCTTCCATTTGCTTCCACGTCTCCTGCTCATGCTTAACAAGACTCTCCAATTGGAAAGGTTCTGGTCTTGTGCACCGCTTTGGTTCTGGCTTTGGTGGAATCTGGCATGACAAAACAAGGTAATGACGAATGTAAGAATGTGTTTGTGGACAAGATCCACGCGTTAGAGTAGAGGTAAGAAAAGATTGGTTAAGTACCACTGGATAATCAGTGGTGTATGGATATGGAGTTGCTTTGCGCATTCTGGACCTCTCCTCCTCGATTTGTTTATGTAGAATTTCGGTGAACAATTTCCTCTCTTTCTCCGCCCCTCGTTCCTGAATGCAACGGAAAGCCAAGCCATGAGGAACTGTTTTAAGCTAAAAAGGAAAAAACCAAGACAAAAAACTACATACCTCAGTGGAGAGATGGAAAGGATTTGGAATGGTGTTTCTAGGAATAGTCTTGTCGTTTTGAGGTTCAGAATTAAGGGAAAGCTGAAAACATAGAGAAAGATACAATGAGAAGAAAATGAGGGAAGGATGGTAAGATGGTAGTAAGAAACATGACAATGTTAGACCTTGTCAAACAGCATATCAGCTACATTAACTGGAGGTGGAATTCGTTCATCGGTGGCAAAATGAAATTCTTGAGGCACTGTCACCTGCCTTTTTTTGTTGCAGAACATCCCCAAATCTCCTTTACTTTCAAAAATCTACAATTTGAGGAGGAGGTCAGCAACAAGGGAAAAACTAGAGACTAAGAGTTTACCTGTATGATCACCATATTCTAGAAAGGTCGGTAGGTGGCTATCATTACCTTCTTATTCAAAGGCCTTGCCTTAAATTTGGGAACTTTTTCGAGTTCTTCCTTTTCCATTTCTTTGGAGCTTCTAATCCTTGGAGGTCGTGCTCTTAGTGATGTTTTAAGAACAGGTGACTTTGGGGCTGTAAGATGCGACGATTTCCACTGATGACTCTGTGATGAATGAATTGCTATATTCAGTAATTAAAGCAAATAAATTTGTTTTTATCAAGTGATTACAGGAAGCACTCCCTGTACCTGAGTAGATTCTATTGATGCAACTGTTGATGTTTCCGCATTTTGATTTGCTCGTGCCATAGTTTGCAAATGAAATTCCTGCAGAAGTAAGATACAAAATTTATATCGAATTTACGCTGAAAATTATGACTTTGGCAATCTATATGATACCTTAAATTCTGGAAGTTGAGGTGTACTCTTCGGTAAAGTTGGTAGAGTTGGAATTTCCAATATCTGTTGCAAAATATTCAAAGATAAAATTGGAAGGTGAGATCAAAAGATGCAGTTAAAAATTGCGAAAGGGCGGAACAAATGTCTAACATGAGGTACCTTTTTGTTTAACGGGCGAGCCTTAAACTTTGGAATTTTGGCCATCATTTCTTCCTCTTGCTCAGCTGAACTCTTGACTCTCGTTGGACGAACACGTTGAGCTGTTACAAACTCAGGTTCTTTAGGCCTGGTCAATATGAGCTTATGCTTCCTCTGCATCTGTCCAGCTGGATCATCCTGGAAAATGAAAATACTTTAGAAGAAGTGTAACAGGAAAGCTAGTTAATATTCAAGTAAAGCTCCAGTGACTACATGTGATGTAGAACTGCTCATGCGAGGCAGTGACATCTCCCTGGTGCTAGATTGGAACTTTTTCATCATTTCTGCTATTGAAACGAATGGGGCAACTGGTTCCCGAACGTACATCTTAAGAGGAGAAACAAAGTTAAGTTAGATTCACAACACCCAAATTTGTGTAGATTCCAAAATGCAAGTAAAGGAAAATGTCGTCATGCAAACCTTTCTATCCTGTTTATGAACTTCTGCAGTCGAAGCGAATAAGGTGGAACTGCTGCTAGCAATCCCAACTTTGGTTTTGTGAGGCAGATTCTGGGGTTTGACATTGAGAATCTACCATGTTCGGAGGAAAGAAGAAGCACGGTCAGCTAAAAAATGAAATATTATGTATGTCCCGAATAAGATCTGAAAGATAAATTCACCTGTCTGGATTTTCCGCCTTCTAGTTTCTGTCTTTTTATAGCTTGGTTTTCTTGGGAAAGATTATGTGCTCCAACAGCACTTTTCGCGATTGTTTGCCTACACATCAAAAGCAATTCGTTATTTCTATCAGAGCAAACTTTTTTGGAATGACCAAACAGAAAAAATCAGCGCTAAGAAGCTAAAACCATTAACTTACTTTCTGACACTAGCTGGATTACTACTCTTCTTCAACTGTGACTGTTGCAGGTGAGCTTTTGACTTTAATGCTGAAGGGTTTCTAATAATGCTGGCAATCTTTTTAGCCGTCTGTCGCTTCTTGGAATCAGTCTTCTCGTCACTCTTTTGAGATATCATCGATAGTGCAGGGGTGCTAACTTCTGTCACAAAAAAGGGCATTATTAGATGCATTATCAGCTGACGGGGGGGGGGGGGGGGGGGAGATTAAGAACCTAATACAAGTGACAAAGCCAAATGATAACGCCTTCAGTATAACCAACCTTCCACATTTGACTGCTGCTGTACAGATTCCTGCAAGTAAATAAAACCAAATTAAGAAATAGATCCCAGAAATAGTGATAAAAGTGCTGTGCTTTCTGCAAGATGTAGAGACATACCAGATTAGCAAGACTGCTACCAGATTCTTCGGTAATCTCTTTTGGCATAACCTCTACCTTACTTCCAGAAGAAGCAAGCTCAGCTGCAGGTTCTTCAATCTCATTTGGCATTACAGCTACCTTACTTCCAGAAGAAGCGGGCTCAGCTGTGTGTTCTTCAATCCCATTTGGCATTACCTCTACCTTACTTCCAGAAGAAGCGGGCTCAGCTGCTCGTTCTTTAATCTCATTTGGCATTACCTCTACCTTACTTCCAGAAGAAGCGGACTCAGCTGCCCATTCTTTAATCTCATTTGGCTTTACCTCTTCCTTACTTCCAGAAGACGTGAGCACAGCTGCAGGTTCTTCAATTCCATTTGACCTTACCTCTTCCCTACTTACAGAAGAAGAGGGCTCAGCCACAGGCCTGTTTCAGATAAACAATGAACAATCAGTACATTTTGAGTAGGAATGAGATGTCAAATGAAAGGAATATGAATGAATTCGCGTCAAATTCATCTTAGTCAGTAGACCTTGTATTGTCCTGCAATTCTTCGTCTTTCGTGAAATCACATAGGCTCTCAAGTTGAAATGTTCTACCACTCTTCTTGATTCTTTGCATAAAAGCTGCCAAAGACAACAAAGAAATAACAATCAGAATTTCGTCATCAATCTTGCAATGTCTTGAAATAGAAAAGAAATCATCTGACAGATGAAGCAAGGCAAATATTTCTCCATTTTCATCTCTGGTTGCATGTCTAAAGTCTCAAAGTAGTAAAGGGTTGTATGGGAATACAGCCAAAATCAGGCAATCAATTATGTCCAAGGCTTAATGCAGGTGAGAGACTGATAGTGAACAAGTATTACTATTTGAAAAGAGGGTCAAAGAATTCTTGAAATTGTCACAAGGGAAGCGGGACAGGGCCAGCAATGTGTTCCGCTCAGATGTAGAACGGATCGACTCAGGGCGTGGAACAACTTGGAATTAAAGGTAAGTTTGGCACCCATGCTTTTAAAGTGAATCTCTACACTCTAGCCAATTCTCAAAGAAGTAATACATACACTTCCTTTTCAAAATAGATAAAAATTGATTGGATTGGAGGGAGAAGGACAAAGAGCTCAATCTCAGTGGATCGTGGGGCAACTTCACTCTACCACTTACAATACTTGTCTCGCCTATTTAGGTCACTCACAAAGGATTCTACCGCTACTCTATGGAAATTGTACTTCAAAGTTGTCATCGTGACTCTTCCACCGCAATGACTTAGCTGTTGACTCATTCTCTCCCCCTCTCCCTCTCCCTAAGGTTATAAAAACAATGGGAAGAAAGTCTTATTTTTGGCATAAAAGCTGCATAAGCCAACACAGAGATAACCAAGCATCAACCTCACATTGCAATTAGTACTTTTTTCTGAATTGCACTCAACAAAAGCAACACAGACAGTTATCAAAAAATAAATTAAACATTTCCACAGGATACACCCACACACCCCTGAAATGAAACAAAATATCCCACAAATGACCTAAATTATCTTATAATCTCCATCGACTTGATCTTTGGCTGCATAACTGAGGCCTTAAAATTTGTAACTAATTTCAAAATTCATAATTTATTACTTTGAAAGCTACCATGAGAAGTAAAAAAACAACGATTATTACAAAACCATCACCGAGCGGAGCTAGAAGATTATGAACGGGTTCGGCAGAACTCAGTAGCTCGGTGTCTGAACAAATAACCCAGTTATTAACACTGATATATCGTTATTCTAGAATCTAGAACACATAAGATTCAAATTTTGCCTCCGGTTACTCTTTCTTAAACTAAGTCCAAAAATGAAACTTCTTTTCTGTATCATTCAAAATCATAGCCCTAAAATTTTGAAATTATGATCAAAATACAAAACTACCTTAAATGGAAAAATATACACACTAATCCAACCACCAAACCCTAAAAAATGTGAAAACCCCAAAAATCACAATCGATTGAAACTTGAAAGCATTAAAAGCAATAAATAAAATTCAAAGTAGACAGACTTACGAGAAGGAGCATAGCTAATTGAAATCTCGAACCATAATTCAGCCTTGCGCTTATCCTCATCAGTCTCTCCATTGATGAAGTCATAGAATCTTGGCGCCGAGAACTCATAATCGTCATCCATAACAACTGAGTTCAAATCCGCCATTTTCTTCCACTTTCACAATATCTCTGCAACAAAATGATGCGAATTGTTCTCCTCTGTACTCGCGATTTGCGGAGAATGAACAAAAGATTAATTGATTTTTCTCTATGTCTTCCCAAAAATGAAAAGAACAGAGTAGAAATTTGGGATTTACTTACAGATTTTGAGTGTAACGGTCGAATTATTTTTTGAAAAAGAAAGAGCTTTTAAGTGACTTTTGGAATGTGCACTACTGTATAACGGCTAGTAGAAAGCAGATTTATGTCCTAATATAAAATAATATTTTTCGAGTTACGAAAATTGTACTAATATTTATTGGGAAACTTTCACATATAGGCACATAAAAATAATTAATTAATCTCTATAGTTATAGTTTGATAATTACAATTTGTAGGTACATGTTATATGGTGAGAGAGACGAGAGAGACTGGGAGAGAGAGGGGGAAAAGAGCGAGTGGGAGAAAAGTGAATTGTATATGTATATTGGTTAGATAATTGTATATTATACATATGTATTTGTATATATGGCAAGAGAGATTGAGAGAGGGAGGAGAGAGGCGAGTGAGAAGAGGGCAGAGAGTGGGAGAGAGGTAATATATAACTGTATATATATTATACATATGCATTTGTATAAATGGCAAGCGAGATTGGGAGAGGAAGGAAAGAGACGAGCGAGATTGAGAGAGGAAGGGGAGAGGCGAGCGAGAGAGGGCAGAAAGTGGGAGAGAGGTGAATTGTATGTGTATATAGGTTAAAAAATTGTATATTATATATATGTATTTGTATATTCTGGCGAACTATACATATACAAACGTGACTAATTATACAAACTCGAAATCAACCCACATAATTAATGTATATTGTTAGTCGCGAGTGGTAATTATAGCAAACTATAGCTATGATGAGTAATAAAATAGTATAAATTTGCTTTGTTGCGTAATTTTATATTAGGATAAGTTATTTGTGTTATGGCCCAATATTATTAAAAATTGAAATTATTAATATATCTTTATTGAAACAAAAAATACCAAGGTAAATATGTATATTTGTTTTTGATTCAAATAATTAAAGTCTAAACTTCTTAAGGATATTAGGTTTTATAACAAGAGGAAGATAATAAATAACTATTAATGTCCTAATCAAAGTTTATACTCTTAATTATTTAAGGTATATAGCAAGAGGACGATATATTTTCAATCTTTATCATCGAAAAACAACTCAATTTCTTATATTTCTCATTTAAGCATCTTCTTACCCAAAACTAATATAAAACTAATCAAAATCACAAGATCCTATTATTTTATTGCCTCTAAAACAATCTCGTTGAGAAAATGCTCAGCAAAAATTACAAAGAACATATTATTTTGCATGTTCAATTTTACTTGTCATGTTTTATTTTATGAGAGTTAATTTATTAACTAATCTCCAGAGCTATACTGCATCTGATTATCAATAAGAATTTATCAATCACTTGAGGACTGTTTTACAAAGAAATTTTCTCAAATAAAGAAAACATATTGTAATTACAAAATAAATAAAAAGAATAATTTTATCTATCAAGATTGTGAATATAACATTTATATATTTTGATCCTTTAATTTTTCTCTATTAAAATTTTCTTTATGATACGAGGATAAAGTAGCATATTTCTCGAACATAAGATGATATGGACCTTCTTATGATGTATTTTATCCATAAGAATGCAACACTTTGACATTTCAAATCAATCTTGAGGAAGACTTCTCTTGATCACTAATGCCTTGAGTTTGTCCTAATCTAGTTGTGAATGTCCAAGGTTTTATCGGATACTCGAGATGTGATATCTTGATCTCTCTATCTCAAAGTTTATGATATATTAGAGATATCTCTTCATGGAAACATGTTTGTCATTTTAAATTAATAAGTATGAATTAGGGTTAAAGGGAAAGTAGTCTCCGAGAAATTCTAACAGATTTAGAATGTCAAGATGAATTGAACTCATCTTGTAGAGTCGTATATTTTAAATGGGAAACTGTCATATATAGCCACTTAAAAGTAATTAATTACTCTTCATAGCTGTAATTTGATAATTACAATTTGTAGCTACATGTTATATAGATGAGAGAGGCGAGCGAGATTGGGAGAGAGAGGAGAGAAGAGAGAGGGGGAAAAGAGTGGGAGAAAGATGAATTGTATATGTATATTGGTTAGATAATTGTATATTATACATATGTATTTGTATATATAGCAAGAGAGATTGGAGAGGGAGGAGAGAGGCAAGAGAGACTAGGAGAGAGAGGAGAGAGGAGAGCGAGATCGAGATACGGGGAGAGAGGAGAGAGAGAGAGGACAGAGAGTGAGAGAGAAGTGAATTATATATGTATATAGGTTAAATAATTGTATATTATACATATTTATTTGTATATCCTGGCGAATTATACATATACAAATATGACTAATTATACAAACCCGAAGTCAGTCCACGTAATTAATGTATAATGTTAGTCGCGAGTGGTAATTATAGCAAACTATAGCTATGATGAGTAATTAAATAGTATAAGTTTGTTTAGCCGCGTAATTTTCCCATTTTAAATTGGGTAAATCTTTGATGTATACTGATGCCACCTACTTAAGGTTTGTCAGCTTGTAGTTTGTCGAAACTCAAATAAAGACAAGACTTGAAATACTCTTTAAAATGTAGCTCCTAATTTTGCATATCTGACTTGTGAGAGAAGACATGAAGGAGATACATATTCGGTACCTTGTCGAACAAGTCAATTTGCATTCAACAAATTTTCTGAAGTATGAAAAATAAACTACAATCACAAACTATTAAAAATAAAAAAGATTTAGTTTATCAAGATTGTGTGTATAATTTTGAATATTCCCTTGATTCTTCTTTTATAATTTTTCTTTATAATTCGAAGATTGTTAGTAATGTTTTTTTCTTTATGTATGATGAGTTGAATCTCATCACAATATATATAATCAGCGAATGGACTTTACGAAAAATAATATTTGATGTCTTAATTTATTTATGAATATCTCAATAACTTATACTAAATTTGATAAAATACGAGTAGATCCATTAGTTATTTTGACAAGTTATTAAGTAAATCTTGTATTAATAACATTCAATAAAATTTTACCAGGACATGAATAATGGGAGAGCATATGGTAAAAGATGAAAGAGACTTAGAGCCTGCTTGACATTACTGTTAAAAATTATTTATTTTTAAAAGTGATTCTTAAAATAGTTTTTTAGAAAATGTTTTTTCAAAAAAAGTAATTTGCGTTTGACAAATTCATTTGAAAAGTACTTTTTTATTAGCAATTTGTATTTGGCTAATTTTCTTTAAAAAGTACTTTTGAGAGTCAAATTACTGAAAAGGGCAAGTATTGATGTGCTTTTAATATTGATATAATTTTATAGAGAAAAACTATTTTAAACATTGAATACATAAATTTTAATTACATTTTTAGTTTAATTATTTGAAATGTATATATTCAAATTTTCAACCAGTATTGTATACAAATAAATATTGTTGAATTTTTTTGAAAAGAAGATTTTTTTTCTGTTATTGTTACCTATTTTTTGGATTCAATCTTAGTTACTATCCTCTTCTTTTTTTCTTTTTTCTTTTTTGGGTTATAATACTTTTAAAGATTTAAAATTTCAAACTAAAATAAAATAATATGTAAATTAAGAAAAGAAAATTTGTTGTTTGTTACTTTTTTGAGAGAGCCTAAATCTTTAATTTTTATTTTTTTTCTTTTTTAATCCTACAAAAATAGTTGTTACTTATATGTCTAATTCTATAAAATAATACATAAAGTAATATATATAATATAATATATAAATAATAATATAAAACATAAATAAAAAAATTATTATATAAAAATAAAAAATAAAAAATTTGAATAAAAATCAACCAAACTTACTAGATATGTTGATTAATTAAAAAAATAATTGTCTATTTCATTTTTTTAACTTCTTTCCAACAACAGAAAAACTAATTCTGCTTTCGTTTAAAATTTAAGAATCTGTCAAACATTTAATTTATGTGTTATTTCTCAAAATAAACACTTCTGACCTCCCAACATCTAAACTCTTAATAAAAGATATTTTGATATATTTACCTCTTTTTTTAATTTCTTAAATTTGTAAGAGAATTCTAGTAACATCATTTAATTTTTTACTTAAGTATAAAATTTCTTCATAAGAAAGAAAGAAAAAAATTTATTTCTGCAACAGATTCCAATAATAAAGGAAGACTAAAACTAATAAAAACAGTTTTTCATTTATTATGCATTAAATATATATTCACCCAAATTGAATAATCATTGAACTAATAACTGTACTTATAGATTATATATAGTTCTATCAGTGACCTTAATTAGAACCACAAATAAATTTTAAAAAAAATTATATGGCAATCAAGAATCAAGCAATTGTTTTTCTTATGGTCATAGTCCTGGCAGTGGAATTTCCACTGCCAGGTGCCACATCAATATTGGATATCACGCCTCAGAACGTGACGTGTCATGACGTAATCAATTATTTTGCGTATTGTCAAGAGTTTGTCGATGGAAATGAGGATGATCCAACGCCTGTATGTTGCAATAATTTACATATAATGAACGAAAAGGTAGGACAGGAGGAGAGAGGGGCGCGAAGATACTGCTATTGTATTGAAGTATTTTGTGATACATTTAGCCAACCTCATCCTCCTTATCTTGCTTCACGGATCGAAGATCTTGATAAAAAGTGTCATATTCATCGTAGTTTCCCCATCTCTGAGCATATGGATTGTACAAAGTATGTTATTTCATGATTATCTCTCTGTCACTCTAATTTTTGTAATTTATGTTAGTATATACTTTCTCTTTTAAAATTTATGTCACTTAGAGTGTGTTTGGTATGAAGGAAAACATCAATTTTCTCATGTTTGGTTGGGATAAAAGTTATGGAAAATGTTTTTCAAATCAACTTATTTTTCTCAAAATTAAGGAAAATGACTTCCCTTCAAAAATTAAGGAAAACATTTTCCAAAGCTCTCCTCCAATTTTTCAAATTACATTTTTCTTTGGGAAAAACATCGATTTTAAAAAAATATTTTTAATTTCAAAATTTTATTTTTTCACCCAATCCCTGACCCCCCCTCACCGGTCACCCCCACCCCCAAAAAATAATAGTTTTGATTTTAAAAAATATTTTCAATTTCATAAAATATTTTTTACTCTAGTAAAAATAAAAGATATCTCTCAAAAACATTTTTCATTCATAAATCAAACACTAAAAATCATTTCCGGAAAATATTTTCTACTCACCAACCAAATATGAGAAAATAAATCCAAAATCTACTTGTTTTCCAGGAAAATATTTTCTAGGAAAACATTTTCCATGGAAAACATTTTCCTTCATACCAAACACACCCTTAGTTTAGTTAGATTTAAAATCTAAGAAGAAAATGAAGATTTTTAAAATTTATAGTATCTTTTCTTTATCTACTAATCATCATAAGTAACAAACTCAATTATTTTTTCAAGAAAATATTTTCAGTGATGCCAAACACATCCTTAAACATGTTGTAATATTGTGTGGTTGTATAAGTTTCATCGTAATAAATATATGTTATTCATTTTTTAACTTATTTATAAGTAAATATTTTCATATAAATTAAAATGTAAGTGTAATTTTTTCATATTTCTTTGGGAATATTATACTAGTAACTAACTCTTTTTTTTTCTCTTTTTTTTTTGCAGTGTTTAGTAAGTAAACATTTAGCGGTGTTGCAAAATATTGCCATTTTTTTTATGTTCGAGATAAGTTTATGACTAATAATGCTCTGTGTTTTGATATTATGTAATTATGTTATATTAAGAAAATATGTATGGATAAACAACTAATTTATACAAAAAAATTGTCCCTACAAATCCATGAATACTAATTCCCAATTTCCCTATGTTCTTTTTGTGGTTGATCATGAAAAGATTTGCTAAAATTTTAAACAAAGTTCTAATTATGATACAAGATAATCACAATTTTTGTAAGCAATATATTTTAATGTGTAAAGAAGTGAACAAATGTAATGTCAATGTAAGATATTTATATAATAAAATAATTACAATCCAAATTATTTAAATAAAAACATGATTGATACAATTCAACTTTATTATGCCAATTCTTTTGAAAATTTACAATCGAGAGAAATACATAAATAGTATTCGTAAGTTATCATTGTTAAATTTCGACGTAAATTTAAATTTAATCAGACTTTAATGAGAAATAAAAAATATATCTATTAAACATTTTAACTTTTCAAGTGTTATTTTTTTTACTGTTAAAAATATTTATTCTTTTACTACATTTAGTGTTACTATTAATAATGTTTACTAATTAGCAGGGATCATTTATTTTATATTCTGAATAAGCAAAACAAATAAATCAACTGATTAGTTATACTTTTAATTAATTATCTCATTAAAAAGGATCTACTAATTATCTATAAATATTAGAATTTGAATTAACATTTTCTTGGATTTCAATTAGATTAATTATATTTTTTTGCTTTGAACAAAGGAAAACTAATCTTTAACAACGTGATTATTAGTCAGGGAATCTTGCTAATCTAGGTATAAAATGCCAATTTAATTGTCATTATACCATCAGACAAAAATTAATTATCAGTTTATTTGGATGGTTGTTATACATATGTAAAATTATATTTCATTTGTCCACTATTGACTTGATACTCATTTTAAAAAACAATAAATAATAGGGATAATTTTATTATTTTATCCTTAAGTTTAACGCTTTGAAAATTGTGTTAGATGAGAAATAGTATATTTAATAGGAAGGGTAAAATAGACACAAAAGATAAATTATCTCTTGATTTTTTAAACTGGACAAATATTATTGACAACTATTATCGTATATTGAACAGAAGGAGTAGTAAATAATTTTCATTATTCGCATGGATTCAACATTTGTTTTGTTTATGTTCTTTACGAGGGAAAATGCACAAGTACCCCTTCAACCTATGCCCGAAATCTCAGAGACACACTTATACTATACTAAGGTCCTATTATTCCCGTGAACTTATTTTATAAATAACGAATCTTGTTTTCCTTTTAATTAAAAAAACACAAAATTTGCACAATTGTTAATATAAATTTCGTCTCATTTAGAAAATTGCTAGGATTGGCGTAGCCACATAATGATAATTGGACACCCTTGATAAAAAAAAAGAGAGGATATATATAAGTAAAATAATATAAAAAAATAATTAAATAATATATTTTGGACACACTTAACATAACAAGCTGCTATAAGAAGTTTAAATAAACTCATACATATTATAAAAAGGACGTAAATATACATATAGTTCAAAATTCATGTGCTTATGCTCTCTTATCAACTATAAATAAAAATAATAAATAAAAATATAAATTTTAAATGCTAAATATTAATTTGATCAAACTCAATTTAATTTAACTTTTTAAATAAGATGATAATATAAGTAAAAAAAAAGTGAACTCGAGCCACGCGTGAAAAGGCATTATTCCTAATAGAAATTACGAGTAAAAATATTGAGTTGTTCAAAATTAAATCGAAATTAATTACCCATATTGAAAAAAAGTACTTCCTCCGTTTAAAAAAGAATGTCCCTATTTATTTTTTTAGTTTGTTTCAAAAAGAATGTCTCATTTCTTTTTTGGCAACATTTTAACTTTAACTTTCCACGTGGCATGTTTAAGACCATAAGATTAAAAGACATTTTGGTACATTTGACATAACCTTAATTTTGAACCACAAGATTAAAAAGTCTTTTTTTTTTAAACTCCGTTCAAAATCAAACTAGGTCATCCTTTTCTAAATGGAGGGAGTAATTGATTTATTAGTATTGAGTTATTGATTTAACGATTATAATAATTTTTGATTTTTTTAATATCGATTCTTAACAGTTTGAGATTTTTTTCTTAACGGGTTAACCGATAATCTGATAGTAAATTAAATAATTATATTTAAAGCATTTTGTATATAAAGTCCTTGACTTAGAGTTTGGTTTTCTACTTTTATTTTTGGTTGTTTCAAACACTTGTTATTCTACAATGTAAAAGTGTTTGCTTTTGAGCATGATGTAACTTGTGAACTCGTGTTCATGGTTTATTTGGATTGTCATTTTGTTTCTAAGTGATTTTCAATAATTTTTTTGGTGTCAAATCTTAACGGTTAAACCGATAACCGAACTGATATAAAAAACCGATAAACTAATAACTAATAAATCAATATCTTAATGATTTTATAGTTTAACATCTTTACAAACCCATAATCAATAAGTCAAATCAATAAAGTTTAAACCGAATCGAACTGAACCGACCAATACGCAACCCATACTCTCGATAGTAGTGTCACGTGAAGTGATACTACTTTTCAATTTGTATAAATGTGCATGCCCTCAAATAATTAGTCATAATTTGAAGGAAAAAAATGGAGAACAAATTGAGCAAATGGGGTTTCAACAATGGCGATTCGAAGGAGAAATCTTTGTTATCAATTCGATCAGTACTTGAAACAATAATGGAAAATCTCAAAGAAGACGATGAAAGAGTATTGATTCATCTGGGTCGAGGTGACCCATCTTCAATCCCCTGTTTTCGAACTTCTCCGGTAGCAGAAGATGCCATTTTTGGTGCTGTTAGATCTGCCAAGTTCAATGGTTATGCTCCTGCTGTTGGAATTTATTCAGCTAGGAGGTAATGCTTTTTGGGGATTACTTAATTTGACTGTATTTGCTCTTGCATGGATTTAATAAGCTTGTTTCTTTTTCTTTTTCTTTCTCATTTTATCACATTGAAGTTCAAATTTTGGAGTTTATTATTGTTTGATTGCTTTTGAACCTTTTTTTGGTGAGTTGATGGTGTAACCTCACCTTTTTGAGGTATGAGTAAGGTTTGCGTATACTTTATCCTCCAGATGCACCACTTTTGTGGGGCTACTAGTAGGTATGTTGTTGTTATCTATTGTTACTTGTTGCTTTATTGGATGTGTTAATCTTGGCACTTTAGAATCGTTATTTTACTTTCTAGCTTGTTTTTGGTAATGCGTGTTAGGCCGAACGTCTATTGAAAACAACGTCTCCACCACCACCACCACGAAGGTAGGGAGGGGTAAGATGTGCGTATATTCTATCCTCTCTGAGACTCCAATTGATGGGTATTTTGATGGGTGGTGGGGAGATATTCTCTTGAGTGGATGTAAAAGCTTGTTCCTTTTTTGGTATTTATCTGATTGATATTTCTGCATTTAAGAATTTGCTTTATTCAGCAAGTAGGTAAACTTGCACTTGTAGGATAATGGGTTATTGATATTTTTGATGGGTTGTGTAGAAATTTTTCTTGCGTGGATACATAAGCTTATGCCAGTAGTTGTAGCATTATATTGTAGTTTCTTATACGTCGATTTTTATTACTATTTGGTATTTCTTGTACCTCGATTATAAGGATTATTTTGTTGTAGATACCGTTACTTGAATGCTTTGTTATGCTATCTTTAGTTTCTTTGTCGTGGTTTCTTCACTTGTGTTATTTTTTTTTCTTGTATTATTTTGTTACTATGTTTTTTCTTGAGCGGAAGGTTTATCGGAAACAATTACTCTACCTCCCAAACCCCACTCGTGGGATTACGCTAGGTATATTGTTGTTGTCGGATAGACAAGCTTATCTATTTTTTGGAAGAGTGATTTATCACATTGCAATTTTGTTGCTAGTTGATTCTTTAATTTTTTATTCCTTTCCCATATGTCTCTTCTGGTTGCGTATCTGGTTTTAGTCGTTTTGAACATTGTTTCTTCATTATCTTGATGGAGACTTTCGTGCTATCAAATGAGTTTTTACTTGCAATGTCTGCATAAAGTATACATTTTTAAGCTCAAACTACCTCAAAACAGGTTTCCTTTTTTCATAATATTCATGTTTATCACGAGTTATAATGATAATCACATTATAAGTCTAAGGAAGCAAATTTCCTCTAAAGACTGAAGGGGAAGTAAGCTTGGGTAGAATTTTTCTTGTCGTCTTATTGTAGACTTCTTGTCATTTATTTTGGCCTAATCATCATGAATGCGGATGATTAGGTCTCATCAAGTTTCTTTCTAATGTTAAGAAACAAATCTATTTGTTGATGCCAAAGACATACTCTGATAGATGCCCATTTTTTCATCTGCTATAATAGGTCGATCGCAGAATATCTCTCTCATGATCTTCCTCACCATGTATCGCCGGATGATGTTTTCCTCACACCTGGTGCTAATCAAGCGATTGAAGTAGTCATGTCAGTTCTTGCTCGCCCTGGTGCCAACATATTGTTCCCTAAACCAGGGTATCCATTTTATGATGCTCGTGCTGCGTGTAGTAATCTTGAGGTCCGCCATTTTGACCTTCTCCCAGAAAAGGGCTGGAAGGTTGATCTTGAAAGCGTAGAAGCGCTCGTTGATGATCACACCATTGCCATAGTCATCATTAATCCTGGAAATCCTTGTGGAAATGTTTTTACGTCTGAACACTTGCAAGAGGTAGGATTGACCTCAATACTGATGACTACTGTCACTCTCTTAAATCTCATAGTTCATATCAAAAATCTCATTTGCCTAATTTTGTCCGTTGTTTATTTTCATAATGGAGATTGCGGAGACAGCAAAAAAGCTAGGAATCCTTGTGATTGCAGATGAAGTCTATAGCCACCTATGTTTTGGTAGCAAGCCTTTTGTACCAATGGGAGTATTTGGATCAGTAACTCCAATTTTAACTCTCGGGTCAATATCAAAAAGATGGGTTGTTCCTGGTTGGCGGCTTGGTTGGATAGCAACGATTGATCCTAGTGGTGTCCTTAAGAAGTCCGGGGTTTGTATCATATCATTTTCTTCTCTTTATTTCTTCTCTTTGCTCTGTTAGAATTGAGAAGAACAAAATGCTAAATTACTGCAGTTCGCCAAGTGGGAAATACATAGATCTATGCAACACTTAAAACTGATAAAGTTGTGTAATCACCTGTATAGATATCTAATGAAGTTAAAAGAACATTTGCCTGCAGATTAAGCCTGAGCATCTCGAGCATGTCAATTCCTTCATGTGATTGAATCTTCTGTTGTTTTTGCTTTTCAGATTGCTGAATGCCTTCAAAATTATCTTGAATACAGTGCTAATCCTGCAACTATTGTTCAGGTATTGATGTACATCATTTTCCTATGATCAAATCGGTCATACACATAATTAAGTCTATATAACAACAAACTATGGGAAAGAAGCTATAGCTTTTGCTTATGCTTACCGGTTTAGATCCTCTAAAGGGAATGACCACATCTCATTATGCTGTAAAGAAGTTCTGATTGGGCGTGTTTGACAATGTACAGGGAGCAGTACCTCACATCCTCGAGAAAACGACCAAGGAATTTTTTTCACACATCAACAATGTACTGAAGGAAGCGGTCGATGAATTTTATACCAAAGTTCAGGAGATACCTTGCTTTATCTGCCCGTACAAACCAGAAGGAGCTATGTCCATGATGGTGAGGACTTAACGAACACTTCGATTTTGGTCCTCTCTAATGCTGAAGATCCTCAATTTCTTAACTTTGATGCCTTGTAGATTAAATTGAACCTGTCATTGCTGGAAGGCATAGATGATGATATGGATTTCTGCACTAAGTTAGCTCATGAAGAATCAATTATCATTCTGCCAGGTAAAACATCTCATGGTTTCTCAAAAATGAATCTAAACCACTCTTCTTCTTTTTTTAAATTCCTCACCTGGTGTCTAATATCCGCATTTGCCCTACTAAATTCAAACTGGCATGGGAAAGTCCCGCATTGGGGTAAAGCGCTCCATTACAAAGGCAATTCCGTACCCAAGGCTCAGAACCTGGTTGATATTTTTGCTCACTCTTGAATTATATAATGTCAAGAAGATTAAAGAAGCTCTGTTACTTTTCTCTTGTCCAACCAGATACTTGTCATAGGGAGTGTTGTCAAAGGCGAAAAGCTTTAAAAAGCACTCTAGGTCAGTGGCCTTTAGTATAAAAAGGCACAACTAAGAAAAGTAAATATATATATGTAATGCAAGAAAAAAAGTAGCAACTTTATTTATAATGATTTCTTTACCACAACAATATATATCCAGTGTAGTCAAGTGTCAAACTCACACACAAAGTAAGTCTGGGGAGGGTAGAGCGTACTCAGGACCTTACCCCTACTTCATAGGTAGAGAAGTTGTTTCCGGTAAACACCATAATGTTTTCTTTATATTCCTTTGCCTATTATATCTATTGTTTAGTATTTTGTGATACAACAATAGGACTTATGGTCAATGAGGTGCACACCTTATCTTGCCTACACCGAGCGCCCTCCATGAGCTTCAGGACTTGAGCGCGTCTTAAATGAGCCTTTGACACTATAGCCCTTAGGTCTTGGTTTATTTCACTCGTTGTCTTAAGGTTTTCGGTTATGCTTTGATTTCTTTCACATCCATCATCTCTCTGCCCCCCATTAAAATAGATCGATTTTCCTTTTCGAGTTTTACTGAAATGTTTGTAAATGTTACAGGAGTGATTGTGGGACTAAAGAATTGGTTGAGGTTAACTTTTGCCATGGAGCCAGCCATTCTTGAAGAAGGACTTGATAGGATAAAAGCTTTCTACTTGAGGCATTCAAAAATCAAAGGTGTATAAAACTTGAGTTTTCTTCATGTGGTTTATTATCATACTGTGGTAGCCTTATATTTGTACAAGTAAAGATCATTTCATAATTTAATTAAGTTTTATGGATTTAATCTTTAATATTCGTAAGCTTTGAATTCATTATATTTTAAAAGAAAAAAATACTCAATACAATGGACAAAACCTCTTATATTTATCTAAAAAGTGCTATTTTGCTTATGCGCAGATGCAAATTAATTGTTGCTATGTTTCCTAAGTACACAAATTGTCACTAAGTTCCGTAATTAGGGGGTAAAACTATCTTAATGTTTCATAAATCATACATATTTGTTGCATTATTAGTGGACTTTTCGAATCGTAAATTTAGATTTTGTATCAAAAGTATTAAGTTAAGATAAACCTCAATAATATCTCATGGTGGATTGAGAGAGTAATACGTGGGCTCTATTTCAATGGTATTATGAATGCATATTAACTTAAAGTCGTAGAAACTATTATGACCGCATATTAACTTAGAAATTTATTAACTTCAAATCTTGTTATTGTAACATTAAGCTACATCTGTCTCTATGTTCTTAAGGTTTTAAATATATCATGGAAAAACGTTGAAATTGAAAAATTATATAAAAGGAAAGAGATGTTCGTTTTAAAATAGAAAAATAACAAACAAATTAAAATGCAAAAAATATATCAGATAGTTAACGAAGGAAATTTATGTTACCCCTCCCTCTGATTAGTTATTCTACCTTATCTAATATTCATTTGCAAATATTTCCTATTAAAAATGATTATATTTTCAAATTTTAAATACAAAATATTTAATTAAAGATAAATAATTACTATCATAAGTACCACTCTATCACAACCATCCATGGAAAATGATACATTGGATTAGCCTACAAATTAACATAAATGCTTAATCACATGCATTCCATAAGATTGTACAACAATTATATAATTGTTTAAATCATATTACCAATGAAGTCAATATTTCCAAATAATTTATATATCTATACCTAAATACCTTTTTTCTATTTTTATGTTAAGATATTCTGAATATGTTACACAATTAGATAAACATATATCTATATAGGGATATAAATAGAGCGGATCAAATATTAATCCGTCCTGCATTGTTTCACATTCATTTTTATAATTTTGCTCGTTCCGGCTTATTTCATTGTCATTCCTATAAAGGTATTAAACAATTCTTAATAATTTTTTATTTATGTTTTTGCCATTTCTATTAGTTTATTTTTTTATATATTTTAGAACTATTTATTCATTTTTGTTATTTAATTTTCAAATTAAAAAAAAAAAGAAAAAAAAGACACTTTCAAAACCCTAATTAGTTTGTTTTTTTATTCACTCTCTTCTTTTTACTCTCTTCTATTTTCATTTTGGAATTTTGTTTAGGGTTTTAACACATTTCTGATGGCTACGACGGCTACACCGGCGGCAACCAGTACGGCGACAACTTCCGAGAAGAAGAAGCCGGTGTTTGTCAAAGTGGAAAGCCTAAAACCTGGAACACATGGTCATAACTTGACGGTTAAAGTTGTTGAATCGAACACTGTCAAGGCTACCGGCGGCGGCGGCGGCCGTGGTGGCAGAGTATCGACGTCGTTAAATTCTCGTGCTCCACCACGGATCTCCGAGTGCCTCATTGGTGATGAGACAGGGTGCATCCTCTTCACTGCTCGCAACGAACAGGGTATATATTTATATATTTGCATTTCTGCAATTTTGCTTTAGCCTTCAAAATTATAGTGTTTTTTCTTGTTATTGAGGAACTGAAAGGGGAAAAAGATAAATTCTTTTGTGTTTCCCTTTTTATATTGATTCAATTTTTGATTTTTTTTTTCATTTGATGATCCAGTTTAGAGATGGATTGTTGTGTATTAGAATCGAACATGCTGAAATAGGGCGAAATTTATAGAGGATTTGTACAGCTAACTCTAAATAATCTAGAATTTTTGCTGAATTATTGCTATTATTGTGATGGAAAGTAGGCTGAAGTCTTCCTTTCATTTTTACGCTACGAGCCATAAATTGGGACGGAAGGGAGTATGTAATTGTGACTTATAAGCTTGTGATGAGAATGACGGAAGATACATTTGCTAAGATGAAATGTAAAAAGTAAAGGAAACTCGTAAAACCAGACGTTTGTGCTGATGTAGCATTGAAGAATTGAAGAACTTAGAGAAATATGAATGTTGAGTTTGAATTTTTATGTTTGATAGAGTGGCCGTATTAAATGTTTTTGAAGCGTGAGTGTTACTTGTTATCTTTTATGTTATGCTAAAGATAGATCACAAGTAGTCTTTGCTCTGTAATTTTATTACGAGTTCTGGTGGCTTTGCTTATTTATTGGAATTCAGGGTTTTATTGTTCTGTGTGTAACTGCTAGTATCTCATGCTGCCGATAAATGTTTAACCTCATTGTGCTTTGGAATAACCTGCTCATCTCATCTTGTTAGGAAATTATGAAGTTGGAAATTGTACCAATGATGACCTAGACATTGACCAACTAGTTGTATTTTTATGATTTTCGTGGAGACGTTGAGGTTTGATTATTGGCTTTATATATTCTGGTTGCTGGCAAACTATTTGATTTGTTTTCATGTTAGATTTTATCTTTTATAAACGTGGTTTCTGGGCAACTTATGCACACCTCAACACATTTCAGGGGTACTTGCTACCTCCACACTGACCACAAACATGAGTAACTTTGTCCCCTAAGGTTAGGAAAGATGGAAAAAATTACCCAGTGTTTTTCTTTCGTCGGAAGTTGAACTTTAGCTCTCATGGTTCTCAACCCACTTCAGTGACCAGTAGGTCACACCTTTGGTGATTTCATTGACTTATCATTGGCATGTTGGATTTCATATACTCATTATTGGCATGTTAGATTCATCGACGCGTTACAGGAATAGGAAGCTTTAGAGAAGGAACCCTTTATTTTTGTATTTTGTGTAGGAGGCTTTCATTGCTTGTACTCTTACTGGCGCCATCTTAGTGTCTGGTTTGTGATTTGTGCTATAACACATTACCAGTATAAAAAAATGTAGTTTGTTTTCGGCTGGCAAATTCCTTAGAACACTTGTAATTGTGTTTTTGTGCGGAATAGTCGGATAATGGTTAGTGTTATACAATTAGAGGGGGGGGGGGATGTCATTAGTGTTGTGTTTTGTTTAAATCTGCTCTTTGAAACAGTTGTATTGTGATTCTGTGCCGTAAGACACAAAAGATGAGACTTGATAATCCAATCAAAGTAAAGGGTGATTTTGTTGAACGTTTTGTGTTGGAATACTCACTCCTTTCCTCTTTATGCAGTTGATTTAATGAAGCCAGGTGCTACTGTGATTCTGAGGAACGCAAAGATTGACATGTTCAAGGGTTCCATGCGGCTTGCAGTAGACAAATGGGGCCGCGTTGAGGTTACTGAACCTGCTGATATTGCTGTTAACGATCAAAACAACCTTTCTTTAGTGGAGTATGAGTTGGTGAATGTTGATGAGTAGAGGGAACTAATTAATAGCGCGGTAGTATTAAGTTGTCGAGTCCAATTCTTGTTTTATTTGTTAATTATTGCATTCCTTGAATATTCTACATGGAATTTTATTTGCCAGAATGACAGCATTTCAGCCCTTATAATATGTTCCCATACCATGGAAATGTCTGCCGTTGTTTATTCTGTGGGTTTTGTTCTTATTTTCCTGTGTTTGCATTTTCAAATTTGGTTCTTTTTTAGTAAATAGAGAATGATGCAAATGATAGTTTATCTACCTAATGTTAGCTTAAGATGTTATTCAATCAGTTCCATCGTTCGAAAACAACTGTGTACACTATCTTTTCTAGATCATACTATGTGACAATTCATTAGGCATGTTTCCAAATCGTCTGCAACTATTTAAAACGAAAGGTACTATTTAAAGGCGATGTTATAGAAAAATCAAAACAAAAGATTTCCATTTCAATCTCAGTGATCAGTAGCTGTTAGCAATGATATACAAGTGGAAAACATTTGTTGCATTAGCTATAGTAAGATTTGGTCAGTGTTACACTTCCAAGGTTAGTTATAGACAAAATTAAATCTCTTCTTTCAGCCATGACGATTTCATCAACGTCTTCTAGTTACAACTCACCTCTATACTCTGGATTCTCCTTCAATATGACAAAGCCTTCAAGAATGGGCGAGACTGGAATGTACCTGTGCATTTTAACAACAATATCAATTCAGTATACACTTATCATTCATACAACACAAACACAAACCCAAACAAGTAGAATACTTTTCTGTTGCAAGCTCCGCTCGTTCCCCAGCACCAAGGAGAACTGGGGTCAAGTGTGTCCGAAAACCAGTAATCGTCTTCGGTTGACCAGCCTGACATGTAACATCAACAGCTTGCCCAACTCGAACAGGCACTGACAACGGTTTTAACTTCAAGCATCCTTGGCTGCAAACACATGAACCATTAAACAGAAAATAGACAGACAACCAACCCCCCCCCCCCCCCAAAAAAAAAAAGGCAAAAGAAACAGCAAACCTGCATCGCCAGTGTCAGAAAATAAAGCACATAGTGGTATTTCCCCAAGATAGTGGAATACATATCAAGACACATATGGAGCATAATTGTCAGTCCAGCTAGTGCAGTCCTGGAACAGTTCAAAATTTAAGACCCAACAATTTGAGGGTTCAAAGTTACACAAAAACAGGGGTAGCATCGG
This sequence comes from Solanum sitiens, assembly GCA_016801875.1. Taxonomy (NCBI): domain Eukaryota; kingdom Viridiplantae; phylum Streptophyta; class Magnoliopsida; order Solanales; family Solanaceae; genus Solanum; species Solanum sitiens. Next base: position 320,203 of record JABWTJ010000017.1, on the reverse strand, counting down.
GTTTAATTATACATGTCATTTTTCATTTTAGGTTAAAAGGGGACAATGTAGATCTAAAATCTGTTGGGTGGTCTTGGGCCTTCTCAACCCAAAAGCTAGCTCAAAGGTTGAGGCTTTTCCTCACACTTATAAATTGACCACCAGCACCTTCCACTTCTGATGTGGGATAACCCAACAAAATCCACATAGGTGATATCTTGTTTCTATCAATTATTATTACATATATTAAGTATTATACTTTATTTTTATTTGATGTCAATGATGACATGAGTTTTGAGCTTTAATGGAATAGAGAGGATTCATTTCAGCTTGATCCAAGTTTTGTTCAGGACTGAGACGTAGTTGTTTAAGATAACAAATCTGTCTGCCACAGATCTTTAGTGGCACTTCTCTGTTTATCTGCACTTGTTCACTTGCAAAACAACCAACCTCATTCAAAAAACAATTTTTTAACTAGGGAAGACGCATAAATTTCAACTCAAATTGTATGTTTAGTAAAATAAGCCTCTAATGGACTTGCATAATAGTTTGGAGAAGAATACTTTTCTATAGAAGAACTTACCGAGATAACAAAAATCGTTCAGAATGATATGGTGAGAGAGTTATCAAGCCCTTCCCTAAATGGACAAGACCTTGCGCAATCCGCGCCTACAGAAGTAGCAGATGCCAATGATTAGACTAAGCGGGTGAGTAAACACAAGAGAATAACTGATAATTATTTCATTTCTTACACAGAAAAGAAGGCTGGGATAACTGCGATGGCGATTGGACAGGTTACGCAGCATGCCAGCTATCCGACCATTGTTGGTTCCTGCACCTATCAATCCCAAGGAAATGGTAGCAGTCTGTATAATTTAGAGAAGTTTTCAGATATAACAATCCAATAGCAGCACAAATAACTACACTCATCCAAAATAACATGGCTACTTTCTTTACCATTGCAACTTCAATGTCTGAATCACGACTAAGCCTGCTCAGAGTGTCCATGACATTAACCTGTCCAAGCCAGCCCGGGAAAAAAATATGTTACCAAGAGTAAAGCAGAAGTAAAGAGAAGCAGGCCTGCCACAACTTGTCAATAGAAGAAGTAAAACCAGAACATTAACACAGAAAAAAGTGAGGGAAAGAAAAAAAAAATGGAAAAAGGAATCTGTTGTATAGATATTTCAAGATATCATACCTTTGGATTTGATATACAGAGGAGGCCAAGAGCCAATGGAACTGCTCTTCTGGTATTTTGACCCCCATACTGCAAAAGATGTTCTAGTGAGCGTATTGCCATCTCAATCCCCAACTCTTCAGACATTGCAACCATCGCAATACCAAGGACAGCTGGTCCCTGAAAGCTTTCACCTTTTACAAGACGTTGACCACATTGACCAAGAAAGTGTTGGACCTAGAGAAGAATAACAGTCAGCAATTGCAATTATGAATCACTTAGAAGTGGAAGGCAGGAGACTTCTAGCACCTTGAGTACATCGCCCGACCCAGCATAGGCACAAGAATCGAGGATCATACGACAATGCTTTCTGATCTTCTTAGGGAGAGAAGTCTTCAAAAGGTCAGCTATACACACAACCTCGTCCTATATGACATGACAGAGGGATACCAAATCAAAATAAGGAAGTTATGCAATCCAACAATGTTGAACAGATGAATATCTAGGCCATATTGATATAAATGATAATCTGCACGTGTTACAAGAAACGCAGTTAATTCAGATATTCTTCGGCCTCTTAGAAACTGAGGCATGTAACTTCTTCAATTACCTGTTTCCCAAGGTATAAAAGACCAAGAGCCAGTGGCAAAAGACGAGCAAGGGGCTCTCCCAATTCTGCCTCACTTCGGTCTGTCAATGCATATATGAGTTCCTGGGCAATGTTATGGTGACATGAACCCACGTACACCAAGCCCAATGATATTGCAGTGAATGCAATTACATCAAGGGACACCTTATTATCTTTAAGTATGCGAATCAATATGCTACTGATCTGAAAAACAGCAAGCACTCAATGTAACATTGTACATAGCTAGACCAATCTTATAGAATCTCCAAAAACCAAAAAAGGTAAAACTTTGTAAACTAAGGATGAACTTAACGACAGAGCAGAAAGTTTTATTCCTGTCTAACCAAACCCAAAAGAAGAAATAGGAACATTACCTCTTCATTCCGAGCACCTGCATAAGAAAGACCCAGACCCATTATAGCACCTATTCTGATTGAAGGATCATCTTTGCGAACATAATCAGAAAGGAGTGCCAATGCCTGCACAGAGAAAGGAGTGAAATATCAGGATATGAGATCTATGGAGAGAATTGGTAGACATCAGATAAACATTAGATGCAGCTCACTGGATCAAGATCATTCTTGATGCCACAGTTTACAATCCCAACTCCCAATAGTGCACCAGCAATTACATGGGTGTCAGTACTATGGAGATATTTGTCAAGTTGTGCAAACCCAGAGTCGACATCCCAAAGCATGATCATTCCCTAAATTCGTGAAAGAACAATCAGTAGCTGCAGATAGGCACTCAACAAGGAGAGTCGAAAGAGTTAGTAGAACTATATACCAAACTTGCTGCAGCACTAGCCTTCCTATGTTCTTTATTTTTGAAAAGCCAGCTTGTAGAGGAACCACCACTTGTGGCCTCTGATGGTATTGTCATCAACTTATCCTGCAGCAGAGAAGTACCAAGAGTTGTTCATGGATACTGCTATATAACAAGCTATACAAAATACTGACATATATCTATATGTGCACACCTGTGTATGAAAAATACAATTTGATTCATTTTACCTGACCAAAACCAGCATTGACAAATGCATTGACGAATGTATCAGCCAAATTTTGTATAGCTGAATCGACACTTTGCTCTGCACTAGCTCGGCCATCAAGCAAATGTCGCTAACAAATCGAAATAAGATCTGATTTAGTTTCAACTACACAAAGCTTTCTTTGTGATAATGACTAAGAAACACAGGTAAATTTCTGCAGATGAAATGTTTTTAGCAATGACAAGAGTATCCAAAACAGATCTTTTGTTCGAGCAGGTGTTCTTTATCTTTCTTTGAATGGCCAACCAAGGTGCAAAAGAAACTGAGATAAGCTACTCCCAAATTTATTCTGAACATGAAAAAAGATGTGTGTGTGGGGATGAATCAAGGTAGAAGGACTATTTAAAGAAATGAGCAGATCCATCAACAATTAATAACCGGAACTGGATGCTAGCAAAACAATGCAACATAACATGAGATACTTCTATTGCAGAACAAAAGCAGATATACAGGGACAGTAACATATACCTCCAGGACAAGGTCTAGCCAATCACTTCAAATAGGGAAATATTGAACAGATGCAACAGTATATGCAAATCCAGCATGATAAGGAGAGTGTTGTGTACAAGTGTAAACCTTGTATATGTCATCAGGGATTTTGGGTTCCATGACCTCAATATCACGAGCAAGTGCAAGATACCCTTCACTTAATTTCACATTGTTAACAATTTCCTGCAATACTTCTCGATCTTCATCACTCGCACACAACTCTTCATCAAGATCAAATGTCTGACCCTGTGATTCAAAATCGCAAATTTAGCAACTTCGATCTAAAATTAACACAACATTATCTTGAAAAGATCTGAAGAGAGCCATACACCCAGCACGGAAAATATTGCAAAAACGATATTAAAGGGAAACAAAATAAATAATTTAGCAAGAGCTCTACTTTTCTTTTTTGACAAGGTAACAGACTGTATATAAATCAACACAGTGCTGGAAGTCAAAATTACATCATTGAATCTACATCCAGAAGAGTAAAAACAATAGAGGAACACTGAATCTTATCTCATTTTAAAAGGATCCTAGGATGTCTACTATAAAAACTGGGTCCTCTATATATTCTGAGCTTGCACGAATAACAAAAACATACAATGCAATTCATTTTTTTAAAATAAAAAGAAAATCCACTTACAGTTCAATGTGTCATTCTATGATAAGTACTTAGTGGTCATTTCACCAGTAATAATAGAGTAGTGAAAAGGCATTGTTAAAACACCTCAGAGATCAAGAATCTGAACTAGAGGTATTCTTCGACCCAGAGAGAAGAAACAGAAAGAAAATTAGGATTCTTCTACATGCTGGAACTGACTAATATAAATAGCACACAATGGAGAACTTACATGACGAGCAAGGATGCAACAGAACTGCCTCTTCTGTAGATTATCATCACATGATGTAAAAACACGCTTTATATTCTGCAAAAGTGATGGAAATTAAAAAAATTACAAGTACTCAGATTTCAGAATTTACAATCTTAAGATCCACTAGTCTCTGACAGACATACTTCAGAGTCTATTTGAAGAATCCAAAAGAATTAGCTAGTAGCAGTAAGCAGTGCATACCTCCATATTGTCTAGGACTAATGCAACCACAAGTGCGAGAGGATACTCCTTAAACTTCATGTATATGGTGTATGCATAATCAAGTACCAATATGTCATCAGACCAAGGAAGGTATCTGTAAGACAGAAAAAGACATGAGATGTGAAGAAGAGGCTGTAGGCAGAGAAGTCAGATGGAAGAAGATTGGTACATACAGAAAAACATTAAAGAAAGTATCATTCCTGCATTCAAAAAGGTACAACATGGTAGTAAGCAGTGCATACCGTCTACAACATGGTAGACAGCAACAAATTGACCTTAGAGAGGAAAAGGAGCTATCAATTGCTCAAGCAAGAGTGGCAAACGGCATAAGACCATCAATCAGACAGCACTGAGTCTTAATTGAAATTTTCAAATCCACAATGCTATCTATGCTCTAAATATTGTCTTCCAAAGGGTACTAAGGAAGGGTATCTCAGTATATCAGAGGTTATACTTCTATTTTCAAACAGAACCGACCAATTATAATTATTAGACACCATGCTCTGACCCCTGAAATTAACTCGCTTTCAATTGCATTGTTTTTGGAATCTCCGTTGATGCTTCAATATGAATTGACCATTTTGAGAAAACAACTTTTCCCCTAAGGTAAACAAGAATGAATATAATTTTAACATAAAAACCAAGAAAGCTCATGTGAGAATTCCTTAATTTTTCAAGCTTAAATCTACAATCAACTGCCTTCAATAATGTAACAGAAGATAAGATCACGTATATGCATATAAGATCACGTATATGCATGTTCAAGATGCTCAAAGGAGTATATACCCTTTCTGGGATTTTTATTAACTTAGTGATAAACAACACCGCTTGAGAAGCAAAATATCAGCATTAGTGATAAAGCTGTTACTCCTAAAACATAAGCTGAATTCAACATCTAAGATTCTGGTTAGACAAGAAACACAGATTAGGAGAGGAATAAAGGAAGAGAGAAACGTATAGATTGGCATTCAAAGGTTCTTCTAGAACTCATCCCAATCAGAAAAATAGAAGGGATTCAGACATTCAACAATGGATGACACAAACATGCCCAGAGCCTACTTACTTTGCCAAACTCGTGAGATAAGAGCATGTCCTTTTACAATTGCTGCTATCCAAATGCTCCAACAAGAGATCAAGGTCTTCAACCTGGAATTTATGCAACGAGAATTCTCACTAATACACATGCTACCAAATAATGCAGTATCAAGAAAGAAAGAGTACCTCGATTAGAAGATCCACAGCATCAGGTTCGGCATTATGCTACATCGCAAAATAAGGTATCAATTGAACATTCTGGCAGAAGTAAAGGGTAGATAAATACATAGAGATTTATGTATCTGCCCAGGAGAACGATATATGGTAGCCAACCTCCTATACGCTATCCTGCAATTTGTTACAATTGATAACACAAAATCATATGTGATTATTGATACCTTAAAGTTGAAAGAAACAATTTGTTGCACGAGCTCCATAAGATCGTAAAGTGGGGGCTCCTGTTCACTCTGAAATTAATACATATAAAAAGAGCATAAATACAAGCAAGCTAATGAAACTGAGTTATGTCAGAATCATAGCAACATATCTCAAGGCAGGAACTCTCTTCTCTTATCCAAATTCCAAGAAAAACAGTGGATTCTAGGCCAAGGCACAATGTTGAAGAAACAGCCTGACGGCCTATCGGAAACAACCTCTCTATCTGTGCGAGGTAGGCGGTAAGGTTTGCGTACGCTCTACCCTCCCCGGACTCCACTTGTGGGATTACACTGGGTTATGTTGGTGTTGCACAGTGTTGAAGAAATATCTATCTTAAGGGAATTCTATATGTAAACATTTGTTGGTAATGAAAACACAGATTAGTAAAAACACTAGATACAGTAGTGAATGATTGGGCACGGAGTCAAGATGTTAATTTGACTCGTACAACATATTAGTGAAGATAGAAAGCTAAAATACTAGTCGCAAAGGAGCAAAATCGCATTAAAGTTAATATATGAATAGTTTAATGAATTTAAATTCTTGAAAGTGGTGAAAGTTGTACAAATAAAGTGGTCTCAAACATCCCAAGATGGAAAATGTGTTGTATAAATTACATTGGAATAGATACAGATAAAGTGCATGAAATACTGATCTGAAAAAAGTATATACAACTGTTAGACTCGAAAATAATTCCCGAGTACAAAGCACTACTGCATGAACTGTAGACAGCTACTTCTGTGCACACTTTACAAGAACCTCAGGAGTAAGTAACACGACCTCCAGGCTTACATACTCTTGTCCAATTTCTCCAGCCAAGTTCCTGTCACAAACAGTCAGCAATGAACAGCAACATCCAAATGCAGAGGAAAACTGATATTTTTTCACAGATTACAGGCGAAAATGGATATGGAAGAAATCAGAAATGATGAGACACACTTGCATACACATCAAGTAATATGGAGAACAACTAATATATTATCATTGCAACCAATTACCATCAAACTTTTTTTGACTTTTACAGTCTGCAACAGCATTGGTACAACTAAATATTTCAGGATAGATGGAGTAGGAAAAAAAAAGTCTTACCTTACATATTCATGTCCCCAGGAACCAATGTCACCTTGAGATCCCAACACTCTATACTTCAAGCTCTCCTGTAAGAACCAAGGAAAATTAACAATCTCTATTACAGCTAATAAAGATACTTTAGCTCACACCAAAGAGTTAATAGCATATCAACAGCATATATAGAACATACCCTTTCTCCTTCAGCAGACATTGTCAAAGCCAGAACAGAGAGAATATCTGCCAGAAGTGTCTGCATGCAGTGAAGTTAAAACATGTAAATAAGTTTATTCAGATATCAGGACAGAGAAGTGCAGGAGAGAAGTCAATGCCTTCAAATCAGAAGCTGGCATTTTCTCATAAAATCCCTTTAGTGTTCCATAATGGGGACGCAAGAACTTCAGTGGCTTTGGAACCGTCATGGAGATTGTTGCAGTACATATTTCCTGCCTGCAAAAGAGAAGAGATGAATAAGAAAAAATATAAACTCTTTAATTGTCAACATCGTCAACAACTTCTGGCAGTTGAAACTCTTTATGTCATGTCATTCGTCTTTTTTTATTTATAAGGTTCATGTCGTTCTGAAAATAAAGCTCTCATCAATATCTCTTAATCATAGAGTGTACTTGACACATTCCGTGGAGATTCATAAACAAAGACTGAGGGACCCTCTTCCACCTGCTATTAACACTCTTGCAAGATGATAACTGTCCCAAGAGTTTCTTCAAATATAATTTATATCTTCAGAAATTCTTAACACAAATGAAGTGCACAATAACCCTGAGGTTTCATTCTACAGAAAAGCTTCATAAACACCTCTTGAGCCAATAAATACTTAACTATATTTCATCAGTCCAGTATAAGCAAACAAAATTTTGGGTCACTGTCAACTCTGCATTCAAGTATACTAAATGAAATTTAAAGAATTACGAAAAGACAGAAAAACCTCATGCTCTCCAGAGCAACCTTCTGAAGTCCAGGATCTGCTTCCTGAATTCTTTCCACACACAGTTCCAACTGCTGCTTCAGAGCCAAATCTTCTTCAGACTGAACACAATATCATGAACACAATAAATAAATATATAGATAAAATAATAGATACATAAGGTAAAAGTGCTGCAAAGAGTCGGCTAATTGAAGTATTGGGTTTTGTTTCAACTAATTTTACTTCTCCCTGGTTCTATTAAACTAAAACGCCTATCTGAAAATAAGAAATATTACTCCCCCTGTTCTTCAATTTTGGCTATCATCCGTGTCTTTTTGTGCTTTGGTTATCGCATTATTATTTTTTCGTTATTGTTCTTTCCATTGTATGTTGTGTACTGCTCTACATTTAACATTATTTTGTTGTTGTTACAAATCTCATTTACGTATGTCCTTTTCCAAACTGCCTGAAAGTGCTTTAATTTAAGCCCTGGGTCTATTGGAAACAGACTCTCTATATCTACGAGTTTGGGGTGAGGTCTGTTTACATTCCACCCTCCTTATACCCCACTTGGTGGGATTACACCGGGTATGTTGTTGGTACATTGTTACTTAACTTTTTGAAAACTAATACAGCTAATCAAACCATCAAGACAATGTTGTTTGACTATTAAATAGTATGCAAAAAAAGACATCAAGTACTAATACTATTTTCCCCATTCCTTTTCTCTTCTTGCAATAACTCAACGAGTGATGACTTTTCAAAAGTGTACATTCTACTCTCTCCGCAACCTACTTGTGCTTACAGCTCCTATTTCAGTACTTCACTTATTTATGTATTTCCTTTTCTAAACTTCTCGGAAGTGCTTCATTTCAAGCAGAGCTACTATCAGAAACAACCTCTCAGTCTCTATAGAATAAGTATAAGGTCTGCATGTATTGTTCCTTCACTTTTCATAAACTAATACAGCTAAAACTAACTATAAACATTCTAAACTCACAAATTTGTATAATTAAACTATCAAATAGTATGCAAAATAAGACATCAAGTACTAATCCTTTTTTCCATTTCCTTCTTGCAGTAACTCAACGAGTGATAACTTTTCAAAATTGTAACAATTATTGGATTATACTCATTGATACTTACTAGATGTTCGCATTTCTTGCCATCCTTCTTCTTTGAATCCTTGGAGGGAACTTTCACTGTCGCCTCTTCTCCGGCGGATTTTCCGGCGTCGGCATTACCACTAGAACCTGTACTGTTCGGATTCGGAGTTTTCGACATTCTGCTAAAACCCTACCGGAAAAAATCGAGAAGAAAGCTGAATTTTCTCTACAGAGATGATTAGCTATTCAAAGTTGAAATGAGCAACAAACAACAAATTCTATACTATTTAACCCCTTATATATTTTGAAAAATAAAGCTTTTCTTTTTCCCCACGCATTTTTTTTTTTTACTAATAAAAATATCCTTTCATCAATTAAAAGAAGTTAAATACGTTTCGAATTCAAGTTTTATGCTGTAGAAATAGAAACATGAAGTAGTCGAAGGGGATTCGACATCTAATATATATATATATATAATTATTTAACTATTTATAAATAATATAATTTTCTGTCAAAAAAGTTCGAATGAACCTCCTTCATATGATAGCTCCGCCCCTGTGCATACGAGGAACTAATCGCATTTAGTTAATAAATATATATGTTGTAATGAATTTTGATGGAGGAAAGATTTCGAAAAGAATATATTAAGAAAACCTTCTTTATTAGTACATGTTTTTCTATGGGAATTCTCTTATTAACTTGTATATATCAATTGAGTAAGGAAAATTTTGAACTTTAAGATCATAGAAAGTTATATATGGATAATTATTTATATAATGTACACATTGATCAAGTAAAAAAAAAAAAAAGAAGATTTTTTGAATCACTCAAAGATATTAAATTATTTATCAATAGCTTTTTACAGAACATTAAAATTGTAAAAAAAAAATTGTTATAATTAAATATGAGTTGATATTGAAAATCTATTTATGATATTGATGTGTGTAAGTTGAACTTTTTGACTCAAGAATTCTACACATTCAAAAATAAAAAATTTCATCACTTTTTACATAACGTTAAATTTGTAAAGAATTTTTTGTTATAATTAAATATGAGTTGATATTGAAAATTTATTTATGATATTGATGTGTGTTAGTTGAACTTTTTGACTCAAGAATTCTACACATTCAAAAATAAAAAATTTCATCACTTTTTAATTTACTTATTACAACTAATTTAGACTCTAAAGTAATTAAAGTGAATCAATGAAATGTGTTTGGATAACTTATTAGGTACCTAAAAAGGAAGTGACCAAAACTAAAGCATAACATTTTCACAAGCTGTTTTATTTTAATTTTATGATAGATTAAGTGTCTATTCATTACACAGTAAAGATAAATATTTGCGATATATTTAATTTTGTGATGATTTACATGTCTATTTATACATATCCAAAATTGAAAATAGAATTATCACATACAATCAAATTAAATAACATATTTAAATGTTACGCCATAAACAAACTGGTCACGGGAATATAAAATTTGGTGTGGATAAGTTTAGACTTTTGAGATGGTATATATGAAGTAAGGGTAGAGGGAGGCTATGTTAATTATTACAGGTTCAGATGAGTTTAATATTTTTTGCTTAGACATATTTATATAAGAATTTATTAAATATGTATAACTATTTAATTGAAAATTTAATAAGTCTGAGACAGTAACTATGATAAGTTCGATGGTAAGAAGCATTTTTTTTTAATAATAGAACCACTACAAGAAAGAAATAGACATAATGTCATTTATTTAGTGACATTCGAAATAAATATTAGAAACTAAATTAAAACATTCCTCGACATTTATGAACAAATATCATAAAAACAACGACATTTGATATCAAATGCTACATAAACAATGATATTCGGGACCAAAAATGCCAAATGACATTTGTTTTCGTATCATACTTTCTCCGTCCACTTTTATTTGTCATGTTACGTTTTTCAAAAGTCAATTTGACTAATTTTGAAGTTAAATTAATTATATTAATTTGATATTTTAATCAAAAAAATTAGTTATTCAAAAATTATATGAAAAATACTATAAATTGCAACATTTTATATATCAATATGATAAAAAAAATATATCGTAAAACTCGATTTTGAACAATTCTTTTTATTCATGCAATAAGCTCTCTCCTTTGACAAAATAATGTGACAATAAATGATCACTCCATGCATGTGTAGCCCTTGTTAAGCATGTGTAGCCCTTGTTAAGTTCAGTAATATATAGTTATTGACTTATTGTCCCAACAAGACAAAGAACAAAAGAACAAACCTAAAAAATTATTAATCTAGTGAAATTTCAAATAGGATCAATTATTAGTATTTTATTTCACACAAAATATTTTTCGAAATTATAATTTTTATCTTACGTATGAATGCTTCTTTTTTTCTTTATTGTTGATACAATAAGTGCAAAAAATATCGTCAAATTTTGTAATTTTAAACATGTGAACAATTACTTAAACTTAGCGTCAACTAGTAAGTAAGCACTCCAACTTTGTAAGTACAATAATACCACGACTTGATCTCAACTGACAACTAAAAAATCTAACTCAATTCTATTGTGTCTTTGAATACTCAATACTGATGTGACACATAAATTTTGAAGATAACGTCTAGATGATCGTTTTATGAATTGAAGTGTTTATACTTAATGTTGATGTGACATGTACAGATGTACGTCTATATGCCTTTTTTAAAACTTATGATATAAAACGAGCGAAAATATATTTATGTAACAATAAATTAAGGGAGGGAAAGAAGGCTCAGTTGATGATGCAATTGAATATTCAATGAGTCCCTTCGAGGACATCCGATAAAATTGAATAGTCAATGATAAATAATTTTTAAATTATATGATTATTTATCTATACACTTATAATTGTACAATACAAATATTTCTCTGTCCAAGTCTCTTTTGTGTTTTTTGTTTTATACAAATTGAAATTGTATATAACTTCTTTCTTTCTCGTTTTATACAATTCGATTCAATTGTATATTCCCTGCACAAGTCTTTTTTTGCCATTCTCTCTTTCTCGTTTTATACAAATTCAAATTGTATGTAATTTCTCTCTTTATCGTTTTATACAATTCAATTCTGCCTTTCTCGCTTTCTCGTTTTATACAATTCAAATTGTATATAATTTCTCTCTTTCTCATTTTATACAATTCTCTTCAATTGTATATGTATAGTGAATTATACATATATAATTTTGCTATGGAGCGCAATTATGCAAACTTTGCTGTAGCATACAAATATAAATTTTATATTTGCTATATGTAAAAGTTACCCTTAAAAATAAGACAAACAAGACCCGATCCAATTTTAAAAAATAATCATATATATGGTGTTGGATAACATATTAGCTACCTAAAAGAGAGGTGAACAAAACAAAGCATAAAACGCTTTCCTGAGATGCGATTTATGCACAAAACTATCAAAATTTTCACAAGTTGCACTTTACACTTTGAAATACATAATTATGTTTGTATTTTCTTTATTATAGTTTTATGTAACAGTATACACATTTGTTTTAGATTAACTTTACGATAATTTAAGTGTCTATTCGTATACAGTTAAAGATGAAGATTTACTATGTACTTATTTAATTTTGTGATAATTTAAAGAGAGAATGGTCTGAAAAATATTTCGATTTTAGCCAAAAATACTGTTACGATACCAAACTTTATGGAGGACCTTTTACCTCCCGAACTATTTAATAATATATTTTAAAGGTATATATGTGTCCACGTGGACACATTACTATATATGATTATGCAATATTTTTTATGTCTACGTGGACACATATATATCTTTAAAATACACTATTAAATAGTGCAGAGGAGTAAAACGTCATTTTCAAAATTTGATATCGTAACAACAATGTCGGTCAAAGTTCCGATATATTTCAAAACATTTTTCCCTAAGTAAATGTCTATTTATATATATATCCAAAATTGAAAACATAATTATCAAATAAAATCAAATTAATGACACATTTATATTTTATGCCACAGACAAATTTGTCATGGGCATATAATATTTGGTGTGGATAAGTCTAAGACTTTTGAGCCTTTGAAGTAGAAAACAATATGGTATATATGAAGTAAGGGTAGAGGGAGGATATGTTAATTATTATGGATTCAGATGAATTAAATATCTTTTATTTAGACATATTTCATTAAATATGTATGAATATTTAATTGAAAACCTAATAAGATTGAGACAATAACTATAATAAATTCGATAATAAATCAAAAAAATTATCATAAATTTTAAATTCTGACTCCATCTCTTCTCTTTTTAATAGAACCACTACAGGAATGTGGTGACATAATGACATTTATTAGTGACATTTGAAATTAATAATAGAAACTAAATTAAAGCATTCCTCGACATTTATGAACAAAAAAAATCATAAAACGACATTTTATATCAAATGCTATGAAAACAAATGATATTTGGGACTAAATATGCATTATTAGTAGTTAATAACCTATATTTGACATTTAATGTTGAAAATCTAAATCTTGTTGAATCATCTTATCCTTCTTTTTATAGGGTAGAGGTCCAAGTTTGTCCTTATGAATCTATAGATGAGGATCAAAACGAAAGAAGACAGAATTTTGATACCTCAACTTAATTTGTTGATTGCTTCTTTGGTTGATTGATTCTTGAAGGTAAGCATACAAACAGTGATACAGATTCATTTCTGCTTTCATTTCCTGCTAGTTTGGTTGAAATATACAACTTAAATCAAATTTACTCTACATAAAAAAAGTCTCATTATTATCATTTTTATCCCTTTTTTAGAGTTATCGAGAACGTAAAACGAATAGCAGATTTCGAATTGAACAATTCTTTTTATTCATGCAATAAGCTCTCCCGTTTGAAAGGTTATCAATCAGTGACTGTAGGGGTGTTAATGGTACGGTCCGATTTGTTTATTTTTAAAAATTATACCATCTCAATATTTTGGATATTTTATAATATATAATTAAAATTAAACTTTTTAAAACCATCTTAATCATATTGGTTTATCTTCGGTATCGCTACGATACGGTTAGTTTTTTTAATTTAGTTTTTACTTTTAAAATATCACCTCAAAATATGTTTCTTTCAGAAATATGTTCTTGAAGCAAAATTTTAATTCTTCACCAAAAAGATAAGAATGTAAAACCTTGTTGTATTGTTTGATCTTAAATATTTAATAGGAGTGTTTGAATAGATTTTGTTGTATTGTTTGATAGAGTATCTATTACATTAACCTAATTAAGTAAAAGTTAATGAAAGAGCAAAAACTCAAAGTTGTCTAGTCACCAGATCAGAGGCCTAAGACCTAAATTATATTTATATTTGAAAAATATTTGTAAAATATATTTATATATTAAATTTAACATGTTGTTAATATATAAAAATATATTTACATACACGTAAGGTTATTCGGTTAGATTCAAATTTTTTTAGTTTTTTCATAAATTAAAAAGACCATCCTAATTGTTCAGGACAATTATACACTTGCACAAAAGTCTTAAATTTTTATTAAATCGATTTGATTTTGACTAAATTCAATCAATTTAATCAATTTTTCATATTCTTTTGACACCTCAAATACCAAAATAGTGTGGCATAAATGACCACTCCATGCATGTGTGGCCCTTGTTAATTTCAGTAATTGTTTTTGTCCCAACCAGACACAAGAACAAAAGAGTACAACAAACCTAAAAATTTACTAATCTAGTGAAATGTCTCATAGGATTAATTATTAGTATTTTATTTCCCACAAAATATATTTTGAAATTATATTTTTTATCTCACGTATTAAATAACAAAGACCTTTGAATATCTTTTCTTTTCTTTTCTTCATTGTTGATACATCAAGCGCAAGAAATATCGTCGAATTTAAGGAGTTTTTTCCAAGAAAACCCCCCTAAAAGAAAACCTCAAAATTATTATAAAATCAAGTTGGGGGTATTTTGGTAATCCCTTGACGTTGTAATTCATTCAACACACTGTCAATTGATGGAGGTTTGAGTCCTATGGGAAGTGGCAATTGTGGCTTTGCTAAAACATCTTCAATAGCTGCATCTATGCTCTCATTTGACTGTTAACAACATCAAGATAACATGTCAGAAATCGAGTGAAAAAATAATTTATCGAAAAACTATATTGTATATAAGAGGCTAATTTTTTTGATTGTATATATAATAGATGATAAAATTTCTTAGTGAAAAATTTTACTCAAAAAAAAAGAAGAAAGATTTTACCTGGCGTAATACGTGAGCACACGCTAGTTAGTAAGTAGGCACTCTAACATCAAAGAGTGTAGTATATCTAGACACCTCAATTGATCTCAACTGATAAGTAAACACTCTAACTTATTTTTACTGTGTCTTACGAAATACTCGACGGTGTTGTAACAAATGAATTTTGAAGATGTACGTCTAGATGATAATTTTATACATTGAAGTAGTGTTTAACTGACACAATGAAATCAAGTTAAAATGACTAAATATGCATATATGACTTTTAAAATTTATGATATAAAACAAGTGATAAAATATTTTTGTGACGATAAATCGGAATAGAAGAAAGGCTCACGGGATGCAAATCAGAGGCAATTGTGTCAACGATGGCAGGGGGTGGTGGGATGCCTTGGACCATAAGAGGTGCTGCAAATCTCTGCATCAAATTATTTATAAGTAAGAAAAAAACAATTTTTATATTGTTAAATCACATTTATTTATATTTAGGAAAAACGGTATTTTTAGTTTCTATATTAAGGATAATTTCTTATTTTAGTCCTTGTGTTATCTAACTTAGCACTATTGACCTTCAATTATATCAAGTGAGTGATTTTAATCCTTCAACTAACAAATCTAAAAAAGTTAACAGAGAGTTCACTGCTAAAAGGAGTAATTCAGAGTATTTTAAAGATATTGCTTGAGAAAAGAGAAAAAATTTTAAGAAAATTATTTGCTGCAAATCTCTCTCGTCGGTGTAAGAGGGAGAGTTAATGCCTATCAAGTTGGTTTTGTTGAAATTGTAGCTCAGATTGATGAGCTTATTCTTCAAGATAGAGACATGGAAGACTTAGCTTATTTTTCAAAAAGTGAGAATTAAAATGAAATATCTGAACTATCCCTTTTAGCAGTGGATTCTCTGTTAATCTTTTTTGAATCTGTTAGTTGAAGGATCAAAATCACTCACTTGATATAATTGAAGGTTAATAGTGCTAAGTTAGATTACACAAGGACTAAAATAAGAATATGACCTTAACACAGGGACTAAAAATGTTGTTTTCTCCCTTATATTTATTATATAAAATAAAAATGAATTTAAGTTTCTATGCAAGTTTTAAATAAGTTTTTCTCTTTACAAATTGCATGATTAAACGTCTATTAAATATTAGTAATAATTATTCGATAGAATAGTTACCGTGGATGCTATTGGCGCAGGAAAACAAGGAGTTCCTGGTGCAAGAGAATTCGATACCTACAAAATATATTTCAATTTATATAGCAGTATTTGATTGAACATGATGAAATTTAATAAATAATTTTCTTGAAATTTATAATATTTCTTATGAATATATATTAATCACACAAATATTATAATATTTTTTTAAAAATCCTATAACCATACAAATGTTAAACATGTCATATGGTCAATTACAAAATTTAAAATTCTATTTTTAACTTTGAACTTTATATCGAGTCAAATTAGAATTGAATAAATCGAAAACAAAAACAAAAACAACTCACCCTTTGATAATGTGGATGCCAAAAAGAATTATTTACTTGTGGATGTCCCCAAACATGCAAGGGTCTAACATGATGAGCCATGGGTGGAAAACCCATGGTTGGTGGTGTAGGCCAGGGGTTCATCAAAATTCTCTTTCCTCCGCTTTCGACTGCGGTGGTTCTGCTGTATATTTGCTTTCTATGGTTCAAGCTTGTTGCTTCAGCTTCTCTCGCTAGTAAATGTTTTCGATGAGCTCGATATTTCTTCACATATATAACAAGAATTTAAATTACATATAGTAAAAGCGTGCACAATTCATATATCTGCATCAAGTCAATACAACTTATATAGTTGATTTTTTCTTTTTAGGTTATCATATTATGTTTATCCTGAGGATTTATTGTACCTGACCTTAATTTAACAGTACATACCTATATAAAATAAAATTTAACTCATACAATAAAATTTAAATGAGATATAAATTTGAAAATCGTTTCAATCAGACCTAATTGAATCAGTTTTTTAATTTTTTAATGTTTGATATTCGTATTGATTCTGATTCTTGTTGAAAACTCTCATATTGTGGAGAGTGCTCCCAAACTGCAAGATGGCGACATTCAAATTTCAAGAGAACAAGTTATTCTTTGACTAAAAGTTGTTCAATATGTCTTTAAAATATTTTAGATTATTAATTGTCCCTGTATAACATTTTTTACATAGTTTATATATATGTAAATTTTGTTCTGAAAAAATAAAAAATATCATATAAACTGAATATAGCAAATAACTTCATATCTAAAACTCGAACTCGAACATCTCAAATTAAGGATAAAACTTACTTGAAGATGACTAGCAATGTTGTGTCTAGTGAGACCATGAGTAGCCATAAGCTCCAAAATTCTTGATGGGACTGCCTTATCCACACCTAGTTTCTCTATTGCTTTTACAAATTTCCTATGTAGCTCTGGAGTCCAATCCAACTTCACATAATTCAAGAAATTAAACTTCCATTTTATTTTATTTTTTAAAAAAACAATTAAATAACAAACAAATAAATAAGTAAAACATTAACCTATAACTTATCCATTAAAAAATCATTATTTTGTCATATTAGCATATATATAACTTAATTTTTTGAGAGGAAATTAAATCGATGACGATGTTTACTTTGCATGAATAACATTACAAGTTTATTTAAGCTATGTTAAACTTTTATATGTATGCCCAGGGGCGAGGGGTTCATTCGAATTTCTTTAGTAAAAGATTACGTTGTATATTTAAGGTATATTTAAGAATTTTTATGTTTATGTATTGATTTTGCACCTGTTGAAAACAAGATTAGAGGTTAACTTAATTTAGGGGTTCAAACTACTATTTTTTTTTCCCGAACCCCCATAATGAGAATTCTGGATCCGCCACTGCATTAGACACTTGGACTAAATTTGTAATCTTAAAGATAAAGACAAATTATTATCTTCTATATGAGAGGTAATCATCAAGACACTTAAAAAGGTTATCGACAAATATTACTACTTAGTTCTTAACACATGAAATTTATAATCTTAATTACGACTAGAACAGTCAATGATAATAGATTTTCTACGTTAACGATGAATATAAATTATAATTAATAAAAAAAAATTACCTTTACTTTTTTCTTTCCTTGAGGATTTTTGATTTGGCTAGATGATTTTTTAGCTTCTTTTGACTTAGATTTCATATTTCCATGAATATCAGATTCTTCACAACTAGTAACTGAAAATTCACCAAAAATTTCAAAATCTGGCAGCAAATCTCCACCGTTGATTTCATCGAAAAGGTCATCGAAATTGATGGTGTCGATTAAATTCCCATGGGAAAAATCTTGGAATAAATCATAATTTTCCCTTTCGTTTTTGTAGCTCAATGATGAAGATAGAGCAAGCATTATTTCAAATACTATAAGTATAATTAACCTTCAAGAAAAAAAATTGTAAGATTAATTAGTAATATTAAAAGTAAGATAAGATTACATGCTATAACAAGTCATTAAAAGATAAAGCTTCTCAAAAATATGAGAGTTATGATGTGAAATTAAGATAAGACTCACTTAAATGTGCACATCTTAAAATGTGAGATTTATAATATTGAGAATAAGATAAATTACTCGCTATAACATATAATCAACTCATATAAAAAGATATCGACAAGCAAGCTTTCTCGTGATATGAGAATTGTAATTTTGAAAATAAGATAGATTACCTGTTATAAGTCAGTCAAATATCAGTGTAGATAAATCTCTCCTTAAACTCTCAGATTTGTAGTCAAATATCAATGTAGATAAGTCTCTCCTTAAACTCTCAGATTTGTAATGTTGAAAATAAGATAAATTACCTACTACAACAGATAATCAACTCATTCAAAGAACATCGACATGTAAGCTTCCTTATAATGTGAGATTTGTAATTTAAAAAATAAGATAGATTATCTGCTATAACTCACTCCTTAAAACTCTGAGATTTGTAAAGTTAAAAATAAGACAAATTACCTGCTACAACATATAATTAACGCATTAAAAAAATATCGACAAGTAAGCTTCCACATAATATGATATAATTGTAATTTCGAAAATAAGATAGATTATCTGCTATAACTCACTCAAATATCGATAGATAAGTGTATTCTAAAACTCTAAGTAAAAATAAGACAAATTACCTGATATAACAGACAATTAAATCGCTCAAAGATATCGCTAGATTCTTAATTAAAATATGAAATTTATAATTTTAAAAATAAAAACAACCCAATTTACTCTCTCTTGATGAATATAGGATGAAGAATTTGGTGACATCAAAAGAGAGAAAATATAAATTTTGGATTGGAACTTAAAATTAAAATTAATTCTTTCTTGTTTCATTTTTTTTTTTGTTGGGAGTAATATATATATAAGTTATAAGGAGCTGTGTATAAGGTTGAAATATTTAATTTCCACCACAACTTGTATAAGAGGGGTGTGTGTCTTATTTTTGTTTTTTTGTCTTTGTTTTTGGCTTGTTCTTGAATTAAAATATAAAATATTTAAAAGTTTTGTGGATGGCCTTTTTTTGAATATATAAAAAATCTATTACTGTACAAGAGTTTGTGAGCTGTTTTATGAGTAGATAAGTTCCTAATTTTTTATTAGACTCGGATATACTTTTTGATTTTCAATATATTTAAATGATACATTACTTAACGAAAAAAATATATCTGAAATTGAATATATAATAGAGATGTATCTGAGAAAGGATACATATGTATTTAAAAGAGAATTTTTCAATTTTTCTTAAAATGATAAAAAAAAAAAATTAAAAATATGATATCTTAAATTGTGTATTCAGGTAATATTCCATACAAGCTATCATTTGAAAAAAAATTGATTCGAGTCATTCGTATCAATCGATTCAAAATCATATTAGATAAACATATATAATTTGTTATCTTCTTATATTTAAACTTTTATCTTTGTGTTTACCATTTCTTGATAAAAGATACGTATATAGGATTTTTCTAAATTGTTGTGTCACTTCATCACGTTGAAATTATACAAAAATAGATATAACAATTAAGACTAGTCAAAAATTGTTGTGTCATTTCACAATCTTAAAAAGGAAATAAACAAACTCATTAAAACTCTCCTAAAATTGTTATGTCACTTCACAATATTTAGAAGAAAAAATGAACACAATATTTAGGACTCATTTAATTAAGGGCAACTTTCACATATAGCAAATAAAAAATTCATATTTATATGCTATAGCAAAGTTTGCATAATTGCGCTCCATAGCAAACATAGAAACTGTATAATTCGCTATACATATACAGTTGAAGCGAATTGTATAAAACGAATTGTATAAAACGAGAAAGAGAAAGACACTTAGGTAGAGATTTGTATAAAAACGAAGTGTATAAAACGAATTGTATGATTATAAGTGTATAGAACGATTATATACAATTTGAATTTGTATAAAATAAGAAAGAGAGAAAGACAAAAGAGACTTGGCAGGGAATATACAATTGAATCGAATTGTATAAAATGAGAAAGAGAGAAATTAGATACAATTTGAAATTTGTATAAAACGAGAAAGAGAGAAAGACAAAAGAAATTGGGCGGGGGAGTATTTTTAGTGTATAATTATAAGTGTATAGGACGGAAATATATGTACTTGCATGTGTATATACAATTTTCTCACGCTTTATACAAATAGAAACGCAATTTATACATTTTCGCTTCTGTTTGTATAAGTGAGAAAGGCGAGGGTGGCGAGCGAGATCTGGAGGAGGGGAGAGAGGGAAACAAAAATATATGTATTTATACAATTTCCTCTGCTTTATACAATTAGAAATAATTTTTATACACTTGTGTTTGTATAAAAAAATGAGGAAGCGAGTGAGAGATTAGAGGAGAGTTGAAGTTAAAGTGTTGTCAAAAAGGGAAAGAGATTAGTCTTTTTGGAACAAAATAAAAAGAAATCTAGGTCATTATTTTAAAAAACAAAGGGAGTATTTTGTATCCATATGAGTTGTGGTGTAGTGGTGGACTGGTTCGCTTTAACCAGAGGTCTCGAACTGCCATGAGTATGGAGAAAATCTTGTTGAGACTGTTACCCCCGAATAAGCTCTGCAGTGCGCGATTCAGATTTAATCAACACACTAATATGGACATTAAACATCGATGGGAAACCAAAAAATATACATTTTGTATTATGTTCTTAAAATACATTTCTTTCTAAGATAATCATTTCCTAATATGTATTATTCATTATTTTCTTTTCTTTTCTTTTCTTTTCATTTAGACCATTAGGTAATTTACTAAAAAATTTAGGAATAAGGGTAGAAATTATTTCTATATTTTCATTTATTAGTTAAGTTTATCCTTAGTTATACTATCTAGTTATTTATACTTGCGTCATCATCGAACTTAACAAATTACCCTTCAATTGGACGGTTACACCCAAATCAATAAAAACTATTCGGTTTGAATTAAACTAACCCAATCTTTAATTTAAACTTTGATCTACTAAACCAAATTAATTCATACCCAATGACATCACCACTATTCATAGCTTCAAAAATATATTTGAAGGGCTCAAAATTTATTACATTTAAATTGACGTGGCAACCAAAATAAAATAAAATAAAAGTATGACTTCAATTTATTTTATATGTTTTTCGGCCTAAAAATAATCACTTAAGAATTTTTGAATCTTTTCCAAACAAAAAAAAAATTTAATTAGCGTAAAGGTCTATGAATTATGAAAAAGAATTTAAAAGTATCATGATTTAATGAAAATATACTTTAGTATATGAACTACTTACTCAATTTTAATTTATTATTACTTTTTACCTATTTGAAAAGAATTATTAATATCCACATGACATGTTTAATATCATAAAATTTAAAAATCTTATTTACTTTCGTAAATTATGTGTCTGATCAAAATCAAAATAACAAATTCAAAAGGAATGAGTAATAAATAGCTCATACAATGACATATTTATTATATTTAAAAGAAGTACTTCTTTTGGTTGAAAGCTAACAAGATAGTTACAATGTAACTAAATACTGTAAAATCTTTGCATCGTACCTTATTATATAAAAATATATATAGTAGTGATATTTGTTGGGGTTTTACCCGATTTTCATATCATATTTTAAGTTTGTTTAAAGAAAATTAAAAGTATTTTTATAAATGCTTGAATTTATCTGAAAGGAAAAACATAATTCTCCGTCATACTTGGTTTATTCTTTCCTTAAAGAAAAATTAATTGAAGACCCGTCTTTGCATATCAAGAACATAATAACATTCACAATGTAGTCGTTTACGGAGTTTTGTTTATGAAGAGATTTATTATAACGATAATTTTAATATTTTTCTTATGTATTAGTTTTTCATATTATAATATTATGTTTTTAGTATAAGTTTTTGTCATACAATTTATTACTATTTGATTTGTATTTTTAAGCTTATGCATGATACCCTAATTACTTTCGAACCCAACCATATTAATATGTGATGTCTTTGCATAAACCCAAGATTAGCAAATGAGTGGCTTTAATTAGAGATAATCTCTCATTTTTAGTTCACTAAAATCTTAAGAGAGTTGTCTTTTCATTCAGAGTTTGTTTTGAAATTTGAAACTACACTCCAAATTGTCCTTTTAGTGTTAATCATACTATAATCTTTGGATTAAAGAGTATCCACGTGAAGGGAATAGTACATTTTTAGGGGTTTTAAAGTAATGTATAGTAATATTATTTATTTTATTTTAGATTGAAAATGTGATTTAATTTTAAAAAGATCATTATTTATGATAGAGGGTGAAAATATTATTAAGATAAAACTTTTGAGTCATGCATTTTAATCAAACACTTGCACTTTGTTTGGATTATTATTACCAATTGTTTCATAATTTATTATATTGTACTCTATTATACTGCATTGTATGATATATACATTGTTTAGCTAGAATGTATTGTTTGTTATTGCTTGATAATATTTTGATTGTTTGGTTCGATTGTATCGTGCTAAAAGGATAAACTAGTATTTTGAAATATTACGTAAAGATATAATTGAAAAAAGAAATTAAGTAACAATGGGAACACATCAAATCGGTAGTTCCATAAAATAGGGATTTTTATTATTACGTAACAACAAAATTTAACAATACAATACAATACATTTTAAGTAACGATCAAATTAAACATTGTAGACAAAGTAACGATATAATGTATGAATTTTGAATTATAAATAATTTTATTCATTGAATTTTCAATAGATTATTTGTTCATATCAATTATCAAATGCATAAATATAAAATTTGAAGAATGGGTGAAAAATATTGGTATATTGTCTCATAGTTATTAGGTGGAATATATATATATATATATATATATATATATATATATATATATATATATATATATATATATATATATATAACACAAAAATATTTAATAGTCGAAGTTTAATAAATTTAAATTCTAAATTCGCCATTATAAATACAAAAATATTTAATGGTTAAAATTTAACAAATTTAAATTCTGAATTCGCCATCATAAATCAATATCTTTGTTGTGGCCATGCAAACACTATTTATCTATGAGGTCCATCTTTGTTTCTTTCTTCAAAGTACTACTAACAAATGTGTCATATAAAATCCAGTTTCTGTCATACAAAATGTTTCATCGTGTATAATAATTGCTCTTACATGTTTTATCTACTCCTTTAGTTTATTAACTCATTTCATTATATTAATTTTGAATGTTTAATAATATTTGTCCTATTTATAAAATTAATGAAATTTTATTATTTTGTATCTAGTTTATCCTTGTTATTAAATAATATTTAGCTGATTCATATTTAATATGAGTGGTTTGTTAAATAATGGGAAACTTACATAAATATACTATAATAAAAAAATATTTATCATTTATAGCAATAATATTTTCTTTCACTTGATCACTTTTAATTCATTTATAATACAAGTTTAATTCATATTACAAAGAACAATCTTTTATTCACATATAATACAAATTTTAATGATAGATAATTCATTTATCACACATTTTAATACACTTTTAATACAATGTGTCAAATTTTTACCAAACAAACATAATATATTTTAACAAAAAAATTATAATTCATATGTAATTCATATATATTGCATACATAATTCACTTTTAATACATATTACAGATTTAATATAGTATTGATATAAATGGTAATAAATAAAAAGTATTGCTAAAATTCGTAATTATTTATTAAAATGTATCAATTCATGTAATTTTTCCTTGAATTCCTTATTATTTACCGTTTCTTAATCACTGTGTGTGTCAAGTCAATAGTGAATAACTATTGTCAAAGAGTAAAAGATTTACGATCCCACAACTCATTCATTGGAGTCTTTTTAAAAATTAAAAGATATTCTTAGTAGGAGTCCAAAATTTCATTTAGGAATTTAAGTTATAATTAATTTTATTTTTTGAATTTTGGATAGATTATTTAGCCACATTAAAATTATATACTAAAGTATAAAATATGACTAAAATTATTGAATCCATCATATAAAGGAAATTTTCATTGTAATAGTAACGGAGATTAAAGAAACTACTGAAATACATATCTCTTATTTTCAATATCTCTTTTTTTTTAAAATTCTAATATTCCTTACTTTTTTAATGTATCCGAGCTACTTATTAATGTATACAAGTCAGTATTTAATTTTTTGAGCTACATATATGTATCCGATTTACTTTATAATATATCCGAACTAGTTTTTAATGTATCCAAAATAGTTATTAATGTATCCGAGCTACATATTATGTATCTGATTTACGTTATAATAATGTATCTGAGATACTCTTTAATGTATTCAAGGTATATATTAATGTATTCGATTTGTGTTACTTTTTAAGGAATTAATGTAATTACAAACTATCAGAGAGATAGATTCTAATTTGGCAATTGCCCAGCAAGCTGCTCCAATATCCTGGCCCAAAACTAGCAGGCCCATCTTTGCTGAACACACCTCTATTGAAGTAATTTGCAGGATATCCTATTTACACAACATTATTTATGGCGCAATCATTTTTTTAAAAAAAAAAATTACGTAAATGAGTCATAAAATTTAAAATATTACACGTTTATATCCTAATCCAAAATAATTCAAGAAAATATCTCTTATCTTAAAAAAAAATTACAGTCCACAACCCCCATTAACTAAGATTGATAATTTTCTGCTTAACTGATACTAATCAGTGTCATATACTGTATTCGTTTCATTAAAACTGATAGTTTCACTAAAATGTTTTGAAATTATTAGCCTTAATAATATCAATAAGAAAATTTAGAAACTTCGTGACTTAAATATGAGTTTCGAAATTGACAATTAGGACAATAATAATCAAATAAAAATTATAGGTCACCACTATTATCTTAATTCCAAAGTCAAGCTAAAATCCTCAAAATGTCAAATATAATTTGCTGGCACCAACCAAAGAATCTAGAACACAAATTCAACCTTATATATTATCAAATTGTAATAATTAATAATTCACATATTTAAGAAAAAACATGGTCAAAGAAGATATATATTAATTTTTTTACTTTTCAAATATTAATGTTGCCACATAAATCAAAACAAATGGAGTATTAAGGTAATAAAATGCAAAATATCTATAATAAACATGAGATATAAAAATTAAATTGTTTCCACTTATATTAGTTAGCTTTTTTCCCTTTTGAATCTACGTGACACTTTTATTTTCTTGAGATTCAAACTATATAATTTATAACAACAGTCTTAAATGCATTTTTAATTGTATTGACATATAAACGATTATAAATTTATAGTACTTTTTGAATAATTTTTAAATTTATTAAAAATTATAAAATAATGAGTTGACAATCTAATATCCGCTTCAAAGGACCAATCAAATAAACATTCAACAATTAAAAAGTGTCACATCAATTGAGACATCAAATTATTGTATTTCAAAAGACAAGTCATGAGTTCGTCAATCTCGATACAAATCTTTTCGTTATAAATAAAACGTAAATATAATATCATAGTTAAATTATTATTTATTACACAATATAAATATATATATAATATAAAATTAAAAATCATAGCCATAAGGCCCCTGCATTTTTCAAAACAGGACACAATTCACCACTAATATGAGCTTCCATAATCCGATCCAATCCTCCGAACAACTCTCCTCCAATAAACACCGCCGGCAACGGCGATGACAAACTCCGATCCTCTCTCCGATCACCGCCGCCACCGACAAATTTTCCGATGTCCTCTAGCTCGGTTATCGCCTCATTTTCGTATTTTTCTTCAATGTCATACATAACGGGGTTCGCTCCAAGACATTGAAGTAAACGTTTGATGACGTGGCTCATACAACATCCACGTTGTCTAAAAACTATAATGGCGTTTTCCGTTACCATTTTCTTGAAATTCCCTTTAGAGTAATTGATTTGATTGATCGTTAAAGATGAAAATTTATTTAGAGTCGTAAAATTTGTTGGAAAAAAATTCCATGATTTGTATGGAAGTGCATCTTGCATTATGAAAAAATAATAATAAAAAAAA
This sequence comes from Solanum sitiens, assembly GCA_016801875.1. Classification (NCBI taxonomy): domain Eukaryota; kingdom Viridiplantae; phylum Streptophyta; class Magnoliopsida; order Solanales; family Solanaceae; genus Solanum; species Solanum sitiens. The sequence continues at coordinate 293,340 of JABWTJ010000017.1, read as the reverse complement.
AAATTGTGTATGATATTTTTATTTTTCTTTGGAATGACTATGATTGTGTTGAGGAAATATAGAAAATGAAATAAGATATGTTTGTATATATAGAGAGGTAGGATATTAAAAAAGTCAAAAGTTATTTTTATATGGTGGTTTGCATTACATCACAACAATAAATGGAAGACAAATGTATTTAGTTTATATCTTTTCATACTATTGAGGGGGCATATAGTATGACTTTGGTACTATCTATTAATTTCGGTTCAAATTCTAGATATATACGTATTAAGCAGGGGCGGAGCTATCTTCATAAAAGGAGCTCTCTTCGGCAAAATATTATATAATTTATGCATGGTTAAAATAAATTTATATGTATATATAGTAGATGTCGAACCCCCTTCGGCTATCTATTTTTACAGATTTTAAATCACCTTATTAAAAATTCTGACTCCGCCTCTGATATCGAGAAAAAGGATAAATGAAATTTCACAAGCGTACATAACATTATTTGTATCTGATGAATGTAGAAAGTCTGATTCTGAAAGATAATCAATTAAAATTCACGAATAATTATTTTTCAGACCTTGTAATTAATAAATAGTGACAATATATCAAAAAGAGAATCGAAACTGACGATTAAATGCTATTTTTATGCTATATATTAACTAAATATCACAAAAATCAGATTTAAAACTCATTTTCTAGTTTTTAATGTACTCCCAAATTTCAGAACCTATAAAATTTATGTTATAATTCTGTATTAGGTTTCACACACATATTAATCATATGTTTTAATTTCAAAATGTATTTTCTTACTACTTAAAATAACTATAAATATTAAGTGCGAATAAATATTTTTCCGCGAATAAAATATAAAAAAAATATAGGGAGGGTGTGTGGGGTTGTAAATTAGCGTCAACGGTCGTTACGCCAACTTACGCGTAACATGATATATGGCTTACGTAAAATTATGTCATGAATAGCCTACGCTTACATATAAAGTTGGTACTCCATGAGGTCATATTTTTGGATTTTTAAAATATTTTTTCTCGTTTCACATTCGTATTTGTCCATTAGAGTCTGACTATTCGAATTCATGTTAAAAAGTTCATATTGGGGTAGAACGTCTCTTAATAAAGATGACTTCGTATCTAGAGAGATTCAAACTTGAAACCACTGAAGTTTATAATAAAAGAGTACTTATCACTCTACCACAACTTTGATTGTATTTATATTAAAGGGAAAAGGGTCAAATATGCTCCTTAACATTCAAAAAGGTCTAGATATACATTCCGTTTAGAGTTTGGTTCACTCATGCCCTCGCCGTCCAACTTTTGGTCCAAATATACCCTTATGGGCGTTAGTTGCCATATTGGACATATCCAACTCACTTTTTTATTTTTTTAAATGTCACATGGAATTGCATGTCATTTTGACCTTACCACATGACATTTATATGAAAATGGAAAGGTATTCGGACTCATAAACACCTAATTCGATCCATAAATCAACTCCTTTTAAATTCACTATCCGACCCATTTTTAACAATTTTGTTTAATTTTTATTTTTTCGGTAAATTCCGAAAATGAGTAATTGATTAATAAAAAATAGGGAAAATATGGAGAGAAAAAAATTAACGCCAAAAATTCACAAATAAATATAGTAACCTTAAATCTAACATTTCAATATTTTTTTATTTTTTTTTCCCGATAAATCTCGGAAATGAGTAATTGATTAATAAAAAATATGAATGAGTTGAATATATCCAACATGACAACTAACGTCCATAAGGGCATATTTGGACCAAAAGTTGGACGGCGAGGGCATGAGTGAATCAAACTTTAAACGTAGGGTATATCTAAACCTTTTCGAATAGTTAAGGGGCATATTTAACACTTTTTCCTTATATTCAATATACTTTTTAATATATACATAAATTTAACGTAAAAATTATTAAACTACGTTTAAATTCTAGATCTGCAGCAAGGAGATGTCACAATGCACTTGCGCAAGATATGCAGTGGAATAAGTAGGCATCAAAAAGTAGAAACAAATCGTGCTTTAACTTTGACTGATATAATTAGTGTCTACTCCACTTAATTATCATATTATATAATTTAATTAGTTTTACTTTTAACTTTACAATATAATGGATTATGCTTTTATCATCCTTGATGTTAACATTTCCTATATTTTTATCCTTTATATTGTGATTTAGTAGGCATAGTGAGTAAATAATTTTTTAAAAGCATTAAAAATACATAGTTGATATTTTTTTAGTGCGTTATCGGAGTTTAGGCTTTTCTAGTTCCACTATAGTGGGAAGAAAATAAATAGAAGCAAATCGATTAAAGATCATATAAGATGAGAAGTTAACTTGATCCTAAAATGAAATAATTGATACAATTTGATATTTTATAAAACATGATCGGAATCATAAAATTCTTTCACTTCATACATATGATTATATATATTAATATATATATATATATATATATATATGCAATGACGATTAGACTTTTAGTTTGTCTATAAAATTATATAATATTTTAATGTGTTATCTAACTTTTTTTTAGTATCTCTACATATGATAATACGTGGATTGACGTTATCGAGTAATTTTTAAAAAAAAAAATATTGAAGAGAAGGGGCTGCATGATTCACCCCAATAACTTGGCGTTGACAATGTCCTTCGAAAGCTAAGAAAAAACGTAGAGCGTGACGTGCGTGTGGATAGAGAAAAATATTTTATTTTTTGCATTTATTTCTTCTAATTTTCTCATATTTAATACTAGTATTATTTTTATTTTTATTTTTATTTATGTAAAGATATTTGATTCGGTAAGTGTTTTGTTTAATAAAAAAGATTTATTTATGTTTTAAATAAATAGTAGATATTTATGTGCACGTAAAATGGAGGATTTAAAATTAAATTATTACTAAATATAGAATAGTGTCACTCTTATTAAATCTGATTTGAAAATAGTCTTATATAAATAGTGACGAAGGGAGAATTTATTTTAAAAATGTAAATTCTTGATAAAAAAAATAACTTATGTAATAGAAGTAAATAAAATAAATAAATTATATAAGTGACATTTCATTTTGACTGTCTACTCCATATTTGCTCCCAACATATTCCGCACCACAATAAGATGAAATTAAGTTGTTTTTACACTTTTAAACTTTCGTACAAGTAAAAAATCAAACAAACAAATTAAAATAAATTACAAGACATTAGTTTCCTTTACTTTCTTTTTTATCTTACTTTAACCAAATAAACAAATTAAAATAAATTATAAGACATCATTTCTTAATACAAGTGCAAAGTAAAAAAAGTGGCATATAAAATGGGACGGAGGGAGTACTTCAACCATAACAAAGCTAACAAAAACCCACACATTGAATCTAAAAAAGTAGAGTGTACACAAAACAAACCCCCTCCTCATGAAGGTAAAGAAATTATTTGAAAAGAAAAAAACTCGATTCAAATAACTCATATCAAATAATACATCCAAGGAAGACAAGAAATACTGAGAAGCATTGCATAGTAAGCAGAAAACTACACACACACAATAATGTGATAGCCTAAGCATAACAAACAAGCAGTAGTAACTGAAATCACAATTAAAACAGAGATATATTCAACATGATTGTCAAAATCTATTCATTGTATCTTTATTGCTAGAATCTTAGTTTTTTTCTCAGAAGCAACAGAAATAAGGGAGACTTCAAAAAGACAGATCTTACATGATTGTCAATATACTAATTGCATACATTTATAAAGCTGATAAAGCTTGGCCATGTCAGATCAGACAATGTCTTTACTTCCACAATAGTTTCTCATGCAATGTTTCCATGTTCAAGAGTTCAAATAACTAAGGAAACCATCTATCAAGTAGTCACTATGTAAACATGAAAGGGGCAGTAGGCTTGCAGGAAAAGAAAATATTGAAAGTTGAAACATCAATCAGTTGCACTATCCAAGTCACTTTCTTGTAGTGTCCAAGTTGAAGTCCTGAAGGTTAAGCAACAGATCATCGGCACTCAAGTACACCTTGTTTGCTGCGTGTGAGATAGTCTGGGCGATTTCTCTGGCTGCTTCAATCTTCCTGAGAGTGATAAATGCTGGATTGTTGGCAATAGCTTGACCAATCAGCTGAGCACTCTTAGCTTCTCCCTGCAGAACAACAAATAGGAAGTCAATACTACTGCTTTGTGATGTTCCCTCATCTCCCACCTCCCTTCCCTCAAACATATGATAGTACAACATAAAACAGAAAAAAATTTATTAGCTGAAAACAATTTTATGTAGTTTAGTTTACTAGTCTTGTTTGTCAATGGTAAAGTGGGAGCTATGCATGAGATGTCATCAACACAGAAGCAGAAAAGATAAAACTGCAGTAATAGATTAAATTAAACAGAAGATGTCATGAGGGGAACTCTATTGACCTGAGCTCTGATAACAGCACTTCGCTTATCTTGCTCAGCTTTTTCCACAACAAATTTCGCCCTCTCGGCTTCTTGAGCAGCCACCTGTTTAGCTTCAATTGCAGCAGTAAACTCTTTCCCAAATGTCAAGCTTGTTATGGATACATCATCAAGTGCAATGTTGAAGTTGGCTGCCCTGTCTGTCAAAATCTTCCTTATTTCTCTGCTAACATTCTGCACAAAATACAGAAGACAGGAAATGATGAGATGGTATATATTAACGGTGGTCTTTGAGAAGGTATCTATTAACATTTAAACAAGTTCCTGTGTCGCAAATAGAAGATTTGTAGTTCATTTCTTTCCCTACTTCAACGAAAAAGACGTAAGCATCCAATAAGCTTTCAGAACCAATGGGCCTATAATCACAGTGCAATGGTACAGGTAAAGAGGAAGTACCACCTATAGCATAAGTAACTTCCACCAAGAACATCAACTAAATACATAAGGCCTCTTGCACGTACCTCTCTCTGGGTGATGAGCTGGCTAGCATTGTATTGGGCAACCACAGCCTTCAAAGTTTCATGGATAATTGAAGGTAGGACCCTTTCATTATAGTTTTCACCAAGAGTTCGGTAAACTGTGGGTAGTTGGTCTGAAACTGGACGAGTGAGCACCCTAAGACCAATTTTTACCTGTGTAATAAAAAGGAAAAACCCAAAAAGACTGTTAAATCCTCTAATTCTAGAATTCAAGCTTTCTGTCCTAGGATAAAATCAGAACATCATCTATCACCAAAATTGTCCTTCATTACTTTGCAATTGTTACAAATGTTTTCCCCTATTTTGATTTAATTCTTTTTTCTCTTTAAGTTTTTAGGGAGGGGAGGAAACAAGTAGTCAGAAAAATTTACCATCTGGAGGTCACGACTTCCCGAAGTGCTCTCCACAAGATGGGGTCGTGCACGAACATCATATATGACTGGTCTTTCAAACCAAGGAATCATGAAGTGTGTCCCTTCTGGATAAACCTATTCATAAACCACTCAACAGAGATTAAAAAGAAAAACACAAATATGGGCACACATCAAACATAGGAACAGAAAAAAAACATGGTTGAGTCTCATACAATAAGATTGGCCATAACCATCCAACAAAAACATTTGAGTTTAGAACAAAATAAAACCATGAAAAATTATGGCAATCCTTGCATGTATTGAAACAGAAAAAAAAATAGCCCGTGGAAGGCACCTTGATTCATGTTCCACCCAATAAGTTTCTCAACTTAACATGGATAACAATTAACATAGGCATAATTTTGGAGCGACTGATGCTAACCAAAAGTCAATCTAATTGATAATGTAAAAGAGCACCTAAACATCATCATGATCCAAAAGAATAAAAGGCAAGAATACCTTGTTTTTGACACCACCAATACGGTTGAAAACAATCGCGCGATGCCCACCCTCAACATTGTAGAGACTGTTGGCAACTCCATACACACCAAGACCAGCGATAACTCCAAGCTTGATCAAAGCAGAAGCTGCACCACCACCAGGCATCTTGGGAACCTTGACATTGTTGAGATTCATTTTACCAGCTCCTGATATAAACCAATCATATTCATATTTCTGTTACCGCAAAATCAAAAACCTACTAGTATGGAAAAGGAGTGTTCCATGTGCAGTCTGAAGAGCTTTAACAAACAAAAACACAATCAGACACAATCATATTGGTCAGCATGGAATTTTCTTTCCAGAGCTACAATTCAGATAGAGCTTAAGCGTTTTACTAGAGGAATTTTCTCTTTGATTTCCAATATGTGAGAAAATATACTCCAAAGGTAGAAAGGACGCTCTCTTCTTTTTTTCCTGTTGAAGCCCTTAGCATTAAGAGATTGCGATCAATTCTTTTGTAAGTCATGTACCCTCTCTTTTCTAAAAAAATATAGCTTAAGCTCTTTCTCAGATCTAGTATCATCTAAATAAGAGGACTGAGCAAAGCACTCATCGTGTAATGCATCATTAATATTCCAAATCCCAGCATTCTACAATAAATAGATTTTCACCCATTTCTTCATTTACACTTGACACTATTATTTTAAACATTCACACATTGTTTTTTCTTTTCTTCTCGATGGATAACTGGGAATTCCTTTTTTCAGAAAAGAAAAAGAACAGAGAAATCCATTGTTATAGCATCAAAACATGTTGGAAAGTGTGCTGACTGATCCAAACATGTCCACTAAGATATCATACTTGGTTCAACAACTATGTTTCAAACTTGTGAAGTCTACCTACCACAAATTTCTTGTGCAGTTGAACTAAAGCCTTAAGCCTGGTGTGCTGGGAATTCTAGATACATTTCAATTAACCAAACTGAAGGTTCAACTCAATGTAAATCACTTTCACATTTTAAAAGTTCACTAGAAAACTGTCAAAAGGTACACACAAATAGAACCTACAAACACCAACTCAACCAAAACAGGAAAACAGAGAAAAATGGGATCAGCAAACAGCAAAATCAATCAATCAACAAGATCAATGTACCACATTAAACCCAAATGGAGTTGTCAGAGACATTTCAATTAGCAAAACTGAAGTTTCAACTCAATAAGTAACACTATGCTTCAAAAAGAAAAACCAATCAACTACGTCACTAAGCCAAATTAAACTTGAAATCAGCTCAGCTAGATCATCGTAATACTCAACTATCCCAATCAATCTCAAATTTCGTAAAATATAATTCCACTTCAAAACCCGAAATCACAATAATCCGTTAAACTTAAAGAACAACTAATTAGGTCAAGCATACAATCAAATGGGGTTATCTTCTCAAATACATTTCACCAAGTTTCAACTCAATAAGTGACACCCAAAAAAAATGCTTCAAACAGCAAAATCAATCAATCAACTACATCACTATACCAAACTAAACTTGAAATCAGCTAAACTATTGCATCTAATTCATTTCAATACTCAATAATCGATGTTCAACCCAAATAAATCGGAAAAAATTACCAAAAAATCAAAAAAAAAAGCGTCATTACCCAAAATCGGCTAAAAACTTAAACCCAAATAGACTTTGAAGTTGAAGATGAATTTACCTGATCAAAACGAAGCAGAGAAGTTTAGGGTTTTTGGTAGAAAATGAAGAGAGAAGAAAATAAAAAGGGGATTTTACGGGGAACTTGGAGAAGGGGTTTAGGGTTTTTCGATATTTTTTAAAATTTAATTATATTTCGTTGATTATTTAAATGTTTATGGGCTTTGATATTGGGCTCTAATCTGAAAATTGGCCCTTTAAGAAAAGTCCATTATACTAATTGGACCCCCAATTAGTTTTCACCTTTGTCAAAGTTTTCATAAAATTTCGTAAATAGCCACTAAAATAAACTCAACTAGGCTCCAAAGCTAGTTTATTAATTACGAGTCATAGTTACATGTAAGGGGTCGGGGGAGAGGAGGGAGCGAGACCGAGAGAGATAGAGAGAGAAGAGAGATGAGAGAGAGAGATTAAAGAATGGAGAGAGATAAATTATATTTGTATATCTGTCACATAATCGTATATGTATATGTATAATTTGCATATGTGTGAGAGAAGAGAGGCGCGAGAGAAAGGAAGAGAGGATAGAGACACACCTAATTATAGCTAAAACTAAGTTGCAGCTTGCGAGTGGTAATAAATAATTAATGAAAATTATAACATTAATTTGAAAATGAAAATCTAAGTCTTCAATTACTAACTCAAACACATCTTGTCATCTATGAAGGTGACTTTTCAACTATGGCATTTGGCTTTTGATGATTTTTGAAGAAATTTATATATACCACTAAAAGATATATATATTAATATATTTTTTAAAGAATGACGAATTTACTTACGCTCCAAAACTTTCTTTCAATTTTTATGTCTATTTTTTATTTTAGTATTTTTAATTAGAGGTCTCGAATTCGAACATTGAAATAAATAAATTCTTGATAATTAGTGCTTCAACCTTAAATGAGTCATACACACGATTTAGATTATTCTGAATATCATATAATTAAAAAAATCAAAATAATCAGTGATCTTTTTGATTCAAGTGTAACATCTATTATTGATAACGAGATCATATTATAAAATTGATAATTAGAAATTTGCAAAATCTTATTAATCAATTTATAGTCAACTATGATTATCTCAACTTGAAAATAACTATTTTACCATGTAAAACATGATTTAATCATTGCATTTATTTTCATCAAGTATAAATAAATAGATGAATAAATAAATATTTATCTCTATTTAGGTGGAAATATTGGTGAATTCAAAGAACACGCTAGGCACTTCTACATGAGGTTAATCTTAATCTTTACTTAATTAATTTGCTGTTTTTTTTCTCAATACGTCTCACAGACTACACAATCGTAAACAAAAATTTCTACCAAACATTGCATAACTTAATACATTATTTTATACATGAATAAGAGGCAAGTTATACCATAACCAAACGGCCCCTAATGGTTCATCCATTGATCCATGAGAGATACATTAGTCCATTTGAAATTAGACAAGTTAAACAAGGCCACACAATATGACATCTACAATCAACTGCAAATAAAGATAAAAATTTTGATTGAGCTTTACTTATAACTTTAACATCTAATAACAGTCAGAGATGAAGTTTTTTGAAGGCAACAAAATCAAATGTGGTTGAAAAAATTGGCAAGCACAATTTCTGAAATGTTTGCACTTGTACACCCTTGTCATTGACCACCAAATACCTGTACAAAATGAAGAGCAGTTTCCATCAGAACATAAGCAAGTCTTTTATTTACCTCTTTCACCAGAGCAGGGAAAGGGGGAAATGGAACTTACTCCGGCCAAAACGTCCTTAGACAGACTAGGCTTGAGTTTCCCAGCTTGATTCGCCACAGGTTTTTTCTGGGGAAATTGTCGTATCACCTTTGGTGCAAACTGATCGCTTGGGAAATCGGAAATTACCCCAGATTCCTGCTGCACCTTTTGCTTCTGTAAAGATAGAACAATTAAAAAGTATTATCTATACTAAATTACTCCATTGCGAAAGATAGTAAGGTAAGATAAAGTGAGTGGTCGAATACCTAAACTAAAACTGGCTATAATACATAACCAAGTAATAATAATTCGGGGTGAGGAGAAAAGACTCTTCCTATTTTACACACAAACCAACATCTATATTTTATTGGTTTTGTTTAAAGGGACATCTTCTAACATCAATCAATGTATTGGAAATCCACATCAGAGCTTATCGACGAAAAACTAGAGTTGTCTCATGTTGTATCTACTATTTCAAGAATAAAAACTCAAAAGGAGATGGCAAATAAGAAAGTCAATCGAGGGAGATCAAAACATAATGCTTAACAACTACTTGCATGCTAAAGAATTAATTAAAAATTGTAGCGCTGACCTTCTTCATTCGTTCTTCAATAGAACTTAAAGCACGAGATTTATCAACTTGTGTAAGGTAGAAATCACGCTCCCTCTTAGCAGCAGAAAGCTCCAAAGCTAGTTTCTGCTCACGAACTGCATGCCTTTGTGCTGCAAAATGTTTGTAAGGCATCAATTAAGAAGTGAATGGAGATCGAAAAATGCATCACTACCCAATAAACCAAAAAGTAACAGCATACCGATTTCATCAGTAACATCATCCCATTTGATTTTAGACAAGTACTTGACATTCCAAATGTCATAATAGAATGATGACCTTTTTCTTCCACCTGTCAAACAGAAATTTGACAGTAAAGTTGATAACCTCTCAAGGTCACTGAAAATATAAGAATATCAGAAGTTGAAAGCTGAATCAAAATAACCAAATTACATTGTTATGACACAAATGGCATATGCAACAAAACAATGATAGTCTATTCGTAATAGAAGCCAAATTTTGGCTAGTATCTGAATAATTGGTGTGTCAACTAAAAATGTGTAATAAGCACAATAACTAGTCACTCAACAAGAAAATAGAAATATTTGTCAAACTTACTGTTAGATGCTACGATGGCACCCTATTCACCAAATAAAAGAAATATGTAAATAGCCTGAACATTTAAACAGAATTCCTTAAACTGGAAAAGAATCGAGAAGAAAAGGAAGGCACTGCTAAGAAAATATGTTACTTTACCCATCTGTTGACCATTCAACATATTTGCGACTCTTTTGGCAACACTCTTTTTTGTAAACTCAACCCACCTACAGATATAGATTATAGTTTAATTACTTTCGGTAAAAAATGTCATAATCATGCAAATGCAAGATACAATTCATGCTAAATAATAGATAATCTGATTTCAGTTGACAGAAACTTCAATATAAGCATACCCTTCTGAAAATGCTTGTCCTCGGAATCCACCTGCCCGTTTCCGATTCATTTGAGCAGCAGCAGCTGCATGCAAGACAAACTAGTAAAGACAACCAAGCTAAGCTGAGGAGCAGACTGAAGTGTTTAACCAATATCAGATATAAGAGCATAAACAAGGAACTCAACAAACCTTCAGGTACAAGATATATTCTCTGAATTTCTCCAAACTGAGAAAGAAACTGGCGAAGTTTCACGTGGTCCATACGAGGCGGTACTCTACTTACGTGACAAACTCCACGCTTTTCCGCTTTCACCTTCTTCTTCTTTTTAACTTTTCCTACTTGTGTTTTAGTTTCATCTTCTCTACGTGGTGGACTTGTTTCCTCAATTTCCAAATCTTTCTCACCCATCTAACGAAAAGGAGAAAACCAGTTGTGCGTAACAGATAAAACTTGTGCTATAGTGGAATTTGTCCGTCAAAGCTACAAGAATAATTTCCAATGTATAATAGCAATCATAAAATTAACTCCCCCTACCCTAAAGCCACTAAAAAGCCACAAGGACAGTTGAAAGCAAGGGCGGCTCAACCCTAAACCCTAAAGCCACAAAATTACAAATCCTTCAAAGAAACAAACAAATCCCCAAATTCAGTTCGAAAAAGGAAGCTCAAATACGAAAACAAACATATACATCCGAATCCGAAGATAAATTTGAGCAAGAGGCAAGATTAAAAGAAAACCAAATGCACTGAGACAAATGATGAAGGAGATACATGCATACCTAAAGAGACGACCAGCTCTGCTGAAGGCGAAAGCAAAATCAATCAATCAACTAAATGAATATACCAAATTAAACATGGGATCAGCTATTTCATTCGACTACTCAATATAATCCCACTTCAAAACCCAAAATCACAATAACCCGTTAAAACCTACAGAACAACAAATTGTATCAAAAAAAAAAAAACCAACTGGAGTTATCAGAGACATTTCAATTAACAAAACTGAAGTTTCAACTCAATAAGTAACACTATGCTTCAAACAGCAAATTAAATCAACTACATCAAGGTACCAAATTAAACTTGAAATCAACTCAGCTAGATCATTGCAATATTCAACTATCTCAAATTTAACAAAATATAATCCAAGTTCAAAAACCGAAATCACAATAACCCGTTAAACTTAAAGAACAACAAATTGGGTCAAGCATACAACTCAAATGGGGTTATCTTCTCAAATACATTTCACCAAGTTTCAACTCAATAAGTAACACCCAAAAAAAAATGCTTCAAACAGCAAAATCAATCAATCAAATACATCACTATACCAAACTAAACTTGAAATCAGCTAAACTATTCCATCTAATTCATTCCAATGCTCAATAATCTATGTTTAACCCAAATAAATCGGAAAAAATCACCAAAAAATAAAAAAAAAAATCACAAAAGCTTCATTACCCAAAATCGGCTAAAAACTTAAACCCAAATAGACTTTGAAGTTGATTACCTGATCAAAACGAAGCAGTGAAGTTTAGGATTTTTGGTAGAAAATGAAGAGAAGAGAAGGGGTTCAGGGTTTTTCGATATTCTTTTAATTTTAATTATATTTCATTGATTATTTAAATGTTTATGGGCTTTGATATTGGGCTCTAATCTAAAAAGGGAAATTGGCCTTTTTAAATTGAAAAGTCCATTATACTAATTGGACCCCCAATGAGTTTTCACCTTTGTCAAGTTTTCATATAAACTTTGGGAAAAAATTCGGAAATAGCCACTAAAATAATCTTAATTAGGAATTCTTCAAGTTTTAAAAATTAGGTAGAAGTGATAAATAGTATAAAATTAAGTTAAAAGATATCTTTCTCAATAGTCCCGAACTTTTAATTTTTACACCTTTGTCCAATAACTGTCATAGTTGTCCGACAACTTTAGTAGTTGTCCAAATAACTTTAGTAGTTGTCCAGACAATTTGAGTAGTTGTCTAGACAACTATGAAGGATGCTCTTAGTTTACTCCTTTGATTAATATTTTTAAAAAAAAAAAGAAAAAGAAAAGGAGGCCCACTTGTCTTTTTAAAAAAATTGAAAACCTCTAAGACATTTTAGCTCATTTTTTCCTTCATGGCTATAGTTTGCTAATTACAAGTCGTAGTTACACATTAGAGGAGGAGAGAGAGGAGCGAAATTGAGAGAGAGAGAGAGGAGAGAGGTGAGGCAGAGAGGGTAGAGAGTAGAGAGAGACGTATTATATTTGTATATCTATCATATAATCGTATATGTATATGTATAATTTGTATTTATATATATACAAGAGAAGAGACCAGAGAATCGCGAGGGAGAGGAAAAGTAGAGAGTGTTGCCACACAATATAGCTAAAATCAAGTTGCGAGTAATAATTAATTAAAATTATAAATATTAATTTAAAAATGAAAATCCAAATCTTCATTAGTAACTCAAACACATGTTTGGAAAAAAAATTCTATAATATATATATTGGTCATCTATGAAAGTGACTTTTCAACTATAACATTTGGCTTTGATGAATTGTGAAGAAATTTATGTGCATCTCCTAAAAGATGTATATCAATATTTTTCTTAAAGAATAATGAATTTATTGCGCTTTAAAACTTTCTTTCAGTTTTCGTTTTTTTTTTTGTGTTAGTATTTTTAATTAGAGATCTCAAATTCGAACTTCAAAATAGATAAATTTCTAATAATTAGTGGTTCAACCTTGAATGAGTCATACACACATGATTTAGATTATTCCAAATATCATATAATTAAAAAGTTAGAATAATCAACGATCTTGTCAATTTAGGTGTAACATCTATTATTGATAACAAGATCATATTATAAAACTAATAATTAGAGATTTGCTAAATCTTGTTGATTAATCTATATGTCAACTATGATTATCTCAACTTGAAAATAACTATTTTACCATGTAAAACATGATTTTGATCATTGTATTTATTTTCATCAAAGTATAAATATATAGATGAATGAATACATATTTATCTCTATTTAGGTGGAAATATTGGTGAATTCAAAGAAAAAGCTGAGCATTTCTACATGAGGTTAATCTTAATCTCTACTTAATTAATTTGCTGTTTTTTCCCCTTAATTTTCTTTAGTGATTTAATTTGTTGACAATTAAATGGCCTAATAATTAGTGAAATTTTAAGATACATTCATCAACGTAAATATTCGCTTTCATAATTATGATATAACCAGTCGAGTTCTGATTAGATTATTAAGATTTCTTTCAGATATTTCTAATTAAGTATCCTCGCCTATGTAGTACATTTTTCTTCAACACTCTCCTCGCCTCCGAACCATTTTTTGCACTTCATGATCCGGTGTATTTCCTCCACCCAACCCTCAATCGCTTAAAATGTCCAACGTCAAATGAATTTGATTCCGATATCAAGTCAAATTGAATTTTGGATCCAATTCACATTTCAAAAATTAGCTTAAAGGAAAAAAGATTGTCCGAATCTTATAAAACATTGAGAAATTTCAACTCTCGCTGATAATCTTTAGCAACATCTAATTATGCACATCGATCTCAATAGAAATATATCTTGCTATTTTGGATTAAAAAAATAAAGCAAGCAATATATAAGAAGAGTCCGGAGCCTAAAGGGTACAAAATATTAACAAAAATTTCAAAACGGTATATACAATTTTATATTAACCAAAACGGCAAAATCGCTGCAGAGGCAGCGATTTACTCCATCGGAAAAAGCAAAATCGCTGCCTCTGCAGCGATTTATAATTTTTTTTAAAAAAATGTTAAATCGCTGCCTTATAAAAAAAAAATCTTTAAAAAAATGTTAAATCGCTGCCTTGGCAGCGATTTTATAAAAAAAAAAAAAAAATCTTAAAATCGCTGCCTAGGCAGCGATTTAACATTTAAAAAAAAAAAAAAATTATTTAAATTTAAATGATGTTTGAATTCAAATAGAATTCTAAATTTAAATAATTAAATTTATATATATATATATATATATTCACATGCAAATAGTGTAATTTTTATTTGTTTATGGATTGATTGAATTCACATACAAATAGTGTAGTTTTTGTTTTATTATAAATTATTGAATACAGTTCACGTGCAAATAGTGTCAATATTACAATAATTATTTTATTTTTTTTAAAAATAAGGAAAATCGCTGCCTAGGAAGCGATTTACCCAAAAAATTTTTTTTTTTTTTTTAAAATCGCTGCCTAGGCAGCGATTTACCGAAATTTTTTTTTTTTTCTAAAATCGCTGCCTAGGCAGCGATTTTGTAAAAAAAAAAATTTTTTTTGGGTAAATCGCTGCCTTGGCAGCGATTTTCCTTATTTTTTTTTAAAAAAATAAAAAATAATAATAATTATAAATCGCTGCCTAGGCAGCGATATTTTAAAAAAAAAAAAATTAAAATCGCTGCCTAGGTAGCGATTTCATTTTTTTTAAAAAAAAATTCACATTTTGCAAAATCGCTGCAGAGGCAGCGATTTTGCTTTTTCCGGTGGAGTAAATCGCTGCCTCTGCAGCGAATTTGCCATTTTGGTTAATATAAAATTTTATATACCGTTTTGGAATTTTTGTTAATATTTTGTACCCTTTAGGCTCTGGACTCTATATAAGAAACTAAAGAAATCAAGATTCATCTATCAAAGAAAAAAGTAGTTAAATTTCCATAAAAGAAAATAAAAAAGTTCATCAATCAACACATAACCCCTCATTATTCATATCAATTACATGACACACCATGTGATAAAATAAATGCACACTCATGAGGATCAATTATTTATCATAAACTCAAATTAATTAAGGATAAACCTCAATTAGTGACCTTAATCCAAGAATTGGAGTAACTTTATAGTCACTAAATCCGGCCTCAAAGAAGATTTTAGCCCATCCTCTTTCAGATCTTTCTCTTCCAGTAACTAAAACCATCATTAACATATCAAAGAAAATTTGAGTTTCAATTGATTCATCATCTCCAATTTTATTATCAACCATCATATCAATAATTATAACTTTTCCACCTTTTTCCTTGCTAGGTATCGCTTCTTTACATTTCTTCAATATTTTCACACTTTCTTCGTCACTCCAATCATGTAATATCCACTGCAAATAAGTCATATCACAAAAAGTTAGTATTTGAGATTATACTATGTAAATTGTCAGTCAAGACAGACCGATGAGATTCATTCATCCTTAATCAAAGTTTTAAGTATACAAGTAGTAACGGTAAAGATATTTTATTTATTTTCAATGAAGGGTCACACTAGGTATAATTAAGAGCTCGAGTGAATAAACCCCTTAATAAGAAATGTTTTCCTTTTATTTGTATCTTACCTGATATGAATTAATCGAATTAGTGAATTTTAAATCCAAAACAATCTAAACAACAGTATCATATTATAAAGAGATTTGACTGTATCACTCACCGATACATATAACTCGAATCGAAAAAAAAGGGTAGTGAAATTACCTTGAGTAGAAGAGCATCAGCAGGAGGAATGGACACAAAGAAATCTCCACCAACATAAGTTAAGTTGTCACTTGCTTCAAGTCCTTCAACTACATGAGGCAAATCAAAAACAGTACATTGCAAATTAGGAAAATTTTTAGCAATTGTTTTAGCCACAGTCCCAGTACCACCACCAACATCAACAATAGAATTTAATCCTTCAAAAACATCTTTCGAATATTTCATTACTACACTCATAACCAATTTAGCATCACTAGCCATTGCATCATTGAAAAAATGATTTAACCTAGGTTCATGTCCAGCATAATCCCAAAATGTTCTCCCATGTGCTACCTCAAATGGTGTTGGTTCATCACTACTAAACCATTCACTTACATGATGCCATGGTTTAACTAAAATTGGATCCAACATTGCTAGTAAAAAAGGTGTAACTGTTAACGGCTCATCTTTCAATAAAAGACGAGCTGGAGGGGCCAGGACATAGCCCTCTCCTGATTCTGATCCTGATCCTGATCCTGATTCTGACTTGAGGAAAAATCCTGAGTGGATTAAAATTCTCATGAGACGTCGAAGGTGAGTGATTTTGGACTTGTTGATTGATAGGGCATTAGCTAATTCATCAAGTGTCATAGGTTTGCCATGTTTGTGGATTATGTCTGGGATGTTTAATTGAATTGCTGATTTGAGTGACATGGAATTTATGAAACTAAATATATGGTTCCATATGTGAGTTTGAGCATGAAGAATTGAAGTCTCATGTTCACCAACAATTGGCACAACCATTTTAATAAAAAAATTGTTATAACTTTCTTTTTGGTTTTGGTTTTGATTGATATGCAATTTCTCTATAGACTTTGATCAATTTATATAGAGTGAAGTACGGAATAATTAATTGTAGACAAAAAAATAATTAAAAAAATAATGAGATAGTCATGTTATCATGAGATACACGATGGTGCTTTGTAAAATTATTATATTTGAAAATCCAAGCAAGTGGTACTTTGGATTATATTATACCAAGTTCAATTGTCATAAAGTTTTAAGAATGTTTTTTTCAAAATAAAAAAGATTAGAGATATAGAGTTATAATAGGAACTATTTCGATTTCTATTAAGTTATTAATTTAGAAGAATTCGAAAAAAACTGAAAGACATACACTCACTTTGAAAAGATTAATGTAACGAATGAAGTTACTTCTCCTTTAATTAAAAATTTTGAATATAAAAAAATATCATTAATTGGGAGTATTTCCTCTTGAATGAGGCTTACCCTGACATTAATCTAATATAATCGGACTTTAATATTGTTATCAAACATCAAATATAAAATTAAATTTAATCGAACTCTAGTACCTCACATCCACTACCCCAACCCAACCCATTTTCTCATTTATTGTGTATATACTTACTTTTGTATGTTGACACATGGGTCATGCCCATTAATATATGAACTTTTTTACTTCTTTTGTTATCCTATCTAGATAACGAAGATGAATTTACTTTTGTTAGAGTCTAAAAAATATATTACGATAGTAATTTAAATTTTTAGTAAAAATATACTTGATTAAAATGTCTAAATAAAAAATTATAACAATTTTAAAGAAATACTTAACAAATTCAATTATGTCACTACATTTTACAAATTTATGTAAGAAATTATAGCCAACAAATAAATAAACCTAGTGTGTTTTCAAGAAAATGATAAGTGCCTTTACAAGTAAAGACATGTGCGTTTTTTAAAAAATAAAAAAAACGAATGGATAGAAATAAAAGAGAAATTATTACTTTAAAAAAATCAATCAATTATATATTTGATTAAATTCGTATCTGATGATGAGATATCACAATTTTTTATTCATATATCGCCATCACTCCTTCATTTAAAACCTAATAAACGTTTTTAATAAAAGTGAACTCGTATTAAAGATTGAAATAAGTGAGAGAGCATTTGAAAAGAAGGTAAAATTGTCGCGTGTAATCAATAGGTCACAATTTCAAGTTATACAAGCAACCATAAATACTTATATTAGAGCAGATGGAGTATATCATATTTCTTAAAGTGCGATCGTTCTCTATATTTTATTAGTGTGATTTGTTTTATAATTGGATTATCCTTTTAATATAAAGAATTACTTATCTTTCTAGTAATCCATTAGCATCTCATTAAGGGTTAAGCAAAAGTTTAAAATTAAATTATTTTTTAAATATATTATCTAAATGTGGAAAATATTTTTTAAAAATACCAGATGTCACAAATGGCATCACAATACTCTTATAATATTTGGAAATGAGTTTTTTACATAATAAAATATGTAGTGCCTGTTTTTTTTATTTTATTATTATTCTGAATTTGGATCTCATGTGAATGAAAAAATATGCATGGACCATATCTGAGAAAATGACTAAAATAATATTTAATGGGGGTTAGATTATTTTAGTTCATTGCGTATACTATGTGCCAAAATGATTTTTAATGTATAAAAAGTTATTTTGTAATTGTTTATATATCATATAATTATAGTTTTTAGTGTACGAAATAAGTAATTATTTTAATACTTTAATTAATATAAATAAATAGGAAATTGGAAAGTTAATATTACATGCCTAATTAATTATTAATTAATTATGTCTAATTAAGCACACTTTATGGTGATCAGTTACCCATGTTACCCTCATCAATTGAAAATTTCTTTTTCATGATTTTAGGAGCGATATTTGTGATTTGTATTAACTTAAAGTATTAATATAATGTATTAATATATCAAATAAGGTAAAATATAGTAATTTATCATATGAAGATGTACAAGTATTTTAAAATATATTACTGGAGAATAGATTATAATCCATTTGGATATGCCTTTAACAGATAATTATTAGTTGTTAATTTAATAATGAAAAATTGAGAGTTTTATGGACGTAATATAAGGATCAGGAAGTTATGATAATAGAAAATATCTTATTTAGTTCACTGTAATTAAAAATGTATCACTATTTTAATATGAAAATAAAAAACATATACGAAAATATAGAAAGAAATAGACATAAATGTTGGGAAAACGCAGACAAACACAAAAATATATATAGTAAAAGTAATGGAAATAAAATGGGAAAATAACGACACCAAGAATTTTACGTGAAAACCCTTCTGAATAAGGGACAAAACCACGGGCCAAGAGGAGCAACTGATATTACTATAGTAAGGAATTTTACACTGTGTAGTCACGAATACAATACTCAAAGTGACTACTACACACTCAAAAGGAACAACACTCTTTTGGTTTCCGTCTTACTAAAATATCACTCACACTCTATTTTTTTTCACAGACTATTTTCTTGTATAGTCTATGGAATACCTCACTTTGCTCTCAAAATGGTTTTTCTCTCTAACTTGGTGTGTTCTACAAATGAGCAAGAATGCTCTATTTATAGAAGGATAAAACCATGCCTATGTCACTAATGACATAGGTAAATATAGCAAAGTAAAAAATGGGTTGCAAATCTTACCAATTTGCCAACTACCAAGTCTTAATTTTCAACTCTTATCACTATTCCTTTTTAACAATTACTTGTACCAATTGAATAGCTAAAGTTGACCAAAAATGGGATGGATTCAACAAATCTCCCCCTCCAGTCCCATTTACTGGAAGAAGGTATCTTCATCTTCTTTAGAGAGAGCTTATACCCACAAGTTCTTTGCATAAATCGAACTTGTCTTTCGGTATCGTCTTGGTCAGCATATCTGCAGGATTTTCACTTGTGTGGATCTTTTTGACGTGAAATGATTCACTCTCCACTTCTTCACGAATCCAATGATATCTGACGTCGATGTGTTTTGTTCTTGCATGGTACATGGAGTTCTTGCTCAAGTCTATTGCACTTTGGCTGTCACAATAGACAATATACTTCATCTGATTCAAACCAAGCTCTTGAAGAAATCGCTTTAGCCATATCATCTCCTTGCCGGCTTCAGTAGCCGCAATATACTCAGCTTCAGTTGTAGATAGTGCAACACACTTCTGCAACTTTGACTGCCATGATATAGCTCCCCCTGAAAAAGTAAACAAATATCCAGTAGTGGATTTTCTGTTATCAAGGTCACCTGCCATATCAGAATCTGTATAGCCTTTCAAGATTGGATTTGATGCTCCAAAACACAAACATTCATCTGAGCTTCCTCTAAGATACCTGAGTATCCACTTCACAGCTTCCCAATGCTCTTTTCCCGGATTTTCGAGAAATCTGCTCACAACACCAACTGCGTGAGCAATATCAGGTCTAGTGCACACCATTGCATACATTAGACTTCCAACGACGGAGGAATATGGAACTTTGGCCATGTTCTCTTTTTCCTCCCTAGCTGTAGGACACATCTTCTTGCTCAACTTCATATGACCAGCAAGAGGTGTACTAACAGGCTTAGCATTCTTCATATTGAAGCGCTCCAGTACACGTTCAATGTACTTCTTCTGGGACAAATAAATCTTCCTTTTATCTCTAAGACGAGTAATTCTCATGCCTAAAATTTGTTTGGCATGACCCAAGTCTTTCATAGAAAAAGACTTACACAACTCTTTCTTCAGCTCGTCAATCTTGAAAGTATATATTCTTGCCCACAATCAACATATCATCCACATATAACAGGAGGATGATAAAATCATTGTCAGAAAATTTTTGTACAAATACGCAATGATCTGAAGAAGTCTTCTTATAGCCTTGCTCCCCCATAACAGATTCAAACTTCTTGTACCACTGTCTAGGAGCTTGTTTTAGGCCATAAAGACTCTTTTTGAGTTCGCACACAAAATTTTCTTTACCTTCTACTTTGAAGCCCTCAGGTTGTTCCATATAAATCTCTTCTTCTAGGTCACCGTGAAGGAAAGCCGTCTTCACATCCATCTGCTCAATCTCTAAATTAAGACTAGCAGCCAAACCTAGAATTGTGCGAATCGAGGACATTTTCACAACAGGAGAAAATATTTCGTCAAAGTCAATACCTTTCCTTTGACCGAATCCCTTAACAACCAATCTAGCTTTGTACCTGGGCTTCAAGTTGTGTTCTTCAACTTTAACTTTGAACACCCACTTATTCTTCAAAGCTCTCATGCCCTTGGGGCAATTTTACCAACTCATAAGTGTGGTTCTCATGCAAAGACTTCATCTCATCTTGCATGGCTTCAATCCATTGATCCTTGTGCTCATCTTCCATGGCCTCCTCATAACATTCAGGTTCTCCCCCGTCAGTGAGTAACACATACTCATTGGATGAATAACGGGAGGAAGGAAACCGCTGTCTTGTGGACCTCCGAAGCAGAATATTTGATTCGTCCACAACTTCATGAGCAACAGGATCATCAATAACAATATCATTGTTATTATCAACATCACCATGTTGATTTGATACATGATTCTGGGCGTCACAATGATTATCAAGCCCAACAACATCATGCACACTTGTGTGAGGAACGTCATCATGATGAATTATACCATCAAAACTTGAAGATTCTACCTTCTCCGCTTTGTCAATATCTTCAATTGTTTGATTCTCCATGAAAATAATATCACGGCTTCTCACAAGTTTCTTTTCAATTGGATCATATAGCCTGTAACCAAATTCATCTAGGCCATATCCAATGAAGATGCATTGTCTTGTCTTGGCAGCTAACTTTGACCTCTCATCTTTTGGCACATGTACAAAAGCTTTGCAACCAAACACTCTCAAATGGTCATAGGAAACATCCTTTCCAAACCAAACACTATTTGGTACATCACTTTGCAAAGCAATAGCAGGAGATAGATTAATAACATGTGTAGCGGTCAATAAAGCCTCACCCCAAAATGAGTTCGGCAACTTTGCTTCAGAAAGCAAATATCTAACTCTTTCCATCAAGGTCCTGTTCATCCTCTCAGCCAAACTATTAAGCTGAGGAGTCTTGGGAGGAGTCTTTTGGTGTCTAATACCTTGATGCTTGCAGTATTCGTCAAATGGTCCACAATATTCACCACCATTATCAGTACGAATGCATTTCAGTTTCTTTCCAGTTTCTCTTTCAACTGAAGCCTGAAACTGCTTAAAGACACCTAACACTTGGTCTTTAGTCTTCAAGACATAGACCCAAAGTTTTCTCGAGCAATCATCAATGAAAGTGACAAAGTAAAGTGCACCACCCAATGTCTTTGTCTTCATTGGACCACATAAATCAGAGTGCACTAACTCAAGCAACTCTGTCTTTCTCGAAGGAGGGTAGGACTTAAAGGAAACTCTATTTTGTTTACCAGCCAAGCAGTGCTCACACTTTTCTAATTTAGCACTTTTGAAATTTGACAATAATTTCTTCTTGGCTAGAACATTAAGTCCTTTCTCGCTGATGTGGCTAAGCCTCTTGTGCCATAATGTTGAAGAGCTATCGCTCTCAATCGCATTCACCATATCAACACAAACAGAGGCCGTAGTCCAGTATAGACCACGACGTTTGTTACCACGAGCCACAACCAAGGAACCCTTGATGAGCTTCCATTTTCCATCACCGTTGGTACTAACATATCCTTCATCATCTAAAACACCAACAGAAATTAGGTGCAGACGAACATCAGGAGCATGTTTCACATTGTTCAAAACTAGTTTAGTTCCAACACTAGTTTCTAAACAAATTGTACCAATACCAACCACCCTAGAAACAGTCTCATTACCCATACTCAAGGTTCCAAAATCACCAGGAGTATAGGAAGAGAAAAAATCCTTCCTTGATGTCACATGAGATGCGGCACCAGTGTCCACAACCCAGCTTGACTCATCACAAGCAATATTTATCATGTTTGCATCAAGAACGGTAACAAGATCTTCGGTGGTGACGGTGGCTAGGCAATTTTCATTGCCATCTTCTTTAGTTTCCTCTTTGTTTTTGTTTTCCCTCTTCAACTTCCTGCAGAACTTCTTTGTGTGCCCTTTCATGCCACAATGATAGCACTCAATATCCTTAAGTCTGTTTTTGGATTTGCTCCTATTTTGTTCTCTATTCTGAGAACCACGAGTTTTGTTTCTCCCCCTGGGGCCAGTTATCAGGACATCCGGCGAAGAAGAACCTAGAGATTTTCTTCTCATCTCTTCGTTCAAGACACTACTTTTGGCGGAATCCATAGAGATCACACCATCCGGAGCAGAATTTGACAATGACGTTCTAAATGTTTCCCAAGAGTCTGGTAGGGAACCAAGTAGAAGCAAGCCTTGAATTTCTTCATCAAATTTGATGCCCATAGCAGATAATTGGTTCATGATCCCCTGAAAATTATTCAGATGGTCTGTCATCGGAGAACCATCATGATACTTCAAACTCAACATCTGCTTTATTAAGAACATTTTGTTGTTGCCAGTCTTCCGAGCATACAAACTTTCAAGATGCTCCCATAGGGTTCGAGCATGTGTTTCCCCAAAAATATGGTTCAACACATTATCGTCGACCCATTGCCTAATGAATCCACAAACCTGTCTGTGCAACAGATTCCACTCTTCATCTGTTTTATTATCAGGCTTTACAGTGGTAAATACTGGTTTGTAAAAATTCTTAACATAAAGCATATCTTCCATTTTTCCCTTCCAAATGGCATAATTAACACCATTCAAAGTAACCATTCTACTTGTGTTGGCTTCCATTGTTTTCCCCAAAAAATATAGTTATCGCAAATCAAAGTAAATCTTTTCTGATGTGGAAGTTCAGACTGTGCTGCAACCACAGAGCATACTCAGATAAAACCTTGGCTCTGATACCAGTTTGTTGGGAAAACGCGGACAAACACAAAAATATATATGGTAAAAGTAATGGAAATAAAATGGGAAAATAACGACACCAAGAATTTTACGTGGAAAACCCTTCTGAATAAGGGACAAAACCACGGGCCAAGAGGAGCAACTGATATTACTATAGTAAGGAATTTTACACTGTGTAGTCACGAATACAATACTCAAAGTGACTACTACACACTCAAAAGGAACAACACTCTTTTGGTTTCCGTCTTACTAAAATATCACTCACACTCTATTTTTTTTCACAGACTATTTTCTTGTATAGTCTATGGAATACCTCACTTTGCTCTCAAAATGGTTTTTCTCTCTAACTTGGTGTGTTCTACAAATGAGCAAGAATGCTCTATTTATAGAAGGATAAAACCATGCCTATGTCACTAATGACATAGGTAAATATAGCAAAGTAAAAAATGGGTTGCAAATCTTATCAATTTGCCAACTATCAAGTCTTAATTTTCAACTCTTATCACTATTCCGTTTTAACAATTACTTGTACCAATTGAACTGCTAAAGTTGACCAAAAATGGGATGGATTCAACAATAAATTATAGTCGTTTTTTGGTAAAATAACATATTTATAAGCTAACCAAAGTTTTTATATAATAGGAAGAAAAATCAATTTTGCTATCTTTAATGAAAATTCTTGTACCAATAATCAACGTATGTTTTAGTCTTTGAAATCACAATTCATGTTGTGTCTTTTATTATAAGAACAAAAATTATGTTTTAGAAGATGTCAGAAAAACGTACACTCCATTTCTATATTGTTATTATACATTATAGACTATTTTAATTACGTAATATATATATATATATATATATATATATATATATATATATATAAATAATTAAAATAATCATTTTTATAGATTACTTGTTAATAAAAGATTAATAAAGGATATATTTGACTTTTATTAACAACAATTAAGCTCCAACTCATGTGATGGTACAGGAAAAATATTTTAAAAGGGAATATAGAAAAGTTGAGAAAAAAAACATACTTAATGAATGGTTCATTCATGGTGGTGTCAGTGTTTTAGACGGTGGGGGCATGAAGATGACGTTATACTTAGGATAGGGTGAGATGTAAGCCTCGAGATGTGGAACGTAAGTCTTATGAATTTTTAAATTTTTAATTTATAATATAATATAATAATATAATATACAAAATTATAAAAGTACATCAATAGTTTGAAATAATTAAAAACATAATAAAAGAAACTCATAGAAAATATCATAATTATATATACAAGTGTAAATAATCTTAACTTTTAATAGTATAAGAAATCATTATTCTTAAAAAAAAAAAATTGTCATACTATGCAATTTACCCCGTAAAAGAAAATAATCAATAAAACTTATTAGTATTATATTAAAAATATCACTCTAGCATGAATAGAAATAAAATTACTTTCAAATAGCTAATAAAATATGATAATTTTTAAGACATGACAAAACCATGAGACCAATAATAAGTAAAAAAAGTAAATTTTCTCTTCACTTGTTTTAAAATAAATGTTACTTAATATATAATTACATTCACAGTGTTACAAATAGTAAAGATGCAAATAATGCAATACTACAACTCGAACTTGAGTTAGTAAAGATGCAATACGCAACTTGAATTTGAATTACTCTCAATCTTCTTATCTCTCTATATATTAAAAAATTATTAAATATCATTCATTTATTCAACAATTATGAGGATCAACAATGTTAACCAAAATTTTTACTAACACTTAATTTATATAAGATATATTAGGCGAGCCTCGAGTGTTGGGTGTTGGGTGTGCTTATGGCATATAGTTGAGCGCTTATGATGTAGGTCTTACATAACTAATCCTCACATTAGAGTCTCGGTGCGTTTTGCTAGAGCCCCGCCCGAAACGAGCCACAAAACAAAAATTTCGACAGAGTCTTTTAAAACACTGATCAAACACGTCAAAATTTATTAAATTTAATAGTATCTGATCATAATTCAATAATTACAGAATAAATTGATCCCAATTAATTTTGGAAGGAAGCTTAGTTTACATAAAAAGTTTTCAACGAATCTACTTAATATAATTTTCTTTTTGGTCAGATCTACTCAATATAATTAATAAATAGTATAGATAGTTTCTTAGGAATAAGTCAGAAAAATAATAAAATATAACTATCTAATTTCATTCATATATACCTAATTTTGATTGGCAATATTTATTGGTTCGATTAATTCTATAAAAAAAAGGATGAGAAACTAATCATATTAGTTGCACGTGTTTAAGAGTTGCATTTTCTGCATTATATTAAAGTTTGTTATTATTTTATACGAAAAAACGTACATTCTAATAATAATATGTCTAGCTCTTACCTTTTAGATAAGATTAAATTATTGAAAATTTATCAAATCATATCAATATTAAAGAGTAATCGAAATAATCATGATGATTACAAAAAAATTAAATTTATTTATTCACAATAAACTAATTGAAAAATTATACGAGATAATTCAATAATCAATCAAACTGTATTATTGACACATTATATTGCATCAACTTTCCCAAGAACACTTTAATACCCTTATCAACAACACCAACCCACCTACTAACTTTACTACCCTTAAATGCACACATTATGTCATTTCAATGTGACCCAAAATACTTAATAAACCATAACAAATGGGGATAATGCAAAAGTATCATCTCAATCTATATCCGAAATTTTAGAGATACTTATATAATACTAAAGTCCTATTACCCCCTGAACTTATTTTATTGATAATTTTCTACTCCTTTTCGACCTACGTGGCACTATCTTGTAGGCCCAACATGTATTGACATTTTTTTTCAAACTAGTGCCACGTATGCCAAAAAGAGGTAATAAATTATTTATAAAATAAGTTCAGAGGGTAATAGGACCTTAGTATAGTATAAGTGTGTCTCTGAGATTTCATGCATATATTGAGGGAGTACTTATGTATTTTCTCTAAAAAATGTGATGCACTAAATATAGTTATTTCTCATTTAATCAGAAGCTTCGGATTTAAAATTTGAGTATTAAATATTTTTTAGTACAAAGCATTTCCATTCGAATAAGACCCTATGCAATGCAAATCTTAATATAGTCAGGCTTCAAACTTCAGTAAAATTATTAGACACCATACTAAAAAACACGTGAAAAACAATGCGATCAATTATTCAACTACCAGAATAAATCCCCAACTACCAAAAGGAGCACCAAAATCAGAGTTTTTCACGTGCAATATGTATTTAATATTTTTCCAAAAATACTCTTTTTTTTTCTGTCTTTTTGGGTTTTATTCCTAGAAATCACTTTTAGTTATTTTGTTATATTATTTCTTCAACCCGAATAACCATTAAAGATATTTACTCTAACTGTCTTGTTTTTAATTGTTTGAGAAGCGAAGATTTAGATAGTCGATTTTTATATCAATAGGTAGTGATTGGAGGATTAGAACTAGATAAAATGACTACAGAGGATTCATACAGTCATATTGACCAACTTGGGAGTGAGATGTAATTTAGATTAATCGTTCTTTTATTTGAACTTTGTGAGTTTGAGTTTGAAATTCTATCGATTATTTAAAATTTATAGTTATTTAGTCAAAAAAATATTAATCACATAAACATGATTTGAATTAAGGTTTCTAGACTCTAATAAACCTATAACTGCAACACTACACCTGCTCCGTGGTGGACTAGATGAGGAAAGCAAGACAAGATAGTATGGTCATGTGAAAAGGAAGTGCACCGATACTCTAGTGAGGAGGTGCAAGAGGTTGATGTAAGGAGTACACACGATAAAGATAAAAGTAGGCTGAAAAAATATTGAAAAGAAGTGATTGGACAGAACATGACAGAACTTCATATTATTATGGGCATGACTCTAGGAGTGGAGATCGCGTATTAGGGTAGAAGATTAGCAGAGGTAAAGTGTTGTCTTGCCTTGCGAAGGTTTAGGCTTGTTAATACCTATCGTTGTGCTAGATGTTCCCTTGTAGATCTTGCATTATATTGTTCATTGTGTTACGATTATCATATTATTTTGTTGTTATTGTTTCTTTCTTGTAGACTTTACAACGTTTTTCTTATTTACTGTTATGCTTCTTCTTTTGCTTGAATTTGATACACTTGAGACGAGAGTCTTTTGAAAACAATATTTCTACCTCCACAAGATAATGATAAGGTCTGCGTACACTCCACCTTCCATGAATCCTACTTACTGAGATTTCACTGGATGATGTTGCCTTGTTGGCTAGTACAAAAAAAAATATTGTTACAAAAACATAGAAGTATAATCTAGATAAATAATATGACACTAGATTTAGATCAAGAGTCAATTCTCGATCTCAGATCGAGAATTGAGAGGTTAAAAGTTTGAAAAATGTTTTCCTACTTCTATGTATAGAAGTCACTTTCCTTGAATGAGAGGAAAATAAATCAATTTGGGAAAAAAAAAATCCCAAAACATAAGCCATAAATTCGCATTGAAATATGAAATTTATCTTACTGTTATATGTTGAACTGCAATGATCACTATAAATACATCAATTCACTGATTTTGCTCAGAGCTAGGATTTTAAGTTTGACTTATGAGTTCTAGATTCTGCAAAGGACAATTTACAGAGTTTTATCGAACCCGCAAGCAGAACTAGGATTTTAAGTTTATGACTTATGAGTTCTAGATTCTAAAAAGGACGATTCACAGAGTTTTATCAAACCCATAAGCAGAACTATAACTCCGTCCCTGTTCAAATGTCATGATATCTTAATGAGCATCTAGACATAGACAGATAATCTATAACATACCAGAGGATCAAACAACACTTTCTATCAGTAAAACTATCTGTCCTTTCATGATTAAAGATAAAAGGTGAAATGCACTTAATTTTTGAGAAAGAACAATGGCAAATAGCCTATTGGTATTCATGGCAAACACATAAGTTGCAACAACAAGCCATGTTGTGACATCTCTTAAATCTATGTAGTAACTAGTAATCTACGAACGACGGGCTAGTTTTGTTCAGAGGACCAAGCATTGGCTTCAACCCAATTGAAAGCTATCGGGCTCAAGAAGGCGTCAGCTAAGCCAAAGGAACTGACCAAGGAAAGTGCATGTGGCCTTAGTTCACTGCATAGCTTTGCAACTTCTTTTCTCACTATTGCAGCGTTGTCCATCGACAGGTATCCATATCGGAGGAATGCAGCATCCTCTTCTAGGGTAACCAGAACATACATCGATCTGACGAGACCCAAAACGTTCTGCAAAAGAATTCACGGTTGAACACAACACGTCGGTTTAAATATTTATACATATGACATTAAAAAACTCGGATTTCACATTCTCATTACGCATGCAAAGGTCGAACATTCTGATTAACATTTCATGACTTTGCCCACTGCACCTACCCCTCTCTAGTTAAATAGTTGTGTCTAACGACTATAAAAATGATCTGAAAGACATTTGTCAGTACCTTAAGGGGGCCAGATGTGACGGATGCCTCTGCGTCGAGGAAAGTATGGAGAACTGCTCGGTCTGAGAAGGCTCTCCCCAGGTCTTCAGCAAGCTGATAATTCTGTTGAGGCGGAAACATTGATTTGTTATATGCAAGCACCCAGTACAAGCTGAATAAGAGAAGAATAAAGATGAACAGTAAGCTTACCAAAGTAAAAGCATATTCCTTGCTTTTTCCCTGTGCCTGGCATTGCGAAACTTCAGCAGCAAAACGTTCCAACAGGTCTCGTTCCCGTAGGCAGAATATGTCATTCTGGAATAAAGGCAATCAGAACTTCTGACCTGATAAATGATTCATCTAAAATGAAAGAAGAAACAAAAGCTTTGTTACCTGGAACTGGGCTTGCCTCATTGTAGAACTTGTAAGTTGTGAAGGTATGACGGGACGAGAGGTGTTCATGTGTTCTAATCCCAATCCTTTGAACGGTTTCTTACTCCTTTTGGCTGCCACATATTCCCCAAAAAGTGCCTTGCTTACCTGCCATTACAATTTTTCGATCCAACAACAAAGTTACCTAGTGACTATGCAAAGAGATCATCAATAATGTGTGTGCGCCGTGTAGAGTAGGTTAATGCAGAATGACTCCTATTGCTACAAGATGATGAAATATCTCTTTTCACCTAATGCTGCTGCAAAAATATATGATCCTAACAACTTTTTGACCCAAAGAACCATACATGCTCTTGAGAGTGTTACAAATTCTTTTTACAAAAGAATCACGGAAGAAAACGTTACTGCTTCATTTTTATCCGAGTCAGAAGAAACGACATACTACAAAAACAAACCTAGTGTAATCCCACTAGTGGGGTTTGGGAGGGTAGGATGTATGCAGATCTTACCTCTACCTCTGTGGGTAGAGAGGTTATTTTCGATAGACCCCTCGGCTCAAAAGGGAAGTTTTTGAAGCAGGATTGCAAGAAAAATATGACAGTAAAATAGCAATGTACAAACTAAATGCAGCAAACAGATACTAATACACATCGAAGAATAAGAGACTATGTGACTACTAAATAATACTACTAATATCCTAATAAAGAAAGGAGGAGGCCAACCCCCTATCTCTCCCACATAAAGTGTGAAAACATCGGTTGTCTACTAACCTTCTACCCTAATCAATGACCTACATATGTACTATACTTCGTAAAAAATAGCTTTTTTAACCATACCTGTTGCATAAGAACATTGTTGTCTCCCTCGAAAGTAGACTGCACGTCATATTCACCTTTTAGCTGGCCAATCCTATTTTCAGTCTTCAACCCTTGGCCTCCACAGGCTTCACGACATTCCTGATTCAATATTCAAAGAATCTTATTTAGTTCGGAAGAAAGCTAATCGTTAATAATCCAAGTTCTTCCTGTGCATACTACCTGAAGAGTTCGCATGTTATGCCAACTTGCAGCAGCTTTGAATGCACTTGAAACAACATGAATAACTTTGTTCATCTCAGGTGTCCTCTTGACGTATATCTTTTTCAAGTGGTTAGCAGCAAAGCTCATAGCATATCTGCGAAGAGCCAAAGTTGGGTCAATTAACTGGGGAGACCATAAAATTATACGGACATAGCTGACAATTTATGATATG
The DNA here is from genome assembly GCA_016801875.1 of Solanum sitiens. Lineage (NCBI taxonomy): Eukaryota > Viridiplantae > Streptophyta > Magnoliopsida > Solanales > Solanaceae > Solanum > Solanum sitiens. Next base: position 262,224 of record JABWTJ010000017.1, on the reverse strand, counting down.
TAGATGAGCGCCAAAATGGCGCAGACTGCACGGTAGGTTTTAATAAATGATGATAAGATCGTAGAAGTACAGTAGCTGAAAATAGAAAAAAAAATGATGGTAACATTGTAGAAGTACAGTAGCTGAAAATAGAAAACAATTGGCCCCGAGGATGTGGGAGGTAAGTGACTCTGAGAACATACAAGAAGAAACACATGACAAATTAGTAAAGCAAAAAAATTGGAACACATTCTCAAAAAGCTTATTTATTATAAAAACAAGTTTCAACTAGCAGGCATAGAAGAGCTTCTATACATACTTACAGCCAGAAAGTTTACTACGGAGCGGCAAAATGGACATTTGAAAGGTTAAACATACTTCAATTTAAAAGAGAAAACAAAAAAGTTTTTGGTTATTTTATTGATGTAGTACTGTTGAAAGAAACAAAATAAAGGGGGAAATCATAAACAAAGAATAATAATACAAAGAGGACGAAGGAAAGAATGCATGGTAGAATAACAAATAGAGCATTTACGTTTTTGCAAGAAGAGGAAGAAGTCGCCGTTGATGACTTGGGTAATCAAGTATAAGAACTTCTGGTCCATTAGGAGTAACTGAAAACGCTCTTCTTGTCAGCGAATATCTTATTGCAGTTGCCAAACCAATCTGACAAAGCATCATGAACAGAAAAATGAGATGCCACAAATATACTATGAGTGGTAAATAAAATACGTGTGTAGAAGCAACTGTTGCTCGACATACCTTTGAGGAGTAAACTGCACTTGCTGCAATTGTCACACGGCCAGACGTCAAAGGGGACAAAAATGCTGCAAATCTCTGGGAACAAATTGTCAAAAACCAGTTAGCATTATCCTCAGCAATGTTTCTTGACGAACTGTCAAAACTTTAACAATCTCCTATGATCGTAAAGAATTACTAGAAAAAGGGCAGCCCCGGTACTAAAGCTCCTGCTACTCGCAGGATCTGGGGAAGGGCCCGACCACAAGGGCCTATTGTACGCAGTCGTACCTTGCATTTCTACTAGAGGCTGTTTTTTCCGGCCTACCGTAAAGAATCACTAGTAGATAAAAATTATCCTTATTACACTTCCTTAGAAAAGACTTGCATTAATCAAGCACAACAAAATAATTGGGAATCATTGCCTTAAACGAATTAAGTTTACCTGGTCAGGATCCTTGATAGCAGTAAGATATTTCCCATCTGGAGAAACATCCGCCACTGAATTTAACAAATTTTCTCTGGGTACCCGGACATTGTCAAACCTGGAAAATGAGATTTCACAACGAGCTTAGCTCCTAACTGCCAAAATGAAGCCATAAACTTTTACTACAATTTACTACACTTAAAGCCAAATTTAAGTACAGTTCTTCACTACCAAATTCTGCCATTGTCAACACCATTTAAGCCAATCTTGTGACCACAATCAGCTATGCGGATGTTTGGGCAAATGTCTCCATTTTCATCTCTGATCTGAGCGATAAAAGCATGGACACCTTGATTTTCCCCGTCAATGATGAGCTGAGAGAAAACTATGGTATGTGTTGCATGCTACAACACAGTCAAGAGAAATGATGTCAATTTAGACTAAGGCTCAAGCAAGAGTTAGCAAGTTGACAAACGAAAAACATCAAACAAATAAACATTCCAAATTTTTAATCGAGAGGAAGTATAGTTACATTAGCTGCACCCCCAATCCAATACTTCTGAGCTGATTCACATGGAGTATTTATGACAAACTCTCCTGTGCTTGAATCATACGTTGTGACTGTTTCAATACCTCGAACCTGAACGGTACTTGCAAATATATCAGTTAGAATTGCAGAAACAATGGACAATATTTTACTTTCTAAAGTTATATAATATATACTTAAACAACTTTCACATACATTACTTCCATGCCCCAACTCTGTCATCGAGAAGCAACCTTTAACCACGTAATCCTCTGTGTCCTTCAACCATTTATCATGATGTCGTTTGGTACCGAAAAACTGGATTGCACCACCCCTGTATCAATCAACCAAAAAGTTAAATGATATTCTGATAACCTGGAAATTCAATTTATGCAACGACAACAAAACAATCAAGATTGTCTCTACAATAAATTTCATCCATTTAGGTTCTTCTTATAATATTCCTAAATTTATCTATTTCGTGCAATAGTTGACCACCAACATAAAAATCGTCCAATCATGTACTTCTCAAGAAAGCTCACTGGTATGCAGATACCTCGGAAGTCTGACGGAAAATATAACATAGAATGTTTGTACATAGAAATTCAATGTCTACTTAGGTTGTTACAAGTTAACCAAGCAATCAAGAATGTTCGTGCTCATGATATAGTATTGATTGATGAAACGCGTAGTATAGTTAACGATAGGCTAGAAGTTTGAAACAAACCCTAGAGTCTTAAAGTTTTCTGATTAAGTAAGACTAAAAGAGAGTACTTAGAGTGCAAGTTTAGTGATGTAACGCATGAAGCGGAGGTGGAAGTGAAGATCGATGCACAAATCATACACAAGAAAGGGAGCTTCAAGTATCTTGGGTTCATAATTCAAGAAAACGGGGAGATTGATGTTGATGTCACGCGTCCTATTGGAGCGGGTAGGCAAAATGGATGCTCACCTTCGGAGTACTGTGATAAGAATGTGCTAGCAAGACTTAAGGGCAAATTCTATAGAGTGGTGGTACCGATATTGTTATACGGGACACAGTATTGGCCAACAAGAATGTCCACGTCCAAAAGATGAATATAGTGAAGATGAGGATACGAGCACACTCAAGAGATATGATTAGAAATAAGTTATAAGGGATAAGGTTGGAGCGGCCCCAGTAAGAAGGTGTTAGAGGTTGGCTACACCAGAAATCTAACAGGGTGGGGTGATTAGATAGGACATGACTCAATATCAACTTACTAATAAATATAAAGGTATGTAAATCGAAAATGAGAATAAACGGTTAGTAGGTAGCCGGGTGTTGCCGAACTAGGTACATAACGGACAAAAAAACATACCATAGGAGAAGATGGACACCTATTTTGATGGAAAGAGAGTGATCATAGATAAAAAGACAATCCAAGAGAGCCAATTTCCTGATTTTCCTCAACTCATCTTCAGGCCCTATAACAGTCAACCAATTCTTGGAAAACCCATTTTCAACAAGGTACTCAATCCTCCTCATGGTTATTTCCCTTTGCTGTTCCTTAGATTGACTATAATCAGGTGAAAGAAACACTTTTCCACCTCTTTTTACAGGATTAAAAAGTTTGCTCTGTAATATCAGACAAAAAAACCAGTCCCTTTCCTCCAAATTGTGACCATCCATGAGCTTTCTCATCTCTTTAATGTCAAAAACAGCAGCTGGCTCAGAAAGCTCAGGTGGATTGTAGCTAAGACATGGGAATGATTGAAGTATAACATTGAGTGTTGGGGTTTCTTGTTTTAGGTGTCTGCTCAGAACTTTAGTTCTGAAATTCACTTTCTCCATTGAAGAACACAAAAGATTTGATTTTTCCATTATTCAGAGTTCTAAAGTGATGTTTGATTGTTTATGAGAAATCAACTAAATGTAGTGAGACTGAATTTTCTACTATTAGAAATGTTGAAAAATCAAGGTTGGCTGGCTGGTGGGGTAGGTGATTAATAATCATCGGATAAATGTCAACATCATTTTACAGAAAATTACATTCTATGTCTATTTTCAATAGTATTTACACAACGTAATTTATACTTTCGTGTTTAAACACACTATCTAATTAAACATCTTTATATAGATTTACTACTCGTGTTTAAACACACTAAAATGGATTGATATAGCTTTGGGCTCTATCGTCTTAATAGCTAGCTTTTAGAGTGTGGTTCTCAATGAATTATGTCATTCTACCTAACAAAGTAAACGCAATAGACCAACATGGGTTGTGGTGCACTGATCGAAGCATTTCATCCTTAATCAGAGGGTATGGAGAAAATCCTATTGGGAGCTCCACCCCCGAATGGGCAGTGCAGAGTGTCATCCAGATTTAGTCCGAGCTTCTAATGTGGACACTGGACACCAGGTGGGAAACCAACAAAAAGTAAAAGCAACACAATGAAGAAAAAGAACATACCATAGGAAAAAATGGACTCCAACTTTGATGGCAAGTGAATGATCATAGATGCCAAGACACTCCAAAAGACCTAATTTCCTCAACTCATCTTCATGCCCTTTACCAGTAAGCCATTTCTTAAAAACCCCATGTTCAAGAAGGTACCCAATTCTCTTCACGGTGATTTCCCTTTGTTGTTCTTTAGATTGATTGTAATCAGGTGAAACAAAAACTTTGCCACCTCTTTCAATAGGGTTAAACAGATTGCTCTGTAACATTAAACCAAAAAGCCAGTCTTTTTCAACAAAATTATGACCATCCATGAGTTTTCTCATCTCTTTTGTGTCAAAAATGGCAGAGGGCTCTGAAAGCTCAGGTGGATTGTAGCTAAGACATGGGAATGATTGAAGTATAACATTGAGTGTTGGGGTTTCTTGTTTTAGGTGTCTGCTCAGAACTTTAGTTCTGAAATTCACTTTCTCCATTGAAGAACACAAAAGATTTGATTTTCCCATTATTCAGAGTTCTAAAGTGATGCTTGATTGTTTATGAAAAATCAACAAAATGTAGTGAGACTGAATTTTCTACATATTAGAAATGTTGAAAAGTCAAGGTTGGCTGGCTGGTGGGATAGGTGATTAATAATCATGGGATAAATGTCAGCAGTGGCGGATTCAGGATTTTCGTTCAGGAGGTTCGAAAAATAAAAGTATAACCAGAACTGATTTTTTTAAGCAAAAATAAATTGAAACTATAAAGGAAAATAAATAAATGTTGTCTCAGGGATTTGAACCATGGGCATGCATCTTAATATTCAAGGGTCTTATCACTGAGTTATCTAATTTTATTTGTTATTGAGGGGTTCAAAATATATACATCTACAAAAATATAAAAAATTTATCTTATATATATCGGATATTTTTTGCCGAGGGTGTTCGGGTGAACACCCTGGACACTACATAGGTCCGCCCCTGAATGTCAACATCATTTTACAGAAAATTACATTCTATGTCTAGTTTTAAAAGTATTTACGCAACGTAATTTATACTTTCGTGTTTAAACACACTATCTAATTAAACATCTTCATATAGATTTACCTACTCGTGGTAGAGTGAAAGCTACCAAGTGTGGAACCGTTGAGGACCGAGTTTAGTAGTTTGTTATGGTCCACTAAAATGGATTGATATAGCTTTGGGCTCTATCGTCTTAATAGCTAGTTTTAGGGTGTGGTTCTCAATGAATTATGTCATTCTACCTAACAAAGTAAACGCAACACATCAACATGGGTTGTAGTGCACTGATGTTTCATTCTTAATCAGAGATATGGAGAAAATCTTATTGAAAACGTCATTCCCAAATGAGCGGTGCAGAGTGTCATCGAGATTTAGTCGGAGCTCTAATGTGGACAACTGCCACCAGGTGGGAAACCAACAAAAAGTACAAAGCAACACAATGAAGAAAAAGAACATACCATAGGAAAAAATGGACTCCAACTTTGATGGCAAGTGAATGATCATAGATGCCAAGACAATCCAAAAGACCTAATTTCCTCAACTCATCTTCATGCCCTTTACCAGTAAGCCATTTCTTAAAAACCCCATGTTCAAGAAGGTACCCAATTCTCTTCATGGTGATTTCCCTTTGTTGTTCTTTAGATTGATTGTAATCAGGTGAAACAAAAACTTTGCCACCTCTTTCAATAGGGTTAAACAGATTGCTCTGTAACATTAAACCAAAAAGCCAGTCTTTTTCAACAAAATTATGACCATCCATGAGTTTTCTCATCTCTTTTGTGTCAAAAATGGCAGAGGGCTCTGAAAGCTCAGGTGGGTTGTAACTGAGACATGGGAAGGATTGAAGCAACAAATTGGGTGATGGGGTTTCTTGATTTAGGTGTCTGCTGATGATTTTGGTTCTGAAATTCACTTTCTCCATTGATGAAAAATGGGATTTTTGCATTCTTGATAAGATACAAATCAAGATAAAGGGAAAATGGGAAAAAGATTGAATTTTTCTTATGATAATAGATCTAAAAATTGCTTTTACAAGAAGAAAATTAAGGTTTATATAGAGTGTATGGAATATGTGACTTTTAAGACAAGATGATCATCACCATTTGGTCAAAAATAATTAGTTGGCACAATATTCAAGAATATTTATTGTTTAATAGAGTGTAAGTTAGCTCTTTAATTATTACTTCCTCCTCCGTCCATAAATGTTTGATAAATATAATAAAAATATTAATTATCAATTTAAATAATTAAAAAATAATTAATTGTGTTTTTCAGTTGTATCCTTAATAATTAATTCAATTAAAAAGTTATATAGACTTTGATATTTTTATATTGTAATATGACCTTATCTTGATAGATAATTATGAACGAATGACGTATTGTTTTTTGCTTAAATATTTATAAATTATATTATTAAAGATAAAGTGAATATTTTAAAGTTTGAATACTTAGTATTAAATATAGAGATATTTTCTCTTCTTGGAACTAAGTAAAAGGAAAAATGAATTATACTCCCTTTGTTTTTATTTACTCCTCGTATTTTATTTTATTTGTCCATTTGATGTTATATTTGTCTTTTTTTATTTATTGGTTTTGATAAATTAAGAAGAAAAAAATAACTTATTATATTTTTAATTTATTTAGAGAGTTAATATTTTTGAAAAAAAGATAGAACCTTTTTAATGAGTAAATTAATTTTAAAATTTTATTGATTAATAGGGATAAATGGTAAACTAATTATGTCAGTTCTATTTCTTAATAGATGTGTCAAGTAAAAAACAAGCAAATAGGAACGAAGAGAGTATATACGTGTCTCTTAATTCTAGAATAATTAATGTTAAACGAAAAAGTAGGAAAAAGATAATTAATTCTCTATTTGTTGTGTAAATTGACATTTATTTTGAAACAAATATTTTTAATATATATGACAAAGAATATAATTTTAGACATTTAAAATACAATTAATTATACTTTTTGTTTTACTCTTCGTTCCTTTTTTTGGGTAGAATATTCATCATACTAAATATAAATTAATATGAGTATTTTTGAATATTTCATATAATCATTATTTTTTAAGGGAAGAGAAAAAATTTAAGTAGACAAGTAAAAATGAATAGAGAAAATATATTATTTTAATCACATATTTCCCTGGTTATGTTTACTTGTCCAATATTTTAAAAAATATTTTTATTTATCACTTTTAATATATCAATAAAAGACATTTTTAAAATATAAATAATATCTTGCCGCATAATTTTGCCATAAAATAAAAACTAAAAACAACACTAACTTGTTCGAGACAAGTAAAAGGTACTAATAGTAGTGAAACTAAAATTGAACTTACCCCAAATATTATTTTTATATATATATATATTATATCTTAAATTTAAAATCTCTAATTTAAAAAAAACACATTCTTGAATGGTAAATTATCCTTAAATTATTATTATTATGCTAATAGGAACATCTAAGAATGCCTTTTGGTTTTGTATTGAAACTAATTAGAAGTACAATATAAAATGAATTGTCAATTTGTTATAATACAGTTACCATTACATGTTATTTGCGATTTGAAAAATTTGGGTGCATTAATATTATCTTAGCATAAATATGACTTTTGAAATAAATTTAAAATAAAAATAATGGAATATAAAATTCTAGCTAGATTCAAACTCAAGTCTCGTGGATGGTTCTTTTAACTTATACCAGCAATACAATGACATTTATATGGTGCACCGTTAATAATATTCTAATTTATGTTAATTTCTCAAAATAAATATGTATATATAACTATAATTTTTTTAAAAAAATTAACGAGTGCATGTGTACCCCACCTCTAAAGTGGTTCAGACGAACTCACCATTAATAGAAGGGAAAAGGTTTTGGTCGAAATTGTTGTTACGATACCAAACTTTATGAAGGATCTTTTACTCCTGAACTATCTAATAGTATATTTAAAGGTATATGTGATCATGTGGATACATTACTATTTATAATATTGTAATATTTTTTATATTCATGTGTGCACATATATACCTAAAAAATAATTTTCAAAAATTAATATCATAACTACAATTTCAATCAACGTTCGAATATATTTCATACATTTTCCCTTAAATAGATTATAAATGGAGTTTGGTGAAAAGCCAAAGTGACGTGGACTTCTCTTGTGAGTTTAAATTTAATCATATGCATTCACAATTTTAAAATATTAAAAAAAAAAGAAAATTATGCGGATAAGCAAATTTATACTATTTAATTACTCATTATAGCTATAGTTTGCTATAATTATCACTCGCGACTAACATTATATATTAATTATGTGGATTGATTTCGAGTTTGTATAATTAGTCATGTTTGTATACATATAAATATGTATAATATACAATTTCTTAGTCTATATACATATACAATTCACCTCTCTTCCACTTTCTGCCCTATCTCGCTCGCCTCTCTCCTCCCTCTCTCAATCTCGCTCTCCTCTCTCCTCCCTCTCCCAATCTCGCTTGCCATTTATACAAATGTATATGTATAATATACCATTATATACAATTATATACATATACAATTCACCTCTCTCCCACTCTATGCCCTCTCTCGCTCACCTCTCTCCTCCCTCTCGATATCTCGCTCACCTTTCTCCTTTCTCTCCCAGTCTCGCTAGCCTCTCTCCTCCCTCTCCCAATCTCTCTAGCCATATATACAATTATATATGTATAATATACAATTATCTAACCAATATACATATACAATTCACCTTTCTCCCACTCTTTTCACCCTCTCTCTCTCCTCTCTCCTCTCCTCCCAGTCTCGCTCGCCTCTCTCCTCCATATAACATGTAACTACAAATTGTAATTATCAAACTATAGCTATGAAGAGTAATTAATTATTTTTAAGTGGCTATATGTGAAAGTTTTCCTAAAAGGAATGTATGTATAGGTAGATCACTTAATTATTATTGGTAATCAAATGACTTGATAAATAAATGATTGTCTAAGGTACTCTTTGTTTGGAATTATTCTCATATTCTCTTGTTTTAATAAATAAAATCCAAAGCTAAAAAAAACACTTTATGGGTCCTTTTTAATTTTATTCAATGTAAAATCTTATATGAAAGATAACATATATTATTGATCTTTGTAAAAATCTTATTTAAATTTTTAACTTATAAGTATTTGCCTATTATTTTTGCGATTTATTTAACGAATAAAATACTTGTTATTTTGATGTTTTTGTATATGGATTTTTTTATTCATTGATAAATTTGAAATCTAACACTATAATACTTCTAGTATATGATGTTATAAAAGAGAAAAAGAATTATCAAATCTACTCTATCAAAAATTCATATTAAAATTCAGTATTTGATTATTTTTTTTATCATTCCAACTTCAAAATAAACTACCTATGAAAATTCTTGTGTACGTTATGATAACTACATGATATTTTCAAAGAAAGAATTGTTATATATAGTGTTCAAGCAATTTAAAGTCAAAACTTCTGCAAATATAGGAAAGTAATATTTTAAAAACAAATAGATCTTATTAATGGATCAAAAGAAAAACTATAGTAGCAATTACAAATTTAAAATTCATTAATATTATTACATAATATGTATATCCTGATTATATTGAATTGGGGAAAATGTCAAATATATTCACGAGTTATTATAAATAATATGTAGATAGACTATATTATATTTTTGGGATATTGGTGTTTCTATCGTAAATAACTAAAGCATATATGCCCTTCATTCTACGAGAGACTAAATAGGCATATGTGACGCGATCTTATCCATATACTTAATAAATGTTGAATCGGTGGATAAAATTATGATACGTGTATATCTGTTGTTATAAAAAGTATATGTATTCTAATTTTTTGACGATAGAGACACAATATCCAAAAATATAACAAATGATATACGTATACATATATATATATATATATTATTTACGATAATTTTGAAATATATATTTTTTCCCATATAAATATTCGATAAAAATAATTTTTTTATCCGCAAGTTGAGTAATGGGGTTACGTTTGATACTCCAATAAACAAATAATTTTGAGTGTAGATAAACGATTTTCTTGGAAGACGTGCAACAAAATCTGTTTCTGGATTGTATAATGTTATCTTATACTCCATTCGTTTTTTAAAAAATAACATCTGTTTTTATTTAATCTGTATAAAAAAGAATAATTTTTTTTTTTTGGTAAAAACTTTTCATGTGACATATTTAAGGCCACAAGATTAAAGAATAATTTATGCATTTGACATAACTTTAATTTTAGATCACATGATCAAAAAATTTCTTTATTTTCTTAAATTTTGTGTCAAGTCAAACCAGATCATTCTTTGTGAAACGGAGAGAGTATAAATAAGGCCTTACCTGGTCCCGTATGACAAATATCATCCTCCCCATTTTTATTTATACGTTGTTCTTACTAAAAATAATGATGTGTAGATAAACGATTTGATAAAATTAATATTTTTTGCAAGAAAATCTGTTTGTTGGATTATTTAATGTTATCTTATACTCCATTCGTTTTTTAAAAAATAACATCTGTTTTTATTTAATCTGTATAAAAAAGAATAATTTTTTTTTTTGGTAAAAACTTTTCATGTGACATATTTAAGGCCACAAGATTAAAGAATAATTTATGCATTTGACATAACTTTAATTTTAGATCACATGATCAAAAAATTTCTTTATTTTCTTAAATTTTGTGTCAAGTCAAACCAGATCATTCTTTGTGAAACGGAGAGAGTATAAATAAGGCCTTACCTGATCCCGTAAGACAAATATCATCCTCCCCATTTTTATTTATACGTTGTTCTTACTAAAAATTATGATGGTTAGTATTTATCTTTTGGTAAAATTAATATTTTTTACATTCAATTTTATTTGTTGTTATTTAACTTGACACACTTATTAAGAAATATTGATTGACATAACTATACTACTAAACTATCTTTATTAAATAATATTTCATATTAAATTTTGAGAAGAAGTATCTAATGCTGGGTTAAAGCATGAAAGGGCATAATTGTATTTTTTTCTTGATATGCCAAAACTGACAAATAAAAATGCAAAATTTATTTTTAAAATAAGGAACAAATAAAAGCGAACGAAGGAAGTATATAAATAATGTTACCTTTGGATTTTGAGAGTTACGGTCTACGTTCACTTTTTCTTGTCAAATATTTATAATGAATTTTCATATTTAGTTGTCACTTTTAAATGACAATTATTTTGTTCTATGTTTTACATTCAACATTAAATACTTATTCTTTTAAGTTAGAGTATTTTTCAAGACCTAAACTTACTAAACATCATTTAATAGAGATACTTTGGTAAAATACTTATACATTAATAATTTGTTTTCTTAATTTATGTGTCAAGTCAAACAATGACAAGTAAAAACTAAACTTTCACTAATATAGAAAAACCAAATATTAATTCATGTATATTGGTCAATTTATTAATCAAAATAATTTATTGAAAATTTGACTTTCAGAAAACAATAAATAAGGGTATAATAGTAAACTTAATAAGGGTATCAGAAAATTTTAATTATCACATGATAAAGTCAAGTTTTGATATATTAAAATAGGTAATTAAGTATTAGGTGTATCGCAATACTTGAACACCAATAAGGTTATGTTATTCGGAAAAATTAAGACTAAATCCTAGGCTTGAAGTTAAGAAATATCAGACTTGATATGTTAATTGGCATAAAATTTAAGAACATGACTATAAGTTTTGATGAGTTTTTATGGGTCTAGGCTAGACTTATAGTAATATGGTATTGTTAGTTTCGAAATCTTATTGTGATTAATAATGTGAATAGATTGCTTTGAGTTGGAAGTTCAACGAAAGGGGCAAACTCAAGTCTCGGAGTGAATTGTTGATTAATTGATGCAAGTGAATTTCTAAACTCTTGTTAAGTATATAAGATTCGTGTATTTCCTTGTAATATGTGTTTGGGGATAATGAGACTTGGTGACGGGTTAACTTATCCACATTTATCAATTCTAATGATGAAAAAGGGGTAATAAAAGGTAATGTGTGTGTGATCATGTGTTGAAAATTGTTTGTGACGGGCATTGGTACGAGTACCGATGTTATAAAGGGAAAGCTTATTACTATAGATTGCGAATTATAATCCAAGAATGCCAAAACATATGAGTATTAGCTGATATATTAATGACTTGATTTGTTATGTGTATATTGGTGATAGTCGAGGTGATTACATATCATAATGATATTCGATTGAGATGCATTTATTAAAATCATATTGTGCACATGTATTGACATGAGATTGAGTATAAGTTGGGCACGTGGAGATCGTCCGTGCTAGGGATGGTGAGATGTTAAAATTATGATTTGGGCACGTGGAGATCGTCTGTGCGAAATTTGTTTTATTTATAATGCATTGAGATCGTCCGCACAGACACGTGGAGATCGTCCATGTCGGTATATGGACCTCGCGAGTCCCTCATGGGTCATGCACTCTCGATGTATTTTCGAGGAGTATAATGTATATACGGTTGAGATAGTACTTGGTATTTTGAGGCATATCATTTCATGGTGTCATATTGCATTGCATCCTATGACATCCCCATTCTTAATGATTATGTGTTTTATTGGTGGTTGGAAAGTACTTAATATTTGATTACCTCTATTTGATGAACTTGATCTTCTATATTGTTGATTTGTGAGTGCCTTTTTGTGGAGGTTGCAATTGATGAATATTGAGCGTGTTGTTAAGAATATATGATTGTTAGAATGTTGTTGTTGAGATATTTGCTTCTGTTTAGAGGTTTACTTGTTGAGTACCGTGTGGTTTGGTACTCACTCTTTGTTACTACATATTTTTTTGTCGGTTACGAGCCTGAATTTTGTGATACGTTTCATTCTCTTATTTTTCGAGGCTTTTTGGAGATTTGTGAGGTAGCTGTTTGTCATTTCTGCAGACCTTCTTACTCCTATTTATGATTTTATTTTATTCTAGAAATAAGGTCATTTGAGACTGGTGTTTTTCTTTTGAACCAATTGTAACACTTTAGAGCTTGTACACGTGACAATAAGATTTTGGGGGTATTTTTGAGTTAATTATGAAATTTACGCATTATATTATAATGGTCGAGTTTTAGGCTGACTTGTCTTTGTAGGATAAGAGGAGTGTGTGTCCATTTTAGGATCGTGACACATATAAATAGAATCGAGGGAGTATATTAAAATATAGGCATATAAATTGAACCCTTAACTTGGCTTCAAATTACAACTTTGACCTTTAACTTTGTTAGTGCACAAATAGGCACTTTAACTATCCAAAACTTAAACAAAAAAATACTCGAATCCTACCTGGCAAAATGCGTAAATTACACCTAAATTAGGCACGTCAGATGTAAAAATCGAGGGGCCCAATAGTAAAAAAACACTGAAATGACAATTAAACTCTCTTTCTAATTTTTCAACAATTTTCCCCTCTTTTTTGCATTATTTTTTGTTTATTGCAAAATGCAAGTGACATTTAATTACTTTTTTATTATTATGGAAAAAAAATTATGATGAAGTGTTTTTTGGCAAGATGGGGTGAGTATACAATTATACAAGTTGAATGTAATTTAAGTTTGAAGCATTTTGATTAGTTATCATACTGTTACTCAAACGTGACAAAAATATTTGAAAAATTTTATCAGACAATTTATCAAACATTTTAAGTGCACTATTTCACTTAATAATTTTTAGCACTGTAAGATCATTTTTTGGCCTCCAAAAATTCATAATTGCAGTTCTCTTCACTATAATCACAATCAGTGGCGGACCCAAGATTTTCGTTCAGGATGTTCGAAAAATAAAAATGTTGTTGATGGGATTCGAACCTGGGGCATGCAACTTAATATTCAGAGATCTTACCATTGAGCTATCTAATTTTAATTGTTATTGAGGGGGTTCAAAATATATACATCTACAAAAATTCAGAAAATTTACCTTATATATATCGTGTATTTTTTTGCCGAGGGTGTTCGGGTGAACACCCTGGACCCAATATGGGTCCGCCCCTGATCACAATATACAAAGCACCCTGTTTTTTCTATTAAGTATTTGACAACTTAAAGCACAAATATACTTCAAACTAAAGAAAAGAAGGAGAAGTTCATTGATTCTCATGTCTTTCCATATTTATAGACTGCTCTGAAATGATTTTGCAATAAAAACATTAGTTTCCTCTACAGATTCTCATATTAGTTTGAACATTTGACCAACAATATGCAAATTCTTGTTTGTAAAATGTTGAATCTTTGTACCTTGACTAAATTGAGGAAGAAGAATAGATAACCCGTAAATGAAATTTCAGCAAATATCTTGAACAATTTTTTCTTTGATTTGAATATAAGGGGCATGAATTTCAGATTAGGAATTTTTAAGAGAGAGAAGAGAAGAGATACTATTTTTTCCCCTAAAAATGAATTTGTTTTCACTTTCACCTTATTCTATATTATAATTTATTTTTATAATTTTTAAAATCTAGGTGTATTAATTTTATTTAGTTGGCAGCAATTGAGTGGTTTACTTTTCCACGTCAGAGCATGTGTGTAACACGCGTTTGCTTGAAATATTCGCGTGTTTTTTTGTTTAAATTTTGGATAGTTAAAGTGTCTCTTTGTGCACTATCAAAGTTAAAGGTCAAAGTTATAATTTGAAGCCAAGTTAAGGGTCCAATTTATGTATTATGCCTAAAATATAAGTGACGAACACATGATTTTCATTAAGGTGTGTTAATATGACCCTCAACTTGACGTCAATTCACAACTATGACCTTTAACTTTCGGTGTGCATAAGTAGACACTTAAACTTGTATAAAATTGAGCATATGAAAACATTCATCCTACATAACACCCTACATGACAATTTGTATCCTACATGACATCCTACGTGCATTATGTCATGTAGGACACTTGTGTTTACTTGTTCAATTTTATAATTGTTTAAATGTTTATTTGTACACATTCAAAATTGAAAGACATGGTTGTTCGTTAACGTCAAGTTAATGATTATATTTATGTACATCCATATAATTAACCGTTAATATTAGTAGCGAGTGATAGTTATAACAAACTATAATTATAATGACTAATTAAGTAGTATAATTTCACTTAAATCGCCTAATTTTCCCAATTTTTATTTCTTTTCCCAAAAATTAACTTTTGGGCAAAAAAACCACAAACTCACTAAAATTCTAAAATTAAACACAAAACAGTCGGTCCATCTTATGGAGACGACGACTCTCACTCAGCTTACAAGTCTCCTCCTCCTCCTCAGCTTCTTCTTTCATGTCTCCAATTCCTCTACTGATTTGCCCATCGGAATCCATCCTCTAGGTTTTTCTCACACTGCGTAAATCTCTGTATAAATTTCTATAATTTTTTTTTAACAACTGATGATTTTGCAGATGAGAAATATTATGCTTCGGATGTGATTAAATGCAAAGATGGATCTAAATCCTTCACCATAGATCGTCTCAACGATGATTTTTGTGATTGTATTGATGGAACCGATGAGCCCGGTAAGCAATGCCTTTTCCTTATATTCATGTTTCAATTAGAAGATTAATGTATTCTTATTTAACTTGGCCTCAGCTTATATCTACGCCCTCCAAGTGCACAATTAGACACTTCAATGTGTATTTAATTGAACAATTAGACACACGTGTCCAATGTTACATAATACATGTAGGTTGCCACTTAGGATATCACGTAGTATGCACATGCCTCATTGTTTAATGTAAGTTGAAGGACATAGAAACAACTTAAAAGGGCATTTTATCTATTATGCCTTCTGATTAATCATAGTACCTCTGATCATGGTCGAATTTGTAGGCGAAAATTGGGAACATGAATCATTGGTCGCTCAGTAGTGTATATTTTCTGAATTTAGTATAATTATAGGTATGCACCCATGCTACAACAACACTAACAATATGTCTAGTGTAATGTAGGGTCGTGGAGGATAGAATGTACACAAACCTTACCACAACAATAGAGGTACAAAGACTGTTTCCAGTAGACACTCGGCTCAAGAAAACATAGTTCAAAGTTGTAAAGGGAGATATAATGTAAATGAATTCAATCATGATGAAATAATACAGACAACATGAAAAATCATCCTAAACAATAGTTGGCATAATACATGAATATGTTATTTAACTTGGCATCAACTAACTTTATACCCTCCAACTATGGGTGTGCACAAGTAGACACTTCAACTTGTATAAAGTTGAACAAGTAGATACATGTGTCCTACATGTCACAATACACGTAGGACGTGAATCGTCACGTAGGACGTACGTACTTGTGTATACCCAAAGTAGGAGGGCATAGATGCCAGATAAGACCAAGTTAAAGAGCACATTTATGTATTATGCCACAATGATCATAACAAGCTACAATGACAATCTCAGTGCATTTTTTTTTTGAATCACAAATAATAACCAAACTTAAAGGATAAAGAAACTACAAGAGTAATGCAACTAACAGTACGACTAATAATAAAGAGTAATAAGCGAGACAACGGTCAAGTGACTAATTCTGGCACCCATGCTACAAGAAGTCCAAAAGCACTTGCTTGAAAATTGAGTTATTTATCTAGAGAACTAGGGATGAATTTCCACTAAATAGTGGTGCACCATGTTCTAGAAATATTAGAATGTCATTTCTGGAACGGGTAATCTCAGTTCCCAACATAGGAGAGTTGACGCTGTCTACCAAAAATGCCAACACGGGTAATCTCAACCTGGAAAAGGGGTACTTAACATATGCCATTTCTTAAATGCACTAGCCTAAATTTGTTCATCGATGAATCTAAATATATATCTTGGCAGATATAAGATATGATAGTTTTGCATGGCTATTCAGCAGAGAGCTCCAGAAGTAACTCCAAAATGTTAGCTTAGACTAGTTCCATTAGATATGATGGGCGTGAAAGTAACAGTTTGATGCGCTACTAGTAAAGTTTTGTATTTCACATCATTCATCCTTTTCTCTTTAGCTTGTATATTTTCTGTTGCTCTTTCTCATCACTTTTGATGGTTCAACAGTTTTGAAACCTATAAAACATTGGCATATATTTTGTTTGAGTTCTCCTGTCAATTAAATCAATCTCCTTTGATAGGAACGGCTGCCTGTCCATCTGGGAAATTTTATTGCAGGAATGTGGGCAGTACGCCTAAATTTCTGTTCTCTTCTCGTGTGAATGATGATATTTGTGGTAAGTACTCCTGGTTAAGGTATTAAGTATGTTTTTTTCTTAAGAAACAATTTTATACAATTAATTTTGCTTCCATTCATGTGTTATTTAAAAATCCGTCCTCTTATCTGAGTCTTGTTTGTTGCTATGTACATGAATTGTTTATGTGTACGTATTGAATTGGGATATATGCACGTATCAGGGGACAGGGTGGGTAAGTTAAGTTTGTTTTGCTTATTTCACGTGTATTGGAATAATTTGCACGAATCACCTACACTCTTATCACACCTGTTCAACGTGAATACGTCAAGGCAAGTGAAGGATTTCTGTATCATGGATTTGGTGTTGCTTCATGAAAAATCATCTGCTGTTTTATAAGGATAAGTTATTCTCATCCATGGATGATGGTCCTTACATGCCTATGTTTGCAAGCTGCATTTGTCATTTGCATTTTATTGAAGAAAGAACCAACACATCCAATGTGGATATGTTTGAAGAATTATTTCCTTAGTCCTAAATTATTACTTAAGTCTCGATCATTCGCTTGAGGCAGAGTCTCCTAGAGAATCTTTTAATCACCGTGACGGCCTTATGACCGAGTTTGTAACTAAGGGCTTAAATGCTTTTAGAATATGTTTCTCTTGCTCCTTTCATGTTTTATATTTTATACAGTTGTTTCCTTTTTGGGCATTGCAGTTATTGATTTGTTAATCTGTATCTACCACTCTACCTTGTGGTTTTAGTCTTGCTTGCTGATTTAAGATATTTTCAGACTGTTGTGATGGAAGTGATGAGTATGATAGTAATGTCAATTGCCCCAATACCTGCGTAATGGGTGGGGATTTTTCTTATCAAACAAGAAGGTATCGCTCAAGAAGAAAACATCTTGATCGAATTGGTGGAAGAAATGCTAATGAGGTCAATATGGCTGACTCGGCTCAGAGACTTAAAGGTAATTCTATTCTCCTCCCTTTTTCTCAAACCTCTGACATGAACTGTAAGCCATCTGATGTGGCAACTATTTAATGGTCACTGCAGGTCTGAAGATACTGGTACTTGTAGAGGTGGCCCTTATCATTATTTTTCTGGTTTCCCGAAAATTATATCGCCGATCCAGGTCTAAAGGAAGACATTCACGTTGAGAATTGATCCCAGGATTATTGTTCCTCTATCTTTTGTTGTCTCCCAAACATAATTATTGAATCTAACTTCGGAGTGCAGTTGTGCTCCAGGATGTTTCTGAAGGTCCAACTTGCTGATTGTTGACGTTCTTCTTTAAAATGATTCTTACATACATCTATCTGGAGACGGGATTGTGACAACTATTAAGTCCTGCACCAGTCCTCGAAGTATCATATAATCAAGTGCTCCTTTGAACTTTTGATTATCTCGGTTGATCAAATTGACAAGTAAGTTGGATACTTCAGCACATCTTTTCGCCTTTTAAGCTCATTGCATTGGGCATGTATAGAAAATCAGTTTTGTATGCTATTAGTCCATCTCACACCTTATCTATGACATCATACAATCGGAAATTGTATATTGTGTTTTTAAGGTTTATATGTGGATTCAAAGAGGAGAATATTACTTGGACAAATGCAGGGAGACTATACCCGCGGGTATGCCATTTTGGTAGATGAGTATCAATGTAGGCATGTTTTATGTACTGTGATTTTAGCTTAGAGATAATGGTTAAAAACACACTTGAAGTTTTACTTTTTTGCGAGTTTCATACCTTAACTATCAAGTGCTTGTGTTTCCTACATGAAGTCCTGAATTATCACCAACTATATATTAAAATACATCTCGTAGAAGTGATACTTCATGTGTGTTAAACTGATACATTCTTACATATTGTGCATCAGCCAAACAGTTCACCCATAAATAGGACCAAGCCCAGTCTTCCATTTATACAGGTGAAGTACCTTCTTTACAGCCCAGAATGAAACAAAGATTGCCAAAAGCATCACAAACCTCTGGATATTCCTGTTCTTCACATGGATAAGAGCATGAGTGACAAAGGCCAACAACAACCCGAAAATCGTGTACAAGAACCCGACTGTAAACCCCTCAGCACCCAACTGCATCCCAGATCCGTCATAAAAGAAAACCAACTTTCCTGGATCATCTCTGTCCACCATAGCTATAGGTATCTTGTTGATTATGTTGTACATTGTCCCCGAAACACTGAAGAAGTACACAAAAATCGACCCTGCCATCCATACGTTCTTATCATGCAAAAGGGTGTTCCCAGATACAATCTTTTTCACTAGAAATGGACTCAAGATTAGCCCCAGAGCTATGATACACATCCTCTGCTTCTTTGAAATAAAACCTGGTCTATGAATTGGACCAATTATGTGTTCACTTTTGGCCTCCACGAACTCTGCCATCGATTCAGCATGCTTTGTGATATCGGAGGACTCCATCTGAATCGAATCCCTTTTGAAATCAATGGCAAAAGGGGGTACTAAACATATATGGGGGAGAGACTTGACACCAAATAGAGCAAAAGAAGTTTGCGATTCTTGAAACTCAATGTCAAAGAAGAAGAACTTCTTGTTATCTGGATTGTTTGTGTGAAAAGAAGACGAGAGAACCAAGAACTCGTTTTTGAGTTTGGGTAGTGCAATCTCTGAATGTGAATGTAGCTTCTGGGAATCAAAGAATATAAGGAGAGTGAATGGCCTAGGGACAGGTACCGATAAAATTTGCCAGAGTAGTCTGTTTGAAAGGTGAATGACACCAGTAGAAGATCGAGAACGAAGGAGAGTTAGTTCAGAAACCAAATCATCTGAGTTTAAGGTATGATTGATAGGTACAATGAGTAAAAGAACAAGAATGAACAAAAAGGAATTTGTGTTATAAAAGATTGACATTGTAGTTATGTTGCTTCTATCTGTTCTATTTCATGCTATTTAGTAGAACTTTTGGACTGTTGGTTGCTATATTTTTGCCCATACTTTGATTCCACATGGTGTGTTCCTAAGATTTTTTTTTCTTCAAATTCTTATAAGAAGCCTATTCAACTAGACAGGTCTCCTTTAACGGGGTTCCACAGAGAAGTCTTGCTTAGGCTTGCCAAAAGCGTTTGATATTGAGAATGTTGAATGTATTACACACTGATGGAATTGCGCTTAGTGAATCGATTTAAACTATCTGTTTTAGGATTACTAATTTAATGCTTAGCATATAGTTCTGCATTTTACTATTTTGACTTGGGGGTTATTATTTCAACGTTGCTCTCTATTTCACATTATTTCGTTGCTCTTCCCTTTTTCAACCTGTTTGGAAATGCTTTATTTAAGTTGAGCGTCTATCAGAAACAACCTCTCTATCTATACAAGGTAGGGGTAAGGTCTGACACTCGATCCTTCTCATGCCCCCACTTGTGGAATTATGCGCTGAATGTCAACCAATCAAAGTTATGATAGAATGATACATATTTGGGTTCGACTCTGAGTATGCAAATAATCTTTATTAGGGAGTTTTATCTCTCAACGTGAGATTTCCCAACTCTTTAGATCTAGTTAAGTTTCTATATGGATACAAGACACACGGTGCGAAACATTTTCTTTTTTTTGAATATGATCAATAAAAAATCAAACTCCATATTATTTTTTATATATACATGTGTCAAACACATATCGTTATGGCAAAACTTGTGTATAAATAAATTTAGATATACTTTTGTGAAAATCACCTCTCATATCATTTAAATTCTTGATCTGCCTCTTTCAAGGTGGCGTATGATTAACAACGCCCTCTCTAGGCTCGGGCAATAGTCGCGGTTCCGCCTCGGTGCGACATACGGGGCACGTTGAGTGATGATTGAACCATTTGTCAATACATTCAACATGAAAATTGTGCTTACAATTAGGCAAAACCCTAACCAATTCACCATCTTCAATAATACTCAAACAAATTGAACACTCAATAATATCATCACCATGATCATTTCTCTTATAAAGAAATAATGGTAGTGAAGCTATAATGGTCGGGTCAAGACCATTTTTGGGTGGATCAACCCGCGATACTACACTCGTCAAGTCGGAAACTCGAGAATTTCTAGTAGTGTAGAGTATCACCAGGCCTTGGGCCTGGCGACGTCTGATGTAGATACGAAGAATAGTAACAACGAGAAAAATAACTATACATATTGAAATTAAGGCAGTGATCATGATTTTTGTTAATGATATTATATTTGTTTAATTTTATGGATCTCTTTTAGTATAAATATTGGGTTTTTCTACGTGTTTGGTTACGTTGACTAATGAAAAACGTGTATTCATGGAAAATGAAGGGAAACAAGTAATGAAATTGTATAAGCCAAGTATTCAACCATTGATCTCTACTTTATAATACTTCTTCCGTTTTAAATTACACGTTTTTTAAAAAAAATATTATTTTAGATGGGATTTTATTATTTACCTTTATTTATTTCTTAAGATATAATCCCTCGTCATTAAATATATATTCTTTTGAGACGTTTGAAGTTTTCAAAAATAATTACCGCTAAAGATAAAATGAAAAAATAATTAATTTTATATGAAAGTTGTAAAGCAACAATAATATGAAACAATTCTATAGCAGTATTTGCGATGTCTTTCCTCTGCAATACTTTAGAAATTACAAGAGAAGTTTCCTTCATAATTTCCTTTTGGCAGAAATAAAGATCAAAACTTTTTTATTTCATTATTTTTAATTTCTTTAGAATCTTTTTCATGCATCATTTTTAAAAGGCCAAATACATAAACAGATTCCTAAACTTGTTGGGTTTTTTCCCCTCGAGTACGTTAACTATGTTATTTTTCTATTGAATCATTAAATCACGCATAATTTGTTCATTTTAAACACGGTTGATTAATGTAAAACCAGATTTTGTGAGGAGTATTGGTAGAGGATACATATGTTGTTTCAGAACTCATTAGTCCAATTGATAGTGAAAATATTCGAAAATAATTGTGTTGTATTTCAAGTCATTTAAACACATTAGAAAACAAATGAGACTTTGTCTTCATTCCTCCAATCAAAATCATTATCATACGTACACAATTGAAGGCATTTATAATAGAAAAGTCGATCAAAATCAGTCAACAGTGTTTAGAAGGAACAAATTATGGATGGTTCAATGATTCAATAGGAAAATAATGTAGTTGAGGTACCCGAGGAAAAAAAAAACAACAAATTTAAGGATCTATTATGAATTCGACCTTTTTAAAAGTAAAACACATACCCCTTCCCCTGCCACCCCACACACATATATGAAAAAGCATAAGCTTGTGCACGGACCCAGTAACCATTATTTGAAATTTGAAATTTTTATTTGTGATATATTATTTTTTTAAAAATATAATAATGTTTTTCTTCTACTAAAAATATTAACAATCCACCATTAACATTAGAAATTAAAGATAATATGGATAAAAAGTTTGAGAAATAAAATAATCAAACATATCACTTAGTTAGTAATAATAAATATAATAGAATTTAAATCATTGGGATATTTGCTACGCTTTGTAGTACTTATATATTATACCTTATTTGGAAACATTTAAAAAAATTATATATTATTTTATATAAGATAGGAGATAAAATAACTAAAATATAAATAAATAATATATAAATAATTAAATTTCTATTACTAATGTTTACATAAAATTACAAGTAAAAAGCATTAAAAATGAGAACTAAAGAAAAGAATGTTTTTTAGATTCGAAACTGAAATTTTGTACACAAAATATCAAGATTTGACCAATAAGTCGAGACGAATTCATGAGAGAAACAAAAAAAACATATTGGCTCTCAATTGTGTGCTTACTTAGCATTATTATTTATATGTTAATTGTGCTACATCATTTACATAACCTCAATCGAAACAAATCAACCACTACAAAATAGATTATTTATTGAAAAATAACAATTTTGAAATGCCAGATTTACATTAGCCATCACATGCAAAAAAGCAAGAACAGAGTGGTCTTTACCTTTTTATTTAATTTGGAGAGCATTTTTGTATTATTTCTATTAGCAATACTTGGTGCATTGCAGTAACATACTTTGATGAATCCAAATGTATATACATACTTTGATGAATCCAAATATATATATAGTTATAAGTAAAGTAGAATATAATTTAGCTTTGTATGTAACGATAATTTTAAAATGTATTAACATGCATTAAAGATTATATATTTTAGTGATTGTCAAATATCTCTTTTCGGGATTATGAATTTTTCAAAACTTTAGAGCGTATATATTTTATGTCAAGTCACCCCTTATTGCATGGACACAACTCCAAGATACTTTCATAATTTATCGTTTTTTAGATAAAAATGTAAGAGTGTTTAATTATTAAATATTTTTATGTGTTTTAATGATGTTTTTATTTTTATTGGTTACAGTTAAAATGAGTTAAGCTGAATATGAATATATAGAGAATAGAGAAAAAATGGAAACTTTTTACTTGTTCGCTCAACCTTAGTCTAGACTTATACTAGGATAAAAACATAAGATGTTCAACATCATAAATGATCTTTTTATTTATATTGATTGATTTTAATTCATGGTATCAGATGTTAATTATATGTCTATACTACGTTATTTTGGATATTATTACAAGAAATTATTTATTAATATAAATATTTAAATAATTTAATTTAAAATTCTAAAATATTCCACTATAAAATAATTATTCTTTCTTAATATTTTTATAATTATTCTTTCTTTTTTAATAATATTTTTTTCTCTACAAATATCAATATTTTCAAAATGGAAATATTATTATTACATAATATAAGATAAATTACAATTTGTTGTGGATCTAAAATAAAATGATTTACTAGTGTCCCTTTGAGCTACTCTTTGAATTTGAGTCATACATTCTTAGTGTAAAGTATAGTGCATGTCAGTAAGTTGTAATTAGAAGTGATAAAGCTAGCTTAAGAAAATATAATTTCTATCGTAGTGGAGGTTGCTGAGAGGAGATTCTTGTGTCAGTGAAAATTACTTTCAATGATCGGAAAATAAAAAGTACAAAAAATATTGCTATATTTCCAACACTCCGAATATGCGGAAGGGTCTATGTCCATCCCTAACTTTCTTTCAATTCACATCGGAAAATTGAGGTTTTCTCTACTGGGAGTCATCAAAGGAGGAATGGGCATACGCTGGTTCGATAAGCCAAGGAAAAATAACCACCGCTTGGCTTGGTTTTGACACTCAAGCGACCTGCCCTACTAAAGAAGATCGATGCAAAGGTTAGATTTCACCACCTCTATCTACCCAACTAGTACTATTTAATCTACAAAAATCCAACATGGAAACTTTCTCTCCCCCCAAAAAACCCTATATCCCCAAGCCCCTTTACAAGGTGTTTGGGTTAATTATTGACTGACTTATTTATTATTTATCAACTTATAAAAAATTGAGTTAATATGTAACCTAAATTAATACATGAGAAATTTATTAAAATATTTACAGAAGATATTTTTCTTATTTGATATGTATATAGCCATAAAAAAGAAAAAATATTAATTTATTAGATGCAATGGGGATGTCAAATTATTCATTGAGGCAATGTCACTTGACACCACTTTCTAGATAAGACTATGCAAAATCAAATCAAAAAAGTTTTATTGATTTATTGGTAATTAAATATTAATTTAGCGTGAGTTCGATAACAATTTTGATTCTCTTTAAATATTAGGTTATTGATTTATAACGGTTTGAATTTTTTTTAATGAATTAATCAATGATCCGACAGTAAAATCACATTTATTATACTATTTAGTACATAATTCCTTAACTTTATAAGGATTTAGTTTCATTTTATTTTATTTCTCACTCTCGATTATTCTACAAAGTGTCAACTGTCAATGTTTGCTTCTAAACAGAAGTTGATGCAATTTATTAGCTCATGTGCATTGTTCTTGATTGGTGACCTTATTTATTAGTGATTTTCAATGATTTTTAGTGTGAAATGTTAATGATTAAACAAATAACAATTTATAACTCGATTACTCGCCTTAGCTTGCTTCTAATTTGACTTCCCTTTAAATCTCGATAATATATTTAATCACACAAAATACTAAATGCAAGTCTTTATTTTATCTATCGAGCTTCAATACGATGAGTGATGTTAAAATAAATATATATGTATCATATACCAAATTACCTACTAACATTTTTGGCTATATCTTAAATAGGGGTTCTAAAAGTGGCTATAATGTGCACTTGCCTCCAACGAAAGAGTTACTATTTGGACTTTTAAGGCCCAATGACCTTCCCAACTCTACAGAACCAAACACTTCCCACGCGCCACCTTCAACGCGTGGATAGTATCTGCAAACACCAAGACAAATGTTGACGCTCCGATCAACCCGAAATCCACGCCGTCGATCTCTGACCTTCTTCGCGATGACAAAATCCTAGCCGTCAATAACGTCGTGGCCTGCACGCGACTCGCATTTCTCCCTCCTCTCCTCCGCTTACCGACCACTATTCTTCTCCGATATTTGGGAAAAAACAAAGAACATTTGCAGTAAACAGCTGATTGATAGAGAGAGACTGAACATCTGATTGATAGAGAGAGAGAGAAACTCTGTGTGTGTATGTGAAGATCTACTAAAGGTATGTGTTCGTTATTGTGTTCTTAGTTTAAACCCTAAATCTCCATAATTTGATTCAATAATTTACACAAATGCTAACTTTTTTTTTGCATTCATGAGTATTTACTGCTCTTTTCAGCTTGCGAGTGTGTAATGATTTGATTTTTGTTGTTGTTTTGAGCAGTATATTTGAGCTATGAAATTGTTGCTGCTTAAGGACTGTTTGCTTAGGGTTTCTATCACTGTACATGTACTAGTGTGTGCTTCTGTGTGTTATTTGTTGTAAGATTAGCTTGCTTGAGAGGAAATTCAGTGTTTTTCTTATATAGGTAGGAGTTAAGTTTTGTTGAAAAGCAAGAGATATTAACATATATATATATAATTGCTTTTTGAACTATGTGGTAGGGTTTTGTTGTTGAATGTATGACTTCAGGGACAATGATGAATGGTGAAGATCGAGGATCGGAAGAGCAGCAGAATATGACTGAAAGCAAAGTGTACAGACGGAAGTCGTTTAAAGGGTTAAATAGCATAGGTGATGGCTTACAACCTCCGCATTCTGAAATCCTAGGTATGGAAGACATCAATTCATCTCGAAAAATAGTAGGTTTGCGCTTAGAAGCAGCTTCAGAAGGTTCTTCAAGTCTGAATCGTGCACTAACATTGGAGAATACTGGAATATTCGCAGGTAGTGGTGGTCAAGAAAACAGTGCTAGAATCAATTTAACGTTCAAGTCCAAGCGGGAGATGAGAGAGATACGTAGAAAGCTGCAGAGTGAGTTGGACTTGGTTAGGAGTTTGGTGAAGAAGATTGAGGCAAAAGATGTACAGAAGACTGGCCCTGGAATTGATAAGGATAGTGGAGTGCGCCGGGTACATTCAGACGTGTCAAAAATGGGGCAACACCTTGAGTCCAGGCCTTTGAATCAGTTAAGTGTATCGGTTTTGGAGAACAGCCATGGTGTGGGTGAGAATTTGGAGAAAGAGAAGAGGACACCAAAGGTAAACCAATTTTATAGGAACTCAGAATTTTTGTTAGCTAAGGATAAGATTCCCCCAGCTGAAAGCAACAAGTCGAAATCTAATGCAAGGAAAGTGAGTGGGCCAGAATCAGGACCTGGTATTGAGCTAGGGAAGTTCTCAAATCAAATGCTAAAGAATTGTCGTGCTTTGCTTGAAAGATTGATGAAGCACAAGCATGGTTGGGTGTTTAACCAGCCTGTTGATACAGAAGGTCTTGGTTTACATGACTATTTTGACATTATTAAGAATCCAATGGACCTGGGAACTGTGAAGTCCAGGCTTGAGACAAATCTGTACAAGTCTCCTAAAGAATTTGCTGAGGATGTGAGACTAACATTTCAAAATGCCATGACATATAACCCAAAGGGCCAAGATGTTTATATGATGGCTGAGCAACTTTCCAAGATATTTGAGGAAAAGTGGCCCACTATAGAGGCTGATTATATGCGCGAGTTGAGATTGTCAATGGACTCTGAGGTCAGTGTGCAGACTCCTACATCTAAGAAACCTCCACCATTGCGGCCTTCTGGAATGAGGAAGACTTTAGACAGGTCAGAATCAACGACCAGACCTGTTGGTTCCAAGACTAAATCTGTCACAGTCTCCCAATCTGGAAGGATCCCTGCACCAAAGAAGCCGAAAGCAAAGGATCCCAATAAAAGGGAGATGACATATGATGAAAAGCAAAAGCTTAGCACAAGCCTACAGAATTTGCCATCTGAAAAGCTTGAAAATGTTGTACAGATCATCAAAAAGAGGAATTCATCTCTCTGCCAACAGGATGATGAGATTGAAGTGGATATTGACAGTGTTGATACTGAGACCCTATGGGAGCTCGACAGGTTTGTTATCTATTACAAAAAGAGCTTGAGCAAGAACAAAAGAAAAACTGAACTTGCAGATCAAGAAAAAAAGGAAACCGAACAGAATGTTCAGGAGAAGGTAAATTATTGAGGATTATATTTTCTGATCTGATCCTCTTTTTCCCCCCTGTTTGGGTGATAATTTTTTGTTTCATGTTTTATGCTCTCCTTGCTATTTTGCAGAATGCTAACCCAGTTGTGGTAGAAATTCCAAAAGAAAGCAAAGCAGGTAAGTTTTTGAATTATGAGGTTTGCCAACTCTTAGGTATGGTAACCGAACTATCTATTTTAGAGATAATTGACTCAGTTATATGCGCTGGCAGAAGAGAAAGGTACTTCCTCCAATCTTGCTCAACTAGAAAATCAGGGGAAAAATATTAGTCAACCAGGCAGCTCTAGCACTGACTCGGTGTCATCATCAAGTGGTAATTGTTTTACTTTTTTCTTTCTCTCTCACTTTTGTTTTGATTTGCCTTTTTCGTTTGTGTGTGTGTTGGGGGTGGGGGTTTGGAGTGTTAAGATTGGATATTTTACTTTTCCCTAATTGTTTCCTGTCAATTGCAGATTCTGATAGTGAAAGCTCCTCAGGAGGTGGATCTGATGCAGAACATTCACCAAAAAGTTGACTCTGTTGTCCATATGCAATGTTCTCTTATTTCATGTCTTGTGGTAAATACTGGACTCTGTTTCCACTGGTTATGTCGTTGTTGTGTTTCCTCGGTCAATGCTAACTAAAATCTTTTGACTTGCCGCCTTAAGTGCAGCAGCTGTCCAACTAAGGTTCTATTTACTGGTACTAATTTAAATAATCCAAATGCCTTTATAAACTTGATTTATATTTCATTCTCTGTTTTTAAGTTTTTTGGTGATAGGTACCTTTAAGTTCTACAAAATGCCAAACACAGAAATGTGTTTGCTTAAGTCTACTGTTGCCAGACTTTAAAGATTTGCAAAAATCGTGGCATAGAGCTTATAGAGCATACAATGAAATTTTTAAAAGAGTGATAGAGCATAATATAGGGATATTACAAGGGAGATAGAGGCACATTTTAGGTTTATTCCTGATAGATTTATAACAAGAGCTATAACTTTTGCTATAAATGATTGATGGGAAGGTACCCATTGGGGTGGGCGAGTGGTTTGGGCTTGGGACTTCCACGTTGGCGGTCTCAAGTTCGAAACCCCTTGCCAGCGAAAGCAAGGGGTTTGCCTTCTGGGTCGAGCTCGTCGCAGTGGGCTTGCCTAGTGTGGGTTACCTCTCCTATGTGGTTTGCGAGCTATTGTATAGGAGCGGGGTTTTTACCCTGTGCATAGTTGCGCACCCAAAGGGTAGTGGCCGCGGGTTTCCTTGTCTTGAAAAAAATGATTGATGGAAGGTGAAGGGTGAGAAAAGTTATCCAATGGGATATTCATTGATGTTAGAAAGTATATGATGAAGTGTCACGAAAAATCTTTTGGTGGTTGCTCAAGAAAGTTCAAATAAAATGTTTAAATGTCAAAAAGGGCATGTACGAAGGAGTGCCATATTAGCAAGATGAGAAGGTTTGAGAGATCCAATTTTTTGGGTGAAAGCAATCATGAATTGCTTAAAAATCTCTAGAATAATAGAAGACGACTTAGAAAGTTGGAAGAAATATAGAGGAGTTTCCAGTATATATTGCTTTACATTATATATTCCCTTGAGCCCATATTTATACATCTTACTAGTTTTAGCACGTACATGTGTTGCACGTGTTATTTGCGCCTGTTAATAGAAGTGTATAAAATATAGAATACAAATGAAGTATGAATTAGACTTGAACCTGTAGTAAGGATTGGGCATATTAAGAAAATTGATTAACTTTATGCATAGACCCCAGATTATACAATAATTAGTTCAAATGAGTTGAACAACACACACACCATCATCCTTCAAGTTTGCCCAGTCTCTAGGTGTAGTTTATTTACAAATTCCTTTATAATATCAAAAAAGTTATTTATAAATATTTACATATTACTCCTTGCGTCCCAATTAATGTGACGCTCTTGCCTTTTTAAGTCCGTCTCAGAAAAATGATACATTTTGTATTTTTTTTTGAAACTGTATTAGTTTCATCTTTTTTGTATTTAGTGATAACTTTAAAATGTCCATTTTACCTTAAATGAGATGATTCATAGTCACACAAATATCTATGGCTTATTTTAGACCACAAATTTCAAAAGTTTTCTTTTCCTTTTTGAACTTTGTAACCAGTCAAACGTCATTACATAAATTGGGACAGAGGAAGTAATATAGATTCAACAACAGCAGCGTACCAGTGAATATCAAATATAGATTCAAAAGAATGATTTGAGCCAAAAAGAGAGGATTAAACATATTAGGAAAAGGGAAAGGTTATACTTTTTTGATATAATTACTCTTGTCATCTAACTTTAAGGCGACATTTACCCTCCATCCGTTAAATCCCCACATTCCCACAAAATTACTAATGTGGCGCTTACATGGATTTTAATATTTTCCTAAATAAACTAATCACTATTTAATTCATTTTAACCTATTTATACGATTAAATCCGATCCACTAACCAAAATAAACCCAACTTGCTTCCTGCTTAAATTTTCTCTACACAGCAAACAGAGAAAATGATATATCTTCTCTTTCATATTAGACAACAATCAGATTAAAAACAAAAATAGATTTTAACATTCAATCCAACATCTTTTGTTAAGCATATTAGAGCCAACTTTCATTGGTTAAGCATTTTATTCAAAAATAGATGCAGTTTTTGGTTGAGAACATGATGGGCATACTTGGGCAATTAGAGAGAACAGAATTCGAAGTCTATTGTAGTGGAATAAAGATGAATATGGGCAGTGGAAAGAGTGTGTTATCATAGAGGAACTGCTTGCTGGATAGATCCCAGTTCAACCAATAGTTGGGAATGATGACGCGAGTAACCAGAGAGGGGTATAGAGGGGGCCTAACTGATTTGGATACTTTAGTGCTTCAGATCAGCTTCTAAGCAAGTTGCTTGGGCTTGACAATACGAGGTGATTTGATCCATTGCGTGATGAACTCTGAGCTCTCATACACCCTGATATGTTCTCTAATCCTCTCAGATTTTCCAAATCAATCAATAAAAGCTCTGCAATATTCACTGCCTTGATCCATCTCATAAATCACCTGGAAACATTAACGGAAATCCATGGTAATCTCCTGCTCCGTCACACCAGATCCATGGACACTCAACGACCAGCTTTTAGGTTTATTTTGGTAGTGGATCGGGTTTAATCGTGTGGGGCGGGTTAAAATGATTTACATAGAGATTCAATTTAATTAGGGAAAATAAAACCTACGTAGGCCCCGCACAGGTAATTTTATGGGGGAATATGGAGATTTAACGGATGAAGGGTAAATATGGCCTTAAAGTTGGATGACAAGGGCAGATGTTTCAAAAAGTATAACAAAGAGCAAATATGACTACCTTGCTCAAAAAAAAAGACGACCTTTTCTGTTAGGAAAATTTATTTCCTAATACACTGACAACACAATATAATAATTAGTTTATATGAGTTGAATAGCACACACCAATCGTTTTTCAATTTTGTCAAGTATATAAGTGTAGTTTAATTATATATTTTATGATGAAGAATGTAAAATAATATCAAAATGTTTCTAAAATAATTATTTTCATGAGATAAAGAGAAAGGTTTACCTGAACCAATGAAATCATGAAAATGCTAGCTAGATTTTCAAGGCAAATGAAAGAATGTGACTTGAGATGATTTGACCATATCGTTTGTATACATACCGAAGTTGTGTGGTGGTATGATGACTGAAGGAGCTAAAAGGGTAGATCTAAGATTACATTCAGGTATGCTGTCTCGAAATCTATGCCGACAGAAGTAACAAAATGCAAAGGTACCATATAGGTAATACCAGCTGCTGATTAGGAATTAGTTGTTATTACACTTGTATTAGATTCGGTGTTTGTTTGAATATAGAATACTTCTCGTAGGAGACTAGAGACCACCTAAATGTTTTAAAAGACAATTTTTTTAGTATTGGAATAGGATGAACTTGAAAAGAGTAGAATGATACAGAGGATGCAATTTTAAAGAATGGAATGATGGTGGATTCATATAGTCAAAACCCCAATTAGTTTAGGATCGAGTTATACTTATTGATTGATCTTGTGAATTACATGGAATGGATGTTTTACCGAAGTTCAACGCATCCTTAAATTCCTAAAGGTTAGCAGTCAATCAGAGAAATAAATTAGTTAGTATGTGTGATTGCTGGAGGTTAAGGTAACATTGATAACACTTACTTGGCAAATGATATAGAACCTGCATATATGATAGATGATTGTATTTTGAGTTTCGTTGGCATGATTTTTTGCCATTTTATGTAGGGTAAATTTATGTATCCCAGAGAGGGACCTTAGTTGAATTCACATACATCCTGAAGGTAGTGCAATTATAACACGGTGTTGGTAACATAAATGATGGAAGTTTCACATATGTGAAATTGTAGAGGTCTGTACATCATAGTTGCGTGACATGATTGAAGAAAATGGTTGGTCTTCCGTTGAACTGCATGCTATGATATCCTTTTCGGTGAAGATTTTGAGCTCCCAATATCCTCGAAAAAAGATCTTGAGCACCCCATAGTCTTGTTGCTCTACCAGGGTTGTGTGGTGAAAGACCAAACATTAAACATCAGAGATATATCTACTTTTTTGTGATCAAGTTATGCAGAAACAAATTAGACCTATGTTGCTCAAACTCTTCAAAAATGTTCTTTGGTGTATTTCTTGAGTATCCGGCATGGGTGTGGTAGCATTTTTGGAGAGTCCGAGCAACATAAAATTAAGCAATATATCTTACTCTATGTTGATTGATACAAGTTTGCCAGAACTAGAGTTGGTAGCTATCTTTTCTCTGAATTAATCTTATTCATGCTTTCCAGTCCATCTTAAAACTGATCATTAATATTGCTCTCTAAGTCATGTGCTTGAACTTAAGTCGCTAATATTTCCAAGTTCGTTTGCAGATTTCAAAATCGCGATCATGCGTATGTGGTCCTTCAATCAAGAGGGTGCTGCTGTAGGTGGTTGTGGCATATGCTAGTGACTGGTCTCAATTTGTATAAAATAGTAGCATCTAGTTTGCAGCGTAGCTTATGTATATTTTGCTTATGGATTACTGATTTGTGCAGTTTGAAGTCATTGTTATGGTCACATGGACCTGTGTACTCAGTGAGTGATTGAATCACTTGAATGTACCCGTTTTCTTTTTTTCTTCTATCTAGCTTCTTAGGAAAGTACTCTTGTTTCCCTATTAATGCATAACATGTGTTGGGTAAAACTTACATGCACATATTGTTTACGCTAAATTAATAAATACATGATATGTGTTTGCTTTAAATACTTTTTACCCTAAATCAATGAATGTGAAATATGTTGGTGCAAACAACAGATACGGATGAGTTTTTACCCAACATTGAGTGCAATTTGTATAACCAATGGACATTCGTCTTCTATCTCTTTCTTGTGTTTTTTTTTATAAAAAGATGAACGTATTGTAAATATGAATTCGTTTCTTTAAAAGATTTGAAATATCAAGAGGATTTTATGTCTAAATTTTGGGATTGTCGAGAGGTGATGTTGAGTTGAATGAGATTGAATAGTATATGTATTCTTCACGTATTCCCAATGTATATTTCATGTATAGTTAAATCCGTTAGTGTAGTAGGTCTTTTACAAGATCTGTTCGACATTTTAAGTGTATCATAGTGTATAGTAACTCATGTATAGATAAGCTATATTGCATTGTCTTTGACAAACTATATTGTGTAATTACGACATATTTTCTATTATTTTGGGTATATCTTCTAGAAGTTGAAAAAAATAAATTCTCCTAAAAAATACTTTTAAAAATATATATTTAAAAATATATCTATAAAAGTAGTCAAATATTGATTGCACTTGTTGAAAAACACATTTTAAATTAATTAGTTAAACATAAATATTGAAATATTTGAGTTATATACTAATAGAAACATTGAAGCTTTAGCCTTTTTATGATTTCACATTTCAACTATTTTTTTAATTTACCTATCAAAATTATCATTCTTTTGCTAGATTCATAACTTCATTATCACTCTAAAAACCTTACCTTGATGCTAAATTGACCTAAACACCTATTATGAATTGAGAAAAATAATCTGACGGGCTGAAAAAATTGATGTGAAACATTAATGTGTATATTAATATAAAAAAGGAAGAAAATATCAAAAACGTATTTAAATTATCTCAATTTTTTATGTTAAATTATCACTTGTACAAATTTCTAAAAATATAAAATATCAAAAACGCATTTAAATTATCTCAATTTTTTATGTTAAATTATCACTTGTACAAATTTCTAACCTGAACTACAATGATTGATTCATTAACATACACCTTGAACTATATCCATTATTGTCTTGTCTTAACGAAAAAATGATAGTAATAGAAAAACTAACTTTAAAGGTTTGCAAAATACACTATTGTTATATAACTTTTTTAAATTTTCGATCTCGATTAAATTTAAATTCATATCAAAATATTTTTTAAAAAAGTTGATTTTGTTCTCATACAAACTCAAATTCGAATTTATTTATCAATCCGTCACAATCCTTTTTTCCTACCTCTACTATTATATATTTGCTTATTCTTATACAGTTAGACAAGAACAAACAGAGCCTTTCTCACCGGAAAACCTCAAATTTCATCGAAAAATGGCATACACTATCAAATTTAGACCCATAATTCCTTCAACAATAAAGTTCAATCTCTTTTCTCCTCACTTTCAAACCATTTCCACTGTAAAAAACACCACCATTTCTAGTAGTTGTAGTATTCATTACCCAGAATTACCAAATCAGTGGACGGGTCTGCACAATTGGAGACACAGTTCCCTTAACCACCACCGATTTTGGGGACCCAATGGACCTGATAATGTACCGCAATCCTCAAATTTGATTCAGGAATCAGCTTTATTGGATTCGATTTCGTCTGCTTCGTCACTTGCTGAAATGGGTGCTGCTGTTCTTTCTACCAGTGACCCTTTATTGAAATCCAAGCTTACCCATTTGGGTTATTGTAGGTGGCGTCAAGAAGGTCTCCCTATTGGGAATTTTGAACCCCCAATTCGACCTGCTCGACCCTCCAAACCTCAACTGGTTTGTTTTTCTCCCTTTTCCTTCCAAGTTCCCTTTTTTTTTTTTTTTGTTTATGTGGTTTCAGTTTACTACATTTGCTCTTTGTATCGGCATAATACATAAACAGACGCTCAAATTTGGTCTCAGCCGGCAAGTAAGTGCTCTAACTTTTATATGTCATGTCAGCTCCACGAGAAACAATGGGGATGAGTTGGAGTGTTTAGTTAGTAGTTGAGGTCAAGTTGAGGTGTCACAGCCAGCAAGTAAGTGCTCTAACTTTTATATGTCACGTCAGCTCCACGAGAAACAATGGGGATGAGTTGGAGTGTTTAGTTATTAGTTGAGGTCAAGTTGAGGTGTATTAGGTGTGCATTTTCAAAGTTAGAGCGTTTACTTGACGGTTGAGGCAGTTGAGTGTCTTGTTTATGTAGTATGCACTTTATATTTGTTTTCTTAAGAGATGTATAGGGCAAAGAGGTGAACTTTACTTTCATTGATTGTTTTTTATAAGATGTTTAAACTTGAATAAATTGTTTTAGTTGAGTTTTGCTAGTCACTTTATCAAAAAGGCATAGGCAGATGTAGTTTCTTAGCAGTGAGTGGGTGTACCTATAGTGCTAGACTTAGACCTTTTGTATAGTTCTGAAATTTAGTAATGTATGTTGCTACCAAAACCATACCTATTGTCACAAAGGACTAGTGACTTCTGTGATGTTCCGCGCTACATTTTAACTTATTTTTTTATCAGATAATGAGCAAATGAGGTAGATAAGTCGAAAAAGTAAGTTAAGGGTCCCACTTAGTTTAGGTGTGTAATTGAAAGTTTTGCCATAGTTTAGGTGTGTTTCTAATTCCGCACTAATTGGACTCCTTAATTTAACATATACACATAATATACACGCACACATACTAAGTTAACACCTATTGTCATGAAGGAGCAGTGTTTTCAATGATAGTTTTGCCCCCACTTATTTAAACTCATACATCTGCCTCTGCCTACAGTTACTAGGTTTGATATAGCCTTATAGTGTAGGGTTCGAATCCCACTAGACACAAAAAATTATGTGATTGTTAGGCATTTGCCTAGACCTTAAATGAAGTTCTCTTCGGGACCTACAATTGCTGTGGACCCATGCAAACTTAGCGACAGATGGAACACAGTGTAAGAAAAAGACCGATAAATAGGCAATGCATATTAGTGTAGAATATATTTTTATCATGTTAGCACTTCCATTGTAGGTTCTATGCTTTCTAGGAGTGGTTTAGCCTTTCAGAAATTTATACATTTAGAAAATATTGAAAATTTGTAAGACTTAGGGTGTGTTTGGTATGAAGGAAAATGTTTTCCATGGAAAATGTTTTCCTCGAAAACAAGTAGATTTTGGACTTATATTCTCATGTTTGGTTGGTGAGTAGAAAATATTTTCAGGAAATTATTTTTAGTGTTTGAATTAATGAATGAAAAATGTTTTGAGAGACATCTTTTATTTTTACTAGAGTAAAAAATAATTTATGAAATTGAAAATATTTTTTAAAATTAAAATTATTATTTTTTGAGGGTAGTGGGTGGGGGCGGGGGAAGGGTAGGGGGGTAGGAGTGAAAAAATAAAAATTTAAAGTTGATATTATTTTAAAAAACAAAATTAATTATTTTGGGGGTGGGTGGTGGGCTGCCCGAGGGGGTGGGGGAGGGGGGGTTAGGAGTTTAAAAATAAAATTTTGAAATTGAATATATTTTTTAAAAGCAAAATTGATTTTTTGGGGAGGGGTTGGGGTTGGGGGGTCAGGGATCGGGTGAAATAAAATTTTGAAATTGAAAATATTTTTTTAAAATCGATGTTTTTTTCTCAAAAAAAAATGTAATTTGAAATTGGAGGAGAGTTTTGGAAAATTTTTTCCTTAATTTCTGAAGGGAAGTCATTTTCCTTAATTTTGAGGAAAATGAGTTGATTTGGAAAACATTTTCCAAAACTTTTGTCCCAACCAAACATGGGAAAATTGAAAAACATTTTCCAGAAAATGTTTTCCTTCATACCAAACACACTCTTATTATTTGTATTTTCATAACATTGGTATGAAATGAGTTTAAATGGAGTAACATGGCCAGGGAGGATTCATATGTGTCTAGCTTTTTAATTCTACCATTGACATACTTTTGAACTTCGAGACTTGAATGTTTAGTGCAAACAGTTTATCTTCTCTTTCTCCTTAATTTTGATAAGAGAAATGAATATTTCAATTGTTTTTCCTTGTTTCCAATCCTAGATATCACTATATTTATGTACACCTGCTTGCAATACATCTTTACAGATCTTAGCATTGAATGGTGTTCAACCAAAACCTACGATGTTGGTGTTTTTATTTTCTTGTGATTCTTTTGCCCATTTGTAACTTTAGCTTATATGTTTATGATTCTTGAGTACAGGTTCCACCCAAGGAAATTCCATCTCCTAAACACTCGGGTTTATCTCTCAATGCATATATGCTTCATAATCTTGCTCATGTGGAGTTAAACGCTATTGACTTGGCATGGGATACTGTTGTCCATTTCTCACCGTACAATGACCTTTTGGGTGATGGGTTCTTTGCTGATTTTGCTCATGTGGCTGATGATGAGAGTCGCCATTTTGCATGGTGTTGCCAGAGATTATCTGAGCTTGGAGTCAGGTGATTAATTAATAGATTACCTTCTAAGTTTGGCATGAATGGTTTTGTAGTTCATAGGATGGATTCCTTATATCTCTTTGCTTAATTAAACAGCTACGGTGACATGCCCGCTCATAATTTGCTTTGGAGAGAGTGTGAGAAATCTTCAAATAATGTTGCTGCACGGCTGGCTTCAATCCCACTTGTCCAGGTCCTCCACTATTTTTACTAAGAATGATAGATCACCTGCTTTAAAGTTTGGATATTATATTGAGGATTGTTCAATTTACTCCGCTTATTTGTTTTTGATTGCTTTAGATCTATCTTACAGCTCTGTGATTGTGATATATCCAGGAGGTGTAACAATATTTGTAATTTTTTTTTAAAAAAAAGAGGTCCATTTTCGTTTATTGTTCTTTCTACTGTTTGTTGAATATTGATGTCCATTTCAATTAATTTGTCGTTGTGATTTCTCCCATATCTGTATCCCCCTTTTTCAACTGTTTGGCCGAGCAACATAGGATTGAATTACTTCTCAAGAGTTTCAGTATTTTCCTTTTGTAATAGTTTTCTGTTTTGCTTGAAGATGGATGTGTAGCATAGTGTCTGAATCTTTATGGAAATCATCAAAGCCAGTTGTATAGCCACTTGTGTCACGAGATAGACTTGAGCAATGTCTTGTACTGCTTAATCTGCACCTAGGTGAGGCTAAATTTTGTCACTAAAAGGAGCTGTGGACAAATCTCTGCAATGGTGTCTTATTGATTTTAAGTGGATAGATGTGCACATGTTCATAATGCTGCAGGACTTCACTGAGACCATGGTAATTGTCTAATGTTAGGTTCTCTTATCAGAGACTTGGATAAATAATCTAGCTAGAGGTTCAGTAGTGAAACTTGGCCAGTTCCTCTATGAGGTTCTCGCTATCACTTTTTCTCACTTCTTCTAAAGGAATTTGACAAGTACAACAATATCAGCTACGCCTTAATCTAAAACAATATCAGCTACGCCTTAATCTCAAACTAGTTATTTCGGTTTATGAAATTTCAATTTCAATTTCCATTCTGCTGTATGCCTGTATCTGGTCCCGTTTTATAAAAATGCTTTTTCACCAGAACGTTGGACTAAACATTCGTTTATAGTTTGTGGGTTGGAGATGTGAATATGTGGTTTCTGGATGTGCTCGTTTTTTGCTATATTGGCAGTTCTGCATTTTGTATATGTCATGTGTATTCATGTGTTGTATTATTGCTATAGGAGGCAAGAGGTCTTGATGCTGGGCCTCGGTTGGTGCAAAAACTGATTGGTTTTGGTGACCATAGGACTTCCAAAATTGTGGCTAAAATTGCTGATGAAGAAGTTGCACATGTGGCTGTAGGCGTCTTCTGGTTCGTTTCAGTTTGTGAGAAAATGGGACGCACACCTTGCACTACTTTCAGAGGTCCATTTATTTTATCCGTTTTGCTTAGGTGTGGCCACTCTTTAGCTTCTTTAGTGAATTCACCAATTTCTCTTACAGATTTACTAGACGAATATAACGTGGAGGTAAAAGGACCATTCAACCATTTGGCTAGAAATGAAGCTGGTCTTCCACGGGAATGGTAAGTCACAATATAAATATCACATTTTTTCACCGATTAAACTGAGAACACTGTATTTTTGGTATCCAGGTATGACCCTTCTTCAAATGTAGAAGATAAGCAAACGAAGTTATCTCAGGTATTCCGTCCTTGGACCTCAAGACCTAGAAAAGCTCCTACTTCTCTACATGATTTTTTTTTTCTGTATTACATCTGAGAATTGTGAGGATATGGAAAACGATGCAGGTTTATGATCGATTGGAATGCATAATTGCTATGGAAAAGGAGAACTCGAGTCTAGATAGTCCACACCGATGATTCCTATATCGAGGAACTGATTGTACTTAGATGAACAAATTACTGACAGCGGCAAATGCTCCTGCTAAAATTTCAACGAGCTGGTCTGCCAATTGTAAAAGGACTCGTTACCTCTTTGATCTCACAGGGCCACAACCTGAGCACGATTTGTTGTCATCACTCTAACCTAGTCGCGTCGACTATCAAACAGAGCCTAGACTATTGATGTTACAATCTTGAATTTCCAGCTAAGCTCTGATGTTTTGCAGACTAGATTGGCATTGGATTTGATCGATGATAGCCTTTTCTCGTGACAGAAGCTGGCATAATGTCGAGCTCTTCAGCAGTGGCGGAGCCACATATTAGGTCCAGTTGAATCCCCTTCATCGAAAATTATACTGTACAAATAAGGTAAAACCAAAATTTCTTGTATGCACATAAATATCTGAATCCTCTTGATATATATAAATCTTAGTGTGCTAGTGTATATACATTCTGGCATTTTCTAGAAAATCTTTAGCCGGCAGCCGTGCACTTGAGCCCAAGGATCTATCGAAAACCACCTCTCTACTTTCCCGAGGTAGGGGTAAGAGTACGTACATGTCTCCCTCTCCGGATTTCATTTGTGGGAAGACATTGGATATGTTGTTGTAGTTGTACTCGTAGTCGAGAGTAGATAGGGAGTTCAACTTATGAGTTCATCCTAACTCACTAGCTCTGGCTTGAACCCTATTCACTTTTTAAGTGCAAATGAGTTATGGTAAAATGTTGAGCTCAAATTCATAAGGTTTGAATTTTGAATCAGTTTCTGCTCGTAGTCTTGTTGTATAATCTATATGCTTACTAGCTCTGGCTTGAACCCTATTCACTTTATAAGTACAAATGAGTTACGATAAAATGTTGAACTCAAACTCATAAGGTTCGAATTTTGAATCTCATATATGTTGGGAAATTCGGGTAATTTCCCTACAAAACGGAACAACTTTAGTGAAATGAACCGGTTCAAATGAACTGAACCGGACAGAACACTAACAAAGATACCCGACAAATAATATCGAATATTAACTGAAAAGAAGAGAAAAGAGACCGAACAATTTTAATAATGGAGTTCAGCCGCGAAAGCTTAATCTCCAAGCACCGCTCAAAGCAGCCTACTTTTATTAGATAGAGAGAAGAGATTACAAATTGGTGCGTTTTACAATGAAGGAGGAGGGGTTCTTTTATAACCCAAATTCTCCTTCACAATACATAAAGCTCCGATGTGGGACTAAATAATTAGGCCAAAGAGTCAACAAATCTCCACCTTGGCTTAATATCCAGTCCCACCAAATACAAATCTTCTCAAACAAACAAATAATAAAAGCAGTTTTCACGTTGCTTCCAAATTTGCGTCGTGAGGCGCCAAATTCAAATGTGCAGGACATTGACCAAGTCTAAACAGTGTTCAAACTTGGCCTTTGTAACCACCTTGGTCAGCATATCTGCGGGATTCTCCGTAGTATGAATCTTCAACAGAAGTATCTCCTCTTCTTCGAGAATTTCCCTCACAAAGTGATAGCGAACATCAATGTGCTTCGTCCGTGCATGAAAGACTTGATTCTTTGCTAAATGAATAGCACTCTGACTGTCAGAATAAACCTCAAGTTGTTTCTGACCAACTCCCAAGTCTTTAAGCAACCCATGAAGCCAAATCGCCTCCTTTACAGCCTCTGTAATCGCCATATACTCTGCCTCTGTCGTAGACAAAGCCACCGTTGACTGTAAAGTAGACTTCCAACTAACTGGCGCTTTTGCTAAAGTGAACAAATAGCCAGTTGTAGATCGTCGCTTATCCAAATCACCTGCATAGTCAGAATCACAGTATCCAACTATGCATTGACCAAGTGATTTATCCTGCTCGAATGCCAATCCAATATCTACGGTATTTTGCAGATACCGTAGAATCCATTTCACAGCTTGCCAATGACCCTGGCCTGGATCATGCATGTACCTGCTAACAACACTAACAGCCTGTGAAATATCTGGTCTCGTACACACCATTGCATACATCAAGCTTCCAACTGCATTTGCATACGGGACTTTCGCCATGTATTCTCGCTCTTCATCAGTCGTCGGAGATAACCGGCTACTCAGTTTCAAATGAGGAGCAAGTGGGGTACTCACGTGTTTTGTATCTTCGTGCATACCAAAACGTCTTAGTACCTTCTTCAAATACTGCTTCTGTGACAGCCAAAGCTTGCCTCTCTCTCTGTCCCTGTTTATCTCCATGCCGAGAATCTTCTTGGCTTCCCCCAAATCCTTCATCTCGAACTCTTTACTCAACTGAGCCTTCAGTTTGTCAATCTCAGCTTTGGCTCTTTGCTGCAATCAGCATATCATCAACATATAAGAGTAAGTAGATGTAGGAACCGTCTTGAAGCCTGCGCAAATACACACAATGATCGTATTTGCTTCTCTTGTACTTCTGACCCTTCATGAAACTATCAAATCGTTTGTACCACTGTCTCGGAGATTGTTTCAGTCCGTACAATGATTTGACAAGTTTGCAAACCCAATTCTCTTTATCAGCAACCTTATTTCCTTCTGGCTGAGTCATATAGATTTCCTCCTTCAAATTACCGTGTAGGAACGCGGTCTTCACATCAAGTTGAGCTAGCTCCAAATTCAACTGCGCTACCAAGGCCAACATAATTCTAATGGAGGAATGTTTAACAACTGGAGAAAATACCTCATTATAATCAATTCCCTCCCTTTGAGCGTAGCCTTTAGCTACCAACCTTGCCTTGTAGCGATCATCGTCTTTATCGGGAAATCCTTCTTTCTTTGCAAATACCCATTTGCATCCAATTGCCTTCTTGCCTATCGGTAGTTGTGTCAACTTCCACGTCATGTTCTTCTTGAGGGATTGCATTTCCTCTTCCAGTGCACCTGCCCAATTGCCACTTTCTGAACTTCGTATGGCCTCTGGGTAGGTGGATGGAACATCTTCATCTAAAACTGGAAGTGCATAAGCTACCATGTCAGTGAAACGAGCGGGCTTTTGGATCGCTCGTCTCTGTCTTCTAACTGCAATTGGCTCCGATTGCTGTAGAGGTTCTTGGGTAGGAACCTCTTCCTCATCTGACTCTTCTTCTGCCGTAGGAGAGTCACTCGTGGTGCTCCGTGCTGGGATCACCACTGTCTCCTCAAACTCCACCTGCTTCGGAGTACACTCCACCTGTTCAGGAGTACTCTCAGCATCTTCTGGATTTACCTTCTTTAACATGGCAGATTCATCGAAGGTAACATCTCTGCTTATAATTGTTTTCTTTGCCTCGAGACACCACAGACGGTATCCCTTCACTCCAGCATTGAATCCCATGAACAAAGCCTTCTTTGCCCGTGGATCCAACTTTGATTCAATCACATGATAATATGCAACAGAACCAAAAACGTGCAAAGTATCATAATCAGTTGCAGGTTTTCCAGACCATACCTCTAATGGAGTTTTGCCATCAATAGCAGATGATGGCAAACGATTGACGAGATATTGAGCATATGTTATCGCCTCAGCCCAAAATTTTCTGCCTAACCCAGCATTAGACAGCATACAACGAACTTTCTCCACAAGTGTCCTATTCATACGCTCTGACACCCCATTCTGTTGCGGTGTTTTCCTGACGGTGAAGTGCCGAACTATGCCACAGTCTTGGCATACCTTAAGGAACGGATCACTCTTGTATTCTCCACCATTGTCTGTTCGGAGAACCTTGATCTTCCTTCCCGTCTGGTTTTCAACTTGAACTTTCCACTTAAGGAAAATTCCAAGTACATCATCTTTGTTCTTCATAGAAAACACCCAAACTCTCCTGGAAAAATCATCAACAAAAGTGACAAAATAATGCCTTCCTCCAAGAGACGGAGTCTTGGCAGGTCCCCATACATCTGAATGCACATAATCCAGAATACCCTTGGTATTATGAATTGCAGTGCCAAACTTCACTCTTCGTTGTTTTCCAAGAACACAATGTTCACAAAACTCAAGTTTGCAAGTCTTCGTACCTTTCAACAATCCTTGCTTGGCAAGAATTTGCAAAGATTTTTCACCAGCATGTCCCAACCGCATATGCCACAGCTTCGTTGCCTCAGTATCTTTCTTGGTGCAAGAAGTTACTGTTGTTACTGTCCCGACCACTGTACTACCTTGATAGTAATACAGATTGTTCTTTCTCACACCCTTCAACATCACCAACGCTCCAGAAGTTGCTTTAAGAACTCCATCTCGCATCGTTATAACTAGGCCTTTAGATTCTAAAGCCCCCAATGAGATGAGATTCTTCTTCAACTTTGGCACGTACCGCACATCTCGCAAGATTCTGGTGGATCCATCATGATTCTGCAGTTTGATTGAACCTATTCCGGTTGTTTTACATGAATTATCATTACCCATGTAAACAACTCCGCCATCGAGATCCTGAAATTCAAAGAACCACTCCCGAATGGGACACATATGATAGGTACAACCTGAATCCAATATCCACTCATCTGCATGTGATGTTGTAGGAGCGACCACTAAAAAGATATCTGATTCCGCATCGCTTTTGCATTCTGCAACATTGGCGTCTTGCGGAGCCTTCCCTTTCTTCTTCAACTTTGGACAGTCTTTCCTCCAGTGTCCTTTCT
This sequence comes from Solanum sitiens, assembly GCA_016801875.1. NCBI lineage: Eukaryota > Viridiplantae > Streptophyta > Magnoliopsida > Solanales > Solanaceae > Solanum > Solanum sitiens. The sequence continues at coordinate 218,007 of JABWTJ010000017.1, read as the reverse complement.
CATGACAGAAAGCACACTCATCTTTGGCAATGGCTCGACCTTTTGATTTGGACCTTCCTCTTCTCCCTTTTGTCTGGTTTTGATGACGACCTCTTGCCACCAATACTTCTTCTGATGTTGTTGCCTTTGTTTTCATCTTATCCTGCTTTCTCAGTTCATGACTATATAAAGCAGAACAAACAGCATCTAACGACACATTCTCCTTCCCGTGAAGTAACGTTGTCTCCAAATGTTCAAATTCATCGGGAAGAGATGATAACAACATCAAAGCCAGATCTTCATCATCGAATATGACATCTAAATTAAGCAAGTCTGCTACTAATTGATTAAACATAGTGATATGTTCATTCATAGTAGTACCTTGTTTGTAATCAAATCGGAACAACCTTTTCTTCATTAGGAGCTTGTTCTGACCACTCTTTTTCAGAAACTTGTCCTCCAATGCCTTCCACAATTTGTATGCAGAAGTCTCATTCTTGAAAGCATACTTTTGCTCCCTGGATAGACACGATCGAATTGTTCCGCATGCCAACCGATTAATGATTTTCCAATCTTTATCTTCAACTCCTTCTAGTTTGACTTCTTCAATAGCAATATCAAGACCCTGCTGGAAAAGGGAGTCCAAAACCTCCCCTTGCCACATACCGAAATGGCCCGTACCATCAAATATTTCAACCGCCAACTTCAAAGTAGACATTGGGAATCTTGACCATGATGACGAGGCACCCGATGTCTTCGGTGGAATATTTGCAACAGACTCCATTTCTTGATCTTTATTTGCCATTACAGACTCAAAAAAAATATTGGATATTATAACAGAATTCAAATAATCGAAGGCTTCTACAGAAACAAAGTAATTCCTTTCTGGTGTGGAAGATCAGGCGAAACTGCAACCACAGAGCATACTCAGACAGAACTCTGACTTAGAAAAAACTTTCGACGCAAAAGGACCAAAATAATTCTTTTCTGATGTGGAAGATCAGACTCAGCTGCAACCACAGAGCATACTCAGACAGAACCTTGGCTCTGATACCAATTGTTGGGAAATTCGGGTAATTTCCCTACAAAACGGAATAACTTTAGTGAAATGAACCGGTTCAAATGAACTGAACCGGACAGAACACTAACAAAGATACCCGACAAATAATATCGAATATTAATTGAAAAGAAGAGAAAAGAGACCGAACAATTTTAATAATGGAGTTCAGCCGCGAAAGCTTAATCTCCAAGCACCGCTCAAAGCAGCCTACTTTTATTAGATAGAGAGAAGAGATTACAAATTGGTGCGTTTTACAATGAAGGAGGAGGGGTTCTTTTATAACCCAAATTCTCCTTCACAATACATAAAGCTCCGATATGGGACTAAATAATTAGGCCAAAGAGTCAACAATATATAATCTATATGCTTTATTAGAAGTGATTTTTTAATATATATTTTGAACTTCTTTTAGGCGCCCATAAAAAGAAAAACTCTTCTCAGCTAAACAAAAGAAAGCAAATTGAATTTGTTCTGTATTTTTGTCATTTTCCCTTTATATTCTAGGGAAAATAAAGCAAATACCCCATAAAAGTAAAATAATTACAAATTTTTACCTCTTTACATTCATATCCCACTAAATAATTACACTAAATACTCCATTTACTAATTCGTTTAATTGATACTAATCAGTATCATATATACTATATTGGTATTACTAAGACTGATAATTTTGCTGAATTAATACTAAATCAATACATATACTATATTGTTCTGATTTAGTATCAGTTAAGCAAAACTTTAATGATACCAATACAGTATATGATATCGATTGAGTGTTACTTAAGCGAAAATTATCACCCTTAATGAATGGAGATATACTGTAATTATTTATGAGAGAATGGGCATTTCAGGAATCACTTTGGATTTGGGTATGAATTTGTAATTATTTTAAATTTTATGGGTCATTTATATAATTTTCCTTATTTTAACATGTGAAACATTTAACTTGCCTTAAAAAGAAAAACAAACAATCATTTGATCCTTCCTCGAACCACACACATGATGAGAACTCTAGTGCACCGAACTGTCATTATCTAAAGATTTTAAATTCGAATTTTAAAAATAAATTACGAAGCAAAAATAACATATAGGCTATGAAACTTTCGGATACACTTTGTATCCGAATCGTCTACAAAATATTGTTAGTCCTATGTAGGTATTTTTAAATTTGAATTTTACATACGAATATTTTTGATAATTTCTTATAAATTAAATTAAATTAAACTTAAAAAGACATGTTTAGCCAAATCGAATAACCTCTTTTCACATAAAAGTGTTTATCAAAAACTAGTTTCAACCCAAAAAGAAAAGCGTTAAAACCTTCACTTTAAAGCTTGTCCTTCTTTTGGATGAAATGTGGGGTTCACATGGCATCTTAAATATCACTTTTTTTTTTATCGATTTAATATCTGAATTATTAAATAATCATATTTTTATCAAAAATATTATTAAATATCTATTAAAATACATCTCGATTAATATTTAATGGTGCATGGTATCACTCTTATCTTTTTTGGTATAAAAATGATGCCAAATGGTACTTCAGGCATATTAATATTTTTAAAAAAATTATAAGAAAGATATAAAAATCAAAAACACATTTTTACGTCCATTAAATGTTTGCGTGTCCAATCTTCAATTTTTATATTCTTCTATCATAATAGCATCTAACCCTCTCACTCACTTTTTACTAAAATATTAATAAAACCCAAAACCACTTTACTATTACGTGCTATAGATAGTTCTGTATTATATAAAAAGAAAATAATTTTTTTTTCTTCTTCACAAATTGGAGAATTTTTAAACTCAAAATTTGCAAGAGTAATAATGTGCTGTGGAGATAGTGGTTGTAGGCCGTTGGCCTTTCTTCTTAGTCTCCCTTTTGCTCTCCTCTCTCTTCTCGTCTCTATCATCGGCGTTATCGTTTGGATTATCGGGTTTGTACTATTTCTTAAATTGTACTTGTATAATATTTCTTAAATTGTACTCCTTTCGTTTCAAAAAGAATATATCTTTTTTTTTAGTCTGTTTCAAAAAGAATGATCCATTTCCTTTTTTGGCAACATTTTAACTTTAATTTTCCACGTGGCATGTTTAAGACCACAAGATTAAAAGATATTTTGTTACATTTAACATAACTTTAATTTAGAATCACAAGATCAAATTTTTTTTTTTCTTAAACTCCGTTCCAAGTCAAACTAGATCATCTTTTTTGAAACGGAGGGAGTACTGTAATATGACTAAGGGTGTGTTTGGTATGGAGGAAAATGTTTTCTATGGAAAATATTTTTCTAGAAAATGTTTTCCTAGAAAACAAGTAGATTTTGGACTTATTTTCTCATGTTTGGTTGTTGAGTATAAAATATGTTTCGAAAATGATTTTTAGTGTTTGATTTATTAATGAAAAATGTTTTTGAGAGACATCTTTTATTTTTACTAGAGTAAAAAATAATTTATGAAATTGAAATATTTTTTAAAAATAATTTTTTTTTTTTGGGTGGTGGTGGTGGTGGGGAGGAGGTAGGAGTGAAAAAATAAAAATTTGAAGTTGATAGTATTTTTAAAAAATAAAATTAATTTTTTGGGGGTTGGGGTTGGGGGGTAGGAGTTCAAAAATAACAATTTGAAGTTGAAAATATTTTTAAAAAGCAAAACTAATTTTTTGGGGAGGGGTTGGGGTTGGGGGAGGGGGGCTGGCCGGTAGGGTCAGGGATTGGGTGAAAAAATAAAATTTTAAAATTGAAAATATTTTTTAAAATTGATGTTTTTCCAAAAAGAAAATGTAATTTGAAATTGGAGGAGAATTTTGAAAAATGTTTTCCTTAATTTTTGAAGGGAAGTCATTTTCCTTAATTTTTGAGAAAAAATGAGTTGATTTGAAAAACATTTTTCAAAACTTTTGTCCTAACCAAACATGAGAAAATTGGAAAACAATTTTTCCTTCGTATCAAACACACTCTAAAGCTTTCGAATTTGTATTTGATTGAGGTTCTAGAATGTGGAATTATTGATTTTATTTTTTAAATTCTGGAATAATGTGTAGGTTGATATTGAGTTGCATATGTCCTTGTTGCCTTTGTGTAACTGTTTTGGTTGAATTGGCATTGAAGTTGATAAAAGCCCCAATTCATGTTATGGAATGGTTCACTCATCAAATCCCTTGTTAACACAGTGTATTACTTCCCTTTTTTTTCATTTTTCATATCTTATATTATTATATGATTCCAAGAGATTATTATTGTTATTTTGTTGTTTGTTGTTTGATTGATGTTTTGCTTCTATGCATGTAAAAATTCACAACATCTTGTTTTTATATAAATAATACTGTGTATTCTCTTGCTTAATTTCTAGTTCTCACATCCTTCTATTGTATTGTATAATGTAATGTCTCTTTTTTATCGTTCGTAATAAGAGTAAAATCTACGTACATTGATTTTTTATTGATGAAGAAGCTTTAGATGATCCAACACAAAAAGAGGAGGATACTAGCTATATTTCTATCTTTGCTAGTAATCACAAAAACAAGTTCCAGGGCCTTTAAAAATTACGCCAACGCGATAACGATAACCTGATGCACAAAGCATTCTACGATCCCGTAGGATCGAGAAAGGAAGATTTAAAAACACATAAAAGAGATAGAAAGCAACTAAGATGTGCTCTAAATGCTCAAAATTTCTATTGTGACTGATCTTTCTTCTCCATGTTAACTGATTCTTCTACATGTCCATGTCCAGCAATAAGATCTGTAGCTGTTTTGCCTATCTCAACTATAGTTTCACCAATTGCTTTCAACAGTCCTCCTCCTCCCTGCTTCTGCATGTTTTCCTCTCCTCTTGCTGATTCAAATTCTTGAAAATCTTCAGTTCTAATGATTCCACTTCCCCTTTCTCCCTGCAAAGATCTATATCAACCAATATCTAACATAGTGATGCATAAGCAAGATTTTTTTTTTAATTACTCATGTTTTTACCTTGAAGTCATATGATCTTTTGGCTTCTAGTTCTCTTTCAGATTCAGCTTTCTTCCTAGCTGTATACTCTGCTGCACTTTCTTCAGTTGAAACTACATAGTCCTTTGCATCAGCCAACTTGTTCTCTGCATATCCGACAATGTTCATTCCAGTGCCAGCAACTGCATCCTTAGTGGCCACCGCCTTTTCCTCGGTGTACCCTGCAACATTAGAAGCAACACCAACCACAGCTTTTGTGGTCTCTGCAGCTTTCTCTGCTGTATAATGTGCAGCTCCCCAACCAGTCACTGCAGCTTTGTCCTTCACAGTCTCTGCTACTTCCCCTGCATATCCTAATACTCCTTTTCCTGTTTCTAATGTGATGTCTTTCGCTTCTACTGCTTTCTGCCCAACATAACCTGCTGCATTCTTTGTTGATTGAACTGTTGTTTGTCCAGCACTTGAAAGGGTGTCTGTAGTTGCAGCATAAGCTTGCTGACCTTTATCAAGAACTGTGTCCTTAGCCTTCTTTGCAGATTGAGCTGCAGTTTGTCCAGCACTTGAAAGGGTGTCTGTAGTTGCAGCATAAGCTTGCTGACCCTTATCAAGAACTGTGTCCTTAGCCTTCTTTGCAGATTGAGCTGCAGTTTGTCCAGCACTTGAAAGGGTGTCTGTAGTTGCAGCATAAGCTTGCTGACCCTTATCAAGAACTGTGTCCTTAGCCTTCTTTGCAGATTGAGCTGCAGTTTGTCCAGCAGTTGAAAGGGTATCTGTAGTAGTACCATAAGCTTGCTGACCCTTTTCAAAAGTTGTCTCTTTAGCATTCTTTGCTGATTGAACTGCAGTTTTTCCTGTGCTTAAAAGGGTGTTTGTAGTAGCTGCATAAGCTTGCTGACCCTTGTCAAGAACTGTGTCCTTAGCCTTTTTTGCAGATTGAGCTGCAGTTTGTCCAGCACTTGAAAGGGTGTCTGTAGTAGCACCATAAGCTTGTTGACCCTTATCAAAAACAGTGTCGTTAGCATAATCTCTAGCCTTCTTTGCAGTTTGTGCAGCACTTGAAAGGGTATCTGTAGCAGCACCATAACCTTGCTGACCCTTGTAAAGAACTGCGTCTTTAGCCTTCTTTGCTGATTCAGCTGCTGTTTTTCCTGTGCTTGAAAGGGTATAAGTAGTTGCAGCATAAGCTTGCTGGCCCTTCACAAAAGCTGTGTCTTTAGCCTTCTTTGCTGATTCAGCTGCAGTCGGTCCTGTGTTTGAAAGGGTATCTGTAGTAGCAGCATAAGCTTGGTGACCCTTGTCAAGAACTGTGTCTTTAGACTTCTTTGCTGATTGAGCTGCTGTTTGTCCAGCACTTGAAAGGGTGTCTCTGGAAGCAGCATAAGTTTGATCACCCTTGTCAAGTGCTGTGTTTTTAGTATAATCTTTAGCTTGTTGTGCTGATTGAACTACATTTTTTCCATGACTTGCCAATTCTTTGACATTATCATTACCCTTGTGTCTCTGTCTATGTACTTCAAACTTGACATTATCAGAATCATTTGTGACATGCATTGCACCAGGACCACTTCCAACTTGTACTTTCACAGAAGTAGCAGCAGCAGTGCCACTACCCCTTTTGGGGTCTCTTGTTTTCTTGATTTGGATTTGATGTTGTTCATCAATAATGTTGTCATCTTTTCTTCTTACTTGTTCTGAAGCCATTGGTGTTGGTGTGGTAGGTTGATCTTTTTTATTTTGACTTTGGAAAGATTTTGTGTTGAAATGTGAGTGATTGGAGAGTGTATAAAAAGGGAAATATAGAGGGTGTAGGTTGTTGACAAGTGGTTCAATTGGTGGTGAGTGTTGAGTTTTATGTCATGCCACATGGTGACATATGGTGGGTTTGAGAAAACTTCACTAGTCACACAATTACTTTACAAACGTGTCACTCACTCAATTTTTGTCTATGTAGCAAAAACTTTTACTCCCTCCGTTCAGTATTATGTGGCACTTTTATATTTCGAGATTAAATAAACGTAATTTTGGTCGTAATTTTTTCATAGATCTTTTAAATATTTTAAATTATCAATTATTGTGACTTAAGTACTTTATACGGTATTCATAAATATATAAATTTTATTTCGAAAAACTTGAAGATTTCATACACAAGTTATCTGTTAAATATTTGACTCTTAAAAAATGAAAAGTGTCACATAAATTGGGATAAAAGAGAGTATCTCTTTTTTGTTACATAACTTTTATCTTCTTTGTGTTTTTTGAGAGATCAAATTGTCACACTGTTGAATTCGGCCTATGTTCCAAGGAGTAAGTTTTGTCTTTTTTGGTTCTTTCATTCTTTGACATCATTATTAGTCACTCTGTTTTGTTTAATTATATTAAACAGGATATAGGTATAATTATCTTTTTAGATTATAATTGAAGTTTTAGAGATATATTTTAATTAAATTATGGTCTTATCACTTCTTTAAACTCATTTTTACATAATTTTATATATTTTTTGACTGGCGTAATATATTCAGCGACTCTATATACTTAAGACGCGTGAGGAATGTTTGGATACCACGTAAATAAAAAAGGTATACAAATTACAAAAGAAAATGAATTTAAAAAGTAATAAGACTTTAGCTTAGTTAAGATATGTGTCTGATATTTCGATTATAATCTAGGGCTAATTATGTCGTATCCTATTATTTATCTTATAAAACAATTTGGACTAAGGCAACCTTTCATGCCTAAAGATCTTCACACATTTTACAATTCAAATATGAACCTTCTTATTTTGTCATTCAAATAAAAGTGAATCAAATTCCTAAACAACATACATCTTCCTAGTAAAATAGAATAATGATCATATATATATATATATATACTAGAATAAATGACACCTTTTGTGACGACTTTTTCTACAAAGGACTTTTCGTGACGACTTGAATGTCACTAACAATAGTTTTTATGGTTAGAATTTATTCGCGACGACCCCTAAAGAATAACATTTCAATGCAAACTTTAGGGGTCACCCCAATAAGTTTCAGCGACTAGACTATTCTCAGATCATTTTATTTTTCGTGGCAACACTTTCAAAGCTGCCACAAAACCCCTACTTTTTGTGGCGACTAAAGGGTTGTTCCTGTCGCCGCGATTTCAACCAATAAGAATTGTATAAAGAAGTAGATTCCAAGTATCAGGCAAACCAGGTAGACACCAATGGCTACAATCTGATCCATGTATATCACTATAATATCCTGGATGTCCATCTTTTCTATATTGTGAAAGAGTTGTAATATCCAATAAATAAACTTTGTTTTTAATGTTTTTGATTACTTTGTTGACCACATTTGCTTCTTGTGGTGTCCCTGCTGGATAATTTGTGCCAAAAAATGGTTGTGTTTGTCCTTTGCATGATTTTGATGGTTCATTCCAATCCTTGCCCCTGAAAATTTTCACCACATTAGGATATTATAGTTACAAATTCGATCACTCGATAAACAATATTTACAGTTTAATAGTTGATATACATATATTATACATTTGAGAGCGATAGACATTTAAGTTAATGTTTCCTTCTTTCATATTTTATGAAGAAAAAAAATAGAGTGAATAACTTATATGGTCATTCAACTATAACAAATCTACTAAAGTCACTTATATTTTGTTTTGTATTAATAAAGTTACTCAAGTAATTAGACTAGCTTTTTAACAAAGTCATTATAGAACTAAAAAAAAAGATGATCGCATAGATCGTTTTTAAAATTTGGCTTCATATGATATATATATATATATATATATATATATATATATACTCGAAAAGGAATCAAGGAGCTAGACAGTTACTTACCTATAGTGAGTGGGTGAAATTCCTTGAAAGAAGACTTTAGTTTTAGATGGGTCGATATTTTTATCGACCCATCTAGCCCAAGTGGTCATTCCTTTAGAGAAAGCAACCAAACGGTCCATATCTTTGACAATTTTGCCCCCATATTGGATGAAATCCCACCTGCAATATTTACACAATTAGGGGATATTAATTGGATGGATTAAATTAAACTTATGCAAATATTTTTTACTATATTTATTATTTTTTTAATAATTTGAAATAATTATATTTTATTTCGTCATTTAATAATTTTATATCAAATTTCAAATAAGATATATGTGAATGACACTAAATACACAATTTATACATGTATCAGTGCAATTCACATGTATATAAAATATCAGATATGAACAAGATATGAGAGCGAGAGCGAGATGAGACTCGAGACTAGAGAGTTTAATGGGAGGAAGGTGAGAGAGATGAACGAGATTTGTCTACGTATCTCAAATACGTGTGAATCAATATAGTAAACACCATGTACAGATATTGGTGTGATTCACATATATATGAGATATTAAATAGGAGAGCGAGATGGAGAGTGACGAGCGAGATGAGAGTGAGGCAAGTGAGACTTGTCTATGTATTCTAGATATTGGATACAATATATTTAGAATAAATTACACCTAATTTTGACCTTATATATTTTGAGATATATACATACACCAAAATAAAACAAAATTTATAATATATATTTAAGTAATTAACTTCTAAACTAATACTTACGGTTGAGAGCTGCCAGTGTGAGTCCACCAATGCCATGAATTGAATAACAATACATCCATTCCCATCCAAGCCTTGCCATCAGTAATGGAATCCAACTTCAAAACAGTGCCAATATTTTCTTTGACCATATCCACCAAGTATGGAGTACGATACATTGACAATCTAACTCTATAGTCCTATACACATTTGACTGTTCGATTAAAAATATTTATAATCGTTCAATTTAATATACATATATTATACACTAATTATTCATTGACAATCTAACTCCATAGTCCTATACACATTTGATTGTTCGATTAAAAATATTTATAGTCGTTCAATTTAATATACATATATTATACATTAATTATATATTGAGAATTTAACTCCATAGTCCTATACACATTTGACTGTTCGATTAAAAATATTTATAATCGTTCAATTTAATATACATATATTATACAGTAATTATACATGTATTATGTTTACCGACTTTTTTATGACTACTTAATATAACTCCTTTTTTGTTTTTAATGTGTCTAGAAACTAATACATTATTTATGCATTTCGAAATGTTGTGTGTGCAAACAAACAATAACAAAGACACATTAGTTATAATTTATTTAATTACGATTTATAGCTATAAATTAGAAGGAGAAGAGAGACTAACGAGATTGGAGAAAAAGGAAAAGACGAGCGAGATATAAAAAAGAGAAGAGAGACACAAGTGATTTGTATATTATTAAAAACAATATAAAAATTCATAGATATATGAGGGATTAAAAGTATACCTTTTCCTTTAATTCAATTTATGAAATGACAAGCATGTGTTGCCAAATATATATAGTTAACAAAAAGTTGAACTAAAAGGACAAATAAATAGAAACAATTTGCATGTGGCATAGAATTGAATTTCACTCACCAAGAATGCAATTTCAGCAATTCCATTTTTCTTTGTGAGTGAAGTTTTAGCATTTGGCAATGAAGAGTGAATCATGCAACTCAATGACTCCCACATATTCAAACTTAATGAGTCACCCACAAACATTATATTCTTCCCCTTGTATTTTTCCAAGAAAACCAAACCATTGAACCTACAAAATATTTAATAATCAGTTTAAGTTTTAAACGCTGATAATATAAATTTTATATTGTCAATAATGGCGAATAAAGATAGATAAGGATTTGAATCATATGAATTTCAAATTCTTAAAAAAACAATCTTAATTAGATTCAAAATGTAATTTTTATATATATTTAATAATTTTTGTTATACGAAAAAAAGTGAAAGCTCCTGAATTTTGTTGAACCTGGTGTATTATATGCTCTATTACCAAGAATTTGTGCAAAGGAATTCAAATAAAATACTAGAATCATTTCTTATATCAAATGAATTCAACAATTTATACTATCTTATAAAATAAAGGTAAGGTGTGCGTATATTCTATCCTCTTCAACTCTCTTATAGAATCACACCTCTAACTATCAATATAATAACAGTAAATCCAATGTAGTCTCATAAGCAGGATCAGGAGACTCTCGTCAAGATAGAACATAATATAAATAAACCTTATTCTCACCTCATTAAAATAAAATAAAAAGTTCTTTTCAAAAAGAAAAAATCTCGACTCGAGTAAAACATATAAGGAAGTGCAAAATGCAAAAAGAGGAAAAAAGAGAGAGTAGTACTCTACCTTGGGAGGTTGCAAGAGGAAGGTTGCCATCTATATTTGAGGTACAAATTATCAGGCCTCTTGTACTTCTTGCAATTAAATTCATTATCAATAAATGGACATTTTGAGAAATCATACATAGGATATGAAGAATCTAATACCCATTTTCCAACAAAAAAAATTGCACCCAATATTGCTAATTGCATCTATAGAATAATTATTAGTAGCATTCACATAATTATTTATTCTTACAAAAAATATCAAGAATAGAGAGAGTAACAAAAATGCCATCTTAAAAAGATAGCAATTTGTATAATTTGTGAAGTGGGAAGAATAGGATGATGTATACTATATATATAATATATAGTATGAATATAATAAATTAAAGTGATGTTTGCAAGAATTTTGATTTTTTTTTTTAAATGTGAGATGTGGGGGCATCATGGGGTTGTTTTATTTGAAAATTTGGAACAACACATGATTAATTATTTTTTCTCATGGATTTTATTTTGGAGGGTAGTTTGGTCCCAAAACTTTTTGAACATCTAGGATGTTTAATGGAAAAAGAAAACAGCTAGGTAGGTACTCTCTTTTTCTTTATCTTATTTCTTAGCCAGCTTGGAGTTTTGATAAAGATGTCATTAGCTCGATAATTTATAGATTACGAGTTTGAGTTATGAAAATAGCTATTAATATTTGTATTAATATAAGTTGTCTAACATCGTTCTTTTTGAGGGTGATTTTTCTCTGACCACCATGTGAATGCAAAATTCTTTGTGTGTCGAGTTGTGCTTTTATAACTTTTTATTTTATTTTGTATAAAGATTTAAAATTTAGAAACTATTGATCACGTTAGTATGGATTTGTATCGTGTAAGGTCTATTAAAGTAGGAAGCATTTTCCATCAAAAAAAAAATATATATCAAAAATTTCATTGTATGAACTCGAGCTCTTAATTTTGTTAAAGTTAGAGAGATCTCATTTATTCTATCGTATTCCAACTTGATATAGTTGTCCACTATTTCTAATTAGTTACTCCCTCCCTATTATTTTATATATTGTGTGAAGTTATATCCATACCATCATATTTTTTATATACTTTCTTACTATTATTAATTAGCTACTTGTATTGTTAATCAATTATTTATGTGACGATTTTTAATTGGCGATGAATTATTTTTTTTTTTATAATTTTGAAGTCTCTTAAAATTTATAATTTTAAATAAATCGTAAATATTTATGAGACAATTATAAAATGTTGGGATGGGAAGCATAGGGAAACAATAATGTATTATATATGTATGGAGTTATTTTATTTGCAATAAATTGGAACAATTCATGCTGATTATCATTTAAAAATGGAGGAAACTAAGTACCCTTTTTCTTTTCTTTTTTTGAATTAAAAAAGTTATTTTCACATGGATTTTCTTTTGATGTTAGTTGGTCCCCAAAACTAATTTCACCATAGAATGTTTCATGAAAAAGGAAAAAGAGTTGCAATATTTTTTTAATTTTATAAAATAGCAATTTAATATTCAGAATCGTGGATTAGCAAATTCTTATATTAGAGGTTCGAATCTACTTCTTAAGCCACCAAAAGATTCAAATCGTAATCGAAGTGAGTCAAGAAATGCCATCTAAAAATAGATTCAGAATTTAAGATCGTAATTTGACTTTTACAAAAATAATAATTAAAAGAGGATAAATTTTCAAAACATAATTAAGGACCAAAATTAGAATTTTGCAAATAATTAATCATTACTTTCTCATGTGTTATATATGGCCCCTACCCAAGTTAAAATTAAAATCTGGAAAATACTATCTTTAATTTCACTATATATCACACTCAATTTACACACTAAAATATTGAATACATATTAATATTTTTAATGTGGATTTATGTATAAATCCTTGCCAACTCATGAGACTTGCCTCATAAATTATTTGTTTCTAAGAGGTGCCTAATTCAGTATGAACATATTTCAATTAAATTTATCATATACATGTTACTTTATATTAATATTAATATTGAATAAAATTATTGTGACAACTATTGTCCACATTATCACCTTCTAAGTCAATGCAAAATTAATTAGTATAACAAATTCATTTTTTTCTAGTATCCTTTTTCCCCCATTTAGATAAGTGTGTGTATCATTCGATTCAAGAGTATACTTCATAGCTTGGACTTTGGCTATAGTGAATTTATTAATATAGGCACGCTAATTATTTTATTTTTTATTTGGTATTTGGTATTTATTTTAAGATTTGATTAATTTAAATTTGAATTAAAAAAGCTTTTATTATGAAAGTTCAGGTGAAAGGCGATTTTATATATCCATGTCCTGAACATGAGATGTCTGGTTAATGATGAATAAAAACTTATCACTTGACGTCGAGATGAAATGGAGTTAGGTGTGGGACCGGGGCAGGGTGTGTGTTTTAATATATGTTTCTTCATTTGCTTTGTATCTTGCTATCTTATTATCATATTTTCTTTCCATCTTGCTTTGAAAACTATACTTTGAGTCGATCGAGAATCTATCAAAAATAATCTCTACATTCCATAAAGGTAGGATAATATCATTGTACATCCTAACCTTTTCAGACTCTATTTATAAGACTAAACTGAATATATTATTATGTAGTTGGATCGACGAAAAGTGTTCCGAAACTCCCCTACTTCTCTACAATGCACTAAGGTAAGTCATTTTTCTAATTACTAATAACTTATGTTTCTAGATAAAATAACTAAACATGGAAAGAAATTGTTTTATCTTTAATAACAATTTTTTTTAGCTACATAAATATTACGATATGTTTTAAAAGCATAAATTTCAATCAGGAAAAAAAAAGGGTAAAGAATAAATTGAAAACAACACAAACGATATGTTAATGAACTAATTGACTTCTAAAAGAAGACAATTAGTTGTTAGATTAGGTTGTGACAAATAAAAGGAGATTATTATCCTCTTAATTAGATTATGACTTTCCTTCTAATCAAGCATTTCAAAATTATCATCACTCGAATATTATTACATTTTCAAAAGTATATTATATTCTTCTAAAAATGTGGCCCACCAGAAATATTATAAATAAAGCATCCTGCCAATTAATTAAAAATAATATGAGTACCATACAATAAGATTTAGTAAGGGAAAATGCTCAAATATGCCAACGAACTTCAGAAAAGGCTCATTTATGTCATCCGTTAAAAGTTTGGCTCATCCATGCCACTACCATTTAAAAAAAGGCTCATTCATGCCATTTTTTTTAACGGTGGTTTTACAAAACCACTTTTTACACGTGTCAAGTTAAAATTCGTCCACGTCATTTTTTTTATAATAAAAAATCAAAATTTTAAAAAATTATTAAATAAGAAAACCCACCCAAATAAAAGATCCACCCAAGTAAAGACCCACCCAAATTTTAAAAAAATCCCATATAACCCATTAGTAACCCAATTTTTCATTCACTTTTACCCTAAAAACCCAATCTAAGAATAGAAGTGAAAACACCAACTCCTCCTTCTCCAACGAATTTACTGTTCTTTCTCCAATCTCGTTTATGAAGATTAAAGAGGTTAGTTGACATATTACTACTAAATAGTTATTTAATGTGGTTGGTAGAGGATTTCAAGAAAGTGTACATATTGGGTTCTAAGTCATGTGGGTTTGTTATTTTTGTATGTGTAACTGCATTGTCAAATTTAGGGATCCTTTATGATTGTTCTGTAAGTGTGTTAACACTATTTTACAGTTAAAGTTTTCAATATTTAATTATCTTGTTTGTTTTTTATTTGTTATGGTCCCATATTGTATTCGTTGTTGTCATATTTAGGAATTTTTTATGATTGTTCTGCAAATGACTTTAACACTATTTTATAGTTAAAGTTCTCAACTTAATCTTATTTGTTTCTTTTTGTTGTGGCCCTGAATAGTGTTCAGATTTTAAATTTGGGGGAGTGTATGTGACCATAGTATAAAGGGAATCATTGTTTATTAGTTAAAATATGTCTTTTAATGATGTTATTTATTTCTTTTTGTTGTGGTTTTGAAGTGTATTTTCTACAAAAATTTTACACTATATTATTCAGTTTCTTGCATTCCTTTAATCTTTCTCCCTTTGCCCTCCATCAAGTAATCAGACATGAATCGTAGACAAGTTGTTAGCAAGATTTATTTTTTGTTCTTCGGTTTAAGTTATTTTGGATAGTTTAATCATCATATTGACTATATTTTATTGTTGTACGTTGTTGGTCCCTCATTTATTCAATTGTTTTTTTTGGCATGTGTACATTACTGAAGAATGATTGCTAAAGTAACAATACTTTTTCACCATGGGGGTGAATGGGTCTTTTCTCCCCAATTATTGTACACTAAGAAGTTGATGCATACATGGCATGAATTTGATCCAAACTTGTTGTCGTACAAAGACTTGTGTGAAGATTTAAGAAAGAGCTTGGTTATTTTAAAGTGAAACAACTCTTAGTTGTTGGACCATCTGGTAGATACTACATAGTTGAAGGTGATGATGGTATTCGAGCTTTACAATGTCTGGTTTGTCATGAGTTTAAGAATATTGACTGTAGATGATACGGACTTGACAGTTGACACCCTTAACATTCTTCATCATTTAGAGAGATATCATGTAGATGTTGAAGTCGCATCAGATAATGAACATGATAATGAACATGTACCAGAAGATTCTGATTGTGAGGTTGATATTCCTTCTGATGTGGAGCATGATGAAGAAAGGCTTCAGTTGTTTGAGAAACAAAGAAACAGTACTGTAAGTGATAATTTGGAGCACTACAAGGAATTAGAGAAGGGGATGTCATTTGCCACCATTGAGGAAGCTAGAAAGACAATGAACTACTATGCTATAGCTAGTAAACGTGGATTGAAGATTGAAAAAACTGATCCTAGCAGGGCTAGGTATGTTTGTCAAGCTGGATGCCCTTTTAAATGTAATATTTCACAGGATAAAAAAGGGGCTTCTGGATTTAGTATAAAAAATTTGATAAGTGAACATACTTGTTTTCCATGCTACAAAAATTCGAGGGCTGATTCGAAGACATTAGCTCAATACTTCAAAAGTAAATTACAGAGAGATCCTAAGTACACTGTGAAGGAAATGAGAGAAGAATTATCAACTGATTTTGATTTGAATGTTACAAAATCCAAGCTAAAGAGGACTAAGGTGATGATCCTTGAAAAACTAGACGGGAGTTTCAAGGATGACTTTAACAAACTTGAAGCATATGGGGCTGAATTAAAAAAGTCTAATCCAGGTACCGATGTTGAAATAAACATCTCAAAAGATGCTTTTGAGCAAGGTATAAGAAAGTTCTTGAGGATGTACATATGTTTTAATGCCTTGAAGGTAGGTTGGAAAAGTGGATTAAGACCACTCATTGGTTTGGATGGTACTTTCTTGAAGGATAGGATCAAAGGTCAATTGTTGGTTGCAGTGGGACAAGATTCTATGAATCAATTCTATCCAATTGCTTGGGCAATGGTTGACAAAGAAACTACCAGGACATGGTCATGGTTTGTGGAGCTTTTGAAGAGGTCTTTGGACCTTAAAGATGGAAGTGGAGTGACTTTTATTTCTGACATGCAAAAGGTTTATCATTTTTTAAACATGTTTCATTATATTTTTGACTTATTTTATGTTTTAATCGTGACCTCTACTTCATTGCTATATTTTTTTAAATCTTACAGGGGTTACTGGATGCTGTGAGCAATGTACTTCCTGCAGCTCATCAAAGATTTTGTGTTAGGCACATCGAAGCTAATTGGCTAAAAAAGTGGAGGAGCGGGGAAATGAAAAAGTTGATGTGGTGGTGTGCTTGGAGCACATATGATGAAGAGTTCAAAGACCAACTCAAGAAGCTAGGCCAATTGGATGAAGATGCTGCTAAGGACTTGATTAGTAAACCACCTCAGGCATGGTGTAGAGCCTACTTTGACACGCAGTGTAAGAACACAATGGTTGACAATAACTTCACAGAATCATTCAATGCTTGGATTTTAGAAGCAAGAGGTATGCCAATTATCAAAATTTTGGAAGAAATAAGGATTAAGGTTATGACTAGGTTGGCTGAAAATGAAGGCAAAGTTAGGCATTGGAAAACTGGATATAGTCCACAATGCATGAAGTTGTATAGTGATTATAGGGCAATAGCACATGGATGCACTGTGAACTTTAATGGTGATTATGGTTATGAAGTGTCTGAAGATAATGATAGGCATACTGTGAACTTAGAGCATACTAGATGCACCTGCAGATTGTGGGACTTGTCTGGAATTCCCTGCCCTCATGCCATTAATGCATTTTTGCATAAGAAAGTTGTTCCTGAGACACAAATTCACTGGTTTTACAGTAAAGAAGCCTATTTGTTGGCTTACAAGCACAAAATACAACCTGTTAGAGGAATACAATTTTGGAATGTTGATCCTGCTCATGCAATGGAACCACCTGATATGATCAAAACTATTGGAAGACCAAGAAAAAAAGAGATAATACAACAGATGAAGCAAGAAAAAGAAAAGGTGAATGGAGTTCATCAAGAAAAGGTTCTATAATGACATGTAGTAATTGTGGGGAACAAAATCACAACGCACGAGGTTGTTATGAGGTATATTTTTAACTTATTCTCTTATTTTAGGTAAATCTTTAAGTTGCATTAATTGTGTATTTTTGGAGATTGCAATAGTTGGCACTATTTTTATTATAGTTTTTGTGACGGTTTTTAGATGGACATTTTTGTAGACTTCAATTTTGAATATTTGGAAATTGAAACTTTTGTGACTGTTTGAGTTTTTTGGGCTGCTATAGCTTTGTATTTTCTTGGACTACAATAATTAAAAATATGAGTTAACATTATTTTGTTTGATAGGCAAAAGGGGCTGAACAGATTTCAAAGAAAGGCAAAGGCAAAGAAAAAATTGGTGAGACATCAACTGGAACACAACAATCTGGCCATGCCTCAAGGAACAATTATGAACCTGAATTTGGTACGCAACCATATCAACAATCAGCCTTTCGAACTCAATTTGATACTCAACAGTCAACAGCTTATGGACCTGATATTGGTGACGATGAAGACCCAATATTGAGGCCGAAAACCATATCTGAAGCCGATACATTGTTGGCCATGAGAAAGGGCAGAATGACGTCATCAACTGGTGGTAGAAGAATTCAGTTCACCGGAGATGAAACTGGGGTGTCAACTCCAACAAACTTGCCTTATTCACCAACAAAGATAACTTGGCGAGGAAAGGAAGCTGTTACATGCAATCAGTTACAAAATGACGCGAGAAAACGTATCAAGATGATTGCAAGAAAAGGGCAAGGGGAACTAGCCCCCAATTCTTTTGAATTATGAAAGTTGTTTTATTTTTCTTTTGTGATGCCTAGACATTTTAAAGGTTAAGCCTTTCATTTTGTGATGCCTAGACATTTTAAAGGTTAAAGCAGTTAACATGTGATTTTTGTTATTACAATTATTTTAACCTTAAAAAATGACAATTACCTATTCTGTAATAGAATGACAATTGATGCTAGATTTGTTGAAATATTAGGTTATGCACTATGTTGATATTGAAGTTTTGTGTTATGGAGTGTATTTCCTTAGTGCAGGTTCACATCACAATTTTTTGCAATGAACTTTTGTATTGCTGCTGCTTGGAATTTGTTTATGCATTGTGATTATTAATGAATTATCTTTGAATGAAAAATTGGGTTACTAATGGGTTATATGGGATTTTTTTAAAATTTGGGTGGGTTTTTTATTTAATAATTTTTCAAAATTTTGATTTTTTATTATAAAAAAAATGACGTGGACGAATTTTAACTTGACACGTGTAAAAAGTGGTTTTGTAAAACCACCGTTAACAAAAAATGGCATGAATGAGCCTTTTTTTAAACGGTAGTGGCATGGATGAGCCAAACTTTTAACGGATGGCATAAATGAGCCTTTTCTGAAAGTTCGATGGCATATTTGAGCCTTTTCCCATTTAGTAAAGTGAATTCCTAATTAGTCATGTGTGGTCATTAATTAACATAACTTTCTTTCATTATTCAATGTAATATGTTTCACTAGTTAGTTATAAGGTTATCTATGACATTAATAACCTTTGAGATAGGGGTGTGAGAGAGGTAATAGAGTTATGGATATTACCAATATGAGTTGTGGTATAGGTGGGAGTGCTTCACACTTAATCAGAGATCTTGAGTTCGAGCCTTGGTATGGAGAAAATTCTGTTGGGAGCGTCATCCCTGAATGGACCTGTAAAGCGTGACCCGAATTTAGTCAGAGCTCTAATGTGGGCTCCGAACACCGGGTGAAAAACAAAAATAAAGAGTTATGAATATTAGTAACCTAGTAGTGAAGATTATGGGCATTCACTCCTAACACCTCCTTTATATATCATAAATAATTTTTAATTAAAATATGAGTATTTTCGCGCAACGAATTACACTGTTAATCTTCTAATTATCACATGTATAGATCGTGCACATGGATTAATGAAAATATGTAAAAAAAAATATTTGCATCTTTCTTTCGAGTCTCTTCCTTTTTGTGTATTACATCGTCACTCTTTTTTACATTACTCACTAATTCAGAACTAAATATAAAAGTCATTTGCCATTATCAAAATACCGCTAATAATCAATGAATAACAAATATTTTCTTCTTACTACCTAAGAATTAATGTGATGAGTCGACATCAGGTATCAAACGACTCCATCCATCCGAGTTGGCTCTTCCTAGAGAACAAAGAAATGAATCATCTGATCTTGAAATCTAACGATCAATTATAATCTGTTATACCAGAAGATTATACCTAAATATCAATAGCTACATTTTGTTGCCTACAGACCTTTTCTTCTTTAATTAACTATTACCAAGGTTTTCCAACTTTCTTATAAGATGAAACAAAAATATAAATAACAAGAAGAAAAAGGAAACGAAGTTAGGATAAAATTGCAATTGAGAAAATATAGTGTCCATACGTTAAAGCAAACATAACAAGAAAAATTTGATATAGAATGAATACTATTACTTTAATTTTCTTATCATATTTGAGTTTTAATTTTTTTAATAAAAAAAATAAGATATTGTCGTAATTATTTTTACTTTTTTTCTTAAAAAAATAGACCTCATAATTCATAGTTGGCTACTCCTTAGACCTCTATCAATTGAAAATACGTCTTCTCATATCATTAGATACCTGATAACATTTACAATGTAGTCGTGTGAAGAGTAATGAGAGTGTGAGTGGGGTTAGGGGGTCCAAGGGGTGGGGTGGGGTTGGTGTGATGGGGTTGTGACTTGTGAGGTAGAAGGGAGACAATGAACATAAAATGTCATGGGATTTATTTTACTAATATCACAAAAAAAAATATTTTTCTTAATTTTTAAGAAATTTATTTCAAAAACAGATATTTTTATAAATATTTTTAATTAATCAAACATAAGAGAAAATTAAAAAATAATGAAAAACATCCTCCCCCATCCCATGCCAAATACACCTAAATGGAAAAACAATATGAAACCTTAGAAGAAAAGGCACAAAATTGAAATTATGTTACTTTAATATTTTAAGGGAAATTTTTCAAAATGTCAATATTTTAATATTTAAGATGGCTCATTAGCAACACTTTCAATATTTAGTAAAAATATCAAAATTTTAATTTGTTATGTATCTTATTTATTTTTTTTAATTTTTTTTTATTTAAAGAATACAATTATTTAATAACAAAAGGGAGAAAATTAAGGGAGTGAATATTTAAAAAAAAGTAAAAATCACTTAATTTTCTCATCAGTTACATTTTTAAATAAAACTCAAACTTTGTTCTTTTTTTTTTTCTCCAGAATTTAACCTTTTTTTATTAGTTTGTATTCATTCCAATAGATATACCAAATGAATCTATAGTTATTTAAGAAACATATTTGTATTCATATATTTTTTTCATGTGTATTTATTTGTTCTTCGAAAATCTTGTATTTCTATTCATTTCAATATGTATTTTATTTGTATTTCTATTTATTCTTCTTTTTATTTAGAATATTGTATAATAATATATAAAATACAAAAAAATAGTATGATGAAAAAGTGAGATAATATTTTTTAGAAAGAACATATCACTGAAAATTCTCATCATTTACAATTTCAAAAAAAAAATCCTTTTTCATTCTATTAGATCAACTTTCCTTTGTTATGTTTTCATTATAATTGTATACCAATATTTTTAACATTTTATGTGTGTATGTACACGTATCTCAATATATATGAATATGATTATGAAAGGGTACAAGATTTTCGGAGAAAAATAGCATACTTGGTGGAAATAATAAATCTATTGAGGAAGGATATAATATTCTAAAAAAATAAATACAAATTGACTATGAAAGAAATAAGAATACAAGATTCTGAAAACAGATAGCATACATAGTAAAATAATATAAAATAATATAATCAGGATATAATATTCTAAAAAAAATACAAATTAACTGTTGAAAACAGGATACATATATGTTTAAGAAATACAAATTCATATGAGATAGCATACACAGTGAAAATGATATAATCAGAATATAATTTTCTAAAAAAATACAAATTGACTATTAAAAAATAGGATACATCTATGCTTAAGAAATACAAATTCATATGAGATACGTAGTTGAATGACTACAAATATAAAAGAAATACAATGTTCTTAATAAAAATACAAATGATGAGTAAAAGAAAAATAATTGACAAACAAAAATTAATATGAATATTATTCTGATATGAATACAATTTCGCAACCTTCTTGTTTGACTCTCTCTTTCTTCTTCGTCAGCTATGTTTCTTTTTTCAATTCTTTTCACCAAATTCAAATCTGAATCTGTGTTTATTTGTGAATTAATAACCCTATAAGCAAAATTCGAAATTATTAAATATGAATATACAAAAAAAAGATCAAACAATATATTATGTATGAATGCTTATGTGGATTACTACAAATTACAATCTACTAAATCTCAAATATGAAAACAAAATCACAAAAAATAGTGTTTCAAATATTAAAATTCCGAAATGCATAAATATTTGATGAGTATGTTAACAAACACATATAAAAATCGAAAAAATGATGAAAAATCTGTAATACATACAATCCAAAATTCAACATAATTTTTTATTTCGAAAAGAAAATCTCATGAAATCTCGCAAAATAAATGATGATTTCGAAAATACCTTTATGTATTGAAAGATTTCTTGAATTAATCGATAGATCTTAATAAATTGGTATGAACTTGAATAATTAGTTGTTCTTCAACAATGAGAGAGAATAATGGTGAAAATGATAAAAGAAAATTTTTTTTGAAAATCTTAAAGATGGAAATAAATTTAATGGTATTAAAGTCTAGAAGAAGTCTAAATAGATAGTAAATATACTTAATGTTGGACTGTTTTGAGAAATAAAAGGAAAGACAAAAAATAGTATTTGGATACAAATTATTTTTAAAATATTGACATTTTGACATTTTGAATAAATATTTTAAAGTATAGATATTTTTACTAATTAAGTTTGAAATTGTGACTAGTATACTAATTTTTCCATATTTTAATTTGTTTGTACTATTTTTTAAGGGATAATTGCATAGAATGAGAAACTAATAATATAAAATAAATATAGTAGTTATCATTTGATTTATTTGTGTTCCATAGCAAACTGTTTGTCAGTCCCTCTCTCTCTCATATTCTCGTTTGCCACTTTCTCTCTCTCGCTCGCTTCATGTCGCTCGCCTCTCTCGCTTTATACAATAAAATTGTATAAATTGTGTTTCTAATTGTATAAAGCTAGAGAAAATTGTATAAACGCATGCAAATACACATATCTTCGTCCTATACACTTATAATTATACAATACAAGTATTTTCCTGCCTAGTCTCTTTTGCCTTTCTCATTTTATACAAATTCAAATTGTATATAATTTCCCTCTTTCTCGTTTAATACAATTCGATTCAATTGTATATTTCCTGCACAAGTCTCTTTTTGCATTCTCTCTTTCTCGTTTTATACAAATTCAAATTGTATATAATTTATCTCTTTATCGTTTTATACAATTCAATTATGTCTTTCTCGCTTTCTCGTTTTATACAATTCAAATGGTATATAATTTCTCTCTTTCTTGTTTTATACCATTCGTTTTATACAATACGCTTCAATTGTATACGCATAGCAAATTATACATATAGAATTTTGCTATGGAGCGCAATTATGCAAACTTTATTATAACATACAAATATAAATTTTATATTTGCTATATATGAAAGTTGCCCATTTTTTAATCAATTAAACAAATGTCTATTTTATTTTATTTTAATAATTTTTTAATTTACTTTTTCACATGACATACATAAAATTACAAAAATAAAAAATATAAAAAATTATTTTAGCATATTAAATATATCTTTAATTTATTCAAACGATTTTAAATACATAAGGAACAAACAAATTAAAACAATGGACGAATTAAGTTTTGTTTGTGTCAAAGGCTGGCCTACTGAAATAGCTGGCTGTATCTGAAACAACAGACCACGTTACAGCAATTTTTGGAATGAAGCATTTGTACATAAATTAATTAATTAATTAAATATTAAGTGGGGTTTAATTAGTTGTATATATTTACCTAACTATTTTTTTAATGGAGTGTCAATACTCAAGTGTACTAATTAGCTGCCAAAGTTCATAATTAGATAATTAGATTATTTGGTGAAATCTTATGTTTACGCAGTGGATGATCTCATTATATTTGGTTCTATCGATTGGACACTTTTGACTTTTTTACATATCTAAAAATGGTAAACTAACAAAAACCTTTTTTCTTTGATCAATTAAAGTTTTTTGACGTTAACAATTGTGTTATTTGATGAATGTATATATAATAAAATACGATTCTTAAGTGTATTTATACGTAATTTAGATGAATATTATAGAGATGGGAATGAGGTTGGATGGGGTTACGCTAAAAGTGACGATGAGGTCTATTTAAGAGCAGAAATGATATAATCAATGTGAAATGATATATTTGGAACACAATTTATCTATTTTTATTGGAAAAATTATTTTCCTCATTTTTAAATAACTTATTCTCTTAAAGGAAATATTTTATAAATTTTTTAATCAATCAGAAATTAGAAAGCATTTTTTTTAAAAAAATGGTGTTGTTAGCCAATAAATATTTGGTGATAAACTTTCGAACGATTTCTTTGTGAAACCTTTACGGAACCTTTCACAAAGAGCTTGAAGAGCACTATGTACAATCTCATAATTTTATGAGCCTATTTTTGACATTTAGGGGCCAATTTACCAGAATTAAGTGATATTCTCACTTTTAACGTGTCTTAGTTAGCCCATGACTATTTTTGTAATATGGCTTCCGGACGATTTCTTTATGAAACCTTTACGGTACCTTCCGTAGAGAGTTGGGAAAGCAGTACCTATAGTCTCACAATTATTAGTGTAGGCATCTAAGGGCCAATTTACCAGAATTAAGTGATATTCTCACTTTTAACGTGTCTTAGTTAGCCCATGAATATTTTTGTAATACGGCTTCCGGACGATTTCTTTATGAAACCTTTACGGTACCCTCCGTAGAGAGTTGGGGAAGCAGTACCTATAGTCTCACAATTATTAGTGTGGGCATCTAGGGGTCAATTTATCGGAATTAGGCAATTATTTCAGTTTTTTGTGTTTGTTAACCCATGATTATTTTGGTGATATGACTTTTGAACTATTTCTTTGTGAAACCTTTACAGAACTCTCTGTAGGAAATTGGGAACAATATGTACACACAATTTTTAGAGTCTATTTTGGGCATTTATGGAAATGCCCAATTTATATGAATTGAGTATTTTCCCAGTTTTTCATGTGTGCTAGACAGTGAATATTTTGATGATATGACTTCTGGACGATTTCTTTGCAAAATCATTACGGAATCCTCTGTAGGGAGTTTAGGAAATGATACATACACCCTCACAATTTTCATAATCCATTTTGGACATTTAACGGCAAATTTACAAGAATTAGGTAATTTTCTCAGTTTTGTATGTGTTAGCCCAAGAATATTTTGGTGATATGACTTTCGGACGATTTAATTGTCAAATCTTTACGGAATCCTCTATAGATAACTAGGGGAGCAGTATGTATAGTCTCACAATTTTTAGAGACCATTTTGGGCGTTAAGGATAAATTTACACGAATATTTTGATAATATGATTTTCAGTCGATTTCTTTGTGAAACATTTGCAGAACCTTGGGTACGGAAATAGGGTAGTAGTACATACAATCACAATCTTTAAAGTCCATTTTGCCATTTAGAGGCCAATTTACAGGAATTAGACAATTTTCTCAATTGCTTATCTGTGTTAGCCTATTAATATTTTGGTGATATGCCTTCTGGACAATTTCTTTAATAAACTTTTACGAAACACTCTATAGAGATTTGGGGAGTTGTAGGTAAAATCTCACAATTTTTAGAGTCTACTTTGGGCATTTAGGGGCCAACTTACAAGAATTAAGCGATAATTCTTGTAATTTTCGTATGTGTCAGCTCATGGATATTTTGGTGATATGGATTTTGAATGATTCCTTTGAGAAATTTTTATAGAACCCTCCGTAGGGAGTTGGGGGAGCAATACACATAGTCTCATAATTTTTAGAGTCTAATTTGGACATTTAGAGACGAATTTACAGGAATTGAGCGATTTTCTAGTTTTTCATGTATGTCAGTCCATAAATATTTTGATGATATGATTTTTGGACAATTTCTTTGCAAAACCTTTATAGAACCCTCCGTAGTGAGTTTGGGAGTAGTACGTATAGTGTCA
Organism: Solanum sitiens; assembly: GCA_016801875.1. Taxonomy (NCBI): domain Eukaryota; kingdom Viridiplantae; phylum Streptophyta; class Magnoliopsida; order Solanales; family Solanaceae; genus Solanum; species Solanum sitiens. Next base: position 191,877 of record JABWTJ010000017.1, on the reverse strand, counting down.
CAGTTTTAAGAGTCCATTTTGGATATTTATGAGTCAATTTATAGGAATCAAATGATTTTTAAGTTTTTCGTATGTGTTAGTCCATAAATATATTGATGATATAGATTCAGAACTATTTCTTTATGAAACCTTTATAGAACCCTCTATATAAAGTTGGGGGAGTAGTACTACAGTCTCACAATTTTACAGAGATTTTGGGCATTTATAGACCAATTTGCAGTAATTGGGTGATCTTCTTATTATTATTTTCGTGTGTGTTAGCCCATAAATATTCTGGTGAGTTTGGATATTAGTACGTACAGTCTCACAATTTTTAGCATCAATTTAGAGAATTTAAGGGCCAATTTGCAGTAACTAGTCAATTTTCTCAATTTTTCGTGTGAGTTAGTCCATGAATATTTTGATAATATCGCTTCCGGGTGATTTCTTTGTGAAACTAATACGTAACCTTCCATAGAGAGTTTGGGTAGTAGTACGTAGAATCTCACAATTTTCAGAGTCCATTTTGGCCATTTAGAGGCCAATTTACAGGAATTGGACAATTTTTCAATTTTCATGTGTGTTAATCCATGAATATTTTGGTGATTTGACTTTCTGATGATTTCTTTGCGAAACCTTTATGGAATCCTCCGTAGGAAGTTTCTATAGCAATATGTACAATCTAACAATTTTTCAAAACCATTTTGGAAATTTAGGGGTCAATTTTTAGGAACTAAGTGATTTTCTAAGTTTCTCATGTGTGTTGACCTATGAGATAACACACAAAAAACTGAGAAAATCGTCTAATTCCTGTAAATTCCAAAATATGTCCTAAAAATCGTGAGACATACGTATTGTCCCCCCAATTTCGTATAGAGAGTTCTGTAAAGGTTTCGCAAGAAAATTGATTGGAACTCATATCAACAAAATATTCATTGGCTAACTAACACAAAAAAAACGGAGAAAATGCTTAATTTATGCAAATAGGCCCCATAAAAGCCAAAATATGCACAAACAAATGGTGAGACTGTATGTACTGGTGCTCAACTCCCTACGAAGGATTTAGTAAAGCGTTTTGTAAAAAAAATCAACTGATAGTCATATCATCAATATATTCATAGAAAAAAAACCCGCTTAATTCCTGTAAGTTGCCCTTTGTTATCCATAATTTATTTGGTACTGTAATCATAGTTGTTTACCATTCGATGCCAACTCATCTAAGCAATCCAGATTCTTGTCGTGTGAAATTCACCCTAGGAGAGAAACATATCTGATCCTACCATGATTTTTTTTTCATTTTTCAAGACTCGAATCTAAGATCTCTAAAATAATTATATGGTATTCAATCATTCGATACGCACTCATCTAATTAATCCAGATTCTTGTCGTGTTAATTTCACCAAGTGATCCATTCCATTATCTACAGATCATAATTTGGAGGCAATTTACACCCATCACTTGGCACTAAAATTCACTCCTCCCTTCTAATATGCATAAAATTTTAGGTTCTCTTAAGTATATTACTAAAAGTTAGTTATCTTTTGTTTTAACAGTATTTTGTAAAATTAAATAAAACAACTACAGTAATATCACAACTCTTCCAGGTGAAAGCAAATTATTAGAAGAATTTTTTTTCTAAAAAAAAAAACACATGCAATCTCATGTTCACTACACTAATTAAATTTTCTGCATTTTTATTTCTTTTCTTCTGAAAAAAAAAATATCAGTTCCAACTTTACAAATTATATATGTTTTCCCTCACAATTTCCTGGGCACTGAAGGCTAACAAACTAGTCTCAGCAACAGCAACAACAACTTACCCAGTGATTCCCGCAAGTGGGATCTGGGGAAGGTAGAGTACTACGTAGAGCTTACCCGTACCTCGTGGATATAGTCTCAGCAAGTAAGGGGAGAATGTTAGTAAGGGACGGTGGCAGTAACGGTTCTGTGTCTGGGATCAGTGAGAACAGTTTGTACATTAGCAAAACCAGTTTCCTTGATCACTCTTTCAAGATCAGTCAGGTAGTATTCATCCAGAAAAGGTTCTGTGCTCTTCATCAATGTAAACAGCACTGGTGGTAATTCCTGTACATTTGAAATACGAGAGAAGTTCAGTGGTGGAGCGACATTTGCTGAAGGGGGGTCATCTGAATCCCCTTAGCCAAAAAATATAGGGGATAAGACACAAAAAAAGTATCACGTTTTTGTGAGTTTCCTAATTGAATTGTCAGCTTCCATGTGGATGAAATATTATGGCAAAATTAAGTAGTCACGTGCATTTTGGCGATTGTATTACAAACACTTGGTCTACTCAATTTTGAGTAAGCTTTGATGAATAGTTGGTGATAGTTTAGGTAGGAAATGCAAACATCTTATAGTTCAGGTATGAGACTCGCAAAAATGTGATATTTCAGAAAGGTTTTTGACCATTAACTCAAAATTACAGTACCGTGTATATAGGTGGAAAAAGAATTTGTGTTGTTGAATCCCCTAAACATAACAGAGCATTTTTTAACCCCTTGATGAAAATTCCCATTCACGCCATTAGCTGGACTCATATTTGTAGTTTGTGTTTGAATTGTTGAGTATAAAAGGACAACTAATTTGAAACTTCGATATTGAATTGTTTGTGATTGAAAATTTGTAAGTGAAAGAACAGACATACCTGAAGAATCTTCGACTTTGGCTGCAAAAGAAAGCAAGAAAATGTAATAAGAATGATGTGAAATAGTAGTAATAACAATAATCATCAGTTCATTAGAGCGATCTGGTAAATTACCGAGTTATCAGTTATAGCAATAGTTCCTCCAGGTCGAAGCAGACGGAATGACTCTTTCACTATATTTCTTATTGCTCTTTCAGGACATTCATGAAACTGCGCACACAGTAAAAAGTCCAAGATGATTCTGTCAACATACTCTTCAAACAAAATCTACATCCTTCAATTGTTGGTTTATGATTATAGCTAATATCCATCAACCATGAGTAGGTGTTTGGATATGAATTGAGTGATATTTGAAAAAAGTAGTATTTGAAGTTGAAGTTAAAAAATGAAAGTTGAAAGTTGAAGTTGTCAAACTTCATATAGGATTCGTTAGAAGATCGGTAAACATCCTTTATTTTTATTTGATCGATCTCGGGTGCTTATCTAACAACTAATGTTGCTTTGAGCAGTCAAAAGGACCATATATTGAAAAAAAATGATGTTATCATGGATTCTGCTGTACTGTTCATATGGAACGGAATACTAAGTGCAGGAAAAGGATGCAAACTAATTTTAATGTGAAGTATGTGATTTATCGCTGCAGTTTGCTAGACAACATACCACATAAGGAATTGAAACGAGATCAAATGATTCGGAAGGCAAGCCAGTGTTTTCACCGTTTGCGTGTATCCAGCTGATAGGATTCTTTCTCTGATTTTTTTTATTTTCTTTACATTGAGCAACAGAAAGAAAATAAGGTGAAAGATCCAAACCCTGCAGAAGATGATCATGAATCAGAAAGATACTAAATATTTAAGATTGACCAAATCATAGTTTTCAACACTAAACTTTAGTTTAGATGCATTTAAGTAATTATTACAATGTATGGCATTATCTAGTCTTATCTTTCTCTTACACAGATGATTATAAATGTTTGTTCATACTCACAGTCACTTTAGCAGAAGGAAATCTGTCTGCAAGGTATCCAGTGCTCACACCAACCGAGCATCCAATGTCAAGAATGTCTCTGATTGAGAAATCTGCTGAATATTGCTGATGATGTTTTTCTATTGCATCAAGCCAATTTCCGCGGACTATCTGGTTTGCTTCATCAAGTGAAGATGCATTAGGTATTGCACGTCTCACCATCGACATAGTTGCGGCGTCTGCTTCAGCTGCAGCCTGCAGTAGTAAATTAAATTTCACTCTTTTGTCCATGCAATAACAAAAATGACACTTCTGGAGAAGTTTTCCCTTCTTTCATTCTGGTCTCGTGCGATAGAGATGAATTAAGGTTTAGTCCTTGAATATTTTTATCACAGATAGTGAGAACGAGGTCTTCCCCTGGTGGATTTAGAAATGCACCACTGTAGTAGTAAGTTATACTCCCCCATCTCAATTTACATGGCGTAACTGGGTATGGAATTTAAGAAAGAAGGAAAGACTTTGGGAACTTATAGTCTTAAACATACCATGAGACTTCTTTGGCTACAAGATGGTCTTTTCAGGATGACTAAGAAAGAAAGTGTTACATAAAATGGAACGTAGGGAGTATAACATATACATCAAAACATCGGAAAACATATATAGAAAGGAGTGGGTCGAGAAGAATGATGAAAGTAAAACCACGTGATGCCTAGAATCAGCCCGTTTATGGGTTAAAGTTGTAGGAATATTAGTTCCCTCAATAAAAATGCAGCAGTTGGACAAACTTGAACATATTAGTTCCCTCAATAAAAATGCAGCAGTTGGACAAACTTGAACTTTTAAGCAGCTTCATAACCGAATGAAATCAACACTAGAACCATAAGTAGATAATCCGAAGGACATATCATAACCTCAATAACTTAATCATCAGAAACAAAAGAACCCATAGAAGTACAGATAACCAATGAACTACAAACAAAACCAAGAGCCATTTCAACCTAGATGACTTGACCAATAGAAACTCAAATGTAAAGAAGTTATGGCCTAAACTCAGAAGAAGTGTTAGATTTTAATTCTTACCAGCCAGGACAGGTTCCCCTCATCATACGCGTGGAAGGGATTGAGATAATCTGGAAGAAGAAATCATCGTGTCAGCCAGTTGGTCTTTTTGGAAGGGTGATCCAGTATAGTAAAAATTCAAAAGAAAAGGTTGTGAAGTTCTTAAACACAGATTCTAAGAGGAGTTTGTGTTACGGAGGACAATGGTTAGGCCTAAGTCCCCCTCCTCACGTAATAATATTTCAAGCTAATAAAATATTCATCTAGAGCTCACAGTTTGGAATAAGGTGATTCCTTAAGGAAAAGATGGATCAACAATTGGTAAAATTCAAACCTTTCAATGTCACCTGAAATGAGACGTCACGAGGGCTTTTAATAATCAGCAGGAGCTAAACACAGACATCTTAGAAAAATAGCATATGCTAGTTATTCTATTTTAATCTAGAAAATGGATTGTACATAAGGGATAGATTTGAAGCAGCAAGTTGTATTACTATGACTGACAAATTGTTAAGACGACAGATACAGATAACTATGATTGTGATGTTTCCAACCTTTGAATGTCATAGCACTCGCACTCCATATTACACTCAAGTTCCTGTTATTATTGGATAAGTCACTAGTAATGCCGAGTCCAAAAGTGCAAATTTGCTTCAAAATACATGGTTCCCTTCTGTATTTATCCTGTTCTCTTCTTAAACCTCAAACGAATAACAGAAAGCCAAAAAAAAAAAAAAAGCATTCCTCAAATGCTGAAATTATCAGCTTCTGCTTATTTGTCTTCTCCCTAACTTGGACTATAACCACTAGCCTTGGCTAGTTCAGTTTTTGCAGCCACTAAAAGTAAATTTGAGTAATTCTCTGAACATTTACAGGTGCACGTAAGCTGATTAGAGCAAACCAAAGGATTAAGGAAAAAAACAAAGACAATGACATTGTAATAGTAACAAATGAATTATCTTTTGAACTTATAAATTAACTCCTTGATCAATTGGTAGAGCACATCCACCTCTAATCATAGATTAGGCTTTTGAGTAACCAGAGGTAAAAATAAACGACTTGGAACAACTCGATGAATTCAGTACTGGCGTTTAGGAGGCCCTAATAACTATAGATTGAAGCTATCTAATTTTATGGTATGATGGTTGATTTTCATGGCCTAGTTGTACCTACCGTCTTTTCTTTTATATCAATATCAGCAATGCAGGCCTTTTTCTCTTTTTGGTATGCCGCTCTACAAGCAAGGAGTGCAAGGCATGAGTGGAGCAAAAAGAAAGCAAGGGAATTCTTCTCTATTTTGGGAAGAAATCCTTTGATTGCATACTCAATACAGATACTTTGTCTTTCTTGTTCCACTGGTTAGAACCATTTTCAGGCGGGGTTACGAAATGGAAAAAAAATGCTAAAAGAGGTTTCATAAGAAACTCACAATCAGGGTAGACAATAGCAGGATTCTCAATGCTCTCCAACTCTTTGTAAACATCCGAATTCAGTATCTCGTTTGTCATCTCTGTCCATGGAATATTAGTTTTCTCAGCTGTACTGTTCAAACCCCACTAAGTCAGATCAATTCACTTTCATTCTAAGAACTTCTCAAGAAAATAAAAATAACATCAGAAATTAAAAAAAATGTCGCATTCTTCAAATAAATGTAAACAAGTAAGTTCTTATATAAATGTATTGAGCTAAACCATACATTTCAATATAGTATCATAGCAAACAAAGTTCTGAGTTCAATTATGTACTTTGCAATTTTCCAACTTGAATTGTCATGTATTTGTCTATCCTACCTGAACTATAACCAACTATTTATCAAATCAGACCTCGAAGCTAACTAGACTAAGTATTTTAATGCAATCATCAAAAGGCTTATGACAACTTAATTTTCCCATAAAATATCATTCACATGGCAGCTGACTTATTAATTTCAAAGCGGATTTTGATAAATAGTTGATGATAGCTCGAATAGGAAACGCAAACAACTCATAGTTTATATAGGAAACTCTCAAAAAAAATAACTGGAAATAGTTTATTTTCTAACTGAGTTAAGTTCTATGATGAGACAATTCAACAAACAGATAGTGTGCATCAATGAAAGTAGTAGAAATGACCTTATAAAAACCTGTCTAGCACCAAGTTTGAGTATAGAAAATAGAGGTTTGATGGAAATGAGAGTTCCAACAAGACGTGAAAGTGGAGTTTCCCCTGACCATCGAGGTCTTTCAAGTTGTCCTTCTTCGAATACCTCTGTACTTCTACTACTACTACTACTACTCGAAGAAGAAGCAGAGAGTTTAAAACCCAAAATTCGTCTTTTTGCTGCAATTTTCAGTAATGGGTCATGGATTGAATTGTTAGTAATGGTGAAGAAACTGGGATTTACAGTGTTAAGCTTGAAGCTGAAGGCCATTTTTGCAGTTCTTGAAACAGAGCAGTTATTTTTTGTTCTAACTGAAAATTATTTTCACTACTTTTTGTTTCTTTTTTCTCGTGGTTTGAATTGAAACACTTGACAAAATCTTCAAATCGTAATGGACCAATGAGAAGAGAACACGTGTACTTTTATACTTCTATAGGATAAACTTTGTTAAAAAGAATAAGGGAGACACCAAAATCTCGTAAGACTCTACCAAATGAGATATATTTGTGTGAGCGTTGACATCGAAATATTGTAAAACTTTACCAAATGAGAGATATTTGTGTTAGTGTTTTGGAGGCTAATAAAAATATATTAAACTCTTCTTAATAATAGTGATCGAATACTTGAAGATCGAATTTAAGCAAAAATTGCTCTCGTTGAGAGTCGAACTCAAGACCTCCCGCTTACTAAACGGGTGCTCTAACCAACTGAGCTACGAGAGCTGCTTGTTGTATAATTTTATCATATATTAATTAACTAAACGGCTTATTTATTTTGATATCTTCTCACAAAGGATGTATTTATTACCAAATTAAGATACCGATGAAAGAAATTCATGAGGTTTTCTTACCAAGGATGTATTTGTTACCAATTTACGATGCCAATTAAAGATACTACTGAGGTTATACACCAAGTGCTCGTGCATGTCATCATTATTGTATTTGCTTCACTACAACATATTTCTTTTTCTAACATTCATAACCATTTTTCCGGTCTTCACTTGTGAGATTCCACTCGTGGGATTGAAAGCGTAATTGTTGATGTTTTTTTCCACAATAAGTTCAACAATACTTGCTTACACCACCCAAAAGTATCAAGACACTAAAAGTTTCCTGTTTACGTTTGAAGGCTATCTCAGAGATATATGTCTACTTTAGACACACAAGTAATTAAATTACGTATTTAATCAATCTATCATGTCTTTGGGGTAAAAGAAAAGATGAGAACAACCATAACTAAGTTACTTTTGATAAAAGGATAAACTTGTCAGAAAGAAAAATCAACAAGATCCTCATATAGCTGTCCCATAATCAAATTGTCACAAAGGGAACTCAACAAAGCAAAGAAAGTTCCAAAAGATACTTAGATAGTTGAGACATATTAAATCCACACTGCTTTTTTTCCTGACAGCTAAATTTTGTTAACGTTCTAGTCGTGAAAAGAGTTTATTCCACTTCTTGTAGGTAATCGTCGATTTCAGCTGGTGTGAGAACTCTGTAAAGAAATGAACCAATAGCTTAATAACCAGCTCAAAAAAAAAATCATCTTTTGAGTTGAGGACAAGAGAACACTTGCCTGAATACTTTGTCATTGCCAATGATGCCAATCTCAATGTTTTTTCCGGAGATCTGCCCCTCAAATCTGAATGGATACACAAGGTAACGATTATTCTTGAAGATTAAAATATTCTGGTGTAATGCAGTGAGCGAGCAGTGATTAAGGTTCAAGTGCATGACAATTTCTGTGTATCCTACTTTTGAGATGACAAACAAGGAAACTCGTGGTTGGATTCTGATGTTAAGCAACGAATCAAAAATAACAGAGGTGATCAGATCATCCAAATCACATCCTTTTCCAAGAAAAGTACAGGGATGTGAAGGAAAACATTGTAACAAAGGGAGAAATTCGACTACAACAGCAATATGTACGTGAAAAAAGTTGAGATGCTTACCCCTCCTTCAGGGTCAGTATAGCAGTGTGTACAGCGTCATCAAGTTCCAATTCCTCGGTGTACCTGGCAGACGCTTGAATATCAGCTTTGAAAGCAAGTAAAAATTCACCAGTAAACAAAAAAGCCACTTCAGATTGGCTATTGGTTGGCAAATAACATGATAATCCATTTTTTATTGGAACAATGTGGGCAACATTTTACAGGTGGAACTTCACATCCTTCTAGGGCTACAAGAGTTTAAACAATTCTAACCGCCAGTGGCTGCTACTATCAGCTAGCAATTAGCAAAAGCTCACTGGTGAATGCTTGTTTCAGAAACATGATCAGTTGTTTACCACCTCTTTCACTTAACCCTCCGCTTTAGTAGAAGTCTGATTCATTCATTCATGTGAAACTTGCAGACTTAATGATCCCATGAATTCATCAATCAGTAGAGACTACAGTACACTAGACCACACTCTCTTATCCATTTTCACCACCCTCCAACACATCTCTCAGTATGAAGGTTGTTGAGAGTTACACACTGAATCCTGAATTGGTGATGGCACATCCAAGTGTAATAAGAATCATAATGGGTGATAACTGATGGGATTAAGATGATTCAAATTTATTAACCAAGGGCACCCGGGATCTTTTACTCAAACACTTAAAAGAACACAGAGAGGATTTAACAATTGACACGCTAGTTCTGCTGGCTGTCTTCTACTCATAAATTATACCTAACTTGATTATTGCAAAATGATGCAGGTTCCTTGCTCACCAGTTTCACCTCCAACTAATACAAAGTTATACTCACACTATAATATATACACCAAAATGTGTTACCTAGGGAGAATGTTGCCACAGCAAATCAAATGTCTCAACCACTTCCCAACTTCTGGTAAAAAACAGAAGCACAAGGATATAATGTGGTATTAAGAACGTGAACAGTTAAAGATGGAGAAAGTTCGTTGCCGAAAAAGGATTATGGGGAATTGGATGTTTGCGGGCATTATCAGAAGGTATAGTGTTATGGGATATACCAAAAGTTTTAGAGTTCAGTTCACAAGGTAGTGTCCAAGGAAGAACCTTTTAAAACTTCTAATGGTATTTTCTATAATTGATCTGTGTTTGAAGTGTAACCTTTTGAATAGAGTAACTGTGATTTGAGTACAGCTGCAACAAAATTCCATAATAACTTACCTCTTCTCTAAAAATGTCTTTGCATTGGACACATTCTTCCCCATGGCAGAGGCCTTCCAAGAGAAGTAAGAACCTGATGGATCCACCTAAATGAGAAAAATAAACTGAATATTTGAACATTTCTAGTATCATAAATAAAGACCCTATATAGGTTAAACAAGCCACACAAAGAGGTGTTCTCTACCATAATCAAGTGAGAGAAGTAACAGGTGAAGCATGGGAATGAATGTATAGACCAACCAACACTAGGTAAGTAGCTCATATGCACCATAATAACATTAAAGGACAGAAAAAGACAAGTGAACACACCAGAACAAAGAGGTAGATAATATACCTGATATAGTTGAGGACCCTTGTCATCATACCCCGCAACCAAGAGTGAAACACCGAATGGCCTTACACCACTGTATATAGAACAAAAAGGAATAGATAGAATAAAAGGACTGAAAGAATAAGACTACACAGGATGACTCCTCCTTGTGTATCTGACATTAAGAATCACAAATTGATAAAGACCAAAGAAATCTAGTTAAATTTCATAACATGAGCAGCGTGCTTTCCAACTGATACTTTGAACCCCAAGCAACACAGAGAATGGAGAAGTGGAATAAATACTAACAAAGAACACAGAGAACCGAGAACACAAGAAGATAAAAATTGTAGCAGTATTTTCACTCTCTTCCCTTCTCACGTGATATTCACATACAAGGTAAAGCTTCTGCTTCTTTTCCAAATCCTTTACTACCAACACCAACATGCAAGTTTTAGAGTTTGCATGCCTTCAACTACAACTGTGTAAACAAGGTTCCACCAGAAAATGAGGGCAATGATGCTTTCAATATATGTATATCCAGTATATGTCAAGGAATTGGTTGAGTACACACTATAGTACGGGCCATTTTTTCTACCATTCACTAATACCATTTGAGGCAAATATGTATCACCATATTAGCCACAAGCTCACACATTTAACTACAGTAGTCAAAGTAATGTGCTTAATGAATTTTAGTGGTGTCAAATCAACTAATAATAGGCTGACTTCCTTCTGACTTTTACCAGTAAATATATCATAATGATGATTGACCATACTACTAAGAGATGCCAACCACATCACTTAATAAGAAAAATATCAAAGTTAATGTTTGACAAGCCACAAAATGTGTCAATCAGCCTCATAAGATAATAACAACAGAAATTAAACGATTTAAAAAAGAATAAACAAGTAAATGATGCAAATTGCTAATATATGACACTCCATGTTCAGTGAATTATGATATAAAGCAGCAGTTACCCTGATTGGGTGAATTCTTGCATGACAGCAGCAGTTTCCCTCACCAGTTGTGTGACAGGTATTGGTTCCTACATAAAGAGACATTAGGCAAAAATAGTATACATAAGTTATGCTTAAAAAATCAACATCTAACAGGCCCTATGCAACACCAGTAATATTACATTTACTTGAAAAATGACACAACAACAATACTATGCACCGATCCCTAACGAGTTGGATTGGCTTTATGAATCTTCACTGACCATACTGCTCCTAGTTGAAAAAGGACAGAGGAAAAACACACATCTGCTCCCAGAAAGCAAGGGAAAAATGTACTCTTGACAACAAGAATATCAAGATAACATACTCTCAAATATTCCTTCAATGTCCTAATTATGTTAAATGATAATTTTTAAGATAATTGTACCAAATACCAGCATACTGGTTAGGATATTATATCACACAGTAACTCCAAACAAACATGAATCAATCTTAGTAATGGTAAAAAGTAATTCATACTTTATAGAGTCGATAATATTGCTCAGCCTGCTTTCTACTTTTTCGCACCAAAACTCGAGAATCAGGGCCCATGCCGCTGCAACAAAGATCATAAGTGTCAGTCAAGAATATGCCTTGATCGCTAGAATCGAGGTAAAATTAAATATGTGCAAGCTGGTTTCATCAAACTAAGGAGCTCAGGTAGGGAGAATATGCACTAAGTCACATTTTCACAATGAAATCAAAGTCCTTACCCTGTTACCCACATATTTTATAAAGTATTTTAAGCTGACTCCATCAAACTATCAATGCAAAGATACATAAGATGTGGCTTTTACTGAAACTGATACTGCTCATTATAAATAATATTGGATTGGGATAACTAACTGAACTTGCACATTCTTTTCATGGAAATTCTGCAACTGAATTCCATAATCTATCAATTGCAAGTGTGATTCACTGGGTCACATGTGAATAAATATCCAAGAGCCCCACCTCAACTTTTTATATAGTTCAAAACAAAAGCTCATTCTATTGAAATGAACCTCTAGTCATTTCATGGTTGACCTTAAACATGTGAGAACAGAAACCATGAACTAGGTCAATTAACTAAGCCCACAAAAGAGCTCACCCACCACAAAGGATGGTCATTCATAATCTGAGGACAGTTTTACATACAACTCTAGCCATGTTCACCACACATCCTCATATCCTGGAATGTGAAGAGGATAACTGGAGCCAACAAATATAAAAGGATCTCACCTGTAAACTACTCCAATATTTGGTGTCAGAGTCTGAATCTTTTGTACCTGAATTATACCATATAAAAGAGAGGGTATGAAGATGGTTACTATGACAAGTGTTAAGGGATATACAGCGAAAAAGTGAGAAATTTATTGAAATTACTATGAATTCCAAAACAAATCAGCTGTCACGAAGCTTACTACTAATATAAATAAGAAAACAGGAAGAAGGAGATCCACAGTGCTACAGTAAAGAGGAGAAGCATTTAAGACCAACAACCATGACTTTGAATGCACGTGTTGATATGTTGAACGACAGTTCGAGATATTTGGAGACTTACTATCCATAGCAGTTACAATCTTAACATCTAAGAATTTCCTACTAACTGATCACTAGAAATAAACACAAATATAAATTCTTTTTTATGACAAGGGAAACCCGCAGCCGCTACCCTTTGGGTGTGCACAGGGGAAAACCTCCGCTCTCGACCTAGAGGGCAAACCCCTTGCTTTCGCTGGCAAGGGGTTTCGAACTTGAGACCTCCAACATGGAAGTCCCAAGCCCAAACCACTGGGTCACCCTGAAGGGTCAAAACTACAAATTCTTGCAATCTAGATGAAGCCATAAAGATGTCACACCACCGCTTTGTCAACAACAAGTACAATCAGTCGTGACTCATGAGTAGACAGTGAAGGATGACTTAAAGAGAAATACTTACAGATGTTTCATCAACCAGGATGGATGGTAGTTTCTTCTCAGTTGCAATTACAACACCATTAGCGGCTGCAATCATCCAATTATAAATGTAAAAATAACTATACTAGAAATTTATTGTCAAATAAAAAGGAAAGCACAATTATCCAACTTTTTTTTTGTGATTATAGCAGGACGATCACATTACAAAAATACATTCTTGACTAAATGAAAGGCCTCAGATAGGATCTGAGAGCATCATCTATATCCATTGAGATCCAAATCAATTATAATAAGTAAAACGGACAAGATCTAATTTGAAATAATCAAGAGCTACCATCTCCGGCATGCTCTAAATAAATTTATTTGTGGATTTGTGACTAACCAACATAATGACTAGCAGAATTGGACATTGCTAGTTAACCATACAATCAAGTACCTTGAGACATAAAAGATGCCCTTATTATAACTTGAGTTACCTTTAATCCCTAGTGACGTTTGACCCGATCCAACTGCTGTCAAGGCATGTTCAATCTGAACCAGCTTTCCAGATGGACTATTTCACAACAAACCATGTTAAGAGAAATTGAAATCAAAAGAAGAAAAGGTATATATAGATCGGTATGCATACAGTGCTACCATAAATCCCTACCTGAAAGTAGTGAGTGAGAAAGAGTATTGACTATCACCCATTGGATTATATGCTAGTCTTCAATAGAGACCCTGAAAAGTAATGAGCCAAGGGAAGGCGCTATTAGATATTAGGAGTCATTGACTTAATTCTGGGTGAGTCCTATTTACTTCGGATGTTGAAGAATCATTTTAAACCATGAACACAAAATTTACCAATACTGCCAAGGACAACAATCAATTGCCAACACTCTATTTTGACAAATAAACATCTCGTACTTTTCTAATTCTCGATCTACATTTTGTTTTTTCCCAATATATAGTATAAGAGACAGCTTGTGTACACCTCGACATATCGCTAGGCCACCTACTATAGCCTACAATAGATCTTTAACCAATAAAGGAACTGATTTTTCTCTTTTCTTTTTCTATTAATAAAGCACCACTAAGTGAGCTATCGGCAGAATGCCAGCAACAAAACATGTGTCAAAGAACTATTCACCGTCTACTACCAGTGTGGTGGACTTAGATGAGATCTGCTACATAGAGCTGGGAGTTAAATACTCCTCATTTTTCTAAGGTAAATAATCATAACTGCTTTTGGAAAAACAAGAAAGGTAGAGAGAAGAAAAAGATCAAAAAACCTTTAATACATAAATTTTTAGTCCAAGTCAAGTAAGAAAATGCAGAAACTAAAAGATGGAGGTAGGAGTAGGGAGCAAACCTAAGTATGTCAACAATCGAAAACCCACAAATTAACAATGCTAACTTCATGATAACAGCATTAGATTCATAACTTTAGCCAAAGAAAGACAAAATATGACTAGATTTCATCTCAAATTATTTTATTTTTTTAAATGCAGAAATTAAAAGATGGGATAGGAGTAGGGAGCTCAAAACCCTACCAGGTTTCATCTTTATCCTTCAAACTACCATGTTATGGGGGAAATAGAGAACCCTAGAAAACAAAACAAAACAAAACAAAACAAAACCAAACCAAAATCCAACTTTCCTAGTTCCTCTCAGTAGCTCCAAACAAGGTGCTAAATAAAGTACCAATCACAAATTTATCATTTGAAACAAATCAGCAAACCTAACTATATCAACAATCAAAAACTCACAAACTAACAACGCTAAGTTCACAACAACAGCATCAGATTCATAATTTTAGCCAAATAAACATAAAATACGATTAAAATCCAGTTCAAATCAATTTCACTGATTATTTAAGCGATTTTAACGGCGAGAACGCAAAACTCAAACTAATAAAACGTAGAAGAGAGAGATAGAGAGATGTATGACCAGATTCCGGCAGCAAACCAAACGGATTCCGACGAGGAGCACCGGCGAACGAGCAGAATAGTTTTTCGAAGCAAAAAATAGTGAAGCGGTTCGAGTGTGGGAGCGGATTCAGACTTGGCCCTTTCTATTTTATTTCTTGTTTTCGTAGGGAAAAAGAAATTTAATTTTGTCCTCCTTTGGTTTTTTTCTTTTTTTTTAATCGAACAATTAAATTAAATTAAATCAAATCAAAATTGATCAGTATATATGAGTTTGATATTTTGTTTCGATTTAATTTTGATTTTAAATCATTAAATTATTTTTATTTTGACTTATAATTGATCCAAATAAATTCTTAAACAACTTTATTCACCTGTTAATTCAATGTTTGCATCTTTAGTTATAAAATAAATAATGATTAACAATGATAGGTGTGGTTGATATTGATTAATAACATCCTAATGAAACAATATATAATTTAAGCAAGATTGGAGGTGATTTATATTGATTTAGGGTCAAATTTCATATTTAAAAATTGTCAATATGACATGTGTATATCACATTGGATGTTGTGTATATCAGATTTATATATATATATATATATATATATATATATATATATATATATATATATCCCATACCTTAATGTTTGATGAATATTTGATGGTGAAATCGCCCCTTTACAGCCCCTAAAATCTCCCCCTAGCTTGTCTTCAATGGTGTCTTCCAATAGAGAGAGAAAGAAGAGCGAAGGAAAGAGGATTTGTATTGTGAGTTATGTTTAGACTAATTGGGGTTGGGGTCTTTATATGAGGGGTTAAATGACTTAATTAGTCTACCCGTAATCCATAACTAACCACCTAACCCCTTAACTAATTAAATGAGACTAACTTAAAAAGTCTAGGAAAATTGTAGGCCCATCGACGAGACCACGATCGAAGGATCATTGGTCCATCGACGGCCAGGCTTCCCTCCGTGCTGCACAACTGTAGTTTCGGTTAGAGACTTGTGCAGGCGAGGACTCCAAAATTTTGGCTAAGTGTTGGTCGATGGTTGGCATCGACGCCCCGTCGATCCACACACGAGCCGTCCTTTGCATCGCGTGGTTGCACACTGCCCAGGCAGTGTTGCCTCCTACGTGCTAGGGTCCTCCTAAAGGGCCCTTGGATGGTCCTTGGGGAATATATATATATATATATATATATATATATATATATATATATATATATATATATATATATATATATATATATATATATATATATATATATATATTAGGGATACACAAATAAAGTCGTTTGCAATCAATAAGATGAAGTTGCGTAATGATAAGCATCCTCTAGTTTTAACCTTAAGATTGTATTTTGGAGTCATTAAGAAGGCCAAAAATATATATAAGAACTCCTATAGAGCGATTAAAAATAAAGTTGTTTGTAATGCCAAGTTTTCAATTTGAAAATCAACTTAAATTTGCTTCAAATTAAGAGTCTTCAAACTTCTTGAAATATTTCCGACAAAATGAGATATATTATCCAATCGACTAAAAATCATAATATATGCAAATTCAAAATTCAAAAGCAAACTTTCAATAGTCTCTAATAATGTTTTCATGTCCTACATATTTCTTTTTCTTAAAGCATTCTTTCATCATATGTTGTTTGATCAAGAACTTTTTATGACATTAAATTGAAAGTTTGAGCTATTAAGAAAATCATAATTTTATTTAATGAATTTTAAATAAACGAATGTAATTATCGATGAAAAGGTTTATAAAGATGCACGAATTTGTGTTGGTGGCTATAGTTTAATAAAAACATTCAACTTAAATTGTTAAACAATAACTATAAGAAGAAATTTGATTATTTAGCTTGTTATTTAGTTGATTGGTCGATATGTATAAGTAAATTTTATTAGAGTAAATTTTTTTTTAAAAAAATATTTTTATGTGTTACTCGAGCTGAGAGTCTTTATTAGTAAACAACTTATTCACCCTTATACGAGATAAGAATAACATCTTCGTACAGTCTATCCTCGCCAATTCTCACTCATGACATTACATTGGGTATGTCATTACATATTGTTGTTAGCTACTCTCTCTGTTCATGTTTACTTGTCCAGTTTTGATTTTACACATTTCTTAAGAAATAATAATTAATATGAGTATTTTACCATAATTTCATACTAATTGATATTTAGTCTTAGGTTCTTAAAAGATGTCTTAAAAATAAGTATTAATGATGAGGATAAAAGTTAGTAGAAGAAAAAAAAGTTTCTTTTTGATATACTAAACTTGTATTTATAGTATATTGAAAAAGTAAATATCATTTTACTTCCTTCTCTTTCGTCTCTTGAAAAAATTAGTTTTGGGGAACTTTATTGCTTAGTACTAAAATTACTTTATTTATAAATAAAAAAAATTAACTTCCAATTAATTGGCCTGGTAAATAGAAAAAAAAATACTCACTTGTATAAAAGAGTTTAGAATACACACACAGAAAAAAAAAAAAAAAATTTGCTTAAGGCCTCTATAGAACCAAATTATATATAATGAAGTAATATTAATTTTAAAAGGAATTAAATGCCTTTGATTACTGCTAATTGTGACTTTAATTAGCAATAAAATTCTTCCACTCTATGTAGCAAATCCCTTATCCACGCAAAATCCTGCTCATGAAATATCATAATTATATTAGTAAAAATAAGAATTTAATTTAGATAGACTGATTATATAAAAGTTTTATTCCATTAATAAACAATGCATCGTTAGAACAAATTGTTATTCTACTTTTTAGGTTATTATAGTGTAAAATTTTTTTACATTGATAACGTTCATGAATTCTGACTCTAATAATAGAGTTTAAGTTATATATATATATGGACGATGTTTAAGACTTATATAATTATGTTCCATGGATTTTAAAAAAATACACATACATATATGTATGACTAATAAAATAAAGTTTAAGTTATATATATGATAATAAACAACTCTTAAAAATTTATAATATAAGTACACATTAAATAATTGATTTTAAACTCGGTAAATCGAATAAGTTAAATCTCAAAATTATCACGTGGCTCAAAAACCTTGAAGTGACATAAAAAAATCGGCAAACAATACCTTGATAATTGGCCGGTCTGATGCAATCAAATACTTAACACAAAGTTAAGTTTATATATATATAGAACATTTAAATTTTTTAATTAGCTTAAATTATAAATTCCATAGCAAAGGAGTAAGATGATTTAATAGTTTGTCTTAAGAGGGAAAATCTCTATATGGGGATGATAACTACTCAAAAAGCAACAGATTAGTAATAATTAAGATGCCCTTAATCCGATTACAAAAATGCTTATTATATATTTTTAATACACAAATAGCTTGTTTAAACATTAATTTTTGTAAGGTGGTAAAATACTGTTATTTTACTCATAATTAACCTTCCTCTTATTGTTTTTTCCTCTTCTGATAGCCGATACATATTTTAAAGTTCGATTAATTTAAATTTATGTCAGAAAGTTTCCCCTCACTATGATAGTAAAACACTCCTATCAAATGCAATTGTTATACTTAGAACTCGAATCCAAGACATTTGATACTAAAGGATAAATGAGTACTTACTACTTCACTACAAGTCTACAACCTTATAGTAGTATCAGCTATTTACAGTACGATTAACATAACTTTTGGTGATAATTCCCTTCTATATGACTATATCATGTCATTATTGTCCAGAGTAGCTCGATGTACAAAACATTTCGTATTCACACACAGAATTCAAAATCCCCCAAAAATATGTCCTAATACAAACATCAACAGGTATTTTCACGACTCGAACACATGACCTATATCTCTTTATTGTTGTTATAGACATATATAGTAGACAACCAAAAAAAAAAAAAAAAAACTACCTGCATGTCATGAAGAAAATATTTATTTGAGGATAGCAATTATGCATGCAATATATATATATTTTAATGGAAAAAAAATGTACTAGAACAATCTGACAAAGAAGTGAATAAGTGTAGTGCCCCACAAGATCCAATATACACAGTAAGCAATCTTGTAAAGATGCTAAAGGACAATTTTAAACATTATAATTCAGATGCAAAATTTCAAAAATTGTCCCTCCGTCTCACTCTAGGGACATTGATGTTCCTACCATCAAAAGTTAGAGCATATATACCTTTTATACTAACGGAATACACGTGTCATAATCTTATACATCGACCCGACATCGGATCGATGGATAAGATTGCGTTAGGTGTCCTTATTTATTCTTCCGTTAGACTGAAGGGCATATACGCTCTAATTTTTGGACGGCAGGGGCACCAATGTCCCAAAACTATGACGGAAGGTATCTGCATACTATTTACAATAATTTAGAGATATATTTGTTATTTTTTCCTTTAAACATTATAATTCCGATGCAAAATTTCAAAATTTGTCTTTCAATAAGATGAATTTTAAGTGCTCAAAATGAGAGATTATATAACATATTAACTTAATACCAATTAAGTTAAACAAATGTTTTAATATTCATATGGTTAATTTCTACGTACGTGAAATGTCTCAAATCATGAAAATCCAATGAAAAATGTCCCCTTGCTTATAAAGAAAAGGAAAGTTATTGCGGATATATATCCTCTTCGATCAACTAATTTACTAACATCGTTGAAATATACACAATATATAATACATCATTATATGGACACAAGTATGTGTATATTTAGTATACCATATATGCTATAATATATTTTATATGTTTTTTAAACTAGATAATTGAATAATTCAAACCAATAATTATCCCTTAAAAAAATACAGGGTGAACAAGAACCACATTATTTCATGAAAACATTTATGATTTTAATCTGTATCCACACATGGAATATAATTGTTCACACAATCAGATCAATATCATCAATAATAATAATAACAATAATAATAATAATAATAATAAGATAGTCATACAAATGCATGTGTTTGACATGTTTAAGATGATATATTTCAAATATTGTATAGTCACATAAATGTTACGATATATTTAGAAGACAAGTTTTCAAAAATTTATTAATTATCTATTTGAAAATACTCCGATAAGAGATGGAAAACTGTATATATAGTATCTCAAATGGTTATGTATTATAATAGTACCATAAAAAATTGTGATAGAGATGGTAAGTTTACTTTTACGTATTAAATATTTCAAAATGTAAACCTAGAAAAAGATACCTTTGGTTGGAGTTTTCTACCTCGTAAACTTCTCGATACAAATTCAAATTAATCAGACTTAATTACCAAACATAAAGTACCAAGTATCTGGGAATTGTTTACAGCAGACAGCTTTATTCATGGCAAAAATTAAGTTAGGAAATTGAAGGGCTAAATTCTTGACCTTTGACCTTTCGTCATACTTCACATGTATCAAAAAAAAATATTCTTTTGTCATGTTTTCAAATTTTCGAAAGTTGATCCTCAAAAAGTATGATGAAATGAATAGAATCTCTTCGTTGATAATTAAAAACTTTAAGGGTGAGATGGAAAAATTAAATCTATACTGATAAAAAATGCTATCCTTTTTAATAGGCTTTACGCGGCTTAAAAGAAAATATATAGCAAACCTGAAGAGACTTTTTTAAAAAATGTTTTGCAAGATTTATACTTTCTAGGTAGCTTTAGTTATAATATTGAATAATAACCTCATTTAAAAGCTAAGGACTAAAAAATAATTTTTTTACTTACTAATATTTGAACCAAATATATGTCATTTTTATTATGAAAGAAGTAGAAATAAAGATTTGAACCCTCAATATATACCAAGAACTAGAGTTTTATATTTGTATATCCACTAGAATTAATTTCTAGTGTTTGAGTTTTAATATCTACTTTTATCTCCCACTAGGTTTTAGATAATTTCTTATCATCATTTGGAGATTGAAAAACCTAATTAAATTGGAGACAAATCCAAGATTTTCCGCTTATGAATTTTTGAAATTATAAATTTGTATCATGTTATTCTAGATAAATTAATAAATAATTTTTTAAAACATAAAAATAAAATTTAGGCCAAAATTATTGATTGGATTATGCTATAATCATAATTTTAACCATAAATTCGCCCTGTAAAATCATCCTTACGAATACTTAAATCTAGTGTACGTGATGAATGTACTCCGAACACTCACTTCATCTTTGAAAGAAGATTTTTAGAATCTAACTTAAATATATACTAGTAAAATATAAATATTTTCATACTACTGTTATTATACTTTAATATAGTCATGTATAATGCGTATATGCTTTATTTTTTAGATTACAAAAAACACTTATATATCCTATACATATCTTACTTCTCATAGATATTATAAAAAGAAAATAAGACAAGCGATCAAAGTGATAAATTAACAATTTTTATAAAGCGGTAAAAGCATTGTGAAAGATATTTTACCATTTTATAATCAAGAAAATGTGAGGAATCCTGGAGAAGTTGCATCATCATGATCTCCCTTACTTGGGCTATTAGCCAACTTCTTTTGTTTCTTCTTATAAGCAATGCCACGTGCCTTAGCTTGACACTCCTTCACTTCCCTCAAATAAACTCGAATCCCAACGCTCTCGAATGGGTTCGTCTCACTTGACCCACCGTTCTCTTCATAGGCAGCCCTAAGCCTGCCTATAAGCGCATCCAGGCTCCCCCAGGCTTGTCTCAACGGACAAGTGCAGGGAGCTGGTGGGTCAGGTTGACCGTAAAACATACAACCCAGTAAGTGAACTTTTGTTTTTCCAAATTGGTCTAGGTATCGGAGAAATTCTAGAACGTGGTTGCTATGGCAATGGGGAAGGAGGATTGGTGGTCTTTGATTTTTCAAGTAGTGGTTGAAAGTGTTCCAATCACGTCGTTTCTGAGATCCATATCGACTAGGTGGTTCATCACGACCAGGGGATCTTAACGATCCCTCAGCTAAATCTTTACCCCTAATATCACTACTTGACATGGCTAGAGAGGGGGGAGATCAAGATTTTGATCAAATTTGTGTCAAGTGTAATTCAGTGATAACACAAAAAAAAGTTGAAGGAAAAAATAAGGTGAAAAAATTGTTGAAATCACATCAATGACCAAATGAGATGATGACAAGAAATAATGGGCCACATGAGTTGCTTTCTTAGCTGCTCCTTTTTCCTCATACATTGTAATTAGCCTCTTCTTTTCTTATATTTTTCAAAGTTACACATTTAATTGATCGATAAAAGATATTTATGATTAATATAAAGAAAAAATTACATGAAATAATATATTTTAATAAATAATTATTGATTTTAGCAATATTTTTTATTTATAATCATTTATAGCAATACTATGTTAAATCTGCAATATGTATTAAAGTGAATTATGTATGCAATATATATGAATTATAATTGTTTTTTAAAATATATTATGTTTGTTTGGTAAAAATTTGACATATTGTATTATAAGTGTATTAAAATGTGTGATAAATGAATTATCTATCATTAAAATTTATATTATATGTGAATAAAAAATTGTTCTTTGTAATATGAATTAAACTTGCATTATAAATGAATTAAAAGTGATCAAGTGAAAAAAAAATATTATTACTATAAATGATAAATATTTTTTTATTATAGTATATTTATGTAAGTTTCCCTAATATAAATATATATATGGTAGTTTTTCCTATTTTATTCCAAAAGGCCAAATTGGTTAAACATTTCTATTAAGTCATTAACTATACATTTTCTACTAATCTACAATTATTGTTATGTAAACTTTGTCAACATTATCTACTAATCATTAGTTGCCCAAAATTTAATTAATTTTAATTTATAATAAAAAGAGACAATGATTTATTATTAGTCCATTCTATTACTCAAGTTGTATTTCCATTTATGTAATGGCTTGGTAGGTTGGAAATGCTTGATTTTATCAATTTATTTGATTATAAGAGGATAATCTTGAAGAGTATATGTATAAAAAAAATTTATCCTTAATAAGAACTTTCGAGTTTGAGTTTATGATATGAAGTTATTTTTTATAGAAACATTTTACTTACAAGTGGGACTGTGGGACTTTTTGACGCAAATCAAGAAAAGCATGGTCCACAAAGCTGGTACCTAACATCAATGGAAAATCCAAAAAATAAAAAGTTTTATCTCTCAAAGTGAGATTTCTTGACATAAATCTAAATTAGTTGGGGCCCAAAGCAGATACCAAATATCGAGTGAAAAAATAAATTTAACAGTACATACATATAAGAAACAAACCAAATTTTCAACATAAACACAAAATGTATTTATAATCATTGAACTCAAATTACAACGTAGAATCCGAAGAACAAGGTAAAAACAACATTAACTAAGGAGAGAATACAAGGGAGAAGGCAATCAAAAGGGAATGAGATACTAGAAATGAGAATGGAGATGAGAGATAATCGACAATCAATTAAGCTTCGACATAATTTGGATATCCATTCTTTTTAATCCCTAGTCCTTTTTAACAATAGCTAATTAGGCATAAATTCAAAATAAAACTCTCTAATACTTTACTCGGCTCAATAATATTATAATTGAAACAGTCTTATTCACCACGTCTTATAAGCTCGTATACCCTTACAAAGTTATCTTGATTTACAACATATATATACATGTGAAAGATGTAATTTTAACTAGTGCAAATAAAAATGGTGCTATAACATTTTCCATAATAATTGTACTATTGTTTGACTAGCTAAAAAATGTTTTTGACTAAAATAATGGAAGACTATAGATATATAAAGACCAATAAGTCTTCTTAATACTCAAGTTAATTGATGCATCCACATAAATTCTACAACATAATTTTCTTTTGACTTAGATTAGTGAAAGATTTGGATATGATATAAATATCAACGAAGATTGTAATAGGATAGATAAAATTCTTCTTTTCTTAGTTTTTAATTTTTTTAAGAACGTTTTTATTTAAATTCTGAACATGAAGAAAAATCGTAGAAAAATCTTCTTAGCTCCTTCACCAAATTCAAACTAATTCACCTACAAAATTTGAATAATCCAAGATTTGGATATTATTAATTATGTACTCCAACACAACAACTTCAAATGTTAGCAATGAGTTACGAATTTAATATTTGTAATGGTGAATTTTCTTGAAATATATAATATGATACACAATAAATTATTGAATTTTATCGAACTTCGTATATTAAAACTTATATATACCTCCTATTGCTTTGCTTATTTGGAGATAGATAGATATATAAAAGTAAGGTAAGGTAGATGTTGAGTATCTTTCCTATAATTGGAGCAACATAGATATTTGAATATATTTTTTATTTATATTTGTAGTAATATAAATGATATGACATAATTATAATTATAATTTCGAGAATTTATTATTATCTTTCTCAAACTCTATCTATTTTAAATTTTAAAAATAACATTTCGTGTACTATATTTTTATATTAAAAATATTGAATTCAGTTGATCTGATTAAATCCAAAATATTTTATTGTCAAAAAGAGGGGAGGGGGGGGGGGGACAAACCCACACCTGAAAGGTCTTTGTTTTGTGCATTTTGTTAAGAGACAAAGCATGTTTCATTGTCATATCACACTTATAAGAGGAAAATAGTGGAAATTGAAGAAAATGACAAAAAAAATCAATATATCATATTATTTTTAAAATTAATTTCATAGATTGACAATATAAATTTAATATGTTTTTATTTGTTAAGTTTTTTTTAAAATAATAATTGAAGTCATCTTAAGTTGATAATAAATAAAGCTAAGAATAGGTTTACTCAATGAGTTAATTCATTAGTGAGGTTTATGTATAATTTAAGTTCAGTATGATCTAGTTTTACTTTGAAAAAATAATAGTAGAATATCATCTAATTATGCATATGATAATGATAATAGCTAGTATTTAGCTGATATAGAACTATAAAGAGCCCAACAACAACAATAATAAAAATAAATACTAGAATATATTTATTTGGGTTGAGTGACTTAAGCTTATAAATATTTAAATGGTAAAACAATAAATAAAACAAGACCATTTATTGAATAACTGTCTAAAAAGGAATAATTGTAAAATATTGCACTTTAACTCTATTTGATGGGATGATTTGTGAAAAAATTACCTTCATAAAAAATAATCTTGAATTTTTTATTTTCTTAATCATATATTTTTAATAAATGATTGTTACTCATCAAAATAAGATATGAGCATAAATTAATTTTGTTTATAAGGTAAAAATTTCGTATAGTGATTAACTCGTTTAATCGTCCATAAATTCTACCTTACATGCAAAATTATTTGATTTGCAGATTTGGGCCTCTCATAAGGAAATATTGGTCCAGTGGTTGAAAACATTGTCTTACCATTATTTCGAGATAAATTTCGGGATAAATTTTATAGGAAAAATTAAGCAAATACTTCATAAAAGTAAAATAATTATGAATATATATTTCTTTACAAGCATACTCAACGAAATAATTACACTATATACCTTCCAACTAATTTCGCTTAACGATATTAAATCAGTATCATATATTGTATTAGTATCATTAAGACTGATAATTTTTCTTAACCGACACTAATCAATATCATATACTACATATATATATGATATACACATACTGTGTTGGTATTATTGAAGTTTCTTGCTCAGATTTTACTCATTAGTCAATGATATTATATAGTTTTATAGTATCATTCACTAATGAGTAATTTGTGAACAAGAAATCTTAATGACACCACAATATATATATACACACATTCTCTTAAAAAATTATTTGACTAATGATTAATTTCTAAATAAAAAATCTTAATGATACCACAACAATATACATATACTCTTGTAGTATCATTGACTAATGAGTAATTTCTGAACAAGAAATCTTAATGATACCAAAATCAAATTAAACGAACATATTAGCCTCAATGATACCAATACAATATATGATATTGATTTAGTATCAATTAAGCGAAAAGGACCAGCCTTAATGATATCAATGCACTATATGATACTGATTTAATATCAGTTAAGCGAACATTATCAGCCTTAGTGAATGAGGGTATGAGCAGTAATTATTTATGGAGAATACGTATTTCAGGAATTACTTTGAGTTTGAGTATGAACTTGTAATTATTTTAAATTCTATGTCCATAAAAAAATAACTATATTTATTCATTAAATTTATATAACCAAATATTTATAATATATAAACATGTATATTTTATGTATATTATATATCAAGATATATAAAATATATATTTATTGGCTATTATTCGAAAGAAAGATTATTCATGTGAATTTCTGTCTGATGTTTGGGCCTTCTATCAGAATTTTTTTTGCATTTTGTGTATTTCAACGTTTTGTTCATTATTAATTAGTTTTATCATTTTGTTAATTATGCATTACTCATGTAATTTGCTAACATATTATATGTTATTTACATTGTCAATTAAATTTGATCGACTATATCAAGTTGTTTATTTTATTTTTTCTAGTTATTAAATCAAATTTGTCACAAAACATTAAATACTGTTATTAGTCAAGTTAATCTAATGAAATACCACTGAAAATTGTAAGGTGGATAAGATCCTTTCATTTTTAATTAAATCTCGGATTCAAATATTAAAGGTGAAAAAAATCCTGATAACAGAGTACTTAATATTTTAATGATCCATACACAAAAATCTAATTAGTCGAGATATCATTAAATATTTAAGATCAAATTCGAGATCTCTGGTTAATGGAGGAGCAGTCTCATCTGCTGCACCATATCCTTTGATAGTAAGTTGATAAAGAATTGCTATTCATATCATCACAATCTTTTTTGGTGATTATATACAGTGGCGGAGGCAGGATTTTCATCCAGCGGGTTCAAAAAATAAGTAAACACACTAATTATATACACAAATAAGCGGGTCGGGTTAAATAAAAACGGGGCGGGCGAGTCAAATATAAACGAATCGGATTTGATTTAAGCAACTAAATAAATTCAACTCTACCTCAACACAAACAATAAAAATCAAAGAAGTATGTGTTTGACATAATATTAAAATGAGTACGAGAAAATGTATTTTTCACAAAAATTTAATTATGATTTTGTCTTCATCATTATTGAGCGCGTGTGTCGACAATGCATCAAGACAATAAAATTCGCGTTGAAAAAATAATAATCAAGACGGAATAATATTGCGAAAAATTATTAATTATTTATAAATTTGAAATGATTACACCTATTTATTTAATATTACTTATGATTATATAATTCTTTAATCAAATATAAATGAAATGTTTGACTTAAAATGAGTATGAGAGAGTGTTTTTTTAAATTAAAATTATGAAACTTAATTTTTTTTATAAGTTTTACTTGTTATAAAAATAGAAAAGAAAAAGCAGCTGAAACTATAGAAAAATAGTGTTGTTACCGAGATTCGAACTCGCGAACTCACGCATTTAGAAATTAAAAATAAGAACAGCTGAAAGTTGAAATTATTATATTAAAAAAAAGATGCAAATATCCAGGTTCAAACTTGCAAAGTAGGCGCTGGCCTTGTGAAATCCTGAACCCCCTAACCACTGAGCCAAGCCCTTTGCTTATGTTCAGAGGGTTCATCACTTATTATATACATGTAAATCAAAAAATTTATTCTATATATACAACATCATTTTTCCGACGAAGGGGGTTCGGATGAACCCCCTCAGCCCCATGTACCTCCGCCCCTGATTATATATCATTTGTGTGGACACGAAGAATTGTATATTCTGCGTGATTAAGAAAAACACATGCTACAATTTAAAAGAAAGATTTTAAATTATATACACCGATAATATTTATATATATATATTTATTTTTTAAGGATCAATGTGAACTAACTTTGTTTTGTTTGCTGACTAATATTATGAATATGCATTAATTAATCCATATATCATGTCATATATATTTTTTTTATGTCAAATTGTAGTGATTATATGTGTTAGTAATAATAAGTCCTACAAATTTAATCATTTTTAGCTAGCCGCCTAGCCTAATCAACAGTTGAAAAGCTAAATATTTAATCATACAAATTCAATTTCAACAGTGATTATATACTTTATGAAATTAAAACTTGTATTAATTTTTCTGATAATGTTTCTAGTAGAAATTATCATACCTTATAATAAAATAAAGGAAAAATTACATGAATTGGTATATTTTAATAAATAATTACTAATTTTAGCAATATGTTTTATTTATTATCATTTATAGCAATACTATGTTAAATCTGCAGTATTAAAAGTGAATTATATATGCAATATATTTGAATTATATATGAATTATAATTGTTTTTAAAAATATATTATGTTTGTTTGGTAAAAGTTTGACACATTGTATTATAAGTGTATTAAAATGTGTGATAAATGAATTATCTATCATTAAAATTTATATTATATGTGAATAAAAAGTTATTCTTTGTAATATGAATTAAACTTGTATTATAAATGAATTAAAAGTGATCAAGTGAAAAATAAATATTATTGCTATAAATGATAAATATTTTTTTATTATAGTATATTTATATAAGTTTCCCTAAAATAAAATGATGAAATCTTAATTATTATTTTTTTTTTAAAAAAGAAGAAGAAGAGGGAAAGTTAAATGTTGTTGAAAAGCTAAGATATGCCCTAAAATGCCTCCCACCACAAAAAATTACTACTACTATATGGTTTTATCATTGTTGTTGGAGAAGGTGTGATTAGACTTTTACGTTTATCGAAAAATTTTACTATATATAATATTTTAATAGTTAATTTGTTATTTTAAAGGTAACATAAAAAGATGTTTTGTGCTAATTTGAGAAATCTTTTATTATTGTTCTGACACAGTATCTTAAGAATTGACAGCTCAGCTTACGAGTCATCATTATTGACGTTAAATTTACATCAAACAAAAGTTTCCCTAATCATGAATGTAGTTCACATTCATGCATTAATGTTCCAAAGGTCTATTATTAGAAAAAAAAAAGTGGCATTATTGTGTATAGATGTTTAGAGTGAAGGATCATATATGAGGGGACCTAATTCAACTCCACCAAGCTATCTTACATGTGTTGTTCAAACAAAAAAAATTAGAATACATAAAAGAAAAGAAAAGACAAAGAAAGAAAAATCAAATTTAATTAAATTTTAATACAGATATCAATTATCAAGTTGAGAAAGTAGGAAAAAAATAGAGTATAGGAATTTATCAAACCAAGAAGTATATAACATTCTTTACAAGTTAAATTAGTTATATCAAATCTCAAGTAATTATATATATAAGCGCAAAAATATAGAATAATTAAAATTTTAACGAGCGAATATTTTTCCTGATGAACAATAATAATATCAATCTTCAAAAGAGTTTATGTGTAGATTTTGTTGTTCAATCTATGATAATCAGTATCAAAGCAGATCGATTAATATTAAAAGTGGTGACTCCAAGTGTTGACTTGAATTAACTTCTCCTTAAAATTAGAATAGGTGTGTGTGTGAGATAGCGGATGAAGGAAATGAGATTAAGATGATTTAAATATATAAAAAAAAGATATTCAGATAATTTAGATAATTTGATGAGGAAATGTGAGAGATTGACTTTGGTGCATCTAGGGAAAGGTAAAGATAGATCGAAGAAATAGTAGGGAGACTGGAATATATTATTAGATAAGATCTGAGACATATATAGTTTATCAAAAACACGACTCTCGAAAAAAGGATGTAAGGTTTGATCATCGATTATTAGATATAAGTACTATTTGAGGATTAGGTAGTCCTTTGTGTAGTTTTCTTTATTAGTGGTATTAATTTTTTCCCTACTTTTTCATAATTATGGTTATAATTTTCTGCTTCGATTATCGTATAATTATTTGTTGGTGCTTCTTAGTTACCTTTTCTTCTTGTTTTAATATATTTTGTTTGAGTTGAAGATCTATAGCAAAAAATTTCTCTATACTAACAAGGTAAACGTAATGCTAAATACACGTCAGCCTCTCCACATACCACTTATGATTTCATTGTTACGTATTAATCTTGGTTGACTACTTTTTTTTAATTAATATTAATATGATTGATATAAATATTAAGTTTAACCATCTCTTTTATTGATTATTGAAAACACATTTGACATCGCAATCTCTTTTTGTTTGTCAAATTTTAATTTGACACACTTATTAAGAAATTAATAATGATATAGTAAATTTACTATTTACCCCTATTGCTTAGTGGAGTCTTAAATATATTTATTCACTATATTTTTTAAAGACTAATTCAATTTTATTAAATTGAGAATATAATAAAAAAGAAAAATTGCCTTTTATTTTCTTTACAAATAAAAATGAAAAGGAAATTAAAAAAATTTGACAAGTAAATTAAAACTGAAAGAGTAATTAAAAGTAATTAATTAACACTAGTTGAGGCTGTGTATGTCTATTTTTCGAATAAAGATCCAGTCAAGTATAATTAGGTCAAGTAATATTCAATAGTCTTATAAATTCATACCATGTTTACTATAGAATAATTTATGATTGAGATTCCTTTAACTCATATATACTCATTATAATAATAAAAACAACTAAGCAATCAACTTTTTTATTTTTAGAACTATCAAATAAAGCAATTAAGTGTACCCAAGCTAATATTTTTAAGAAAAAAATTTAAGATTGACGGAAATAAGCGAACTTCCTGACTTTTTACCCGCCAAACTTTTTCGGGAGTAATTTCACACATGCTTTCCTCAAATTTTGAAACAATCTTCAAAAATAGATTAAACTTAAAAACACCATTGAGTTCTAAATAAATAATTATTTGGAGGTTTTGAAATAATTATAAAAATATATTTAATCAGATTCTTCAAAAGTGTCGAATTCTTTAAAATTAGTATAATTTAAAAAATAATACAAGTACGAGATTTGACAGATAAAAAAATCGAAAAGTCCGCATATTCCCGTCAGTTTTTTTTTCTTGAAAATATTAGGTAGGATACACTTAATTTTGATAGTTCAAAAAAATTAAAATAATTGACGACTTTGTTTTTTTATTATTAAGATGAGTATATAATTTAAATAGATATCAACCATAAATTATTATATAGTACAAATAACATAAATATATAAAACCATTGAATATAACTTGACCTAATTATATTTGATTAAATCTTTATCCGTATCTCCTACATTGACAAGTCTAAAGCTAGAATCTTCTACTTTATTCTGAGTCTTACTTCCCATTTTTGTTGCATATATACACCATCACTTTATTCTATTTGGCATATTATGCTGAATAAATTATTTATATTCTTTGTTATATTTTAAAATAAAAAATGTATCTATTGCTATTTCAAGAGATCATAAAAGAGTGTGAAAATATAATTAATTTTTTTTTTAAAAAAAAATTGCATATGAAGGTCTTGTTAGGTATTTTCTTTGAGTTTTTTTTGTCATAATAAAAATTTTATGAAAAGAAAAATATGTATTTTCATATTTGACTAGTCATGTTCTCGTATGAAAAAATTTATGATTCTATAAGTAGAGATTTTCATTCCTTCTGACTTCTAACATAGCAACATTCACAATATAGTCTTAAAGGCTTTGAAAATTTTATATATTGAGGAAATGTGTGCGATACAAGTGTTACATTAGCACTTGTGTGATTCTTTGTATTTCGCGTGAACTGTACGTGGGAGGTTATTCCTCTCTGTATTTTGTACTTTCTTTTAGATTGTGATTGTCTACTTCCTCTTATGAGTTATGTCGATTAATCTTATTACGTTAAATCTTTGTGTTTTTTTATATGTTTTTCATTCGTCATCTTACTCATAATTTTTTAATTTTGTTTGTTAACTTTCCCATAACACGTACTTAATAGGTCCCACAAAAAAAATGATAGTATGCTGTAATTATTTTTCAACAAGTTGTTTACTAGAATAATAGTAGTTTTTTGGACTATTCGGTTTGTCGTCTTTTTACCGACTAAAATAGTCCAACACATTATTTAGAAATTAAACAATTTTAGTCAAACGATTAAAAATACTTAAAACATAGTAATAAACATATATATTTTCAGTGTGTAATAAATATGTAAAAAGATAAAATTGTTGCAAATATATACATGCTAATTATTAAAATTAATAATTTAAAAAAAAAACTAAAAGATACCAATTAAATATATTCTTTACAAAAGTTCGAACATCTAATTAAAGGGTACTATATGTTCGTTCATTTTTAACTAGAGGTCTTTTAATAGTAACCTCAAGAAGGGAGTTATACCGTTGGTTGAAAATATTTAATCATCGAATATGAAGCTTTCTGACATGAACATGGACATTTACAAACGCCTCAAAATTTGATCGTTCCTCAAGGTGATATAATTTCAAATTCGAATGTTCAAGTCATGATCAAGTGAGTTCAGTCATATATGACATCGTAGAATTCAGATAAAAATACTTGAAATTTAAGTCATATATAATTGAAGCTATTTGCTTCAAAATTGTTAGAAGTTAGACTTTGGCAAATCAAATTTTAGATGTTTATGTCTAAACTTTATATTGCAAGCCACAATAAGTTTGAGTAAATGTTGTGAAGTTATTTAATTTATCGATATTTTTGTATTTTTTTTATATGGTGAATTGTTTATTTTTGTTAGTGAATGTGGGTTGATTAATTAACTGTATCGTGCTATATTTTGTATCTTCTTTAATATTTATCTTTTGTTATCTCTAATTTAGCGTCTTATGAAATTTACTTTTATTAGTCTTTTACATGACATTTAATTATTTCGATTTTTTTACGAAGAGACAATAATAGAATTATTCCATATAATCCAGTGATTATTGATAATTAGTAATCATCACATACATAATTAGTAGATATTTGAACCAATGAGGAGATGAGATACACATTTATATCATAAATATAATATATAATATACTTTCATAACTAATCATATAGTTGAGATCCTTAGACATATACCCCTAAAATACTTCCCCACAAATTACTATGTCATTTTATCATATTGGTGAAGATAGCGTGATAAGACTTTTACGTCTATATGTAAGAGATTCCACTATTACAATATCTTAAGAATTGACAGTTTATCCAACGAATCAAATCGTCATATTCTTGACAATAATTTTATCAAGAAAGTTTTTTGCTTAATTATGAAGTGCTAATTATTGAGAAGCTAAGACGCATATAAATTGTTTCCACCACAAAACTATTATATATGTGGTTTTATTATTATTATTGTGGTTGGAGATTATATAATTAGATGTTTGCGCTTTTTTAGAGGTCCTACTATATTGATACAATATTTTAATAATTGATTTATAATTTAAAAAAATATCATAAATTTTCACTGTCTTTAGAGGAGACTCCATCATTATGATATAATATCTTTAAAATTGACAATTCAGCTAATGCGTCACGCATATTCATGTCAATAATTTGTCACACTAAAGTTTCTTTTGCTTAATTGTGAAGGTGCTAGTTAGTAACATTATTGAGAACCTAAAACGTATACCCAAAAATGCTTATTCCAACACAAATCTACTATGTTTGTTTCCTCCGCTTTTTCGCGTTTTTCACGAAGTTGATATTTGTTAATATCTTAAAAATTGATTCGTAATTTAAAAATAATGTAACAAGACTCTTACACAATTATAAGAGACTCCATTATTATGACACAATATCTTAAGAATTGACAGTTCAACAGACGAATCACCGTTCTTTACTATCATTTGTACCAGATGAAAGTTTGACTACATTTTTAATATAGGAAAAAATGCATTATATTCTAGTCTAATATATATATATATATATATATATATATATATATGAAAGAGAGAATGATGAGGGGATTTAATTCAAAAGCTAGCCACATTATATTATAACATGTGTAATTAGTTGAATTAAAAAAATCAGAAAATAGAAGAAGAGGACGTTTTATCTTGTATTAATCTTGCAGATAATATTGTTTCTAATAGAAATTAATTATTACATGTTATTATTTTAAGAATTGATTCTTAAATTTAAAGATAGTAAAATATGAATTTTGCGCTTTTAAAAGATTCGTAATTTTAAAAGTGCAATTTCACATATAGCAAATATAAAATTCATATTTGTATGTTATAGTAAAGTTTGCATAATTGCGCTCCATAGCAAACTTATATATGTATAATTCGCTATACATATACAATTGAAGCGAATTGTATAAAACAAAGTGTATAAAACTAGAAAGAGAGATATTATATATAATTTGAATTGTATAAAACGAAAAAGCGAGAAAGGCAAAATTGAATTATATAAAACGAAAAAGAGAAAAATTATATACAATTTGAATTTGTATAAACAAGAAAGAGAGAAATTATATACCATTTGAATTTGTATAAAACCAGAAAGGCAAAAGAGATTTGGGCAGGGAAATATTTGTATTGTATAATTATAAGTGTATAAGATGAATATACATATATATTTGTATACGTTTATACAATTTTCTCTCTCTTTATACAATAAGAAACACAATTTATACCATTCTATTGTATAAAGCGAGAGAGGCGAGCGACAGAAATAAGCGAGCGAGAATATAAGGGAGAGACGAACAATTTGCTATAAAACACAAATTACTCAAAGAATAGCTATTATATTTATTTTATATTATTAATTTGTCATTTTATATAATTATTTATTTTAAAATAATGCAATAAGAACTTCTGCATTTTTAATGATTCATAATTAATAAAGATCAGACTTTGTGCATTTTCTTAAAAATTCATAAATTTAAAGATGATGTGATAAGATATTTTCGCTTTAGAGTGACTCTATTATTATAATATAATACTAAAATATTTTAAGAATTGACTTATTCTTGTGTATGATGAGGGGACCTAATTATCAACTCCAACTATCTTACATGTGTTGTTCAAACAAAAAAAATCTAAAAGAAAAGAAAAGTAGGATTCATGACTAGATATGTGTGTTTTGAAAATAAGAGACACAATGGAACAGACTTCAGTTAACAAATAATGACGTGGATCAATATTTTTTTAAACGAAAATGAAATATATGAATTAAAATTTTAGTGGATAACATAAATAAGTCTTTTTTAAAAATTTAATGACATACTTAAATATTTTTCCATTAAATTATTAGAGATAAATATGGAAAAAAATAAAGTATATTGACACTAGATATATTGACCTAGAGTGTTACAATATATATAACAAGAATTAAAATAGAAGTGAAAGAAAATGAATGCTATAAAACATTATAAAAAT
Organism: Solanum sitiens; assembly: GCA_016801875.1. Classification (NCBI taxonomy): domain Eukaryota; kingdom Viridiplantae; phylum Streptophyta; class Magnoliopsida; order Solanales; family Solanaceae; genus Solanum; species Solanum sitiens. The sequence goes on along the minus strand of JABWTJ010000017.1, from coordinate 156,506 downwards.
TTTATTCAACTATAAAATATTAATGGGCTACAACTTTTTCTTTTTCTTTCGAGGGAAAAAGGTTAAATATGCCCCTAAACTATTCGAAAAGATTTAGATATACCCTCCGTTTAAAGTTTGGTTCACTCATGCCCTCGCCGTCCAACTTTTGATCCAAATATGCCCTTATGGGCGTTAGTTGCCATGTTGGACATATCCAACTCATTTTTCATTTCTTTAAATACCACATGGAATTATCATGTCATTTAGACCTTACCACATGACATTTATATGAAAATAAAAAGATATTCGAACTCATAAACACCTAATACGACCCATAAATCAACCCCCTTTTAAATAAATTATCCGACCGATTTTTAACAATTTTGTTTAATTTTTATTTTTTTCGATAAATTTCAAAAATGAGTAATTGATTAATAAAAAAATACGAAGAATATGAAAAAATATAAAATTAACGCCAAAAATTCACAAATAATTATAGTAATCTTAAATCTGGTTGACTTTTTTTTCAAGCTAGTGCCACATAGGCCGAAAAGGGGTAGAAAATTACTTATAAAATAAATTTAGGGGGTAATAGGACCTTAGTATAGTATAAGTGTGTCTCTGTGATTTTGGGCATAGGTTGAGGGAGTACTTGTGCATTTTTCCCTATTATCTTCTATATCTTGTTCTTATATATACTATTTATATGAGATTATCGAAAATAGTCTCTTTATCTTAGATAGAAGTAAGATTTGTGAACATGTTATCCTCCAAAAATATTGTTTTGTAGGATTATTATTATTATTATTATTATTATTATTATTATTATTATTATTATTATTATTATTATTACTATTATTATTGTTGTGTTGTTGTTGTTGTTGTTGTTGTTGTTATTAGGAATATCAAATAAAGTAGCTTAACTCCTTGCTTAAAACTTATTATCATTTTGGTGAACCTAAATATTAGTAATAATTAATTTTCTTCAAATTGTTTCAAATAATTTAAAATTAATTTTAATTTAAATCCATGATTAAACACAATGTAAACTTTTATAATTATTTTTTTTCTTCATATTTCACATTTTTTATGATTAAACATTAAACAACTACTAATTGAGAAAACTAATTATAAAAATGAATACATGTAACCACTCACCTCTTTTTTTACATAATCATTATGTCCCTCCTCCAAAAATCACATTTTTTATATATATGTTGTAGTATATGTAATTATTTTTTTCAAAAAATTGTTGACTAGTTTTTTGGACTTATTCGTTTTGTCGTTTTTTTACCGACTAAAAATAATCGAACTTTCATAATGTCATTTGGATGTTAATTCTATTACAACAAGTTATTGCCTATTAATTTATAACATATACTTTATTCATCTTATTTTATGTAACCTCTTTTAAGTTAACATAATATTTAAGTTTTTTTTTTATAAAAAAACATGGTTTAAAATAAGGGCAACTTTCACATATAGCAAACTTAAAATTTATATTTGTATGCTATAGCAAAGTTTGCATAATTGCGCTCCATAGCAAACTTATATATGTATAATTCGCTATACATATACAATTGAAGCGAATTGTATAAAACGAGAAAGAGAGAAATTATATACAATGAATTGTATAAAACGAGAAAGCGAGAAAGACATAATTGAATTGTATAAAACGAGAAAGAGAGAAATTATATACATTTTGAATTTGTATAAAATGAGGAAGAGAGAAAGGCAAAAAGAGACTTGTGCAGGGAATATACAATTGAATCGAATTGTATAAAACGAGAAAGAGAGAAATTATATACAATTTGAATTTGTACAAAACGAGAAAGGCAAAAGAGACTTGGGCAAAGAAATATTTATATTGTATAATTATAAGTGTATAGGACGAAGATATATGTATTTGCATGCGTTTATACAATTTTCTCTCGCTTTATACAACTAGAAACACAATTTATACAACTCTATTGTATAAAGCGAGAGAGGCGGGCGACAGGAATAAGCGAGAGAGAGAGGGAGAGTGTCGAGCGAGAATATGAGGGAGTCTGACAAACAGTTTGTTATGGAACACATATAAATCAAAGGGTAGCTACTATATTTATTTTATATTATTAGTTTGTCATTCTATACAATTATCTCTTAAAATAATTATTAAATATTTATACAGTTGAAATTTATTTTTATTAAGAATAGAAGAAAATTCTAAAATTAAATCATTTCTAATAATAGTAAGATAACATTTTTTGGGGATGAATTAAAAAATAGTGTCACATAATATAAGACAGACGGAGAAAATATTATATTATGTTATTTAATAAATTATATTTAAGGGATAACAATATGATTAAACTAAATTAATAATCATACACAGTAGGTCTTTATTTTATTACTTAATACTATTTTAATAATACGATACAATAAAAATTTAACTAACCATCAAAATAAATATTATTTTTAAACTAATAAAACTTATATATATCTAGTATTGGTAAATGCAAAATCAAAAAATCAAGCAAACGCAAAATAAGATTAGATTTTGTTTTCTTTGGAGTTGTTATAATTCCCTATGTCTCCAAATGAAACAATTCCTTAGCAACAATCTTTTATCGTAACAGAAATATTATGACATATTTAAAACTTTTTATTGATAAGAATCACTTTTATCGTCATAAATTGCTTTTATTGTGACACAAATATCGTAACAACTTTTATTAGTAAGAACTGCTTCATTCCTAAATTAGAACTTTTTCACATAAATCAAGATTAGTCAAACATATTCATTATAATCTCACAGAGTAGGGGCAACAGAAGTGACTTTTCAGAATTAGCCTTTCTACCTCCACAATGATAATATGGGTAAAATTTACATATATTCTACTACTTCCGGATATCGTAGGAAACCAAAAACAAAGAAAATAATTTCTTGTTAACCTTCAACCATATATCTTGAAAATTAATTGGTTCCAATTTGATCTCCTAGATCACCCTCAAGCATCCTAATAAGTGCATTCATATGACAAAGAGAGAGAGTTCCTCCGATGATAAGCACCTCTCACCTCCGATTCTACGATTGTGGATTCGAATAAGTAAATGAGAAAAAAAAATGGAGAGAACACCAAAGGAGGGTGAAAAATGAAGTTCATATAATGCGACTATAAAGTTTTAAAAGCACTAATTTAAGGTGAGATCTAAATTAATGTATGGTATATAATATGTACATGAGAAAATGGCCTATTCTCTAGAAGACATCAGTCATTATTTCCATATTGTCTAGACATATAACAACTTCACCTCAATAACGCCCAAATCAACTAATCACTGCATTCAAAAAGTTGATCGATAGAACCAAAAATGAACCATCCCCTACGGTTTGATGGTACGACCCTTGTATTGGCCTCGATGGATGACAAAGTCATCGGGAGGTTGAAACTCTTCCAACCAAGTCACATCTGTGAACATCTCACCATCGACCTCGAGCTCACCTAAAGTATTTGAAGTAAAGATTTGTAGTACAGTTGAATGTTCATATCCATGTAAAAGTTGGCACCAGTCACCAGAGTATTTACCTGGTAGATCCCCTCGAGGAGACCTTCGGAAATAAGTGCAATGACGTCCATCATCAGAAGAGTAGGGTGGAGACAGGATATCAAAAATTGCACAAGGGGTTATAGCTTTGAAACAATGAATATTCCCTCCAGCCGTCGGATAGAGAGTAGTTGTTCCACATGGAGCTGTCATCTCACAATCTTTAAAAAGTTTAGCTGGTCTTGCACCTGAAAACATTTAACAAGTAATGAACATAGTATACGCCAGTTCAACCTTGGAATAAAAAATTTAGCAGTAAAATCATTTCACGACAAACATTGACCCCAATCAGAAAAAATTCAAGAAGAACAACTCCTTCCAGCCAAATGATGCAAATTGCCAGCGTCTATCTGGTAATAAATCATAATTACAAGGATTTAGTGTCGAGTATAAATTGAACATATTAGTACTTTCTTTCCATGCAGACGAGATATTAATGGTCACCATTTCTCCAGTTATCAATGTTCTATAAGGAATTTAGTTACATGCTGAACTACTGAAATACAGAATTCAGCAAGAATATGAGAACTAGCTGTTGTACATTGCTAGTGTACTGAACTTAACAGTGATCATTTATGATATATATTCTAGAATACGACATCAACTCAACTTACCACTAAGGTACCATTACAAATCCTGAACCTAGTTTCAGTCAGCAAGACCTATACTTACTGAATTCTTAATATAAAGTATCGGAAGGCCAAAACAGCACCAGCGGAAAAAAAAATAATAGCATGTTTTTGAGTTATTTTAATCACACTGAAATACAATAACAGAGGACATGTCAATCAAATAACACCAAGTCCAAGTGAAAGAAGATAGAGGAAATGTGTTCCTACTAATAAAATTCCATAGGAAAAATCAAGCACTGATGTCGTCTCAAATTAATTGGACATAAAAACATGACATGAGACGACCCATGTTCTGCAATTAAATGAAGTTTCAAGAAGGAGCATATTTAAATGTCTATTGAGAAGGTACTAGACATCTTTTATAGAAACATCCATTTCAAATAGTACACACCTTCGGGTGGAACTGAAGGCCCCGGACTGTCGATCCAATCATAAGCTTTCACATGTAAGGAACCATATATAAGCTTGCTTAAAACAGTCATCCCAGGGTGGTTATGTAAAGGAATGATTGAAGAAGGTGGCATGCAGAATATTCCCATCTGTAAGAACATTCAACAGGCTAACGATCTCAATTATGCAATTTTCATACATCTCCTTATAGAAGAGCATCAGTACTCTTGATGGGAAAAATATAAAGCTGACAGTTCTGCAACACTTACAGTGAAGCTCTCACATTCATGCAAGTGTAGGTATTTGATTGGCAGGATTGGTCGTAAACCCCCATTACGCTCATGCATGGTACCTTTCCAAGTCTTGACAAGTTGTGCCTCCTGCTCAAGACCTACATCAGAAGGCTTGATTTTGTCTGAAACAAAATGAATAGCCGACACCAATTGCATGAGAATTTCAAGATTAGAACAATATAAATCTGGGGTATCAGGCAAAGGAATCAACAAATAACACACTTTCACTTCATGGTCCCAATACATAGTAGTTATATACATGAGAATTTAGAAACTAAAGAAAAGGGTCCCAAAAAATTAGGGAAAATGCACAAGTACCCCCTCAACCTATGCCCGAAATCCCAGAGACACTTAACTATATTAAGGTCCTAGTACCCCCCTGAACTTATTTTATAAATAATTTTCTACCCCTTTTCGGCCTACGTGACACTAACTTGTAGGTCCAACGTGTTGACATTTTTTTTAAACTAGTGCCACGTAGGCCGAAAAGGGGTAGAAAATTATTTATAAAATAAGTTCAGGGGTAATAGGACCTTAGTATAGTACAACTGTGTCTCTGAGATTTCAGGCATATGTTAAGGGGGTACTTATGCATTTTCCCCAAAAATTATTTAAATCATTGAACTATGTGATTTTACGCAGTATCTAACAAAAGAATGACAAACATGAAAATATTTCGGACTTTCAGGAAGGAACAGACTCTTCACAAAAAAGGCTACAAGTTAAAATCAATCCGTGTTTCAAAAATGAGAGACTGAACAACTCCAACAACTTGAATAAAACCTGCATCAAACCAAATTGATTTGACTCAGTCGGTTCAGGTTGATGGGAGAAGGAGATCATCTGGTTCTCAAATTTGTCACCCTTAAAGAAAAGCCAAGGTTTTATACAGAATCATGGACCTTAATCTCTTCATTTCCTAACAATGCACCGACGCCCCTATTTTCTCTAACATATAACTAATAGATCCAGCAAAACTTCTTGTTCCTTCAATCACCCACCAAGTAGCATAACAGCTTCACATGGAGAACTCAGATTTCAGTTCTTCCCATAGACTTCTATTCCTCATTCAGTCCACAAAGCCGCTCCCAGCTGCTTTCCACTTCACCCTGTGACGAACAAGGTAAATCCTTAATACCTATCGTTGGATTAAATAGTACCAGCCTCCCCCTTTTCATCTCTACTTCTTAGCATCAATCTAAACCCCTACCCGCCCCCGAACCCTTCATGATAATTCAGAGGGGAATACATTTAGAGACTAATTTCAATTTTAAAATTGTTTGTTTTCCTTTTTCTTTTTTAACAACCAAGAAATCCTAGAGGGTCAGCGGTGCACTGTTCGAAACTCAGTGGATAATGTCCCAACCTCTCTACCCTTCTCCACTTAAATACTAGGGTTTTGTTTGTGATAGGGTTCAAGGTTCAAAGATCAAATTGGTGAAGTGTGCGTAACCACTCATCACAAGTTGCACTCTTACCACTATACCAAATCCTGGTGGCACTTATAGTTTTCCTTTTTTGCACAAAGGAGAAATGAAATAGGGCAACTGGACTCTATGAAATGAATCTTAATTTGATCAATCAGGAGTGAAAACTCTAGATACTTGGGTTTCTGCCGCAAGTATTTTTTCATCTGTGCTTCAGTTGCTAAAAAACTCTCTATTGATTTTCCCATCTCATGTGTGCTATAACATCCCATTCGTTCTTTGCAGTAAGTGGCTGTTGTCGTAGCAGAAATGTTTCCACCTTTACATCGTAGCTAGGATATCAAATAAACAATGTTGTCGTAGCAGAAATGTTTCCACCTTTACATCGTAGCTAGGATATCAAATAAACAATCTGATAAATACTTATAAATAAATAAAAACTATATGAACCAATTATAGGATCTGGACATTCATCTTCAGGAGTTTCTTATGAGTATTGTAATCACCCAGACGCTTCATTAGCCTCAGTGCATTTGTGTAAAAAGAGTTGGAACAAAGTTCTGAATGTTCTGCACAGTTCTTCATTACAACATACCCAATATAATCACACAAGTGGGTCTGAGGAGGGTGGGGTGTACGTAGTCCTTATCTACCTTTGTGGGGTAGAGAAAGGTTGTTTCCATTAGACCCTCGGCTTAAGAAGCACAGATCCTTCATTCTCAATACGAAAAACTTGCTAAAAGGAGTTACTTAAGAAAAACTTGCTAAGACTTGATATTATAATATACCACAACTGATAGACATACGGGATTCCCTATAGGTTTAAACTGATTACATACCATCTTATCCAACTCCGCCACTCTGATCCTGGAACAGACCTATCCTCTCAAACAATAGTTTGGAGTCTGTAATGTTTCAACCGTATTCATGATGCATCAGCTCATTAATTTCCTTAAGAATCTAGGCTCCATTTTCCCACCTTCCCAACAAACCTCACCTAATTTTAGTGAACTATAGTTCAGTTTCTTAAATAATTGTATTCAAGTTGCTTTTTGCCTTACCTTGCACTAAAATTAAATTAGAAAGTCATTCCTGCACTCAGAGATCTTATAACTCCAACTGAAGAACTATATTAAGGTTGTTTTCTAACCACCTAAGAGCCCACAAAATGTGAGGTGACTTGGAGATGCACTAGAAATCCATATAAAACCGCAGCAAGCATTTACGCCTATTGTTACTCAATACACTTTTAAATTTCTTAGGAAGGTAAATTTTTTCCAAAATATTTGATAAGAAAGCTTCACACTAGTCATACCGATAGCAAATTAGCAATTAGCTAGTAGTTCCTCAGATAAAGGATCAAGTAGCCTTCGTTTCAATGATTTTTAATATAACCATCTTTACCTTTACGCTTTCATCTAGACTAGCCTCCTCTCTGCCTATATAGTCCAAACCTCTTTGCCAATCCCACATAGACACTTCCACATCTCCAAAACAAAACCCCAAATTTGACTTCTATTCTACTTGAATCTCGATCAACAACACCCATATTTATTTTCTTAGCTAGTGTGAAGATATCTAGAAACATGGATTATATTTTCTTCCTGCAGTGTTGGCAAACTTGAACACTGAGACTTTGCTGATTTTCTTCTTCTTTTTGATAGGGTAGTGGGGAGCAGGGGATTTTTAAAACGATGGCATAGTTGAATTATTCAGTTCGTACTATCTGAATTTGTTCTTTGCAACATACCATATTTCAATGTTAATGAGTTACTGCCTAAATGTACCTACAATCTGCAAGCACTAGTTCAGTTTGCTGGAAAATGTCACTTGACTTCAACTTATACTCCATAAGGAGCACAACAGCTTGGAAGCCAGTTTGTAAGGAGGTACAGAAACTACGAAGAGGGTTTCTTCCAGCCATGAGTGCTGTCTGGTTAGTTTCGAGAGAATAATTGGCTGAAATTGTAACGAATATCCTTTTCAATGGGACTTACATTGACAGCTTCCTGTCATTCGTTGTATCACAATGGATATGGAGTTCTGCATCAGGGTGAGATTTGCTAGTGGCTGCCTACAGCATAGTTCAATTCAGTCATGAAGTTAAAGGAAGTTACAAGAAGGGGAAAGATAAAGAATACAAGCCTTGGAAAACATCAGGGATACAAATTTGCTTGATTTTGAGGTGCACCAAATCTCCAAGGAGACTTTAGTTTTGGTATTCCTTAAATCTCCTAATTTAGTGTCTTTCACATCAAATTATTTTTATACAGATTGAAGTCTTTTATGGAATCTCCAGGTTTAGGTTACTATATATTTTTTTCAACATCTTTTGTGCAGAATTTCTTGTGGACAAGGTAAATAAATTTATAAATGATGGGAAAATTTATATACAAATTGTATACCAAAAGAGAGAACCTACAATTAAATATGGTTCCCTACAAAAGAACAGCAATCCTCTATAAACGTAGAAGCTCTCTCCAAAGATCCCATATGATGGCTAACGGATCAAAATCTCAAGATCTTTGTCTTCTCTTCCTTCTCCTGAATGCCCAATTATGCAATGCCGCCTTCACCGTGCATGGCATCACCCATAATATCTCAAACCAATTAAGAACCAACACCCATACCCATGTAGCCACATAGCAATGCAACAAAAGATGATCTACATCTTCTCTGAAGAATCTAAACATGTAGCTGTAGCACCAACTAACATAGGTTATCTTCCTCTTCCTCAAGTCTTCTACTCCCAGGATCACTCCCCTAGTTGCCAAATGCCAACCACATAAAGAAGCACACCTTCGTAGGTGCCCAGGGGATCCAAATAGAATGATGATATGGAAAATCTTATTCCTCTTCACTAGCAAGCTCTGATAATGTGATTTAACAGTAAGCAAACCATCCCTACTCCCATGCCATCTCCACAAGTCAACAATGTTACAAGAAACATTGTGCCTTATATATAAGAATACAATCCGGCATTGGAATTCCTCCATTTCCCAATCCCAAAGGTTCCTTCTAAATCTCAAATCTCAGTGACCTTTCCCCACATGCGGCCCACATAATTGTACTGTCATCTCCTTCTCACACGATATACTATCTAAGTTGGGGAAAACAGACTTCAACTCACTCTCCCCACACAACTTATGCCCCAAAAACTAATTTGATATCCATTCCCCACCTTGAATAGAATATGTCCAATGAACTCCTCCAACCCCTTCATAATTCCCCTCCATGATCACATCCAGACAGAGTCGTAATGTCCTAGTCCTCCATACCCCACACCCTCTCCTTGTATTTCATCACACCATATTTCTTTACTTCCACTTCCCTCCATACAACATGCTCCTCCACTCCACACCTCCATATCCATTTTCTTAGTAGCACCTTTCTGAACACTTTAAGATCATTCATGCCAAGTCGTCCCCACTTTATCAGTGATGTGACAACTTTTCAATTCATTAAATGAAATTTGCTTGTACCATCCATGGTATTTCATAAGAAATTCTGTTGAAGTCTTTCTAGCTTATCAGTCATGGTGGTTGGGGCCATCCAGGGAATTTCACAAGTACGTAGGAATACTAGAAAAATATTCTTTATCCATTTCTCGACTCTCGGCAAAACCGGGTTGACTCAGTTGGGGATGAGATAAATTTTAGTTAATTTATAGTTCACTCAATTTTACACAATCCGAGTTCACAAGTCTGGGACATTTTCAGTGTTTGTTGGGAATTTTTTAGAGATGCAAGCTTGAGGTCCATCCTGAATCCAAACAGCTAACTTGAACAGAAGAGCGAATTGCAAAAAGTTTGTACATGTGCAAAAACTTTGTGAAGGCCTGTAAGCATTTGTAGAGATGCAACCTTATCCCTATATCTGATTGTCTAATGAGTTCAGTGAGAGAATGTCGATTTGTTTAATTAATTTTTCTATTCTGAAAATTATGTGACTGCGATTTTAGTGTTCAGGTGACCAAATAGCCCTTTGTTTCCTCTCTTTCTTGGTAAGCCCAAGCTCCTTCCAGAATAACCATAAACTTAGAGAGAGAAAATAAAAGAAACTTACTCATAGTTCACCATATTTAGGTCCCCAAATAGCCCTTTGTTTCCTTTCTTGCTAGTTTGCTTTTTTCCTCGAAATAATCACTCAGCTCAATCCACACCAAAATCCTTTTCAACCCTAGTAATTTCCCATTTTCAAACACAAATCTCCTAAAAACAATTTTTTTTAAAAAAACTCAAAGCTGCCTGTGCAAATTCATAAAAGAGTCAACTTCAATCCAACAGCTTAAGACCAATTGTCTTTTAACTTTATATAGTTGGGAATTTGGGTTAGGTTAGCCCCCTTAGACTCTAATGTCAACCTTTTGGACTTTGTAAGATCTTTAGTCATTGCATAGGACTCTGTAAATGAGCTTACAATCTCACTACTTTTGTAACTATCTAAGGACTGAACTGAAATATCACGGGCTAAGCTAAATGCAACGGTTAAGGTTTAAAACTGAAATGCATAACTGACCATGACAGATATTTCCTTCAGCATACTAAGTCCAGAAGCAGAGAGTAGGGTGGGGGTAGGGGGTTCGGCTTGTTGGCATTGAAAACAAAAAAAATTGTTTAGGATTTTGGTTTCTGGATGAAGAAATCACAATGAAATAAGCTCGGGTTGGCTTGGATTTTTTAAGTTTGGTTTTGGATTAATTGTTTTGGATATTTTGGATGTTTGGTTTTGACTTTTGGCATGGCCTGAATTCACTTAATAGTTTGCTTCTTATGATGTATAACTTTCTGCAGTTGACAAGGATTGAGGCCACCCATGCCCTGTAATTTCATATTGGACTTAATACTATAGCCATAGGGTATTAATCTATTGGACCTTTGAGAATTGAACTTATGATCTAAGTTGCTTCAAAAAATGATGCCGCATCCGTGTCAGATCCTTCAAAAATACACTATTGGAGGATCCCACACGCACCCGTTGACATTTTGGAAGAGTCCGAGCTTTATGATTATTGGGTAAATTTGGTATGGGTAGAGCTGAATATCAGGTATAAAAAATGTTTATCCGAAAATCTGTAATACTAAATCAGATATCCAATCCAAAATCCATATATTTAAAAAGTAAAATCTGAATTCTAATCTATAATCCCAAAAATCTAAAGCAAATATCAAAAAAGTTTGGATGTCGGGTTGGGCCAAAATATGCCCCCCAGAGCTCAAGCACAAAAACTAATCTGAACACTCATCTGATTCAAAGATAATGTTAGTTTGCTCGACAAGAAAAATATAGATAACCCATTAATAACACATGCAAGGCTGCACCCATCTTCAGTTTGCATGGTAATAACCAGCATAATCTTTTCATTTACTTAAAAGGAATGAATTTAGTGTTCTCCAACAGATTTTGTTAGAGGGAACTATTTTTTACCAGCATATTTATGCCCAGAGCACAACCGGACAGTGATTTGTCCTATTAGCTGATAATACATTTCACCATTTACCCCGGGATACATGCAATAGTTAAGACCTCAAACTTTTAATATAGTACCACCAACAAAGACATCATATATCAACTTGACGAAAACTGACTAAAAATTATAGTGTCCAGTCTCTTCTCTTTATAATCGGAATCAATCTATATACCTTCCAAGGAAGTGGGAGTTCTCGCTCATATCTTGGGGGTCCATCTCATCTGAAAACTTTCTACCTTCCAAGGCAGGGGTAAGGTCTGCGGACAAACTAACCTCCTTAGACCCCACTTGTGGAACTACACTAAGTATGTTGTTGTTGTGTCTTCTTAATATAAGCAAACTCATAGTGCCTGATCTCAAAATGGTGTAAGAAATAGTTAAGTAAAAGGTTTCAAAAAGAGAAGGGTGCTAAATCTACTTAATGCAAAAGCAAGATTTTACTTTAATATAAAAATGATAGGCATAATTCTACTCCAACTACTACGCAAAATATAAAGAACAAGCAAGATCCAAAAAAAAAATGTTCAGCTTTTCTACTGTGTTGTCCTGATGTCAACGTAGTACATTTCCGTATGAAAAATTGTACTACATCGCCCCCTACCCCTACCCCTCCCCCCCCAAAAAAAAAAAAAACCTTCACCAACATGTAGAAATAAATAAAGATTAAAGGGCAACCCGGTGATTAACACACCCCACGTTCTGGCAAGGTACAGGGAAGGGCCACACCCAAAGGGGTGTGATATAGACTGTGTACCCTAATGTTGCTTCCATGGCTCAACCCGTGACCTATAAGTCACATGGAGACAACTTTGCCATTGCTCCAAGACTCCCCTTCTAGATATAAATAGAGTAAATAGAACAAAAATCGAATGAATCAACTAAATCATGTGGTTGATTGAAACCTATACACGCGTCCAACAATTCAGTACGATTTAAAAAGAGATTGAATTTTTTGACACCAACCTAAGAGGGAACGGACTTTCTCAAGAGCATCTTCTGATATGGGTCCATTAGTAGAAAGTGATGCTTTACAGGCATTATAAAGCTTTTGTACAGCTGGCATGTTTATCAAACCGACCACCTTTACCCTGACCGCCTATGCAAACAAACTTGTCTTGTAGTTAACAGCTCGAAGTTAACCCAAGAAATCCTGTCTGAAGGGTCCTCTATTTCTCAGAAGACCCTTCAAGTACAAATAAGGCACAGGCTGGACTCTTAACACAAACGAAGGTGATGATCGTATATTCACGTGGTGCTTAATGGATCCAGCTTTCTATTATCATTGCCACCTACTGAACAGACAAAAGCCGACAGTTAAACTCCGCATTGCAGAAAACAAGATAAAATTTAGCATTGTAATCCAAATTCAACTATGAGGAGAAACTATTTAATACTAAACTAAATTCCCAAGATAAAGCTTGAAGCCCTACTAATAGCAAATACTTTTGACACCACCGTTACCAAAAAAAGCTACAGTATCAATCTATACCCAATATACCATTTCCAAGAAAAGCAAGTCCATGAAAAACTGTTTTTTTCTAACAATCCATTTTTCACTAGTAATCCATATTTATAAATGGATTAGAATTATAAACACTAAAATTGTTAAAATTACTTTGTGTTGGTAAGAGGTAGCAAGTACACAAAGGGATAGTTGAGGTGTGGGTGGTCAAAAAAAGTTAAAACTAGCTACACTATCAATATATGTTATCCTATAGCAGGTCACTTAACTTAATTTTCAACTTACTAATTACTATAGACACTTACCAATTACCAATAACTAGCTTTAAATAACCTATTCCTTTACACCGCCATAAATAAACCCTTAGCAAATCACCAAAACAATTGAAAACTCAAAAAAGGACAAAAAGAAACTCAAGGCTTGGGAATTAAGAAATATTAGGAGGAATATCCCAAGCAGATCAATGTCTCAATTGATGCAAAAAAACTCAATGGAAGAAAAACAATAGTGTCATTCAGTAACCAACGAATCGAAGAAAAACAAAAAAAAAAGAGCATATTTTTATTCAGTTTCAAGGTTCTAAAAACTGCAAAAACACACGAATTTAACCTTACAATCAACTATGCCTCATTTCAGAAAATTGATTTTGGACTATAATTTAATATGGCCCTTAACCTACCACAAAAAAACATACATGTGGAGTTCATACGCACACAAAACTCATGAGATAACAGGAAAAGAACATGAATTCAACCTTCCACAAATCAACTACACCTCATTTCATAAGATTGATCCAAGACTATCATTACTATGGCTGTTAACCTACCACAAAAACACATCTGCAGAGTCCATACGCACACCAAATCATACATAATTATAGCATGAAAAAATCACTCATAAATAGGAAAAACACATGAAATTAACCTTCCACACAATCAACTACGCCTCATTTCATAAGAGATTGATCTACCTCAAAAAACACATATCTGCGGAGTTCATACGCACACAAAAAGCACACATAATTATAGCATGGAAAGAAAAAAAAAGCTCCGGCGAAGATTGCGAAGGGAACAAAAATGGAGAAAATCATACCTTTGGCGATAAAAACAGAGAGATCGTCTGGAGGAAAGAGGAGAGAGAGAGAAGGATTTTGCTCGAGTGAAGACTGTTTTGGGGGTTTTATATGGAGATTTGGCTTTTTTTCGCTTGCCCACTTTGACCACCTAGAATGGTTGAGGCGTGGGCGACCAATACATGTATGTCATGTGTTTAAATTTATTATTCATTTTACTTCATTAAATTATATACTTATGAAGATTGTATTGATTTAATATAAACACCCGATATGAGTAAATTTTTTCCTATCATGGTAAAAAAAAAAAGTGAAAACTAGCTATACGATCAATATAGTTTGTCCTCTAGTAGGTCACTTACCTTATTTTTCAATTTACTAATTACTATAGACACTTACCACTAATTATCTTTTTAAGTAACCTATCCCTTTACACCACCACAAATAAACTTTTAGCAAATTACCAAAACAATGGAAAACTCAAAAAATAACAAAAAGAAACTCAAGACACTTTGGGAATTAAGAAATATATGAGGAATATCTCAAGCAGATCCATGTCTCAATTGATGAAAAAAAAAGAACTCAATGGAAGAAAATCAATATTGTCATTCCGTAACCAATTAGTCGAAAAGAAAAAAAATTAAAAAGAACATAATTTTTATTCTATTTCAAGTTACTAAAAACTGCAAGAACACATGAATTTAACCTTATACGCAATCAACTACACCACCTCATTTCAGAAGATTGATCTTAGACTACAATAAATAAGTCCATTAGCCTAACACAAAAAATACACATATACGGAGTTCATACGCACACATAAAACACGAAATAACAGCAAAAACACATGAATTCAACCTTCCACACAATCAACTACACCTCATTTCAGAAGATTAATCTAGGACTATAATTAATATGGTCGTTAACCTAACACAAAAACACATATCTGCAGAATTCATAAGCAAACAAACTCATACATAATTATAGCATGAAATAAACAGATAAAACACATGAATTTAACATTCCACACAATCAACTACGCCTCATTTCAGAGTTAATATCTTAAAAGGTCTGAAAAATTATCCAACAGTCATTTAACTTTGTTTTAAATCAATAAAATCACTCAACTTAGATTTTCTCTTCAAAAACCACTCAACTACATTTATCATTACAATAAATTTAACATGACAAAATAAAATACTTTTTTATGTATATAATAACGAACCCCATAAATAAATAAAATTATGAAATCTATTTATCATTATACTCGATCCCCCACAAACTGAATTCATCTAAAGACTAAATACAACAACTTCCACTAAATTATCTACAAGTTAATTAGGAATTAAGGTTGAGTAATGACTACTGCTAAATTCGTGAATTGTGTTCCTTGAATCATAACCGAGAAAATTGTTAGGTTTACTACTTGTAACACAATCACATAAATATTTAGTTTTAAGATGAACCCAATTTGTGGGTGGGTTGGGTATAATAATAAATAGATTTTATAATTTTATTTATTCATGGTGTTCATAATTATTTACATAAAAATATATATTATTTTGTCATGTTAAATTTATTGCAATGATAAATGCAGTTGAGTTGTTTTTGAAGATAAAATCTTTAAGTTGACTGATTATTGAAATAAAACGAAGTCCAATGACGTTTTAAGATAGAGAAAAGTATTGAAAACATCCCTAAATTCGGCATGAATTTCATCCTCAAACTAATGACAGCCTTAAAGACACTCATTTACTTGATTAACTGAACTTAAACACACCCTCAATCTTGCAACATGAACTTAAATACACTCTCAATCTTACAACATGAGTGGAATACACTGCTATGTCATGTGGTAGATAAGCGGTATATCTAAGATTTAGTCAAGTAGAGGAATGTCTTTAAGACTATCAATAGTTCGTGAATGAAACTAATAATTTACGCAAGTTCAAAAATGTTTTCAATACTTCTCTCTCAATAAAATTTGAACTCCTCATTTCATAAGACTGATCTACCACCAAAAACATATATCTGCTGAGTTCACACACACACAAAATCATACATAATTATATCATTAAAACTTCACCGCACGAACAAGAAAAAAAAACATAAATTTAACCTTCCACACAATCAACTACGCTTCATTTCATAAGATTGATCTACAACTAAGACACATATCTGCTGAGTTCATACGCACACAATATCATACATAATTATATCATAAAAATCTCACCAATAAACAAAAAAAAAATAAAAATGAATTTGACATTTCCACACAATCAACTACGCCTTATCTCATATGACTGATCTACCACAAAAACACATATTTGCTGAGTTCATACGCACAACAAAATCATACTTAATTATAGCATGTAAAAACAAAAACGAAGTTCCGGCGAGGTTTGCGAAGTGAACAAAAGCAGAGAAATTCATACCTTCGGCGATGAAATACAGAGAGATCGCCCGGACGAAAGAGGAGAGAGAGAGCGATTTCGTTCGAGTGAACAATATTTTATCTGCGCCTTTTGGGGGTGTAATGTAATTTGGAGATTTAACTTCTTTTTTTTCCGCTTGCCCTGTTTGACCACCTGAAAATTATTGCCCTAAGTTTTTGCTCACAAGTCGCATGAAATACCAAATGGGAGAAAATGTGCAAATGATTTATTTCCGTTAATAGTTTGATTCAAAATTAATTAGCGTATTTCAAATGAAATTTATGTAATTTGAAAATAATAGTATATACACTTTGAAATTTTACTCTTACTTGAAAATGTATAGATTTAATTTTTATAGACTTTCTATTTAAACGAAGAAATGAAGAATAATTTCCAAGATTAAATAGTTGGACATAAAAACTATGCAAGTGAGAAACGATGACAAATAGTAAGAGACGCATTATATACTATATTGAAAGAAAGAAACAATAACAATAACTATCATAATTTTTTAGTTGGCCGATGAAAAATAGTTAAAAATTGATGAGCATAAAAAAAATATTACGGAACTTAAAATTAACGTGTTGTGGTTACTGAATGATACATAAATAAAAAAATAATTTATTTCTCTTTTTTAATTATATTTTTTGTCGTTAAACCGTCTCGATCATGAAAAAGGCGGTGGACAGACAACTTATACTTATCTGGCAAGTTTAAACGGTTGTGAACATGATCGACCAAGGTAACCGACTCTTAATTTACAGGATGATTTCGGTGATGAGATAATATTTAGGTGTAAAACTACATTGTACAATTAGAAACAGTTTGCATTCCATATCATAAAGAACAAAAGTCGTCAGATTTCTAAAATTACAGTCAATCTCACTATATATTTAGTTGTCACTCTTAATCGATCCAAATGTGCTCTTAAACTTTGTGAAAAGGTTCATTTGCATTCACTCATTTGCTTGAACATGAATAACTCCCTTTGATATTTTAAGTGGCATTCATGTAGTTTGAGCTTTACGGAAAATAAATTTAGTATTTTGAAAGAGTCTGAATGATAAGATTCTCTCATAGATCTGACCAAATTAGATGCTTTCATATCCATTAAGAATTCATATTATTATTATTTTAAAAAAAAAACACTTATGACATAATGCCTGGATACTATTATCATCTTAACAATAGCTTCATTTTTTGTGGTTTTTCAAGTCTTAAGTCTAAATAATTCAGATTTAGATCTTCACCCAATGCAAATAAATGAAGCGTAAATATAAAAGAGTGAATTTTAGGTTTAGCAAACATAAAAGTCATATTAGCGCTCCATAACTACATTTTGCTATTTACTTTTAATAACAAACTATGTTTGCTATGGAGCATCAAATTTGTATAAAATCGCATGAATACATCTCATTTGTATAAAAGCGCAACGATTGTATATGTATGTCTGTTATATAATTGTATATACATAACTACTATATATATGTAGCAATGATTGTGATTGTGTATCTGCATAAAATTTGAATTTGTATACGATTAAATCGAAATAAGTGTTGAAAACAGCCCTAAACTTGACAAGAATTTAACGGTATATTTCATTCATGCTGCAAGATCGGGGTGTATTTAAGTTCAATTAGTCAAGTACAGAGTGTGTTTTAAGGTTTTCGATAGTTCGAGGATGAAACTAATAATCCGCATCAAGTTTAAGAGTGTTTTTAATCCTTTTCTCTATTTACTAGTTCTCCATATAGTTTGAAATAATTACATATTGTCTCATTAATTAAAAATTTCATAGCAGATTTCAAGTTAGATACATCTAGACACATGTATTTTGATAATTGAATACACTCAAATATACAAATACACAAGGAGAGAGGGGAGCGAGAGAGTATAACAAATACATGCGAATCACACTAGATATATTTTAAACACATTCTGAAATACAAATACATCAAGACAGAGATACGAGAGAGAGAGTGGCAAATGAAAAAAAGGAGAGATTTGAACGATATACAAGAAAGGCAAGCGAGACAGTTAGTGTATACCAGATACACACAAAACAACTTGAATACAATGTATTCGAAACAAGTTACACCTAATGTTGACCTCATGCATCCCAAATGCATGTATCTTACTAGACACTAGGAACCAAAATCTCCCACCAATAATATTTTGAAAACTCACGAAGAGACACGTGATTAGACCGTAAACTAGTGATATTTATTTTGTTTGTCCTATATTAAAGACCGACACAAAATAGGAACAAAAGTGCAAATGATCCCATAGCCCAAATTAAAAAAAAAAGGATAAAAATACAACATTAGCCCAAGCCCAAATAGAACGGGCTAAATCAAGTCCAAATTCTCCATCTGCTTTAAATCTTTGCCAAAAACCCTAATTCGCCGCTTCTTCATCTTCTTCTGCAGAAAAAAAAAAGCTCTACAGGACGGAATCCAATGGTACGTTTTCGTTTTCATTTTCATTTTTATTTGTTGTTAATTTTACTCCAAATGAATACCATGCGTTGTTTTTTTTGGTTGTAAAATTGCAAGCTCGATCTACTAATTTGTGTTTAGGAAGTAAATAATCATTTTTTCTGCTAATTAAATTACTAATTTGAACCTATTAGTTTTTGTTTATGGTGTAACAATCAATTTTTTGCAAATCTGAGTAACTAATGTTTACCCACTAATTTGTGTTTATGATTTAAGAATCAGTTTATGCAAATTTAAATGATTAATGTGCACCAACTAATTTGTGTTTAAGTAGAAGAGATTAATTATAGTTACCTAGTACATGTTGCTGGTGTAAGGTGACGGGTAGCTCGTGGAATTAGTCGAGGTGTGCGCAAGCTAGCCTGTACACCATGGTGATGAAAAAAAGAGATTAGAAGCAATCAATATTATGCTAATTTACATAACTTATTTGAGCCTAATAATTTGCATTTTTGATGTAAGAATTAATTTCTGCACTATATGACTGATGTGCATCCACTAATTTGTTTTTGTGAAGTAAGAATCAAATTTCTGCAAATTTAACTGACTATATTGAACTCATGTAAGTGTGTTTATGACTTAAGAATCAATCTTCTTAAAATCTGAAACCACGGATCTTCATACATTGAATGTTAACTGAATGAGCAGGCGTCAGAGAAGAAATTGAGCAACCCAATGAGGGATATCAAGGTTCAGAAGCTAGTCCTCAACATCTCCGTCGGTGAGAGCGGAGATAGACTTACCAGAGCGGCCAAGGTTATTTTCCTTCCCTAAAATGCTTAATGCTGCTTTAGAAGTTGAATTTTTTGTAGCTATGAAACTGAAATCAGCGATGTTTTTGTTTCATTCTTGTAGGTTTTGGAGCAACTAAGCGGTCAATCCCCTGTTTTCTCCAAAGGTGAGCTTTTTGATCCTTCAATTTGTTCCCTTTTTTCTCATTTCTGATATTTAGGCACCTTACTGTGAAATGCAATGTTAGTACTGTGGAGATGTGGTCTAATTTCCATGAAGTTGTTTAGTGTTTTAATAAATAAGATTTTTATAGTGGCGTAATATAGATTAGGTGTAAATATCAGGTTGTGGGGAGTAACCAGTTGTTTATTTCTCTAACACACCTCAACTAGTAATAGTGAAAACCGGCTCATATGTAGTGGAATGGATATTGTGGATACATCTAACACACCTCAACTAGTTTGGGTTTGAGGCATAGTTGATTTTGGCATTATGGAGATGAATCTTAACGACACACTTTAGCATGAAAGAAACCAATAATTAATGGTTGTATGTTCTTTTTTTGATGATCATGGTGTCCGGGCCAGCTTTCATGCACCTTGACTAATTTCATGGCATACCTGCCACCTCCCACCAATAACAAGTACTAGGTAACTCTGTCAACCAAGACTATGACAGATGGGAAGAATCCCCTAGTTACTTGTGGTTTTCTTGACCTATATATGCATGAACTAAAGGAATTCTGAGTTTTGGACCTGTTAAATAATATCTGGACTTTCATAAGATACTAATAAACAAGTGTTATACATTGATACCTCTGTGCGGAGGCAAATAAATAAATCCGATGATTTGCTTTATTCCATTGCTTCTTGAATATAACTGATGCCTCGTTTCTTTATTGATGATGTTTAGTCTCCTCTGTTGCCTGGATTTCTCTCTTTGACAGCTAGATATACTGTGCGATCCTTCGGAATCAGGCGTAATGAGAAGATAGCTTGCTATGTCACCGTGAGAGGAGAGAAGGCTATGCAGCTCCTTGAGAGTGGATTGAAAGTCAAGGAATATGAGTTGTTGAGAAGAAACTTCAGTGAGACTGGCTGCTTTGGTTTTGGTATCCAGGAGCACATCGATCTTGGAATTAAGTAAGCAGATTTGCATCTTCCTCATATAAATAATAATAATTTTATTTGGAGTACTTTCACCCTATTTTATGACATTCTATCTAATCAGTTAAAAAAGCTGCTAATTTTATAATGTGGTGGTGGCTGTCTTCATGGGTTGTGTTCTTTGCATATGGATCATTTAGCTTTAAATTTTGTTGCTTGAGCTTTTCATTCTAAGCATATAGTTTAAGCAAATTTCATCTTGGGTTGTGTCTTCCTCAAATTCTCTATGAGTGTGGGCAATGATTGAGTTGGGATTTTTACTCAGAGGAGTCGAAATATAGAGAAGTAAACACTCAAAGGGGGCGTCGACAAGCTTGGCTCAGTCACTGAGCATAGGATGTTAAATGTCATGCTCTATTTATATGGCTGTACATTGATTGTGCTGTTACTATTTTGTTTGACATATCTATTCTTCTATCTGTTTTACAGGTATGATCCTTCAACCGGTATCTACGGTATGGATTTCTATGTTGTGCTAGAGCGTCCAGGATACCGTGTTGCTCGTCGTCGTAGGTGCAAGTCTCGAGTTGGAATTCAACACAGGGTCACAAAAGAGGACTCAATGAAGTGGTTCCAGGTCAAATATGAAGGTGTTATCCTTAACAAATCTTCAAACATTCAGTAAGTTGGAAATGCCAGTGTTGGATCAGTTTGTTTCCCCAGCAAGTGTTATGTTTTTTATCCATTTTGTAGACCAACAATTACTATTACTCTTTGAGGAGTTGAAAAGTTTTGGTGAATTAATGTTATTTGGCATATCTGGATATGTTAGTTTGTTTTCATTTTTGTCTATGTTTTCATAATGTTTTGCCTTGCTTTCTACAATATTTTGTTACGACTTCTTTACTTAAGGTAATGTATTTACTTGTGTCGAGATCTATCAGAAACAACTTCTCTACCTCACACTAACTTCACACTAAGTTTGTCAATTTGGACCAAAATGATAAAATACTTGTCCAATTGTTTTGTTTGCTAATAGAAAAAGAGTCATCTAGAAAAATATAATGAAAAGAAACTAAAATTTTATATTGGAATAATTAATTTTAGCTACGTAACAAATGTGTTTTCTTTAACTCTGGTATGTAATGGTTGATATTAAGCTAGCGTTTGGCCATAAATTTTTAAATATTTTTGGTAAATATTATTTGGATAAAAACTTGGGGTGAAATTTCACCACGTGTTTGATCATAGTATTTGGGAAATATATTTCACTTTTTTAGAAAAATATGATTTATATCCATAAGTTTTAAAAACTATCAAAACTAACCATAAGTTTGTATTACAAGTCAATTAGATCTTCGTTACAACGATAACAAATAGTGTTAATGACACTAGAGCAATGTGGTAATTTGGAATGAGTGCAACAAGCATCATTTCATATATCGTGAAATAGACAAAGCACGTGAATTTTTATCCTTAGTCGATTGTTCATCATTTTCATCAATAACATATATCATTTAACATTCACTGAATATTTCATCATAAAAATTATTGAGAAATTTTTCAAAATGTCAATATTTTAACATTTAAGAGGGCTCATTAGCAACACTTTCAATATTTAGTAAAAATATCAAAAAATTATTTTTGTTATGTATCTTTATGTTTTTGTTAATTATTT
This sequence comes from Solanum sitiens, assembly GCA_016801875.1. Taxonomy (NCBI): domain Eukaryota; kingdom Viridiplantae; phylum Streptophyta; class Magnoliopsida; order Solanales; family Solanaceae; genus Solanum; species Solanum sitiens. Next base: position 133,741 of record JABWTJ010000017.1, on the reverse strand, counting down.
TTATTTAATTAATACAATTTTTATATAACAGATTGGAGAAATTTAAGGAAGATAATTATTTTTAAAAGGAACAAATGCTTAAAAGTCTCATAAGTTACAATTTACCAAAATACACCAACTTCCATCTCTTTCTTTTTCTTTCACCATGTTTTAAAAAATACATCTCTCACCATTGTTTAAAAAAAATTCAATATCCAACTTTCTTAATATTTTTTGTTTCTAAACACTTTTATTACCAAAATAAATATTCAAATTTCACTAATTATTCTTACGAAAATCACGGAATTAAAAAAGTACCACATCTATTAAATTTTCAATATCCAATTTTCACTAATTATTGTTATGAAAATTACAGAATCAAAAAATTCAATATTCAATTTTCACTAATTATTGTAATGAAATTTTATGATAATACGTTATAGTTTTATGTATTAAATTTTAAAAAAATTAATTTAGAAATTTGAACACCTATAGTTTTATTTGTTATTTGACATATTTTTTCACAGTGTATTTGTTTTATTTATTAGAATTTTGTATCCTTGCTTAAATTGTATTCATTCATTATGTATACCATTTATATTTGTATTCATTCTAATTTTCATGTTGTATTTTGTATAATGAAACTTGTATTTCTTTATTAGTTTGTATTCATTCCAATAGGTATGCTAAATAAACATGTATCTATTTAAAAAACATATTTGTATTCGTTATTTTTCAAAATGTGTATTTATTTTTCTCTTCAGAATCTTGTTTCCTTTCCTAAGTCGTATTCATTCTAATATGTATATTATTTGTATTTGATTCGTTCTAGTTTTTATATTTTATTTAGTATAATGATGTATAAAATATAAAAATAATATGATGAAAAAGTGAGAATGAAATATAAAATTGAAAAAGAGTACGAGAATATTTATTGCAATCATTCTTAAATAAAATACAAATGTTAATAGCATTCATACCAGTTTGAATACGAATTGAGTCCAGATACAAAAATTTGAAGAAAAACTGTAAAAACAAATAAACTAATAGGAAGTTGTTCTTCTTATAAATAAAATACATAACTAGTTGACATACTTTTAGGATGAATACAAATTGGGGACAAATACAAGATTCATAAACTATGCAACATAAGATTTTTAATTAATACAAATCAGTGTTTTGAATACAAATTGAGAAGGAATACCAAATATTAAAAAAAACTATAAATACAAAACAAACTAATAGAAAATTGTTTTTTCTCAACTTGGTCTTCAACAAGTTTTTTGAAATTTTCTACACCCAATTTTTTTCTTTTATTAATAGTGTATTTACCTTTTAATATTACTATCTTGAACTTAAATGCGGGTAGAATCATCAAGAAACTTAGATCTTCTATCTTGAACCATTTTAGTTGCACAAACTATATTTTTGAATAATCCTGGAGTAATGCATAAATCAAAGAGGCAAAATTCCCAAAAGTTGATAATTATATGTGATACTCCTTATAGTCCTCTTTGAATCAGAAATTGGATTGCAATTTTTGTGTTTTTTCCTTTATTTAAAGTCTAAACTGAAAATAGAAAGATTAAAAAACACACAAAAATCTAAAAAGTTTCAAACGAATACATAGAACAATAGAATAAAGATGAATACCTTAATCAATGAGATTGTTGAGAATTCAATTTCTGAAACCTAAAAAAAGGAAAGAGTGATATGAGGAATCTGAAAAATGGGGGAAACGTGATATGGAGAATTTGAAAAATATAGGAGAATGGAAGAGATAAATTTTAGAGAGAAAATAAATTATTCTTTTTTAAATTTGGTAAGGATTAATTGAGAGACATGTAATTTTTTTTAAATCTTTTTTACTAGAAACGTGTGCTTTGTGAGAGAAATTAGGAAGTGATTTAGGATACATTACTTTTTAAAAATAATGACATTTTTGACATTTTTACTAATATTTTTAAAATAGGGAGGTTTTCGCTAAATATGTTAGTTTTTTTAACTAGTTTGCTAATTTTTCCAAAATTATATAATATAATGCAAGCAACAACTATAGAGGGTGTTTTTGTAAATAAAAATTTGGGGTAAAATTTCAGTTTATAAAATATCCAAATAATGAGATTTAGGTCAAATACTAGAAAAAACTAGTATTTGAGAATTTGGGATATTTGCCAAAAATATTTGCCGAATAATAACAAAGTATATGAACAAACACTATTATCAAGTTTTTTCCCAAATATTATTTGAGAAATCTATGGCCAAACGGGCCAAATTGTAGTGAGCACTTGCTAGTTTAAAAGTTTGTATGTGCCACTAATTTACAGATATTATGTAGATCTTATTTTTATTGGTTTAATCGATAATCACTATTTTTTATTATATTATTGGTTAGTATACTAAACTGATAAATCAAATTATCAAAAAAAGTAATAAAAATATTAGAAGGAATACATAAAAAGTACAAGTTTTCAAATATTATAAAATAACATTATACACTTAAGTCACGTAAACAATAACAATATAAATTTCGATAGAAAGTGAATTAATAACTTGAAAATAAGATATGTTATTAACTATTAACAAATTAAACTTTATTAATAGTGTAAAAGGTTGTGATCATTATACAAATTTCAATTTAATCCTTCTTTTAGTCAAATTTATCTAAAAATTTTTTTTGGATATAATAAATTGTCCAATTTGATATAAATAATGTGACAGAAATTTCTTTCATGTCTTATCAATATTTTAATTATTACAAGTATAGGGGAAAAATAAAAAGAAAAGAAAAACAAATTAAGTTTAGGGGCCCTTTTAAAAAATATATTTTCTTACATGAACACAGCACCCCTTTGTCACAATTATTATTCTTATGTCTTAATTGCTCCCACGTCCTTAATAAACTATATTATTACCGATCTGTCAAACATTTAACACTCTTACGTATTAATTTATATGATATAGTTTGACTGAATACGAAATTTAAAAAAATAATCTTTTGACACTTCTAATTTAAAATAAGCCATGAATATTTGTATCGATCGTTATTAGATCATATCATTAAGGATAAAATAAACTCTGTAAAATTAAATTATTATTAAATATAAAAAACGTATAATTCTTATTAAAATAAGTATGTCATAGAGGGATATATTTTTTCCTATATATTATTTTATAAGCCAAACCTTGAATACACCTCATATTTAAAGCCCTTCAAAGTTCTTGAAATTGAAGAATATATATACCAAAAAAAGTTATAACAAAGAAGATTTAATTTTAACACAACTTAGCTTTAGCTTATTAATTTTTGGTCATGGAAGGTGTGAAGCTACAAAAAGATCCATATTTTCATAAGCAAGAAGAGTCATTTCAAAGGCATTCGATAAAATTGAAACGATACAAACAAGATTTTATAGCAGAAAACTCAACTGAGGGCTCCGCATCTAGTGATGATGAAACAACTGAAGTTATCACGTCATTACCTAGAAAATTAAGGTAATTTGTATATGAATTGTAGTTTTTTTTTTGCCTTCTTCTTTTAAAGGAGGATCGATCAACACCAGAAAATCACTAATTTTTAATGAAATTTATCTCATTGATAACAATTTTAATTTTTTTTTCTCCCTTATCACGAACTATATTTATATGAAACGTCCATCAGAAATTAACGTTTTTTTTAGTAATTCGGGGTAGTGGTGAGTGGTGATATATTGAGGAAATAATATGTTATAGTTTTTGAATTATTGTAGTAAAAAGGGAGCAAAGAAGAGAGTAATTTCAGTGCCAATTAAAGATTGTGATATATCAAGAAGTAATTATAAAGGGGAAATTTATCCTCCATTTGATTCTTCTACTTGGAGGAAGTATGGCCAAAAACCAATTAAAGGATCACCTTATCCCAGGTATATTATTAATTAAAATTATTTTTATTAATTTTTTTAAAATTTATTATATTCCTTTTGCATTTCATAAATATAGTAATTCATTACAAGATAATACTTCTAATAAGATTTTCTTTATTTTTGAAATTCAAATTTGAAATTTCTAATTATTAAGAATAAATGGATCACAATTTATTTCACGGTAGTCTAATAAATTCTTTGAACTTGCTTTTGTAAGCAAGAATATTATATTATCAAAGAATTAATACTTTGTCTCTTTGCAGTAATGGTTCTAGCTTATTATTAAGTGGGGGCTCATGATTAATAATAATTAAATTAATATTTAGATTAATTCTACAACATTAATTCTGATGTCCAAAAAAAAATGGATCCATTATTGACATATAGTTCTATTATTAACCATTATTATTAAACTATCATTGCATGTCGTTTCATTTTATAGCTAGTATGCCCACTTGTTACATTATGACTCCAACCCTAAATGTGACCTACGTATGTATCATGAACGTAGTCTTCTTCGTTAAAAAATTATATCGTATAAATTCGAAATAAAAAAAGATTTATCTTACATGAGAAAAATTATCTAAATATTTTTTATACCGATGAAGATTTAAATTTTGGCCTCTCGCGATATATATATATATATTAATTTGGATTTATTATGAATTTATATACATAGATTATAAACAAGTTCACCATTAATGAAATTTAACTTAGTTGTTATAATATGTCAATTATTCAAAACAATTTAAAAAATCAATGCTAATCCTAAAAAGTTACAAATTAAAAGTTGCATTTCATATTATTCAAATTAAATTACTAGAATAAAGGTTTTATCTGTCGCATCGTTGAATAATTTATGTTATAAAATATGACTTTTCACTCATTTTTTATTAAGTCAATTCACAAGAAAAATACATGATAGTAAACAACTTCTCATTGAAATAGTGAATTTACTTTCTAATTTTTTCATAATAAAAACTTTACTAATTTTTCTTTTCTCACATATTCAATCAAAATATATGTGGCAATAATCATTATACATTTTTTTAGTGAATAAATAGGGATTTTTTTTAGTAACTTCAATTGTTTTGTTTGCATTTTTAGTTCATAAAAGATATAAATTCATATACCATATTTATGAATATAATTTTTATATCCATTTGTGTAAAAATAAAATAAAATATTTTTTTAAACATTATTGCATGTAATCACATGCAGGGGTTATTATCGATGTAGTAGTTCAAAAGGTTGTCCAGCAAAAAAACAAGTAGAGCGTAGCCACCATGACCCAAATGTACTCATTATCACCTACTCCTCCGACCACAACCACCCTCTTCCGGCGGCCGCCACCAAACACTGCCACCTGACCACCACTTCTGCCGCCACAAACACCGACTCGACCGTCTTCACCGACCAACCCGAAAACGACTTCATCATGGCCGAGGTCGGTGCCGGAGAGTTATTAGGTTGTTTCTCCTATGTGGGGCCCACATTGTTGGAATGTACTTCGCCGACGATGGTGGGGTCCACTTGGGTTGATGATGATGTGGCATTCATGTGTCCGATTGGCGAGGAGGATCAATTGTTGTTCGGTGATCTTGGAGAGTTACCAGAATGTTCGATGGTTTTTCGACGATATAATCGTATCGTCGATGGTATATGAAAATTGGATTCATCTATAATAAAAAATAAATCTATTATGGATATTGTTTGAAGGGCCGTACATATCCAATCTAGTCTACATTTCGATCCACAAGGATCAAATACAATTCTTTTTTTCTATTTCTTTTTCTTCTATGACAATTTTTTAAATATGTTATGTAAAGATAACTGTAAATTAGAAAATAAAAGAAGAAGATTTTTTTTTATTTTTTTATATTCAACTGTATTTGTGATTCGGATTCATTTAGGTAAAGTTTTCACCTATTAATTAAATTAACAAATTAATCTTTGCCACAACTATATATGCTTACATAGTGGAGAGAAATTTACATTTTTATTTATAAAAAAATAATATTAGTATAGATTAGTGCTAATATGTCTTACTAAACAAATATCTTCCTTTTAAAGTCCATCGTTATACTCTTAGTAATTCGACCCACTCAATATGAATTTACCCTGGAAAATTCCATATTTGAGGTAAGACACTTTTTAATAGAGACGATTCTATATCCTTCAAAAGTTGAACCTGAAATCTGTAACTAAGGATTAAAAAATACTTATCACTCGTTTCACACTTCATTAATGACCTAATAACATCACTTTATAAAGGCTTAAAAACATATTTACAAATATTAAACTATAATGTATAAATAATCATCATAATAATAATCTATATGTTGAGACTATTTATGTGTATTGAGACTATTGGGTTGGGCTATTTCGTAAGCCTAACATATTGAAAAATTAGAAAAAGATGAAGAAATTGTAAAAATTTCATGGGCCTTTCAATTTTGATAGTGTCATTTAAGTAAGAGATAATTAAGCAAAATGATCCTTAGATCATAAATTTTTATTCAAAATAATCTAATCATCAATTTATATAAATAATAATTGTTCAACAATACTTGTCAATCGTAAGTGAAGTGTAATTTGTGCTTTGTTTTCCTCTTCTTATTCTAGCTATTAATGACTTTTTCTTCTTTAAAATTGATTTTAATTGGTTGAGATTGAAAGAAATAAATTGATCTGCAATACTGTATATATTTATTATATAAATAACATATATGCAATGTGTACTTTAGTACATCAACAATGTATATATATATCATCTATACGTGAGTATACATTATTTATACAATATCAATATATTATATATACATAACGATACATTACATATACATTTACATGAAACAAGTATATTAGTTTAGTTTATTTCTATCAAACTCAAGGCAAATCTCTTTGAATCTTCACTAACTCAAACGCAATGTCATAATTAAATTTAGATTCTGAATTCGCCATAAATCATGAACTCCTTTTAATTACTAAATTCATAATTATTAGCTCGTTTTGCAGCTTCATCGTTGCTTACATATAAGTTTCTATTCTTTTATTTACTTATCAAAAATAAATCTTATACGTCTTTCGTTTATTTTTATTTGTCTAATAGTAATTTGACACATCTTTTGAGGAATTATAAATGTAATAACAATTTTATTATATAATATTTTAAATATAATAAATTCAATATTTTGAGAAGTGATTATAGATAATAATAATAAGAAGAATAGATGAAGAATTAAGCGATGAATTGTTGTTTTGTAAACTAGACAAGTAAAAATGTGACCAATTTACCATACTTATGTATCATATTATTCTGTATTATATTGTATTATATCATATTATATATTTTTTATGACTATAAAGTTTGGATATATTTTATTATGGTGGTGAACTACTCACACTATTAGTGACTATTTCGATATAATATTATTAATTCTTTACTCATTATTGAAGATATTGCTAATATTTATGTTAAGATAATTATATCTCCAATGTCTTTAAATCTTAAGTACCCGACAATCAACATAATCAATCACATTTATAACAATGGTTAATTTTTTTAATCACTTTTTCTTATGGTCAATAAAGATGATCCTAAAGAAATTTAAAATAATTAATTAATTGACTAATCAGTCTGCCATTTGCACAAATCATTTTTATTTATATACATATATATACTTGTTTTTTAAAATCATTACTCACACCTATTAGTGAGTATTTCGATATTATATTATTCTTTAATTATTATTGATTTTTTTTTAAATATATACGTTAAGATAATATATCTCCGATATTTTTAAATTCTAAATCTACATATAGATATGGTCATTAATCGCTATAGCATCTTCACCACTTTCATAGTACATAGTGACTATTTCGATATAATATTATTTTTTAATCTCCATTTAAATTTTTACTGATATTTATATTAAGATAATTATATCCCAACGTCTTTAGATCTTGAATCCACGTAAAGATCACCACTTTCATAACACAATTAACATAATCAACCACGTATAGATCACCATTTTTATAACACCATTAACATAATCAACCACGTTTATCATGGTTAAATTTTCTTAATTATTTTTTTTATGGTATAAAGATGATACTAAAGAAATTTAAAACAATAAATTAATTAACCAAACAGTCTGCCATTGTCCTTTTGTGAACAGTAAAACAGATAAGTTATTTGGCTTCATTTGACAATTGCATTTCCCTATAATATAAGATAATGTTATTTTAAGTGGAAAAAAAACAAAAGAGTAGATTAATGATTGAATATTTGTTAACCTACTCTGAAATTTATGATCTTAAATTATTAAGTGTCAATATTTTTTTTTTTAAGTTTTGAGTAGGTATTAATCATTAAAATGTTAGGATAAAGTCTAATTAAATATCTTTAAATTATATTTTATGTAAATAATATCACTTTAGTTGCAGAAATATTACATTAGCTCAAATATATATCAAATTTAAGATAAATTTAAAATAAAAAGAGTGAAAAGGGACTTAATTAGTTGAATCCTAGTTTAATGGGTGATTCATCTGGCTTGTATCAATGGCACGAGGACACTTATTCTTACGGATAAATTGTTAACTATATCCTAGTTTCTCTTAGTTTTTTCAAAATAGAACAGGTGCACGTGCACCCCACTTATAGGTGTGGATCCATCTTTGTCTGCCATCAATACATCATTATTGCATATATTTTTTATCCACCACTGTTGATACTGTCAATTACTACTATTTATTTAGTACAATATCAATCACCTCCACCATTATAATCATGACGATCGTCATTTACTAGCCGCTGATAACAATCATTATAGCCACCACCGCTACAAACAACAATCATATTTTTATTAAATAATAAATTTAATAAATCATCTTAATTATTTAATTTTCAATCTAAAAATAATATATTAATCATTTAAATATATATTTAGATTCTAACACATTTTAATCGTAACTAAATAAGTAATACTTGTATATAAGGATAGTCTCAATGCCCCTAACTTATCTCATTTGATGGGATAGATACATGCATTGTCACATGAATATAAATTTTTATTCATATTGTATTTGTTAAAAATAAAATATATTTTATTAACTTTTCAATTTGTTAACTTGGATTTTTCTAGAGGCTAAATTGTTAAAAATCACTTTGTGGAAACTATATTACTGGCAAGTTCCTAACTTTGATAGTGAACTGAATTTCGTGATACCTACATGCACATTGATTTGTGTAAATTGTAATATATATATATTTTAATTTTATTTGCCACTTATTTTTATCATAGATTTCTATTTTTATTTGTTATTTTTAACGTAAAAAAACATGGTTGAACTATATTACTAGCAAGTTTCAAACTTTGAGTTTATTTTTATTTGTCACTTATTTTAAAAGTAGATTTCTATTTTTATTTGTCAGTTTCGACATAACAAAAATATTTTTTCTATATTTTATCTTTATTATAAAAACTTATTCTCTAAATTATTTTTCAAGACCTAATACTAAACATAAGGATAATTTGGTGAACTATCTATATCAATAATTTTTTTTTTAATCTTGTGCCAATAAGTTAAATAGCGACAAGTAAATATGAACGGGCAGTATATCTTTGGTTTATTTCAGTTTTTGTGTTTATCGAAGAAAACTAGTTTAAAATAGTTGCTTTTAAAGAAATTAAGGTGCTTTTAGGAAAATATTTTTTTTGAAAAATAAGTGATTTCTAACTTATTTTCTCATGTTTAATTGGTGAGTAGAAAATATTTTTTGAAAATTACTTCTTAATGTTTGGTGGTGAATAAAAAATATTTTTTAAAAAATATCTTTTATTTTTTGTTTGATAAAGAATATTTTTAATAAAAATAATTTCTGATCCAAAAACAAACCTGGATAATTGAATTAGAACCTGATCGCGACAGGGGGCGGGGGGAGGGTTAATGGGTTATAGTGATGGCATAAAAAATGATTTTTTACAAAATTTGAAATTTTTTAGGAACAATTTTTTTTTGATGGAGTTTTTGACGGCAATTAATTTTCAATTGTCGCTAAATATATATTTTTAGCGACAATTAGTATTTTTTGTATGTGTCATTAAAGGCTTTAGCGACATGAATCTAATGACACTTAACAATGCCGGTAAAGACTTAATACTCTTTATTAATGTGTTTATTTATTGCCGCTAAAAGTTTTTTTTATTGTAGTGTGAGTGGGGTTGGCGTGGGGGCGGGGGTAGGGGGATGATTTGGTGGTTGGGATACAAATATGTAACTGAAATTTAAAAATAAGAAAATTAAAAAAATTAATTTCTTTTTGAATGAGGAGAATCGGGTAAAGGGAAGGTAAGAAAAAAAAATTAAATGATGAAATAAAGTTTTGAATTTTTTTTTCTTAATTTTCTAAGAAAAGTCATTTTACTCCTCCATTTTAAAATTATTAAGTGAACTATCGAGCTTTTTTTTATTGTTCAAAATAAATATATTGTTCAAAATCAAACAAAGTTGTTAATATGTAGTATTTTGCACATGCATTAAAATTTAACTGATTTAAATTCACAATACATAAAATTCTATTCAGAAATAGATTTTCCCTATAAAAAAATTCATATCTAATATTCGAACTCGATAAAAGAATTTGATTTGTAAAAGAAAATATAGTAAACTTACATGGCCTACAATAATTTTAACGTTTATTATAACAAGCCAAAAATATGCCACCCCTATAATAATATATAATTTCACTAGTTATCTCTTCCACGTGAAGAACGATATGATTAATCAATTAAGTGATTATTCTAGTCTTTACCAATATCTAATATTTTTTCCTATATATAGACACATCCTACAAAAATAAAATTACACATCAAAAAAATCCAAATATCATAAGAAAAAATATTAGAAATGGCTAATACCAAAGACTCATACCACATAATTACAATGGCTACCAATGGCTCTTCAATTCCAAATCTTCCTATGAAAGAAATCCCTGGTGATTATGGTGTCCCTTTCTTTGGGGCGATAAAAGATCGCTATGATTTTCATTACAATCAAGGTGCTGATGAATTTTTCAGGTCTCGTATGGAAAAATATGATTCTACTGTCTTTAGAACCAATGTCCCTCCTGGTCCTTTCAATGCTCGTAACTCTAAAGTAGTTGTCCTTGTAGACGCGGTTAGTTATCCCATCCTTTTCGATAACTCCCAAGTCGATAAGGAAAACTACTTTGAAGGTACTTTTATGTCCTCTCCATCTTTCAATGGTGGTTATAAGGTTTGTGCTTTTCTTGATACTACTAATCCCAAACACTCTATATTGAAAGGACTTATCTTGTCCACACTAGCTAGATTGCATGACAAGTTCATCCCTATCTTTACAAACTCAATCACTTCAATGTTTACCAGTCTTGAAAAAGAACTGTCTGAGAAAGGAACGTCTTACTTCAATCCCATCAGTGATAACTTGTCATTTGAATTCGTCTTTCGCTTGTTTTGTGAGGGAAAAAATCCAATTGATACAAGTGTTGGTACTAATGGACCAAAAATTGTAGATAAATGGGTTTTTCTTCAACTAGCTCCATTGATTTCCCTAGGCCTTAAATTTGTACCAAACTTTCTTGAAGATTTAGTGTTACACACTTTCCCTCTACCTTACATCCTTGTAAAACGCGATCATCAGAAACTATACAACGCGTTCTACAACTCCATGAAGGATATCTTAGATGAAGCTGAGAAACTTGGAGTTAAAAGAGATGAAGCTTGTCATAACTTTGTTTTCCTTGCGGGGTTCAATTCATATGGCGGTTTGAAAGTGTTCTATCCATCTTTGATCAAGTGGATTGGGACATCAGGACCTAGTTTACATGCTAGGCTTGTTAAAGAAATCAGGACCGCGGTTAAAGAAGCAGGAGGGGTAACTCTTTCAGCTATAGATAAAATGCCTCTTGTTAAGTCTGTGGTTTATGAGACCTTAAGAATGGACCCTCCCGTTCCATTCCAAACCGTTAAGGCTAGAAAAAATATAATCATTTCTAATCACGAAGCATCGTTCTTGATCAAGAAAGATGAATTGATATTTGGATATCAAACATTGGCTATGAAGGACTCGAAAGTATTTAAGAACGCGGAGGAGTTTAATCCAGATAGATTTGTGGGATATGGAGAGAAGTTGCTTAAGTATGTGTATTGGTCAAATGGTAAAGAGATTGATAATCCAAGTGTGAATGATAAACAATGTCCTGGTAAAGATTTGATAGTGTTAATGGGAAGGTTATTGGTGGTGGAGTTTTTCATGCGTTATGATACTTTTGAAATTGAATTTGGAAAACTTTTGCTTGGTTCAAAGGTGACTTTCAAGTCATTAACCAAAGCAACATCATGAATTAATATAATTAGGGTTTGAGTATTATATGTAATGTTTGTAATAAGGATGAACTATCTCATAAGATTTATAAAAAATAATCTTAGCTAGGGGTAGTTCAAAATCCAACTTTTTTTTATTGAAGAGTGTAATTTTCTATATTTTAAGTTTGTATTAAAATCTACGCGATGCGTGGTCATTATTAAAGCAAATTAATTATGATAAAATATTTTTCTTATATGTGTTTGACCGTATTGAATGGTTATTGTTAGACATTAAAATAAATTGTACATAATGATGATATTTCATATTAGGCTATAATAAGATGGACTTAGGAAAGTTAGTTGAGGGTAAAAGGTCAAGAATACCCTTCTACAAAACGTAGAAAGATCGTAAAAATTAAAGAAAACAAACTTTTAATGAATCTTGTTAGTCAAATCGACAAACTCTCCTCGCTGAAATAGTTGGCGAGTCGCCCAATGGGACTTTAAAGTACCCAAATGGATAGAGACTTAAGGTTTTTGGGACATTTTAGCGATTCGCCAACCCACTCGGCAATTCGGCAAATCACCAATTGAGCAAGTGACCTCGCCAAATTTCTCAGTTCGGGTGTGTTTTCACAACTTTTTATTCCGAACTTGAAATAAGGCAAACTAGGTGGCGTTGGAAAGAAGACTCATAAACCTTTAATTTGATTGGTCATAGGTCACCTAATTCATTATACGCTAAGCGGTATGATTTTTGAAAGTTGACCTTTATATGAACTCATACAAAAACTTAGCCGATAGGAATATTTTGAACTTTGATAGAGTGTTTGAGGTCCCTTATAACCCTAGATCACTTTAGATACCCTTGATACACTTGTTAAAAGAACTTAAAACACATGAGAAAGTAGGATATCAACTGGTTCAATAAGCTCATAGGCTTACGACGAATTATTTATCAAACTTCAAAAATAGAATTGCGAGGTGTTACAAAATGATTCAGATCTTAGCTTAGAAATATTTGAGATATTACATTGTAATCGTAACTAGATTGACTTCAGCTCTAAAATAGTGAATGGTGTTAACCTTGGATTGATACAATAAAGATGTTCTAACAATAATCATGTTTAACCTAAAATTGTTAGACTTCATTTCATCAAAAGAAAGAAAATTCAAACAATCAATAAGATTAATCTTCATTATACCATAGAAGATTCCAAGAGATTACACACTAATTGGATAAGACGTTAAAAATTTATCGCTCACACTATGATATAAAATAACTTTTAGCGGTAATAAATATGCATATATTAATAAAGAGTGTTGAATTTATCGACATTAGTTGATTGTTGTTAGATCTAGTGTTGTTATAGGCTTTATCGAAATTTAGAGTGCTAAAATGTACTTGTCGTTATTAATTCTCTTTAAAAAAAAATATTAAGCGGCAGTTAAGCTATTATCGTTAATTAATTGCCGCAGAAAATTATTTTTATCATATAAATTTCACATACTCTCGCTGTCTCATATTAGTTGATCGCAGAGGCGGATCTAGGAATTAGGGTCACTGGGTGCCAAGTAGAGGCAGACCTACATGATTTGATATGGGTGTACGTGCATCTGTTGACTTCAAAAAAATTATGTGTATATATGTATATATATCGTGAGAAACTGACATAAAGAAGGATATAACCAACGGTGCACCCATAAGAAGCATATGGGTGTCTTTGTTTAGTTGGTACAAGCCAGAGGAACCACTCGCAAGATTACGGTTCAGTCTTATTTCATTATTTTTATTTTAAGTTTAGCTTATAAATCAAATACTACATTATTCGTTGTTGAAGTAAAAATTTCGTTAACTACCTAAATTAAGATAGTATTGGTGCATCAAAATCTTCAAATTTTAAATACTTTCTAATGCTCAGTAGACTCATCGATTAAATCAATTTTAGATTCATATAGAATTATTCGTCTTGTGGCTGAACGAGAGAGCAGGATTGAGCGATGGACGGAAGCCTGAAACTTTAATTAATGATAACTTTTTGTTGTTCAAAAGTTTAAAGGAGGTTTCAATGGTGAAAAGAATTTTTTTAATATATTTAATCATATAAAAGAAAAGTCAAAGAGTCGAATTAAATTAGTTAAAAAATAATTATTAATTAATACTTGATAAGAAGTAAATAAGTAAAAAAGAAAATCAAAAACAAAAGAGAATGTGCTAGAAGTTTAAAAAAGAAATGTTGCTGCCTGGAATTGATCCCTTGATGTGGGGATTGTAAAGCAAATGGTCTACCATTGCGCCACAGAATACTTTTGTTCCCTGGGTGGCACGGTTATTATATGTTATATAGAAATACTTATATATAAATAGAGTTTCTGTCGAAGCTCGTGGGTGGCGTGGCACCCCACGGGCCTTCATAGATCCGCCCCTGGTTGATCGTTATACTAAATATAGTTATTTCATTTAAGTGGATCATCTTACTTAATCAAGAAAGCATTAATTAAATTTTTTTCTATATTACCCTTGCAATTAAATTTTTTTAAAAAAATATTCATATTTATTTGTTAATTTCCAAGAATTTTTCTAATTAGTAAAATGTCTTCTTATTTTTTTTAAGCTATCATGTAAAATAGAAAATGATTAGTTAATATGAGACCAACGAAAGGAATGTTACATAGTAATAATTTTTTAATGGTCAGAATTTTTAAAATAAATTAATTTATCAATAAATCTGCCAAATTTTTTGAGGAAACACATGGAATTTGGCTCCATTTACAATTTCCAGATCCCAATAGTATGAGATAAGATTATTCAAATTAAAAAAACAGAAAAAGAGACTATGATTGATAATTGCATATCCCCATGATTAAAATTTCATTTGGCTGTTTGTAACTACACCTACTCGTGAATATACTGTTTCCAAGAATAAAATAATTAGCATTATTTGTAATGGTGATCGAGTTAATTGAACAAATAATCCTCTAAAAAAAAAAGCTTATAAAATTGAAATATTATCTTAATTGAATTTGTCGTATATAATTTGCTTAGTGTAATTTACTTATTGATTATTATGAATTATGAATTATGATGGAATAGATTTAAATATTGCCCTGGTTATGGAAAAAGTTCTGTTGGGAGAGCCACCCCGAATGGGCCCTATCATGCGCGATTCGAATTTAGTGGGAGCTCTAATGTGAGCCTTGGACACCGGGTAGGAAAAAAAGAAAAAGAATTACCTATTACATGTCCAAAAAGTAAGATATGAGGGTTTCCTTGTCCAAATAAATTCAAAAATCCTAATGGTAGCAATAGTGAGGCTTCACTTATTTATTTTAAAAATTAAGATATTTTAAATACATTTAATCAAGACTTAAAATTAGATGATTAACACTCTTACGTATTAATTTATATGATATAGTTTTTTAAGGACGTTAATCATCTAATTTTAAGTCTTGATTAAATGTATTTAAAATATCTTAATTTTTAAAATAAATAAGTGAAGCCTCACTATTGCTACCATTAGGATTTTTGAATTTATTTGGACAAGGAAACCCTCATATCTTACTTTTTGGACATGTAATAGGTAATTCTTTTTCTTTTTTTCCTACCCGGTGTCCAAGGCTCACATTAGAGCTCCCACTAAATTCGAATCGCGCATGATAGGGCCCATTCGGGGTGGCTCTCCCAACAGAACTTTTTCCATAACCAGGGCAATATTTAAATCTATTCCATCATAATTCATAATTCATAATAATCAATAAGTAAATTACACTAAGCAAATTATATACGACAAATTCAATTAAGATAATATTTCAATTTTATAAGCTTTTTTTTTTAGAGGATTATTTGTTCAATTAACTCGATCACCATTACAAATAATGCTAATTATTTTATTCTTGGAAACAGTATATTCACGAGTAGGTGTAGTTACAAACAGCCAAATGAAATTTTAATCATGGGGATATGCAATTATCAATCATAGTCTCTTTTTCTGTTTTTTTAATTTGAATAATCTTATCTCATACTATTGGGATCTGGAAATTGTAAATGGAGCCAAATTCCATGTGTTTCCTCAAAAAATTTGGCAGATTTATTGATAAATTAATTTATTTTAAAAATTCTGACCATTAAAAAATTATTACTATGTAACATTCCTTTCGTTGGTCTCATATTAACTAATCATTTTCTATTTTACATGATAGCTTAAAAAAAATAAGAAGACATTTTACTAATTAGAAAAATTCTTGGAAATTAACAAATAAATATGAATATTTTTTTAAAAAAATTTAATTGCAAGGGTAATATAGAAAAAAATTTAATTAATGCTTTCTTGATTAAGTAAGATGATCCACTTAAATGAAATAACTATATTTAGTATAACGATCAACCAGGGGCGGATCTATGAAGGCCCGTGGGGTGCCACGCCACCCACGAGCTTCGACAGAAACTCTATTTATATATAAGTATTTCTATATAACATATAATAACCGTGCCACCCAGGGAACAAAAGTATTCTGTGGCGCAATGGTAGACCATTTGCTTTACAATCCCCACATCAAGGGATCAATTCCAGGCAGCAACATTTCTTTTTTAAACTTCTAGCACATTCTCTTTTGTTTTTGATTTTCTTTTTTACTTATTTACTTCTTATCAAGTATTAATTAATAATTATTTTTTAACTAATTTAATTCGACTCTTTGACTTTTCTTTTATATGATTAAATATATTAAAAAAATTCTTTTCACCATTGAAACCTCCTTTAAACTTTTGAACAACAAAAAGTTATCATTAATTAAAGTTTCAGGCTTCCGTCCATCGCTCAATCCTGCTCTCTCGTTCAGCCACAAGACGAATAATTCTATATGAATCTAAAATTGA
The DNA here is from genome assembly GCA_016801875.1 of Solanum sitiens. Classification (NCBI taxonomy): domain Eukaryota; kingdom Viridiplantae; phylum Streptophyta; class Magnoliopsida; order Solanales; family Solanaceae; genus Solanum; species Solanum sitiens. Next base: position 116,630 of record JABWTJ010000017.1, on the reverse strand, counting down.
TTTAATCGATGAGTCTACTGAGCATTAGAAAGTATTTAAAATTTGAAGATTTTGATGCACCAATACTATCTTAATTTAGGTAGTTAACGAAATTTTTACTTCAACAACGAATAATGTAGTATTTGATTTATAAGCTAAACTTAAAATAAAAATAATGAAATAAGACTGAACCGTAATCTTGCGAGTGGTTCCTCTGGCTTGTACCAACTAAACAAAGACACCCATATGCTTCTTATGGGTGCACCGTTGGTTATATCCTTCTTTATGTCAGTTTCTCACGATATATATACATATATACACATAATTTTTTTGAAGTCAACAGATGCACGTACACCCATATCAAATCATGTAGGTCTGCCTCTACTTGGCACCCAGTGACCCTAATTCCTAGATCCGCCTCTGCGATCAACTAATATGAGACAGCGAGAGTATGTGAAATTTATATGATAAAAATAATTTTCTGCGGCAATTAATTAACGATAATAGCTTAACTGCCGCTTAATATTTTTTTTTAAAGAGAATTAATAACGACAAGTACATTTTAGCACTCTAAATTTCGATAAAGCCTATAACAACACTAGATCTAACAACAATCAACTAATGTCGATAAATTCAACACTCTTTATTAATATATGCATATTTATTACCGCTAAAAGTTATTTTATATCATAGTGTGAGCGATAAATTTTTAACGTCTTATCCAATTAGTGTGTAATCTCTTGGAATCTTCTATGGTATAATGAAGATTAATCTTATTGATTGTTTGAATTTTCTTTCTTTTGATGAAATGAAGTCTAACAATTTTAGGTTAAACATGATTATTGTTAGAACATCTTTATTGTATCAATCCAAGGTTAACACCATTCACTATTTTAGAGCTGAAGTCAATCTAGTTACGATTACAATGTAATATCTCAAATATTTCTAAGCTAAGATCTGAATCATTTTGTAACACCTCGCAATTCTATTTTTGAAGTTTGATAAATAATTCGTCGTAAGCCTATGAGCTTATTGAACCAGTTGATATCCTACTTTCTCATGTGTTTTAAGTTCTTTTAACAAGTGTATCAAGGGTATCTAAAGTGATCTAGGGTTATAAGGGACCTCAAACACTCTATCAAAGTTCAAAATATTCCTATCGGCTAAGTTTTTGTATGAGTTCATATAAAGGTCAACTTTCAAAAATCATACCGCTTAGCGTATAATGAATTAGGTGACCTATGACCAATCAAATTAAAGGTTTATGAGTCTTCTTTCCAACGCCACCTAGTTTGCCTTATTTCAAGTTCGGAATAAAAAGTTGTGAAAACACACCCGAACTGAGAAATTTGGCGAGGTCACTTGCTCAATTGGTGATTTGCCGAATTGCCGAGTGGGTTGGCGAATCGCTAAAATGTCCCAAAAACCTTAAGTCTCTATCCATTTGGGTACTTTAAAGTCCCATTGGGCGACTCGCCAACTATTTCAGCGAGGAGAGTTTGTCGATTTGACTAACAAGATTCATTAAAAGTTTGTTTTCTTTAATTTTTACGATCTTTCTACGTTTTGTAGAAGGGTATTCTTGACCTTTTACCCTCAACTAACTTTCCTAAGTCCATCTTATTATAGCCTAATATGAAATATCATCATTATGTACAATTTATTTTAATGTCTAACAATAACCATTCAATACGGTCAAACACATATAAGAAAAATATTTTATCATAATTAATTTGCTTTAATAATGACCACGCATCGCGTAGATTTTAATACAAACTTAAAATATAGAAAATTACACTCTTCAATAAAAAAAAGTTGGATTTTGAACTACCCCTAGCTAAGATTATTTTTTATAAATCTTATGAGATAGTTCATCCTTATTACAAACATTACATATAATACTCAAACCCTAATTATATTAATTCATGATGTTGCTTTGGTTAATGACTTGAAAGTCACCTTTGAACCAAGCAAAAGTTTTCCAAATTCAATTTCAAAAGTATCATAACGCATGAAAAACTCCACCACCAATAACCTTCCCATTAACACTATCAAATCTTTACCAGGACATTGTTTATCATTCACACTTGGATTATCAATCTCTTTACCATTTGACCAATACACATACTTAAGCAACTTCTCTCCATATCCCACAAATCTATCTGGATTAAACTCCTCCGCGTTCTTAAATACTTTCGAGTCCTTCATAGCCAATGTTTGATATCCAAATATCAATTCATCTTTCTTGATCAAGAACGATGCTTCGTGATTAGAAATGATTATATTTTTTCTAGCCTTAACGGTTTGGAATGGAACGGGAGGGTCCATTCTTAAGGTCTCATAAACCACAGACTTAACAAGAGGCATTTTATCTATAGCTGAAAGAGTTACCCCTCCTGCTTCTTTAACCGCGGTCCTGATTTCTTTAACAAGCCTAGCATGTAAACTAGGTCCTGATGTCCCAATCCACTTGATCAAAGATGGATAGAACACTTTCAAACCGCCATATGAATTGAACCCCGCAAGGAAAACAAAGTTATGACAAGCTTCATCTCTTTTAACTCCAAGTTTCTCAGCTTCATCTAAGATATCCTTCATGGAGTTGTAGAACGCGTTGTATAGTTTCTGATGATCGCGTTTTACAAGGATGTAAGGTAGAGGGAAAGTGTGTAACACTAAATCTTCAAGAAAGTTTGGTACAAATTTAAGGCCTAGGGAAATCAATGGAGCTAGTTGAAGAAAAACCCATTTATCTACAATTTTTGGTCCATTAGTACCAACACTTGTATCAATTGGATTTTTTCCCTCACAAAACAAGCGAAAGACGAATTCAAATGACAAGTTATCACTGATGGGATTGAAGTAAGACGTTCCTTTCTCAGACAGTTCTTTTTCAAGACTGGTAAACATTGAAGTGATTGAGTTTGTAAAGATAGGGATGAACTTGTCATGCAATCTAGCTAGTGTGGACAAGATAAGTCCTTTCAATATAGAGTGTTTGGGATTAGTAGTATCAAGAAAAGCACAAACCTTATAACCACCATTGAAAGATGGAGAGGACATAAAAGTACCTTCAAAGTAGTTTTCCTTATCGACTTGGGAGTTATCGAAAAGGATGGGATAACTAACCGCGTCTACAAGGACAACTACTTTAGAGTTACGAGCATTAAAAGGACCAGGAGGGACATTGGTTCTAAAGACAGTGGAATCGTATTTTTTCATACGAGACCTGAAAAAGTCATCAGCACCTTGATTGTAATGAAAATCATAGCGATCTTTTATCGCCCCAAAGAATGAGACACCATAATCACCAGGGATTTCTTTCATAGGAAGATTTGGAATTGAAGAGCCATTGGTATCCATTATATATATAAATCTTTCTTCTTTTTTAATGTGTGATCTTATGTTTGTTTATTATGTGTATATATAGTAGGAAAGTGATAATTCAAAGTAGTGAAATTGTGTTATTAGGGTCTACATGCACATGTTTTACACATTAAATTAAATTATCTTAATTATGAAATATGTTAATGGGACCCTTAATATATTATAATTAATATATATTGTACAATTATTACTACAATACAAATAATAAAGTGCAAGGCAAATAGTTACTTGATAACACCTATAGAAGGAGAGGATCACGAAAATCAAGTCACTATCATAGTTACGATAGACACATGGTGTTGCTCAATTTTGGAACTTGCTAGACTTCGATATCTTGACGGAGTCAGAATTTTTATTAAAAATAATTATATGAAAAATAAATAAAATTCCACATTTATTACTATATAGATCTTATTAGATGAAAAAAATATCAGTTTAAATACTATATATGGTTGTGGAGTATTGTCATTAGGTAATTTACAAAATTATAATAATTTACTTATTAGACGACAATATTATTATGACATGTTAGGTAGTAAATAATATTTCAAAATTTCAATGATCATCTTTAAAAATTATACACATGTTTTTCATTTTGCAAGATGAAAATAAAAAAATAAAAGATTTAATTTTGCCACGCCTACTTTTTCTACAATTACTTATTAATTTTCTTTGAACAAATCAACATTCATTCAAATCGTGTATAGGATCAATATTCTATTTACTTCAATATAAACTTTAAGTGACATTTTTTTAATTAATATTATATATTATATTAATGGACGTTATATCAACTATCGTAATTAGACAACACTATAAAATTATCATTAAAGTCGTTACCATCAATGTTAAGTTGGCTAAATTTTCGTTCTCAATTGATAACAGTCTCATTCAACTAAACATCGAAGCGTGTTTTAATCCAAAGAAAATTAAGTATAACAATAAATAAATATAAATCTCAAAAAATATATTATAATTTCAGATATATTTTTTAAAAAAAGATCTTAATTCATAAATAAATAAATAAATGAAACCACATTATATCTAATGGTACAGCTTTAACATTATATTTTATGATTTTAACCTTAGGAAACATAAGAACTTCACGAGTAGGTGAAATAGTTACCTTTCAAACATAATAAATGATTGATACTTAATAGTTTTTTCATCCATAAAAATAAGAAAATTAAGTGTAATTCAAATAACAAGTCATTAATAATTTTTTTTCCATGTTTTTGTTGTATATCTTAAAATTATCATATTAATTATTTCGTTATTTGAAAGTATTTTTTTTTGTTTATGATAGAGTGATGATTCTTTTATATAATATAAAATATAATAAAATGATAAAGTTTGTTGATTATTTTATTTTAGGGTGATAAATTGTAGTATATATTATGATAAATAAGTATATTTTAAGAGATTGTGGTCCTTTGGTTATTTGAAAGTTTTTATATCATTATATTATTTATATTTGTAAATCACGTTAGAAATTTTATTTTTTTATTTTATTTAAATTTGAACAGTGAAAAAAAAGCACTAACAAAAAAGTAAAATAAAACAAGAGGCACTAATTTCTTTTGATTTTTTATTCATTGTTTGACATTTATTTTAAAAACCGACTAATTAAAATTTGTGCTAAAAAAAAGTACTTATATTATACGCATATCTCCCTATTCCTTGGTTTATAAAATTTCATAACTTTTGTTAAAGTTTGGCTTGACAATCTCAAACTCCAGACATTTTTATTTGAACTTTAACTTAAATTTTATACAATTTTATCTTCATTCAATGCATAACATAAACTCTCAAGACCACAATTGTGATTCAATTAGTAGATAGTATTATTTTAAAATGACTTATAATCGAATTTTGCACGTATACTTAATTCAAGATAACTTTAGATATATACAACTAAAGTTCAGATATACATATACTTGAAGTTAATTTAGTTATTTTTATATGAACTTCAGTCATATGAGCATGAACTTTAGACCAAAACTATCTATATATATATATAAATGTGAATCTAGAATCGCTGATGTGGCATGCCTCTAAGGGCTGGATTTTTATTTATTTATTTGAGGGTTTTTAAATATTTTTTTCATTCTAAAACATAAAATATTATTTAATATTTTTGTAGAATATTAAAGTATAGTATTTAATCACTCCCTCATTAAATCATACACATAAAAGCTTCAGTTATCAATTTGTTACATTAAAAACATTTTCCTTAATTATAAAATTTAAGAAAATTTATTCTTTACACTTAATTAGAGAATTTGAAAAGTTTTTTAACATTAATTTTGAATACTATATAAACATATACCATTAGATTGTTACATGCTAGACATGAGATTGTTTGTAAAAGATGAAGGTCAGATGAATATGATGGTGCCGAGATAGCCATGAATTTCTGTGCGGCTGATCGAAGAAGACGATTGAATATGGAGTTTGAAAACCTCTAAAGCTCTTGCCATTCTTCTGCATTTGTTTATTTCTTTTTCTTTTTTTAGATTTTAGTTAGTGCTGTAGTTTATTTTCCTTTTTTATTATTGGATGCGATCCACTTTTGGGATTAGTAGTCGTAATATTTTTCAATTTTGTTGATTAATAAAGCCTGAAACATTTATTTTTTTAAAAAAAAAAAAGGAAGAAAAAATGTCATGCAATATAATTAAAATTTAAGTTTAATTTGCACACATTTATTTTGTTACATATTTTAATTTTTATGTTCTCTAATCTATGAAATCTGGGGAAAACAAATATCAAACTTCTCATCATTACTACAATTTATTAATTTTCATCTTTCTTATTATTACTACAATTTATTATTTTTATTTAAATTTTTTGTCTACCTTTTATTTTTATAATCTTCTTTAAAAAAATGTATTTAACTCCAATCCTTATTACCATAATTTAACATTGTACCTTCTATTTCTATTATTTTTTAAAAATATATATGTTTTATTTATGTCTCCTTTTTATTACCATAAATATATTCTCTCCATTAATTGTCTCAATTAATTTCATTTAATTTGTTGTAGAATGTTGAAGAAAATTAAAATATCTTATTTTTTATCATTAATAAAATACTACTGTATTAGTTAATTTTTCTAAAACTTTTCTTTCCATCTCCTAAATTTCTTTCATTTATTAAAAAAATAAAACACTTCTTAAATTCTGATAAATCTCCATTACAACCATTTTAAAGATTTTTATATTTTTGTAATTTGTCACTTTTGTCAGAAATTTATTTATAACTTATTCTTTTTAACTTTTAAACTTCATTTGTTTTTGAGTGATAGGAGTTTAATTTCTTTTTGCGAAAATAAATAAATTTATATATATATATATATATATATATATATATATATATATATATATATATATATATATATATAAATGAACTACAAAAATCAAAGATAAAAAGAGGAATATAAGGATGAGAAATATTTAAGAAATATATTTTTATGTGTAAGCAAAACAGTAGCTTTTGAATTTCTTATTTTTGGAAAAGTATAACTGAATATTAATTAATAATTGATGTTTTTTTTTGGATTTTTCTTTTTTTCATCACTTAAAACTCAATTCTTTAATTCTATCAAAATAAATTGTTAAAGAAACTAAAAAGTCATTTCTTTAATATAAGTTTTAATGATATTTATTTTTCTAATATTTAAAGTAATTAATAATCATATTGATGTTAGATATTATAGTCGTATATATAAAGGTAGTCAAATTTTATAAAAATCATCACATTAATTTTTTTTATTGTTATTTTTTCGAGAGATATTGTTAGATTATGTAGAAATCATCACATTAATTTTTTTATTGTTATTTTTTTAGAGATATTGTTAGATTATGTAGAAATCATCACATTGATTTTATTTTATTTTTGATGTTGTTATATTTTTTATGTTTATTATTTGCATATTTTAGTTTCACTCAAAAAAAGTAAGATGCAAACTATTAGATTATGATCAACCTATTGAGTGGATGTCAGTAAAAACTCTAAAGATTAATTATGCATTATATATTGCAAACACATCTTCATTTATATGAAACTTAGTAAAATTATTCATAGCTTATCATTTTTTATAATCGCGCGAAGCGCGAAATAAGTTCACTAGTATATATATATAAAGGAGGATCATAGAAGAGCTGATGTGGCACCTCTCTATGGCCTCCATTTCAATTTCTTTTTTTCCTCCTTTTTTGATTTTTTCTTCATTTCTTTCATTAAATAATTTGTTTGTTAATTAAAAAATTCATTCATATTTATTATTCTAATTATACCTAATAAGTTACAATAAAACCTCCATCTATTTACATTCCCTACTTAAATAATATGTCTCTTCAACTTATTTTTAATTATTCTTATGATTTACACAAACTATAAATAACAACTATCTATGTTCAATGATCATTCTCATTTTCTCATTCTTTCTTTTTATTAGTATAGTTTTTTCCTCTTTTACATTTTTTTTCTTCATCTTTTTCATCAATCATGTACTTAATAAGTTCACCATATGATCTTCATATTGATAAAGATCATAGATATATTCTTCAAGATTCATCAAATTGATGTTTGCATTAGTTTGGTACAAGTTTATCAAAATGAAGAAGGAATCTTAATTATTTTAAGATTTCATCAAGAAGATGGTCATATTAGTAAAAAAAATTGAATGATTTCCAAATATTTTGAAGATTCATTCATTCATGTATTGTTTTGATTATATTTTTTTTATTAGATATATAATTTCATGTTATTCAACAAAAAATAAATTATGAAACTCTACTAATCAACACATTAGAAAGCTCAATTAACATTATTTTCTTCATTTTACTTTGCTCTTTTTCTTCTTATTATTATTATTATGTGAATGAATGAAGATGAAAAGTTATACAGTTTTATTTTTATGTAATTTTTTCGTCAAGTTCTAATTAATATTTTAATTTTTATCACAGTTGAAAGATATAATATTGCACATGATACATTTCTTATAGCTATTGCATATTGATGCCCCTAAAAAATATATGATGTAGTTTATCATATTAAAAAAGTCATAGACTAAACAAAAAATAAATTAATCATTTTTTAGTACTTTTAAAAAATTTAATGAATAAATAAATTATTTAATGAAAAGAATGAAGAAAAAATTTCCCCTTAGTCACATTAATTATATTAAAACAAAAAAGTGTAATTTATTTAACTTCTCTTAATTATTGAAAATGAGACACATAAAAAAAAGTGATGTGACATTTATCTTCTCTTTTTTGACCTTTTTTCTTATTTAAATTAATTGATTTTTTGTAAAAGTAGTTTACTCAATTAATTAAAAATAATTTTTATTAATAGAGGAACATTTACAACAAAAAGTTTTCACATACTACTTTATAAGGAGTAAATAATAATCATCCATAACTCACATTTTTCTAATTTCCACTCCTAATAGATTAATTTTCCACTTTCTTTTCCTTTTTTTTTTTTTGACCTTCTTCTGATTATAATTTCAGAATAACAATCTTAAAAAAATATTTTAAGTTATTTTCTCTTTATTATTTACTTACAACCAATATATCTATTTACATATAAAGTTAGAGTGTTAGAAATAAATAAGATGATGTGGTACATTTCTATCACCTCCGATCACATTTATCTTTTCTCTAAATTTTTTAGCATGTTTTTTATTTTTCTTTACTAGTGTGATATTGTAAAATATATTTTCAAAATTTCCTCTTCAAATAATTACTTAATAGTATTATTCTGCATAATTGACATTTTTTTTCATATATGTAACTTTTATTTTTAATTGTTAATTAATAATATTCAATGACTTCAAAACCTTTCATGTGGATAACCCCCTAAAGTAATTAATGTGCAAGTTATATAGTTTTTCTTATCTTACTTAGTTGCTACAAGTAACAATTTTAAAGAGATTTTCTATAGAGTTTTTGTATCTTATTAGTATTTTTAATTTTTTTTATATATTATATATATTTATAAGTGTTTATTAATAGTTTTGGTATATTGCAACTGTTGCTTTTTTTTTCGTTCTGTAATAATAATTATTGTGTTGCTATTTTTTTTTTTAATATTGAATGTTTGCTTTTCATATTAGATTTATGTTAAATTAAAAAAATTAAGTAGAGTATATTGTTAGTTGAATAATGCAAATATGATACTCCTATTGAATTGCTTATGTAGTGTTGACATGATTTCTCAATATACCGAAGATGATTTTCACCAAAATAAAAGTCAACCTTTTATTATTTTACAAGCAATAGATTCTAAAAGATGTAATTATTTTAGATAAAATAATATGATAAGCATGACTTGAAATTAGTTGTATATGTCCACTCTAGGAATTATATATATATATATATATATATATATATATATATATATATATATATATAAAATATGTTTTCTATTTTATTAAATTATTGTTTATCTATTTATTTAGAGTAATTGTTTTCATTAATATTTTTTTTATGAACACTGTATAATTTAACTACCTCCTAAAATATAATTTAGAATTTATTACAGCCGCAGAAACAAAAAAAATTTCCATGAAATTATTTTTCTTTCTTTACACGTTTCTAAAGATAACATACCAAATAGATTATACGAAATCAACTATATTTAAAATACTAAAAGCATAGATAGTGAACAATAAGTTGAAATATAATTTATTGGGATCAATGATAATAATATTTGACTCAAAATATTTAAACAAAAAAAAATTATTCATAAATCTAATGAGTTCCGCGCGAAGCGCGGATATGTTTACTAGTTACTGTATAAAAAAAGAAAGAATCAGATGAATTTGATGATTCAATATTGAAATATGAATTATTAAGATTCAAGCCTTAAAAAACATGCTTAATGAATTACATATGAATAATTAAGATTTGAATTTTGATTAAATGCAATCAAATGAGGCTTAAGACTACAAAGAGTTAAAGTGTGCAATTAATAATTCGTGCCAAGTTTAAAGGAGGAAAATACATTAATAGCCAAATTTCGAAATCATCATTAAAGTCATAACCGTAGTGTGTGGAAATTTACATGTTTAGTCACTTTGAAATCAACTTCAAACACAAATAGCATATGATATTAGGCTAATTAGCCGTCCCAAAATTTCATATTATTTTTTTTTTAAAAAAAATAGTTTGGCTTGACAATTCAAACTTCAGATATCTTTATTTGATTTTTGCCTTGTCAATCCTAAACTTAAATGACATTTTTATTTTATTTTCATCTATCAAACCTCAATTTTACAATACAAATTACGAAAACATATACTAAAGTTTTTGTTAATCTATATCGAACAAAGTTTTTTGAAGGTCTAAGACTACTAAAAAAATTGAAATTAGCTATAAATTTTGTTGCTATCTATCATTATTTCGCTCGTAGGGAACAAAAATTTACCGCTAATTCATTGCTAAATAAAATTAACGATGACTTTTTCTATTTATTAAGAAATTTATTTGTCGTTAGTTCCAAAAAAATTTAAATAGTGAAGGAGAAAAGGAGGACCACCAAAGTTTGTCTTAAAATTTGCTTACAAGGTTTATATTAATTATATTTGTGCACAAACTTTAAATAATGACTATTGTTTAAATGACAACGTCTAAATAGGCCAAATCATAAAACTTTACATTTAGAGATATTTTTTTTAGAAAAAATGACAGAAATTCTACTTATAAATTTTATTATTATTATTATCTCGTACTAGTTTTACAAATCATCAATATCTCTAATTTTTGCGCATCAGATTAATGTATCAGCGCATATCTCGCGCATCAGATTAGTGTATCATGCATAAAATGTACTTCAGATTAGTGTATCATGTATAAAATATAATGTATCTTTATTAACGATTAATGTATCTCGCGCATCAGATTAATGTATCAACGCTTATATTATTGTATCAACTTGAGAGATTTTTGTAATTAAAAACTTATAAGGGACAAATAATAATTTTGCTTAAAAGTATGTGACTTCTGTCCTTTGCCCTTCTTTTTAGGTATTTCATCTCCATAAACTATAATTGAGAAAATAATATTATATAATGTAGGAGATAATTATACGTACTTATAAAAATGAATGGAGGGAATAATATAATATGATGTAAGATATAATTGTATCAAAATGATTTTGATGAAAATACACACAAAATTAAGTGAGAATTTATTCGCATAAAAGAGCAAAATAAGTCACTTAATTATAATAAACTTACATAATCTAATACTATAAACATTTAAGATATACATTTTTTGTTTTTTTCATTCGATATCTGCTTTTCATATTGGCAGAGGAAGACTCACATTGAAGGTTCCGGGTGCTCGAACACCCATTAATTTCGTATCCAACTCTATAAAGTAGTTGCTTGGTGTAGTGATCGTTTGCGGGGTGCTCAAAAATTGTACATTGCATTTGTAGTGTCCAGATTTGATTTCCACTGTGGTATTTTTTACAAAAAAATTAAAGACCAAATCTTTTTGGAGCACCACAATCTTCAATTTCTGAATTGTATACTGAAGTTCGATTAATTAAGATTCGCATCGTATAAGACTCCATTGAAAAAAAAATAGCCTGTATCAAATATTTTTTTATACCTAAAACTCAAATTCAAAATTTTTGATGAGCTAGATAAGACATCTTTATTATTATGAAAATGAAAAAGAACAAAAGATGTATGGTCTAATTTTCCTTTTTGTGCTTTTTTTTTCTTTTTTTCTTTTTTTCCAAGTTGGAGGTGGCTTTAACCTTTGGTGATAGAAATGGGCACCATAAATTAAATATTCTAAAATTTTAAAGCTCATATTTTTGTGTTTTCATGGTCAGCCATTATCACCTATACTAAAATATATTCATCAATTATTATTATTATTATTATTTTTTTTTTAATTTTAATTATCCAACATTTTCCTTGTACATATTGTTGGATCACTTTTTTTTTATTTTTTTTTATCTATTTTTTTTTAAAGAAATAAATTAAGAACAAACCCAAAAAATTATGAACTTGCACTTGTTCAAACCCTAGACTTTACCAATCTTGAACTTGCAAGATCGAGTCTTTTGAATCATTTTGCTGCCAAGAATTCAAAGGGGTTTCTGATAATTGAATCTCTGAGGTGGGTTTTGATTTTCTCCCAAAAAATTTACGTGCTTTGTGTGATTTTGTTTGTTTAATTTATCTGAAAATTAAGATTTTGGAATGCTGGATTTTGATATTGTGGCGTAGTTTAAAGATCATATAGGTTCAGTTTGATTTATTTCAATTAACGGTTATTTTTCTTTCTGTTTTTGCCTGTGATTTGGATTTATGGTATATGACAGGCTTTTGTAGAAATGTAGAGTAAGACGGTGTATAATAGACCCTTGTGGTCGGGTCCTTCCCTGGACGTGTGCATAGCGAGAGCTTTAGTGTACTGGGCCTGCCCTTTTTGACAGATTAGGATATGTTGGGCTAGGATTTTATGTTTGAGCTAGTTGTATGTGAAGTCCCAGTGTCGTTTGTTTTATTGGAATGAATTAGGCTGAAAAAGGAAAGAATGAATATTAGGGGGTTCATATAGAGCGACTGTGCTAGTTTGGGACTGAGGTATTTTTGTTGTTGCTGTTGTTATTTGTAACTTGTACTGTTTGATGTTTTTGCAGGTAATTAAGAATTACCTGATTAAGGGGTTGAGGTGGCATTGGAAAAGACACTGAAGAATATTAGTAAAAATGATTTCGAGATCGTATACCAACCTTTTGGATTTGGCATCTGGGAATTTTCCGACAATGGGAAGAGATAGGGACCGGAGACGGATGCCAAGGGTGATGACACTACCTGGGAGTATATGTGAGATGGATGATGACCAGGCTCATAGTGTTTCATCTGAGAATCCGTCTTCACTGGCTGGTGATCGGATGATTGTGGTGGCAAATCTGTTGCCCCTGAAAGCAAAAAGGAGACCAGACAATAAAGGCTGGAGCTTTAATTGGAATGAGGACTCGTTACTTTTGAGACTTAGGGATGGTTTACCTGAAGACATGGAAGTGATATATGTTGGGTCGTTATGTGTTGATATTGATCCGATTGAACAGGATGATGTGTCTAGTTATCTGTTGGAGAAGTTTAGATGTGTTCCTGCATTTCTTCCGCCAAATATTGTGGAAAAATATTATGAGGGGTTCTGTAAGAGGCATTTGTGGCCACTTTTTCATTACATGTTGCCATTTTCACCTGATCATGGAGGCCGGTTTGATCGCTCTATGTGGGAAGCATATGTGTCTGCTAACAAGCTGTTTTCACAGAAAGTAGTTGAGGTTCTTAATCCCGAGGATGACTTTGTTTGGATTCATGATTATCATTTGATGGTGTTGCCTACATTCTTAAGGAGGCGGTTTAATCGTTTGAGGATGGGGTTTTTCCTTCACAGTCCGTTCCCTTCATCTGAGATTTACAGGACTCTTCCTGTTAGAGAGGAAATACTCAAGGCTTTGCTCTGTGCTGACATTGTTGGATTCCACACTTTCGACTATGCACGCCACTTCCTCTCTTGTTGCAGTCGGATGTTAGGTTTAGAGTATCAGTCTAAAAGAGGTTATATAGGGTTAGAATACTATGGTAGGACAGTAGGCATCAAGATTATGCCTGTTGGAATACATATGGGTCACATTGAGAACATGAAGAGACTTGCAGCTAAAGAGTCAAAGCTTAAGGAGCTAAAGCAGCAATTTGAAGGAAAAACTGTGTTGCTTGGTTTCGACGACCTGGATATTTTCAAAGGTATTAATTTAAAGCTTCTAGCTATGGAACACATGCTCGGACAGCACCCCAAGTGGCAAGGGCAGGCTGTGCTAGTTCAGATTGCAAATCCTACAAGGGGTAAAGGAGTAGATTTAAAGGAAATACAGGCGGAGATACTGGAAAGCTGTAAGAGAATCAATAAGCAATTCAGCCAGCCTGGATATGAACCTATAGTTTATATTGATAGACCTATATCAAGCAGTGAACGCATGGCTTATTACAGTATTGCAGAATGTGTTGTTGTCACAGCTGTGAGGGACGGGATGAACCTAACTCCTTATGAGTACATTGCTTGTCGACAGGGCATGTCTGGTTCAGAAGCTGATTCAGATGTGGATGGACCTAAGAAGAGCATGTTAGTTGTATCTGAATTCATTGGGTGTTCACCTTCACTTAGTGGGGCAATCCGCATCAACCCATGGAATGTTGAAGCAACTGCTGAGGCAATGAATGAGGCTATATCTATGGCGGAACCAGAGAAGCAGCTACGACATGAAAAACATTATCGTTATGTTAGCACCCATGATGTTGGTTATTGGGCAAGAAGCTTCTTGCAGGATATGGAGAGGACCTGTATAGATCACTTCAGAAAAAGATGCTATGGCATTGGTTTGGGTTTTGGATTCAGAGTTGTGGCCCTAGATCCGAACTTCAGAAAGCTTTCTATTGATGATATTGAGTCAGCTTATATTAAGTCTAAGAGCAGGGCCATATTCTTGGACTATGACGGAACTATGATGCCTCAGAACTCTATCATCAAGTCTCCAAGTGCTGAAGTTATCTCAATCCTGAATAGAATTTGTGCTGATCAAAACAATGCCGTCTTTATTGTTAGTGGAAGGGGAAGGGACAGCCTGGACAAATGGTTTTCTCCTTGTAGGAAGTTGGGTCTTGCAGCAGAACATGGTTACTTCTTGAGGTGTGCTTTTATTCTCTTTCCCTTTAAAATATACATTCTATTAATGACATCTGCATGCATGCTGGTCGTTTGACTGCACACTGTTTCGATCACATTATTTTACACAGTATGGATCACCATTTTGTTTGAGGCTGTTTGCTATAGAATGGTTTCTGTTCCCCGGATTGGTTTCATTTTCATTTTTCTGGCTTTTCAAGTAAACAGCATTATATAAGGTATAATGACAAAAGAGTAAACTTGCTATGAAGAAAACGTGAGATAATTGGGTACTCCTCATCCAATTAATGATACATACTTCCTTGACACACTTCTAAGGGTGAAAAACTTTGGTACAGGCTATCGCTGACATGTTTCGAAAAATTCAAAACTAGAATACTAGTCTTTTCTTCTACTTTTACTAATATAATATGAATACATAGGCAGCCAAGGGTGTGGCTCAATGGTCAATGAAGTGGGTTGAGAACCATGACGTGTTTGGTTAAAATCCCAGTAGAGTGTGCCAAAATACTAGGTGATCTTTCCCCATCTGTCCAAGCGTTAGTGAACAGAGTTATCCGGTACTTTGCGGGTGAGAGGTAGCAAGTACCCGTGAAACTAGTCGGGTGTGCACAAGTTGACCAGGACCCATGGTTGCTAAATAAATAATTACACACAATAAATAACTTATTATCGTGCCTGCTCAAACAATGCCATATAAAGTGGGATGAAGTAATGATAGTGATTTTGAGTATTACTTTACTAACACAATCGGAAGTATTGCCTTATCAAAATAGATTATCTGAAGCTATACTGGTTGTACATCATATCCTACTTGTAATTGGACATGATCTAGTTGGCTTATCGCGAACGCAAGCTTGGTTTGATGAAACTGAGGGCGTGTTTGGAAAGCCAACTTTGAATTGGATTTGTTTGTAATTGAGGCTGGTCCAGACACCACCGTTATTTTAAAAAAAGTATAATGTAGTTATGGTGAAGCTAGTTTGATTGGGAAAACATCATATTCTAAAGGAAATTTATGGGGGAAGGTGCATAGAATGATATTGTCTTTGAACATCCTAAAAGAGAAACTTAAACTGGGAAGAGAGAATATTTAAGAACTCCAAAATATTAGCTTCAGTTTGTTCCAGATGATTATGTTCTCCCCGTAAATGTCTGGCCTACCTCACCTGCTCTTGCTCTCTACTGTGAGTTTCATCTTCTCCACCCCACTTCTTGCTCGTTTCATGTGTTGTTTTTCTCTTAAAACTACAATGATTCTGATACGTATAACATTATTTATTCTTTCTCTTGAGCCTTTCTTTGCTGCTCTTTCCTTTTCTTGATACCGGTAAACATGTCCACGTTGGTCCACCCATATTCAGTCTTACCTGTAGCACTTTTTCTCTCATCCATGTATTACTACAAATGCTGAGTATTCACAATTCAAGTCTATCGTTTGATTTCTTTTTGGTGACATTGTTTTTTTTTTGTTTTTTTTTGATAAAGTTAATATTGACAATGCAGGTTCCATGCTATTTTTTGACAAGTACAAGTTGATATTTTATGTATTCTTGAGGCTACTTTTGTCTTTTTATTTGCTCTGAAAACAATGAGATTTCTTTCTCCATAATTTCCTTCCAATAGCAGTGGGTGAGGGATTTATAACATGAATTAGTAGGGAAAAAACCATCTGTCTGGAGGTCCAAACACGGTAATCTCCCAGCACTGTTGTATCCTGCCTTGAGCTATAGGTGCCTCTGGATTCTGTGCGGTGCTAGAATTGTCAGGAAACAATTTTGAGAGGAGAGTGACCAGCCACAGATCATGTCAAAATAAGATTCAGGTTCTCATACCAATATATAACTGATGACTTCCTTAGGTATTTTAGTGCTTTATGTTTCTCGTCTGAAATATAACATGCTTTTCCACAACTAATGGGGGAAGACTATACGACGGGACCGTCAAGGTCTTGAGACCTGGTAGCATATATAGCTAAGACATTCGTATATTCTGTGTCTTAATAATTAGGAATCAGCCCAACCGTCAAAATCTAGTTGGTAAAAGGTTCAATCTGAAGAGGTCCAGTTGATGTCCTGTGTAGCTTCTTTTTAGCGTCTACGTTTTGCACCTTCTATTCTTATTATGTTATCTTTTTGTGATCTGCATTTGATAGTTTGAAATGTTTTTCGAAAGAAGTATTTGGAATTGATATTTTTATTTCTTTCGATCACATAAGCATTTAAAATTATTGTTGACATACTTTGCTTTCTTTTGCTGTAATTTGGTAAGCAGACCACATTAATTCGCATGAGCTCAAACTTGTTTGCTTACTCTACGCCAAGTTTGAGCATTTGAGTTGGGGGATTTTTTGTCCAACTGTAGTGAAGTACCTGTAGGATTTGGCTTGCATGGCTCATGGGCCACCTCTTTGTATTGGGGGTGCTCAGTTGGGTGTTTTGCTGCCCCAAAGGTCACCTTTTGGCTCCTTTGAGTTCGCTGATGTTTTAATTTTTTGATGCCACAGATGGTCGCAAGATCAGGAATGGGAAACATGCAGTCAGAACTCTGATTTTGGTTGGATGCATCTTGCTGAACCAGTAATGCAGTCCTATACAGATTCTACAGATGGCTCTAGCATTGAAAAAAAGGAAAGCGCTATAGTGTGGCAGTACCGTGATGCAGATCCTGGCTTTGGGTTTTCTCAGGCAAAGGAGATGCTTGATCATCTAGAGAGTGTTTTAGCAAATGAACCTGTTGCTGTGAAAAGTGGGCAGTTCATTGTGGAAGTCAAACCTCAAGTATGAATACTTACCCCAGTTACCACATTGGTTGTTTCATTCTTATCTGTTGTTATAATTCAGGATTTTCTTTCATCAAATAGGTAAGTAGCATCGTTATATAAGCGAAAGCCTAGCATGTTCATGACATCTTTCTTCAGATGATAACACACCTATTTTCTAATAATTTCATGTCAATCTTAGATCGAGAACTGGAATTGCATTCTTCGCATCTGAGAATGATATGAAGCAGCAGTCTTTGGCAATGAATGATATGACACAACAGCAAATCATTGATTTTCTGTACTGTGTCAATGTACATAGTAATGTATATATATTGTTTATGGTATGCCTGGCTAAGATGATAAGTAAATGAATGCGATTATTTTAAATAGGCATAGTACATAAACAAACAAACTTGGCCTTAGCTGACGAGTAAGCACTCCAACTTTGAGAGTGCACATCTAGATACCTTAACTTGGTCTCATTGGCAACTAAACCCTTCAACTCATCCCCACTGTGTGTCATAGATACCCGATGCTGACGTGACACATAAATTTTGAAGGTGTCTAGATGATCATTCTGTAATTCTCACTGTCTAGAATTATCTTTGTATTGGTGATGTTTGACTTATCCATCTTTGGTAGATGCAGTCAATTCAATTATTGTTCCTGACACATGGTTTGAGTAAAACCTTAATTTTCTTATTTTCCTTTCTAGGGGGTTAGCAAAGGTTTAGTAGCAGAAAAGATCTTCACATCCTTGGTAGAGAGAGGAAAGCTTGCAGATTTTGTGCTTTGCATTGGTGACGATCGATCTGATGAGGATATGTTTGAGATCATCGGTGATGCTTTATCCAGAAATATTCTTTCTTATGATACCAAAGTATTTGCCTGCACAGTGGGACAAAAACCAAGCAAGGCTAAATATTATTTGGACGACACTTCAGAGGTTAGATTTATGCTAGAGTCTCTTGCTGAAGCTACTATTACTCCATGTACTTCCGATGAAGAAGCTGAGGACTCGGCTTGATTTAGCTGATGCATGCCTTGGTTTGTTCGGTTTCCTTCCTACTGCATGTATATTCCAGGTTGGGCCAGTGACTTCATCTCTTTGATAGTTAGTTTTAGGTTTTAAGATAACGGAATTATATTCCTCTCAATTATTCTTTCCTTTTGACATGATCCATTCTTTTACCCCTTTCCTGGAAGTACTTTGTGTGAGAAGTGGAGTACTGAAGTTGATTGCAGAATTGTTTGTGCATCTTGGGAAAAAATTATCAAACCCTAGAGTCCCGGTGAAACATTTATGCAGAACTAGAAACCCATTGAAGGAAGAAACCGAGACACAGATGTGAAAAACATGGTATCAACTATTTTTACAAGATTGACGGTGGCAGTGAGTTTTGTAGAACTAAAAGTTTTGATCACTCTCCGAATAATAAAGTTCTCATTATTCTGGCAGCTAACTTTTATTACTGTGGACAAGTTTTTATGAAGGTTGTCTTGCGTCTGCATGATCATCGATGGTTAACTTTCCAAGAGTAGCTTGGAGAGTTCTATCGATGGACATGGAATCGGTTTGTGGTAAATAAGCATCAACACTTGGATCGAGGCAATGGCGTTTTGATAATCTTATTGTACAGACTCTTTAGTGATGAAAAGGGATGTTTTTTATCACCATGTTTTCTTTTGGTTCATTTGGGAAAACATCATATTGATACAAGTAATGCAATAATATTTTTGCTCTATAAATTGGTATGTTTAGTTTAGTTTTGATATTTTGCTCCATAATAATATCTTCTGTTTGTTCTATTTCCCTTTCCCATTTACATGTAAACCATATCTGACTCTTGTTGCTGCAATCAGAGAATTGCATTAACTCCCCCTCCGTTTCAATTTGTTTGTTCTATTTTCCTTAAAAGTGTTATGTATGATTGACGTATACCTGAAAATGGTTTTGAATGATATCATCAGTTGCCCGATAGATCTTGAGTAAATACTTTTGACAACAAGAGAAAAATCCTCCTTACTAGGGGTGACTTATTATTTATCGAGTTTTGATCGTGCGCCACTAACCCTCGAAATTTTTGGTTGTTTGCTTACTAAGTAAGACAACCAAATAATGATGATGATGATGATTCTTTTTTACTTATCAACATCATAAGAAACTTGGAAAAAACCGTTTTATTTTCACGAGTTAGGAATAAATTATTAGGTTTGATTATACTCTACCCTTTCAAATTCTACCTTAGAGATTTCATTAGATATATTATTATCGTTATTATCTTTCTAGTTCTTATTCTTGTGAGATAAGATTAATCTAAACCATTAGAAAAATATCGGAAAGGAAAAATTCTTCAAAGATGAACTTATTGCCATGTGTTAGTCAACAAATAATCTAAAGTTTTTAGAGCTTCTTCTAGGCTCGTCGGGGACCTCGTTATCCATTTTTTGTAACTTAATCTATGAATTTGACTTTTATACACTGACAACATAACAAAAATTAGTCGTACATATGTCTTCCATTTACCAACCAAACGATTTAAGTACATATATATAATTTGGAGTTTATTATCAACAACTTCCGTTATCGTCCAGCGGTTAGGATATCTGGCTTTCACCCAGGAGACCCGGGTTCGATTCCCGGTAACGGAATTTTTTTTGGTATGTTTAGTTTCGGGGTTTACGGAGAGTAGTGTGTACGTAGACTTTTTTGGTATTGTCAATTTCACGAGTGGGGTTTGGGGAGAATTTTGGTATTGTTAATTTCACGAGTGAGGTGATGAACAAATTACATGGGACAACAGATAGTAACAAAAATCGGAGGAACAAGACCTTAAATGAAGGGTAATATTACAACGACTAGTATGGAAGGATAAGCAAAACTATACTCAACTACCTACTAACCTTCTACCTTAATCCATGTCCTCCATAATCTTCTATCTAATGTCATGTCCTCGGTAACCTGAAGTTGCACCGTGTTTTGTCTAATCACCTTTTCCCAATATTTCTTCGGCCTACCTCTACCTCTCTTAAAACCATCCATAGCCAACTTTTCACATCTCCGCATAGGGGCATCCATGCATCTCCTCTATCCTTTAACAGCTTGGAGTGCATGCTGTATAACGGCAGAAATCCGTCATTTGCCAAAGTTTCAACAGAATTGATAGTTCATAATATCGAAAACTTTGATCACTGATGCATTTGGCAACAATGGTGTAGGTTCTAAGAGGCTCCAGGATGTTACTGATCGAAGCAGTGTATGCTGCATCCGTTGAATCTTCCTGACGAATCATCTTACTGCAATGTAAAGTTTATCTGCGTGTTCATCTGAGATATGAAATGTTCTGTCAAAATCTGCTACCTAATGTACTCGTGAATTCGAGGACCCTCAAAATGGTCTAAACAGAACATGCAGCCAAGATATCATCTTCGAATACGCTTCAACTACCTAGTTTAGATAGGTAATGCTGCATTAGTACATACCGTCAAGCAACAATAAGAAACACAGTTCCAGTCATTCTTCACCAGAAATCTCCGCAGCTGCATATTCCATCTCTGAAATGATGAAATCGACTTGCATCCCTCACTGTAATTTCTCTTTTTGTTATTAGACTTATATGTTTCAGTGTACTATGGCAGTCAACACAAACTCGTAAGTTCTTAGTAACGAGTATGGACTTGCTAGGATCCAGATTTAGCAACGCAAATGCAACAGCAAGCTTCTCGCTGTGATAAAGCAGAATCTGTTCCTTCTCTTCTTCCTCAACATCTTGGTACACAAAACTGGATTCTGCACTATACCCCAGCTTTTTCATCTCTTTCGAAAGTTCCTTAAGTTTCTCATTTATTTTAGCGGACTGAGGGTGGGACTGATCCCCACCAACAAATGCATGGACAACACCATTTATTTCAATCCAACTACATCCGGGGCTCTTCTTGAAGCCAGAATCCTTCTGCTTAACTCTAACATGAGCAGCGTCATCCCATCTCCCAGCAGTAGTATACAAATTAGATAAAAGAACGAAATTACCCGGACTTTCAGGTCCTAGATATTGGATCTTATTGGATACTTCTTCTGCTAGAACAATATGTTTATGGATTCTACACGCGGCAAGCAAGGCACTCCAGATACGTACATCAGGTATAAAAGGCATATTCTGGACGAAACCATAAGCCTCGTCCAGAAGACCAGCACGTCCCAAAAGATCCACCATGCACAAGTAATGATCCATTCTTGGGCTAATTTTGAATTCTTCGGACATTCTGAAGAACCAATATTTCCCTTCAGCAACAAGACCTGAATGGCTGCAAGCAAACAAGAGACCAATAAAAGTTATATCATCTGGTATTTGACCTACAGACTGCATGTCATAGAACAGTGAAATTGCTTCCTTTCCACGACCGTGAACTCCATATCCCGCAATCATTGCATTCCATGAGACGACATCCCTTTTATTCATCTTATCAAAGACAATCCTAGCAATGTTGATTTTACCACATTTGGAATACATGTCAATTAGAGCATTACATACAGAAACATCCTCTGTAAATCCACGCACTATCGAGTAACCATGGGTGCAAACTCCAAGTTGTAGAGCAGCCAAATGTGAACAGGCTGGTAAAATTCCCATCACTGTTGCAGATTCTAGTTCAACACCAGACGATTGCATCATTCGTAAAATCTGCAAAGCTTCTTCTGCATGGCCATTCTGGACGCACCCTGCAATTATCGCACTGAAAGAAACAGAATCTTTCAAATCCATCTCCTCAAAGAAGGTAAGCGCATCATCTATTCTCCCGCACTTTGCATACATAGAAAGAAGAGTATTACTCACCATCAAATCCAAATTGGACCCTAACTTAACCGTATAACCATGCATCTTTCTTCCTCTTCTCATATCATTCAGCTTAGCACAAGCTCGAATTACAGTGGCAAGCATGACAGGAGAAGGAGACTCAGTATCTTCCATCCTCATGTCCTCAAACAGTTCCAATCCTTCTTGAGTAGAATCACATGTTACATATGCTCCTATCATCGCACTCCGCGTGATCTCATTCTTTAAACTCATCACTCTAAAAATCCTCTTCGCGTAGTTCAACCAACCACATTTTGCATACACATCCAAAATACCAGTATCAACAACTACATCATTAACAAACCCCCTTCTCACAGAAAACCCATGAACAGCCTTCCCTTCACGCAACTTATTAGCTTCCGCAATAGCAGGAAGAATCGCCACAACTGTAGACGAATTCGGACTTAACCCATTTTCTTGCATCTCCAAAACCAAACCCTTCATCTCCAAATACAAACCATTCACCGAGCACCCTGAAATCATCGCATTCCACGCCACAATATCTCTTCTCAACATTCCATCAAACACTCTTCGTGCCACAACCAACAACCCACACTTTGCATAAAAATCAACCAAAGCTGTACAAACATAAACATCACCATCAAGCCCCTGCCTTTTCACATGTTCATGAATCTTTTCCCCATTTTCTACATCTTGCAATGCAGAACAAGCCTTAATCACAAAAGGGTATGTATAATTCGTCGGTCTAACACCATACTCCACCATTTCATAATACAAATCAATACCCTTCTCAAAGGGTCCATTCCAAGCATAAGCTCTAATCATTTGGTTCCATAATATAACTTTGTCATTTCTATCTGACTCAGGAATTAAATCAAACACCTGGCGTGCAATATCAACTCTGCTACACGAAACATAAAATCGCGTTAACTTATCGAGTAAATTCGAACGATTATCGTTACAATGATTGTGCTTGATGATATGCTGATGAATTGATTTGCCTATAACAAATTGCTTAGTTTCTATACAGGCATCAAGAATCGAAATGTAATTATAATAAGGTTCTTGGCTAAAATTCCAACTTATGTTTACTATTCGTCGCGCATTTGCACCTAACATTATGCACTAAGCTCACGCTACGAGCTAACGAGAGTATAGTGTAATTATTTGAAATGGTGATGAAAGAAGGCGGGAAGCTTATTTTAAATCTTAATATATAGGGTATGTTTGGTATGAAAGAAAAATGTTTTCTTTGAAAAATATTTTCCTAGAAAATGTTTTCCTGGAAAACAAGTAGATTTTGAACTTATTTTCTCATGTTTGGTTGGTGAGTAGAAAATATTTTTTGGAAATGATTTTTAGTGTTTGATTTATGAATGAAAAATGTTTTTTGAGAGACATCTTTTATTTTTACTAGAGTAAAAAATAATTTATGAAATTGAAAATATTTTTTTTAAAATCAAAATTATTATTTTTTGGGGGTGGCGGTGGGGGAGAAGAGTAGGAGTGAAAAAATAAAAATTTAAAGTTGATAGTATTTTTAAAAAACAAAATTAATTATTTTGGGGGTTGGGGGTGGGTGGAGGGCTGCTGGGGGGTTAGGAGTTGAAAAATAAAATTTTGAAGTTGAAAATATTTTTAATAAGCAAAATTAATTTTTTGGGGAGGGGTTGGGGTTGGGGGGTGGGGTTGGCCGGTTGGGGGGGGGGAGTCAGGGATCGGGTGAAAATATAAAAAAATATAAATTGAAAATATTTTTTAAAAATCGATGTTTTTCCCCAAAAAAATATAATTTGAAATTGGAAGAGAGTTTTGGAAAATGTTTTTCTTAATTTTTGAAGGGAAGTCATTTTCCTTAATTTGAGGAAAGTGAGTTGATTTGGAAAAACATTTTCCAAAATTTTTGTCCCAACCAAACATGGAAAAATTGAAAAACATTTTCCAGAAAATATTTTCCTTCATACCAAACACACTCATAGATAACAAACTTTTTATATTAAGAAAAACTAAAACTTTAATTTTTTCTTAATTGCATATACTTTTATAATTCCTAATACATTTTAAAAAATAATATGTTTTTATAAAATTTTTGAAATACAACACTTCATACTCCCTCCATCCTTTTTTACTTGTTCACTTTTTCTTTTATAGTTATTCCTAATTACTTATCCATTTTGACAAATAAAGAAATGATAAAAATTTTTTTTACTCATTATACCCTTAATTATATGACTAATTATTTTGAAAAATATAGAACTTTTCATTCACTTAATAATTAATAGGGGTAAAATGATAAACTCACTACATTACTAATTGTTTTCTTAATAAGTACCAATTTAAAAGTGGACAAGTAAGAACAGACGGTGGGAGTACTAATCTTATATTCAAGATTCAAAACCTAATTAATTCTATTCATGATTTGAAAATTCTACACTTACAACTATTGTTGAATTGCACCTTTAACAATTATTTAATACTCCCTCCGTTCATTTTTACTTGTCATTTATTTTTAAAATAAATTTTTAATTTTACTTGTCATTTTTGACATATCATGAAAAGACAATAATTATTTTTTCATATTTTACGCTTAACATTAAATACTTATTTTCTAAATTATTTTTCCAAGGCATTACTTAATAGAGAAAAATTTGGTAAAATATCTGTATCATTTATTATTTTATTAATAGATGTACCAAATCAAACTGTAGCAAGTAAAAATGAACTACTATCTTATTTTAAATTAATCAAGGTTAGATAAAGACTAATCTTCTTCCAAGGTTCAATTTAATTTAAGGTTCATATTATTTTAATTCAAGGTTCAAATGATTTATGTTCAAAGTTAACTTTAAGTCAAAGTTCAAATTATGTCATTGTTGTATTTTATTTATGTTTAAACTTTCTAGTTCCCTCATTGCTTTTGCTTCAAATATCAACATTAATAGTTAAAAAAATCATCTTTTTTTTCCTTTCTAAAAAGGAAGATTTTACTTTAATTTAATAAGAGTAGACAAGTCCAAATAATCTATAGACATAATGATAAAGAAAAAGATTGATAGAGAAAATGACTTGCAATAATGTAATATGGATATTTTTTTTTGAAATTTCAAAGACGTGTGGTTGCACTAGAATTCCTGGTTACTATCTTGATTCGCGAATAAAATTATTTTAAAATTATAATTTTATGATTAATATATTTTACTTAGAAGATGAGATAAAATAATCTCAAATTGAACGAAATAAAAAAATGTGTAAGATTAAATTAAATATTCAAACTTAATTATCTGATATGTCACCTTCTTCCATTAACCAAACAAGTAACAACCCCTTATGACTTTTAATTTATTAATTCAAAACTTCACTTTCTTCTCATTATTTATAGTAGTAGTGGCCGTTTGGTTACTGGTTAGAGTTATGCAAGTATTAGTTATGCAGGGTTAAGTTATGCAGGTATTAGTTATGCAGGGTTTAGTTATGTAGGTATTAGTTATGCAGGTATTAGTTATGCAGGGTTTAGTTATGTAGGTATTAGTTATGCAGGTATTAGTTATGCAGGTATTAGTTATGCAGGGTTTAGTTATGTTGAGTTTAATTATACGGGTATTAGCTATGAGGATATTAGTTATCTAGGTATTATTTTACTATGTAGAGATTATAATATATGAATTATTAAGTATTGAATATTAAACTTGTTGTAAATTATTAATATATATTATTTACAAAATAATAATACATGCTAATAATATGTGGAATAGATTTAATAATATATAATGCTAATATTTGATTAGCATATGTACCGTCAAAAAATATATAATTAAATTTTTATTAAAAAATATTTATATTTACATAAATAAATAAAAATGATAAGTATATAAAAAGAAATGAAAATAGTCTATATATAATAGGAAACAATAAAGTTTCCAATTAATTTTTTTAAAAAAGAAATGAAAATGGTCTAGATATAAAAAGAAAAAAAAACATATATAAGTAAACAGTAAAGTTGTCAATTAAAAAAAATAAAATAAATTTATAGGGTAAATCTGTAATTTATCATTTTAATACATGTATAACTAATACCCACATAACTTAATCCACCTTCTACCCTGCATAACTTTATACATAGATTCCCTCATAAATTATGTTGGTATTAATTATGTAGGACTACAAAGATGCAACCAAACACCGTATAAATTAATACATGAATAACTTTTATACAACATTTAAAATTCTTACCAACCAAACATGATATAAGTTATGTTAACTTTTATACCTAACACAAAACTTCTACCAAACATAGTAAAACTAATGTAACTTTTAATACATGTATAAGATGTTTCTTATACAATAACCAAACGGCTCCTAGAGGTATACATACATACATACAATCATACATGTATATATACATTTGTTGTACCATTATACATACATATAGTGATTTTCATACATACATACATTTAAAAATTGTAAATAAACTTTAAGTCGTTATATCGCGTAATTTTCCCTTTCACTTCACTTTTGTAGGTAAGAATTGTTTTGTGTGGTTTGGGCCCAAACCAGCAGTCCTCATCACAGAGCCCAAATTGATAAGGGAGGTGTTAACAAAGAACTATGTTTATCATAAGGCACGTGGCAGCCCACTATTGAAGTTGGCAATATCTGGGCTTGCGGCCCATGAAAAAGATAAATGGGCCACACATAGAAGGATTCTCAATCCAGCTTTTCACTTTGACAAGTTGAAGGTTTTAGCCACTTTGAAACTTTGTTATACTCTTTTCGTTTCAATTTGTTTGTCTGGTTTCGACTTGACAAGAAATTTTACTTATCAATGTGCAGCATATGTTACCTGCATTCAAATTGTCTGTTAGTGAAATGTTGAACACATGGAAGGAAATTGTCTCGAAAGACGGAACAAAGATAGATGTGTGGCCATATCTTCAAACTTTGACAAGTGATGCAATTTCAAGAACTGCTTTTGGTAGTAATTATGAAGAAGGAAAAAAGATTTTTGAACTTCAAAAAGAACAAATTGAATTAATTTCAAAAATGACACACTCAATATACATTCCAGGATGGAGGTAAGTTTTTTTTTTTTTTTTTTCAATTATGAATTTTGTATAATACTCCAAAGTTAAGTATGCTTGAGAAATGGATAACCACATTAAGTTTTCGTCTTGCAGACTTTATATACATAATTCTTTAAACATTTAGAATCACCAATCCTTTATTTTATTAAGTTTTATGTTAAATTAATTAATACTTAATTTTTGTTAACTTCAATGACCAAAATAACGCATTTCAAATAATTGTAGGTTAAATATGCATAATCAAATAAAACCGAAACTAAAAGTGAAATTATGTAACAATAGAATGACTAAAACCGCAATTTCCCCATTGAAAATATATGGTTTAGTTGAATGTGAAAAATAGTATTTTGTTATTGTTCTTTTGTTAGTTCGTGAAACAAACTTCAACTATCTTCAAGAAACGTATCTATCTGTCTCTAAGTACTCTAAATATGATATTTCTTATATATTGATTTTTTTTTAACAATAATTATTGTTATCATGATCATGAACTATAGTTTTGTGCCAACTAAAAAGAACAAAAGGATGATGCAAATCTTCTATGAAGTAAAATCACTTATATTGGGAATTATCAATAAAAGATTGAGTATGATTGAAGCTGGAGAATCACATGATGATTTATTGAGTATATTATTGACATTCAATTTAAAAGAAATACAACAACATGGGAATAAGAAATTTGGTATGAGCATTGATGAGGTGATTGAAGAGTGTAAATTGTTCTATTTTGCTGGACAAGAGACTACTTCAACATTACTTGTGTGGACAATGATTTTATTGTGCAAGTATCCTATTTGGCAAGAAAGAGCTAGAGAAGAGGTTTTACAAGTGTTTGCAAGTGATGAAGTTGATTATGATAAGTTAAATCAACTAAAAGTAGTAAGTATTTCATACACATGTTCAATTATTTTGAACATTTTGTTATTAAGGTGGTATCTAGGTCAGTTTGCAAGTTCGTACATCAACCAGGTATACTATTAATTAGGCAGAATTTTTTTTATGAAATCGACCTCATGAGGTTTCTCATGGTAAAAAAAAAGTATTTATTCAAATAACGACCTCATGATATTTCTTTTTAGCGACCTACTTTTGAGGTCTCCTCTTCTTGCAATTTTTTTAGTAGTGGTACTTTATATATAAACATATCGGGAAACTCCACCGATCAAAGATTAGGTAGATGAGAAAAATATTTATCTTAGAGTATTTATGTCTCCTATTGAAATTTGAAGTCTAGTCTTTTATGTTTTTCACTCATATCACTTTATTGACAATTAGACCATACTCTTCGGACAACTTTCACTTTTTTGCACCTAAGTCAAAAAATTTCTTTTTGTAATAAAAAAGTCACTCAACTTTACTTAATATCACCAAATGTTTTTTTAATTAGTTTTTTAATCATAATGTCACTCAACTTCATCTAAATATCATCAAATGGTAATAAAGTTCTAAATTCTACTTTTATCTTCTAATCAATATGTTTAATGGCTATATTAACTTGTGATATATTATTTTACAGGTTACGATGATCTTAAACGAGGTCTTAAGGTTGTATACATCAGTATACGCGATTAATCGAATGGTAAATAAAGAAACAAAATTAGGGGATTTGTGTTTACCCTCTGGGGTTCAACTCATATTAGCAACAATGTTAGTGCATCATGATACTGAAATATGGGGAGATGATGCAATGGAGTTTAAGCCAGAGAGATTTAGTGAAGGAATATCAAAAGCAACAAAAGGACAAGTTGTATTTTTTCCATTTAGTTGGGGTCCAAGAATATGTATTGGGCAAAATTTTGCTATGTTAGAGGCAAAAATGGCAATGGTTATGATTCTAAAACACTATGCATTTGAACTCTCTCCATCTTATGCTCATGCTCCTCATCCATTACTGCTTCAACCTCAATATGGTGCTCAATTAATCATGCACAAGTTGTAGAAGTTGTCATCATGTATTGTCTTTTGAGTCATGATATATCCTATATGTATTGTTCTTTAATTATAGTTCAAAGTCATATATAGTTTTGTATAAGAGTGGAGAATTTTATTATAATAATATATGTTTATGATTTTCCTATTCCATTCTTTTTGCAATAACTTGATCGGTCATTTCTGGAAAGTTTCATGGATGTACCGTTTTGCCCCTTTTGATATCGACCCTCATGAGTGGTTTTTGGTAGAGTTTTGAACTTTGAGTTTAAAGTTGAGAATTTGCTAATTTTTGAGTTTGAAAGGATAAGTTGTTAAAAAAATAATTTTCGGTGTCTTTTGGAGTTTCAAGTGTCGAAATGGAATTCCATTGATTCCATCACTTTCGAAATGTGAAATTTGACCTGCAAAAGTTGTCGGTCTCAGATTTGGAGTCTTTTTGAGGATTTGAGGTCCTAAGTAATGAATTTTTAAAAATTTGGCCTTTGAATTGACTCTGTCAATATTCGGGGTCCGGCTGCTCGGATCAAAATTTCAAGAGTTCTTGGGTTCGGGAGATGATTTTAGGTCTAGTTGAGGTCTTGGTTGATTTTGTGAGATTTAGAGCTTGTTTAACCTTTTTATGCATTGAATTAATTCCTTGTGACTTTCACGAATGTGTTCACATATGTCCAGATACATTTATCGTAATATATTGTATCCAAGTGGATTTGCACGTATCCGGGATACATAAAAAAATCTCACTCGCTGTCCTCGCCTTTTTACCATCTCACTTGTCACTTTCCTATGTTATCTGGCATCTCAGATACATGTGAATCACATATACATGTAAATAATACTGTGTACCTATCGCGATTTACATGTTTCTGGGATACATAACAAACTCTCGCTCGCCTCCCTCCCATCTCGCTTGCCTCCATCCCCATCTCGTTCACCTCTCACCCTATTTTAATATATTCCATAGCAAAAATATATGTATCTATCTCAATATATGATAGGAAAATCTTAATTATTGGTTAAGATACATAATATTATGAAAATTTCCAAGCAAGTTGCATTCAAAACCACACAACATAATTATATTGACTGAAGTGTATAATGATCTCTATTACAAGAAAAACATGTTCACTCATATATAGTTGATGTTTACAATGATATAAATCCAATACTAATAACTTCTTAATGATCATTTCTCCTACTTGTATAAAATTAAATGAGCACCATATTTAGGTTGTAGCAATAGCGGATGAGGAGCATGAGCATAAGATGTGGAAAGTTCAAATGCATAGTATTTGAGAATCATGGCTATTGTCATTTTTGCCTCTAACATAGCAAAGTGTTGGCCAATACATATTCTTGGACCCAGTGACGGATTCAGAATTTATATTTAGGGGGTTCGAAAAAAAAGAGTAGTGCGTAAGATTCAAACTTGGAACCTTTAGGGGAGTTTAGAACTTTCTCAACCACTAAGTCAACCTATAATCTTACATTGAAGAGGTTCAAAATCAATATATTGACATAATTTTTTTTTAAAATACCTTAAATATACAACACAATTTTTTGTCGAGAGAATTCGAGTGAACACCCTCGGCAACCTCTAGGTCCGCCCCTGCTTGGACCCAACTAAATGGAAAAAACACAAGTTGTCCTTTTGTTGTTTTGTCTACTCCATCACTAAATCTCTCAGGATTGAAAATCCATTGCATCATCTCCCCATATTTCAATGCAACAAAATTGTTCCCAACAAAAGTTGCACCCCAGAGGGTAAACACATATCCCCTAGCTTTGTGTCTTTGGTCACCACTCTATTAATAAAATATCCTGATGGATACAACCTTAAAACTTCATTTAAGATCATAGTCACCTATTAAAAAGAAAAATGTCACTAGTAATTAGTTCCATAATGACAATATATAAGGGATACAAATAGTTGAATATTATGTTAAGAATATCTTTAGGCGGATTTAACAGAACAAAATAACACTTTCTCTCTATAATGTATGGTTATAAATGATCTCCTAACAATATATATATATATATATATATATATATATATATATATATATATATATATATTTGAAAATTCTAAACTAAAATGTGACCTTTTGCACAACATCCTTATTCTTTTGTTGATGATTTCTACAATCAATGTTCCCACTTGCTGTCTAAAGATATTTTTCATCCTTCTATTTGTTTTTTATGGTACAAACCTATATGGTTAATTCAAGAAATTAAGTAATCTGAAGTTGAATTCAAGAAATGTTATCGAGGAAATGATCTTCTATATTTACTTATAATTTGAAAAAAAAGAAAATGTCATGATGAAGATCTCATGCATTATTTTTTGTTGATCTGCTTTAGAAAGGTCACATAACTAAAATAACATTTTACTATCACCTTTGACATATAAAAAAATAATAATTGTTTTTTCATGTTTTATCCTCAACATTAAATAGTTATATTCCAAATTATTTTTCCAAGATATCATTTAATAGAGAGTTTGATAAAATATCAATATCATTTATTATTATTTTAATAAGTGTGCCAAGTAAAAAATGTGACAAATAAAAGTGAACAAAAGGACTACTATCTTAATTTAAATTAATCTAAGGTTCAATAAAGACTAATCTTCTTCCGAGGCTCAATTTAATTTAAGGTTCATATTATTTTAATTCTAAGGTTCAAATTAAGTTAAAAGGTTCAAATTGTTTTTATTCAAGGTTCAACTTTAAGTCAATTAGGTTCAAATTATATGGCATTTTTTAATTTTATTTATATTTAAACTTTCTAGTTCCGTCATTGCTTTTGCTTCAAATGTCTACATTAATATATAGTAAAAGAGCTCTTTTTCTTTCTTAAAGGGAAGATTATTCTTAATCTAATAAGAGTAGAGAAGTCCAAATTAAATAGTCTAGACACATAGAGAAAGAAAAAGATTGATAGAGAAAATGACGTGCAATAAATTCTATGTTTTTTTTTGAATTTTCAAAAAACGTGTGCAATAAATTCTATGGTTACTATCTTAATTCACGAATTAAGTTATTTTGAAATTATAATTTTATAATTAATTTGAATATGTCGAAGATGAAATAAAATAATATCAAACTGAATGAAATAAAATGTAAAATTAAATTAAAGATATAAATTTATTCCAAATTTAATTATCTGATATATCACCTTCTTCCATTAACCAAACAAGTAATAACAACTCCTTATGACTTTTAATTTATTAATTTAAAACTTTACTTTCTTCTCATTACTTATAGTAGTAGTATGTATATATATATGGTACCAATAACATAATAAAGATCATGAAACTTGGTATTATCATATAGAAAACAATATGGAAATATCATATTACAACTTAAAAATTGCAATATTTTCATTTGCAATTATCTTTGTATTGAGATGGACATGGAGAATCTTGAATTATGTTTGGTTCAAACCAAAAAAATTGGAGAAACAACTAAGACAACAAGGTTTCAAAGGAAATTCTTACAAATTGTTGTATGGGGATATGAAAGAGATGAAGATGATGATTGAAGAAGCTACATCCAAGCCTATCAATTTCTCACATGACTTGATTTGGCCTAGAATCAACCCCTTCATCCACAAAACCATCACAAATTATGGTAAGTAAATGGGAAAATATGATCCTTTTTTACGTATTTACTATTTGTTATGATCTTTAAGCTGATCTGATAATGCAGAAGTTTTTACTAATATCATTGGTGTATGAAATTTTATACCATCAAGCCACATTTGTCTACGATAGATGAGTTTATTGTGTAAATTACACATTTTATATGACTTAAGCTCTTATATTGTCCTAATGTGTGATGATCTAGACTAAAGTTATGAAGGAAGCTATTTATAATATTTTGTAGGTTATCAATCCATGTTTTTTCATACAAAACTTACTTAGTAATTGTATAATTGTGTAACATTCTTTTTAAAACATATCATACATATACACTAGAGGCATACATACATACAATCATACATGTATACATTTATTTGTCATACCGTCATAAATACATATACATACAATCATACATACGTATAGTAATCGTCATACAACATACATACATATAAAAATTAAATAGGCTTAAAGTCGTTATATCGCGTAATTTTCCCTTTTCACTTCATGTAGGTAAGAATTGTTTTGTGTGGTTTGGGCCCAAACCAGCAATCCTCATCACAGAGCCCAAATTGATAAGGGAGGTGTTAACAAAGAATTATGTTTATCATAAGGCACGTGGCAGCCCATTATCTAAGTTGGCAATATCTGGGCTTGCGGCCCATGAAAAAGATAAATGGGCCACACATAGAAGGATTCTCAATCCAGCTTTTCACTTTGACAAGTTGAAGTTTAGCCACTTTGAAACTTTGTTATACTCCTCTTCTCGTTTTAATTTTTTTTTGTTTGGTTTCGACTTGACAAGAAATTTTACTTATGAATGTGCAGCATATGCTACCTGCATTCAAATTAACCGTTAACGAAATGTTAAATACATGGAAGGAAATTATCTCGAAAGACGGAACAGAAATAGATGTGTGGCCATATCTTCAAACATTGACAAGTGATGCAATTTCAAGAACTGCTTTTGGCAGTAATTATGAAGAAGGAAAAAAGATTTTTGAACTTCAAAAAGAACAAATTCAATTAATTTCAAAAATGGCACGCTCAATATACATTCCAGGATGGAGGTAAGAAAAAGAAAAAGAAATAAATAAATATATATATTATTTTCTTTTTCATTATGAATTCTGAAGAAAACTTCAAAGTTAAGCATGAAAATAAGTATGTCGCATAAAATTTTGTGTTACAGACTTTATATACATAATTCTTCAAGCATATAGAATCACCAACCCTTTATTTTATTTAATTTTATTTTAAATTAATTAATAGTTAACTTTTGTTAACTTCAATTACTAAAATAACACATTTCAAATAATTGAAGGTTAAATATGCATCATCAAATAATACAAGGACTAAAAGTGAAATTAGATAATAATACAAGGACTAAAACCGTTGTTTCACTTTTGAAAAAATATGTGGTTTAGTTGAATGTGAAAGATAGTATTATGTTATCGTTCTTTTGTTAGTTCGTGAAATAAACTTTAACTATCTTCAAAAAACGCATTGGCGGATTCAGAAACTTTGTATTATGGGTGCTCAATTTTTTTTAGCTTGAAAACTACTACATAGAATGGGTGCTCAATTAATATATTTGATTAAATTACTAATTGTTTTACCTAAATAGTATTGTTTGTCACGAAAGACAGTGCGTGCTTAAGCACCCATAATGCATAACATAGGTCCGCCTCTGAAGAAACGTATCTACCTGTCTCTAAGTACTCTATATATGATATTTCTTGTATATTGATTTGTATATAGGTTTGTGCCTACTAAAAAGAACAAAAGGATGATGCAAATCTTCTATGAAGTAAAATCACTTATATTGGGAATTATCAATAAAAGATTGAGTATGATTGAAGCTGGAGAATCACATGATGATTTATTGAGTATATTATTGACATCCAATTTAAAAGAAATACAACAGCATGGGAATAAGAAATTTGGTATGAGCATTGATGAGGTAATTGAAGAGTGTAAATTGTTCTATTTTGCTGGACAAGAGACTACTTCAACTTTACTTGTGTGGACAATGATTTTATTGTGCAAGTACCCTATTTGGCAAGAAAGAGCTAGAGAAGAGGTTTTACAAGTGTTTGCAAGTGATGAACTTGATTATGATAAGTTGAATCAACTAAAAGTAGTAAGTATTCCCTACATGCTCAATTATTTTGATCTTCTATGTTATTATGGTAGTATCTAGGTCAATTTGCAAGTAGTACATCAATTGAATACTTTATATATAAATATATTTTAGGAAACCCACCAACCAAAGATTAGGTAGATGAGGAAAATATTCTTAGAGTTTTTATGTCGATTCTATTTGAATTTGAAGTACAGTCTTTCGTAATTTTCAGGCATATCACATTATTGACTACTAGGCCATACTCATCAGCCAACTTTCAACATTACTTATTATCATCAAAAGTTTTTAAATGATAATGTCACTCAACTTCATCTAAATATCATCAAAATGGTAATCAACTTCTAAATTCTACTTTATCTAAATCAATATATTTAATGGCTATATTAATGTGTGATTTATTGTTTTATAGGTGACTATGATCTTAAACGAGGTATTAAGGTTGTATACATCAGCATACGTAATTAATCGAATGGTAAATACAGAAACAAAGTTAGGGGATTTGTGTTTACCCTCTGGGGTCCAACTCATATTAGCAACAATGTTAGTGCATCATGATACTGAAATATGGGGAGATGATGCAATGGAGTTTAAGCCAGAGAGATTTAGTGAAGGAATATCAAAAGCAACAAAAGGACAAGTTGTATTTTTTCCATTTAGTTGGGGTCCAAGAATATGTATTGGGCAAAATTTTGCTATGTTAGAGGCTAAAATGGCAATGGTTATGATTCTAAAACACTATAAATTTGAACTCTCTCCATCTTATGCTCATGCTCCTCATCCATTACTGCTTCAACCTCAATATGGTGCTCAATTATTCATGCACAAGTTGTAGAAGTTGTCATCATGTATTGTCTTTTGAGTCATGCTATATCCTATATGTATTGTTCTTTAATATAGTTCAAGTAAGTAGGAGTTTAATAAGGATTGACATATATAGTAGTTATGTATAAGTGAAGTTATATATTGTTTTGTATAAGAGTGGAGTACTTTATTATAATAATATTAGTGTACTTTATGTTTATGATTTTCCTCTTCCATTCTTTTTTCAATAACCTAGTCGGTCAGTTTTGGAAAGTTTTGTGAAATTACCATTTTGCCCTTTCCGATATCGACCCTGAGTTGTTTCTGTTGAGTTTTGAATTTTGAGTTTAAAGTTGAGAATTTGGTAAGTTTTGAGTTTGAAAGACTAAATTGTTAAAAAAGTGATTTTCGGTGTCTATTAGAGTTTCAAGTATCGCAATAGAATTCTATCAGTTTCGAAATGTGAATGCTAATATGCAAAAGTTGTTGGTTTCAGTTTCAGAGTCTTTATTATGATTTGAGGTCCTAAGTTGTGAATTTTTGGAAATTTGGCCTTTGGATTGACTTTGATCAATATTCGGGGTTCAGGTGCTTGGATCAGAATTCCAAGAGTTCTCTTGGGTTCGGGTGATGATTTTAGGTCTAGTTGAGGTTTTGGTTAATTTTTCTGAGGTTCTGAGCTTGTTTTAGCCTTTTTAGGTGTTGAGTTAGTTCCTTGTGACTTTCACGGATGTGTTCAGATATCCAAATACATTTATCTCAAGATACACTGTATCCAAGTCAATTTACATATATTTTGGATACATAACAAATCTCACTCGCCTCTCTCGCCTCTCTCCCATCTCGCTCGACACACTCCTATGTATCTAGTATCACAGATACATGTGAATCACATCAAATACATACATATACATGTATATAGTGTGTATCTATGGGATACATAACAAACTCCCGCTCGTTCTCTCCCCATCTTGCTCGCCTCTCACCCTATTTTAGTGTTTTCTAAAGCAAAAATTTATGTATCTAAATGTATCTTTCTCAATATATGATAACAAAACTCTTAATTAGTGGTAAGATACATAATATTTTGAAATATCTCCAAGCAAGTTCATTCAAAACCACCCAACATAATTATATTGAATTGTATGATCTATTTCAAGGAAAACATGTTCACTCATATATGGTTGATTGATTACAATGATACAAATCTAATACAATAAGTTCCAAATGATCATTCCTCCAACTTGTACAAAATTAAATGAGCACCATATTGAGGTTGAAGTAATAGTGGATGAGGAGCATGAGCATAAGATGGAGAGAGTTCAAAGGAGTAGTGTTTGAGAATCATGGCTATTGCCATTTTTGCCTCTAACATAGCAAAGTTTTGGCCAATACATATTCTTGGACCCCAACTAAAGGGAAAAAACACAAGTTGTCCTTTTGTTGCCTTGGCTACTCCATCACTAAATCTCTCAGGATTGAACTCCATTGCATCATCTCCCCATATTTCAATATCATGATGCAACAAAATTGTTCCCAACAAAAGTTGCACCCCAGAGGGTAAACACAAATTCCCTAGCTTTGTGTCTTTGGTCACCACTCTATTTATAAAATATCCTGATGGATACAACCTTAATACCTCATTTAAGATCATAGTCACCTATTCAAAAGAAAAATATCATTAGTAATTAGTGTCATCATGACAATATATAAGGGATACAAATAGTTGACTATTATGTTAAAGAGTATCTTTAGGCTGACTTTACAGAACAAAACAACACTCTCTCAGTAATGTGTGGTTATAAATGGTCTCCCTAACGATATATAAATATGACATTATTTTTTTATACAGACTAAATATAGAAATTTGTGTACTTACCACTTTTAGGTGATTCAACTTGTCATAGTCAAATTCACCACTTTCAAACACTTGTAGAACCTCTTGTCTAGCTCTTTCTTGCCAAATAGGATATTTGGACAATAAAATCATTGTCCACACAAGTAAAGCTGAAGTAGTCTCTTGGCCAGCAAGATAAAACAATTTACACTCTTCAATCACCTCATCAATGCTCATACCAAATTTTTGATGTCCATGTTGTTGGATTTCTTGTAAATTGGATGTTAATAGTATACTCAATAAGTCATCATGTGTTTCTCCATCTTCAATCATCTTTATTCTTTTGTTGATGATTCCTAATATCAATGCTCCCACTTCATTAAAAATTTGTTTCATCCTTCTATTTGTTTTTGTTGGTACAAACCTATATGGTTAATTCAAGAAATTAAGTAATATGGAAGTTGAATTCAAGAAATGTTTCGAGGAAATGATCTTCTATATTCACTTATGATTTGAACAAAAGAAAATGTCTTGATGAAGATCTCATGCATTATTTTTTTTTGACCTGTTTTAGAAAAAATAACATTTATAATGGACTACAAAATCAGTCGAAAGATTCATAACTTCTTCTACACTATTTCGGAAGTCCATGGACTCAATCGTATGGATATGTATCCTAGAATGAAGGGAGGGAAACGGATACTCAATTTAAAGTGAGTAAACAAACTTCCATACTCGATCTCTTAGATATATAATGAACAAGTGCTTTCTAAATGACCTTTTTATTTCTCTTTGTAATTTATGAACCTTTTTAGATGCTACCAGAAAATCTTATGAAAAAATGTTAAAATACGATAAAATAAATTTGTAAGTAGCAAATGTTTGACGACATTATAATAATGTCCTTTTATGAGCAAACATTAGCCTTGTGTATAACGTTGTCTGAAAGGATAATTTTCTAAGAATTATATTTGCGCGATTTTTTTTAAAATTTTTTTTTAAAAAAAGGACAAAATTTAAATAGTAACCTAAAAGGAAACATTTACAAAAATAAGCAAAAATTATTAGATAATTGTACCTCCATCCTGGGATGTATAATGAACGTGCCACTTGTAAAAGTAGTCCCATTTGTTCCTTTTGAAGTTCAAAAATCTTTTTTCCTTCTTCATAACTACTTCCAAATGCAGTTCTAGAAATTGCATCACTTGTCAAAGTTTGAAGATATGGCCACACATCTATCTCTGATCTTTCTTTCGAGATGATTTCTTTCCATTTGTTTAACATCTCCAAAGAAGTCAATTGAAACGAAGGAAGCATATGCTGCATGTTAAGCATTAGACGATATCAAAATCAATAGAAGAAACGAATTCAAAATCTATAGTCAATTTATGTATGTACACATAGATAGAGGTGGATCCTGATTTTGAAGTTAATGAGTTTGAATGATCTCAAATAAACCTAAAATGATAGTTAGATTCATAATTATTTATTTGTAAGTATTTTATAGATTTTTTAAATACACATAAAGGGTATAAACAAAAGTAATTGTGTTCGCATGAACTTATACCTTAATAAAGGACTAGAATATCCACCCTCGTGACAGAGATGGATCCAGGATTATTTGAACTTTATGCTTTT
Organism: Solanum sitiens; assembly: GCA_016801875.1. Lineage (NCBI taxonomy): Eukaryota > Viridiplantae > Streptophyta > Magnoliopsida > Solanales > Solanaceae > Solanum > Solanum sitiens. The sequence goes on along the minus strand of JABWTJ010000017.1, from coordinate 76,884 downwards.
CTAGATTCTATAATGGCAACTTTAAATGCTAGTCAATGGATTAATCTAAATTTAGTTTATGTGCATATTTACTAATTTTCTTATCACATATACATGATTTGTATCAAAACTATCAAGTTCTGTCTAATGCTACCTCCATCGTTGTATCTACACATAGTTGGAGCCGAAAGCAATATGTTTAATTCGACCTATGAAACTCACCCTAGATAACCACATGAGTTTTAATTTATGTAACACGATATCCATTTTTAATTACCTGTACTTATAATCTGATGATATCGATGAGAATATCTCACACAATAAGTGGTCCAACTCTCATTATAATCCTCATTCCCCTAATATAATAATGATTTTTTTATAAAGAAAATAAGAACCAAACCTTAAGCAAGTCAACAATAACTACAATTTTTTTCTTATTATAAAAATTGAAAAGACATATAGTTTCAAATTAATAAATAAATAAATACCTTTAATTTGTCAAGGTGAAAACCAGGATTGATAATTCTTCTATGTTTGGCCCATTTATCAGTTTCATAGCCAGCAAGCCCATTTGCTGCCAATCTAGTTAATGGATTACCAGGAGGCTTTTGATAAATGTAATTCTTTGTTAACACTTCTCTTATAAGTTCAGGATCCACTATAACCACAGCTGGTCTTGGCCCATACCAAGCAAAACAATTCTTACCTACATACAATTTGAATGAAAGATAAGTGAAAATGACTTGGACTCAGATCGATTTATTCAAGTTTAAGTGTCTACTTGTGCAGACATAAAGATGTTCAACGTGGATGTCAGTTGATGTCAAGTTAAAGGGAACGGTTATGTATTATGTCTGTTATATACTGCATCATTCTGAATCTATAAACTTCAAATCTAGCCAGTGTATATCTAATACTCTCTCAGTCTCATTTTATGTGGCATTTTTTGCATTTCGAGATTCAAACAAGTGTATCTTTGACCGTAAATTTTTCATAGATTCTTTTAACATTTTGAATTATCAATTATTGCGACTTATAGTACTCTTTACGTAGTTTACAAATATATAAATTTTATTTCAAAAAATTTGAAAATTCCATAAATGTTCGGTCAAAGTTAAACTGTTTGACTCTCGAAAAACAAAAAGTGTCGCATAAAATGGGACAGAGATAGTAGTAATTAAGGTTGAGTACATTACCATAATTATTGATGGTTTTGTGGAAGAAGGGCATGACTCTAGGCCAAGTCATGTCATGTGAGAAATCAATAGGTTTTGACAAAGCTTCTTTTCCCATTTTCATCATTTCTTTTACATCTCCAAACAAAAACTTGTAAGAATTCCCATTGAAACCTTGTTGCCTTAGGCATTTCTCTAACATTTTTGGTTTGAACCAAACCCAATTCAAGATTCTCCATGCCCATATCAATACTAAGATAATTGCACAAGAAAATAATACAAGATTTAAGTTGTAATAATAATTATATGTAATCTCCATAGTATAGGTTTTATTTGATAGCTAGCTCTTTGTTCCTACTAGTATTACATATATACACTTATATATCAAACAAGTGGATGATTAAGAAATTGGTTGACACAAACAAAATGATATTTTATTTGAAGTTGATGAAGCAATACATATGCCATAAGGGTATATAAGAACTTATTTGTATCAGCGGTTTACATCAAATCAATTAATAGATAATTAATGCACATCATATGTATAAATATATAATAACATCACTTAACCATGATTTATTAATGTGTATATATTCACTCAATAAATTATTTAACTATAGTAAATTACATCAGTTTAATATAAACATTTGTATCTTCATTTTTTTTTAAATAATTACAATTCAAAAGTCAAATGGAAATAGTGTCATCCTTCCAATGCTTGGTTGCTAAGTTTTGAAAAAATAATAATATGAAAGTCAAAATGTTTAGCATATAAAATGTTATTTCCTCCCTTATTCTATAGTGGAAGAAAGACTAAATATTAAATTATATCATCTTTACTTGTGCAACAAGGACTATAATACTCCGTTTAAAAAGAATGACTTATTTTTTTAAAAAAATTATTTTAAAAAATGATCCTTTTCTTTTTTGAATGATAGTATTTTAATTTCAACTTTTCACGTTGCATATTTAAGGTCACTAGATCAAAAAACGTTTTGATATATTTGACATAACTTTAATTTAGAACTACAAGATTGATTTTTTTTTCTTCTTAAACTTCATGCTGAGTTACGTTAAATTAGATCATTCTTTTTCTAGCGAGTATTAAATATAGAGATAATTATAGTATAGTGTTTTTGGTTGATTTGATTTACAAAATAGTAGATAACTTAATATATTTTGTATAATATGCATATCATAAACTTGATATTTAAATCTGTAAGAATTGGTTTTCAAATTTTCTTCTATAAGATATAATAATGTGTAGAATCTTCCTATTATAATTTTGTTTTACAATATTTTAGGTTCTCTAGCTTATACAAAAAATTGATAACCTAAAACTTATCCAATTGACTAACAACTTTCGATAATATTATTATTATATATAAATTCAACAAATTTTTAATTTGATAATATTATTGCATTAGGCTTACGATATGATGATGTATGTGATTTTAGAATAATTTTTGATCTTGTTCTTGCTTTTTATTTTTGCATTTTTTTCGTTTTGTTGGCTTGAGTCTGGCTGGCCCTGATGAAAATATATAAGTGTTATCACGTCTATTTTTAGATCGTGATATAACAAGAGTTGCACCCAAGCTGGTAAACACAAATTTCCTAATTTTATTTTTGTTTGTACCATTCGATTAAACAAAAACTTGTAAGAATTTCCATTGAAACCTTGTTGTCTTAGTTGTTTCTCCAATTTTTTTGGTTTGAAGTAATGATGTGTTTCAGTGTATCTAACTTAAAATATGGTATAAAATTATTAGTAAGTGCGAATATATGTAATTATTTGAAAGTATAGATAAAATTAGTATATATGATCTGAATATATGTTATAATTAAGATAGTTTAACTTTTTAATTATTTTTAATTTGGCCCACAGGCAGGCCCAACCCACATTACTTAAGCCCCACTGGCCAATGGGCTTACTCGAGCCAATCCAAAAAAAGTCTTGTTCTTAAATAGGTTCCAAAAATCATAGCCCGACCCAATCTTATCAAATCACGAATTGGACTTGTCCCCTGTTCAATGGGCCTAGCCAATATTGTCGGCTCTTGATATATGAATAATATCAAACAAAAAAGTAAACTCAAAAAACTAGAATATTTTAGATGTGCTCTTGATCCTTCAATCAAATCATCAATAAAATATATAACAACCCAATACCATGTAAACAAGTAAACAACAATCAAAATAGTGGTGTATATTAACTTATAGTAAACTAATGTGGCTACAAGAAACTCCAACAACAAAAACATAATCAGTGCAATCCCACAAATAGGTCCGAAGGATAGAGTATACGCAGACCTTATCCGTACTCTATAGCTTGTTTAGAATTAGTTGAGCACCATATTGAGGTAGAAGAGTGAACATAGAATAAGGAACATGAGCATAAGATGGAGAAACTTCAAAAGCAAATTGTTGTAGAATCATAGCAAGTGCCATTTTAGCCTCTAACATAGCAAAGTTTTGTCCAATGCAATTTCTAGGTCCCCAACTAAATGGAAAATATGCAAATTTCCCTTTTGTTGCTCTATTGACTCCTTCACTAAACCTCTCTGGATTGAATTCTTCAACATCTTCACCCCATATTTCTTGGTCATGATGCAACAATATTGTTGGCAATAGGAGTTGCACTCCACTCGGTATCGACAAATTGCCTAATTTAGTTTCTTTGTGTACCTCTCTACCCATCAAAAAAATTGGTGGATACAATCTCAAAACTTCTTGTATAATCATAGTTACCTGTGTTGAAGTAGAAAAACGGACGATCTTAGAAAGAGTTAAACTTCTATGCACAGATTACACTATCAAAAGCTAAGTCACTAAAAGTATTGATATCGACAAGTTTAGTCCATGAAAGACGAAGAGTTAGAAAAGGATGATATGCAAAAAACGTTGTAGATAGATCATGAACTTACAACTTTGAGTTGATTCAACTTATCGTAATCAGGTATGTTGTTGCCAAAGACTTGCGAAACCTCTTCTCTAGCACGAGCTTGCCAATCGGAGTGTTTGCTCAATAAAATCATTGACCATACAAGTAAAGCTGAAGTAGTCTCTTGTCCAGCAAGATAGAACAATTTACACTCTTCAATTACCTCATCAATACTCATCCCGAATTTCTTATTTCCATGCTCTTGGATTTCTTTCAAGTTCGATTCCAATAATACGCCCAATAAGTCATCAGTATTAGACGTCTCCCCTGCTTCAATTTCATTCATCATTCTCTTATTGATTATTCTCAATACTAGTGAACGTACTTCCTGATGTATACGGTTCATCCTTCTCTTTTCTTTGGTCGGCAGAAACCTACGATTCATTAAAGATATTTTTCATAATGCTTTGATCTATTGAACAATACGTGGCGGTTAGGATATGAAGGTAACTTACCTAATGTAACTTGCCTCTGTCTCTTTTACGATAATTTTGGCTAGTTCTTGTTGAAGTTCATGTATCTGTCTACCTTCTTCGTAGCTACTTCCAAAAGCAGTTCTTGAAATGGCATCACTTGTCAATGTTTGAAGATATGGCCACACATCTACCTCTGATCCTTCCGTTGAGACAATTTTCTCCCATTTGCTCAACATCTCACAAGTAGTCAAATGAAATGATGGTACCATATGCTGTAAATTTTACATTGAGTTAGAGACAAAATTAACAATCAGTATATACTAGAGTTGGCGTACTTATATATGCTGACAGTATAAAGAACTTTTACACTAACGGTGAACATGTTGCATGTCTTACTTCATAGATTACTAATCTCACTTATTATGAACATTCGATAGTGTAAGATATCGATGCTACACCATAATCTAAATAATAATGTTAAGGGACTTCATCAAACCTTCAACTTGTCAAGGTGAAAAGCAGGATTGATGATTCTTCTATGTTTAGCCCATTTATCTGCTTCATAGCTCAAGATTCCTTCGGCTAACAGTTTCGTGAGTGCAGGGGGAGGTTTCTGGAAAATATTACTCTTCGACAAGATCTCCCGTATATGTTCAGGGTCCATGATGAGCATTGCTGGATTAGGTCCCAACCATATGAAAGAATTCTTACCTACAAGTAAGTAAAATCTCATTAGTGGGAAAAACATCGAAGCGTTGTTGAATTCTCTTAACACAAGGGAAAGTTTAGCGTAACAACAAAGTTGGATTTCAGTTATCACCTATGTTTACTTGTGCTTTAATTTCACATTATTGTCATTAACGTTCTTTCCTCTCTATGTTGTGTATTGTATTTAGAGAATATGTTTTCGTCAACCAGTTTAAAGCAACAATCTCTACTCTGTCCCATTTAATAGTTACAAAATGCACTAGCACAAGAAGTTGGAACTATACCACTCACATAATCAAGATTAATTATATATAATCTTGTACTACAATCGTACCGATGACATGTCCAATTTCCATATTAGATTGTGAACAAAAATCTTCATACTTATAATATAAGATACGATGATTTAGAGCCCGTTTGGATTGACTTAAAGAAGTAACTTTTAAGTCAAACTGAAATAACTTTTAAGTCAAAAAATAAAAAGTAGGGGTAGACCTACTTTTGATTTCTGACATATTTTAAGTCATTATTTACCTTGTCAAACACTTCGTAACTTATTTTAAGTCATTTTTGACTTATTTTTAGTTATATTTTATATTTTATATTTGTCAAACACTTCCAGAAGTCAAAAACTGACTTAAAAGTATGTTTGACCAACTTTTAAACCAATCCAAACATGCTCTTAATGTTCTGTATATAAGCTAAAACTCCATACACTAAATCATTTACTACCACTACGGAGTTAGAATTTTTAATAAGGGGGTTCAAAACCTGACTAAGTAAACAACCGAACTAATCGAAGGGGGTTCGACATCTGCTATTTATACATAAAAAGTAATTTAACCATGACTAAATAGAAATATTTAAGAGGAATTCGGATGAACCCCTAACAATATGCTGACTCTGCTTCTGTCTACTATATCAGTAAACAAACACATAAACGAATATATGATCTATTAAAACTGATCATTATCTCAATGTACGATTAATAGTATATATCCTAACAATACTCACCATAATCAATGATTGTTTTGTGGATAAAGGGCATGAGTCTTGTGACAATATCATGTGTGAATTTGATAGGCTTGGACTTAGCTTCTTCATCCATCTTCACAACTTCATTCATGTCTCCAACTAAAAACTTGTAAGAATTTCCACTGAAACCCAACTCTCTCAGGCATTTCTCCAAACACCTTGGCTGCAACCATAGCCAATTCATAAGTCTCCAAATCCATCTAAAAAATATAACTAAAATTATAGAAATTGCAACTAAAATGTATTGCATCTTTGATTCTTTCTATTTTTTATGATGATAGAAATGGGTTTGCAAAATCTTGGATGTATATGCATGATAATAATAATTTGACAAATAAAAAAAGAAAGTGTTTCTTTTTTGACTAATAATCTTGATTGCCAAGAAAATCAGACTTTTCATCTTTATGTTATGTTTTTATATATCAAGGTGAAAAGTAAAACGAATATCTTGTTTTCTTTAAGGTGATTCAAGTTTAAATATGATATTACTTCTTGAATATGTCGTATATTTTTAGATATTCATAAATCTCAATATCTCGAATATCCTGTAAATTCTTCAATATTCACAAAGTTCATAGAGATATCAAATATTATCTTTCTCAATGAAATCTTGAATATCCATAAACTCGTGTGATATTTATAAAAAAATACTATAATAATATATTATATATGTTGAACTCTTTTAGATAATCAATTACATAAGACTCACGAATCATTTCATGAAAATCAAAGCTAAATTTTTCGAGTTCAAAAAATATGTCACTAACATTTTCGAATTACAAAAAATCTTAAATAAAAGAATTAAGATATAAACTAATTTACCCACATTGTTATCAATAAAATTACAAAATAAATAAATTGTTCACCTGTTTAAATTTAAATTTTGACTATGCCCATTGAATATTTATCTTTCTTTTTGGTTTTTCATCTGATATTCAGAGCCTACATTAGGGCTCCGATTAAATTCAAATCGCGCATTGCAGGGCTCATTCAAAAATGACACTCCTAACATGATTTTCTCGATATTCAATGCACAAATTCGAAATCTCTAATTAAGTGTGAAGTATTTACACTAGTGCATTACAACAATATCTCTCGTGCTTTAATATATAAGAATATTAAAGCACAAAAGTTTTATTCAATACAAAATACAAATACATATTTTAGAAAATTATAACCACAGAAGTATTTAGTAGCATATAGTGTCATCGATGACACAAATATACTTTGTGGTCATAAATATATTTCTTAATGCTTTTTCTTTAAGCTTTTGGTAGAGCAATATTATTATTATTGTCATTAGTACAATAGTTCTCATTGCAGCTTGTCATGCAACTTCCAAACTTCTCATGATCTGCAAAAATAATATAAATTAATAAAAACAATTAGTACTTTGATCACATATGAGAAAGAAAAGCTTAAAAAACATGTAACAAAGTTAATCACGTAAAATATGTCTTTTCATTAACCTGTACATATTTGTCTTAATAAGCCATAAAACTCCAGATGTTTTCTATTATAGATTGATTCGTATAAATAAAGATTAATAGGTCATAATTAAGCCGGTTAAGATCATATATATGACCTCTCCATGATATCTATATATTTGGGATGTCAAACTCAAATTGTAACTTTTTTGCATATCAGTACGTGGAAAAAAAAAAGAGAAGAAGAGGGTACCATAGTTGATGAGAAACTTGAAGCAATGACCAAGAGAACATCCAACGTTACAACCGCGATTTGCAGGCTCAGTATCAACTGATTCATCATATGTGGTTGTAGTTATATAGCACTTGGCAAGGCACCTAGATAGGCATAATGGCCTTGAATTGCACCTTACTACACAAAATGCTGCACATACTGGGTCAATTAATGTCTTGTGCCATAGCATTATGCTCTATCAACACAAACATAGCAAGGAACAACAACAACATAACTTTCAATGCCATTGAGAGATTAGCTAGGGTTTTTAATAGTGAGTTATATTATATTATATGACCTTGTTAGTTTGGTTGATATGATGAAAATAAGGTGAACTATTTATAGAGGAAAACATATATAGATTGTATCTAGATCTAGATATTTAGTTGTAGGGGGCTCTTGTTCAATTAGTGACAAAGTTGTCCTTGTCATCTCAGAGGTGTCCTTTGATGATACCCTTCGTTAGAGTGTAAAATAAAAGATTGATTTTTATAGATTGTATTTAGATTTGATAATATATTAGTTGTGCAACTTTGTGTGATGGTGGATTTTTATTCATTTAGGGGTTGTTTGGTTACTGGGTAGAGTTATGCAGGTATTAGCTATGCAGGGTTTAGTTATGCAGGGTTTTGTTATGCAGGTATTAGCTATGCAGGGTTTAGTTATGCAGGTATTAGTTATGCAGGGTTTTGTTATGCAAGTTTAGTTATGTTGGGTTTAATTATGCAGGTGTGGATATTAGTTATGTAGATATTATTTAGTTACGTAGAGATTACAAATGTGAAATATATTGAATAATATATAATGCTAATATTTGATTAGCATATGTACCGTTAAAAAATATACAATCAATTTCTAATATTAAAGAAATATTTATATTTGCATAAATCAATCAAAACGGTAAGTATATAAAAAGAAATGAAAATAATCTATATATAATAAGAAATAACAACACATGTTGATAGGAAGCAATAAAGTTTCCAATTAAAAAATAAAATAAATTAAAAGAAATAAAAATGGTCTAAATATAAAAAAGAAATAAAAACAACAAACCTATATATAGGAAAACAATAAAGTTTCCAATTAAAAATAATAAAATAAATTAATTGGGTAAATATGTAATTTATCACTTTAATACATGTGTAACTAATACGCACATAACTTATTACACCTATTACCCTGCATAACTTGATACATAGATTCCTTCATAAGTTATGTTGGTATTAATTATGAAGGACTACAAAAATACAACCAAACATGGTATAAGTTATGTTGACTTTTATACTTAATACAAAACTTCTACCAAACATAGTAAAGCTAATGCAACTTTTTATACATAAATAAGATGTCTCTAATACGGTACCCAAACGACTCCTTAGTGACAGAGTCATCCTTGTCTGAGGGGTGTCCTTTGATGAGACCCTTCGTTAGGGTGTAAAATAAAAGATTTTTAGATTGTATTTAGATCTAGATAATTCGTTGTGCGACTTTGTGCGATTTAAGAGATTTTTATTTAATATCCATTGGGCTTCAGCTCCAAATAACATTTAAAGTTGAAAAAATTACGCGTATAAGCAAACATATACTAGTTAATTAATCAACATAGTTATAGTTTGTCTTAATTATAATTCGTGGCCTACTGTTAGTTATAATTACGCGACTCATCTTTTTAGTTTTGTATAATTCGCACGTTTGTATAATTTGAAATTTGTATAAATTTATAATTCAGAATTTGTATAATACTATTTGTATAACTGTTTACACTTCTAATGTTTGTAACTGTATAAATTCATTATTTTGAATTTATACAAAATAACTGAATTATACAAGTACTCAAGAATTATACAAATCTAGGAAGTATACAAACGAGACAGTTTAAAATATAGTTACAACCCGTAAATATGCAAACTACAACTAAAAAGCATAATTAAGTTTATTATAATGACTATTTGCGAAAATTCCCTATTTAAAATTATCTGTAAATTTGTGTATGATCAATATATTTTTATGGTACATACATTTCTTTTTAATATCTCCAATGCATGTGGTAAATAAGATTCAAACAAAAAAGAGTTTAGTGGTCCACTCTCTACAAGTGAAAACTAACCCTAAACACAAGAAAAAAATTTTGGAACTCTTCCTCTTAATTAAAACTTTCCATTTTTGTATTGCTTTATTTTATTTTATCTCATTGAATGCAATCCATCTTTGGGTCTGTATTATATCCTTTTATTAATTTAGTAACAGAGAGTCATCCTTGTCTGAGGGGTGTCCTTTGATGAGACCCTTCGTTAGGGTGTAAAATAAAAGATTTTTAGATTGTATTTAGATTTTGATAATGACTTTACGTGATGAAGGATTTATGTTTAATTAGTGGAAGAATAGTCCTTCTCTAAGGAAAATTATACTGGATAAATAGTAAAAAATAAATATTTTTATGTATTTAAAAAGTCTTATGCAACCTGAATACGGATTAGTTGAGTTAATGAGATCATTATTTTTTATATAAAAAAAAGATGTGGCCGCCTTTGCTTTACTTGATTGTATAATATTTTTGCATTTGTGAGTATGTAGGATTTAAGTTCTTAAAATAAAGGGATAAGGGATAAGTACCTTTAGATTATGTCCGAAATTTTAGAGACACACCTAAACTTAACTAGGGTCTCGTTACCCCCTTAAACTTATTTTTTTTTGTATTTTTGTGCACTTTTTGTGCTGACATGACACATTCAATCACCCGAGTTGGTTGTGTTTGTACACACTCACCTTCCACGTGCGCAAACAATTTTTAATTAAAAATTATTTTTTAAAAAAATAATTCTTTCATTTTTTTCTTTTTTTTTTCTTTTCAAAAATTATTTTCTTAAAAAATATTCTTATTTCTTTATCTTATATTTATATTAAGTTAATACACAATTTTTTTACATTATATCAAAACTTGTTTTTACATACATTCATTTTTTTTCTCTTTTATTTTTCTATTGATTTTATTTTCTGTCTTTCGTTTTGATCTAATTTAAATTTAATTTCATATATCTTGTATTTTAAAATAAGTTAAATTTGAAAGGATATTAAAATGGGTGAAGAAAATCAAATAAAACATAAAAATATTAAAAGGTTAAAATTAAAGGAAAATTTTAAATTATTTATTTTTATAAAAAAAAACATAATTTTATTAAAATATTTAAAAGTGAAAAGATAATAAATTTAATTTAAAACATTTTAAATTGAAAAGAAATTAAAATAAACATTTTACAAAGAAACAATTAAAATAATTAAATATATATAAGTTTTAATATCAATAAAATATGTGTACGAACTACTTATAATGTTATCAGTCAAAATATGACTTGTGTCAAATTTATGTACTCATCACTTGCCTTCAAAAGAGTGTGCACACAACCTATATCATTTCAGCGTTTATGGTGTATTTATTATATTTTAAATTATTTTAGAGGGTAACAGAACCCTAATTAGATTTAAAATCGTCTAGAGATACTTGCGTCTTATCCCTAAAATAAATTATTTAAGAGATTTTCTTTATATATCCATTGCGCTTTAACTCCGCATAACATTTTTTAAATAAATTATTTTTTAAATGACAGAGTCATCCTTGTTTGAGGGGTGTCCTTTAATGAGACCCTTCGTTAAGGTGTAAAATAAAAGATTTTTAGATTGTATTTAGATCTAGATAATTAGTTGTGTGACTTTGTGCGATGAAGGATTTATGTTCAATTAGTGAAAGAGTCGTCCTTCTCTAAGGAAAATTATACGGTGTAAATAGTACAAAAGAAATACTTTTATGAATTTAAAAAGTCTTCTATGATCTGAATACGAATTAGTCGAGTTAATGAGATCATTAATTTAATTTAATTTATTTATCTTATATATATATATATATATATATATATATAGCTTTCTCTGCTTTACTTGATTGTATAATATTTTTGCATTGTAAGTACGCGCGATTTAAGTTCTTAAAATAAGGGAACAAGGCATACGTACCCTTAGACTATGTCCGAAATACTAGAGACACACCTAAATTTAACTAAGGTTCTATTATCCGCTTTAAATCATTTTATTTTTATTTTTGTGCACCATTTATGCTGACATGACACCTTCAACCACCTAAGTTGGTTTTTGTACACACTCGCTCTCCACGTGTGTAAATATTTTTTAATTAAAAATTATTTTTTTAAAAAAAATAATTAATTTTTTTCTTTTCAAAAATATTTTTTTTTTTAAAAATCGTATTTATTTATCTTGTATTTATATTAAGTTAATACACATTTTTTTACCTTGTATCAAAACTTATTTTTACCTACATTCATTTTTTTCTCTTTTATTTTTCTATTGATTTTATTTTCTTTGTCTTTCCTTTTGATTTAATTTGATTTCAAATTTAATTTCAAATGTCTTGTATTTCAAATAAGTTAAATTTGAACGGATATTAAAATAAGTGAAGAACATCAAATAAAACATAAAAACATATTAAAAGGTTTATATTAAAGGAAAATTTTAAATTATTTATTTTAAAAAAAATCACATCATTTTAAAAAAATATGTGAAACGATAATAAATTAATTTAAAACAATTTAAACTGAAAAGAAATTAAAATAAATATTTTACAGAGAAAGAAATAAAATATATATACATATATATATATGGGTACTAATTAATTGAATTAGTTCACTAATTAATTAATTGAAAAGTTCACTAATTTTCCTGTATAGCTATTCGTGTTGGACTCATCAATAATTTAAAAGACAAGCCTTAAAAAAATATGATATGAGATAGAACTATTATAAAAACACAATATCACACATAGACTATGGTATGTTTGTCCTATTCACTATTATGATCATGCTTACTAAGAAATTAGGGCCATAAAGTATGTTATAGCAAAAATTAGGGAAAACGGAAAAATTACTTATATACACACATTAACTTACCTTAACATCCATTTATTCCTATCTTTTTTAAAAATTTCAAAAATCCCTTAATTTCTTCAATACATAAAATCTTCCAAATACATAAATATTTCACTCCTATTTTCAGCCTAAATCCACGTTTCTCATTCCCCATTTAATTCCTCCATTTTATTCCTAAATTCTCTCCACTTCTTTAGCAGTTACAAATTTTGAATTTATTTTGACTTTCAATAGGTATTAGTTATTATTTAATAATAATTAATAAAATATTTGTATAAGTTTGCATTTTCCGTTGTCGTTTTTTTTTTAATTTTGTCTTTTTCCTGCTTTTTCCATTTTTGGTTTAATAGTTGTTTTGTTTTTCTATTAATTTCCAAATCACTGTTGGATTTGATATTTGTATATGATTTCTCTATTTTTATTAATAAAATTCACCTCTTGTGTTTGATTAAAAATATATATAATACTTGTAATTTTTTTGGTTATGGATTCTAACAACTAATCATTCATTAAAATTGATTAGGATTCTTGTATTAGTACTAATGTTCTCATAATAATATTAGTTTTAATTCACCAAAAATTCATATGGTTTAATATTTTTCTCTTTATTCTGGTGTTTTTCATAAACAAATTTCTCTCATGAATTGTGTTTGTTCATGTATCTAATTGATAACTTAATTCTTATTTATTGTGATACATTTATAGATACATATTATTTCAGTTAGGTACATTCTTTTTAACAACATTATTATATCAGATACATTATTATCAACTACAAAATGATACATCATGTAAGCATACATATCTTTCAAGGCAAACAGTATGATACTCATCAATTTAAGCGAGATACATAGATAGTAATGTATCATTCACTATTTTTTTAGATATGATACGTAAATTCGAATTTATACTAAATGTATCAATTACATAGCAACTACACACTATAATGTATCGATCTCTAATCTAACATTTTATGGGCAAAAATTACTTATTTAATGTATCTAGTATAAATACAATATTGATACAATAATAGTAATGTATCATGCACTAATTTTTTAGATATGATACGTAAATTCGAATTTATACTAAATGTATCAATTACATAGCAATTATCATACAGTAATGTATCGCTCTCAACTCTAACATCGTATGGGCAACATTTATTTATTTAATGTATCTAATATAAATATAATACTTATCAATTTAAACAAGATACATAAATAGTAAAATGCTAAATAACAAAGATATTCATGACGTATCTTCTCGGATCTTCAATAAACTAGGAGAAGAATTTTGAATCTCAAAATTTTCAAAAAATTTGAATCAAAATCGAAAGGATATTCGATGAACTTGAAGATTTACAAAAGAAATCGTTTGTCCAACAACAATTTTATACAATCCTTCATAACTCACCTCGCTTTTCAAAATTTCTATAAATTTTTTTATGAAACAAAGAGAACGATGAACAAGAAGAAGAAATTTAATTTTTTGATTTTTTTAATTTGTTACTATAAGATTTTGAATTCTTGTCAATAATTTGAATGGAATAACGTAATTTATGGTATATTAATTTAATTTTCAGTTTTTCCCCCCTTAATTAGTGCAACAAATGGATACTATGAGATTTTAAATTGATTTTACAAATTTTTTTTCTTAATAAATGCAATAGATTGATGCATAATTTATCAACAATAATGTATCCGGATCTTTAATTATGTATCTGAAATGCCTAAAAAATATGAGATTTATGTAAATATAAAAATAATAGGGATAGAAGGTAATTAAAATTTTACACTATGATATTTATGTAAGCTATACTAAAGAAAGAGGCAAACAATTCAATAAGGAATTTGAGAGAGTTGTAACAAGAAGTCATGAGTCGACTTCTTGGAGAGTAGAGTTAGTTAATTAATTATTAAGTTGTAATCTTGAATTGAGTTTGAAGTTAATAAAATCGTGGTGGTTTTTCCCTTCCTTGAAGGGGAAGGTTTCCACGATAAAATCTTTGTTTTATTGTGTTGTGTCTTTACTTAGGCAAACGTACAAGAACCTAATTCTTATACAGGAGGTAAGGTTTCTTCAACTTATATATCACACTATGTAATGAACAAAAAAATGATACAATTTATTTTAAAATTATAATCATAATTATAACAATACAATACAATACGACAAATTAGAAAATGATATGCAACAACAATCATCTCTCGTGCTTTAATATAGGAATATTAAAGCACAAAATTTTTATTCAATACAAAACACAAATAAATAATTTAAAAAATTACAACCACAAAAGTATTTAATTAGCATAGTGTCATAGATGACACAAATATACTTTGTGGTCATAATTTCTTAATGCTTTTTCTTAAGCTTTTGGTAGAGCAATATTAATATTGTCATTAATACAATAATTCTCATTGCAGCTTGTCATGCAACTTCCAAACTTGTCATGATCTGCAAAATTAACATAAAATAATAAAAAGAATTAGTAATTATCATATATGAGAAAGAAAATAAAGCTTAAAAACATTTAACAGAACTCCGATTAAGTTAACTGCGTAAAATATGTCTTTTCATTAATCTATACACATTTATTTTGATAAACCGTGAAACTCAAGACACTTTCTACTTAAGTAGAGCTGTCAATATGGACTGACCCACCCCATCCGAGCTAATTCATATAGGCTTTGAAATTTAACGGGTCAGGATCGGGCTAGCCCATTTTTGGTGTGTCTAGAAAATGATCGCCTAGCCCACAAGTACGTGGGTTACGGGCTTGCTGGGCCAACCCTCTTTTCATAAAAATATATTTTTTATAATTTTTTAAAATTAAATTATAATTTTAAAATATTATCATAAATATCGACAAGATAATATTATATGGTGTTAGTGTTACTACTTGTTAATCAAATCCACGGATAAAATTATCATTATAATATTTGTTAAGTTTGATTTCAAGTAAAAGCATAAATAACAACCTAATTGTTTTCCAATGATCATAACAAAACACAAAAACTATGACAATATTCCATATTTAGGGAATTTTTATTTTACGTACGCATTTTATAAACATTATTTGTATTTAAATTATAATATTTCAAACTTTAAACTGATTTTCAGTTTAGACTCTTTTTATTTTTGATACGCTATTTTAGTTTTTATTTGGCCCATGGACCGGCCCTATCCATATTTCTCAAGCTCCACAAATCGGCAGGCTTATTCAGGCCGGGCTGTAAAAATCCCTTTTCTTAGGGTTCCAAAAATCGCAACTCAACCCTATCAAATTTCAGGTTAAGCCAGGTCGTCCCAACGGGCCTAGCCCATATTGACGGCTCTAACTATAAGTTGATGCGTATAATTAAGCCGGCTAAGATCATATATAACCTCTATTTAGGATGCATGTCAAACTAACCGCTCAAATTGTAAATTTTTTTGCATATCAATACGAAGAAAGAGAAAAAAAAAAGAGATTAAGAGGTACCATAGTTGATGAGAAAGTTGAAGCAATGACCAAGAGAACATCCAAGGTTACAAACATGATTTGTAGGCTCAGTATTATCAACTGATTCTTCATATGTGATTTTTGTTATATAGCACTTGGCAAGGCACCAAGTTAGGCATATTGGCTTTTTATTGCACTTTACTGCACACAATGCTGCACATACTGGGTTAATGTTTTGGGCTGCCATAGCATTATGCTCTATCAACACAAACATAGAAAGAAACAACAACATAACTTTCAATGCCATTGAGATATTAGCTAGGGTTTTTAATAATGAGTTATATTATATTATATGTTATTTTGGTTCATATGAAAATAAGGTGAACTATTTATAGAGGAAATTAAACATATAGATTGTATCTCTAGATCTAGATAATTAGTTGTGCAACTTAATGTAATGGAGGATTTCTATTCAATTATCGTTCGGTGTGACTTGTGAGGGATACAAATAAATAGCGATGGTATAAAAATTTATTTTCTTTTTTGATTGTCATGTTTGAAATAACTTATCACATATACATGATGGGATAAGTTATCTGGAATAACTTGTTCCCAACCGAACGATTTAGTGGAGTCATCCTTGTATGAGGGGTGTACTTTGATGAGAACTTTTGTTAGGGTGTAAAATAAAAGATTTTTAGATTGTATTTAGATCTAGATAATTCGTTGTGCGACTTTGTACGATTTAAGAGATTTTATTTAATATCCATTGGGCTTCAGCTCCGAATAACATTTAATTTTAGTGAGACTTTGTGTGATGAATGATTTATGTTTAATTAGTGGCGAAGTCATCCTTCTATGAGGGTGTCCTATGTGAATGGAACAATTTTAGCTATCTCTCCGTGTCAAAATTATAATCATAATTTGATATGATCTCAACACGGACGATTTGATGTCCACGTGATAGATCTTTACACGCACTCAATCTCATGTCAATGCATGTGCACAATGTGGTATCAATAAACAAGCAACATCTCAATAAATCAAATGTCGCTATGACATAATCAGCTCAATTATCACAAATATAAGAGTTCAAAAAACAAACACAATCACACAAAAGAATCAAGCCACTAAATACATTGATTAATGCCCATATGCTTTGGTGTTCTCGAATTACAATCTATCATATTAACACCGATACATATATCAATGTCTATCACACAATTGGTACGAGAGCCTCATTTTTCACCCTTACCTGTCATCTACTAATTAAATATTTTTGTGGTTGTAATTTTCTAAATTATGTAGGCTTATGTATTTCAATTGAATAAAAGTCTAGTGTTCCTGTTAATTACTCTTTGGTAGATTTTTTTAGAATTATTTTATTTTCCCTAGTTGATGAACATATTAAACACAAATGATACATCTACATATTGTAATTATTATTTTTTCTGTATATGTATCAATCTTTTGTATTTTATTTAGTTGAAAGGCCTAAAGACCAACTTACATAAATATACTATAATAAAAAAATATTTACCATTTATAGCAATAATATTTCTTTCTCACTTGATCACTTTTAATTCATTTATAATACAAGTTTAATTCATATTACAAAGAACAATTTTTTATTCACATATAATACAAATTTTAATGATAGATAATTCATTTATCACACATTTTAATACACTTATAATACAATATGTCAAATTTTTACCAAACAAACTTAATATATTTTATAAACCAATTATAATTCATATATAATTCATATACATTGCATACATAATTCACTTTTAATACATATTGCAGATTTGACATAGTATTGTTATAAATGATAATAAATAAAAAGTATTGCTAAAATCAGTAATTATTTATTAAAATGTATCAATTTATATAATTTTTCCTCTTTTTTTATTTATAAAAAAGCATAAGAAAATAAATCCTTTATTCGGTTTTCACTTTTGAAAGATCACACCAACACAATAAATATTGCAATACAAAGAACTTTTTTGAAATAGATAGATAAATATATAAAATAATAATGATAATATTAATACAATATGTATATATTAGCTTGTCTCGTGTCGTATTTTGAAAAATATATTAAATGAAGAAAATATATACACTACAACACAATCTATTTTTAGCTACAACATTTAAGCTACAAATTTAAAATCATGGCTATTATTTAGCTACAACATTAAGCTACAAATTAAATATCGTGGCTATTATTTAGTAATAGCTATAAAAAAAATTAATTTTATAGCTATTATAAATTCGTAAGTTTTCTTAAGCACAAAAATTAATTAGGCAAAGCTAAATCCTATTTTTGTTACAATTGCAAATTAAATAATTGTTACAATAGTTATACAAATAGCTACAACTTTATTGCTACAATACAATTTTGTAGCTGGTTGAAAATTTTTGCCACACAATAAAAGTTATTATAGCAATAATAAATCTTTTTTAGCCACAATAAATCAAATGAAACAAGATGATGTAGCAAAATAAATACTTTTGCTTCAAGTTATAAAAATTTGTGGCAATAGTTAAATAATGAGTTTTTGGCCAAAAACATCCTTTAACTATATCCAAAACTTAAACTACATCCTTAAAGTATCATTTCTAGCAGAAAACATCTTTTAACTATACCCTAAACTTAAACTACATCCTTAAAGTATCATTTTTAGCAGAAAACATCCTTTAAGTATTTATAAATGAACAACTTTCATCCTTTTGTTAGATATTGTCAAAAAAACTAATGGATCTTACGAAAACATGAACAGTTAACGTGACTATCAACAAAAGTTATTCTGCATAATTTCATTTCTTGCTACAAGAAGTTCTTGGAAAATATAAAAAATCTTAGACATTGTTGCTTATAGAAACTAAAAATGATTGGAAGATGTGCGCATACATAATTTTCCTGTTTCGTAACCGAATGAAGTTGAAGATTAATTATTTTTATCTTTTTCTTAACCAAATAATTCAATAGATTTTTAGGTCAATCTAATATAGCCACAAGTATTTTTCTATAGTAAAATATTGTAGCTAATTATTAATTTTTACCACGAGTTGAAAATTATCATGGCAATAATAATCTTTTAACCATAATAAATTATTTAAAACAAATTATTATAGCTAAATAAATATTTTTACTTCAAGTTCTAAAAATGCGGCAAAAGTCAATGATATTTCTATAGATTTCTTGCTTTAACAAAATTTTGTAGCTTATATTTTGTCTCACGTTGAACTTTTTTGATATCAATGATAATTATTCTATCCATAAAAGTTTAATTAAAACAAGATATTAAGGCTAATTAAGTTAAAGTTTGTTTTCCCGTTCTAAAAAGTGATGGCAATAGTTGGTTGATAGCTATAGTTATTTGTCAATGACAAAATGATATAGCCACAAATATATCATTGTGTTAACATTTTGTAGCTTATAACTATTTTTTACCGTGGGTTAAAATGTGTTGTAGCAATAATAATTTTTAGAAACGTCCAAATATACCTTTCTTGCATCTAAATATAAATAGAGGTATTAATCGTTCAATTCAATTTTACACAATCTTACTTGTAAATTTCAAATATAGTTCAAATAAATAGATAATTATATTTAATTGATTTTAATTAATTAGTCATATCAATTTAAACAAAACTTCACGAAGTCTCACCTTAATATTCTTCATGATCAAGTGCTTCCATAATTATTGTTTGTCTCAAACATGTTCCATTGAAATAATACATTTATTGACCTATTGTAATTAGAGGCATTAATCATTTAATACAATTTAATTTTATATATGATTAATTTGAATCAATAAGTGATTATATTAACTTTGATGAATTAATTATAGAATGTTTAAAGAAAACTTTAACAAGTCTACTGAGGCTTCATCCTGATCAAGTGATTCTAGAATTGTTATTTGACTCGAACATGTTCCATAAGAACATTATTCACATAATCTACTGTAAATAAAGGTATTAATTATTCGATTTGATTTTATGGATATAATTTCAATAAATAGGTAATTATATTTTAAAAAAATGATTCATTAGTTTATCAAACTTGAGAAAAGGTATTTCACTAAGGATGTGTTTGGTATGAAGGAAAATGTTTTCTGTAAAACAAATAGATTATTAACTTATTTTTTCATGTTAGGTTGTGAGTAGAAGATATTTTCCGGAAAAGATTTTTTAATGTTTAGTTTATGAATGAATTATTTTTTTTGAGAAAATATCTTTTATTTTTACTAGAGAGTAGAAAATATTTTTTAAATTTGACATTGAAAATATTTTTTTTAAAAATAAGCTTAAATTTATTTATTGGGGGGGGGGGTTAGGGGTAGGGGTGAGATGGGGTAAAAAAATAAAAATTTGAAATTGAAAATACTTTTTGAAAACAAACTTAATTTTTTTTGAAGGGGGTGGGGAGGGGGTCACGGGTATGAGTGGGATGGGGTAAACTAAAAATTTGAAATTGAATTCTTTTTTTAAAAAAACACATTAGAATAATTTTTTTTTTTTTTTTTGGGAGGGGGGTGTATAGGGGTGAGGCTGGGGTAAAAAAAAGATTGAAGTTGAAAATATTTTTAATAAACAAACTTAACCTTGTTTTTTTGGATGTGGGGGGGGGGCTGATGATGGAGGGTGAGGGTAGGAGTGGGGTGAAAAAATAAAAATTGGAAATTGGAAATATTCTTTTAAAAAACAAACTTCTACAAAAAAAAAAAAATTGGGGGGTGGGGGTGGTAGGGGATGGCGGGGGTAGGGAGTGAGAGTGGGGTGAAAAACTAAAAAGTTGAAGTAGAAAATATTTTTTTTAAATAAGCTTTAAATTTATTTTTTTAACAAAAAAATTGTAATTTGAAGTTGTAGGAGAGTTTTGGAAAATATTTTTCTTAATTTTTGAAGAGAAGTCATTTTCCTTAAATTTGAGGAAAATGAGTTGATTTGAAAAACATTATCCAAAACTTTTAACTCAACCAAACATGAAAAATTAGAAAATATTTTTCCGGATTATATTTTCCTTCATACCAAAATAACCCTAAGTCTCGCTAAATCTCCATCTTGATCTAGTGCCTCCAAATTTTTTTAATTTTTTTTTTTGAGAATTATTCATCGTAATTAGTTGTGTTGATCATATCATTCGATTCAATTTAATTTTCAAGAGCTTACTTGTAAGTTCCAAATATAACTTAATATCAATTTAATTTTCAAGAGCTTACTTGTAAGTTCCAAATATAACTTAAATAATTATGTAATTATATTTACGTTGATTAATTAATTAAAATTTGACTCGCGTATAATCTTTAGAAATAATACAATTACCATTCTAATTTAATTATACCTGCTCATCATTCAGCTCAACTCAATTTTAAATAAATAGGTCATTATATTTCAATTATAAGTATTCTGAAAATTTAACTTTAGTCAAACTTAGTCTATCTTTTACGATGTCTTTGTGCTATACTATTAGTTTTAATTAATTAATAGTTTGTATAAATATAATTATAACTAGTTGAACTAAGAATTCAATAATTGAATATAATTAATCTTTAAATGTATGTACACCATTATTTATATCTAATACAGACTAGTTTTAAATAGTACTATACTCATTCATTTTTGCTAGTCACTTGTTTTTAAAATAAATTTTTTATTATTTTTACTTGACATATCATAGAAGATAATAAATAAATTTTTTTCATATTTTACCCTCAACATCAAATACTTATTTTTCAAATTATTTTTTGAGACGTTATTTCCTCGTAGGTTACAATTACATTGAAATTTGTGGTCTAATATTGTATAGGTTACAAATATGGTGATATAGAAGTAACTTTTGATATCAATGATGAACTCTTATCTATTATAGAAGCATTATGTATTATAAATGTTCTGAAGTTGAAATATGTAATTATGTGAAACTTGAAATTTATTTGGAATTTAAATTTTGTAATTTTGGCCATTTAACAGAAATTCTTGTGATTAATAATTCTTATGGCAATATCCTTCCTTTGTAGCAATGAATTTTTATAGTTGTGTGGCTAAATGTATATATATATTTTTATATATAATATAGCCACGAAGTATAATTTTTTTATAGCAAACAAATAAGTTTTTTGCCACAACAGAATATATTTAGCTACTACATAAAAGATGCTACAAAATTTATTTTTCGTGGCAAAAATTTTAAATTATTTGCTATAAGTGTATAGCAATTTTTCTATATCATTGTAGCAATAATATCATTATTTTTTGTAGCTATAAGTGTTAGTCCAGCCACAGATCATATAAAGTATGCAGCTAACTTTTAGCCACGCTATTTTTTTCTATGAATGCTGAGGAGACAAAATATGTGTCTAAAGTGTTAGCCACAGACTTTTTGATATTTAGCTACGATGTATTTTGTAGCTAATTATGCATTTTCTTGTAATCTAAAGCCATAAGCTTACTGTATCTTTCTATGTTTTTCTTCCCTTATTTTAAAATCTAGCCTGACTCTGATATCACTAGATTTGTGAACATCTCTCTCTCTGTTTTTGTCGTAGTCATCATTGGTTCTAAAATTTTTGTTGTTATCTTTGCTGCCTCCATCACTGTTTCCTCTATAACCTTTTGTTCTTCCTTTACCTCTACTTATTTGAAGCCTTTAAGGTTTGCTCATCAAAAATTGAATTGTGATCATCATTTGTTCACGCACCAAAAGGAGCTTTGCAATTCATCAAGCGATAAATCTATATATTTTGACTCCTCAATGGAGCAAACGATATAATAATACTTCGGCATCAATGAGTGCAATATCTTCTCAATAATTATGACATCGTTCATCTTCTCTACATAGAATCGCATTTTGTTGCTAATCTTCATTATTCTAGCGCAGTATCTCATTATAGACTCTCCTTCCTTCATCTGCAAAGTCTTAAAACTCTTTCCCAAGGTTTGAAGTTGTGCACACTTTATTGTAACAGTGCCTTGATATTTCTTTTTCATGGAGTCCAATATACCTTTAGAAGTTTCTTTACAAAGAAAAGTTTCTACGATGAGATGCTCAATAGCCTGAAAAGGTAACTTTTTGCCTTCAAATTTTTTATCTTTCTTGCTTCAATTTCTATCTTTTAGGCATTGATCAACGTTTTGCCTTTCGTCAGAGCGTTGGTGTCAACCTTGAGAATTGGCTAATATTCCTTCGTCCTTAAAAAAAAAATTATCAGCATGCTTTGGTGATTATGACCATTAAAACGCAGAATAACTTCTTGCTCATAATTGTTCTCTGAAGCCATAAACTTACTAATCACTCTCTATTTTTATTACTTTTTTTAAAAATAAATCTAGCATGACTCTGATATCATTGATGAAAAAGAACAGTAATATAGATAAAATAGAGCAGAGACAATATGTGAAAAAGAAATTTCTTTCGCTGATATGACTTAATAAAACTAACACAAGGAACATTAAAGCACAAAAGTTTTATTCAATATAGTCCAATTACATAATTTAAAAAAGAGATTATAACTCCAAATAATTATTTAGTGTCATATATAGACACACTTTTGTGACAATAATTCTTAAATGCTTCTTCTTAAGCTTTCTTTAGAGTGGTATTGCTAATGCAATAGTTCTCAGTGCAACTTCCAAACTTACTCTTTTCTGCAAAATTACATAGTCTTTGTGTAAGACAAAATATATATCAAAAAAATAAATGTATTCAAACAAAACAAACAGAGGTGGAGCCAAGGTTAAGAGTTTTGAAATTCTAAATCAGTTCTGTTTGAAGGTTCACATGTATTAATATACATATATTTATTTAATTTTCTAATATAAATATAGGATCTACGAAAAAAATTAATGGCTACGTCTGAATTCATGAGCCCTCTTCTAGCTCTTAAAAGAAGTGTAGCACAACAAGGAGAAATTAGTTACCATATTTGATGAGAAATTTGTAACAATGGCCAAGAGAACATCCAATATTACAAACGCGATTATTATAACCAGTAGATATAACATAAAAACTAAATATTAAATCTTCCTGATTTTATCACGTGTTCACTTCTTTATATTTTAATTTTCTTTTAAGTGGACTTTTTTTTTTCTGTATTTATTTGACCATCAGTATTTACATCTTCTTAGTCTAAATACTTGAAAAATAGGTAGAATTTTGTCCGCTTTTGCAGTGATATTTTGGGGTAGTATTTAATTTTGGGAAAATTATGGAACAAGGCAAAAATATCAACATATTTATAAAAAACAGATATAATTTTATTTTTTTTAATTTTTTTTTTGCAGAAAATCACTATTTGTTATTTTTATAGCAAATTCTTTCATTGTAAATTTATGTCGTATTATCTTTAAGAACTTTACTCCTACGTAACAATATTAATTAGTTAATTATTCAAGTATTTATTTAATTAGATACTGAAGAATAATTTTAGACATAAAATTCCTAAACAGACATATAAAATAACACCAAACATATAAATAAAAACATTTAACATAATTAATTTCAACGATAGCTAGCTTACATAAAAAAAAGTCACAGACATAAAAATCCACATGATAAAAAGAGCAATAAAAATAGGAAATACTGAAAAACAATTAAATTGTCATTCATATTCATATGATATGATATGATATATGATGATGCTTAGATCTTCTTGAATTTCACAAGACAATTTCTTGGAGGTTCGATTTTGCTTTCTGGATTAACTCGCTCCACCCTGCATCATATAATAATAGCTATTAAATCTCTGAATCAGGTTTTACGTGATATGGTTAAGACAAAAAGATTAATTAACAGTGTGCATAGGTGTTTTTTTTTTCAAAAAAAGTTTATCCAACCTAATACGGAAAAATATAAGAATCATTTTTCAAAAAATACTTTCCTCCATATTCTACACATCATTTGTTTAAGATTAGAAGGTTCAGAGATATTTTTTACTTTCTTAAATTACGTGTCAAATTAAAATCAGACAAATAAATTAAAACGAGAAGAATACCTGTAGTTAAGAAGAAAGTAATGAAGAATTACAGAAACCTCAAGCCTAGCCAAATTGGCTCCTGGACACATTTTGGGGCCAACTCCAAAGGGAAGAAAAGAGGGTGGCTTGGTTTTAAGATCCTATATAATTTATCACATGATAATTAGTTTACGATCTCGTATAATTAATACATATATAAGTTATGCAAGATAAAAGATTACGTATTTGAATAACTAAATCTTACATAATATTACTCACAAATACATAATTTTAACCAACAACTAAATGACTCGTAAATAGAGATATGTCACTTACCTCCCATCTAGAAGGATTAAACTCCTTAGGTTTCACATAAGTATTAGGGTCCAAATGATAATTCCATGAAAATGACAAAAACTTCCACCCCTTAGGTATGGTATACCCTACACAAAATTTATAATAAACTTTTTAATACGCGTATAAAATTGAATAACTATCTGAGAAATTAAATCGAAATTAAAGAGATACTAACCATTTATGTTAATAGTAGTTCTTGCCTCTCTAAAGAATATTGTTTTGGCAGTAGCAATACGCAATGATTCATTAATTACCTTTCAAATTTAAAAAAAAAATAAAAAAATATAGTATATAAGAATATTTAATGCATGATAGTCCAAAAATAAAATTAAAAAAAATATTTAAATCTTACATGACTTAGATACTTCATTTCTTTAATTTCATGGAAATTAAGGCCTTCATTTGGTGATGATCTTCTCTTTACAATATCCTCTTGTTCCTCCTACAAACATACGATTTGTCATCAACTGATATTTATGTCCTTCAAGTAGGAAATTAAATAAGTAAATATATACACTGTCCTACGGGACATATATAGAATGGTCACATAGGATGCCAGATAGGATGTATATATCTACATGTTTAAAAGGCGCATATACAAGGTGAAGCTGAGTTAAGAGGCACGTTTATATCATGTTATCAACTGATATTTATGTCCTTCAAGTAGAAAATTAAATAAGTAGATATATAAACTGTCCTACGGGACATAGAATGGTCACGTAGGATGCCAGATAGGATGTGTATGTCTACATGTTTAAAAGGCGCATATACAAGGTAAAGCTGAGTTAAGAGGCACGTTTATGTATTATACGATAAATAAAAGTAGTGATGTACTTTAGCTTTGTCCAAGAAGTGAGGATGTTTTTCCAAATACATAATTGCAGTTGATGCTACCAAAGCAACAGATTCAAAACCAGCAAATGTATAAGAAACAAGCATTGCAATGATCTTCTCATCATTGAATCCTTCATTATCATCATCTTGAGTGTTTAACATCATTTCTAGTAAAATATTGGACTTTTCTCTTGTTTTGTTTTTCCCAATCATCACTTTTCTTTCATCTAAAATATATTGATATATCTTAGACATTTCTTTTCTAGCCTGAAAAAAAAAAGTTAATTCAAATCAAAGAAACAAATATCAAGATTAGACATCTGAACACGTGATAAAGTCAAATATCAAGATTAAACATCTGAACACATGATAAAGTGATTCTATTAGACATTTTTTCGATTCAAATTTTGGAAAAACTTTTGTGTATATATATCCTAATTAAAATATGTCACTTTCTTAGGATAACAAAAATCGTAAAATCTCAAATATGTTTCAATTGATGACGCTTAAATAAATAAAATGACATATTTCATTATATGACAATATACTTGAGAAAAGTTTTTAAAAAATTTAACTTGAAGTTTTAGACACTTTATGTTTTCAAGTTTCGAACTAGACCAGAATTTAATTCGAGTATCTAGATGAAATTAATTTTACCTTTAATCCCCTATTGTAAGCTGATCCTGGAATATTAAATGGCAAACCATGACAACCATGAATAAGATAAATAGTCTCTTCAAATAGAATATCAACCATATAATTATCAACTCCATCACCTATAAGAATTCTCATTAACACTTCAAATGCTGGCCTTTTAATTGCTAAAATTACATCAATTGGTTCTTCCATTTCAACCAATTTCTCAAATGATTTTTTCACAATTTCATTTGCAAAATCAAAGTAATTTGATAATAATGATATGTCACTTTTTATCAATGTTGTGATTCTATGTAGAATCTTGCTTTCTTCTCTTGTAAATCCACCAACTTGAGCTTGTCCTAATATTTTTAATATATAGTTTGGCATACCTCTATCATAATTTTCATCATCCATAAATATTTTCCTACTTATTTCAACTTTTGTCATGATAATACTTGGTTTTCCAAACTGGAACGCTTTGTACATTCCACCCTCCCCAAACCTTTAAAAAAAAAAAACCGTTAGTACGTTCAAAATAGTCTTTCTATATGTATATAGATCGTTAAAAGTTAATATTTATAGTCTTCGATTCGTAAATATGTAGAAGAATAAACTTTACCTAGTAACAAAGTAGGAAAAAAATGAGCCAAGATTATTATCTTTGAAACTTAGTAAGAAAAAAATCATATTCCCTACTAATGGCCAACCCATGTCACCAGGAGGCAATTTACATTTTTTTGTAAAAAATGTAAAAAAACATCCATTTGCTCTCTTTAGAACACAAATTAGGGTTAAAAATCCTATTGCTAAACTTGTGTATATAATAACACTAAGTTGTATTCCATTTTTTGCTTTTTTTGTGAACACAATATATTAATGTGAGGTTGTTTATAATATATATAGACTTTTAGGTCTCTAAATAATTATATTTTTATTGGATCAGGTATCATATCGGTACATATATATTATTATTGAATCGATATTATGTCGGTACATTATAGTTTTATTTGTGTTAGTCCTTGAGGTGGCTAAATGTAGGGGTAGTTCTTTTATGGATGGGGATGACATGTTAAAATGTTGCGTTGTAGGTGATGATTAGGAATTTTTGAAAATTCGAGTTATTTTGTAACGATGGTTATATTTATTTGCTAAGTTGGGTTATTTGTTCACATGTCGTATAATGAGAACGATAGAAGAGTTAGGTTATGATCTGATGTGAGTGGAGTTGGCAACGAAAGAAATGAGTGTATATCGGGGGACCTAATTCTGTATTCTAGATATACGTTTCTTTGGAAATAGTTTAAAAAGATACAAGAGCTATTAAGAAGATATAATGTATGAAAGAAAATATGATACAACTACCACCATAAGATAAGAGGAGTAAAAGATGTCGGAGATCATTACCGTCTATCTTCACCTATGAAACTTTACTGAATTCTGCAATCGGATTATACCAAGTGACATAGCAGAAGTAGTATCATTACAAACAACATGTACTGATAGCTAGGCCCTATCGGTATATCTGTACCCACCACATAATATCATGCAAAATACATGTGAGACACCACATAGGACATAAAATTGTCATATAAAACACCACGTAATATTCAATACTTACATGAATACATGATTACCATACTAACATGCATTATACTGAAAAATAATATTTCCTTTTAAATAGATCTTCCGTGATACAAATTTGAATTTAATGCAGATATGAATATCAACTTAAAACCCCAAAAAAGGAAATTTCATAATAAGTGGACCATTCTGCATATGCCTTAACATAGACATTTTTATCTTAGTCTTATATATCCCGTGATGAGTAATAAACCTATTTGGCGGGTTGACGTTAGCCCGGATAAATTCGAATTTAACAATTTCATCGTGTGTCCTAAATTTATTTATTAACGTCGAAATTCAAGAAATTTTTGGAATTCCACGTGAGGTACATTTAAATAACGACGGATCGTATCATTACACTATGTTTCATTTACAATAGCTTTTAATTATATACAAATTTAATTGAAATAAAATTAATCATTCTATATTCGAATTTATTGTCAAAACTTAAAATTAAAGTTCAACCCTTGAAATAGATATCTTATTGACTAAACGTTGCACTTTTGACGTTTTAATCTTGGATCTATAACTTTAAAATTATAACTATTTTCAATCATAGAACCTAAATGTCAAATCGATAAAATTTGTATCGTAATTCTATCTTTTCATAATAATGAATTTATTATCTCAAAATTCTGAATACGCGTCTACGAAGAAGTATAATATACCCATCGAACATGAATAAAACGTGTTATTCCTTTGAGGTGCTACAGTGTACAATAATAAAATCTGTACTAGAAGATTCAAGTAACAATAAATAAGATGAAAACAAAAATGTACTAGCTATTAGTTCAGTTCAATAATAAAATTTTCATATTTCTTTTAACTTTTTTAAAAATAAAATAAAATATGTATTGTAAAATAGAAATGTATACTCCTATGGCCTGTAACATTTTTCAATTATCGAGAAATAATAATTTGAGTAGTTGTGGAATTTAATACATTGAATTAGATTAACTCAATATTTTAAAATTAAAATTGAGATCAATATTTAAAAACTATACGAAAAACATTATGAGTTGCAATTCTTCTCACGCCAATATTCTAAAAAAACAAACAAATACATTTTATAATGTTGTTAACGTCTCAAAGTTCATATAGCTTGAATCTTAGAGAAGAAAAAAATGACACGTAAATTGAGATGAGAAAGGTATTATTCATAATTTTATATGGGGAAAAGATGTAAATATATTCTCTAACTTTGCGATTAGAATGGATATACCCCTTGTTAAAAAAGTAATGCATGTATACGCTCAAATACTTTCATAAAAAGATTTTTTTTGAGTTTCTATCAACATGTGCATCTCTTAGTAGCCCGTAAAAATAAAAAACTTTGATTGAATCATAATTCATAGTTAATCAATAAATCTAGTCTTTCAATATATTTTTTCCGGTACTAAGTAATACTCTCAATTGAATTTATACTAGTAAACTGAATAGCTTAATAATATAATAGTAATAAATTGAGGCTAAACTGATAGACTTTAAACATATGGAACTGAATGTAAAACTATTCATCATGATCTCTATACTCTGAAGAGGACATGTAATTTAATTATCATGGGTTCAACGACATGAATTTTTCTATTATGAGAGCTCATGAGAATAACTATATAAATATATTGAGTTATAGGTAAAAACATGTAATAAAGACTATCCATGAAGAAGAACTGAAATATAATGAAAATCATGTTTTTCGTATGAACTCTAAATTCTCAATGGGGAAGGATCAAAACAATTTTGACTAAAAAGTTGTCAGAATATTTCACTAGGATAATCTACGGACTATGGTTTTGATTTACAAGTTGTATATTCCATATGTGGAATTCAAAATGTAATTTTAAGTCTTTAAAATTTTATTTCACAAGCTCAATCTACGGTCCGTAGATTGATCCACAACCAGTAGATTGGGTATGTGAAAATCAGGCCTAAAAATCAAGTTTTAGGTCTTTGTTTCATAAGTTCAATCTACAGTCCGTAGATTGATTCACAAGCTATAGATTGGACTCATAAAACTCATGTCCTTATATTGGACCCATAAAACTTGGGTTCTAATCTCATCTGAGTGTGTCTTTTGTAAAAACGGTCATACTTTCTACTTCAGACTCGGATTAACAAACGGTTGGTGCAGGGGTGGACCTACGTGGAAGTTAAGGGGTTCACCCCAACCCCGTGGATCGAAAAATTACACTGTATATATAAGACAAACTTCTATTTTTGTGAGTATATAACTTAAAATGAACTTCCTCAATATTGAATAGAACCGTAGCTCATTGCTAAGGGGTTCATTGTTAGCCAAAATAGTTCGAGTTCAATTCTCGATATATATATTTTTTTTTAAAAGACACTTTTTTTATTTGAAAAGGTTGTGATGGTCTCAAATTTTGGTCTTAATTTTGGGCTTAGAATACCCAGTAAAAGGCTCAAATTTTGGGCTTAGAATACCCAGTAAAAGGCTCAAATTTCGGCTTAATTTTGGGCTTAGAATACCCAGTAAAAGGCCTATTGTTTTTTACTCAATCTAAAGCTGTATTTATTTTTATTTTTATTATTTTTTTATATGCTATTTTTTTTCTTAATGACTTTGCTTAAATTTATTAGCCGAACTTTTTTTTTTATATTCTTATATTTTATTCTTTTTATTTATATTGCTTCATTTCTACTAACTCTCACTAACTCAAAGGAACTCTTTTAAAAAATGAAGAATTATTATTATATTTGAAATTGAAATAAAAAAATATCATATAAAATAAAATAAATCAAGATTAATTGAATGGATAATTTTTGAAGTCGTAAATATCCTTTTAACAAAAAATATTTAATCAATTTTTTTCTTCTTAATTTTATAGTATCTCTTTTCTTTTTTCAATTCGATTCAAAAGAGATGAAAACTAAATTAAAATTATTTGATTTATTCATAATTCGTCTTTTTATATATGGCTAGCCAAGTAAATTGAATTAAATGAACTTAAAAAATCGACCATGTTATTTATTTATCTTTTAAATATGCACTATAATATTAATAACTCAATTTTTACAACTTAAAAATCTTGGTTGTGAATGAGTACTAATTCAGAATTCAGAAAAAGTTTTAAAAAAATGTAGAACACTGCAAAATAAAAGAAAAAAAAAACTAGAAAATTTTAAAAGCTCGATGGAGTAGGGTAAACGTACAAAGAGCCTAAACGTGAGTTGGGTTGATTTTTCATCTTGTAATTTTTACGTGCGTCACTAGTTGATAAGACATGCTTATTTTATTCCCAACATCTCATGTGTATTGACTTTTGCTAATGTGGAACTTCTTATCTTAAGTTGGGGTGTCATATACACCTCCTCTATTGACTCAGTTCTTATCTTAAGTTACGGTGTCACATACACATCACCTCCTTTTGGACTCATAGTCCTCGTTGAGGTTTGTCCCACCGCATGAGATTTGACTGAACTCAACACTGAGGTTTGCCTTGTCTTATCGGGATTTGCCTAAATTAGTGAAAGTATGTACCATATCGACAAAGGTTGACACACAAGTAGTTCAGATACCGTTTGTGGAGGCTAGCTAGTGATATTATTCACTTTGAACCTAGGCCCGCACGACTTTAAAACTCGTCGCTAGTTGATAATATTTTCTTGCTTATTTATCCAACATATCTCCCATGTTTTGCCGATATGAAACTTCTTATCTCAAGTTAGGATATCTCAAGTTAGGATGTCACAAGATGATTGCTTACTACTTGATACTACTCATAACGACTTCGAAACTCAGAACATTGTTTGTAATGTTAGATGTTCTCTTGACCATTATTCTAAATTTCTTAACTAGTATGGTACATAACACTCCTTATATTATCATACTATTTATAGTTTTACAATAAATAAGAGCGACTCGATAAAATTGATAATATATTGGGAAAATGGCCAAAAATATCCCTCAATTTTGATTTATTGTTTAAAGTTACCCTCGCAGTTAAAATAAAGTTAATTTTACCCCTCGCCATTAAAATAAAGTTAATTTTACCCCTCCTGTTACTAATTTCACCAAATTTACCCTTCATTAGACGGATTGACCCAAATTGACCCGAATTTACCTCTTTGACATATTTAATGGAGATTTGGGAGAATGGGTAAATGGGTATAGGAGATTTGGGAGAATGGGGTCGGGTTATTTTAAATGATCGGGTTAATGGATTAAAATAAGGAATAGGTTTTATTTTTAAAATTCGGGTCAATTTGGATCAATCCATCTAATGAGGGGTAAATTTGGTGAAATTAGTAACAGGAGGGGTAAAATTAATTTTATTTTAACGGCGAGGAGTAAAATTAACTTTATTTTAACGGCGAGAATAAATTTAAACAATAAATCAAAATTGAAAGGTATTTTTGACCGTTTTCCCTAATATATTTTCATATGACAAGAAGGTCTAAAAAGTTTATTGAGAAATAATATATTTAATATTTCTCTTTAGCCGTCCTTAATCATTAATTATTATTTTTTAAATCAAAATTAAGTATTCTAGAATTATTTTAGAAAAAATTCAAAATTAATTTACTTTCGAAAATTTTTAACTATGTCACATAAATTCTTTTTCTTTCCCAATCAAACAAACGAGAAATTGCAGAGTAAGGCAAAACAGCTTTGTTGAAAAATCTGAGATGGAAGAATGAGCTCATTGAAAATGGATTCCACTAAGAAATCTGAATTTCTATTGTGTTTTCTTCTTTTCTCTACTTATCTGAGCTATGGGGTTGCGTCAAGTTCATCTGCGACCACTACGATGCATACTAACAATTGGGCTGTTTTGGTCTGCACTTCTCGTTTCTGGTAATTTTTTTGTGTTTTTTTCCCATAAAGAAACATGGGTTTTGCTCCATTTTTAGTAATTTTGATAGATGTATGGTGGGTTTAGGCTGGAAGGGAAATCTGAGTAAGGGAACTTGAAGAACCCTTGTAAAAATAGGAACTTTGAATTTAGTTTATTGAATTAATTTTGATATGTAATTTTTACTATGGAATCTGAATTTCTACTGTGTTTGTTTATGTGCTCTCTACTTTATCTGTTCAATTGGATCGTGTCAAGTTCATTTGCTATCAGTAGAATGCATATTAGAGCCCTGTTGGAGCTATTTTGGTTACAATGATCCTTAAAAGTTGGTGATTGTAGAAAGATTAGATTTTGGCAAGACTTGTGGCTTTGTAAACAGATTCCCTGTCCTTTTTAGGTGTGCATTCAAGCAACATTCTATCTTAGCCGAACTTCAGTCACACCATGGGTGGTTTATTCTATTTAGGAGAAACCTCAATGATTGGGAAATTGATGATTTTTTGCTTTTGATGAATTAGCTAACTCCTCTCCCTCCTCTGATTTCTCAATGTGATTCCATCATCTAGAATCCCTCTCTGAATAGCTATTATGCAGCCTTGACCAACCGTTCCCGTCCATGTCTCCTTAGAAGATTTTATGGAAGAATCTGTATCCATACAAAATCATATGTTTCTGTTTGATCGTAGCTCATGGAAGATGCCTCACCATAACCTTCAAAAGAGAGGCGGATGCTATCTTTGTGAAAAGGAGGTGGAAGAAGTGAATCACCTCTTCTTACTTTGAAACTTTACCCAACAGATTTGGCATCCCTTTTAATCATTTTGGCATGGCCCAAAAATACCTTGGACTTCTTGTTATCATGGCATAAACTGGGTTTATACAAATTGTCCAGGAGCATTTAGAAGACGATTCCCGTGTGGGTCATATGCGACAGTGGAATGATAGAGTTTCTGAAATCAAGAAGAAATACATTATTAATGTTAAGCTTAAGTGTATACCTTACTTAGTTTGGTTCAACAAAGCTCGCAATTGTTGATTTTCTTAGCTCCTTACACAGTATAAAGTTCTCGTTTGGATGTACTTTTCATCAGAACTTTCTTAATGCTGTTTTTTGATATAGAGAAATAAAATACTTAATTTACTGATCCTGAAAAAAAACTCTTTTTTCATTAAGAAGGCTCTATGTCTGCAAGGCTCTTGACTTTTTTGGTTTTCTTCTTCAGGTTTAACTACAGACACATGGCTAACACTTTGTCTTTGTACAGGTGGGAATCTTGCTTTTTAAGCACCATTATGATCATCATAAATTATCTTTGTTTTCCTTGTGTGTTTCCCATTTCTGAGATTCATTAACTCTACTCTAATATCTTTTCTATTTATTTGTTGGAATTAGAACCGTAAAACGATTAGGCATACCTGATGAAAGAATTATTCTGATGTTGGCTGATGATATGGCTTGCAATACTCGAAATAAATACCCTGCACAGGTCTTCAACAATGAAAATCACAGGCTAAACCTTTATGGAGATAACGTTGAGGTGTGTAAATTCTTCTTCTCTCTTGTGGCTTTCTGTAGTTCTTCCAAATCAAATGTTAATTCTGTGAGACATTCAGTTTTGTTGACATTTAATCTAGCATTATCAAAGTTAGCTATTACTATCATGATCAATATGCATAGTAGTGGATAGTCATGGTAATTGCTTCAACTTGCTAATGAATAGAAGGCAGAATGGAAGACCACACCATCGTATCTTTTCTGGCTATATGGAATGAACATCATAGGAGTCGCAATAATGAGAAAATGTAATAATTAATTGATCTTTTTTTCAACTATATTTATGGATAGTTGGTCTAACTTGTGGAAGATATGAAATGACTCAAGCATAGTCACATGCTCACCATGTACATATATTTTGACACCAACTTGGTGTTTATTTATCTAGTGACTTGTGAAAAAAGAAAGTTTCAATAGTTTTAATCTCAAATGTATCAGTATTTTAGACAATTTTAACTCGGGTTCTATCGATAATTTTCTCCTAGGATCTTTGTAGATAACCTTAATCCTGTGAAACTCATACGCAAACTAGTCTGAAGAGGATATTTAGTTCAAACATATTTTTTTTTCTTATCAAAAAATGTTTGAACTCAATATCCTCTTCAGACTGGTTTGCATATGAGTTTCACAGAATTAAGGTTATTTGACCTACTTAATGTAGTGGTCTAATCGTACAAGCTTCTAAACATCAGGTAGATTATCGAGGTTATGAAGTAACAGTTGAAAATTTTCTGAGGGTGCTGACTGGACGTCATGAAACAGCTGTCCCAAGATCAAAACGTCTTCTTAGTGATGAAGGAAGCCACATACTTCTGTACATGACAGGGCATGGCGGAGACGAGTTTTTAAAATTTCAGGATTCAGAAGAACTTCAAAGTCATGATTTAGCTGATGCAGTGAAACAAATGAAAGAAAAGCGTAGGTAAAAACATTTGCCTTGATTTTCCATTGCATGTTAATGTTGTCTTGTTAAACAATAACATTGTTTATGATGCAACATTGGCTTAGGAATCATCTAATTTGTCTGGATATCTGCTATGAATCTTAGCACTCTGTTTGGTGTTCTGGCATTTATGCACATGACTCCTTGTTGATTGTGTCATACGGATGGGTAGTTTGTTTACCGGTCCTCTGCAATGATGCTTTGTCATGTCTCCATTGTTCAATTTCAGATTCAAGGAGCTGCTGATAATGGTTGACACTTGCCAAGCTGCTACTCTTTTCTCGCAGGTGACTTTTGCCTTTTTATGATTAATGTCATCTTGTTATAACAAAATGTCCAAAGACCTATAGCTACTTCATATTCTTGCAGCATCCCGAAATAGTTTGTCCATATCAATTACCATAGGAAGTATTCAATGTGACGTACCAATGTTGGTCCATTCTCCTATTATTCTTGAATTATCTAAAGAAACCAATTCTGGTTTTATGTTGCTTGGTCTCCGTTTGAATCAATCTTCATTTTCGCTTTGTTATTTAATTTATCTGTAAGTATCTCTAGGTAATTTTAAATGTTCGCCGCTTCTGTCCTTCATAATGCCAAATAATTTGACCTTCCCAAGTGTAACGGTTAGGATTTAGGATTGCCTATCTTCACTTGCAATATATTTGCATGGCATGACTTAAGGATGGTAAAGATAAATCTTTTTGAAAACCGTCCTTGATGCAACAAAACTCAGTTGAAGGCGTGCTTCATTCATCATTTTATTGCAAATTAATACACATAGAGGATCAATATTCATGATTGGGCTGGAAATTCTGAATACTTTTTGCTCCTCAATCTGCTAAAATATCGTAGAATAATGAACGCTTATAAGTTTCTGAAAAGAATCAGTAGCTGGCAGAATTTAGATTCTATTTGCCAACCATGTGGGACATAATATCTATCTGACATGTCCAACAATTTCTGAGAAATGTCAATATTTCAATGCTTTTGCGATCAGAGTTGCATGGTTGGGTTCTTGAGAGACATCTGTAGTAATTAAGTCAGAGTTGCATGCTTTCCTTTATATATATACAAAAGATTATGTTTGATGACAGCTGGCTCTTTGAACTTGATACAATTTAATGAGGAAATACCAGCCGTTAGCTATATTTTGGAGTAAGCTTATAGATTGGAAACTTTCAAAATCTATGTGTTACTTTATAATTTTCTCAGTACCTTTATAACCATCTGAAAACTCATTTTGTTCTTTGATATCCATTTCTACTCTTTATGGGATGCCTTCCTTTTTATCCCTCACAAAAGGGGTTACTGGTTAGGATATCTTTTTAAATCAGGGACACTCAATCCATAAGATGTTCTTACTTGGATTTTGGTAGAACTGTAATATATTTTGCCTTGTAGCTTCAATCACCTGGCGTATTGACAATTGGGAGTAGCATGAAAGGAGAAAATTCATACTCGCATCACTTGGATGCTGATGTAAGTGTTAACTTAATGATAATGCCTCATTTAAAATGCTTATTGTGTTCACAAGGGAGGCAAATATGTTCTCCTTGTATTAAAAAATTGTGTGGTTTTTCATCCTCCTTCCCTTCTCTGGTACAGGTTGGCGTCTCAGTTATTGATCGATTCACATTTTATACTCTTGCATTTTTTGAGAGGGTGAACATGTATGATAACGCCTCATTGGGCAGGTAATTGCATTTCATAGATGTTGGTGTAATACTGGGTGCTTTCCTTGATATTGTAGAATGTAAGTCACTTCTCTTGAGAATTATATATTGTATCACTACTGACATCAAATTCCAATCATCCATTACTTGTTTGCTTTAAATTTGCTACTGTAATTATGGCTATACAAGTGCAAAAGTCTGTATATATGCTTCAAACAGCTGGATTATTCCTGTCTGGAGAATAGGCTGCGTACTCACACCCAGCCCTACTTTTCACCATGTATAACTTTGTAGCATGAGTTGCTTCATAGTCAAAGGGAGAGTCATCCACTTGCATAGAAAGGTAACCGAGAAAGAGCGTATCTATTTTAAAGATGCAAACCAAAGAAGAAACAGGAATGGTTTTGGAATGGTCATGGATCAGTTATGAGTCTCACTTGATAATAAACATGCAGAATATGGTCCTTTAATTGAGAATCGTGGATAATTCAGAAAATTTTGAAGGATGAATGTCTGTCTGTTCAAGGGTCTGATTGTGACCTGACCCACACGGATTTTTAAAAAAACAAGTGGAAGAGTCAGAAAATCACGTGGGTTGGGGGGTGGGGGGGTCTCGTTCAAGGAATTTAGATATCCATATCAAGTATGGACCTTATTAGGTTGGTTGTGATAATTACCTTATACTTAGAAATGCTAATTGGATTATTGAAGCTTTTTATGCAAACCGTAAAAAGACTACTGTGTTATAAAGGATTATTCAGATGATAATTGATTTGCCTAGTTCATGTCTTCGATAACCTACCTGCTCAATTCATACATGACGTATGGACTCTATAGCATGGTCAGAACAATAGTAGATGCAGAATACTTTAGTTTGAAAAGGACAGCTGTCATTGGGTACTTGAATACTGGTAATCCCTGCTGTTGCATTAGACCATGCCTTGTGGATTCTAAAACTTCTGCATGCCTATCGCCCTCTTTTTCCCCTCTTGGCCTTCTCTTATTCAGAAGATGATATATGTTTTGATTGTTGTTCTAAGCTATGTCTTTTTGTCAATGTGCACTCTTTTTGATAGAATCCCCTTTCTCTTTTTCCTATCGCAGTCTTTTCAGTTCATATAACCCAAATACACTGATGTCAACTGCATATTATCGAACAGATCTATACCCTCGCCGACTAGAAGAGGTACGTAGTTAAAATTATTTTATGTTTGTTTCTATGCCATTCAACTTTGCTCTCCCTCCCCCGAAGAAAAGGAAACAAATGGAAAGAAAACTCAACTGAAAGAAGAAAGAGAAAAGTAAAGGACTTGGTGGAGATCGGAAAAACTAGACGTAGGGAAAAGTTGCACTTAATTAGTCCATTTGATGTATAGTTGATTGGGTAAGAAGTTTAACACCTTAAACTTTAAGTTTAAGGTGTTAACTTGTATGATGGATTAATATTAGTAGAGGAAATTTCCAACTTTAGCTATAAATAAGTTAGTCTGATACAAACCCCCTCTTCATCTAAATGACGTGCTCTTTGTTTCTTTTAGTCAATTACCATGAGGGTTAACTGGTGTTAGAAAACTTGCTTTAGTATGTAGAGAAGTATTAAAAAAGGTGCTAAAGGTAAAAAGGGGCACGTAGCTCAAAATTTTACAGATCCTTATTCCCTTTTTATGTTCAAAATTGTAACAACAGATGGAAGCTAACAAATTTTGGTGAGCTGCTTTTTATTTAGATGATTACTTCTGGAAAACAATTACCTTCCTTTGTTTTTGTCACATATTAGGGAAGGGGAATTTGATCTTGGTACTCTGAACTGATGCACCTTCGAACATATTTACTCTGTCACTGATAGGTACCCGTGACAAACTTTTTTGGTTCAGTAATGGAGACGATACACACTGATTCTGCGTATAAAGCATTCGCTGGCAAAGACTCCAAGAAATCTACAATAGAGATGCCTCTTCGGCAGTCCAGCCAAGACTTACGACGAACACTTGCAAGTTCAGATGTTCAGTATCCAACTCGTGACTCAACTGTTGAGGTCAGTTTTAACTGCCGCCTCTTTCTTAGCACTTTGGAAACTTAATATGCTATTGCCAACCCCATTTAGAAGAAAACAAAGTTTGATGAGGAATGATGTTACAGGTTCCACAAGATTCTTGTCCTTTCACAAATTTTTGGATTTCTATGCATGGTAAGATGAACAAGGTTGAGGGTCTTGATAGCTGGGTGAACTATGGCTTGTTTTTGATGTTTCCAATGGTGGCAATGTCATCTTGGATCTCGTCTTGAAGGTAAAGGAAACCTCCTTTCTGCTTCATATTCTCTTTGATAAGTAGTCTAAA
Source organism: Solanum sitiens (assembly GCA_016801875.1). NCBI lineage: Eukaryota > Viridiplantae > Streptophyta > Magnoliopsida > Solanales > Solanaceae > Solanum > Solanum sitiens. The sequence continues at coordinate 36,804 of JABWTJ010000017.1, read as the reverse complement.
TTCTCCTATACAAGGTGTAAACAAAGTTACATGTCACGACTATAGAACTGTTAGTTTATCCACCGTCTCTTTAAGTATCTACGCTCCTATCCTGCGGACTCCAAAAGTTACACAAGAAATAAGAAGATATTCAAGATGTGAAAAAATTACTTTCCACCTCTTCTGAGGCTTCTTTGTCCGAACTGTCTGCTTAAGAGCATGAGGTTTTCCACCAAGTACTTGCTACCTCTCACTTTCTTCCATCGAGATTAGGCAGATGAAAGCATCTCGGGGGTTTTCCCTAGTCTTCCATGGTTCTTAACCACTTCAATGACCACTACGCCACACACTTGAGTGCTGATCTGTGCTAGGATCTAAATCTGCATCTATCTTCTGCTGTTCTTCCAACCTGTTATAGTTTCTACGTTTCTGTTTGAGTTTTCTTGACATTTGAACCACTCTTTTTTCAGTTTCAGAAGTGGAGACAAGACATCGAATGGATACTCTGATGGAGCGCCATGATCCTGCGTTGTTTCATTTCCATGTTTGTTGAAAACGTTGGCCCGGTGGAAGCTGTTCTATCTCACCAAAAATACGCGAGCAACTAGTTGAGGCGCCACGCCACCCTTGCACTGCAAAATAGAAATTGCAGTAACTCTTTGACAAATAGTGCAATGTAGAAATTCTTCTTAAGTTCTCTGATTTGGAAGACATCAAATAGTTGAGCTATTAATACTATACCATTCCATATGGTTTGATTTTTGCATTCAGTTTAAGTTTTTTCAGGACACGGTAAATCGGTAACCATAATTTATTCGACTTCAACTTACATAGTATACTCATATAATAGACATATGATTTCAACTTTTCAAGAAATGTCTCAATTATATCATAATAACACCTTAACACCTTATATGTATATGAACATTAAAAAAAAAACATATTTCCCTTCGTTAATCAATTATTTAAAAAAAAAAAAAAGTCTACCCAATGGGTCTTGTTAGCATTCTTTTATGAGAAAATTGTATATAATGACTAGGGGTGGCAAACGGTCGGATTGGATTGGATTTGCATGGGTTGAATATGGTTTGAGAAAAAATGGGTTGGATTATAATCCATTCAAATATAATATGGTCAAATATGGATTTGGTCAGATATGGTTTGGTCAAAATGGTTCTAACCATTTAACCAAATTTGTTTTTCAAAAATATAAATGTACCCCTCTCCACATACACCCCCCCCCCCTCCACCTTACACCAACCTACTCCTAAAAAATATTATTTTTCAAAAATAAAAAAAAATCTGTTTTTCAAAAAAAAAAAAAAAAAATTTACCCGCCCCCGGGCAACCCCCTGCCCCCACCCCACCTTCCACCAACATACCCTATTTTTTTTCAAAAAGAAAAGTGTATTTGCAAAAAAAAAAAAAAAAAAGTTTGACCTCTCCTCCCGGGCATTCTCCGCCCCCCACTCCCACCCCACCCCAACTTCCACCAACCTACCTCTAAATTTTTTTTTTATTGAGTGAAAGTGAAAATAAGTGATCTAATATGGATACCCATATTGAACCCATTTTGATCATATTTGAAGAGACTTTTAAAATAGCTTGAAGCCCATATTTGACCAATTATAATATGAGCGATCCAATTCATTATATATGGTCAAAATGGGCTCATTTTATTAATATGGGCTGAAATTGCCACCCCTAATAATGACAAACTAATAAATCAAATAAAATGCTATAACTACACTTTAATTTAATTGCGTACTGTAGTAAACTGTTTGTTAGTCACCTCTGTCCCTCAAATTCTCGTCGCCATTCTCCCTCTCTTGCTCCATCTCTCGCTTGCACCCTTTCACTTTATACAAACACAAGCGTATAAAATGTGTTTCTATTTATATAAAGCGAGAAAAAATTGTATATATACATATACTTTCGTTCTCCTCTCTCCCCTCTCCCAGATCTTGCTCGCCACCCTCGCCTCTATCGCTTATACAAACAGAAAAAAATGTATCAATTGTGTTTTTGCTTGTATAAAGCGAGAAAAAATTGTATATTCAGTTGCAAATACATATATCTTCGTCCAATACACTTATAATTATACAATACAAGTATTTCTCTACCCAATTTTCTTTTGTCTCTCTCTTTCTCGTTTTATACATACACAAATTATACAATTGATTAGTATACAACTGCTTTTTTTTGTGTATATATAGCGAATTATACAATTGAATTCTTTGTATATGTATAGCGAATTATACATATTTATGTTTGCTATGAGGCGCAATTATGTAAACTTTGTTATATCATACGAATATGATTTTTATGTTTATTATATGTGAAAGTTGTTTTTATTCCTATTCAATGTAACACATTAAAAAACCTTATTCTATTAATAGCTTGGCTAGGTCTCACTCTCTTTCTAATGAAAATTCTGGCTCGGTAACTCGACTTGGTCTTGCTCTCTTCCTATAATATTCTTTCTCCATTAAATATAAACATCGAGAATTTCGAAAACCTTTATGTAAACTAATTTTTTTAAAAAAATTAACATATCAAATACCATACGAATACTCAATTACTAAAATCAAAATGTAAAAAAATTGATTGTTCAATATGATAATTCGATATCTATCGTAGCAACCAACCAAACAACCCCTTAAATGGATAAACCCTGTAAAAAGGTCATCTTCTTTACTCACCATTAGCACACTGGAAAATGCTATCTTCAGTACAAACTCCTCGTCTGCTCCGTTTTCAATCCTTCACTCTCAAATGCCTCCACACCCACCCCACCACTACCCCACCACCCCCACCCCCACCCCCACATTCCCAAATCCTCACAATCCGCAAATCCCTTTTATCCCGTGAAATCTCAGCCGTTGATCTCGCCGGAACTTTTTTGAACCGGTTACGCAATACTGAACCTCAACTCAAGAGTTTTCTGTATGTATCCGATGTTGTAATGAAGGAAGCTGAGGAGATTGATAGGAAGATTGCGGAGAATGAGGAATTGGGTTCGCTTGCTGGGGTTTTAGTTGGGGTTAAGGATAATATTTGTACTTCTGATATGCCATCAACTGCAGGGTCAAAGATTTTGGAAAATTATCGACCCCCTTTTGATGCTACTGCTGTTGGGAAGATGAAAAAGTGTGGTGCCATTATTATTGGGAAAACGAATATGGATGAATTTGGTATGGGGAGTACTACTGAAGGCTCGGGTTATCAGGTATTCGTTAAGTTTTTCGTGTTCCAGAATTGTTATTTACTGAAGAAATGGGTTATTTTTTGTTTAAAGCAGAATGAGGAAATGATATTGTTGAAATGAATTGAGGGTTGTTTAGTTCATGGACTAGATATGTAGGATATTTTCTTTCTTTGTACTTTAATGTGGATAAAGTTTGCATCTTTATCTCATCGACTCATTTATTTGGGGGTTCTGAATTGATTATATCTAGGTGAATGCATTAGAAGGGATAGAGTGAATGCTCTACCATGTTGAATATGTGAGTAGGTTCAGTTTCATAATCTCAGGTAGTGTATGCCTGTATGGTGTGAATGTAGTTAAAGAATCTGTTGAATGAGTCCAGTTTGTAACTTAACATGGTTTACTCAGGTGATGCATCTTGGTATTATTAGGTGACAGCAAATCCTTGGGATTTGTCCCGGGTACCAGGTGGTTCATCAGGGGGCTCAGCTGCAGCTGTTTCTGCTAGACAATGTATGGTATCATTGGGAAGTGATACTGGTGGAAGTGTTAGGCAACCAGCATCTTTCTGTGGTGTTGTTGGTCTAAAGCCAACATATGGGCGTGTCTCCAGATATGGACTTGTGGCATATGCTTCATCTCTAGATGTTATTGGTTGTTTTGGTTCATCAGTTGCTGATGCAGGCATTCTCCTTCATGCAATTTCTGGTCATGACAAGTTTGACGCAACAAGTAGCAAAAAAGTAAGCTTTCTATACATGTTCTTTTTTTTTTTTTTTCTGATAAGGGTTGTGAATTATTCAGCAAGCTCCAAAGAAAGTACTAAAGCGGTAAAGCCAGTACAAAATAATGGACTTGTTCAAGCTTACCACACAAGGGAGTCAAACAAGCCCATGGCATATCATACTAGTTAAAACATTCTTTAAGCCAAAGCACTACGTTCTGGATGCATCTCTATTTTATACAAGCAATAAAAGATAATTTATAGTAGCATAAAATCTGTAACTTCTTTTTTGAAAAATGTTTTTTTTTTAATCTTGTGCCTAGATAAATCGAGACGGTGTAGTATTAATAGAGAGTCCTTCTTTCCATTGAAACATCTATTACTCCTTTCTAGCTGGACCTTCCATGCAATGCAATGGACAATGGTCTTCCACATCTTATAACATGACGTACTAGAGAACAATCCATTACTGTATCTGTGAATCCCAGTGTTTTGGACGGCGAGAGGCGACAAAAGGCGACAAGGGCCTGCCTCGCCACGCCTCGCCGCTCGCCTTTTTGAATCGAGGCGCCAATTAATACCAAAAATTAAAATATTTAATTGCACATATAATATTCAAAATTTCAATAGCAATTACATATATTACAAATACTATAATAATTACTATAGAAGAATTAATTTTTTTTCAAAAAAATAATGGACAGCAGTCACAACACAGTGAAAGCAGAAAGCATTTTACAGTAATCTGGGACAAAACAGAGAGTGAAGAAAACAGAGGAAAAAAAAGAGTAGTGAAGGCAGGGAGCAGTTTCACGTGAAGAGTGAAAGAGAAAGAGACGAATGGAGCAGCAACTCGAGGGAAAGAGATGAAGAAGAGAGCAGCGACTGAGGAAGAGAAGAAGACAGCAGCGACTGAGGAAGAGAAGAAGAGAGCAGCGACTGAGGAAGAGAAGAAGCAGCAGCGACTCGAGGAAGAGAAGAAGAGGAATACGCGAAAGTCTGATGAAAGTTTGAAAATAGAAAAAAAAACTAATATTATTAAGTTAAAACTTTTTTTAAAATCAAAATCAAAATGGCGACGCCATTTACGTCGCCATTGGGTCGCCTCGGCTCGCCTATTTGAGGTCGCCTCGCCTCAGTGGATAATGGCGACACAGCCTCGCCTCGCCTCGCCATTCGCCAAAGGCGCTATGGCGAGCGCCTTTCACAACACTGGTGAATCCTCCCGTGTTCAATCAACTTCGCCTCCTGAAGTTTCTTAAGACAAGAACCCATCTCAGTAAATTTCCCAGTCAAGTAACCTTCTTCTGTGACTTTATAAGGAGATTCACAGATTTTGGTTTCTAAAACTTGCTTTTGCAATATTTATTAACAATGACATTCTTCTAAGTTCTATTTGTTAGTCTATACAAGCTCTTTGCTTGCTATACTTCATGACTCCTCCTAGAGTTTTTTTCTATTTTAAAAAGAGGAAGAGAATATCTCTAATAAGTTTGTTCATTTCGACACAGTTGATCCGCTATTTTGTAATGAATACGAAGAAGTTTGACATACAGTGCCAGAGGGAGTTAGTTCTATGTTATTAACGAGTGGCTGGGGCAGTACCTTACCTGCTGATCTCTTATTGGTGTAAACTAGAACAGATAGATGATAGTGAAACCCTGTTACAATTCATTGAAACTTTTGTATATATGGTCAGAGTCTTACATTTTCGGGTTCTGTTTTGCTTAGTTTTTGGATGTAATGGCAGAACTTTCTTAGTGCCGGCTTTTGACATCAATAATGCTTACCATTTCGAAAAACGAGTAGCTGGGGTAGTAACGTGATATGATCCAATTCAAGTCTAATAAGAGTTTTCTGTTATGAAGCGCAACATTGTTTATATAGCCTGCTAGTGGTGTATAGTTATAGGTTTTGCTTTAATTATTTGACAACATTACTTTTCAGGAAGTTCCCGATTTTGCTTCCCAATTTACTGCAAGAGATCATCTGGACTCTAAACCTCTGAAAGGACTGAGAGTTGGTCTGATCCGGGAAACCATTGAAGATGGAGTTGACCCGGACGTAATTTCTTCAATCCGTGGTGCTGCGAGTCATCTTGAAGAACTTGGATGCACTGTCACCGAGGTATTCTTCATTTTCAGCATTTATGATCCTCACGTTGGCTTACCATATGCGTTGGCATTCCTTATTTGAATTATTTGGTAATTTTTGTTTTTGCAGGTCTCTTTGCCATCCTTCTCTCTTGGATTGCCAGCATACTATATCCTTGCTTCATCTGAATCTTCTTCAAATTTGTCCCGTTACGATGGGATCAGGTAATGGGATATAGAATCATTCTCAAAATATATGTATGTATATACAGTGTTGTGAAAGGCGCTCGCCATAGCGCCTTTGGCGAATGGCGAGGCGAGGCGAGGCTGTGTCGCCATTATCCACTGAGGCGAGGCGACCTCAAATAGGCGAGCCGAGGCGACCCAATAGCGACGTAAATGGCGTCGCCATTTTGATTTTGATTTTAAAAAAAGTTTTAACTTAATAATATTAGTTTTTTTTTCTATTTTCAAACTTTCATCAGACTTTCGCGTATTCCTCTTCTTCTCTTCCTCGAGTCGCTGCTGCTTCTTCTCTTCCTCAGTCGCTGCTCTCTTCTTCTCTTCCTCAGTCGCTGCTGTCTTCTTCTCTTCCTCAGTCGCTGCTCTCTTCTTCATCTCTTTCCCTCGAGTTGCTGCTCCATTCGTCTCTTTCTCTTTCACTCTTCACGTGAAACTGCTCCCTGCCTTCACTACTCTTTTTTTTCCTCTGTTTTCTTCACTCTCTGTTTTGTCCCAGATTACTGTAAAATGCTTTCTGCTTTCACTGTGTTGTGACTGCTGTCCATTATTTTTTTGAAAAAAAATTAATTCTTCTATAGTAATTATTATAGTATTTGTAATATATGTAATTGCTATTGAAATTTTGAATATTATATGTGCAATTAAATATTTTTCATTTTTGGTATTAATTGGCGCCTCGATTCAAAAAGGCGAGCGCCTCGCCGCTCGCCTCGCCGCGTGGCGAGGCAGGCCCTTGTCGCCTTTTGTCGCCTCTCGCCGTCCAAAACACTGTGTATATAAAATTCTCAAAAAGTGCAGCTGAGAATATTATTTGCATCTGACCTTCCCTCCCATCCCTCAGAGAAAATATAAACATAGCGATAGAGAGGATAGATGTCTTTGGATCTATTGTAAATTTGGCTACCATCATAGCTTTTATGCTGATGAATATGCTGTTACCATTATCAAAAGTAATATAAGTACATAACAGCAGTACTAACTTCAGTTCTGATAGTTGTTAAGCTTCATCAGCCCTAACCCTCAGTTTTGGTAGCCAAATTGAAGGAGGATAACTAAGTAAGTTCTTGTTAATTCTACCATTTAAAAGAGAATAGAAAGTAGTGGGGAGTGCCATGATGAGTTTGGACGGATATATTATTTTAATTACTCCATACTAGTCGCAAGAACTTAGAATTCATTGCCATTTCGAATACGTGGATACCAACCATAATTTAGACAAGATGTAATTGCAGAGACTGCCTTATATTAGTAATGACAAAACTTTCGATGTTTGCTCAAATTTTTTTGATGAAGATCCAAGGAATAATGTGATGTCAAAAATGCAGGTATGGGAAACAAGTTTTTGCTGATGAGTTGAACTCCCTTTATGGGGAATCTCGTGCCGGAGGCTTAGGTTCTGAGGTACTAAGGGAAAGAACTTTTCTGTTTGATGTAGTTCTATAGTGGTTACTTCTAAAAGGGGTCTCCTGCCTCTGTCTCGTTATCTTTTCATGCAAGCTGGCCCCCCGACACACGGTCAAAAAGAACTATTGGACTCACTGTATTAAATGTCTTTACAGGTGAAAATGAGAATTCTAATGGGGACATATGCTCTGTCTGCTGGTTATTATGATGCATATTACAAGCGAGCCCAGCAGGTTGTACATCTATGTGCTCAGAATAGTCCCAACTCCTCATAGCTATTAAAGTTAAAAATGCGTACACTTTCTTGATATACTCATGCATCTCAAGATAACTGATACTAATATAAGCCAATCAGAACTAAGTAATATTCAATCACTTTAATGATTCTCTTCTGTATCTCTGAATAAATGCTTACACAAGACAATCTTCATGTTAATTATTCATTGCATCTCTAACCGTGAATTTCTGGATCCAAAAAATTTGTCAAGTGGAGTTTAGATCATGTGTCTACATGGCAGTTAGATCCAACTATGTTTGGTTGACGCATCTAGTAGACTTTTTGCTACTCTCATCATCTAGCAATAATTCATATTTTAATGAGTTATGTGACCCCAATTTACGAGTGTTTGATAATTTCTTGCTTATCTTAATACTTCAAGATGTTAAAGAGTGACTCTGTTCCAGTTTAGGACTTTGGTAAGGGAAAGCTTCAGGGCAGCATTAGATGAGAACGATATTTTGATTTCTCCTGCTGCACCATCAGCAGCTTACAAAATTGGTACACTTCTTTTACCTTTTGCATCTACTTTGTGATCTTGCTTAAATACTTTTTTGTTTTCTTTCATTTTCTGTCCCATGATCCTTCCCTTGAAAGGCAACGCTAACTCTCACTACGACATGTGGAATTTACAGGTGAAAAGAAGAACGATCCGTTGTCAATGTATGCTGGTGATATTATGACTGTAAGTAGTTTTTCCTTCCCTTTTTTTACCCCTCTAGTCAGATGATGATGTAACTTGTTCAGTCTATTTTATGTTCTCTTCAATTGATGATTATTCTCATTATTGGCAGGTCAATGTCAACTTGGCTGGTCTTCCAGCATTAGTTCTCCCGTGTGGATTTGTTGATAGCAGTTCTGTGCCCCTTCCCGTTGGTGTTCAGATGATTAGTGCTGCATTTGAAGAGGTGAGTTTCAGTACTCCAACTATTTACAGTTGGTATTCCAGTGTTAAGAATGATATTTGAGCACGGGGATAGTTCAAATTATCTAGATCTCTCTTTTGAGAAAAGTTAGAAAGGTCGGTAAAAGAGGGATGATATATCTACTTAGCTTGAAGATGGAATCGAGTTAAACTTGAGCATCTAAAAGAGAGGCATTGAATATATTCACTTTTTGTATGACTGTAGAAATGGAAAATGGATACTATGAAAGCATAAATGTTCAAGTTTAATGCAAGCAAAACTGAAGAAGTAGAATATGATTAGAAAAGAAATAAAAACACCAAGTAGTTTAGATTTTTAAAATCATTGTAAAGCCTATCTCACACGGTTTCTAGCTATGTTGCTCGGACTCTCCAAAATGAACTACTTATATGCCTTCACTTCTTGCTTTTCTTTTAGCGTGCTTGCTTGTATGTATCTAAAAGTTCTTCATATTTTACGCGTACTAAACTGAATGCAGGAGAAATTGCTTAAAGTAGGCCATATCTTTGAGCAGACACTGCAAGGCTGCTCTTTTATTCCTCCTCTAGTTGCTGATGAATTGGGATGCTAGTCGTGAATTCTTGCACGCAGTTATGTTCCAGTTACTCAACGTAACGATTTCATGAAAAGTGCTTGCAAAATAGCGACATGGTCCAAAGCTCTGTGCTGACAAGAAGACGACAGGTTCGTCTATCTAGTATCAAATGATCCACGAAACCTTCCAGGCTCGTGCCACTGTTCCCAAACGAATCATTACGTTCAGAAACTTTCTTGTGCTGGATTTTTTTAGTAGGATTGGCGTGTAAAGATACACGCCAATCGAAAATTCATAAGAACTCTCAATATCTGAGATTCTTGTAGCTTATTGCAAGCAAATTCTTTTTGTAAATTAGCATGCATCAATTTTGACACTTTGATGTAATACATTTATGTCATCTTTAATTTGCTTTGAATAAGTTTAGAAAGTTTTGTACTCAACATAACTCTGAAGACACAGATATAAATACGATTGGGCATAAAATATCGAAAATCGAACTATCGAATTGAATTGAACTGAATTTTTTGGTAATTCGGTATGCGATATGGTATTTGGGAGAAAATTTTGAATTATGGTAGTCTGGTTTGGGTTTGGGTTTGATATGAGACATTAGTACTACTTGTATTAGGTATTTTTTTGAAATTATTTACTCAACGAAGGTCATATATCAACAGGTTTAAATACATATGTTTTTTTCACTTGTGTCAATTATTTTTCTTGATATCACTCTTACGTGTTGATGTTCTATTATATCATGCCTCCCCATAGAAAGAAATAATTTGAATAATAGTATTAACTTTGTAATATAATTGACTACAACTTCAATACGGTATTACTGTATATCATGTTGAATCGAAGTTTGATTTATCGATTACCGAATTAAGACTACCCAAAATTTTAAAATTTCAAATCGAATATCGAATGCCCACTCCTAGATATAACTTCTTTTTTTTGGTATAATACATAAATATGACCCTTGACTTGACGTCAACAAACAACTAGGCCCTCCAACTTTGAGTGTGCATAAGTAGACATTTAAACTATTATAAAATTGAACAAGTAGACACAAGTGCCCTACATGACATTATACACGTAAGATGTCATGTAGATCACAAAACTGTCATGTAGGGTGTCATGTATGACGAATGTGTTCATTTGCTCAATTTTATACAAATTTAAGTGTCTGATTGTACACACCCAAAGTTAAAGATCATAGTTATCAATTAACGTAAAATTAAGAATCGTGTTTATGTATTATACCTTCTTTTTTACCTTTCGAAATCATCTCACAACTAGGTGAGAATTGAAAAGGAAAAGACAGGTAGTAGGCAAGACCATGACAACAACTATATCTGCAATTAATACTTATTAGTCCATTTTTATTTATCATATTGCGCCTTTTCGAATGTTTATTTAACTAATTTTTAAAATTAAATTAAATTACATTAATTTAATATTTTATATCAAAAAAAATTAAATATTCAAAAATTATATAAAAAGTACTATAAATTATAATATGTTAATCAAAATTCTTATAATTTGACTCTAAAAAAAATAACAATTAAAAGTGAACGGAGATAGTATTATTATTATTTATTATTATTATTATTATAAGTACTGTTTTTAGATAGAAAGTTCTTTTATTTTTTTTAGATAGTTAAACGTTGTCTTGCTTATCCTTATTATATACTAATAGTCCTGATATTTCTCTTGTAGTTTCTTGTTTTTCGAAATGGGGATAAGAACTGTATACATATTTACTGCCTTTTTTCAGGTCTCACTTGTGAAATTATCATAGTTTGTAAGTTTATTAATGCTATAATAGTTGACTAGCAACTTTTAATATTTTCTTTCAATTATTTTAATATATTGGAATCAAGGTAGTGACTTTTTAGTAATTATATTTCTTCACAATATTATTATTATTGTTTGGCCCTATTTTTAGCAAATGATATATTTATAATGGGGCCATTTCCAAAGAACACAATGTGGACAAAACTGTATAATAAATACAAATAAATATGAAAAACTATATATTATAATTGATGGTGTCCTTTGTGACAAGTGATTGAGGTGAAAAAATACCAAACACACCTACTATTTTGTTATCTTTATGCATAAAAAATTAAATTTGCCCTTAAACTAAGTAAAATAAAATATATTTACCTTTCTTACTAAAGGATCCCTAATTTTTTATACTGTCTTGATCTTATTAAATTATCTGTTTGACCCTTTTTTTAAACCATCACCCAACTATTCGCCCATAACCCAATACCCATCCAATATTTGGTGTTATAAAGCTAGAAAAAAGGGACCATTTCCAAAGAACACAATGTGTACAAAATTGAAATCAAATTAATGAACATTATAATAAAATATTTATATTAATTATTATTTTTTAATAAGGATATAAAATTTAAAATGAATAAGTAAAATTGAACAGAGAAATTATATCATACATGAAAATGGTGTAAAATAATTGATGGTCCTTTGTGACAAGTGATTGAGTGAACATTACTTGCACTCCAATTGGGAAATAAAAAAGCATAGATAGTAGCATTTGTTCCTTTTCCAAAAAAAAAAAGAGAGAAGTTAGATTAATTCCTTTCATAGTATAGCCATTTGCTATTTCGGGGAGCGACTCAATAAAATTAGTGGCCTAAATATTTTTAATAACATTTCAATTATTTTCTTTTAGAAAACATTATACATATTCTTATCAAATATATTTTTTTTTAAAAAAAAGAAGTTCTTTGATATATTAATTATTAGTAGTCTTCCAATTCATGGTAAGGGTTTAAGGGGAGTTATTCCCTTTCTTTAGTTCTGGCTCGAGGTCTTGAGTTCGAACTTTTTAGTGGGAAAAAAAATATATTGCTATGAAGAGTCTCTTTAATCGGTCATGTGTGATGTAAATTTAAACTAATCAAAAAATTCAATACAGATATCAAATATCGAGTGAAAGACGAAATTGAAGTCTAAACTTTACCGTTACTTTAGTTATTTAATCCTCTGGTCCGTCATGTTGTTCAATATTTAACGAAAATCAAAAGTGTTAAATTTTAACAAACTTAAATGACTAAAATTGTTCAAAAACATATCTAAGGGACCATTTTTTTTCATGAGAATTTATTACACATCTCAAGTAGTATTGAAATGTTGTACATTATTTCTTCAATGTTTGGTGTATTTAAGCTATGTAAAAAAGGGACCATTTCTAAAGAACACAATGTGGACAAAACTGTAATGAAACTTTGGAAAAAGGCTAATTTATAAATATACCATACATGAAAATAGTGTATTTAATTGATAGTCCTTTTTTTTTTTGTTTTGTGACAAGTGATTGAATGAACATTTACTTGCACTCCAATTGTGAATTTTGGAAAAAGTATTAGACTTTTTGCTTTTGATCTTTTTCTACAAAAAAAGTGCAATGTGGAATATTTATTCCTTTTAGAAATGGTTCAACCCCCACCCCCACCCCACCCACCCCATAACCCTCTCAATCTAGTATATATGTATAGTTTAGAAGAAGTATCGGTGAAATATATGATGCAGTGAATAAGACTGTTTTTCTGATCACTGGATAAGAAATCTTGATATTGTTTTATGAGTATGAAAAAGTCATTGATATAGAATGTTTTCCTCGAATGGGGTTTATGAGGGGCAAAATTAAATTAATCGAGTTCCAATAAGAGTACCAAACATCGGATAGGAATTATTGTATAAATATGATACTTCCTTCGTTTCAATTTATGTGACGTTTTCCAAATTTTGAGATTTATATAAGTCTATTTTTTACTGTAAATTTTTCATACATCTTTTAAAATATTTTAAATTGTCGATTAATGTGACTTACAGTAATTTTTACGTCGTTTATAAATATCTAAATTTTATTTCAAAAAATTCAAATATTTCATGCATAAATTATCGATAAAAAATAAATTGTTTGACTCTCGAAAACAAAAAAATATCACATAATGTAGATCATGGGCGAAACTACACCATTAAATATAGATTTGAACGAATTCACTAACCTTTTACTATATATATTACTAATACATATTTAATAACAGGTCAATAAACTATGAATTTAATAATAAATTCAAAATATATGAACTTCAAATTCTGAATCGGTCTAAATTAATATACATACATATACTTTGAGTGCTACCATTCACCTATAGTTGGTTATTACAATAGTAGTGAAAGTAAATAAGGTAAGAAATTATTATCATGTAAATATATATGATAAAAGTTGCAGCTAGATATATTTGGAAAATGTTATTTTTTTTTATAAAATAAATAAATAAATTATATAAGAAACTAGAATTTAGTACTGAACAAGAAGTGGCATCCAACAGCTAATTTTCAGTTTTTTTAAAAATAAAAAATAAAAAATAACAATTAATTAAGTGTCCTTTTTCTGTTCTGAAGGTCTGGTTCACTGTCCATCCACAAAATATTTGTGGCTGTTTGCACAATATTATTTGGAAATATATTACTTTTGCATTTCTTTCAAATCATGTTTCGAAAAAAAAAATACGAATTTATGGAAATATTTTTTTACTTGACCATAATAAAGATAAAGTTTATGTATGTGATACTCTTTCTGTCACTAATTATTTATCTCTTTTTTTGTTATTCCTAATTACTCGTCTATTTTGATCAATCAAGAAAAGACAATTTTTTACATATTATACCCTCAATCAATTACTTTGAAAAATATAAAACTTCTTGAAAACCTTAAGTTTTTAATTCATCCACTTCATAATTAACAAAGGTAAAATGGTAATTCACTATGTCAATAATTGTTTTCTTAATATGTGTGTCGATTTAAAATTGGACAAATTATTAGGGACAAAGAGAGTATCATTTTTAGATTTCATTTATGAGACTATACTGAATATGTTATTTTTATATCATTTGGTCATGTGAGAACAAAAGTCTCACAATAGAAGTTCATCATATTATTGTTTTTGAGTGAAAAATAAAAAATACGTCTAAATTATCTAAGTTTCTTGAATCTCATATCTAAACTATTAAATTTTTGAGTTTTCTTTCTGACTATCATTAACTATTTTTTAAAACGTATATCAACTATCACTTATTAACTCATTTATTTTGGCCCTTTTTCTTAGTTGAGTTATAAAGGGAGTGATGACATTCTTTTTTATTATTATTATTATTATTATTATTATTTATTTATTTTTGGGTAAACTAAGGCTTACGCATAATATTTTATTCAGAGAGACAACTCACCAATGTATGATTCCATTTGTCTGTGCAAATAGTTAGTTGCTCAGACCTACAAAGTTAGATTTATTGGGATCATAAAATTGTCCAAATAAAATTTAATTTGATGTATAAATAAAAATAATATTTATTGTATCGTCAAATAAAACAAAGAATAATTCCTCTTAGGGCTATGTAATCCGTCTGGTTCTAGTGTTACGCTTTTTAAAAATTAATTTGATTAATTTTTAAAATAAAATTAAATTATATTAATTTGATATATTTTAAATAAAAAAATTAGATATTCAAAGGCTAAACCAAAAATACTACAATTTTGCTTTGTTTTTGCATGTCAATATGACAAAAAAACACATTAGTCAAAATTCCAATCATTTGATTCTAAACAAGGAAATCGGACAATTAAAAGTAGACGAATGACGTACATAAGAGTAAATATTTTAAGCAATTATATCTTAAGACATAAATAAGAATAAAATAATTAAACATCCATCCTAATTATTAATACTCTTTCCATCCCAATTCATGTAACATTTTTAGTTTATCGGGAGTCAAACACGAAAAATTTGCTCGTGAAATCTTCAATTTTTTAAAATGATATTTATATATTTGTAAACTACGTAAAAAAAATAGTATGAGACGCAACAATTGACGATTCACAATAACTAAAAGATATGTGAAAAATTAACTGTAAAAAATAGACTTGTTTAACTCTCGAAGAATAAAAAGTATCACATAAGTTAGAACAGAAGGAGTAATATTATGTTAAGAGATGTGTAAATGAAGATTGATGCGCAAAATTTTCATTCAAACTTAAATTGCTTAACTCTCGAAAAACAAAAAGTATTACATAAGTTAGACCATAAGGAGTAATATTATGTTAAGAGACGTGTAAATGATAAACACGATAAGTATTTCGAGACAGAAGGGAGAGACACCTTTTACTAGAAATCAAAGAATCATCAATAATACAACAACAAAAACTTCTAAACACAAAACAACAATTCAAAAACACAAACAATAAACAATAATGATGTAACAACTCCACATGAAGCTTCACATGATCTATTCTTCAATGGCATAGTTATAGTATTACTACACACATTAACTCCAACATAAACCCCTTCATTCATCAAACATAGCCCTGGATTTCCACTTAAGTCCAAATTCCTTCCAAGTCTTTTCAAAAAACTTGTATTGAATGGTACAACACCATCTAACAAATTTCTACTCAAATTCAAGTGATACATATGTGTTAATCTTGATAATTCAACGGGTATCTTGCCCGTTAATCGATTGTTTTGTAATGACAATGTTGTTAAGTTCAATAGTTGTGAGTAACTTGATGGTATTTCCCCTGAGTAACCTGAACTTGAAAGGCTCAATTCTTGAAGTTTATGTAATTGACTCAATTCATCAGGCAATGTTATGAACATCATTGGATTGTCATCCATCAAAAAATATTGAAGTGATTGAAGTTTATGTATCCCTTTTGGGAAATTACCACTTAACTTGTTGTTACTAAGTGCTAAGAAGTTTAAAGATTGTAACTTTTCAATTGTTTGAGGGATTTTGCCTGTTAATATATTCGAACTTAAGTCGAGTTTTTGAAGAGATTTGAGAAGGCCAATTGTGGATGGGATTGGATTTGTTAATGAATTGTAGCTTAAGTCTAAGCCTATAAGGTTGTTGAGATTGCCTATTTGGTTTGGGATTTGGCCTGTGAGGTTGTTGTAGCTTAAATCAAGATGTATAAGTGAGTTGAGTGTGAAGATTTGTGTTGGGATTTGTCCAAGAAGGTTGTTTTGTGATAGTGTGAGGATTTGAAGTGATTTAAGTGATGATATTTGAGGTGGGATTGTGCCAATTAATGATGGATTTGATCTTATACTAAGTTGTTGTAGAATTATGTTTTCTTGAATAGATATTGTTGTTTTTGTGTGTGTGAAGCATTGGATAAAGAAGAGAGATTCAAGATTTTGGAGTTGGAAAATGAGTGAAGGGAATGTGGCTGTTTTCTTGCAAGTGGGGTTTGGATGTGTCCCAAAATCAAGCCTAGTGACACGGTAAATGTTGTTTGTGTTTCTTTTGCACTCAATTCCAAGCCAAGATGAACTTTGTTGACATGGATTTGGATATGTTTTTCTCCAATTTTGATCATTGGAAATGGATTCCATGATCTTGTAAAGAGTTTCTAGTTCATGAGGATTCATGTTTGCTACATGTTGAACATTGGTTGAGGAGATAGAATGGGTGGTGGTAGATAGGAACAATATGAGTAGTAGAGGAAAAAATAAAGAGAGTTTGAATGGATACATTGTGTTTGTTGTAAAAATAAAGAGAGTTTGAATGGATAAATTGTTGAAGTTCTATTTGGTTTTTTAAGAAAAGAATCATTTTTATGCAAGAATTATTTGGATGATTGGGGTGTGGGGTGGGTGGGTGGGGGGGGGAGTGGGGACATGATCTTGAGTGAGAATATAGAATCATTTATGCAAGAAATGTTTGGAGTTTTAGAGGGTGTTGAGGTTTTTGGTGTCATTAGGAGATTTTGAGGTAGAGCTAGAATTTTAGTTACGATGCGGAATACATTATTTAGTTAATTACATATTTACCTACAATACTAATATACCAAGTCTAGAGAGGGTAGAAGATAGAGTCACTACATCAAAAATGATATGTAGCAGCAATTAATTAATGATGATAGTTTAATTGTTGTTACATATGTATTTTAGCAATAGTTAACATCCTTTGTAAATGTCTCTAAAGTCTATAACGATAGTAGATCCAATGTCAACTAGCTAATGTCGGTAAAGATTTTAGCACACTCTTTGTAATGTGTATAGTTATTGCCGTTAAAAGTTATTTTGGTTGCAATGAATTTATACGCAAATCTTATCATTATCTCAAAGATAAACAAGTTGTCTTCGATAATCTTCAGCTCAAGAAAAAACAATAAAAAAAAATAGTAGTGAAAGGAAAAGCAAAACAAATCATTCTCAATAGTAATACACAAAATAATATGATAATCAAAATACAAAAAACAATAAATGTAACAAAGAATGAAGGACAAGAAACTAGGGGAGCAATACTACGACTACTGAGATGGACGAATATAGCGAGATATCACATTGTTGCCTACTAACATACTATCTTAATTAATGTCCTCTACAACTTCTTATCTACCATTATATTCTCACTAAACTTTATTAAATATTTTACTTAATACATATAAATAATTCATTTTAGAAAATCAATAAATTATTTTTATCTAAAATTCATAAATTTAAAATTTTGAAATCTTATCTAGGATAATGAGGTGGGGGGTAGGGTGAGTTTGAACTGAGTAGATGTGAGTGATATGATAGGGGTGGGGTACATGATGCTCTTGAGTGATAAATTGAAACCAAGGTAGGGTCAATAGTACATTTGAAGCCATGGGGGGAGACAGAAAAGAAAAGAAAGGTTGATGAAAAATAAAAGAGAATATATTTCATAATTTTAAAATAATATATAGTATATTACATTATTGTTGTTGCTTAACTAGTGATGATATGTTAATTTTTTTTTTTTGTATTTTTCAAGTTTCAAATTATACTTGCTAATTATTTTTGTTGTTGTCTAAAACTTAAATTTTATTATCATTCAAGGCAGGAGCAGAGCTACAATATTAAACAGATATATTATATTAATGAACTTCTTAACTTTGTCTCAATTAATATTTATATATGTCTTTTAATACTGAATATGTATAATTAAACGCTTGGACTTGTATAAAATTAAATAAATAGATACATTCGTCTTACGTAACGTTCTAATACATTGCAATTATGTGTCCTATATATATGGCAATCTACGACATATAGAACGTGTGTGACTGCTTAAATATCTACTTGTCCAAACCTAAAAGTAAAGGATAGATACCGGCTGAAGCGAGAATGAAAAGCATATTTCTATATTATATCTATTAGATATAAATTCAAATGATTTTGCAAATTTTATTTTGATTCTATGTTTGTTTTAAAAAATATATTAAATATACACAAATATTTATTTTAAAAATTGAAACTAAAAAGAACTATGAGTTTAATTAAAGACTTTCCAATTATATAATATTAGAAATGCAAATGTTTCATTTATGTTGAAGAGCTATGAAAGTCAAAATACACATTGATATAGTCCTTCACTAATACATTAATTCCTAAATAATACATCATGTTTTCTTTCTTTTTCTCTTTCTCGTAGAATTACACTGAATATAATGTTGAATATACTTGCTCTTGTGATTTCGATGATATTGTTTTTTCCTCAGTGTTTCTTTGCTTCTCTCTCCGCCTGCAAACATGTCAAGTTTCGTAATACGAATTAATTAATAACTCGATTTCAAGATATAAAATATTATTTATTATGAATTACAAGTCAATCACACTCTCCTTTTTTTCCCTAACGATAATGTTAGTGTATAAAATTTAAACTGGTTCAAGAATTCGTACCGCTCTAACCACCTTGTCAAAGGCATCTGGTCCATACTTCTCTATATATCTTTCAACAGATTTCCTTGCATCAAGACTCATCATTTGGAGTGCTTTTCTTTGATTTTGTGGATAATTTGAGCTAACATGGCTCCCAACTTTGACATGTTTTCTTATGAAATTTTCATGTATATAAGCTGCTCCATTGAAAATTGGTAGCACCAACCACATACAACATACAAGTTTGATGAATGGCCAGAATGG